>OZ010672.1:44923835-46261335 GCA_963932185.1 Troglohyphantes excavatus | reverse complement strand
TTTAAAAATATTTTAATAATTTATGGCATTTAATGTTTCATTTGAAATAGATTACACGTAAAATAGTTCAGTATGAACTAGACGGACATTGGACCTGAAAAACATCTTTTATAACGGTCCTAAAACAGTGGTATACAGTTGATGAACGTGGTGAACGTTAACAGTAGACGTTAATGATTATGATGGGGGATATTTATAGAAATATTTCTGTTTAAACATATTTTAATAATTTATGGCATTTAATGTTTCATTTGAGATAGATTTCATATAAAATAGTTCAGTATATCAACTAGATGTACATTGGACCTGAAAAACATCCTTTACATCGGTCCTAAAACAGTGGTACACCTTTGATGAATGTGGAAACGTTAACAGTAGACGTAGTGAATTAAATATTCCCTACGGCTACAGTTAACGTTTCATTTATTATTTCTAACTTTAAAAGTTTAAAGTAGAATATGTAGGAAGTTTTTAATTTATGAAGAGTATGAGGTACATATGATAGTTTTTAAATACCTTCTCAACATTCAGAATCTTTCATAATTCATCATAGAATGCCGAGCACAAATTATAAAAAGATGAATTTTATTACCCTACCTATTTATATGTCTTTCTTTATATTGCTAATTATAAATGTGTTCTTAAGACAAAATTCAGATAATTAAAGTTGTATTCTCCGTTGCAATATGCTTGTTAAAACGGGTAGCAAAATATAGAAGCTTTTAACATTATCTTTCTCATGTTAAATTATTTTAGGTTTGGCTTCAACTTAAATACATTTTATTAACCCTTCTTAAAATTAAAATGCATATTCGTATTCAAATAAACCAAGTCGCCACATGGACTTTCTGCGTGAAGAGAGCTCTATTACAAACATTCTACCAACACAATTGTACAGTGCATCTCGTCAGATATATTCAGAACTGGTTTACAGAACATGGGTGAGTCGATGACAAACACTCTCGGTTCAAACTACTCTGTTTTCGAATGCTACTGATGCAGCATTAAAAATTAGTATATTCCTTTGTTGACTCTGGATTGACGGGCAAATTGGCGGTGGATTTCATTTAATACCAAGTGCATTTGTTATATAATTAATAATCTTGCTTTGCTCTGTTTTTCCCTGGTCTGCACCCTGGTTCTTGTCGACATAAGGCAATGTAAAAAAACCGGAAGCGTTCAGAAGAGTTGGAATACGTCTGAATCCAAAATCAGAATGCATACATATTAAAATTATAAAAAAAACTATGGATATCTTTAAATAAGAAAGTACATGAAGAGTGCAAATCCATTTGCATAGAATAGCGTTTCTTTATATGAATAAGTTTTTAAAAATCTATATTTCAAGTATGCAGAGAAAAATATTAGATGTACATGCACATAATTATAAAAGTAATTAATTTCTTGTAAAGGTTGATATATTTTAAAATAGCGTTACTACATTAATAATTAAAGTGATAAAATGTCAAACGTAGAATGTTTACGTTTTTTTGCAATGAAAACTTCAATGTAATAATAAACGATGACTTGTCGAAACATATTGTAACTTTTATTTTTGAAAATTTTCTTAGTATAAAGTAAAATACGATATAAAGTAAAAAATTATATTGCGATATAAAGTTAATTCATACATTTCAAAAATACTGTAAAAATATTGAAACAAATAGTGTTAGAAAAAATAAAATTAATAAACCAAATTTTAAATCCATCTGTTTACGTTTGTAATCCTTTTTTAGAGGCTTGATGACACGATTATCCCATTCCAAAATAACTTTACTAAGTTCTGGCTTAGCATGAGGACCCTGAAGCCTATACTGATATGGAAATGAAGGACCAAAGAATAGTGTCATAAACAACACTGGATTAGTGAAAAATATCTTCAGAAGATTTGGTTTTGCACCAAAAAGAGCGTTAATTTCATCCATATACGGTATGTAATCAACCTGAATAGTGTGCCTTTCTGACTCAGCGTATCGTTTTTTATTTATATTTATCTTCTTTTGAATATCGGCTTCCATTTCCAGTTTAGAAGGCAAATGTAACTTCCCATTCATGACCAAACTAACCCAACGTAGTTGAGCTTCTCCAACTGGGAATCCAGCACCAACTGATTGTATAAGCCCTGCAATGGCGACAGACGGATGCTTCATATGAGAAGGGAATACATACTTATACAAACGAACTTCATTGCTTTCTACAGTTGTGAACTTTTCATCCAGAAATGGGAATTTGATTTTGTAACCAGTTGCCAAAACCACAGCATCGCATTCCGTGACTTCGTCCTCCCCTTCGAAAATGACGCCATTTTCTACAAACTCGCGAATGTTCTTCTTTACCACGACAGTTCCACTGAGTAACTTGATTGGAAGCGAGTCGCTGATTGTTGGATGCTGACTCCAGATTCTGTGCTTTGGCTTCAGGTTGTATGTAGTGTGGTCGAATCTTTCATTTAGTTGTCTTTCAGAATACCAACATACTAAGCTGTATGGTAAGATTTTAAATAGAAGGTCAAACCATCTACGAGTTAGTGCCACATCTAGCGGAATACCCCATGGACCAACTCGAGGTAGAACCCATGTTCCTCTTCTTGTGCTCAAATATACCTGAAATAGAAAATAAAAATAATTAAAACACATCATTGCAGTTAAAGACTTTAGTGAAAAAAGTACGTAAGTACATCTGCTGTACTTGTGTATATGATTCCGCTTGGCGAGGTTTTCACTTGCTTAATCTTGGATTCCAAAATGTGTTGCTAAAACCGGTTCTCACCTATATCTTCCACCAATTCATTATCTAGCATTTGGGTTTTAGCAACCCTTTTTGAAGCCAAGATGAGGCAAGTGAAAACATCGCCAAGTGGAACCATATACACAAGTATATCAAATGTACTTATGCACTTTTGGCACTAAAGTTTTCAATTGATGTTTTGTTAGTGTACACTTCACAAAATGAGTTTCATGAATGTGTCTATCGCTTGGCATTTAGATTTTATATTAATAAAGTGAAAACAAAAATGATTCTCACAGAGTTAAAATTCGTAAAATAAGTACCGAGTTCTGTAGTAATGGCAAAAGGTCTGAAGTTGATATCTTTACATTTATCGTGTCACTAAATAATTTGATATTGTACATATGTGATTTCGTATGTGCCAAGGCAACAAAACTTTCACAATTTTGATATGTTTATAAAATAATACGAAATTATACATTTTAAGAAATACAATGCAATTCACATGCGAATTATACTTCGCTAAACCATATTAAGATTTATTAATATGGTTTAGCGAATGTTTAATTTTAATAGCCGCTTGTTATATTTAATTATTGAATATAATTTATTTTTAAATATTTGAACTATTTTTTATTGTCATCTTTAGTTAGAAGAAGAATAAATGACCCTTTAAATTAAAAAGAAAGCAGAAACAATCTTTGAGTTTGAAAAAGCAAATATTTTAAAATGGCTGTTTTAACACTAAAGTTAAGAATAGAAATAATACCTTCAATATTCTTGATTTGAACCATTAACTTGTAATGGATGATGATTAAAATATAACATATCAATTTTAAAAATTAACTATAACTTTATTTTTGTGGAATGTTCTATATAGAAATTAACAAAATTATATAAAAATTATTTACGAGTGGTTTATGATATTTCAGCTGCTTATGAAGAAAGAGGCAATTAAAGTTGTCTCTATTCGTCATATTTTCTCATGTCTGCTATTCGACGATTTTAATTATGTCTAGTATAATAAAAGCAAAATTCAACAAATTGCCCCAATTTCTACATATGTAGACAAGTGCCGTTTACTCACTTGTTTCGAAACTGCACTAATTTCGACAGCTGCATCCATTCCAGAGTTACCGACACCGACGACTACCACATTTTGATCTTCAAACTCGTCAACCTTTTTCAGGCTGTGCGTGTGCATAATTTTCCCTTTGAACTTTTCAGTTCCAGAAAACGATGCCATGTTTGGATAGACGTGGTGTCCAATGTTTACAATTACTCCGTCAAAAGTATCTTGAGTGATCTCCTGAGTTTTGGTGTCTTTTACTGATACAACTATACGTCCTGTCTCATTATAATCATCTGCTGTGTCAACCTAAAAACAAAAACAAAATTAGTTTTGCTTACACTTAAAATATAAATTTGAAATTAAAGTTGATTTTCGAGCATTTCATAAGTAAAACAATTTAATCGCAATAAAACTGAGATAACACGAGTACTATCTCAGTTTCTTGAAAAATTATAAAATACTATGAACTTTCTCGGTTCAATTACAAATGGATTTTTTTAAAAACTTGAATACTTAGATACTTGTTTTAATACATTTTTAAATAAAAAAAATAGTAGTATAACATTTATCAAAAGTAAATCAAAAGCAATTTAAAAAAAAAAAATATATATAACAAGTTGTTTGCCTTTGTACAAAGAATAACAATTGTAAAAGAGAATTTACAGAGAATATTCAGAGTAAATAATTCCGTTACGAGAAGATTTTTTAATAAAGTTTATTTCTTGATTTATTGGTAGTTAAAATTACTTATAGTCATATTTTAAAAGATAAATATTATTTTCAGCAATGACATATATAATTCAAAATGATTATAATCATCATAGACCATAACAATCATATTTAAACTTTTCTAAACTTGTGATTGGCAGATTGCCAGTTGAAGCTTTATATTCAAATATAGTTTATACAAATAGATTGAATTGTTTTATCTGTCGAGGCAAAAATGATCAACCGTATTAATGGTGTGGAAGTTTTAAGAGTTGAGTACCACCTCAGTTGTTGTCCTTGTAATTTTACAGTAGTTTATAATGGTCTTGTTAGTTTAACGTCGAACTAGAGATACAGAAATAAACAAGTGGCAACGGTTCAGTGTGGTTTGGTTAATTAAAGTCGCACTAAAGCTGCACAGTAGGGTATTGGCAACGATTCGGTGCAAATTTCGAAAGAAAAACCCGGCAACAGTTGGGTATTTATTTTAAAAGAAAAAAACCGGGAATACTGCCTCATAATTTTGAATCCTTCATCATTTCATCATGAGCTTGTCATGTGACAATGACCGTAAGCAACTTTGTCAATTCTTTTTAAAGATTATGTTTGGCACCCTGCTAAGTTCCTGAATCAACCAATAGAGGTGCTAATGTTTTCATTGCAAAGAGAAGACATTGAATGATATTCCAATAGTGCGTTTTCAACTTTATCATTTATTTACAGGTCTTCTTTTATCAGAGTTTTTTTTTTTCGACTTGGTAGAGCAGGAATTTTTGGTAGTTTACAAAAGTGTATCGCCCTGCCTATTCATTCAAACGTAAGTAAAAACTCATTGACTTGCCTATACAGTATATAGAACTACAGTATATAATAACTTTTAGATGTACATTTTATGTTGCATTTAGGTTTAATTATGTAACTTCGTAATATTGCACCAGGAAGCTTGGTGAAAATGGGATAACTTTGCCAACCCAGAATCTCGTTATTTTCATAAAATTTTACATACTTTTTTTCAAATCGTACATTTTTCGTGTTTGTTTTCAGATCGTTCTGATCTCAAAACGCATTATGAACCGATTGGGAGGCAGCAGGTATCAAAATTATGGTAATACTAAGCTGCAACTTGCTGTCTTTACAGTGGGGAAATGAGCATTATTGGAAAAGCAGTTAAAAGGTATAATATCCCTCGTAGAACCATTGAAAATAAAGTCAAGTGTCTCTGATAAAAGAAACCAGGGTGCCAAACTGCATCGAGCAGTTATGAGGAAGAAGAGGTCCTCGAACAAGTCCTTGTTTGTGCAGACTGGAGAAAACCTCTTGATTTGCGGCTCATCGTCAAAGATTTCTTATTTTCTGTGAAGAGACATATTCCACAATTCAAAAACAATTTACCTAGGGAAGCCTGGTACTGCTCTTTCGTCAAAGGCATAAACACGTAAAAGAAAGAACATTCAGAGACAAGGACATGATTCAATCATAGACAAACATGATTGAACGTCAATGTGGCCCAGAATATTTAATGGTATGGTTCTTAAATAAGTAAGGATTGGAATGTTCGTTGTGATAAAGTTCTGGGCGAAAAAAAAGTGTCAAGAATTTTGTTAGTAAACCCACTCAGTTCTATGTAGAAATAGAGTTTGAGGTGTCATATACGTGCTACAAATATACGTACGTAGGACTTCGTAGAACTGACAGTGAAATAGTTTTGTTTCCCAAACGTGCCTTTTGAACTGTTACTCAATGTTCAAGACACCATGTTGATACTCTTTACAATAGAAAACGTGGAAATATTGCCTTTTCTTACGAAATTGTCAAAACTTTCTCTGAACTTTGAGGTTTGTGTATTTTAAACCTTCCGATTTTAAAGTTTTGAACATTCCTATGTGTTTTTCTTTATAAT
Source organism: Troglohyphantes excavatus (assembly GCA_963932185.1). Lineage (NCBI taxonomy): Eukaryota > Metazoa > Arthropoda > Arachnida > Araneae > Linyphiidae > Troglohyphantes > Troglohyphantes excavatus. Next base: position 46,254,928 of record OZ010672.1, on the reverse strand, counting down.
AAAGATTTAATACTAATGGGTAAGGTGTTTTTAAAGTTTAAAAATCTGGTGTTTTTTGATGATTTCCAAAGGTTTTAATACAATTAACAAAGTTGCACAGTTTCTAAGTTAAATTTGCCCCACACTGTTTTTTTTTTAACGTATATATGTTTACTTAAGTTATCATGTTTCCACAGATTGTGAAGCTAGATATCAAGACAAAAGCATTTTTTGTACATTATCAATTAACAAAGCAGTTGAAAGAAAAACAGTAGCGAAGTTGTCCCGGTTAACGGTACTCTAGATTTTCACACCACGATCAAACATGTTACCACTTAGAACACCACAGGTTTAGCATGCATAATTTCCCCTCTATACCAGGAGTCTTTGGCTGGACTTGCCTGATATCAAACTAGATACAATTTAATTCATTGTACGACGCCATGGGGAAATCTCATTTAGGTTACGTGATAGTATATTTAAACCTGCTTTTCCAACGAACTTGCTTTGAGGCGTGTAGTTAACTGTATTACCAAAGCAAATGTAAACCAAGGTTGGCAAAGGTTATATCTTTTCAATCTCTAACCATCGCCAATAACCTATTCGTGAATCTCTAGTAAAACGTTACCCAATAAATTCAACCAAATTATATTTTAAAAGTTAACTATAGTGTAAGTTGAGATCTTACCGACACAACTTCCTTGTTGAACTGCACATATTTCTCAACTTCGAAAGTTTTTGCATAATCTATGAGGTATTGGAATACTTGTCTATTGTGCATGTAATTAGGTGCATCTTCTTTTGGCGGAAAATCACTGTATGCGCCCATTTCCTTGCTACTGTTTATAATGGTAGTCTTCATGACCGATGCCAATCCATCCAGGTCGTCATCGTGATAGCGCCATAGGCCGCCAATGTGACTGGTCCTTTCATAGCAGACAGGTTCCATACCTTCTTCTTTCACAGTCTTTACTGCACATATACCTGTAGGGCCACTGCCAATCACTGCTATGCGTTTAGGAGCCATGTTATGCGCAACCTAAATATAAAACACTAAGTTAAGCATCAAGTGTAGGTAAAGTGTAGCAATTGTTTATACAACTTGTCTTAAATAAATTCGTTGTAAGACATATTTGATTATTCATTAAATATTTGTAAAGAATATAAATTTTACAAATGCTTACATGAATCTAAAGATCATTGTTTTTCTTCAGATGCATCTGTAACTAAAATGAATCGAAATGACACCAAATTGTATATTAAGATTCTGGAAAGCATGGGGGAGGATTTTTGTTAAAAAAAAATAAGAAAAGTTAGAATTTGGCTAAAAGATAAATGTTAGCGATGCTGGAGCCGGAAAATTGCGGATAATTAGATTAAAAGCAGATAAACAGGATGATGCAAATTTTAGGTGGCGTAAGAGATAACCACTTCTTTCATTGCAACTGGATATGTGGCTCGTTTAAAAAAATAATTTATAAAAACTACAACTTACTATATATAAGCATTAATCGCAATAGATCTCGTAAAAATGTGTTTATTTTTTTTCAAGATTTTGTGAGATATCAAAGCCTTCAGCTCTAAATAGAGTATAACTGTACATTCTAATTTTTAAACCTTTGCATTCCTCTATTACCGCTGACGGCATTGTAAGATAAGTTTATAACTCAGCAGTGGTCGCCGCGTCGACATTGTAATATAAACTGGTAACTCCGTTGTCATCGCTGCGGTGACATCTAAAAACAAATTTGTTTTATACAGGGAGATATTTTGGGGTTCTCTTTCGCTAAACAGACTAAACGCCAAACGTGCAAAAATGCCCTAATGTTGTTTAGACATCTCAATATATACCATCTACAGCAAATAACGCTTTAGTTGATTGATTGCTGCATAACTGTACCATTGTAAATACTCCTGTAGAAGCTGGTAGTAAACATGATTTGGAGTTGCTGAAATGTTATATTAAAAATTTCTCGGAGTGCAAAGGGTTAATTATTTCAAGTAACAACCCAAGAGGGCATCAGAATCGAGAACTTTGAAACACTTTTCTTTTAGCTCCCTAAACTCAAAAGCTATCGTACTGAAAATTCTAAGGCCCATTCTACACGGACGGGATAAACGCGCAGATGGATCTTCGATTGGTGGATGCAAACCACGTGGTGGTTTATTCCTAGTGTCCAGTACCCTCGCCAAATGGGATTTGGCGACAAATGATTGGGCGATAAAGTTTATATTTTGGCAATCCTACTTGATGACGTGCGAAAATATGTTGTATGGCAACCCTACATTTTTTCCCTCTCGCGTGCTTAAACGTTGTTCTGCCATTTTGGAATCGACGTACGGCTCGCGTTGTTGTGATTTTGATTTTTCTGAGCTATGGATGTATACTTTTTATATACGACTTTTATTTGAATAGTAGGTATTTTTGGGAGTTAGAAATGAAAGGATAACGTGCCGTGATTGATTGGTGCATGGATGCCGGATTGTTGTCTAACAAGCGAACGTGCGTGGAGCGGGCCCTGCTACAATTCACTTACCCGATAGAGGAATTCATAAAAAAAATAGAGTGTGACTGTGTCGGAGCAGGGCGAGAAAGATTTTATTTGAAACGTTATTCCAGTAGGTTATAGCAAATTTTTGGGTGTAAATTTTTTTCTGCAAAATGAGACTAATTTATGTCGATAGTGCTATTTATCACGAAGTTACACTAAAAGCATAACCTCTTCGAGCATGGATCCCTCATAGTAGAGCAAACATCGGGATATCATCTAGCTGACATCAAAGTGAGGTCAACATGTATCGCTACAAACACGTGATAATGACGTCATTCCATTCATAAAATTTCACTGTGACACATTTCCCAAATCATCAGCCAATCGCGAGTACTTTTTAATTCATAATTTTGAAAAGAAGTCACGTGTTTGTAGCGATTTGGTCTGAGATGTTCGCCTCACGATTATGACGTCATATTCGCTCTACTACTGGCCATTCATGCTCTAAGCATAACATAGTGTTTCTAACATGAGGCCCTTATGTAGCTGATTTTAAATACATTTCATGCCAAAAATATATTTTATCTTATTAAGAAGAATCGTAAATAAATGTTGCAATGGTAACACAAATAAATTTCAAATTTCCAATACGTGTGAGATAATTCTTCATAAGGAAATCAGGTTTCAGATTTTTAACCATCTGACGGATAACGACGTGTATATCCGTTCGTGTATTTTCAGTTTTTCATTAGTACACAATAATATGAAAGTTCCTAAAAAATCTCTACTTTGAAATAAACTTGAATTTTTAAATTAAAAAAATCGGGAAGACTTTTGAAATTCTTCTGTAGTGAAATATTTTTTTTTTAAAAAATAGAATAAGACTCATATTTTAAATGAGCCCCAGTTGCTCAGTGGATAAGGCGTTCATTTACTAATCAGAGGATTGGTGGTTTGAATCCGTGCGATGGACTTGAAAAAGAAAAGTAAAAAGTAGTGATCTTGCGATCGGAGGGTTGCCAACTTCGCTACAAAAATACTAGAAAGTCGTCCAGAACATCCAATAAATTATACTGGCGTGTATACGGGACAGGTGCACGATAAAGCTGATCGGGGTCCAATGTCCTGACGCCTATTGAGGTTGCGTCGGGTGCCAGCTCAGGTGTGGTCTTCGTCATCTGACCATGGTTCAAAAATACGAGGCATCGTTCCCGGGTCTTTCCTTCGAGATAGCCCCCGAACCGTCGCCAATAGCCCACTGTGCAGCTCTAGTGCGACGCTATTTAAACAAACCAAACCATATTTTAAATCTTAATGCATTTCAAATCTCTCTCTCATTACTCTCAGTATTAATGGCGTGTATACGGGACTGGTGCACGATAAATTCGATCGGGGTCCAAAGTCCCGACGTCTATTGAAGGCGTTGGGTGCCAGTTCAGGTGTTTCCTCGTCATCTGACCATGGTTCTAAAATAACGAGGTGCAGGTATGAATGAATGTGTATGTATGTGTGTGTGAATGTGTATAGTAATAGTTGGCAGTTGTGCTTGAATTATTTTAAAATTACGCCTAAGCAGAACATTTTGGCAACTAAAACACAATTGCTAGGCCAATGACGCCTAACTTTTATCTCTTAATTTCGAACCCTGTAAGCGCGGCCGCTACGAAAGAAATGCATCAGAACAAGTTCCCGAGATTTAAACTGAAGTACTAATACTCTAAATTTGTTTTAAACAGACTTACCTTTATAGAAAAAGTAATCTTTTAACTTCGAAGAATTGGCGTGAAAGAATTTCCACACAACTATATAGATAGCAACTGAGCCTGCTTAAATTATTTTAAAATTACGCCTAAGCAGAACATTTTGGTACCTAAAACAATATTTCTAGGCCAATGACGCCTAACTTTTATCTGCTAATTTCGAACCCTGCAAACTCGGCAGCTACGGAAGAAAAACACGAGAACAAGTTCCCCAGCTTTAAACTGAAGTATTAATACTAAATTTGGTTAAAACAGACTTACCTTTATAGAAAAGTAATCTTTTAACTTCGAAGAATTAATGTGGAAGGATATTCATACAACTATATAGATAGCAACTAACAACTGTCGACCTTCATACGCTGCGCCATTTCAAAACACTAAAAAAGTAGTATTGTAAATTGATAAGTTTTCGCAATCAGTTTTCTTTTGATATCAGCTGTAAATAGACATTTTGATAAAGAAAAGATTAGGTGTACATTTTTTTAGATATTCTATTATTCTGTTAATTTTATGCTAGCTTATGCTGTTTTGTCACATAAAGATATTTCTACACGGGCGCTATTAACGCGCGTTAGCTTTTGCAGATGGCTCTGCGATTGGCGGGTACGAACCACGTGGTTTGTATTCACCAATCTCAGAGCCATCTGCAGATAACGCAGGTTAATACGTTCACGTTGAGAGTCCCTTAGACCCATTTTAATCGGACGCTTTTAAAGCCCGTTGGCTTTTGCAGATTGCTCTGCGATTCCAGAATACTATTTTTCAAAAGTTAACGCGGAGCCCCAGTTGCTCAGTTGGTAAGGCGTTCAGCTACTAAACAGAGGATTGGTGGTTCGAATCCGGGCAATGGACTTGACATAGAACAGTAAAAAAGTAGTGTTCTTGCGATCGGAGGGTTGCCAGCTTCGCTACAAAAATACTAAAAAATTGTCCTCCAGAATATCCAACAAATTATACTGGCGTGTATACGGGACTGGTGCACGATAAATCTGATCGGGGCCAAAGTCCCGACGTCTATTGAAGGCGTTGGGTGCCAGTTCAGGTGTTTCCTCGTCATCTGACCATGGTTCTAAAATAACGAGGTGCATGTATGAATGTGTGTGTGAATATGTGTGTGAATGTGTATGTATTCCCGGGTCTTTCCTTCGAGATTGACCCCGAACCGTCGCCAATAGCCCACTGTGCTGCTCTAGTGCGACGTTAATTAACAAAACCAAACCAAACCAAAAGTTAACGCGCCATATCTAACGTCGCTTTAATTCAAAAAGAAATTCCGATTTTTAGGAGGCGTTGGGTGCCAGTTCAGGCGTTTCCTCATCATCTGACCATGGTTCAAAAATACGAGGCATCGTTCCCGGGTCTTACCTTCAAGATAGGCCACGAACCGTCTGCAATAGCGCACTGTGCAGCCTTTAATTAACGTTTGGTTTGGTTTTGTTTACTTAACGTCGCAATAGAGCTGCACAGCGGGCTATTGGCGACGGTTCGGGTCTATCTCGAAGGAAAGACCCGGGAACACATTCATACATGCACCTCGTTATTTTAGAACCATGGTCACATGACGAGGAAACACCTGAACTGGCACCCAACGCCTTCAATAGACGTCGGGACTTTGGACCCAGATCAGATTTATCGCGCACCAGTCCCGTATACACGCCGTTAATTTTTGCGGATGTTCTGTACCACTTTTCTAGTATTTAGTAGCGAAGCTGGCAACCCTTCGATCACAAGATCACTATTTTTTTACTTTTCTTTGTCATGTCCATGACGTTAATTAACAAAAACCTAAACCGATTTTTAGGTTGGTTAAACAACGTCGCACTAGAGCTGCGCAGTCGGCTATTGGCGGCATTTGGGGCCTATCATCGAAGGAAAAACCCGGTTTTGTTTGGTTTGGTTAATAAAATTCGCACAAGAGCTGCACAGTGGGCTATTGGCTACGGTTCGGGGTCTATCTCGAAGGAAAGACCCGGGAACACATACACATTCACACACACATTCATACATGCACCTCGTTATTTTAGAACCATGGTCAGATGACGAGGAAACACCTGAACTGGCACCCAACGCCTTCAATAGACGTCGGGACTTTGGACCCCGATCAGATTTATCGTGCACCAGTCCCGTATACACGCCGTTATTTTTTGCGGATGTTCTGGACAACTTTTCTAGTATTTTGTAGCGAATCTGGCAATCATCGGATCACAAGATCACTACTTTTTACTTTTCTTTACAAGTCCATCGTCTGGCATCGAACCAGGAACCTTCGTATTCCCAGTTGACGCCTTTAACCGCTCGGCCACGGAGGCCCGCGACGGTTCGGGACCTATCTCGAAGGAAGGAAAGACCAGGGAACGATGCCTCGTATTTTTGAACCATGGTCAGATGACGAGGAAACACCTGAACTGGCACCCCACGACTTCAATAGACGTCGGGACTTTGGACCCCGATTAGATTTATCGTGCACCAGTCCCGTATACACCCTGATAATTTTTGTGGATGTTCTGGACGATGTTCCTAGTATATTGTAGCGAAGGAAAACCGCGGGAACACTGCCTCGTATTTTTAGACCGTGGTCAGATGACGAGGACAATACCTGAGCTGGCACCCGACGCAACCTCAATTGGCGTCAGGACATTTACCCCGATCAAATTTAACGTGCACCAGTTCTGTATACACACCAGTGGAAGTGGTGGTAGTTCAGAAGAGTTTTTGTTATTTCGTAGCGAATCTGGCAACCCTCCGATCGCAAGATCGATACATTTTAACTTTATTTATCAAGCCTCTCTCAGACGTATTTGAACTCACAATCCTCCGATTGCTAGTCGACAACAGGGGTCAATATTCCGAGGTACCGTCGTCGAGCAACCAGAGGGTTGCGAGTTCGAAAACGGCTAATACACGAGACTTGACAGAGTTAGTTAGTTGACAGAGTTATGACAGAATTATATTTTTCAAATTCATAAAACTATTCTTTGTTGGGTTATTTTTCAAATCTAATGCGTTGAGTTATAATTAAAAATGTAATCTCTTTAAATATAAATATATTTGATATTTTTAAAGGACATTGTTAAAACTGAAATTCAAAATGAAACTCTTGCTCCGAAAAAGACTATAATTTCAATATTTTCTATACTTCAAGGAAATTTAAGAATATAAGTTAAATATAAAGCGAAATTTTATGAATAAAATGCAAGCGATTGACTTGAGCGATTATCTAGTTTCCACATTATTAAATGAAGTCATTTATGCAATTATAAAATATCTTAAATCAGAAAAGGTTTATCATACATTATTTAATACACGAAATAAATTATTCAACTCAAATATTTGTAAAAGTAAACAAACAAATTTATCATATAAGAATATTATAATTAATTAAAAGTTTAATTTTTTTATATTAATAAAATATGTTTAACTACTCTACCTTAAAATGATTGCAGAAGATCTTGATCAATATTACTTTTGCATACGGTAACACAAATTACATATTTTCGAAACTGTGAGTTAGAAATTACTCCAACTGAGTAGACTTCTTGTTTAAAACGAATGTATCCTTATTCAGCGTACAAAAGTTTCATGTTTCCTTAAATATACGTTTCCCCATCAGACAACAGCAATTACTTATTTAGAAAGAAGAACGTTAGTTGACTTAAAGAAAGAAAGAAAAATTCAGAAGTATTTATTATTCTGCTAAATGATATTTCCTTAAGTATATTTCAAATTGTATGCCATCTACCGGATGATACGTTCATTAACTGTGTAACCAACACAGGCTCTTCTGTATTTGTCACCTCAACATGAAGCTTTTTCCATTAGTAAAATTTGATGTTTCATATTTGAAAAATGTCAAATTATGTTAATTGTCATATGTTGATTGGTTATTTAATATTTCAATATAATATATATTTTTTATATATTTCTGTATTTCTTCTTTCGTTTCTACAATATGAATTTATATTTATTTTAAAATCATAAATATTTTATTACATTTATAACATCCTTGTGGTAATTATTCTGATATCTATATCTATACTATTTAATATATGATGGTGTGGTAATACATATAACAATGGCAACATTATCAATTATGTTGCAATTAATAGATATTATTATTATTTTTTTGACAATTACTATTTTTTGGAAATGAATAAAACTTTTTCTGAAATAGTAAAATTCAAATCTTTAATAAAATTTCATTTCTAGGGGTTAATGTGCAGTTATTATTGTTTTCATTCATAATTATAAAGAAAGATCTAAAACTTATCGCAAGTAAAAATTATATCCAGGTAAAGTTTATAAAATATATTATTTAAGTGTTTAATTGTTCAGAGAAACCTAAGGATATATATAGCAAAAAACTTAAAGAAGTACAGGTGATGTATATTTCAATGAAACTTAAAAATATTTTATGACAAAAAATTAAAAATACAAATGAGATATTAAAAAAAAATATATAAAAACTATTTAAAAAAATAATAGCGTACAAAATTGATTATTAAATGTCTTTGAATAGGAATATAAATGAGTACCAAAACATTATTTTGTAACATACTTTTAACAAAGTTTCAAAATTAGTATATGTTTTATACAATTAGTAAACATTTGATAAAATTAGTATTTTTTCCAGTTAAGACTTGTACTACTTTGAAATATCGAATTGTCCAGATAAATATAAGGATTAAAAAAAAAGAAACTTACGTAAATACAAAAAAAAACTAGCTCAATAAAAGTTGAAAATACAGACGAAAATTAGGAATCTAAGATGCTTTAAAAATTATGAATTAAACAATAATAATAACGTATAATAGTAATGTATTAAATGTTTGTGTATGTAAGAATACAAATGAGCACTAAGACACACAAGTGTAACATATATTTAGCAAACAGAAAATATAAAAGTTAGTATATATGGTATAAACATCATATTATTAAGAGTTCACTTGCATGAAAACAATTAATTAGATTCTAAACACTGGACATATATCATACATGTTATTTAAACTTTTATATAGTTTTAATAATAAAAGAAGTATTTTGATATTTGATTATTATATATTATACTATATAATACTGTTATCGTTTTCATTTATATAGAAGTTATATAATATTCACATACACACAAACACATCTTTAAAATAATATTTATTCATTACTGTCTCTAATGGAAAGATAACGAAACATTCCTCCTGACAATTTAGATGTTTTTAATAATACATTTAAATTTGTATCCTGTTTGTCATAGACTATAAACAATTTTTAAATCAAAGAAAAATATAGTAGGTATTTTTTAATTCCACAATAATTTTTCCAATATATATATATGTCTTTTTATTTAAAAATCAAATAGTGAAGTGTATTTTGTATACAAAAACAACAAAAAATAATGTACTGTTTTCTAGAAAAATCTTCATGATTTATTTCTGCGTGACTATTTGAAAGACAACGTTTTCATCAAAAGCCATGGAGCATTCGAAAAAATTCAAATAACAAATTAAAGGAAATGGGGTGAAAATTTCCTTTTCAAGACATGTAATTACATTTAAAGCTGGTTGTTAATTTAAAAAAAAATTATACAAACATTTTGATATTGAACAATTTATTTAACTGTCCTTTCCGAGGTCATTTTCTTCTAAAATCAGGAAGTTCTTTCTCTCTTTCTCTTTTATGACACCTCGTATTTACATAATACTGTACATTCAGAAATTTAATCGATTGAATTATTGATAAATAACTTTTTAAGTAATCGATATAATGGGAATAAATTAATGAATGTATTGAATAAAGATTTACTATTGCACTTATAGTGTTATTCCTTGTTTTATAGTATTAAAGGAATTACCGATTTATTTGGATATCTGATAATGGGCAAACAATAAATGTACATAAAAACAATAAGTAAGAAGAATAACTGAATTTGTGCTAATAATGGATATATATATATATATATATATATATATATATATATATATATATATATATATATATATATATATATATATATATATATATATATATATATATATATATATATATATATATATATATATATATATATATATATATAGATACTTATATTTAAGAATTATATATCTTCAGGATCATTAATGAATTTAACATAGTTTCTTTTGCAATCAAGTAGATACGTTTAAAAGTGATGAATGATTCATATTGCAGAAAATTGTTTTTCCACATATATACCATCCTACAACCGCAAGGGAAAACAAGTAGGCTATTGGAGACGATTTTGATATATTGTTTTCAAATGCTCGCTTTCCTTGCAAAGGAGCTCGCATTCTTTGACCAGCACTTAATATAGCATCTCTAGCACCATCCCATCTATGAGACCCTATTAATCGATATCTGTAAGGCAAAAATACAGCAAATGTACACTTGACAAATAAGTTAAAATCTGTAAACAACAACTTAATCAGGTTAGGCTTAGCTCCGATTTTAGTTGCAAGGTCATCTAAATATAAAATGAAATCCGCGTGAATGAATACTCTATCAGAATCTCCATAGCGTTTGATGTTGCCAAGGTATTGCTTGTCTATATCTATCATCATGGCTTTTTGTGTTGGTAATTTACACTTTCCAGTTAAAACTTGCGATGCCCATCTACATTGCATCTCGACGCAAGGGAATCCTGGTCCTAATGGGACTATAAAGCCTATAACTGCTAAAGTTGGATGCTTTAAGTGCGGAGGAAAGACGCACTTGTAGAGATGAATTTTCGTCCCTTCGGCAACCAAATCCTTTTCATCAAGAAACGGAAATTTCCACACATAACCTGTACCTAGAATAACCGTGTCTAATTCAGTAACATTATCATCTTCTCCATCAAATACGACTCCATTTTCGGTGAAGTATTTAATGTTTTTCTTCAAGATTATAGAACCATTCATTAGTCTGCTTGGGAAGTCGTCATTGACAGCTGGGTCTCTGTCAGCTGCACCAATTTTGGGATGGATGTTGTACAAGTCATGTGAGAACCTGGGATTGATATAGACTTCTTCTACCAGCTTATTGCACAAGCTTTGTGGTAATAGCGTCTGAAATAACTTATGATCGTAGTTGAAGAGAGTCCAGTCTAGAGGGTAACCATAAGGACCCATGCGAGTTATCACCCAACCTGGAGTCCGAATGCTGAGATATACCTAAGAAATAAAACAAAAATATGTCAGGAGTTTGAAATCAAACGAATAGATTCATTAAATTAAAAATATTTTGTCAGTTTGGAATACTGAATATGTTTTAACTGTAACTTTATGAAATAAAGGAAGGATATTTTAATTGTTTGGATGATCTAAAAGCGCGAATTTGATTGAAAACGAAATAACATATGTAAAAAATTTATATTTTAGCTACTTCAAGTGTAGATCTGGATCGTTTTAATCAGTTTCTATTTATCAATTACTTCTCATTTTGGGTTTCATTTTTTTAGATTCTAGAAATATTCTCATATCAATAGCATAAAGTATTCATTTTCTAAGCATTTATTATAATAAGTTATTATTAGAACTATGTGATTTTTTTATGAATGTACAAATTCTTCAGAAAAGGGTGGCATTTAATATTTAGTTTATGAATATTGAAAGACTTTAGTATATGGTACTATTTTTATATAATATTTTTAATTATAAGTATTAGAGATATAAGTACATATAAATGATAATCTAAAAGATATTGATAAATAAAATGATATTATTTTTTATATTTGAGTTTGATGTAGTAACTATTATTGATATTTCTATACGTAACACATATATATGTAGAACGACTATAACAATCGCTAGAAAATTGTTGCCGACAGACTATAACTACTTTTAGTAATTTTTTTTTTGATATTTGAATTTGGTGCAGTAAACATATTTCTATACGTAACACATAAAAACGGAAATAGACTATAACTACCGTTATCAAATTATTACTGACCTGTTTAGCCACATGACTTGTTTCAACAGCAGCATCCAAACCTGAGCTCCCCATTCCTATTACGCACACCTTTTTATCCTCAAAACGTGCGACTTTCTTGATGCTGTGAGTGTGAATAATATCTCCTTTAAACAGGTTCATATGAGGGAACTGAGGAATATTCTCATAACTGAGATGACCCACACAAACCAAGACACCATCATATACCTCCTCAGAGCTTTCCTCAGTCTCTGAATCTGTCACCATGACCTGCCATCGACCAGTACTGTTATAGTCTTCAGCTTGGCGGACCTGAACAACTTCTTTGTTGTAATGGATGTGCCTGAGAAGGTCAAACTTGTTCGCATAGTCAGTGAACATCTCCAGTACTTTGTAGTGTCGCATGTAGTTTGGGGATTCAGGGTTTGGTGGGAAGTCGCTAATGGCTCCAGTTTCTTTGCTGTTGTTGAGGGATGTGTTCCACATTACGGAAGGCACTCCTTTGGTGTCGTCTTCGTGGTAGTGCCATAGTCCTCCGAGTCTAGATGTTTTTTCGAAACAGACTGGCTCGATGCTTTCTTCCTTGAGGCTTTTGATAGCCATAAGACCGCTTGTTCCGGCACCAATTACTGCTACTCGTTTTTTGGCAGACATTTTCTAAAAAAATAATAACCGTCTTAAAAATATTAGTACAATTTTCGTTTCAGAAATAACGACCTTATATGAGTAGCCTAAATGTAAAAGCAGTTATATCCAAAAATTGGAAACATTAGATTGTGGTAGCAATAGATATTTTGTAACTTTGCGTAAATTTTAAAATATAATAAAGGAGCAAGAGAAAACTGCCATTTACTAATAATTATTAATTAAAAAAATAAGTCACGTGGAAGCAAAAGTAGTTATATCTACGCTATCCACACTTTATACAGATGCAAAAGCAGTTATCCAGTAAACGTGAACGAGAGCGTTATCTGACGAGATTTCTGATTTGTTGAAATGTGGATTTTGCTTGTTTTGCTACTTAAACGTCAATACTTAAACGTCAACGTAAAATATATGCGCCGTCATCTTGATTTTGTTTAAAATCAAGATGACGGCGCATATATTTTCAAAACCAGTTAAATCTTTCAACCAGTTACAAAACAAGTAGTGAGAAATTTATAAATTTAAATTATAACTTATTCAGTAATTTAAGAACATATGCATTTTTGCAACGTTTTTTTTTTTCTTCATTTTTACATAAAAAATATTATTCTATTAACAATAGTTAAGTTTTACATTTTTTGAGATTTACTCAAAAGAGCTCAAAAAATATATAGCTGCTTTTGCATTTGAGCTACTCAAGTGAAATCACTTACTCAAAAAAAATATCACGGTATCACTGTGAGTTTAATTGAATGCCCTGATTTGATTTTTTTACAATTCTAAATTTCGGACGTAGTTATATCTCTGAAATCTACTTTAGGTTATAATTTTAACCATTACAATATTGAATCACCATACAATATTGTCTCCATATTGAATTTTAAATTCTTAATTTTTGTGGTAAAAATATAATATCCTTTAAATACTGTAAATACCTTATAGTCTTTATTCTACCGAGCGTTTGACGCAGTCCGTCTCCATAGAGAGACCCCCACTAGCTGTAACATAAGTTAAGCATGTAAGCTTTGTAATGCTTTAAAAGAAATGTAAGTTGTGTAGTTACGTCATTTCTGTACCTTAGTGCCCACAATCATTTTGAAAATACCCTCTGCATTATGCAAAAGACGCACTAAATATACCCTCCGACGTGGTGTTTACAGAGGCACAGCTCGGCAGTACGTTGCCAATCTGAGCGTTTGAGGGAGTTCACTTTAGTAGGTATAATCCATTGAACTCAAAGAGGTTTTCATCAGGAGTTATAAGGGTACAGAAATGGCGTGAAGAGACTCGAAAAGCAAGACGTAGGAACGTTCTCGTCTCCATAGTGAGACCACCACTAGCTGTAGCATTTAAGCTTTGCAGCGCGTGAATACATGTAAGTTGTGTATGTGGTTACATCATTTTCTGTACAATATTGCCCATACACCATCTGCAGCACGCACAAGACGTTTCACGCACCTCACTGCGTCTTCGATACATCCTGTCTAAATTTTACTTTGAGACGAAATTGAGAGATGTATATACGAGAAAATATTGATTGTTTGCTATTAGAAATTAACAGAAATAACTTTAAGGGGTTAGCTTATTATAATAGCATCCGTCATTATTTATAACTCTTAAAAACATTAACGAAAAATATTTTAAAACTTCATACATTTTAAACTATATCACTTTATGAATGAATGAAATCTAAATTAAAATAATAGGTTATATATATTCAAAATGTTATATATTTAACTTTTTTCATTCTGATTGGTTACAAAACAATTTAATTTGAATTAATTCAAAATTATTATATTCTTGAACGTTCCAAACATAGGTCATCCTTAAAAAAAATATTTAAACATAGCGACCACAAGTCAATAAAAATACATCTAAAATATTATCTTATTTCATCAGATTGATATTTCTAAAAATATAACGATATAGTTGAATCAATACGTTGAAAATGGAACACATTAATATTAACACTGAAAGCAATACATTTCTTGTTTTACTTACTTGATTAATTGAATTGCAAATAACTTCAACAGTTAAGTAAACTAATTCGGCCTTTCTTAACATGATCTTAATTTCTTGTTTACATTTGAACTCTCATACATATAAAAAAAGTAGCAATCTATGAAATAGTTTTGTAAATTTGAGCTAACCGTTGTTGCTTTAGTCATTAACTCGAAAATTATTTAAGCAAGGAGTTGTCCAATAGTCAAAAAGATAATTAAAGCACTCCATGTAAATAAAGAATATTTGAAGATCGTTCAAGCAAAACGAAGCATATCAATCAGATCGCAAATCGCAGAAAACCGCAAATCGTTTGGTAGATGTATGCATTTCTATAGACCTTCGGATTGTCAGGTTTTTAACTAAAAGGAATATTTTTAGAAATATTATTTTTTTTTTACAAAAACGGATAAAGGTTATCCTTTTTTTAATAAAATTCAATGCTTATATAATTTTTACATTTTTTGACATGTTTAGTTTTTCATTAGCATTCTTCATTTTATACATTGTAATGAATGCAAAAATATGATTACATTATATGATCAAAAGCTTTCAATAATTAAAATTTTCAACACTTAAAAGCATTTTGATTGAAACCCAAGATATACGTTTAAAAAATAAATTCAACTCATACAGACATGTACTTAAGATTTAAACAAATATTTTTATCTAAGCGTTGTCATTACTATAATAATTATTAAATGCCTGTTAAATTATATATTAATTGAAAATTAATGTCAAAGACAATGTATATTTTTATATACTATCAGTGGGAAATATACACTAGAACTCTTTCACATTCTTAAATCTTCACATTCTTTCACATTCTTACGTCTTAAATTGATATATAATACTACCTAAAATTTCATAATTTAATAGATAACGTTTTAATTAATAAACAAAACTATTTTTAAAGTTTTTTATTGAACCGAATAATTTCTTTACATACTGGCAATTTTTATTAAACTTTTATATCAGGCATTTATATCCGAATTACAATTCATATATCAAGATATTTAGATTATATTTAAGAATGTCTAAACCACAAAATAGTTGGTTTTTGAAATCGACAGTGGAAATGAATATACGAAGAAAAAGGTAACAAATTCTTTAAAAATAAATCTGTGATTTATAATAACGTCGGTGCCTACTTTTTACAAATTAAAAAAAAAATCAGTAAATTTTATAAAGATCTTCTTTTTAGTAAATTACTATATATTTTTAATTTTATTATGTAGTTTTTAGTTTTATTATGTACAAAATTAATGTAAATAAGTAGAAATTTTCATTTCACTGTGTACCGTGATTTAAATGTATGATATATTGTTGGTACGCAATATGCAAATATGTTGAGTAGCATTTTTTTTGGAAATTATAATATGTCACATCCATTTAATAATTACACAAAACTCTTAATATTTCAATGTAAAATTTAACAATTTGAATGTCCAAATTTATTTGATCACACACTGAAGAAATCATCAATATTTACTTCAATATAAATGTAAATATTACTTACCTGAAATTTTCGTATACAGTGGCAAAAAAATAAAAATAAAGATTATATTTTATTATATTATATCAGAACAACTCTTTATGAATTTGAAAATAATAATAATGACAGTTAAAAACAGAATAAGACTGTAATATTTAATTAAAATTCTAAATCTTTTTATCTCTAAGAGCGCACATGTTTGACACTATCTAGTGAATATTTGGTAGTGTCTTATGAATTTCAGCTATAACCTTCTTCCAAGGCTTCTGAATTATTCTACTGACCTCTCTTAATCCAACAAGAAAGAGAATATCTAAGAAGCAAACAACCAAAATCTACAGAATAGACAGTGTCAATCATGCATTTTTTGATTGATCATTAATCTAGATTTACTCCAATAATAGAGTGTGGCCGCATTTATATTCGGTTCATTTTATAAACCCTTTTTAAGATGCTCGTTTCCAAAGCATTTATAACTCCTTTCATCTAAAAAGAGTTTTGACAGGTGGTTGTAATTTTCTCTGTAGGGAGCTTGGTTATATTTAGCACCTGAAGGCTGAAACTTTCATTCAGAAATGACACATAATGGAAATACATTAGTAACTTACTATGTAACGTGTCATTTCCCAAAAATACTCGTCATGAACAATTTTATAAACGAACTAATGAGGGATTTTGGGTTATTAACTTGTTTTTCTGTAGAAATATTATTTTTAAAGAATAATTTATAAACTATAGAAAATATAATATTTTAAGAATAATTTATAAACAATAGAAAATATAATATTTTAAGAATAATTTATAAACAATAGAAAATATAATATTTTAAGAATAATTTATTAATTATAGAAAATATAATATTTTACGAATAATTTATAAACAATAGAAAATATAATGTTTTAAGAATAATTAATAAACAATATAAAATATAATATTTTAAGAATAATCTATAAACAATATAAAATATAAAATTTTAAGAATAATTTATAAACAATTGAAAATATAATGTTTTAAGAATAATTAATAAACAATAGAAAATATAATATTTTAAGAATAATCTATAAACAATAGAAAATATAATATTTTAAGAATAATCTATAAACAATAGAAAATATAATATTTTAAGAATAATTTATAAACAATTGAAAATATAATGTTTTAAGAATAATTAATAAACAATAGAAAATATAATATTTTAAGAATAATCTATAAACAATAGAAAATATAAAAAATGTCAAGAATAATTTATAAACAATTGAAAATATAATGTTTTAAGACAATATTTATAAACAATAGAAAATATATCATTAAGCCCATTCTATTAGAACGAGTAAAACGCGCGTGAGCTTCTCGGTGATTCGACAATTCACATCACGTGGTATGTATTCTCGAATCGCCGACAAGCTCACGCGCGAAAGAACAAAGATAGCTTACTAGCTTACTTTCCTTTTTAAGATATAAAGAACAACTTTGCCAAATTTCATTTTCCTAGGTGTATGGGAAGTATTATAATTATTGATAATCGAATTTTATTTTAATATTGTGTACAAAACGGGTATCCAGCTAAAAGTACACACATAGCTTACTTTTTTTCTTAAAGTATAAAGAAAACTGCCAAATTTAATTTTCCTATGCATTTGAATAATATTATAATTAATAAGTGAATTTTATTTTAATTTTATATTAAAGCAGAAATCCAGGTCGAAGTACACACATCTTTACCTTCAAAAGGTATGAAAAACAACTCTACTAAATTTCATCTTTATGTGTACATGAGAAATATGAGAATAAGCGATGAGTGAATTTTATTTTAACCCCGTGCAAAAAACGGGTATTTAAGCTAGAAGTTTGTGAATAAATTAATTTTTCTATTGACAGTATAAGGTACAAATTTCATATTCCTGGGAACGGGAAAAGTATGAGATGTAGGGAGTCATGAGTGTGTGGTTGTGTCAGTGTACAGACCTTTTACATTCATATAGGTTGAGATATTTTTTGCATAACAATTATTATGTATAAAGGCTTTTTAACTGTAACTAATAAAATGTTTTATAAGAATAAGGCAGTAGAAGTTTATGTTAAGACTAATCTATTAATCAAACAATAATTATATTTATACGTTTGATTTCAATCCTAAGTTGTTTCAGAAATTACTTATTTTAATTGATATTTATTTCTGAATCAAATTGATAGTATATTTGAAAATCTTGTTTCATTAGAAGCAAAATAAAATTAAAGGCATTTGTTGAAGCTACGATTTATATGTAGACATTCTAAGATTACGAGTCGTATGTTAAAAATAATGAATAAAAAAGCTGCACAATAATTTAAGACTTTTTAAAATACATATAAGTGCATTTGGAAATGGGATATTTTTAATTTACAAAAGTTGTATATTATATATTTGAATAAAGTCAAAGTTATCCAGTATGTTTTGTATGGAATAATGCATTTAAAGAACACAAACAGACGTATAAAAGAAGCAATATAAACCAAAAAACTAAATTTTCTTACCATGTGTATAAAAGGAATACAGAAAAATATTTCTCCTCTACTCTAAACTCTTCAGACTTTAACCATGATAATGATGAACTGCACTCTAAAACGGACACTTAATTTTAAAATCAGTTCAACGACTGCCCAGTATTTAAAAAACATGTTTGTTTTATTGAGACCAAGGTTTAACTGGAGCCGATTTCGGCAATCCCATCTCTATTTTTTGACAAGGTTAGAAAAGACAACACTGGTCCCTCACCACGAAAGCTGTTCGATCTCCTAATTAAATTTTCATCACGCCCTTAGTTTAAAAACAATGGTACAGATAAACCACGTAGGCAAGACTGATTTTCATCACCGTATTTTGATGCCTTAGGGCATCTTGCAAAAATCAATGGCAAGTTCTACCTGTTATGAGTAAAGCATTTAGTATGTCTTTCTTGTATGGTACTAATTGTTGCTTAATGTATCAATTGTTCGATCAATAGCCTTCCGAGGCTATAGAGTCTAGGGCCCACAGATTAACGTGGGGTCTTAACTATAATGAATATCCATATTTTTTTTACCCAACATTTTTGGATGCGACGTCAGAATATACTAAAGTACTCAAAAGAATACTATTATTGCTTATTAAGAATTCTATTATTGATATTATAATGTGACATAGATATATATGATATTTTTTGTAAAAAACGGATATACTAGTGCTATATTCTAATACTTTTATTTTTTTTAGAAATTCGCAAGATATGTCGACTTTTATGAGTTTATCTTGCATGTAGTGTCAAACAAGCACTTTCTATGAGATATCTAAAAATTTTAGCATACATAATTATTTGCAAGTAAAAAAGTAATATAAAAAACATTAATTAGTTAATTCCTAAAAATTAAAAAAAAACGGACACACTGTTAAAAATAGGTACTCAAGAATAAGCAAAATGTACTCATTTTTGATTATATTCTATGCTTATCACTTCTCCGAATACATAAGTTTAATTTTTGAAGAAGACATGTACACAAAAATGAGTGCAATGAGTACAAATGAATAAAAAGAGCGGTTATTTGCCTGCTGCCTTCATAAAATCACTTTCAATAAATATCAACTAGACTTACCGGGAATTGAACCCAGATCCTCAGGCACCGCAGTTCATTGCCTTATCTGTTATACTACCAAGGCGACGTAAAGGCGTTATAAAAAGAAAATTTTTTTAAAAGGTGTGCCGAAAGAATAGGAAGTAAGATAATTGAATTGTTATAACTCAGTTTCCATTTCAGCAATCGACATCAAATACTGTCGAAGACCATCTTTATTTTATGTTTGTCAGGTCGCTTTGTAAATATGGCTTGAATAGAAGCTGAGATTAGTAATATTAAATTACACTGCTCATTTTTGAGAAAGAATGATTACTTAAATTTGAGTACGTCGACGCTAATTTATGATGCAATGTATTCAAAGAAAAACGAGTATGTTCAGGTACTCATTTTTAAGTACCTTTTTTTACAGTGTAAATATACTAAATTTTAATTGTTGAGTTGATCAATGAGAGGCAATTTTTTTTAATTTTAATGCTAATGAAAACATTACACCACACTCATCGTTAATTGTGTTCGCCATCGTTAAATTCGTAGAACTTTAGAAACATTTCACAATGGAAAGTTGCGACAACCCAAATAGGTTGCGTGTGTCCAATGGAGCAATGATTAAAAGCTATTAAATGAGCAATAGTCATCCATCTTTAAACTAACCAATTCAAAGGCAATTACTTTTCTTTTAGATTTATGCTTATTTTAAATTAAAAAAATGCAATCTCTCCAATACTAGGGTAAGGTGGGGTAAAACAGGTTTTTAAAATTAAATATTAAAATACACTTTGCTAAACGTATGTTTTGATCACCTTCCTTAAAAAAAAAAAATTGAGTACATTTTAGCATTTTATATTTCTGGGTGATTTAATTCAAGTCCAAATGTTGATTTGTTTGAGTATACAAAAAAACTTGTGGATAGTTTCATTCATGAAAACTTCTATATAAAATCTAGAAAAGTCTTATGTACCAATATTCCTGGGTTTTGTATAAAAAGGAAACCTTTTAATAAACAGCAGTGAACAAATTAAAAAATATATATTTATTTAGCTTTTTTTTTAATGTTTTGTAAAGTGGGAAAAATGGGTTTTCGAATTAGTAATTTTAAAACAATAGAAAATTTGCAAAAATGTAACATATTCGGCAAAAGTAGGATTATTCTACAAAAATAAGAATTTTGAAACTTATAAATTACAAGAGTTAACTGCAATATACTTAACACTGTTTATATGTTAATATAATGAAGTTACATATTTTTTAATAAACTGACAACAAAAGAACATATTTCAATAAAAAAATTAATTTTTCAAATACACTAAATATTTATGAATAAAAATAAACGGAAATTATACGGGCAGATGCGTGTGTTCTTTTTCAAAGATAATAAACAATAGAAAAGTAGATTTCTCAAAACAGCAGATTACAAAAATTACTTAGAAAGCTGTAAAAATAACAGCTTCATTATTGAATATACTTAGTTTTTAAGAGTTGACGATTGTTATTTATTCTATTTTATTCAAGTTACTAATTTGACTAAATTTTTTTATAATGTCTTTTACACGTTTAGTTATATGGTTCCCACTAAAAAAAACATTATACCCCCATTTTTAATCGAACTACGTTACCTTAGAAAAAAATATTATTAAAAATATTTTTAAAAAACTCAGAATTTAATAAAAATAAACGATTATGTTTTCAATAAATAAGTGAACGTTTTTATAAAACAATAGTAATTAAAAAAAATTCCAAAGAGGAATTGGATTTTTGACACCACCTTACCATAATTTTGTTTTTAAAAGTACCTAGTCTTCATTTTTTTTATATTTTCTTTTACAATGAAGCTTCATATCTTAAGATGCATGAAGATTTATTGATGTAAACAATCTACTGATCCAAAATTACTTGAAGATGTAGTTCGTTACACATAACGGGTAAAATTTCAAAAATATATTATTTTAATTATATTATGTTGTTCTAACGCTATTATAGTCATTCAAATTTATATTTTTTTAAAAGAAACATATACGATGGAATATTTTTTTTACAGAATTTGCTTAAAGACAAATCATGACAAAAAATATTCCTACTTTGATGAAACATTTAATCAGAGTATTTTTTAGAAATTATTTGTCAAAATTATTCAACATTTTTTGATATCTAGTGTTTCAAGTATCATTTGAAGGATATTAAAAAAATATGAAGGTATTTGTTTTACAATTAAAAATGCCTCGGAATATTTTGTCTCGGAATTAGGTAATCTCTCGCTGAACACTCTGTATTTAAAAAAATAATACGGGATGTCAAAAATTCAGTAAACGACAATAAACATGCATACAACTTATTTTAGAAGCATAAAACTAAACCTTTTGTAAAACCTCTTTACACCCATAATAATCACTAATAAAAAATGCTATTGTTTTAATTACTTCATTTTATAAACAGATTTTGGAAACTTAATAAAGAGTTATGACCAATTGAAAATGTTTGAAAAAAAATGTCAATTCACGTTGCTTTACAAATTATTTAAGGTTGCATAAGCACCCAGTCTTGATGTAATTTTTCCTTATAAAAAGATTCATTGTAGCAAACTCTGAACACTGACTTCATTTACCAAACTAGGGAGCTCTGACTCCTACTTCATTTACATTCTGCCAAAAAATGTTTTTTTTTGTGTATTAATAAGTAAAACTAAATTATATATATATAAATATATATATTAAATTAATACCTATTTCCTTAGCTTAAAAGTTAGGTTGAAAACAAAATGTGGGCCTTGTGTACCATAGGACACATGCTACTAGGCAGATTTCAAGTGTAAATTATTATGGTAATCTTTTATTTGATATGTGGATTTAAGTTTTGTTAGTATTTAGGATCTAGTTTTTGAATAATTGTTAAAGGAAGCATGTGATAAATTTAGTTAGTTAATGGGGTATAACTCTTAAGCCTTAGTATATGATGATATTTCAGTCGGTTAAAGACTTATTACTGAAATTATATATAAAAAACATAGCTCAATTTTAGACTTATTTATTTCATGAACTAAACTAAATGTTTCAAAACTTAGATACAGTTATAAATGAATTTCCAAATGGAGGTGCCAACAGACGTCCCAAACCTTAATTTTAAATTACGAAGGCTTGTAAGGTATCAACGTTTTCAGTTCATCGAATAGAACTAATTACATTTTCAAAACGTTATTAAACTTCAAAATAACTATACAAAAACACATCAGAAACGACACATTTATGTTATAATTCTGCCTAAAAATCAGTAGTATCTAAAAATACGTGTCAAGTGTACAACTTGTGTTAAACATCATATAATAACACTACTGGAACTAAAATGTTTCTAAAATACAAGGCCATTGTTACAAGTTATGTACATTACTTCAATCTTTTATTCATATTTCATTTATTCCTTATTGAGTGTAGTAGTTAATTATTCTACCTCGAGCATTATTTTCTGAATATTAAAACAACAAAATCTTTAAGGTTTAATTCCAGTTAAAAATTCTCCTAACTATATTTTTTGTGTTGTTTTCCAGTTATTTTGGATGCAATGTTTTTAACGAGTGTACTTTTTAAAAAAATAATAATAAAACATATGTATATATCGTAATTTATCTATAAAAAAATCTTTGGTGAACTCGCGTATTAAGACTTTTCTTAGGCGGGTTTCATTACATATGACACATTTTGAAAACTGACAAACCGTAAGTATTATGGTTTTTAATCGAATCATTAATACTTGAATTTGAAAAACATCTACATTAATATTGTAAAAACAGTAATTATACAAGTTTTAACCAAACCCTGCTAGAAATACATGCACTTCATAAGTTGTTCTGAACTAATATTTGAAACAAGGTAATTTTATAAAAACAAAAGGTGCATTATATTAAAGATACATTAAAACATAACTAGAGCAAAACATTAAAAGTTTAGAATAAGGATCTATAAAAGTAATAGAAGTAGACATTACACACATTTATATAGATAGGATAAATAGACAGATAGATATAAGTTGAAGCATTCGAAAGAAGCAATTTAGTAAATTTATCCTTGCCTGAGAGATACAGCTTATACATTACAAAATATTCTCTCTCTCACTCTCTCTCTCTCTCTATATATATACATATATATGTAAATAAATGTATGAATGTAAAATGTAAGAATGTCCCCGAGTATGTTTCGGTGGCTAGAGCAAGTAAGTGTAAAATTCTACTATTGAGAAAATTAATATTTTTCGTTCTCTATTTTGAAATAAGTATGAGACATAATCAGTAACAATAACACAAATTATTAAAAGTATTTATTATAAAAAAACATTTATAACAGTTTATATTAATACAGTTTATAGTAATAACGTATAACGAGAAGTGTTTTAAAATATTTGAAGAAAAGTATGTTTCTAAATCTACGAATTAGATACAGCTTGTAAAAAAAGTGGCATAAATTATTTTGCAATCACATAAAATATGGCAATGTCTGGTTGATTTTGTAGTTTTCAAGGTTTCAATAAACAAAATATTATCGTAAATATTATAAATCGAATGCTCTTTTAACGGATAGAAAAAGTAGCTTGAAAAATATTTCAGTGAATATAAAAAAAAAGAACTTCGAATAACGTACTTTCTGAAATGGCAAATTATACTCTTCAAAATTGATTGCCAGACAATTAATATTAACAAATAACCACTTATTTTCCTTGTTCAAGATGTTGGTACAGTCTTTTCTTATAGGTGAGTATTGCGTCTCTAGCACCAGACCACTTATTTGGACCATTAAGACGATACTGATAAGGAAGGCAGGGGCCAAACATACAAGCGCCAAACAATTTTGGATCTTTTACTAGTAAAGCAGCTACATTTGGTTTGACTCCAAAAAGACTAGCGACTTCGTCCATATAGACTATCCATGGTACCTCCACAGAATGCCGAGGAGATTGGACGTAACTTCTGGCTCGAAAACCTTCGGTTGCTCTGACACTAGCGAGCATTTTTTCTGTAGATGGCAGATGGCATTTCTCTGTCATTAGAGCAGTAAACCACCTGGATTGAAGCTCGAATACTGGGAACAGGGAACCAGTGGGTTGTATTAAACCGATGACAGCTGAAAAAGATTAAATAGGAAATGGTAATAACGATATTTTTAATTAGTTAATTTTTGTAGCTGTTCATAATATTATTTATTAACGCATTCCAGTACTTCAAAGTTAGATTTACATTGATGAAAAACTAGGGTTGTATTATATTTCTATCAATAAAATTGTTTTTCCCCAATTAACAATAGTTATATATAAAAAAACATGCATCAATATGTGTAGTATATTTGCGATATAAAAATTCAAAGATGTTGTAAATTACTTTCTAAAATAGTCTTATTTTTAAAAGATTTTATAGTAAATTCAAAAAGCATTACACATTAATAAAAAAAATATTAGAAATTTGTTTTTTGCCTTTGTAATTACAAAATAAAATTAACAATTCATAAGATTTTTTAAATATTCCACTGCAACAAATTTTCTATATTGAACTTTACCTATATTTGTGACTTGGAACGAAAAAGACTAATGTTGCATTTGAGTAATATTAGACATTTGTCTTTCTTGTTTCAAGCAACAGATATTAACTAACAACTTTCTACTTAAAAATGCCTATGGATGGCATTTTGATTGTTATTAGTACTTACACTGTTTACTAGTTACAACTTTATGTTGCTATTTAGTAAAAAGTTCCTTTAAAATTTGTAACTTTCAAATATTCATTAAAATTCTATGTAAAAATAATAGTGATTACTTGACTGAAACTTATAATAAATATTATTGTATTTAAGGAAACAAGTTTTAAGATACATATCAATGTTGGACGGTATTAAAAAATCGGGTTATAGAATCGTTATATCATAAATTTATACACAAATACAGTTGTGTTATGACATACAAATACGTTAGAATTGTAACAGTTTTCAAACAGATTTTAAATATATAGACCTGTAAGATAAGCTCATACAACCTATTTATATTAAGACATATTAGACATTTTGCTGTAAAAAATGAATTTCATGTTAGCTTATTCAAGTGTCATTTGAACATGTGTAAAAGAGGGATATATCAATACTGTACATATCTCATTTAAAAAATGTTTTGTGAAAATTATAAATTGTTTAAATACTTGAGTAAAATAATAAAGAATATAGAAAATAAACATCAACAATAATCATAAAAATTAAAAGGTTTTTAAAAATAAAAAAAGGTACTAAATATGGAACTTTGAGGAATTTTGCTATGTGAGAGATTTACATGAATGCTTATTAATATTGCATTTTAAGGGTCCAGACTGACTGGCGACTAATACATGTTATCGGGTAGGGGGATTTGGCAGCATTTTTAAATTTACAGCTCTGTGAAGATTGAATAAGGGGGGGGGGGGGGGGTGTCTTGTGTGGCGGAGCTGAATTCTAATTGTAACACACACCTAATTAATTTGGAATACCTGGCCTTCATAAAAGGAAGTTTAAGATTTCTCAGAGACTTTCTTTTCGATACCAGATCTTACCTGACTGCTAAGAAATCTTGACTTGTAAAATCTTGTAAGAAGAGCCACAACAGGGCATGGAGATGAAACTCCTATTCGCAGAATCCTTTAACACAGAATCTACCAATTATTCTGAATGTCCGATGTTGCCAGCATCCCTGCATTGACGCCGCTAATCCCCTTCTCATATCCGTAAATCAGTTTGGCCCTATATCTCATTATCTCACACCCCTTCAGCGTAAATGCTCCTATTGGCACATTTTAATTTTAATATTTATAATAAAGCACCTTTAGTTACATTTTATGTGTTTTTAATTATTGCCCCCCAAAAGCACCACATTCTTAACTTTAAAAAAACACACACAGAACGTTCACAATTCTTGCAAGCAATTTCGAAACCCCCTTACGACAACTTTATCAATAATATTTCATCAAAAAGGTTTTAGAATATGTTTCCCGTTTTCTTTGTGCCTATTTCAACTTCTGAGCAACAACTAACAATATTTTTGTGTTAAATATAAAAAAAGGCTTATACACATAATATCGATAAAATGCATATAAAAAATTAATACATATAAAATGCTGAATTTTTATTACGTATTTTTACAAGTACAGCTAATATTTCAGCAATTCCGATTAATATTCTCTCATTGTTGTAATAAATGTAAATAAAATGATCGAATGTAGTCATTGTCAATTTTTATTTTTTAATTCTGAACTATCTTAAATACGACTATGTTTACAAATAAAAACATTAAACTAACCTAAATATACTCCTTACGAAATACGCATGTAAAACTAAATAAAAATTACTATACCTAAAGTGTGATGTTTCAACTGTGGTGGAAACACATTTTTATACAACAAAACTTTGTTATTCTTCCCCACCCGCAATATATCATCAGTGAGGAATGGGAACTTGAATTGAAAACCAGTAGCGAAGATGACAACATCAACGGTCGTGGCACCTTCTTCCCCATCAAACATAACACCATTCTCAGTGAACTCTTTGATGTCTTTCTTCACAGAAACAGTTCCTACCAAGATTTTGGCTTGAATTTCGTCGTTTACCGTCGGGTGCTGACTTATAACTGGATGGTAAGGCTTGATACCATATCGCTTGTGGTCCATCTTTTCGTTCAGTTCTTTTTCCAATTTGTTGCCTACGTATTTGGCAGGTAACAGCATTCTGTATCTCCTGGATAGGCATACGTCCATTGGTTTTCCCTTTTGAAATACTCTAGGGTATATCCATGCTCCACGTCTGGTGCTTAAGTATACCTGTAAGATATTAGTTAATGATAAACTTTTGATTTTATAAAAAAAACTACATGTATGCGTTTCTAAAAATCAAACATCTTTAAGTAATAAACGACGCGATACATGGTATAACAGATTTTATTGCATGGATTTACATCGACATTTACACCCAAGCACCCCCATTGAACTTGTTCGTAATATATTTTTATACTTATTTTCTATCCATAGTACGTATCAATTGATTTAGCATTACACTCTAAAAATGGAGATCTTTATAAAGATGTCGGTTCATGAGGGTATAACAGATTTTATTGCATGAATTTACACAGACATTAACACTCAAGCACCCCCATTGAACTTATTCGCAACCTATTTTTATCCTTATTTTCTATCCATAGTACGTATCAACTGATTTAGCATTACACTCTAAAAATAAATATATGTATAAAAAAGTCGGTTCATGACGGTATGTGTAAAAATATATTCGAAAGTATATTCAATACATAAGTAGTAAGCACCTAGGGTAAGGTAGGGGGAAATGGGTCTTGGGATAAAATGTGTGTTCTACAAAAAAGTATAAATTTCACATTGTTAAACTTATATTTTGATATTCTTCATTTTTAGAATTTATTTCAGTTACTGGAATACTTCTTCAGCAAAGAGAAAATTTTAGGGCGATGAAATTAAAGTCAACAGTTGATTTGCTTGAGTATCCAAAACACCTATGATATTGATGCTTAAAAACTTCTATATACAAAATAGCTACTTCAAACTGTTTAACAATCTTTCAATGTTTCGTAAAAAAGATAAACCTTTGAATAATTTATTACTGGTAAATTATAGAAAATTCAATTAAGTTACATGCAAAAAAATCATATTTGAAAAATGTGAAATTTTTTATAAAGATATGAGTTTATAAAATGACAAGAATTCATAACAATGTCTACATTATTCCTTGTATACTAGTATAAATAAGTTAAATAGCTGTTTGTTTTATAATAAAATGTTTCAGTAAGACATTTTTCTCGTACAAAATAAATCATAAATTATACCAGCAACTAACGCTTTACTACAATAATGAAAATCAAAAGTCAGTTTCTAAATAAGGTGGATTAAAAATTGCTTTTAAATACACTGTTACAAAAAATAATCCCTCGATAATATATTCTATTAGTATTTTGAGAATTGATTGTTATTTATTCGTCTGTATTCAATTTACTAATCGGCTTAAAATATGTTTGTTTTAACAGTGCATTTTACACAAGAGTTCCCTGATTTCCATTGGTAACCCATTTTACCTCTTCTCTGTGAATCATAACTAACCACAGCAATGTAGTTATTAAAATATTTATAAACCTCAGAACTAAATAAAATATAAAAGATTTTATTCCCAAGGAAAAGGTGATTTTTTTTATAAAACAAATTGTAAATAATTTAAATTTTTTTTATGGAAAATATAGGAAATTCAAATGAGGACAAATTAAAAGGAGTGTGAAGAAATTTTATTTGAATATTTATTTTAAAACTACAACGTAAAGGTATTGAAGTAAACGTTTATGGTTTTTCAGTAATCAAGCCGATTTTATTTGAATTAATTTATCTATTTCCATAATAATACAATTTATTTTCTCATTTATAAGGTTATGTTTAATTTATTCATAGATTCTACAGATAACTAAATACATTTTCCACTAATCAAAAAAAGAAATCATAATATAATAAAAAATTTAAAAGTATTGTAAAAAAAAACACACACGCACGCACGCACGCACGCACACACGCACGCACACACACACACACACACACACACACACACACACACACACACACACACACACACACACACACACACACACACACACACACACACACACACACACACACACACACACACACACACACACACACACACACACACACACACACACACACACACACACACACTTTATTTATCAATACTATAATAAAATAATTACTATTTATGCAATAACAGAAGTATAATACAAAATTACAATTAAACTATTTAAAATTTAAAAAATAACCTTTTTGGCAACATTAGACACTTCCGTTGCTATATCAGCTCCAGAATTTCCAGCGCCAACAACCAGGACAATTTTATTTTCAAACTCCCCAAAGGTCTTGTAACCATGGCTGTGGATAATTCTTCCGGTAAAGTTATCCATATTGGGATAAGAGGGAGTATAGGGATAAGCATGATGTCCAATGCATGCCATGACACCATCAAAAGTTTCCTCGCGGAACTCTTCGGAATGCAGGTCTCGAACTTTGACTAGCCATTTGCCTGTGGTGCCGTAATCTTCACCTGGTATGAGTTCGACGACCTGAAAAAGAGAATATTAGAATTAGTTAACATATTTTTAAAACAGTAATTTTAAATCTACAGCGCACTGTAAAAGAAAAGGTAATTAAAAATGAGTGCCTGAACATACTCGTTTTTCTTTGCGTACAATTGCATCGTATATGAGCTATAACATATTCAAATTTAAGCAACCGTACTTTTTAAAAAACGAGCTGTGTGATTTAATATTGCTAATTTCAGATTCTGTTTAAGCTATCTTAACAAAACGGCCTGACAAACTTAAAATAGTTGTTCAGCAGATGGTTTTTCACATTATTTGATGTCGATTGCTTAAATGGAAACTGAGTTATTACAGTTCAATTATTTTTACTGCCCATTCTTTTGGCACAGCTTTTAAACATTTATTCTGTTTATAACTTCTTCACGGCGCCCTGGTAGTACAACGAATAAGGCACTGTACTGCGGTGCCTGAGGATATGGGTTCGATTCCTGGTAAGCCTTGGTTGTAATTGTCGATATTTATTGAAAGTGATTTATGAATGCAGCCTATGAAGGCAAGTTACTGATCTTTTTATTAATTTTTACTCATTGAACTCATTTTGGAGTACAAGTTTTTCAAAAATGAAACTTACATGGTGCGTTTCATAAGTAATGTGACCAAATTAATAAAAAATCATTTATTGGACATATTCGTATAATTAGTTAAAAATCTTCAAAATAGCACCCTCCTGCGTCGATACGTTTATGGAGGCGGTATTTCCAGACCTGGAAGGCATCCTGGAAAGCCTTCTCCTGGAGGTCCTTTAGAGCCTATGTAACATGAGCCTGGATGTTTTCAATCGTGTCTCAATGTTTCCCTTTTAGGGTTCCTTTTCAGCGAGGAAACAAAAAAAGTATGGGGAAACCAGGTCAGGACTGCAGGAGGCCGGGGAACCAGTGGGGTATGGGTCCTGGCCAGGAAATCGTTGACAACGAAGGCGCTGTGGCTTGGCGCGTTCGTGATGAAGTTTCCATGCGTCCTGGATGTCACTTAAAGAGTGCGAGACCCTCCTTTTCAGCCTTTTGAGTACTTCCAAGTAAAAGCTGCGTTCACAGGTAGGTACGAATTCGTGTTGGACAATGCCTTTGACATCAATGGCCATTGTTTTGATCCTGGACTTGATCATACCTCCTTGAACGATTTGTGCAATCTGTGAACTTGTGATTTGGACAAGCTATCACTCCCAAAGGCCTGCTGAATTAATAGAAAAGTTTTGGTGGCGGACTTTCCATGTTTAACGCAAAATTTGATAGCGTAACGTTGCTCCATCCATCGCGCCGTGTTACATTAAGCTCAAAATGGGCTTCAGAGAACGCACGCCCCTGTCTTTCCGGCAGCTTGGAGCCGATTGAGAATGGGTGCGTTATGAAGCTAATAACCCCCTCCACCTAGCCCAGCAGAGTAAAGGGCGCTGCAGTGTATAGTCGCGGCACGAAAAAATTGATCGCATTACTTATGGAACGCACCATGTATGTATTCGGAGCTATGATAATCATCAAAATGTAATAAATAATGAGTATATTTTACTTATTTTTGAGTACCTATTTTTAACAGTGTAAGTACTTCATAATCCTTGAGCAGATGCTAGGAGTAAAATTAAGATACATTTGTTAACAAAATTCTGTAGAAATGCTAATACTGTATATCTGTTATTATTTTTATTTTAAGTCTTATTTAGAAAAGAATAATAAAAAAAATGTTAAAGCTATTTAAAAAAATATCGGGAGTTTCAGTACATAAGAAATTATTTTAGCTTTACAGAGATATCTAAATAGTTTAATAAACCAAATAGTTTTATACTTGTATCCAGTGCTCGATTTCTAGAAATAGAGGTACCGTAACTGTAATCTGCCATGGGGTGTGGGAGTGCAATGCATCAGCCATCAAACCCAACTCCGGAATCGTGTAAATTTTTTTCTTCCTAAAGAGAGGTACCGGAACGCCATTCCGGTACCTAAATCGAGCCCTGTTTGTATCTATAATCTCAAGTAATTAAGTAGTTACCTAAAAAATTGTAACATTTACAATTTTTTTTGATTTGCTAAAATTATGGTTTGGAATCTTCTAAATACGGTTACAAAATTTCGGAACAATATCTATGTTTTTAATAAGTTATTTGAGATTTTAGGCTGGATGACAGGTATGTTTTTCAAGGAACGAAAACTTTAAAACATTTTTTCTCAGTGCTTAGGTTTTCCTTGATATTAAGTTTTTCGAAGTTTTCCTTGATATTAAGTTTTTCGAAAAGCTAAGGCTTGTTTTATTATTAGTGGAGAAATGTATAATTTTTAAGCATATATTGTAAGATATGTGTATATTATAAATTGTCATATGTGTGTGTGCGGATTAGCTTTATGAATAGTATTTTTTATTACTAAATTAAAAAAAATTGAATTTGAAGGAAAATTTGTATTATTATGAATAACTATTTATATAAAAAACCAAATACAAGTAGTAAAAAAAATGTAATGCTAATTCTTATGGATTACAGCTCAAAGCATATGAAAAAAAAAATGGTGAAAGTTTGGTAGAAAAGCATTAGCGTTTAAAAAAAAGCTTCAAAAAATGAAAAAGTTTGAATTTTTAAAGAAATTCAAACAATCAAGGAATTTTTGCGTGAAATACTGTTCTATAAATTTAAATAATAGATATTAAAAGTTTGTTTCAAAAAAGTCAAAAATAAAGAAATTTAAGTGGTACTGTGTACCCTAAACTGTGTGCACTTGACTATAAAAGTATGGAACACAAAACCTTATATAGATATTACCTTTCAACCCTATTCTAACGAATGGTGGAAGGTCACACACAATATGTCATTTTGATCACTTTAACGTTAAGGATTTGATCCACATTGAACACAAAATTCCAATATATATTCAATTTATGGATTATATAATTTGAAAAGACATGTCAAATATTTCAGTTTTAAATTAGTTAGAGTTCAAATAAAAAATATTTCATGAAAAGACAAATTCTAGATCTCACTAGAAAATACATTCAAAAATTAGAATATAAGGTTGTAGTTACAAGTAACACGGTTTTGTAATATGAAATATTTATTTTCCGAAATAATAAAACAAATTAAGTTTCGAGTACGAAAACGTTTGATATGCATATTCTAATATCATCCTTGAAATTAGGAAATACTCACACTAAACTGCAAGTAATGAGGAAGCAATTTCAACATCCTAATAAATTTAAGTGTTTCAGCAGAATACAACTGTTCATATGGATACATCCTACTCATATTAAAAATGTCACTTTTTGAAATAATTCATATTTTTTAAAACAAAAATTCATTTAAAAAAAATGCTTGACTATGTGATTATGTTAATATCCTTTGTACACATAAATGGGAAAAAATATAATGGTATCTGCAAAATTAAAGAAAAAAAGTCAAAAGTGTAATATATTCCCTTAACTCGTCAAAAATTACAAAACACATCGTCGTTTCGTAATTAAAAAAAAATTAAGAAATTTCATAGTTTGGGGCTATTATTTATCTATGCATATTTGAAGAAACTATCGTCCAATTCAATTAATCATTTTTAAAAGCAATTACATATAATTATAAAAGAGTTTTAAAAATTTAATTTTTTAGATTTGCGACTTAAAAGTGGCATTTAAAATTTAAAGTTAGAGCTATAATTTAAAAAATCTCTCATCAAAATATGAAAGAAGCTTTAGTCAAATAAAAGTTTAAAAAATAAGTAATACTATTTCCGATGTCACTAAAAAGCCTGCGCTAACAATATTTTGATTTTAAAACAATATAACATTAACTACAACATATTGTTTACAAAGCGAGTGAAATTATCTTTTAATGTAGTTGGTGAATTGATGTCATACTAGAGCTATACAGTGAATTATTGGCGATGGTATCTTATAATAGTTTTAAACTACACTTTACACAAATATGTTTTCATAAAATTTCCCAACTTAACGAAACAAAACTATCAACTTAGTTTTCGAGATTCGAAATTCCCAACTCAACAGTGCTAAAAATTTCCAGTTTCAATTCATTGGAATTTGTCATCTTTTTTATATATAGATTAGGAAATATTAAACAGTTCTCTCACAAGTATTGAATTGTTGCACTCATGTTCCAATGCAGTGTTCGTTCTGAAGTCTAATTTAAGTTTAATATTACAAGTTGGGGAATTTCTAATCTTCCCTCGCTTTCATTTGCTAATAATATTAATTTTCATCAGGCATAAATTCCCCCCAGAGATTTTTAAAACTTGAAATTCCCTACTTTTAGGGATTCCAGATTATTGAAGCGATTGGGAGGGGGAGGGTCCCTCACCTCGCCGGTGCGACGGACCTGATGACAGTCTACTGTATTAAGATAAAACTCGTCTTATAGAACATTGCTTTAAGAATATTAAAATACAAATACAATTTAAAAATACGCACTAAAAATACATAAGACCTATACATGTTTCTGGAGATACATCTCCCTTCATCAGCTGACGAAGGGAGATTGCTTTAAGAAAATTAAAATACAAATGCAATTTAAAAATACGCACTAAAAATACATAAGACCTAGATATGTTTCTGGAGATACATCTCCCTTCATCGGCTGACGAAGGGAGATTGCTTTAAGAAAATTAAAATACAAATGCAATTTAAAAATACGCACTAAAAATACATAAAGCCTAGACATTTTTCTGGAGATACATCTCCCTTCATCGGCTGACGAAGGGAGATGTATCTCCCGAAACATGTAGACATTATGTATTATTATTACGTATTTTTAACGTTGCATTTGTATTTGAATAGTCTACTGTATTACTAACCTCCTGGAAGTACGTGATGCTGCTCAGCAAGTCAAACTGCTCAGCATACATTTCTAAGTACTTCATGACAAGTGTGTGGTGCAGGTAAGATGGGAATTCACTTGAGGGTGGGAAGTCACTGAATGCAGACATCTCTTTGCTTGTGTTGCTCATAGTGGACTTCATGACGGAGGGAATCCCGTCTGTGTCACTGTCGTGGTAGCGCCACAGTCCACCAAAATCCCCAGACTTTTCGTAACATACGACGTCTAAGCTTTCTTCTTTGCATGCCTTGATGGCAGTGAGGCCAGATACGCCAGCTCCGATGACTAAAACCCGCTTTTTGGTCGCCATTGTACCTAAATATTAAAAAAGAGATTTGGATTAATAGATGGATCAGATTTTAAAAAGTGTATTATACACTGTTAAAAATTATTACGACTTTGCACCAAACTTTGGTACCTATTTAGCTGCAACCAACATTTGGTGCTTAGTTTCCCCATTTTAAGATGCTACCACGGATGGATTAGTGGTGAAACGTTACACCAAAACTCATAACGTTGCATAAAAATTAAAATTTGAGTTTTCTTAGTATTGTAGTAGTATTTTGGTAACGAAGCTGGCAACCCACTGTTTGCAAAATGACAACTTTTCACTGATCGGGCTAGAACTATGAATCCTCTGATTCATAGCTGAACGGCTTTATTCACTGGGCCGCGGAGACCCATTCTTATCTTTCTTGGATGTACTTGTTCATGTAGCGACAGCAAAAATTTCGAGGTTGAACAAATTATCCGTGAAACTTCCTCTTTTTTCCGATAAAGGATTTTTGGTTCAACCTAGATTTCACCATAATATGGTGTAGACATATGTTTTTCATCAAGATATGGTACATCGTTGATTTGATTTTTTTAATAGTGTGCACTATATAAATAAAAAGGAGTTTTATATTTATTTATTCTTATTTTTTTTAGCTATAATAGGCACAATTTGTAGAACAATGCTATTGAATTATAAGGAAGATTTTTCAGGCTAAAGCTTTTTTAAATGGGACATGGGACT
This sequence comes from Troglohyphantes excavatus, assembly GCA_963932185.1. Lineage (NCBI taxonomy): Eukaryota > Metazoa > Arthropoda > Arachnida > Araneae > Linyphiidae > Troglohyphantes > Troglohyphantes excavatus. The sequence goes on along the minus strand of OZ010672.1, from coordinate 46,219,065 downwards.
TAAATATAATAATAAGATATCTTCTTTATTACATGAATAATGTTACAAAGTTGTAGTGCTACAAGTAAAAAGCTGTATGCTAACTTACGCTAATGCCTATTAATACTATGTAATATGCTGAATTTAGATTCAGGCCAAAAGACTCAGTAAGAACCTGATCTAGGCTCTATGCCATTGTGTGTTACACATTAATTTTAACGTTATTGGTCAAATGACAAAATATACAATATGTTAATTATAATAAGCGACTTCCTAAAAAAATCAATTACAATATTAAAATAATTTATGCAAGTGAAAAAATATCATTAAATGTATCATTATTCAACTTTTATTATAATTTTAATAATATGACCAGTACAATTTCTAAAAAATTGAGTTACAGCGAAAACCAAAGTCTTCGAACACTTCATGTTAAAAATACAAAAATTTTAAATAAAAAAAAACATACTTTAGTAGTTTTACAAATTCAATATACATTGTTGAAGCATCAATTCTGATAAAACTGTTATAAAAAAAATTAAGAGACCCTGTTGCTCTTTTATTTTGTATGAACTATTTAACAGTTTAAAACTTTTATAGAAACATCGGTCTCTCAAATCACAGAGGCTATAAACTACCGCATTTTAATTTCAAATACGAACGAAACTGTACTATAAATCTAGTAACTTTACTAAGAAATACAGTTTTTTGTATTTTCAGTTGGTATAAATTTAATTAAATACTAAGAAATAACCTTTCAATTTAGAATTCATATTAGAAATCTAAAAAGACTTTTCATTATGAAAATAATTGCATTCCACTCAAATAAAAGAACATTCCATTTTAAATTGCTATTTCATCAAAACCCCACTATCAATTACGGATCCATTCCAAAAAATTATTCAAGATACGCCCTCTCGAGCAGTTTTGGTGTAAAAAACTGTTTATGCTGTGACTAAGAGGTCTTAAATTATGGTAGTAGGAGCACTGAATGACACGCCAAGGAATGACTTCAAGGTCGTTAGACAGGATTGAGACGGGAGGGAACTCTAACACTTACGAAGACTTCTTTCAAAACAAAACAAAAACCGGGAAGTTAGCATGGCACATATACATGGACTCCGTGATGGAAATCACGTACTTGTAACGATTATCCTCAGTACTCGTACGTTCTTATTGGATACCATGCTTCTCTGTTTTTAAACATGTAATAACATGTTTAAACATGGGGAATACTTGCGAAATCCAATTTAAAATTGGTCATATTTAAGTTATTTATATGAGTATGTTTGAATCATATTTTTTCTAAATGCTTAGTTTTGTATTTTCAGTAATATATTAATAAGTTTTTCAGTGAACGGCAAAATAAGGCAAATGTTGTTAAAGTAATAGGCATAGCCGGTGTTCTTGTCTATTTTCTTTCGGTTAAAATATTTTAAATAAATGTACTTACTGATTTGATGTTTAAAATGCATATTTTGCTTCACAATTTATCCAATGTAGGAGTTTGGCAGTTTTGGCTAAATTGAATAAATAGTTGAATAACGATTTCCTTATTTATAAAACGGATTTTTTGTTGCTTTAAACAATTAAAATTTTTGATAAGCGGGTTTTTTGCTAATACTAATCGATTAATACAATATACTGATTTATAAAACAAGAAACACAAAAAGTTATATACTTTTCCTGCATTTGAGGACAAAATCTTCAAGCATTTTGAATGGCTTTTATAAGAAATAGTTTTATATAATAAAAAAATATAAGAACAAGTTTTTATAAAAAAAAATAGCTTTATATAAGAAAAAGCTTTTATAAAAAAAATAGCTTTATATAAGTAATAACTTTTATAAGATCACGCTTTATATAAAAATAGCTTTTATAAGAACACGATTTAAAAAAAATACATTCGATTTGTTTTAATTAATTAACGTCGCACTAGAGCTGCACAGTGGGCTATTGGTTCGGGGTCCATCTCGAAGGAAGGACCCCGGAACGATGTCTCGTATTTTTGAACCATGGTCAGATGATGAGGACAACACCTGAGCTGGCACCCAACGCAACCTCAATATTCGTCAGGACATTGGACCCCGATCGGATTTATCGTGCACCAGTCCCATATACACGCCAGTATAATTTGTTGGATGTTCTGGACGACTTTCTAGTATTTTTGTAGCGAAGCTGGCAACCCTTCGATCGCAAGATCACTACTTTTTTACTTTTCTTTATCAAGTCCATCGTACGGATTCGAACCAGCAATCCTCTGATTACTAGCTGAACGCCTTTATCCACTCGGCCACTGTAGGCCGAGCTTACATAAGAAATAGCTTTTAATATCCAATTGTAAATACTTCAAAAGTACTTCCAGTTATACATCCACTTAACTAAATGAATCGTTCCTTTCAAGAACAATGTTCAAAGTAAGTGTATGCATTACATCTAATGCCTAAAACTTTATGAAGATCCTTTGTTCAGAAACAGGGTCAATGAACTACTTAGCCAAAGCAATTATTATCTTTTGAATTAATGAACTTTTTGCTAAAATCTTTTCCACTCTATTTTGAAGTAATACTCAGTTAGAAAATTAGTTTTTAGATTAGTAAATAAATTAATTCTTATTATTGAATATGTAAAAAAGTGAAGTATATTTATCCCTTAATTCATATGTTATTATCAATCACTTGTCTATTTCTAAAGTTACAATAGAAGTAATAATTAGATATCTTAATAATAAAACCTAATACAAACTCAAAACAAAATTACGTTTCTTTGAGAAAGTCAATGAAAAAATCTAATATACAAGTATATTTTTTTAATAAATATTATCCAAAATCCAATTGCGTATATAATAAGTTTTCTGTAACTACAAATTGCATTCTTCTCATGATGCCATTAATGTATTGTAAATTATTAGATTGATATGTAAAAGCATTTTCAAATGTGCCTTGCTGCATTTTAAAGTTGTAATAAAAAATAAAGCATAATTTGTATTCCGATTATTATTGCACACATCGAAACAAGTAGTGGTGTAGATTTTAAATATTTAAACCAATAATTTTTTAATAGTATTTTTTATATTATATATTTAAATAATGTATCATATAATATTTATATAGCATACAACACATAATAATTTTAAGACAAAGCTCAATCTAAATTTTCCCATATGGAATAATTTATCTTGGTAATCATATGATGTAAATTAGTAGATAAGCATATTTTGTCTAAACTGTGAAAAATAATTTTTTTATAATTTTTTTTTTTAAGTTATAGATAATTTATTTTTTTAAATAAAACATTTTGAAAATGCCCTTGTTGTATATTATCGAAATCTTATTTAAGCAAAACTTTATCGAAAAGTATCTAAAATTTTTAAAAAAAAATCATAATAAAAAACATATATACTTATCACAGGATAATGATAAAATAATAACCTGCCAATATTTGAATAAAAACAAAAACAATTGCTATTGCAAAAACTCCACCCACTTACTTTCGAAACTAAAGAAAACATAAAAAAATAATCCATTCATACAAAAGAGGACATGTTCAATGGAAGGAAATATACTTACTTCACGCTTTGCTGATTTTCCAATGGTTCTTTCTTCGAACCCGGTTTAGCACTTGTAGTAAGACGCTTTCCGATTTTCAAAACACTAATATTCGAAAAGCTTACTTAAACTCACATTTTGGGCGATGTATTTTAGAGTAGAATTTCGAAATGAGATCTTAGAACAAATAAAGAAGGATAAAGATATTTGTTTTTACGATAATAGCAGAAACGAAGTCCAAATGAGAGAGAGAATCAACAGGTTTTTCGTTTGTCAGAAGTGACAGGACTTGAAATATCAAGTAGTATGGAAATATATACAGGTGCTGCCATCTACTTTGAGTTATTCTAACTTGTCGAATTAATATTTTAAAATTATTTGAGAAACCTATAAAAATTTAATACGAATAAATAGCACAATATTTTTGTAAATATATTAAAATATTTAATTTATACGTTAAATTTATTTATATGTTTAATTTATTTATATGTTTAATTTATTTATATGTTTAATTTATTTATATGTTTAATGTATTTATATGTTTAATGTATTTATATGTTTAATTTATTTATATGTTTAATTTATTTATATGTTTAATTTATTTATATGTTTAATTTATTTATATGTTTAATTTATTTATATGTTTAATTTATTTATATGTTTAATTTATTTATATGATTAATTTATTTATATGAAATATTTTTATTTTTTAAAAATCATTTGTGTATTTAATTCATATAAGTGCATTCTTGAATTTGAAGAAAGTTAGTTTATTCTACGTATATTTAATGCCAATAATTGAACATAGTTTTGCTTCTACCATCCATCTGCATCGAAGTAAAAAAAAAAAATAATAATAAAATACAACCATAAATTACAAAAAAAAAAGAATATTAATAATTAATAACAGAAAACCTTCTTTCCTAGTAATTATTAGATTCCATCTCATGAGTAAATTGCATAATTATTTAACTTTATTAGTACGAGAATATATTACATATTTAATTATACTTAAAAGTTATTTAGATATTTTTTTAATGTGTGTGTGTCCTAGAAATGTATTTCATTGTAGTGTAATTACTATTGAAACACAGTCTAAATGTACTTATAATAGTTAAATAAAATTTTATAATATACGTTACAAAATTTAAAGATAACCCTTATTCTCACATATTCTTTTTTAAAGTGCTTGAAACTACACACAACTGTTACGTTTCTATTTGCAATATTAAAAATATATATAATAAAAATATATCACGCTTCTTTTAATTCAATTTGCAAAACCTTCACTACTGGTAATTTTTTTTAACACCATTTATGTTATAGTTAAGTACAACATTATTAACACTGCATTAGTAACATTCATCTTCCCTCATATGCAGTGTTAACTTGCAATGCAAGTGAAATCTGGAATTTTATAATTTTAGCTTTCAATTGAGTGGGCTCTTGTTTGATTTATGTATGCCATGAAAAGGAATATTACTTGAAAGAGCAAAGCAGATATTTTTTTTTTGTATACTATTTCAAAAGACATATTATGATTGTGAAATATCTGAGCTCGGCAGAAATTCTGTCTCTATTGTAAAAGCCACAGATAAATGCATGTCCCATTGTGACGAACAGACATCCGGTTTATGAAATAATAGAGATGAAATAATTTCCTGCTGTGATGAATCAAGTTGTAGTCTCAAACAATACGTCATCGTAATCGAGTGTAATTGTGGGAACAAGGGGAAATAAAATGATTGATTTTTTTAAAAAGACGTAACTATAATGTTTTGAAGTTTAATTAACTGAAGTTAAAAATAGAAGATTGTTTGGCTGAAATAACTTTGCACTAGAGCTACAATGGACCATGGTGACATGAAAAAAAAGATAATTGATAACCTCTGATAACCTGCTTGATATAAAATATAATTTAGAATTTAGAAATTTAATTAAAGTTCAAAAGAAATAAGAATCTTAGAGTGGCTTTAAAAGTACATTTAAAATTTAAAGTATCATTATCTACCCACTTGATAAAATGATAATATCCATTTCAGAGGATATACTTGCTCACAACTAGTTCTAAGAAAATTACGTAGTTTACTTTTGTCTAACTATTATTTTTTTAGTTAATAAGACTATCAAACAATATTTTTAAATTTATAATTATCCATTACTTTAAATTGGCAAATTCCTACTGTTATCCTTCGACCTGGGTAGATTTCGATAATTTTTTTTATATATTTATACGCGTTTTAATGTTTTTGTTAATATTTTGAGAAAAATTGTAATTTGTATATTTAAAAAATGTAACTAGGATTTCGATGTATCCACGGCTGTTTAATAAGTATATTTCATTATTTAAAGCAGAATATTTCAGTTTGATAAACATTCTTGAATGAAAAGGCTAAGTTTACAGTTATTAGTTTCTTATTTAATCATCAACTAAAGCAACCACATATATTATTTCGTAGTAAAGATCCCTTTTACGGGTCTCACACCCAACGGATCTTAACATGCGAGGTATCGAAAAAAAAAGGGAATTTCCCGAAACAGTGACGAATCGTACTTTTGTCTCATGAATATTAAAGTGTTTTTTGAAATGCGTTTAAAAATAATTAGTTTCTGAGCAGTTATTAAACGTGCCGTTGGTAGTGTTTCCATGTATGGGTCTTCTAGCATGGATCTGCAGCGGCCGGTGTTTATTTGGTGGCCACGCTAGTGTTGACTCCTTTTCAGAAAGTTAAATTTAGTGATGATGGATAAATTGATGATAGCCATAGTATTGAGAGAATAAAATATATTTAATGATGTAAATATAAAAGTTAAGAATTTTCATTTCAAGGTTAAATGAATGGTATTGCAATTACATTAGGAGCAAGAGATATATGATATTGTCACTATGTCTGGTTGTCTGGAAATGTCTTTCTCTCCGTCAGGGTTATTCGCATTCGGCCCGTCCCCTGCGTGGGCCTCATGCGTTGGAGCTCTCTCATTGGTGTGAGATATAAACGCTGGTTGAAGTGGAAATTCTTTCCAGGAATTGCATGGTAGAGAAAGAGAGTTTGTTGAACTTCATATCGCTGCAGATCCTTCATAGTAGAGAAAATATGTTATAATCTCTCTAACATCAAAGTGAGGCCAACATGCATGGCCTCAGACACGTGGTTAATTACGTCATTCCATTCACAGATTTTCACTGTTACACATTTCCCAATTCATCAGCCAATAGCGACTATTTTTTAATTCATAATTTTGAAAAGAAATCACGTGTCCGAGGCCATTCGGTCTAATATGTTGGTTTCACGATTATGACGTCATAGTCGCTCTACTACAGTCCATTCATGCTCGAAGGTATGGGTAGAATTCTTTGAACGGAGTGCCATCTATGAATAGAGTTACCTGTACAACGAATGTGTGTGTCGGGGAGAGGGGGGGGGGATAAAGTAATTTGCTTCTATCAAATCTATTAAAAACGAAGTAGCGCAATACTTATTTTTTTTAAATAATATTTTGACCAATTGTACACAAGTAGTGTAGTTTGTTTCTTGTTTTTGCTGGAATCTTTGCAAAAGTAGTAGTCGTATGCGTGTACGACTAAACATATACTGTGCAATTGTTTATTTTTAAATAAAATACATTGGTTATCTGTATAAATGTCTTTAAAAAGTCTAACTTATTATTTATGTTATGAGAATCATTTTAAATATAAAGATGGTAATTCTTTGATGGAACAAACCATTGCAGCAACAGCGACTTTTTATCTCAAATGAATAAAACTATAATCTATAACTCATCTTCTGTTTGAAGTATTAAAAATAGTATATCATCGTGAGATAGAACGAGTTTTATCTCCTAAGCAAATAAACTCCCAGTCTTATATTTTATCTCAGTTTTCAATGTCAATGAGAACTATTCACTTGATATCTGTAATCGTCCACACGATTATCAAAATCACATTTAGCCATATCATTGTATATGTTGAATTTATTCCAGTGACTATCATGCCATACTTTTTATAAATACTTTGTGGAAACAAACTTTTAAATTCTCTGTCGGTATATTAAAAGATTGGTAGAACAATCAATATAAAAAAAAACTTGTAGATATGCAGAAACTGATATTTATAAATGTTTGTCACTTATTTCCTTAGAAGTCGTCTACAATTTTGAAAATACAGGAAACTATCCTTATAACAATCACTCGTTATAGCGAATTCAATAAATCATAAGACTTTTACTTTTTAAGTGAATGTGTAATAATGTCTTAAAAACAAAAAGAAATAGCAGATGCATTTTAACTATATAATAGTCTCAAACATGCAAAAACATGCGGGGTAGGTGAAATGGGTGAATATTTTTCATTTTCAAACTCTCTGTTACTGTGAGATAACTATAAGGACTATAAAAACGAAACTCAACCAAAAAAAACACCATTTAGGGATATTTATGTATAAAACTTGCAATCAGGTTTGTTCTATCATCTAACATTGATTTTCTACATTTTTGATTTTTTTTCAAAGTCCGCTGTTGCACTTGCCCCCGAAAAACAGGCTCATTTTTCAAATCAAGACGATTGGAAAAATTATTACTATTTTTCGTTGCAAAGTTTGCTTATTTTTCAAATAGAGGCGATCAAAAAAATGAGCAAAATTTAGCATGTAATTTTTTTATTGCTTTAAAGAATTTTGTTTTAGTTTACAATACTAATATATTTATACATGATTTGAATAGGGTTGACATGGTTTAAAACAAAATTTCATTTAGTTTTTTTATGTGTTTAGCAACAATTTTTTTTTATTTCCTGTTCTTAAAAAGTTTGTATTTTCTCTCTTATTAGGCTGTTTAACTAAACACACTTCTAAATCAAAATTTAAAAAACTTATACCTTGGCTAAAAATCACTATTTACATGATTCAGATGGCTTATTGAAGGTTATACAAGGAGAAAGCGAATGGAAATGTCGAATCTCCTAGCCTGCCAAATTACTGTAATAATGTCATCAGTATCATCAGGAAGGACATCTTGTTTTCATGCCAAATGAAATTTTAACCCGTGTTGTTAGAGTCATGGTTGCACTTGCCCCACTTACAAAAATGACGCGTCAATTGTAGCCACGACTGCCAATGCTAAACCATTAGTTCAATTCAAAAATAAGGTGCATGGTTGGAAAATACACATTAAACTAGACAACAATGCAAAGTTTTTATATTGTAGGTAGTAGCAGTGGCGGCGAATGGGTGCTGAAAGTGAGGGGGCAAGATCAAGGGGGATGGGGGCAGTAAAAAAATCATGCGACCTCGAAAAAATTTTCACAAAGGAAAAATACTAATTATGTTTCATTTCCTATAACATACATATATAACAACAATTTTATTCCAGAAGCATATGTATCTAGAGAGAGAACAATTGAACTGTTCATTTACTTCAATATTGTAAATCTGGTAGTTGAAAAATTAATAAATATATGTATATGTACAAAACGTTTTAAAACTAGACTAAAACATTTAGTTGTCTTACTTTCAGTAGCTATTTAAACACTAGTTACAAAGACTGGACATTTCAAATGATGGCCTAACCTTTCTTAACTACTTGCGATGGACGCATTTACTATTCAGAAAATTTTCCTGGTTTTAGCAATTGAAGTCAAACAATTGACCTATATTATGTTTTTAAAAAGTGCTATATTAAAAAAAGTGAAAGGACAAAATCGAAAAAAGTGCGGGGGCAATCGCCCCCCCCCCCTTGCCTCCCCGAATCGCCGCCACTGGGTAGTAGGATGAAATATAAAAGGAGTGACAAACTTTCTAATCCCAACTTCCATTAAGCCCTAAAATGTAAGTACTTTTTAAAAATAAAAAATCATCTAGATAGAAATTTCCAGACGTTGTGGGGAACATCAAAAGATAATATTTCAATATTGTATACCTAGTAGTTTTTTTTAGAGAAATATCTATGTTTTCAAAAAGTAACCGGCCGTGGCCTCAAGTGAACCGTGGCTGCACTTACCCCACCCCACCCTACTAGAAAAAGCGAATGTATTGCAAAATTAACTTCTAAGCCATAATATTTTTTTAAAAAAAGTTTTTTTTATTTTAACAGAGTTCGAGATCCTGCAGTTATATACACTAATAATAAACTTAAAACAATCTTATTTATATAATATTTATATCATAAGTATTTTTATTGCTTCCCTTCTTAGTATGTTTGTGGTTAATAAGATTTTTATGTAAAATACTTGCATTCAATTTTTCAATATTCAGTTAATTTAGCAGTTATTTTGTTTTCTAATAATTAAAGCAATCTGAATATTTTTTATTCTGTTATTTCTTGTATGAAATGTAGTCAAATTCTATACTTTCTCTTTGGTACAGACTTACAAATATTAAATAACTTTTCTAATTACGATTATATTTTCTCTCTCGATTTTTTTAATGACGTTAAAAAAATTACAAAATTAAGAAATTAAAAAAATTACAAAATGAACAGTTATTTTTTAAATTTAATTATATAAAAAGCATTATTGTGAGCTTGTGTCTACTAAGGTTAAAAATAGTTGTTAAAGCACAAAAATAGTCTAAGTGTATCAAACACTCCCTTTCCAACTGCACTCTTCAGAGGCATATTGATAATTTATCAATGTAAAACTTGGCATAGTTGGAATGGCAAGCTTAACTATTTTACAATATTGTCTAACATTTAGTTACAACTTCCGTAATACAGAATATAAATGCAAATATTTATTTAGAAGTGAGAAATATTTATTCAGAATTGAAATAAAAAAAGAGTTTTTTTAGCTATGTTGAAGTATTTTTTAATTAACCATTTATTTTTAGTCAAAGTTTTTTTGTCTTAAACAACAAATAGAGCATACATTAGATAATGAACTATAAACATTTTGACGAGCTCATCATAAGCGTATACAATTATCATATTCAAACATAAAGCATTTTCAAAGATTGCAATATCTGAGTTCTTATTAAAAGTTAAAGTATTGTTTGCCTGGAAAATCATCAAAATATTTTCGTCCATACGCAACACCAACTACACTTATAGCTAAGAGGAACAAGAGTCCTTTTCCCGCTGATATTTTGCTCTTTTTCTCTACTTTCTTATTTGAGTTTAAAGGCGATAATACTCTTTCTTCGTAATTTAAGAGGGCCTCCCTGGCTCCTTTCCAAGCATGCGGCCCCTGCAGACGAAACTGGCACGGCAAACAAGGTCCATTGAAGCAAACCCAAAATAACTTCGGATCAGTGAGGGCCATCTTTAGAAGATTCGGTTTGGCCCCAATGAGTTGTGCTATTTCATCCATAAACGGTATCCAATCCACTTGAACCGTGTGTCGGGTAGACTCAACATAGCGTTTAGCATTTTGCTCATTCTTACAAGCAATATCCTTCATGATCCGATCCTTACTATGCAACTTCAATTTCCCCGATTGCAGTTGCATAAACCATCGACATTGCATTTCGGATATAGGGAATATAGGCCCTATAGGTTGTACCAAGCCTACAATTGCTAAGGTAGGGTGCTTCAACTGAGGGGGTATCGAATACTTATACAAATTGATACGATTGCCATCCGTGGACATCAAGTTACTTTCAAGAAATGGGAACTTAATATCGTATCCTGTTGCCAGAATTACAGCATCGACCTTTGTAGCAGTCTCTTCTCCAGCAAAGATGATCCCGTTTTCTGTGAATCGTTCAATGTCCCCTTTGACAACTATTCTGCCACTCAAGATGCAGTTGGGAATGGCATCGTTCTTGGTAGGATGGGCACTCAGCACTCTATGCTTGGGCTTCAGCTTGTAGGTTTCGTGGTTGAACTTGCTGTTTAATTTGCTCTCTAACTTGTCGCAAATAGTGTCGTAAGACTGGAACATGTTCAATGCTTGATTTTTCCGACTTGCGAAGTCGGTATCGAAAGGTAGGCCATTTGTTCCAACTCGGCTAAAAATCCATGAACCTCTTCTTGTACTGAGGTAGACCTAGAAATTGGAAGGTTTGTTGAGGTTATCGCAAAACTCAATCCAGGAATTATTAAACTATACATAACCCAGAATAATAGCTTAATTTAAAAGAATCTGTATAAAACCTTTATAAAACGTTCATGAAACCTGCAGGTTGTTTCAAATATCTTCGTAAAACCTGTGTGTTTATCGAATTTTTTTATTTGCCAGTATAAAACTTTTTAACACGTTGACTGCCGCTACAAAATAAACTGATTGCCAGACAGGTTGCCGCTTGCCTATAACGTTTATTATTAAAAAACGAATCACGCACCATGTGCGTGGACGGCCTGCGCGCAATAACCAATACTACGCAAACGGTGGGTGGTCGGCAGTCAACGTGTTAAAAATTTCAATGCTGAATTTTTCAGCATTAAACCTGCATAAAAAACCTTCAATTTCGGAACTTTCATAAAAGTTTTATGTTGATTTTTTTTTTAGCTAGAAAGTTCAATTTTGCAATCGGTAAAAATATTCAACACCTATTGAAATCATGCACACCTACTTACTAAATTCTAGTAATCTAGTATTTATACTTTATTACATATATGAAATACTAAAAATTTAAAAGGCACACAACAACCAAAGTTATGTATTATTTATTTTACATTGCCGTATTATGTAGAGATTAACTTAAATGCACAGAACTAAAAAAAAAAAAATCATTTCAAACTCAAAAATGCCTCAAATTTAAAAATGATCCTAGTATGAATTTGAGCATTATCTAAGTCATAGAAATGATTGCAATGTATAGAAGTTGAACTTTATATAAATATTTATTCAATTTCAAATTATCCAGCTGTGAACAACAATTTTAAATTCAAATATCTACTTATTTAGAATATAAATTAATTTGCTCAAAATATTCTCAGAGTATATAAGATTGTTAGTTAAAGCAACATATAATTATTTGATAGTAATTTGGATATTTATATTACCCTTATAACCTGTAAAAATAATTAGCTGTACGCGCAATGGAATAATATTTGAAGGTTAACCACTATATTAGTATAAAATGTGAGGAAGTGAATAATTTATTAATCTTTCTCTCTATCATTAAATTATTTAACTATTAGGTATCGGAATATTTGTAGAACAACTTGTTTTATCTTAGTTTGTTTTATATGACAACTTGTTTTATAGAAACGTTTGCATTGGTATTTATATATCTTAAATATTATAAAGAATAAAGCACATTAAAGTTCTAATAGAAAATCAACTCGGATGACTTGAGGTAAAAAGTTAATGGTCATGCAGTTAGTGTTATGAGAATTACTCACAACACTAATAATAAAAATACCGGACATTTTTAACTAGTTTCATTAAACCAAATTATTATAGAAAAATGTATGCTAATCAAAATTTTAACAATATAATGAAGTTATTCTTAAATTTAACTAAATTGCAGTTTTTTCTTGAACGAAGTTATTCTTAAATTTAACTAAATTGCAGTTTTTTCTTGAACGAAGTTATTTCTTAAATTTAGCGTTCTAATAGATTTTATGTTATAGAATTAAAAAAAAAATATCATAAAGGGAGCACACTTCAATCAATAATCAGAATTAAAAGAAATAGTCATTGCGCTTGTCGCAAAAATAATAAATCAGTAATATAAGCTCACTTGTTTGGCAACAAATGTGCTGTCAACAGCAGCATCCACACCAGAATTTCCAATTCCAACAACAACTACTCTTTGTTCAGCATAGCGATCACAGTTCTTAAGACTATGGGTATGCGTTATGGAGCCTTTAAACTTCGCCTGATCAGGAAAGGTCGGGATTTTAGGGTAAACATGATGTCCAACGCAAACTAGGACTCCATCGAAATCTTCTTTTGTGATTGCTGCAGTCTTCGTGCTCCTCACAGTCACAGTCCATCGTCCTGTTACATCGAAGTCGTTTGTGCGTTCCACTTTGATTACCTCAAAATTGTACCTGGAACAATTTACACTCTTTGTTATAAAATATAAGTAATTTAAATTAGTTTATTTTAATGAGTGAGTAAATACTTTAGAATTTTAAAATCTTTTAACGAAAATAGAGATTTTTACGAAATAGCCTTCCTATTTTATGAAACTGTTAAGGGAATTTGGTCCACTTTGAAACATACACGTCTTAATTTTGTTCAAATGCGCCTGGAATAGTTTATACTGAATTATTTAAATTTATATAAAGAAGTTATTTACTATACTTCCGACCACTGGCACACAAATAGGTTTATCTTTGATAAACTTGTGTGGTGATAAAAGAAAATTTGCTCAAAATTTGATGTGTTAAAACATGGATCTTGAACTTAAAAATAACACCAAAAATGTCTTTTTCACCAAGTTCTTAAGACTGTGGGTATGCGTTATAAAGCCTTCAAACAAGAACAATAAACAATAAATATCTCTGATTGTTACCGTTCACAAAATATCTATATTTCATAAAAATGATCAACTGGTTAATAGCATTTTAGCATTTCAACTAAAAATAAAATTGGGCAAAGACAACACATGTCTGCATCCAATATTGTGCAAATAAAAAAGTGACATCCTAATTCTACATCTTCTAGGGGATTTGAATTTATAAAATTTTCAAATATGCATAAAATTAAATTCAGTTTTGTGTCAATTATAATAAAACCAACTATTAACTATAATTTAAAAAAAAAATTGTAAGTGTACAATTTTAAAAATAGTATTTGAATGTATGAAATGGTTTATCAAATCAAGAAATATTTTAAATTATGCATGTGTATTTGTTAATGTGTATTATTTAAATTTATATAAGAAAACACTCAAAAATTCCATAATTGTTCGAATTTTTTTCAAAATTTAAATTGTTTAAAATTTTTTTAAACATTAAGTTTTTTTTTAAATATTTATATTTTATCCCCAATATTTTTTTTCAGATCCTTTAAACTATAATACACAAGAATATGCATTAAAATTTTGTATATTACATGTATTTGATTTTTATGTAAATAGTAATTCATAATAAAAAAAATTCCTTAAACTAATTTTTTTTTCTCTTTCGTATTTAAAAAAAACCCTACTAATCATAAAGCTAATTAGTATACCAATTTCTAATACATACACATATTTTACAATATGCTTAAAAATTATAAATTTCTCTATTAATAATAAAAAAAGCATTAGCGTTTCGAAATACTTAATATCAAGGAAAACCAAATATTGAGAAAAAACGATTTAAAGTTTTCGTCTCTTGAAAAACATACCTGTCAATCCAGCATAAAATCTCATATAACTCATTAAAAAACAGATAAATATACAAAATTTTGCAAGCATATTTAGAAAATTCCAAACTATAATTTTAGCAACAAAAAAAATCGATAATTTTACAATTTTTGGGTACTGTGTCCCCTGAACCTGCAATCCTAACACATAACTCAAATAAAAAATACCTTATATGTCTCAAGAGATTGAAATGCTCCGCATACGACATGAAATAGGCAAACATCTTGCTGTTATGCATGTAATTCGGGAACTCTTTGGGTGGGGGGAAGTCACTGAAAGCGCTCATCTCTTTGCTCGTGTTGATGATGGTAGTCCTCATGACTGAAGCCACCCCTTCGATGTCTTCATCATGGTAGCGCCACAGTCCTCCGGGATCGCTATTCCTCTCGTAGCATACAGGTAAAAAGCCTTCCTCTTTGCAGCATTTCATCGCTGTCAATCCACTAGGCCCCGCGCCGAGAACGGCAATCCTTTTTGGCTGTGCCATCGCTAAAAATAAAGTACATTCGGTCAGACTTAATTATAGGGGTATGCGGTGGTCACTTTATATACCTGATACTCGCACTTGGGCTTGAGTGGTTACTTTAGCCCGATGGTTTGAGTATCGATGTACAACGCACAACGTCCCGGGTTTGATACTGGGTGACTGCCAAGCACGACGCTACATTGGTGACCTGGCCTAAACACAGCTTCTACCACCACATTATTCACAGTAACTTGTTTATCTTCATCCATGTGATACGCTTCATGGGTACTCTTGGTTCGTTCCACTGTCCGAGTCACTGAGAAGGGGGTACTGTGGTGGTCACTTCATATATCCGATACTCTCGCTAGGGTTTCAGCAAATACTTTAGCCCGATCGATAGAGTATTGGCAAACTGCTGTGATCAAAAACTGCTTTGGTGGAGTACCTAAAGCGCCGTGACTGCTAAAAGCACGGCGCTTTAGGTACTCCACCAAAGCAGTTTTTGATAGCCAAGGTTTGTTTACAAAAAACCTGGGGTTGCAATTTATAAAATCAGTGAGTTGAACCATTTACTAACTCTAACAAATGAAGGACTGTAAAAAAACATTCATTGCTGCAGTTAAATAATTATTTGAACTTCCTTTATTTTTATAATTATTTTAAAATAATTTTAAATTAATATGAACTTTGCACTACATAAGAGAAATGTCGATTTTAAACACAAATTTAACCGTACAATGGCACTTAAAAATCTGTGCTTAACTTATTTATGCTGAACTACGTCTTTTAGACTTATAAGGTACCGTTCTAGAGTCCTAGGGGCTTTTCCGCCAGCACAAGGTGGACATGGGTATAACGAGTGTGGCCGAAACAAAATCTTGTTAAGATTACATATTGTTTTCTGTTAGTCTGTAAAGACGTGAAGCCGGAAAAAAAGGGCTGCAAAGAATGCAGTTTGTTCGGAATATCCTAGTATCAAATGGCTTGCCATGAGTGAGACATAGCGCTCATGCAGTATGGAAGGAAACATAAAAAATATACTTTTTTTCGATTATAATTCCAAGGATAAAAAAAATAATCTCCAACAGGCTTTTCGCAGCATAACTACTAGCAAAAGTTAGTATATACATATTGAAAATCAGTGCAGATATTCGTGCATGTACATGCGTCGTAAAAGTGATAGTAAACTCTGAATTGGGAAAACAAAAATGAATGTCAAGTTATCAACGTTATAGATGTTTAGAATAAAACTGAATAATTAAAAAAAATTACTTCAAAGTAAATGCCCTATACGGCGTCAAAGCCTATATTTTATATACTTTTTATAGAAGTGAATGATGCTTCTGTCGTTCTAAGGCATCCAACTCAAAAATTAAATAAAATACATAATTCAAATTTACGCGAATTTTGTGCCCACACATAAAGAATAGTATGTAAAATTACTTACACTTGTAACAAAGTCACAAATTGAGGTCACAACTTGTTTTACACACAATTGTTCAAATTAAAAACAAAAAGATGTGAAGTGTTTATGCTTAGAGCTTTTCGAGTATAATACAACGCGTAAAATAATGGCAGAAGCACAAGAGGGCAACGAAATGGTTATCTTTAAACCTCTTTTACAGTTATGTGAAGTAAACTCTGGCACCTGGTCGTCCGTATAGACTTATTATGAACGGCGAAATATGTTAAAAGTTTACTTATATGAAGTCTGGTGTACAAAGAGCCGTGACAAAACATTTAATTGCGTACGTTAAATCTAGATATTTTGGCAGGTGGTCAACTACTGCGTATTACTCAATTTACTTAGTTTGGTGTTTACTTAGTTTATATGCAACCTTTCCTCTATAAAATTCGTAACACTTGCATGTAGAATATCGAAAGAATACACATTTGTAAATTTTAGATGAATCTTCTCATAACTAAATGCTGTAGGTCTTTCAATATGTTCCAACAGTATACTAGTAAGTTGCTGATAAATATTTTTATAGCATTACACAGTAAAATTAATAGCATTGGTATTTTTCCTTTTCTGAAAATATCTTGTAATATATCCTGATATGTAGTATATAACATATAATGATATGTAATAACAACAGTAATTTTCGTTTGTTTATTTCGTATGTTCTTTATACCGATCCTTGTTAATGAAGCTATTATGTCCGGTCGTCTGTCCCCATCCTTTATCTCGGTAACAAAATAAGTTGTAGATATAAAATTTTCCCGAATTATAAATTTGTATGACCAAAAAACTTTACATGCAATTTCATAACTTTGTAACACAATTTGCAAATTGGGGGTTACAAAAATAATTTTAAAATTTCCAGAGTATGTGAAGTATCAATTTCTTTACCTGATTGAATAGAATATGCATATATTTTTCAAATAAAAACTTAATTAAAATAACAACACAATAGGGTGACAAATTTAACAATTTCGAAATAGTTTTTATATAGCTCTATCCTGAAATTAATCTTTAACACAATTTCATTAAAATCTCTATACAATTGAGATATTACATGCAAAAAGGTCAATATATTATCATTAAAGTGTTAAGTACCATTTGTATCGCTAGTGTACAGCCGCGGAAAAAAAAAACGAACCACCGATGATTATTTCGTTAGTTTTTATAGTAGAACTAAACTTAATATACCATTTTGTAGTACAAATTTATTTTCCCACCACATCTAAAACACTCTTCAATTGCATTTATCGCCCTCGTGCAGCCGCTGGGTGCCATGTTCCCAATTGCCGAAGCACAAAGCCGCTGGTTCATCCAGCTAATGCAGAACAAAGTGCCACTGCCTTCCGTGCTGGAAATGGAAAAAGAAGTGGAGCTAAGACGCAGAATGAATTCAGCACAATACGTTGATTCCCTTAGGCATACAATCCAAGTATACTTTATTCCCTATATGGATGAGATATACTCTAAGTTTGGGGTGAAACCAAACTTATGGAAGTATTTATTCAACGATCCGATGTTGTATCTGGCCTGTGTTTTCGGACCCTGTACGGCGTATCAGTATCGTCTTCAGGGGCCTCACGCATGGGATGGGGCGCGGGACGCTATTCTTTCAGTTTGGATTGAAGCACCTTTAAAAACTTGTAAAAGAGATTAAAGGAATTCCACATCAGAGTTCTTTCCTTAAAGCATAGACCATGAGAGTTGTTATTTGAAAGCTGGGACAGTAGTAGACACTTAATAAGCGTTTACATCTGGAGCTAATTGTGAATAATGTTATGCAAATTATCTTTTTTCAAGGTCACGGGGGCCATCGGATAGTTTCCTTACACAACCATATTTAGCCACAACTTTCTAATCGAGAAGTATTGTTGTGTGTATTCAGCCCTTAGAATAACAATCACGTAATTTGTATATAGAATTTTATACTTCGCTAGTTAAAAAAAAACCTATTGGGATAAGTTTAACCCCGCGTTAAACTGATAAGAAGCAACCATTGCCGTTAACTAACTTAATATTGTACAAAAAATACTTTTTAAATGATTATATAACCAAAGAGCAAAATACATTGCATTTTGTCCTCCACATCTATAAATAAATAAACTGCAATTGATTAGAGTTTTATTCGAATAATCGGTAAACATAAGCCATGCTATTTTTTCACGTCTATGTTAAATTGCAATAGGCTGTTATGTAACTCTCTCGTATTTTACATAAGAACTCTGTGGCAATAATAGAAAAAAAATCCATCGATTATTTTATAACTATTTTACTCAATAAATAATTGTAGTCTTTTATTATTAGTTTCATTTACATGTCTTACTTTTTTCTCTAATAAATATTGTAAACCGATTTTTAAAAAAAATTATGTTTTAAGTGTGTTGTGAAATATTAATACTGGGTGTATGAGAATTATTTTTACAACTAGCTCGGGAACTTGGACACGTGTTTCACCACCTCGGCCAAATGCGTTGCTGCGTGTCAAAGTTATAAAGATAATTTAAACGGAAGATATAAAAAGGGGACATGTTACATAGACTTAACATAAATCATATCCCCTTTCTCCATTTTCTTATTTAATCCTCATACACCCTGTAGGTATATTTAAGTTAACCCGGCCTTGCCATCCTTTGTTTACCTTTACTTTGGTAACGCTGTTGACTACATGCCTCCGTGGCTCCAGATGGCAACGCAGGGCTAATCAAGGTTCTGTTATCCATACCAAGAAAGAAGGAAGATAATGCTTTAACGCTGCCTTGAAAACCATACACCTCAAAGGCGTGTATTTACAATATAGTACAATGGGATTATCTCAAGTTTCGATTTAGTATCGCTGAGTTCCTATATGTAAATATCTATAAAGCAGGTTTATTTGAACAATTTTTTGAGAGGGAGGCGATTTCAATTCTATATGAGCAGTAAAAATGTGTGGTTTTTTAAACCTAACATCTGGTTTACACTATGTAGCAAAACAGCTATATAGCCGAATTATATAGCAGTGTTATAATTTTTTCAAAACGACATCCGAAAACGGCTATACAGTCTCAATCGAGTGCCATATGGCTGGAAATGAGCTACCTATCGGTTATTGGTAAGATCAAAGGGAGCTTATGTTGCTGAGCTATATAGCTGGGCTAGAGGTGCGTTTTTTGTTGTAGCACAGCTATATAGTTGTCGCACGAAGACGTGTGCATGTCCTCTTAAGGTGAAAAACAGCTCGAAGTCAACTGGTTGACTTCATCGAGTACATGCCTGCTGCTACAGTTACAAAACTTTTTGCTCGGACAATAAACGTTTTTAGTCAGAACTACATACCTTAGCTATATATAATTCGGGTACAAATACCCAGATACATATCTCGGCTATATATCTGTTTAGCGATATAGTGTATCCCGGCTTAAGTGCCAAACCAAACTAAAAAACAGCTAATAATTATTAGAAAAATACAGGGTAGTTACAAATTGTTGGACGATGGACATTGTTGGACTGTTTAACAACACATAATGAAACATTTTTACTATACTTTAACTACTTTGTGTATTGCTACTAAAGCTAAGCGACTTATTTTAATTCTGAGAGAAATAGTTGAGCAAAAATGTTTTATTAATTCAATACATCTAAATTTGATACATTCAAACAATGACCGTTACTCAATTTGTGACCGCTCTGTATATTCGCATGTATGATTAGTAAAGGGAAAACATAAAGTAATACTATTTTATCAACTGTATTTCCCAACTTATTTGTTTTCAATAACGAATTCATTTACAAACTTCATGTAATTACATATAATATATTCACATTAAATTATATTATTGTAGCCATCATTCATGGCCTTCAAACTGAGGGTATTTGGAAACAAAATAGTAACGTTCTAACTACCTGCCTAGAATAATTAATTATACTGGCTTAATAAAAGCGGAAGAGACTGTGTGAATTTGATTCGACACCCGATATTTTATATTAAAAAATTGGAAAGGGGTAAAAATCGAAAGCGCCCAACTGCCCAATGTTACAAATTGTAGCGCGATGGCCATTGGGTGGCTGGATCACAGTTAGCTGTGCTGGGCTAATAAAACATTATTTATATCCAACTATTTCGCTTATATTTTAAACAAGTCGATTAGCTTTAATAGCAACAAACAAAGTAGTTAAAGCATAAAAAAAAGAATGGTTTATCACATGTAGTTAAACACTCAACAATGACCATGGGCTAACAATTTGTGATCACCCCGCAGATTTCCGATACGATTTCGTATTACTTTGTACCAAAATAACAGACTTGTTTTTTTTATATAAGTATTAATCGCTTGTGGTCGAGATGTCGTTTGGTTTGGTTTGGTTTGGTTAATGAACGTCGCACTAGAGCTGCACAGTGGGCTATTGGCGACGGTACGTGGCTTGTCTCGAAGGAAAGACCCGGGAACGATGCCTCGTATATTTGAACCATGGTCAGATGACGAGGACAACACCTGAGCTGGCACCCAACGCCTTCAATAGACGTCGGGACTTTGGACCCCGATCAGATCCGGGATTTCCAGCTGACGCCCCAATCCACTCGGCCACGGAAGCCTCATCTCGAAGGTTTTTGGTTTGGTTTTGGTTAATTAACGTCGCACTACAGTTGCACAGTGGGCTATTGGCGACGGTTCGGGGTCAATCTCGAAGGAAAGACCCGGGAGCACATTCACACACACATTCATACATGCACCTCGTTATTTTAGAAACATGGTCAGATGACGAGGAAACACCTGAACTAGCACCCAACGCCTTCAATAGACGTCGGGACTTTGGACCCCGATCAGATTTATCGTGCACCAGCCCCGTATACACGCCAGTATAATTTGTTGGATATTCTGGACGACTTTCTAGTATTTTTGTAGCGAAGCTGGCAACCCTTCGATTGCAAGATAACTACTTTTTTACTTTTCTATGTCAAGTCCATTTCCCAGATTCGAACCACCAATCCTCTGATTAGTAGCTGAACGCCTTACCAACTGAGCAACTTGGGCTCTCATCTCGAAGGAAATTCCCGGGAACACATACACATTCACACACACATTCATACATGCACCTCGTTATTTTAAAACCATGGTCAGATGACTAGAAACACCTGAACTGGCACCCAACGCCTTCAATAGACGTCGGGACTTTGGACCCCGATCAGATTTATCGTGCGCCAGTTCCATATACACGCCGTTAATTTTTGCGTATGTTCTGGAAGACTCTTTCTAGTATTTTGTAGCGAAGCTGGCAACCCTCCGATCACAAGATCACTACTTTTTTTTTTACTTTTCTTTGTTAAGTCCATCGCCTAGGATTGAACCAGGAATACTCGGATTCCGAGCTGACGCCTTTAACCGCTCGGCCACGGAGGCCTTCTCGTGCGGTGGACTTGACAAAGAAAAGTAAAAAAGTAGTGATCTTGCGATCGGAGGGTTGCCAGCATCTCTACAAAATTACCAGAAAGACGTCCAGAACATCCAAAAAGTTTTACTGCCGTGTATACGGGACTGGTGCACGAGAAATCTGTTCGGGGTCCAAAGTCACGACGTCTATGGAAGGCGTTGGGTGCTAGTTCAGGTGTTTCCTCGTCATCTGACCACTGATCTCTAACTGTAACTTCTGGATAGGGCAAGGTTTGGTTTGGTTTGGTTTGGTTTGGTTAATTAACGTCGCAATAGAGCTGCACCGTGGGCTACTGACGACGGTTCGGGTTCAATCTCGAAGGAAAGACCCGGGAACACATACACATTCACACACACATTCATACATGCTCCTCATTATTTTAGAACCATGGTCAGATGACGAGGAAACACCTGAACTGGCACCCAACTCCTTCAATAGACGTCGGGACTTCTGGATAGGGCAAGACATTTTGTTGACTTGAAGCCGATATGGAGGCCGCCATGATGTGTCCCACTTTTCTTGATACCGCAATATTTCGTATATTTTTCATGTTAAAATACGCCGACAAATATTACTTTTGGGTAAGTTTTTTTATTTTCTTTTTAAACGCATTTTAAATGTAATCTGCTATTAAAATAGGAAGTCATTTGCAAGTCAAAGTAGAAGTAGTTAAAAAACAAGAGCAAAAACTATCTGTTTGGCAGTATAAAAATTAATTCTATAAGAAGAATATACAATATTTATATACATTTAATACTTCTACAATGCTTTGGAAATAAAAAACACCACTAAATCACTTTACAAAAAATGTTGGGGCACAGTATGGCAGCTTTCAATTGGTTTCAACGCGCCCGTAGAGGAAACAAGGTTTGAGCCTTTCAGCAGTTACAGTTAGAGTTCAGTGCATCTGACCAGGCCGTTATTTTTTGTGGATGTTCTGGACGACATTCTAGTATTTTGGTAGCGAAGATGGCAACCCTCCGATCGCAATATCACTACTTTTTACTATTCTTTAGTCTAGTCCATCGCAAGGTTTTGAACCGGGGACCCTTGGGTTTCCAGCTGACGCCTAATCCACTCGGCCACGGAGGCCTCTCGTTAATTTTAGAACCATGGTCAGATGACGAGAAAACACCTGAACTGGCACCCAACGCTTTCAATAGACGTCGGGACTTTGGACCCCGATCAGATTTATCGTGCACCAGTCCCGTATACACGCCAGTATGATTTGTTGGATATTCTGGACGACTTTCTAGTATTTTTGTAGCGAAGCTGGCAACCCTCCGATCACTAGATCACTACTTTTTTTACTTTTCTTTATCAAGTCCATCGTACGGATTCGAACCAGCAATCCTCTGATTACTAGCTGAACGCCTTTATCCACTCGGCCACTGTAGACCGAGCTTACATAAGAAATAGCTTTTAATATCCAATTGTAAATACTTCAAAAGTACTTCCAGTTATACAATAATTATACATCCACTTAACTAAATGAATCGTTCCTTTCAAGAACAATGTTCAAAGTAAGTGTATGCATTACATCTAATGCCTAAAACTTTATGAAGATCCTTTGTTCAGAAACAGGGTCAATGAACTACTTAGCCAAAGCAATTATTATCTTTTGAATTAATGAACTTTTTGCTAAAATCTTTTCCACTCTATTTTGAAGTAATACTCAGTTAGAAAATTAGTTTTTAGATTAGTAAATAAATTAATTCTTATTATTGAATATGTAAAAAAGTGAAGTATATTTATCCCTTAATTCATATGTTATTATCAATCACTTGTCTATTTCTAAAGTTACAATAGAAGTAATAATTAGATATCTTAATAATAAAACCTAATACAAACTCAAAACAAAATTACGTTTCTTTGAGAAAGTCAATGAAAAAATCTAATATACAAGTATATTTTTTTAATAAATATTATCCAAAATCCAATTGCGTATATAATAAGTTTTCTGTAACTACAAATTGCATTCTTCTCATGATGCCATTAATGTATTGTAAATTATTAGATTGATATGTAAAAGCATTTTCAAATGTGCCTTGCTGCATTTTAAAGTTGTAATAAAAAATAAAGCATAATTTGTATTCCGATTATTATTGCACACATCGAAACAAGTAGTGGTGTAGATTTTAAATATTTAAACCAATAATTTTTTAATAGTATTTTTTATATTATATATTTAAATAATGTATCATATAATATTTATATAGCATACAACACATAATAATTTTAAGACAAAGCTCAATCTAAATTTTCCCATATGGAATAATTTATCTTGGTAATCATATGATGTAAATTAGTAGATAAGCATATTTTGTCTAAACTGTGAAAAATAATTTTTTTATAATTTTTTTTTTTAAGTTATAGATAATTTATTTTTTTAAATAAAACATTTTGAAAATGCCCTTGTTGTATATTATCGAAATCTTATTTAAGCAAAACTTTATCGAAAAGTATCTAAAATTTTTAAAAAAAAATCATAATAAAAAACATATATACTTATCACAGGATAATGATAAAATAATAACCTGCCAATATTTGAATAAAAACAAAAACAATTGCTATTGCAAAAACTCCACCCACTTACTTTCGAAACTAAAGAAAACATAAAAAAATAATCCATTCATACAAAAGAGGACATGTTCAATGGAAGGAAATATACTTACTTCACGCTTTGCTGATTTTCCAATGGTTCTTTCTTCGAACCCGGTTTAGCACTTGTAGTAAGACGCTTTCCGATTTTCAAAACACTAATATTCGAAAAGCTTACTTAAACTCACATTTTGGGCGATGTATTTTAGAGTAGAATTTCGAAATGAGATCTTAGAACAAATAAAGAAGGATAAAGATATTTGTTTTTACGATAATAGCAGAAACGAAGTCCAAATGAGAGAGAGAATCAACAGGTTTTTCGTTTGTCAGAAGTGACAGGACTTGAAATATCAAGTAGTATGGAAATATATACAGGTGCTGCCATCTACTTTGAGTTATTCTAACTTGTCGAATTAATATTTTAAAATTATTTGAGAAACCTATAAAAATTTAATACGAATAAATAGCACAATATTTTTGTAAATATATTAAAATATTTAATTTATACGTTAAATTTATTTATATGTTTAATTTATTTATATGTTTAATTTATTTATATGTTTAATTTATTTATATGTTTAATGTATTTATATGTTTAATGTATTTATATGTTTAATTTATTTATATGTTTAATTTATTTATATGTTTAATTTATTTATATGTTTAATTTATTTATATGTTTAATTTATTTATATGTTTAATTTATTTATATGTTTAATTTATTTATATGATTAATTTATTTATATGAAATATTTTTATTTTTTAAAAATCATTTGTGTATTTAATTCATATAAGTGCATTCTTGAATTTGAAGAAAGTTAGTTTATTCTACGTATATTTAATGCCAATAATTGAACATAGTTTTGCTTCTACCATCCATCTGCATCGAAGTAAAAAAAAAAAATAATAATAAAATACAACCATAAATTACAAAAAAAAAAGAATATTAATAATTAATAACAGAAAACCTTCTTTCCTAGTAATTATTAGATTCCATCTCATGAGTAAATTGCATAATTATTTAACTTTATTAGTACGAGAATATATTACATATTTAATTATACTTAAAAGTTATTTAGATATTTTTTTAATGTGTGTGTGTCCTAGAAATGTATTTCATTGTAGTGTAATTACTATTGAAACACAGTCTAAATGTACTTATAATAGTTAAATAAAATTTTATAATATACGTTACAAAATTTAAAGATAACCCTTATTCTCACATATTCTTTTTTAAAGTGCTTGAAACTACACACAACTGTTACGTTTCTATTTGCAATATTAAAAATATATATAATAAAAATATATCACGCTTCTTTTAATTCAATTTGCAAAACCTTCACTACTGGTAATTTTTTTTAACACCATTTATGTTATAGTTAAGTACAACATTATTAACACTGCATTAGTAACATTCATCTTCCCTCATATGCAGTGTTAACTTGCAATGCAAGTGAAATCTGGAATTTTATAATTTTAGCTTTCAATTGAGTGGGCTCTTGTTTGATTTATGTATGCCATGAAAAGGAATATTACTTGAAAGAGCAAAGCAGATATTTTTTTTTTGTATACTATTTCAAAAGACATATTATGATTGTGAAATATCTGAGCTCGGCAGAAATTCTGTCTCTATTGTAAAAGCCACAGATAAATGCATGTCCCATTGTGACGAACAGACATCCGGTTTATGAAATAATAGAGATGAAATAATTTCCTGCTGTGATGAATCAAGTTGTAGTCTCAAACAATACGTCATCGTAATCGAGTGTAATTGTGGGAACAAGGGGAAATAAAATGATTGATTTTTTTAAAAAGACGTAACTATAATGTTTTGAAGTTTAATTAACTGAAGTTAAAAATAGAAGATTGTTTGGCTGAAATAACTTTGCACTAGAGCTACAATGGACCATGGTGACATGAAAAAAAAGATAATTGATAACCTCTGATAACCTGCTTGATATAAAATATAATTTAGAATTTAGAAATTTAATTAAAGTTCAAAAGAAATAAGAATCTTAGAGTGGCTTTAAAAGTACATTTAAAATTTAAAGTATCATTATCTACCCACTTGATAAAATGATAATATCCATTTCAGAGGATATACTTGCTCACAACTAGTTCTAAGAAAATTACGTAGTTTACTTTTGTCTAACTATTATTTTTTTAGTTAATAAGACTATCAAACAATATTTTTAAATTTATAATTATCCATTACTTTAAATTGGCAAATTCCTACTGTTATCCTTCGACCTGGGTAGATTTCGATAATTTTTTTTATATATTTATACGCGTTTTAATGTTTTTGTTAATATTTTGAGAAAAATTGTAATTTGTATATTTAAAAAATGTAACTAGGATTTCGATGTATCCACGGCTGTTTAATAAGTATATTTCATTATTTAAAGCAGAATATTTCAGTTTGATAAACATTCTTGAATGAAAAGGCTAAGTTTACAGTTATTAGTTTCTTATTTAATCATCAACTAAAGCAACCACATATATTATTTCGTAGTAAAGATCCCTTTTACGGGTCTCACACCCAACGGATCTTAACATGCGAGGTATCGAAAAAAAAAGGGAATTTCCCGAAACAGTGACGAATCGTACTTTTGTCTCATGAATATTAAAGTGTTTTTTGAAATGCGTTTAAAAATAATTAGTTTCTGAGCAGTTATTAAACGTGCCGTTGGTAGTGTTTCCATGTATGGGTCTTCTAGCATGGATCTGCAGCGGCCGGTGTTTATTTGGTGGCCACGCTAGTGTTGACTCCTTTTCAGAAAGTTAAATTTAGTGATGATGGATAAATTGATGATAGCCATAGTATTGAGAGAATAAAATATATTTAATGATGTAAATATAAAAGTTAAGAATTTTCATTTCAAGGTTAAATGAATGGTATTGCAATTACATTAGGAGCAAGAGATATATGATATTGTCACTATGTCTGGTTGTCTGGAAATGTCTTTCTCTCCGTCAGGGTTATTCGCATTCGGCCCGTCCCCTGCGTGGGCCTCATGCGTTGGAGCTCTCTCATTGGTGTGAGATATAAACGCTGGTTGAAGTGGAAATTCTTTCCAGGAATTGCATGGTAGAGAAAGAGAGTTTGTTGAACTTCATATCGCTGCAGATCCTTCATAGTAGAGAAAATATGTTATAATCTCTCTAACATCAAAGTGAGGCCAACATGCATGGCCTCAGACACGTGGTTAATTACGTCATTCCATTCACAGATTTTCACTGTTACACATTTCCCAATTCATCAGCCAATAGCGACTATTTTTTAATTCATAATTTTGAAAAGAAATCACGTGTCCGAGGCCATTCGGTCTAATATGTTGGTTTCACGATTATGACGTCATAGTCGCTCTACTACAGTCCATTCATGCTCGAAGGTATGGGTAGAATTCTTTGAACGGAGTGCCATCTATGAATAGAGTTACCTGTACAACGAATGTGTGTGTCGGGGAGAGGGGGGGGGGATAAAGTAATTTGCTTCTATCAAATCTATTAAAAACGAAGTAGCGCAATACTTATTTTTTTTAAATAATATTTTGACCAATTGTACACAAGTAGTGTAGTTTGTTTCTTGTTTTTGCTGGAATCTTTGCAAAAGTAGTAGTCGTATGCGTGTACGACTAAACATATACTGTGCAATTGTTTATTTTTAAATAAAATACATTGGTTATCTGTATAAATGTCTTTAAAAAGTCTAACTTATTATTTATGTTATGAGAATCATTTTAAATATAAAGATGGTAATTCTTTGATGGAACAAACCATTGCAGCAACAGCGACTTTTTATCTCAAATGAATAAAACTATAATCTATAACTCATCTTCTGTTTGAAGTATTAAAAATAGTATATCATCGTGAGATAGAACGAGTTTTATCTCCTAAGCAAATAAACTCCCAGTCTTATATTTTATCTCAGTTTTCAATGTCAATGAGAACTATTCACTTGATATCTGTAATCGTCCACACGATTATCAAAATCACATTTAGCCATATCATTGTATATGTTGAATTTATTCCAGTGACTATCATGCCATACTTTTTATAAATACTTTGTGGAAACAAACTTTTAAATTCTCTGTCGGTATATTAAAAGATTGGTAGAACAATCAATATAAAAAAAAACTTGTAGATATGCAGAAACTGATATTTATAAATGTTTGTCACTTATTTCCTTAGAAGTCGTCTACAATTTTGAAAATACAGGAAACTATCCTTATAACAATCACTCGTTATAGCGAATTCAATAAATCATAAGACTTTTACTTTTTAAGTGAATGTGTAATAATGTCTTAAAAACAAAAAGAAATAGCAGATGCATTTTAACTATATAATAGTCTCAAACATGCAAAAACATGCGGGGTAGGTGAAATGGGTGAATATTTTTCATTTTCAAACTCTCTGTTACTGTGAGATAACTATAAGGACTATAAAAACGAAACTCAACCAAAAAAAACACCATTTAGGGATATTTATGTATAAAACTTGCAATCAGGTTTGTTCTATCATCTAACATTGATTTTCTACATTTTTGATTTTTTTTCAAAGTCCGCTGTTGCACTTGCCCCCGAAAAACAGGCTCATTTTTCAAATCAAGACGATTGGAAAAATTATTACTATTTTTCGTTGCAAAGTTTGCTTATTTTTCAAATAGAGGCGATCAAAAAAATGAGCAAAATTTAGCATGTAATTTTTTTATTGCTTTAAAGAATTTTGTTTTAGTTTACAATACTAATATATTTATACATGATTTGAATAGGGTTGACATGGTTTAAAACAAAATTTCATTTAGTTTTTTTATGTGTTTAGCAACAATTTTTTTTTATTTCCTGTTCTTAAAAAGTTTGTATTTTCTCTCTTATTAGGCTGTTTAACTAAACACACTTCTAAATCAAAATTTAAAAAACTTATACCTTGGCTAAAAATCACTATTTACATGATTCAGATGGCTTATTGAAGGTTATACAAGGAGAAAGCGAATGGAAATGTCGAATCTCCTAGCCTGCCAAATTACTGTAATAATGTCATCAGTATCATCAGGAAGGACATCTTGTTTTCATGCCAAATGAAATTTTAACCCGTGTTGTTAGAGTCATGGTTGCACTTGCCCCACTTACAAAAATGACGCGTCAATTGTAGCCACGACTGCCAATGCTAAACCATTAGTTCAATTCAAAAATAAGGTGCATGGTTGGAAAATACACATTAAACTAGACAACAATGCAAAGTTTTTATATTGTAGGTAGTAGCAGTGGCGGCGAATGGGTGCTGAAAGTGAGGGGGCAAGATCAAGGGGGATGGGGGCAGTAAAAAAATCATGCGACCTCGAAAAAATTTTCACAAAGGAAAAATACTAATTATGTTTCATTTCCTATAACATACATATATAACAACAATTTTATTCCAGAAGCATATGTATCTAGAGAGAGAACAATTGAACTGTTCATTTACTTCAATATTGTAAATCTGGTAGTTGAAAAATTAATAAATATATGTATATGTACAAAACGTTTTAAAACTAGACTAAAACATTTAGTTGTCTTACTTTCAGTAGCTATTTAAACACTAGTTACAAAGACTGGACATTTCAAATGATGGCCTAACCTTTCTTAACTACTTGCGATGGACGCATTTACTATTCAGAAAATTTTCCTGGTTTTAGCAATTGAAGTCAAACAATTGACCTATATTATGTTTTTAAAAAGTGCTATATTAAAAAAAGTGAAAGGACAAAATCGAAAAAAGTGCGGGGGCAATCGCCCCCCCCCCCTTGCCTCCCCGAATCGCCGCCACTGGGTAGTAGGATGAAATATAAAAGGAGTGACAAACTTTCTAATCCCAACTTCCATTAAGCCCTAAAATGTAAGTACTTTTTAAAAATAAAAAATCATCTAGATAGAAATTTCCAGACGTTGTGGGGAACATCAAAAGATAATATTTCAATATTGTATACCTAGTAGTTTTTTTTAGAGAAATATCTATGTTTTCAAAAAGTAACCGGCCGTGGCCTCAAGTGAACCGTGGCTGCACTTACCCCACCCCACCCTACTAGAAAAAGCGAATGTATTGCAAAATTAACTTCTAAGCCATAATATTTTTTTAAAAAAAGTTTTTTTTATTTTAACAGAGTTCGAGATCCTGCAGTTATATACACTAATAATAAACTTAAAACAATCTTATTTATATAATATTTATATCATAAGTATTTTTATTGCTTCCCTTCTTAGTATGTTTGTGGTTAATAAGATTTTTATGTAAAATACTTGCATTCAATTTTTCAATATTCAGTTAATTTAGCAGTTATTTTGTTTTCTAATAATTAAAGCAATCTGAATATTTTTTATTCTGTTATTTCTTGTATGAAATGTAGTCAAATTCTATACTTTCTCTTTGGTACAGACTTACAAATATTAAATAACTTTTCTAATTACGATTATATTTTCTCTCTCGATTTTTTTAATGACGTTAAAAAAATTACAAAATTAAGAAATTAAAAAAATTACAAAATGAACAGTTATTTTTTAAATTTAATTATATAAAAAGCATTATTGTGAGCTTGTGTCTACTAAGGTTAAAAATAGTTGTTAAAGCACAAAAATAGTCTAAGTGTATCAAACACTCCCTTTCCAACTGCACTCTTCAGAGGCATATTGATAATTTATCAATGTAAAACTTGGCATAGTTGGAATGGCAAGCTTAACTATTTTACAATATTGTCTAACATTTAGTTACAACTTCCGTAATACAGAATATAAATGCAAATATTTATTTAGAAGTGAGAAATATTTATTCAGAATTGAAATAAAAAAAGAGTTTTTTTAGCTATGTTGAAGTATTTTTTAATTAACCATTTATTTTTAGTCAAAGTTTTTTTGTCTTAAACAACAAATAGAGCATACATTAGATAATGAACTATAAACATTTTGACGAGCTCATCATAAGCGTATACAATTATCATATTCAAACATAAAGCATTTTCAAAGATTGCAATATCTGAGTTCTTATTAAAAGTTAAAGTATTGTTTGCCTGGAAAATCATCAAAATATTTTCGTCCATACGCAACACCAACTACACTTATAGCTAAGAGGAACAAGAGTCCTTTTCCCGCTGATATTTTGCTCTTTTTCTCTACTTTCTTATTTGAGTTTAAAGGCGATAATACTCTTTCTTCGTAATTTAAGAGGGCCTCCCTGGCTCCTTTCCAAGCATGCGGCCCCTGCAGACGAAACTGGCACGGCAAACAAGGTCCATTGAAGCAAACCCAAAATAACTTCGGATCAGTGAGGGCCATCTTTAGAAGATTCGGTTTGGCCCCAATGAGTTGTGCTATTTCATCCATAAACGGTATCCAATCCACTTGAACCGTGTGTCGGGTAGACTCAACATAGCGTTTAGCATTTTGCTCATTCTTACAAGCAATATCCTTCATGATCCGATCCTTACTATGCAACTTCAATTTCCCCGATTGCAGTTGCATAAACCATCGACATTGCATTTCGGATATAGGGAATATAGGCCCTATAGGTTGTACCAAGCCTACAATTGCTAAGGTAGGGTGCTTCAACTGAGGGGGTATCGAATACTTATACAAATTGATACGATTGCCATCCGTGGACATCAAGTTACTTTCAAGAAATGGGAACTTAATATCGTATCCTGTTGCCAGAATTACAGCATCGACCTTTGTAGCAGTCTCTTCTCCAGCAAAGATGATCCCGTTTTCTGTGAATCGTTCAATGTCCCCTTTGACAACTATTCTGCCACTCAAGATGCAGTTGGGAATGGCATCGTTCTTGGTAGGATGGGCACTCAGCACTCTATGCTTGGGCTTCAGCTTGTAGGTTTCGTGGTTGAACTTGCTGTTTAATTTGCTCTCTAACTTGTCGCAAATAGTGTCGTAAGACTGGAACATGTTCAATGCTTGATTTTTCCGACTTGCGAAGTCGGTATCGAAAGGTAGGCCATTTGTTCCAACTCGGCTAAAAATCCATGAACCTCTTCTTGTACTGAGGTAGACCTAGAAATTGGAAGGTTTGTTGAGGTTATCGCAAAACTCAATCCAGGAATTATTAAACTATACATAACCCAGAATAATAGCTTAATTTAAAAGAATCTGTATAAAACCTTTATAAAACGTTCATGAAACCTGCAGGTTGTTTCAAATATCTTCGTAAAACCTGTGTGTTTATCGAATTTTTTTATTTGCCAGTATAAAACTTTTTAACACGTTGACTGCCGCTACAAAATAAACTGATTGCCAGACAGGTTGCCGCTTGCCTATAACGTTTATTATTAAAAAACGAATCACGCACCATGTGCGTGGACGGCCTGCGCGCAATAACCAATACTACGCAAACGGTGGGTGGTCGGCAGTCAACGTGTTAAAAATTTCAATGCTGAATTTTTCAGCATTAAACCTGCATAAAAAACCTTCAATTTCGGAACTTTCATAAAAGTTTTATGTTGATTTTTTTTTTAGCTAGAAAGTTCAATTTTGCAATCGGTAAAAATATTCAACACCTATTGAAATCATGCACACCTACTTACTAAATTCTAGTAATCTAGTATTTATACTTTATTACATATATGAAATACTAAAAATTTAAAAGGCACACAACAACCAAAGTTATGTATTATTTATTTTACATTGCCGTATTATGTAGAGATTAACTTAAATGCACAGAACTAAAAAAAAAAAAATCATTTCAAACTCAAAAATGCCTCAAATTTAAAAATGATCCTAGTATGAATTTGAGCATTATCTAAGTCATAGAAATGATTGCAATGTATAGAAGTTGAACTTTATATAAATATTTATTCAATTTCAAATTATCCAGCTGTGAACAACAATTTTAAATTCAAATATCTACTTATTTAGAATATAAATTAATTTGCTCAAAATATTCTCAGAGTATATAAGATTGTTAGTTAAAGCAACATATAATTATTTGATAGTAATTTGGATATTTATATTACCCTTATAACCTGTAAAAATAATTAGCTGTACGCGCAATGGAATAATATTTGAAGGTTAACCACTATATTAGTATAAAATGTGAGGAAGTGAATAATTTATTAATCTTTCTCTCTATCATTAAATTATTTAACTATTAGGTATCGGAATATTTGTAGAACAACTTGTTTTATCTTAGTTTGTTTTATATGACAACTTGTTTTATAGAAACGTTTGCATTGGTATTTATATATCTTAAATATTATAAAGAATAAAGCACATTAAAGTTCTAATAGAAAATCAACTCGGATGACTTGAGGTAAAAAGTTAATGGTCATGCAGTTAGTGTTATGAGAATTACTCACAACACTAATAATAAAAATACCGGACATTTTTAACTAGTTTCATTAAACCAAATTATTATAGAAAAATGTATGCTAATCAAAATTTTAACAATATAATGAAGTTATTCTTAAATTTAACTAAATTGCAGTTTTTTCTTGAACGAAGTTATTCTTAAATTTAACTAAATTGCAGTTTTTTCTTGAACGAAGTTATTTCTTAAATTTAGCGTTCTAATAGATTTTATGTTATAGAATTAAAAAAAAAATATCATAAAGGGAGCACACTTCAATCAATAATCAGAATTAAAAGAAATAGTCATTGCGCTTGTCGCAAAAATAATAAATCAGTAATATAAGCTCACTTGTTTGGCAACAAATGTGCTGTCAACAGCAGCATCCACACCAGAATTTCCAATTCCAACAACAACTACTCTTTGTTCAGCATAGCGATCACAGTTCTTAAGACTATGGGTATGCGTTATGGAGCCTTTAAACTTCGCCTGATCAGGAAAGGTCGGGATTTTAGGGTAAACATGATGTCCAACGCAAACTAGGACTCCATCGAAATCTTCTTTTGTGATTGCTGCAGTCTTCGTGCTCCTCACAGTCACAGTCCATCGTCCTGTTACATCGAAGTCGTTTGTGCGTTCCACTTTGATTACCTCAAAATTGTACCTGGAACAATTTACACTCTTTGTTATAAAATATAAGTAATTTAAATTAGTTTATTTTAATGAGTGAGTAAATACTTTAGAATTTTAAAATCTTTTAACGAAAATAGAGATTTTTACGAAATAGCCTTCCTATTTTATGAAACTGTTAAGGGAATTTGGTCCACTTTGAAACATACACGTCTTAATTTTGTTCAAATGCGCCTGGAATAGTTTATACTGAATTATTTAAATTTATATAAAGAAGTTATTTACTATACTTCCGACCACTGGCACACAAATAGGTTTATCTTTGATAAACTTGTGTGGTGATAAAAGAAAATTTGCTCAAAATTTGATGTGTTAAAACATGGATCTTGAACTTAAAAATAACACCAAAAATGTCTTTTTCACCAAGTTCTTAAGACTGTGGGTATGCGTTATAAAGCCTTCAAACAAGAACAATAAACAATAAATATCTCTGATTGTTACCGTTCACAAAATATCTATATTTCATAAAAATGATCAACTGGTTAATAGCATTTTAG
Organism: Troglohyphantes excavatus; assembly: GCA_963932185.1. Lineage (NCBI taxonomy): Eukaryota > Metazoa > Arthropoda > Arachnida > Araneae > Linyphiidae > Troglohyphantes > Troglohyphantes excavatus. The sequence continues at coordinate 46,183,856 of OZ010672.1, read as the reverse complement.
CATTTCAACTAAAAATAAAATTGGGCAAAGACAACACATGTCTGCATCCAATATTGTGCAAATAAAAAAGTGACATCCTAATTCTACATCTTCTAGGGGATTTGAATTTATAAAATTTTCAAATATGCATAAAATTAAATTCAGTTTTGTGTCAATTATAATAAAACCAACTATTAACTATAATTTAAAAAAAAAATTGTAAGTGTACAATTTTAAAAATAGTATTTGAATGTATGAAATGGTTTATCAAATCAAGAAATATTTTAAATTATGCATGTGTATTTGTTAATGTGTATTATTTAAATTTATATAAGAAAACACTCAAAAATTCCATAATTGTTCGAATTTTTTTCAAAATTTAAATTGTTTAAAATTTTTTTAAACATTAAGTTTTTTTTTAAATATTTATATTTTATCCCCAATATTTTTTTTCAGATCCTTTAAACTATAATACACAAGAATATGCATTAAAATTTTGTATATTACATGTATTTGATTTTTATGTAAATAGTAATTCATAATAAAAAAAATTCCTTAAACTAATTTTTTTTTCTCTTTCGTATTTAAAAAAAACCCTACTAATCATAAAGCTAATTAGTATACCAATTTCTAATACATACACATATTTTACAATATGCTTAAAAATTATAAATTTCTCTATTAATAATAAAAAAAGCATTAGCGTTTCGAAATACTTAATATCAAGGAAAACCAAATATTGAGAAAAAACGATTTAAAGTTTTCGTCTCTTGAAAAACATACCTGTCAATCCAGCATAAAATCTCATATAACTCATTAAAAAACAGATAAATATACAAAATTTTGCAAGCATATTTAGAAAATTCCAAACTATAATTTTAGCAACAAAAAAAATCGATAATTTTACAATTTTTGGGTACTGTGTCCCCTGAACCTGCAATCCTAACACATAACTCAAATAAAAAATACCTTATATGTCTCAAGAGATTGAAATGCTCCGCATACGACATGAAATAGGCAAACATCTTGCTGTTATGCATGTAATTCGGGAACTCTTTGGGTGGGGGGAAGTCACTGAAAGCGCTCATCTCTTTGCTCGTGTTGATGATGGTAGTCCTCATGACTGAAGCCACCCCTTCGATGTCTTCATCATGGTAGCGCCACAGTCCTCCGGGATCGCTATTCCTCTCGTAGCATACAGGTAAAAAGCCTTCCTCTTTGCAGCATTTCATCGCTGTCAATCCACTAGGCCCCGCGCCGAGAACGGCAATCCTTTTTGGCTGTGCCATCGCTAAAAATAAAGTACATTCGGTCAGACTTAATTATAGGGGTATGCGGTGGTCACTTTATATACCTGATACTCGCACTTGGGCTTGAGTGGTTACTTTAGCCCGATGGTTTGAGTATCGATGTACAACGCACAACGTCCCGGGTTTGATACTGGGTGACTGCCAAGCACGACGCTACATTGGTGACCTGGCCTAAACACAGCTTCTACCACCACATTATTCACAGTAACTTGTTTATCTTCATCCATGTGATACGCTTCATGGGTACTCTTGGTTCGTTCCACTGTCCGAGTCACTGAGAAGGGGGTACTGTGGTGGTCACTTCATATATCCGATACTCTCGCTAGGGTTTCAGCAAATACTTTAGCCCGATCGATAGAGTATTGGCAAACTGCTGTGATCAAAAACTGCTTTGGTGGAGTACCTAAAGCGCCGTGACTGCTAAAAGCACGGCGCTTTAGGTACTCCACCAAAGCAGTTTTTGATAGCCAAGGTTTGTTTACAAAAAACCTGGGGTTGCAATTTATAAAATCAGTGAGTTGAACCATTTACTAACTCTAACAAATGAAGGACTGTAAAAAAACATTCATTGCTGCAGTTAAATAATTATTTGAACTTCCTTTATTTTTATAATTATTTTAAAATAATTTTAAATTAATATGAACTTTGCACTACATAAGAGAAATGTCGATTTTAAACACAAATTTAACCGTACAATGGCACTTAAAAATCTGTGCTTAACTTATTTATGCTGAACTACGTCTTTTAGACTTATAAGGTACCGTTCTAGAGTCCTAGGGGCTTTTCCGCCAGCACAAGGTGGACATGGGTATAACGAGTGTGGCCGAAACAAAATCTTGTTAAGATTACATATTGTTTTCTGTTAGTCTGTAAAGACGTGAAGCCGGAAAAAAAGGGCTGCAAAGAATGCAGTTTGTTCGGAATATCCTAGTATCAAATGGCTTGCCATGAGTGAGACATAGCGCTCATGCAGTATGGAAGGAAACATAAAAAATATACTTTTTTTCGATTATAATTCCAAGGATAAAAAAAATAATCTCCAACAGGCTTTTCGCAGCATAACTACTAGCAAAAGTTAGTATATACATATTGAAAATCAGTGCAGATATTCGTGCATGTACATGCGTCGTAAAAGTGATAGTAAACTCTGAATTGGGAAAACAAAAATGAATGTCAAGTTATCAACGTTATAGATGTTTAGAATAAAACTGAATAATTAAAAAAAATTACTTCAAAGTAAATGCCCTATACGGCGTCAAAGCCTATATTTTATATACTTTTTATAGAAGTGAATGATGCTTCTGTCGTTCTAAGGCATCCAACTCAAAAATTAAATAAAATACATAATTCAAATTTACGCGAATTTTGTGCCCACACATAAAGAATAGTATGTAAAATTACTTACACTTGTAACAAAGTCACAAATTGAGGTCACAACTTGTTTTACACACAATTGTTCAAATTAAAAACAAAAAGATGTGAAGTGTTTATGCTTAGAGCTTTTCGAGTATAATACAACGCGTAAAATAATGGCAGAAGCACAAGAGGGCAACGAAATGGTTATCTTTAAACCTCTTTTACAGTTATGTGAAGTAAACTCTGGCACCTGGTCGTCCGTATAGACTTATTATGAACGGCGAAATATGTTAAAAGTTTACTTATATGAAGTCTGGTGTACAAAGAGCCGTGACAAAACATTTAATTGCGTACGTTAAATCTAGATATTTTGGCAGGTGGTCAACTACTGCGTATTACTCAATTTACTTAGTTTGGTGTTTACTTAGTTTATATGCAACCTTTCCTCTATAAAATTCGTAACACTTGCATGTAGAATATCGAAAGAATACACATTTGTAAATTTTAGATGAATCTTCTCATAACTAAATGCTGTAGGTCTTTCAATATGTTCCAACAGTATACTAGTAAGTTGCTGATAAATATTTTTATAGCATTACACAGTAAAATTAATAGCATTGGTATTTTTCCTTTTCTGAAAATATCTTGTAATATATCCTGATATGTAGTATATAACATATAATGATATGTAATAACAACAGTAATTTTCGTTTGTTTATTTCGTATGTTCTTTATACCGATCCTTGTTAATGAAGCTATTATGTCCGGTCGTCTGTCCCCATCCTTTATCTCGGTAACAAAATAAGTTGTAGATATAAAATTTTCCCGAATTATAAATTTGTATGACCAAAAAACTTTACATGCAATTTCATAACTTTGTAACACAATTTGCAAATTGGGGGTTACAAAAATAATTTTAAAATTTCCAGAGTATGTGAAGTATCAATTTCTTTACCTGATTGAATAGAATATGCATATATTTTTCAAATAAAAACTTAATTAAAATAACAACACAATAGGGTGACAAATTTAACAATTTCGAAATAGTTTTTATATAGCTCTATCCTGAAATTAATCTTTAACACAATTTCATTAAAATCTCTATACAATTGAGATATTACATGCAAAAAGGTCAATATATTATCATTAAAGTGTTAAGTACCATTTGTATCGCTAGTGTACAGCCGCGGAAAAAAAAAACGAACCACCGATGATTATTTCGTTAGTTTTTATAGTAGAACTAAACTTAATATACCATTTTGTAGTACAAATTTATTTTCCCACCACATCTAAAACACTCTTCAATTGCATTTATCGCCCTCGTGCAGCCGCTGGGTGCCATGTTCCCAATTGCCGAAGCACAAAGCCGCTGGTTCATCCAGCTAATGCAGAACAAAGTGCCACTGCCTTCCGTGCTGGAAATGGAAAAAGAAGTGGAGCTAAGACGCAGAATGAATTCAGCACAATACGTTGATTCCCTTAGGCATACAATCCAAGTATACTTTATTCCCTATATGGATGAGATATACTCTAAGTTTGGGGTGAAACCAAACTTATGGAAGTATTTATTCAACGATCCGATGTTGTATCTGGCCTGTGTTTTCGGACCCTGTACGGCGTATCAGTATCGTCTTCAGGGGCCTCACGCATGGGATGGGGCGCGGGACGCTATTCTTTCAGTTTGGATTGAAGCACCTTTAAAAACTTGTAAAAGAGATTAAAGGAATTCCACATCAGAGTTCTTTCCTTAAAGCATAGACCATGAGAGTTGTTATTTGAAAGCTGGGACAGTAGTAGACACTTAATAAGCGTTTACATCTGGAGCTAATTGTGAATAATGTTATGCAAATTATCTTTTTTCAAGGTCACGGGGGCCATCGGATAGTTTCCTTACACAACCATATTTAGCCACAACTTTCTAATCGAGAAGTATTGTTGTGTGTATTCAGCCCTTAGAATAACAATCACGTAATTTGTATATAGAATTTTATACTTCGCTAGTTAAAAAAAAACCTATTGGGATAAGTTTAACCCCGCGTTAAACTGATAAGAAGCAACCATTGCCGTTAACTAACTTAATATTGTACAAAAAATACTTTTTAAATGATTATATAACCAAAGAGCAAAATACATTGCATTTTGTCCTCCACATCTATAAATAAATAAACTGCAATTGATTAGAGTTTTATTCGAATAATCGGTAAACATAAGCCATGCTATTTTTTCACGTCTATGTTAAATTGCAATAGGCTGTTATGTAACTCTCTCGTATTTTACATAAGAACTCTGTGGCAATAATAGAAAAAAAATCCATCGATTATTTTATAACTATTTTACTCAATAAATAATTGTAGTCTTTTATTATTAGTTTCATTTACATGTCTTACTTTTTTCTCTAATAAATATTGTAAACCGATTTTTAAAAAAAATTATGTTTTAAGTGTGTTGTGAAATATTAATACTGGGTGTATGAGAATTATTTTTACAACTAGCTCGGGAACTTGGACACGTGTTTCACCACCTCGGCCAAATGCGTTGCTGCGTGTCAAAGTTATAAAGATAATTTAAACGGAAGATATAAAAAGGGGACATGTTACATAGACTTAACATAAATCATATCCCCTTTCTCCATTTTCTTATTTAATCCTCATACACCCTGTAGGTATATTTAAGTTAACCCGGCCTTGCCATCCTTTGTTTACCTTTACTTTGGTAACGCTGTTGACTACATGCCTCCGTGGCTCCAGATGGCAACGCAGGGCTAATCAAGGTTCTGTTATCCATACCAAGAAAGAAGGAAGATAATGCTTTAACGCTGCCTTGAAAACCATACACCTCAAAGGCGTGTATTTACAATATAGTACAATGGGATTATCTCAAGTTTCGATTTAGTATCGCTGAGTTCCTATATGTAAATATCTATAAAGCAGGTTTATTTGAACAATTTTTTGAGAGGGAGGCGATTTCAATTCTATATGAGCAGTAAAAATGTGTGGTTTTTTAAACCTAACATCTGGTTTACACTATGTAGCAAAACAGCTATATAGCCGAATTATATAGCAGTGTTATAATTTTTTCAAAACGACATCCGAAAACGGCTATACAGTCTCAATCGAGTGCCATATGGCTGGAAATGAGCTACCTATCGGTTATTGGTAAGATCAAAGGGAGCTTATGTTGCTGAGCTATATAGCTGGGCTAGAGGTGCGTTTTTTGTTGTAGCACAGCTATATAGTTGTCGCACGAAGACGTGTGCATGTCCTCTTAAGGTGAAAAACAGCTCGAAGTCAACTGGTTGACTTCATCGAGTACATGCCTGCTGCTACAGTTACAAAACTTTTTGCTCGGACAATAAACGTTTTTAGTCAGAACTACATACCTTAGCTATATATAATTCGGGTACAAATACCCAGATACATATCTCGGCTATATATCTGTTTAGCGATATAGTGTATCCCGGCTTAAGTGCCAAACCAAACTAAAAAACAGCTAATAATTATTAGAAAAATACAGGGTAGTTACAAATTGTTGGACGATGGACATTGTTGGACTGTTTAACAACACATAATGAAACATTTTTACTATACTTTAACTACTTTGTGTATTGCTACTAAAGCTAAGCGACTTATTTTAATTCTGAGAGAAATAGTTGAGCAAAAATGTTTTATTAATTCAATACATCTAAATTTGATACATTCAAACAATGACCGTTACTCAATTTGTGACCGCTCTGTATATTCGCATGTATGATTAGTAAAGGGAAAACATAAAGTAATACTATTTTATCAACTGTATTTCCCAACTTATTTGTTTTCAATAACGAATTCATTTACAAACTTCATGTAATTACATATAATATATTCACATTAAATTATATTATTGTAGCCATCATTCATGGCCTTCAAACTGAGGGTATTTGGAAACAAAATAGTAACGTTCTAACTACCTGCCTAGAATAATTAATTATACTGGCTTAATAAAAGCGGAAGAGACTGTGTGAATTTGATTCGACACCCGATATTTTATATTAAAAAATTGGAAAGGGGTAAAAATCGAAAGCGCCCAACTGCCCAATGTTACAAATTGTAGCGCGATGGCCATTGGGTGGCTGGATCACAGTTAGCTGTGCTGGGCTAATAAAACATTATTTATATCCAACTATTTCGCTTATATTTTAAACAAGTCGATTAGCTTTAATAGCAACAAACAAAGTAGTTAAAGCATAAAAAAAAGAATGGTTTATCACATGTAGTTAAACACTCAACAATGACCATGGGCTAACAATTTGTGATCACCCCGCAGATTTCCGATACGATTTCGTATTACTTTGTACCAAAATAACAGACTTGTTTTTTTTATATAAGTATTAATCGCTTGTGGTCGAGATGTCGTTTGGTTTGGTTTGGTTTGGTTAATGAACGTCGCACTAGAGCTGCACAGTGGGCTATTGGCGACGGTACGTGGCTTGTCTCGAAGGAAAGACCCGGGAACGATGCCTCGTATATTTGAACCATGGTCAGATGACGAGGACAACACCTGAGCTGGCACCCAACGCCTTCAATAGACGTCGGGACTTTGGACCCCGATCAGATCCGGGATTTCCAGCTGACGCCCCAATCCACTCGGCCACGGAAGCCTCATCTCGAAGGTTTTTGGTTTGGTTTTGGTTAATTAACGTCGCACTACAGTTGCACAGTGGGCTATTGGCGACGGTTCGGGGTCAATCTCGAAGGAAAGACCCGGGAGCACATTCACACACACATTCATACATGCACCTCGTTATTTTAGAAACATGGTCAGATGACGAGGAAACACCTGAACTAGCACCCAACGCCTTCAATAGACGTCGGGACTTTGGACCCCGATCAGATTTATCGTGCACCAGCCCCGTATACACGCCAGTATAATTTGTTGGATATTCTGGACGACTTTCTAGTATTTTTGTAGCGAAGCTGGCAACCCTTCGATTGCAAGATAACTACTTTTTTACTTTTCTATGTCAAGTCCATTTCCCAGATTCGAACCACCAATCCTCTGATTAGTAGCTGAACGCCTTACCAACTGAGCAACTTGGGCTCTCATCTCGAAGGAAATTCCCGGGAACACATACACATTCACACACACATTCATACATGCACCTCGTTATTTTAAAACCATGGTCAGATGACTAGAAACACCTGAACTGGCACCCAACGCCTTCAATAGACGTCGGGACTTTGGACCCCGATCAGATTTATCGTGCGCCAGTTCCATATACACGCCGTTAATTTTTGCGTATGTTCTGGAAGACTCTTTCTAGTATTTTGTAGCGAAGCTGGCAACCCTCCGATCACAAGATCACTACTTTTTTTTTTACTTTTCTTTGTTAAGTCCATCGCCTAGGATTGAACCAGGAATACTCGGATTCCGAGCTGACGCCTTTAACCGCTCGGCCACGGAGGCCTTCTCGTGCGGTGGACTTGACAAAGAAAAGTAAAAAAGTAGTGATCTTGCGATCGGAGGGTTGCCAGCATCTCTACAAAATTACCAGAAAGACGTCCAGAACATCCAAAAAGTTTTACTGCCGTGTATACGGGACTGGTGCACGAGAAATCTGTTCGGGGTCCAAAGTCACGACGTCTATGGAAGGCGTTGGGTGCTAGTTCAGGTGTTTCCTCGTCATCTGACCACTGATCTCTAACTGTAACTTCTGGATAGGGCAAGGTTTGGTTTGGTTTGGTTTGGTTTGGTTAATTAACGTCGCAATAGAGCTGCACCGTGGGCTACTGACGACGGTTCGGGTTCAATCTCGAAGGAAAGACCCGGGAACACATACACATTCACACACACATTCATACATGCTCCTCATTATTTTAGAACCATGGTCAGATGACGAGGAAACACCTGAACTGGCACCCAACTCCTTCAATAGACGTCGGGACTTCTGGATAGGGCAAGACATTTTGTTGACTTGAAGCCGATATGGAGGCCGCCATGATGTGTCCCACTTTTCTTGATACCGCAATATTTCGTATATTTTTCATGTTAAAATACGCCGACAAATATTACTTTTGGGTAAGTTTTTTTATTTTCTTTTTAAACGCATTTTAAATGTAATCTGCTATTAAAATAGGAAGTCATTTGCAAGTCAAAGTAGAAGTAGTTAAAAAACAAGAGCAAAAACTATCTGTTTGGCAGTATAAAAATTAATTCTATAAGAAGAATATACAATATTTATATACATTTAATACTTCTACAATGCTTTGGAAATAAAAAACACCACTAAATCACTTTACAAAAAATGTTGGGGCACAGTATGGCAGCTTTCAATTGGTTTCAACGCGCCCGTAGAGGAAACAAGGTTTGAGCCTTTCAGCAGTTACAGTTAGAGTTCAGTGCATCTGACCAGGCCGTTATTTTTTGTGGATGTTCTGGACGACATTCTAGTATTTTGGTAGCGAAGATGGCAACCCTCCGATCGCAATATCACTACTTTTTACTATTCTTTAGTCTAGTCCATCGCAAGGTTTTGAACCGGGGACCCTTGGGTTTCCAGCTGACGCCTAATCCACTCGGCCACGGAGGCCTCTCGTTAATTTTAGAACCATGGTCAGATGACGAGAAAACACCTGAACTGGCACCCAACGCTTTCAATAGACGTCGGGACTTTGGACCCCGATCAGATTTATCGTGCACCAGTCCCGTATACACGCCAGTATGATTTGTTGGATATTCTGGACGACTTTCTAGTATTTTTGTAGCGAAGCTGGCAACCCTCCGATCACTAGATCACTACTTTTTTTACTTTTCTTTATCAAGTCCATCGTACGGATTCGAACCAGCAATCCTCTGATTACTAGCTGAACGCCTTTATCCACTCGGCCACTGTAGACCGAGCTTACATAAGAAATAGCTTTTAATATCCAATTGTAAATACTTCAAAAGTACTTCCAGTTATACAATAATTATACATCCACTTAACTAAATGAATCGTTCCTTTCAAGAACAATGTTCAAAGTAAGTGTATGCATTACATCTAATGCCTAAAACTTTATGAAGATCCTTTGTTCAGAAACAGGGTCAATGAACTACTTAGCCAAAGCAATTATTATCTTTTGAATTAATGAACTTTTTGCTAAAATCTTTTCCACTCTATTTTGAAGTAATACTCAGTTAAAAAATTAGTTTTTAGATTAGTAAATAAATTAATTCTAATTATTGAATATGTAAAAAAGTGAAGTATATTTATCCCTTAATTCATATGTTATTATCAATCACTTGTCTATTTCTAAAGTTACAATAGAAGTAATAATTAGATATCTTAATAATAAAACCTAATACAAACTCAAAACAAAATTACGTTTCTTTGAGAAAATCAATGAAAAAAAATCAAATATACAAGTAGATTGTTTTAATAAATATTATCCAAAATCCAATTGCGTATATAATAAGTTTTCTGTAACTACAAATTGCAATCTTCTCATGATGCCATTAATGTATTGTAAATTATTAGATTGATATGTAAAAGCATTTTCAAATGTGCCTTGCTGCATTTTAAAGTTGTAATAAAAAATAGAGCATAATTTGTATTCCGATTATTATTGCACACATCGAAACAAGTAGTGGTGTAGATTTTAAATATTTAAACCAATAATTTTTTAATAGTATTTTTTATATTATATATTTAAATAATGTATCATATAATATTTATATAGCATACAACACATAATAATTTTAAGACAAAGCTCAATCTAAATTTTTCCATATGGAATAATTTATCTTGGTAATCATATGATGTAAATTAGTAGATAAGCATATTTTGTCTAAACTGTGAAAAATAATTTTTTTATAATTTTTTTTTTAAAAGTTATAGATAATTTATTTTTTTAAATAAAACATTTTGAAAATGCCCTTGTTGTATATTATCGAAATCTTATTTAAGCAAAACTTTATCGAAAAGTATTTAAAATTAAAAAAAAAAATCATAATAAAAAACATATATACTTATCACAGGATAATGATAAAATAATAACATGCCAATATTTGAATAAAAAGAAAAACAATTGCTATTGCAAAAACTCCACCCACTTACTTTCGAAACTAAAGAAAACATAAAAAAAAATCCATTCATACAAAAGAGGACAGGTTCAATGGAAGGAAATATACTTACTTCACGCTTTGCTGATTTTCCAATGGTTCTTTCTTCGAACCCGGTTTAGCACTTGTAGTAAGACGCTTTCCGATTTTCAAAACACTAATATTCGAAAAGCTTACTTAAACTCACATTTTGGGCGATGTATTTTAGAGTAGAATTTCGAAATGAGATCTTAGAACAAATAAAGAAGGATAAAGTTATTTGTTTTTACGATAATAGCAGAAACGAAGTCCAAATGAGAGAGAGAATCAACAGGTTTTTCGTTTGTCAGAAGTGACAGGACTTGAACTGTCAAGTAGTATGGAAATATATACAGGTGCTGCCATCTACTTTGAGTTATTCTAACTTGTCGAATTAAGATTTTAAAATTATTTGAGAAACCTATAGAAATTTAATAAGAATAAATAGCACAATATTTTTCTATGTAAATATATTAAAATATTTAATTTATACGTTAAATTTATTTATATGTTTAATTTATTTATATGTTTAATTTATTTATATGTTTAATTTATTTATATGTTTAATGTATTTATATGTTTAATGTATTTATATGTTTAATTTATTTATATGTTTAATTTATTTATATGTTTAATTTATTTATATGTTTAATTTATTTATATGTTTAATTTATTTATATGTTTGATTTATTTATATGTTTGATTTATTTATATGTTTAATTTATTTATATGTTTAATTTATTTATATGTTTAATTTATTTATATGTTTAATTTATTTATATGAAATATTTTTATTTTTTAAAAATCATTTGTGTATTTAATTCATATAAGTGCATTCTTGAATTTGAAGAAAGTTAGTTTATTCTACTTATATTTAATGCCAATAATTGAACATAGTTTTGCTTCTACCATCCATCTGCATCGAAGTAAAAAATAATAATAATAATAAAATACAACCATAAATTACAAAAAAAAAAGAATATTAATAATTAATAACAGAAAACCTTCTTTCCTAGTAATTATTAGATTCCATCTCATGAGTAAATTGCATAATTATTTAACTTTATTAGTACGAGAATATATTACATATTTAATTATACTTAAAAGTTATTTAGATATTTTTTTAATGTGTGTGTGTCCTAGAAATGTATTTCATTGTAGTGTAATTACTATTGAAACACAGTCTAAATGTACTTATAATAGTTAAATAAAATTTTATAATATACGTTACAAAATTTAAAGATAACCCTTATTCTCACATATTCTTTTTTAAAGTGCTTGAAACTACACACAACTGTTATGTTTCTATTTGCAATATTAAAAATATATATAATAAAAATATATCACGCTTCTTTCAATTCAATTTGCAAAACCTTCACTACTGATAATTTTTTTTAACACCATTTATGTTATAGTTAAGTACAACATTATTAACACTGCATTAGTAACATTCATCTTCCCGCATTGTTATGCAGTGTTAACTTGCAATGCAAGTGAAATCTGGAATTTTATAATTTTAGCTTTCAATTGAGTGGGCTCTTGTTTGATTTATGTATGCCATGAAAAGGAATATTACTTGAAAGAGCAAAGCAGATATTTTTTTTTGTATACTATTTCAAAAGACATATTATGATTGTGAAATATCTGAGCTCGGCAGAAATTCTGTCTCTATTGTAAAAGCCACAGATAAATGCATGTCCCATTGTGACGAACAGACATCCGGTTTATGAAATAATAGAGATGAAATAATTTCCTGCTGTGATGAATCAAGTTGTAGTCTCAAACAATACGTCATCGTAATCGAGTGTAATTGTGGGAACAAGGGGAAATAAAATGATTGATTTTTTTAAAAAGACGTAACTATAATGTTTTGAAGTTTAATTAACTGAAGTTAAAAATAGAAGATTGTTTGGCTGAAATAACTTTGCACTAGAGCTACAATGGACCATGGTGACATGAAAAAAAAGATAATTGATAACCTCTGATAACCTGCTTGATATAAAATATAATTTAGAATTTAGAAATTTAATTAAAGTTCAAAAGAAATAAGAATCTTAGAGTGGCTTTAAAAGTACATTTAAAATTTAAAGTATCATTATCTACCCACTTGATAAAATGATAATATCCATTTCAGAGGATATACTTGCTCACAACTAGTTCTAAGAAAATTACGTAGTTTACTTTTGTCTAACTATTATTTTTTTAGTTAATAAGACTATCAAACAATATTTTTAAATTTATAATTATCCATTACTTTAAATTGGCAAATTCCTACTGTTATCCTTCGACCTGGGTAGATTTCGATAATTTTTTTTATATATTTATACGCGTTTTAATGTTTTTGTTAATATTTTGAGAAAAATTGTAATTTGTATATTTAAAAAATGTAACTAGGATTTCGATGTATCCACGGCTGTTTAATAAGTATATTTCATTATTTAAAGCAGAATATTTCAGTTTGATAAACATTCTTGAATGAAAAGGCTAAGTTTACAGTTATTAGTTTCTTATTTAATCATCAACTAAAGCAACCACATATATTATTTCGTAGTAAAGATCCCTTTTACGGGTCTCACACCCAACGGATCTTAACATGCGAGGTATCGAAAAAAAAGGGAATTTCCCGAAACAGTGACGAATCGTACTTTTGTCTCATGAATATTAAAGTGTTTTTTGAAATGCGTTTAAAAATAATTAGTTTCTGAGCAGTTATTAAACGTGCCGTTGGTAGTGTTTCCATGTATGGGTCTTCTAGCATGGATCTGCAGCGGCCGGTGTTTATTTGGTGGCCACGCTAGTGTTGACTCCTTTTCAGAAAGTTAAATTTAGTGATGATGGATAAATTGATGATAGCCATAGTATTGAGAGAATAAAATATATTTAATGATGTAAATATAAAAGTTAAGAATTTTCATTTCAAGGTTAAATGAATGGTATTGCAATTACATTAGGAGCAAGAGATATATGATATTGTCACTATGTCTGGTTGTCTGGAAATGTCTTTCTCTCCGTCAGGGTTATTCGCATTCGGCCCGTCCCCTGCGTGGGCCTCATGCGTTGGAGCTCTCTCATTGGTGTGAGATATAAACGCTGGTTGAAGTGGAAATTCTTTCCAGGAATTGCATGGTAGAGAAAGAGAGTTTGTTGAACTTCATATCGCTGCAGATCCTTCATAGTAGAGAAAATATGTTATAATCACTCTAACATCAAAGTGAGGCCAACATGCATGGCCTCAGACACGTGGTTAATTACGTCATTCCATTCACAGATTTTCACTGTTACACATTTCCCAATTCATCAGCCAATCGCGACTATTTTTTAATTCATAATTTTGAAAAGAAATCACGTGTCCGAGGCCATTCGGTCTAATATGTTGGTTTCACGATTATGACGTCATAGTCGCTCTACTACAGTCCATTCATGCTCGAAGGTATAGTTAGAATTCTTTGAACGGAGTGCCATCTATGAATAGAGTTACCTGTACAACGAATGTGTGTGTCGGGGAGAGGGGGGGGGGGGATAAAGTAATTTGCTTCTATCAAATCTATTAAAAACGAAGTAGCGCAATACTTATTTTTTTTAAATAATATTTTGACCAATTGTACACAAGTAGTGTAGTTTGTTTCTTGTTTTTGCTGGAATCTTTGCAAAAGTAGTAGTCGTATGCGTGTACGACTAAACATATACTGTGCAATTGTTTATTTTTAAATAAAATACATTGGTTATCTGTATAAATGTCTTTAAAAAGTCTAACTTATTATTTATGTTATGAGAATCATTTTAAATATAAAGATGGTAATTCTTTGATGGAACAAACCATTGCAGCAACAGCGACTTTTTATCTCAAATGAATAAAACCATAATCTATAACTCATCTTCTGTTTGAAGTATTAAAAATAGTATATCATCGTGAGATAGAACGAGTTTTATCTCCTAAGCAAATAAACTCCCAGTCTTATATTTTATCTCAGTTTTCAATGTCAATGAGAACTATTCACTTGATCTCTGTAATCGTCCACACGATTATCAAAATCCCATTTAGCCATATCATTGTATATATTGAATTTATTCCAGTAACTATCATGCCATACTTTTTATAAATACTTTGTGGAAACAAACTGGTAAATCCTCTGTCTATAGATTAAAATATTGGTAGAACAATCAATATAAATAAAAAAAAAAGAGTTGTAGGTATGCAACTGTGATATTTATAAGATTTACGTCAGTTATTTCGCTAGAAGTCTAACATTTTGAAAATACAGAAAACTCTCCGTATAACGACCACTCGTTATAGCGATCCTTACTACCAACACTGAAAGTCCTTATTGTTTGATTAGTTTGCATGTATGTAATACTTTTTTATACGGCTGTGTGGATTATGGAAATCTACTTTTCCATAATTAAAAATTATTGCAAAAAAATAAAGAAATCATTACCATTTTATTTTACAGTTATGTTTTTTATTTTTATTATGGGCTTCAAATAATAGCCATTGTAGTTTGATTTTTAATGTTGCCAAACAATATTTTAATTTTAAATTGTATTTACTTTAAAAATGGTAACAATGATTGTAAGTTAATATCCATTAATTTTTTTTAACCATTTATTACATTTTTGTTTTTTAATTGAACGAGGTACATCTTTGTATAAAATTTCTCAAATACAATATATCATGCGACTTTTACTTTTTAAGTGAATGTGTAATAATCTCTTAAAAACGAAAAGAAATAGCAGTTGCATTTTAACTATATGATAGTCTCAAAAATGCAAAAACATGCGTGGTAGGTGAAATGGGTGAATATTTTTCATTTTCAAACTCTATGTTACTGTAAGGACTATAAAAACGAAACTCAACCAAAAAAAAACACCATTTAGGGATATTTATCTATAAAACTTGCAATCAGATTTGTTCTATCATCTAACATTGATTTTCTACATTTTTGATTTTTTTTCAATGTCCGCTGTTGCACTTGCCCCCGAAAAACGGGCTCATTTTTCAAATCAAGACGATTGGAAAAATAATTGCTATTTTTCGTTGCAAATTTTGCTTATTTTTCAAATCGAGGCGATTAAAAAAATGAGCAAAATTTAGCATGTAATTTTTTTATTGATTTAAAGAATTTTGTTTTATACATGATTATACATGTCGTACAATCGCTTCAACCCTATTCAATACATGTATTTATACATGATTTCAATACGGTTGACACGGTTTAAAAAAAAATTTCACTTAGTTTTTTTAAGTGTTTAGCAACAATTTTTTTTTTATTTCCTGTTCTTAAAAAGGTTGTATTTTCTCTCTTATTAGGCTGTTTAACTAAACACACTTCTAAATCAAAATTTAAAAAACTTATACCTTGGCTAAAAATCACTATTTAGATGATTCAAATGACTTATTGAAGGTTATACAAGGAGAAAGCGACAGGAAATGTCGAATCTCCTCGCCTGCCAATCAGCTATCACAGATTACTGTAATAATGTCATCAGCATCATCAGGAAGAACATCTTGTTTTCATGCCAAATGAAATTTTAACCTGTGTTGTTAGAGTCATGGTTGCACTTGCCCCATTTACAAAAATAGCGAGTCAATTGTAACCACGACTTGCTAAACCATTAGTTCAATTCAAAAATAAGGTGCATGGTTGGAAAATACACATTAAACTAGACAACAATGCAAAGTTTTTATATTGTAGGTAGTAGCAGTGGCGGCGAATGGGTGCTGAAAGTGAGGGGGCAAGATCAAGGGGGATAGGGGCAGTAAAAAAATCATGTGACCTCGAAAAAATTTTCACAAAGGAAAAATACTAATTATGTTTCATTTCCTATAACATACATATATAACAACAATTTTAACTCAGAAGCATATGTATCTAGAGAGAGAACAACTGAACTGTTCAATATGTTACTTCAATATTGTAAATCTCATAGCTGAAAAATTAATAAATATATGTATATGTACAAAACGTTTTAAAACTAAGCTAAAACATTTAGTTGTCTTACTTTCAGTAGCTATTTAAACACTAGTTACAAAGACTGGACACTTCAAATGATGGCCTAACCTTGCTTAACTACTTGCGATGGACGCATTTACTATTCAGAAAATTTTCCTGGTTTTAGGCAATTGAAGTAAAACAATTGACCTATATTATGTTTTTAAAAAGTGCTATATTAAAAAAGTGAAAGAGCAAAATCGAAAAAAGTGCGGGGGCAATCGCCCCCCCTCCTTCTCCCCCAAATCGCCGCCACTGGGTAGTAGGATGAAATATAAAAGGAGTGACAAACTTTCTAAACCCAACTTCCATTAAGCGCTAAAATGTAAGTACTTATTAAAAATAAAAAATCATCTAGATAGAAATTTCCAGACGTTGTGGTGAACATCAAAAGATAATATTTCAATATTGTATACCTAGTAGTTTTTTTTAGAGAAATATCTATGTTTTCAAAAAGTAACCGGCCGTGGTCTCAAGTGAACCGTGGCTGCACTTACCCCACCCCACCCTACTAGAAAAAGCGAATATATTGCAAAATTAACTTCTAAGGTATAACATTTAAAAAAAAAAGACTATTTTTATTTTAACAGAGTTCGAGATTCTGCAGTTATATACACTAATAATAAACTTAAAACAATCTTATTTATATAATATTTATATCATAAGTATTTTTATTGCTTCCCTTCTTAGTATGTTTGTGGTTAATAAGATTTTTATGTAAAATACTTGCATTAAATTTTTCAATATTCAGTTAATTTAGCAGTTATTTTGTTTTCTAATAATTAAAGCAATCTGAATATTTTTTATTTTGTTATTTCTTGTATGAAATGTAGTCAAATTCTATACTTTCTCTTTGGTACAGACTTACAAATATTAAATAACTTTTCTAATTACGATTATATTTTCTCTCTCGATTTTTTTAATGACGTTAAAAAAATTACAAAATTAAGAAATTAAAAAAATTACAAAATGAACAGTTATTTTTTAAATTTAATTATATAAAAAGCATTATTGTGAGCTTGTGTCTACTAAGGTTAAAAATAGTTGTTAAAGCACAAAAATAGTCTAAGTGTATCAAACCCTCCCTTTCCAACTGCACTCTTCAGAGGCATATTGAGAATTTATCAATGTAAAACTTGGCATGGTTGGAATGGCAAGCTTAAATATTTTACAATATTGTCTAACATTTAGTTACAACTTCCGTAATACAGAATATAAATGCAAATATTTATTTAGAAGCGAGAAATATTTATTCAGAATTGAAATAAAAAAAGAGTTTTTTTAACTATGTTGAAGTATTTTTTTATTAACCATTTATTTTTAGTCAAAGTTTTTTTGTCTTAAACAACAAATAGAGCATACATTAGATAATGAACTATAAACATTTTGACGAGCTCATCATAAGCGTATACAATTATCATATTCAAACATAAAGCCTTTTCAAAGATTGCAATATCTCAGTTCTTATTAAAAGTTAAAGTATTGTTTGCCTGGAAAATCATCAAAATATTTTCGTCCATAAGCAACACCAACTACACTTATAGCTAAGAGGAACAAGAGTCCTTTTCCCGCTGATATTTTGCTCTTTTTCTCTACTTTCTTATTTGAGTTTAAAGGCGATAATACTCTTTCTTCGTAATTTAAGAGGGCCTCCCTGGCTCCTTTCCAAGCATGCGGCCCCTGCAGACGAAACTGGCACGGCAAACAAGGTCCATTGAAGCAAACCCAAAATAACTTCGGATCAGTGAGGGCCATCTTTAGAAGATTCGGTTTGGCCCCAATGAGTTGAGCTATTTCATCCATAAACGGTATCCAATCCACTTGAACCGTATGTCTGGTAGACTCAACATAGCGTTTAGCATTTTGCTCATTCTTACAAGCAATATCCTTCATGATCCGATCCTTACTGGGCAACTTCAACTTCCCCGATTGCAGTTGCATAAACCATCGACATTGCATTTCGGATATAGGGAATATAGGCCCTATAGGTTGTATCAAGCCTACAATTGCTAAGGTAGGGTGCTTCAACTGTGGGGGTATCGAATACTTATACAAATTGATACGATTGCCATCCGTAGACATCAAGTTACTTTCAAGAAATGGGAACTTAATATCGTATCCTGTTGCCAAAATTACAGCATCGACTTTTGTAGCAGTCTCTTCTCCAGCAAAGATGATCCCGTTTTCTGTGAATCGTTCAATGTCCCCTTTGACAACTATTCTGCCACTCAAGATGCAGTTGGGAATGGCATCGTTCATGGTAGGATGGGCACTCAGCACTCTATGCTTGGGCTTCAGCTTGTAGGTTTCGTGGTTGAACTTGCTGTTTAATTTGCTCTCTAACTTGTCGCAAATAGTGTCGTAAGACTGGAACATGTTCAATGCTTGATTTTTCCGACTTGCGAAGTCGGTATCGAAAGGTAGGCCATTTGTTCCAACTCGGCTAAAAATCCATGAACCTCTTCTTGTACTGAGGTAGACCTAGAAATTGGAAGGTTTGTTGAGGTTATCGCAAAACTCAATCCAGGAATTATTAAACTATACATATCCCAGAATAATAGCTTAATTTAAAAGAATCTGTATAAAACCTTTATAAAACGTTCATGAAACCTGCAGGTTGTTTCAAATATCTTCGTAAAACCTGTGTGTTTATCGAATTTTTTTATTTGCCAGTATAAAACTTTTTAACACGTTGACTGCCGCTACAAAATAAACTGATTGCCAGACAGGTTGCCGCTTGCCTATAACGTTTATTATTAAAAAACGAATCCCGCACCATGTGCGTGGACGGCCTGCGCGCAATAACCAATACTATGCAAACGGTGGGTGGTCGGCAGTCAACGTGTTAAAAATTTCAATGCTGAATTTTTCAGCATTAAACCTGCATAAAAAACCTTCAATTTCGGAACTTTCATAAAAGTTTTATGTTGATTTTTTTTTTAGCTAGAAAGTTCAATTTTGCAATCGGTAAAAATATTCAACACCTATTGAAATCATGCACACCTACTTACTAAATTCTAGTAATCTAGTATTTATACTTTATTACATATATGAAATACTAAAAATTTAAAAGGCACACAACAACCAAAGTTATGTATTATTTATTTTACATTGCCGTATTATGTAGAGATTAACTTAAATGCACAGAACTAAAAAAAAAAAAATCATTTCAAACTCAAAAATGCCTCAAATTTAAAAATGATCCTAGTATGAATTTGAGCATTATCTAAGTCATAGAAATGATTGCAATGTATAGAAGTTGAACTTTATATAAATATTTATTCAATTTCAAATTATCCAGCTGTGAACAACAATTTTAAATTCAAATATCTACTTATTTAGAATATAAATTAATTTGCTCAAAATATTCTCAGAGTATATAAGATTGTTAGTTAAAGCAACATATAATTATTTGATAGTAATTTGGATATTTATATTACCCTTATAACCTGTAAAAATAATTAGCTGTACGCGCAATGGAATAATATTTGAAGGTTAACCACTATATTAGTATAAAATGTGAGGAAGTGAATAATTTATTAATCTTTCTCTCTATCATTAAATTATTTAACTATTAGGTATCGGAATATTTGTAGAACAACTTGTTTTATCTTAGTTTGTTTTATATGACAACTTGTTTTATAGAAACGTTTGCATTGGTATTTATATATCTTAAATATTATAAAGAATAAAGCACATTAAAGTTCTAATAGAAAATCAACTCGGATGACTTGAGGTAAAAAGTTAATGGTCATGCAGTTAGTGTTATGAGAATTACTCACAACACTAATAATAAAAATACCGGACATTTTTAACTAGTTTCATTAAACCAAATTATTATAGAAAAATGTATGCTAATCAAAATTTTAACAATATAATGAAGTTATTCTTAAATTTAACTAAATTGCAGTTTTTTCTTGAACGAAGTTATTCTTAAATTTAACTAAATTGCAGTTTTTTCTTGAACGAAGTTATTTCTTAAATTTAGCGTTCTAATAGATTTTATGTTATAGAATTAAAAAAAAAATATCATAAAGGGAGCACACTTCAATCAATAATCAGAATTAAAAGAAATAGTCATTGCGCTTGTCGCAAAAATAATAAATCAGTAATATAAGCTCACTTGTTTGGCAACAAATGTGCTGTCAACAGCAGCATCCACACCAGAATTTCCAATTCCAACAACAACTACTCTTTGTTCAGCATAGCGATCACAGTTCTTAAGACTATGGGTATGCGTTATGGAGCCTTTAAACTTCGCCTGATCAGGAAAGGTCGGGATTTTAGGGTAAACATGATGTCCAACGCAAACTAGGACTCCATCGAAATCTTCTTTTGTGATTGCTGCAGTCTTCGTGCTCCTCACAGTCACAGTCCATCGTCCTGTTACATCGAAGTCGTTTGTGCGTTCCACTTTGATTACCTCAAAATTGTACCTGGAACAATTTACACTCTTTGTTATAAAATATAAGTAATTTAAATTAGTTTATTTTAATGAGTGAGTAAATACTTTAGAATTTTAAAATCTTTTAACGAAAATAGAGATTTTTACGAAATAGCCTTCCTATTTTATGAAACTGTTAAGGGAATTTGGTCCACTTTGAAACATACACGTCTTAATTTTGTTCAAATGCGCCTGGAATAGTTTATACTGAATTATTTAAATTTATATAAAGAAGTTATTTACTATACTTCCGACCACTGGCACACAAATAGGTTTATCTTTGATAAACTTGTGTGGTGATAAAAGAAAATTTGCTCAAAATTTGATGTGTTAAAACATGGATCTTGAACTTAAAAATAACACCAAAAATGTCTTTTTCACCAAGTTCTTAAGACTGTGGGTATGCGTTATAAAGCCTTCAAACAAGAACAATAAACAATAAATATCTCTGATTGTTACCGTTCACAAAATATCTATATTTCATAAAAATGATCAACTGGTTAATAGCATTTTAGCATTTCAACTAAAAATAAAATTGGGCAAAGACAACACATGTCTGCATCCAATATTGTGCAAATAAAAAAGTGACATCCTAATTCTACATCTTCTAGGGGATTTGAATTTATAAAATTTTCAAATATGCATAAAATTAAATTCAGTTTTGTGTCAATTATAATAAAACCAACTATTAACTATAATTTAAAAAAAAAATTGTAAGTGTACAATTTTAAAAATAGTATTTGAATGTATGAAATGGTTTATCAAATCAAGAAATATTTTAAATTATGCATGTGTATTTGTTAATGTGTATTATTTAAATTTATATAAGAAAACACTCAAAAATTCCATAATTGTTCGAATTTTTTTCAAAATTTAAATTGTTTAAAATTTTTTTAAACATTAAGTTTTTTTTTAAATATTTATATTTTATCCCCAATATTTTTTTTCAGATCCTTTAAACTATAATACACAAGAATATGCATTAAAATTTTGTATATTACATGTATTTGATTTTTATGTAAATAGTAATTCATAATAAAAAAAATTCCTTAAACTAATTTTTTTTTCTCTTTCGTATTTAAAAAAAACCCTACTAATCATAAAGCTAATTAGTATACCAATTTCTAATACATACACATATTTTACAATATGCTTAAAAATTATAAATTTCTCTATTAATAATAAAAAAAGCATTAGCGTTTCGAAATACTTAATATCAAGGAAAACCAAATATTGAGAAAAAACGATTTAAAGTTTTCGTCTCTTGAAAAACATACCTGTCAATCCAGCATAAAATCTCATATAACTCATTAAAAAACAGATAAATATACAAAATTTTGCAAGCATATTTAGAAAATTCCAAACTATAATTTTAGCAACAAAAAAAATCGATAATTTTACAATTTTTGGGTACTGTGTCCCCTGAACCTGCAATCCTAACACATAACTCAAATAAAAAATACCTTATATGTCTCAAGAGATTGAAATGCTCCGCATACGACATGAAATAGGCAAACATCTTGCTGTTATGCATGTAATTCGGGAACTCTTTGGGTGGGGGGAAGTCACTGAAAGCGCTCATCTCTTTGCTCGTGTTGATGATGGTAGTCCTCATGACTGAAGCCACCCCTTCGATGTCTTCATCATGGTAGCGCCACAGTCCTCCGGGATCGCTATTCCTCTCGTAGCATACAGGTAAAAAGCCTTCCTCTTTGCAGCATTTCATCGCTGTCAATCCACTAGGCCCCGCGCCGAGAACGGCAATCCTTTTTGGCTGTGCCATCGCTAAAAATAAAGTACATTCGGTCAGACTTAATTATAGGGGTATGCGGTGGTCACTTTATATACCTGATACTCGCACTTGGGCTTGAGTGGTTACTTTAGCCCGATGGTTTGAGTATCGATGTACAACGCACAACGTCCCGGGTTTGATACTGGGTGACTGCCAAGCACGACGCTACATTGGTGACCTGGCCTAAACACAGCTTCTACCACCACATTATTCACAGTAACTTGTTTATCTTCATCCATGTGATACGCTTCATGGGTACTCTTGGTTCGTTCCACTGTCCGAGTCACTGAGAAGGGGGTACTGTGGTGGTCACTTCATATATCCGATACTCTCGCTAGGGTTTCAGCAAATACTTTAGCCCGATCGATAGAGTATTGGCAAACTGCTGTGATCAAAAACTGCTTTGGTGGAGTACCTAAAGCGCCGTGACTGCTAAAAGCACGGCGCTTTAGGTACTCCACCAAAGCAGTTTTTGATAGCCAAGGTTTGTTTACAAAAAACCTGGGGTTGCAATTTATAAAATCAGTGAGTTGAACCATTTACTAACTCTAACAAATGAAGGACTGTAAAAAAACATTCATTGCTGCAGTTAAATAATTATTTGAACTTCCTTTATTTTTATAATTATTTTAAAATAATTTTAAATTAATATGAACTTTGCACTACATAAGAGAAATGTCGATTTTAAACACAAATTTAACCGTACAATGGCACTTAAAAATCTGTGCTTAACTTATTTATGCTGAACTACGTCTTTTAGACTTATAAGGTACCGTTCTAGAGTCCTAGGGGCTTTTCCGCCAGCACAAGGTGGACATGGGTATAACGAGTGTGGCCGAAACAAAATCTTGTTAAGATTACATATTGTTTTCTGTTAGTCTGTAAAGACGTGAAGCCGGAAAAAAAGGGCTGCAAAGAATGCAGTTTGTTCGGAATATCCTAGTATCAAATGGCTTGCCATGAGTGAGACATAGCGCTCATGCAGTATGGAAGGAAACATAAAAAATATACTTTTTTTCGATTATAATTCCAAGGATAAAAAAAATAATCTCCAACAGGCTTTTCGCAGCATAACTACTAGCAAAAGTTAGTATATACATATTGAAAATCAGTGCAGATATTCGTGCATGTACATGCGTCGTAAAAGTGATAGTAAACTCTGAATTGGGAAAACAAAAATGAATGTCAAGTTATCAACGTTATAGATGTTTAGAATAAAACTGAATAATTAAAAAAAATTACTTCAAAGTAAATGCCCTATACGGCGTCAAAGCCTATATTTTATATACTTTTTATAGAAGTGAATGATGCTTCTGTCGTTCTAAGGCATCCAACTCAAAAATTAAATAAAATACATAATTCAAATTTACGCGAATTTTGTGCCCACACATAAAGAATAGTATGTAAAATTACTTACACTTGTAACAAAGTCACAAATTGAGGTCACAACTTGTTTTACACACAATTGTTCAAATTAAAAACAAAAAGATGTGAAGTGTTTATGCTTAGAGCTTTTCGAGTATAATACAACGCGTAAAATAATGGCAGAAGCACAAGAGGGCAACGAAATGGTTATCTTTAAACCTCTTTTACAGTTATGTGAAGTAAACTCTGGCACCTGGTCGTCCGTATAGACTTATTATGAACGGCGAAATATGTTAAAAGTTTACTTATATGAAGTCTGGTGTACAAAGAGCCGTGACAAAACATTTAATTGCGTACGTTAAATCTAGATATTTTGGCAGGTGGTCAACTACTGCGTATTACTCAATTTACTTAGTTTGGTGTTTACTTAGTTTATATGCAACCTTTCCTCTATAAAATTCGTAACACTTGCATGTAGAATATCGAAAGAATACACATTTGTAAATTTTAGATGAATCTTCTCATAACTAAATGCTGTAGGTCTTTCAATATGTTCCAACAGTATACTAGTAAGTTGCTGATAAATATTTTTATAGCATTACACAGTAAAATTAATAGCATTGGTATTTTTCCTTTTCTGAAAATATCTTGTAATATATCCTGATATGTAGTATATAACATATAATGATATGTAATAACAACAGTAATTTTCGTTTGTTTATTTCGTATGTTCTTTATACCGATCCTTGTTAATGAAGCTATTATGTCCGGTCGTCTGTCCCCATCCTTTATCTCGGTAACAAAATAAGTTGTAGATATAAAATTTTCCCGAATTATAAATTTGTATGACCAAAAAACTTTACATGCAATTTCATAACTTTGTAACACAATTTGCAAATTGGGGGTTACAAAAATAATTTTAAAATTTCCAGAGTATGTGAAGTATCAATTTCTTTACCTGATTGAATAGAATATGCATATATTTTTCAAATAAAAACTTAATTAAAATAACAACACAATAGGGTGACAAATTTAACAATTTCGAAATAGTTTTTATATAGCTCTATCCTGAAATTAATCTTTAACACAATTTCATTAAAATCTCTATACAATTGAGATATTACATGCAAAAAGGTCAATATATTATCATTAAAGTGTTAAGTACCATTTGTATCGCTAGTGTACAGCCGCGGAAAAAAAAAACGAACCACCGATGATTATTTCGTTAGTTTTTATAGTAGAACTAAACTTAATATACCATTTTGTAGTACAAATTTATTTTCCCACCACATCTAAAACACTCTTCAATTGCATTTATCGCCCTCGTGCAGCCGCTGGGTGCCATGTTCCCAATTGCCGAAGCACAAAGCCGCTGGTTCATCCAGCTAATGCAGAACAAAGTGCCACTGCCTTCCGTGCTGGAAATGGAAAAAGAAGTGGAGCTAAGACGCAGAATGAATTCAGCACAATACGTTGATTCCCTTAGGCATACAATCCAAGTATACTTTATTCCCTATATGGATGAGATATACTCTAAGTTTGGGGTGAAACCAAACTTATGGAAGTATTTATTCAACGATCCGATGTTGTATCTGGCCTGTGTTTTCGGACCCTGTACGGCGTATCAGTATCGTCTTCAGGGGCCTCACGCATGGGATGGGGCGCGGGACGCTATTCTTTCAGTTTGGATTGAAGCACCTTTAAAAACTTGTAAAAGAGATTAAAGGAATTCCACATCAGAGTTCTTTCCTTAAAGCATAGACCATGAGAGTTGTTATTTGAAAGCTGGGACAGTAGTAGACACTTAATAAGCGTTTACATCTGGAGCTAATTGTGAATAATGTTATGCAAATTATCTTTTTTCAAGGTCACGGGGGCCATCGGATAGTTTCCTTACACAACCATATTTAGCCACAACTTTCTAATCGAGAAGTATTGTTGTGTGTATTCAGCCCTTAGAATAACAATCACGTAATTTGTATATAGAATTTTATACTTCGCTAGTTAAAAAAAAACCTATTGGGATAAGTTTAACCCCGCGTTAAACTGATAAGAAGCAACCATTGCCGTTAACTAACTTAATATTGTACAAAAAATACTTTTTAAATGATTATATAACCAAAGAGCAAAATACATTGCATTTTGTCCTCCACATCTATAAATAAATAAACTGCAATTGATTAGAGTTTTATTCGAATAATCGGTAAACATAAGCCATGCTATTTTTTCACGTCTATGTTAAATTGCAATAGGCTGTTATGTAACTCTCTCGTATTTTACATAATAATGTATAGACGTATGTACCCGACATCTCCCGAAGGATATACGGGTATGTGGAACCGCAGGTTCGGCCAGCAGAACAAAGCCACCCCCCACGGAACCACCACCAAACGCCAACTTTATTATTTTCCATAATATGCATGCTTTACAGAATTTTACAGTTTGTGTGAGTTTACAGTAGAATTTTCTTCATACATTTTGTACTTCTTATTATCTGACAGAATAATAATTTTTTGAGCACCACACTCAGAGGTTTAGACAAATTTTGAGATGTTACAATATACAAGTGTTTTCTCTATATGGGGAACATTCCCCTCACAAATGATGTAAAAGCAAAAATAAATAAGTAAATAAATAAAAGAAAGATATAAAAATTTAAAAAAATAATAGCAAAAAACCCATGGCAGATAATTGAAACACAATCGTTGAGGTAGGCTTTCTGTAGCGTTCATATCTCATCATGGGCATTTGGCGTACCAATAACTGCCGGGTGATCCAGTGAACTACGCAACGTTAATTGTCTGAGGATCAAAAAGTTCGTGACCTCTACGAAATGTTGAAGTTCCTAGAGCTAAGTTTACTTTAGATACCCATCGATCGTATTTTACATAAGAACTCTGTGGCAATAATAGAAAAAAAATCCATCGATTATTTTATAACTATTTTACTCAATAAATAATTGTAGTCTTTTATTATTAGTTTCATTTACATGTCTTACTTTTTTCTCTAATAAATATTGTAAACCGATTTTTAAAAAAAATTATGTTTTAAGTGTGTTGTGAAATATTAATACTGGGTGTATGAGAATTATTTTTACAACTAGCTCGGGAACTTGGACACGTGTTTCACCACCTCGGCCAAATGCGTTGCTGCGTGTCAAAGTTATAAAGATAATTTAAACGGAAGATATAAAAAGGGGACATGTTACATAGACTTAACATAAATCATATCCCCTTTCTCCATTTTCTTATTTAATCCTCATACACCCTGTAGGTATATTTAAGTTAACCCGGCCTTGCCATCCTTTGTTTACCTTTACTTTGGTAACGCTGTTGACTACATGCCTCCGTGGCTCCAGATGGCAACGCAGGGCTAATCAAGGTTCTGTTATCCATACCAAGAAAGAAGGAAGATAATGCTTTAACGCTGCCTTGAAAACCATACACCTCAAAGGCGTGTATTTACAATATAGTACAATGGGATTATCTCAAGTTTCGATTTAGTATCGCTGAGTTCCTATATGTAAATATCTATAAAGCAGGTTTATTTGAACAATTTTTTGAGAGGGAGGCGATTTCAATTCTATATGAGCAGTAAAAATGTGTGGTTTTTTAAACCTAACATCTGGTTTACACTATGTAGCAAAACAGCTATATAGCCGAATTATATAGCAGTGTTATAATTTTTTCAAAACGACATCCGAAAACGGCTATACAGTCTCAATCGAGTGCCATATGGCTGGAAATGAGCTACCTATCGGTTATTGGTAAGATCAAAGGGAGCTTATGTTGCTGAGCTATATAGCTGGGCTAGAGGTGCGTTTTTTGTTGTAGCACAGCTATATAGTTGTCGCACGAAGACGTGTGCATGTCCTCTTAAGGTGAAAAACAGCTCGAAGTCAACTGGTTGACTTCATCGAGTACATGCCTGCTGCTACAGTTACAAAACTTTTTGCTCGGACAATAAACGTTTTTAGTCAGAACTACATACCTTAGCTATATATAATTCGGGTACAAATACCCAGATACATATCTCGGCTATATATCTGTTTAGCGATATAGTGTATCCCGGCTTAAGTGCCAAACCAAACTAAAAAACAGCTAATAATTATTAGAAAAATACAGGGTAGTTACAAATTGTTGGACGATGGACATTGTTGGACTGTTTAACAACACATAATGAAACATTTTTACTATACTTTAACTACTTTGTGTATTGCTACTAAAGCTAAGCGACTTATTTTAATTCTGAGAGAAATAGTTGAGCAAAAATGTTTTATTAATTCAATACATCTAAATTTGATACATTCAAACAATGACCGTTACTCAATTTGTGACCGCTCTGTATATTCGCATGTATGATTAGTAAAGGGAAAACATAAAGTAATACTATTTTATCAACTGTATTTCCCAACTTATTTGTTTTCAATAACGAATTCATTTACAAACTTCATGTAATTACATATAATATATTCACATTAAATTATATTATTGTAGCCATCATTCATGGCCTTCAAACTGAGGGTATTTGGAAACAAAATAGTAACGTTCTAACTACCTGCCTAGAATAATTAATTATACTGGCTTAATAAAAGCGGAAGAGACTGTGTGAATTTGATTCGACACCCGATATTTTATATTAAAAAATTGGAAAGGGGTAAAAATCGAAAGCGCCCAACTGCCCAATGTTACAAATTGTAGCGCGATGGCCATTGGGTGGCTGGATCACAGTTAGCTGTGCTGGGCTAATAAAACATTATTTATATCCAACTATTTCGCTTATATTTTAAACAAGTCGATTAGCTTTAATAGCAACAAACAAAGTAGTTAAAGCATAAAAAAAAGAATGGTTTATCACATGTAGTTAAACACTCAACAATGACCATGGGCTAACAATTTGTGATCACCCCGCAGATTTCCGATACGATTTCGTATTACTTTGTACCAAAATAACAGACTTGTTTTTTTTATATAAGTATTAATCGCTTGTGGTCGAGATGTCGTTTGGTTTGGTTTGGTTTGGTTAATGAACGTCGCACTAGAGCTGCACAGTGGGCTATTGGCGACGGTACGTGGCTTGTCTCGAAGGAAAGACCCGGGAACGATGCCTCGTATATTTGAACCATGGTCAGATGACGAGGACAACACCTGAGCTGGCACCCAACGCCTTCAATAGACGTCGGGACTTTGGACCCCGATCAGATCCGGGATTTCCAGCTGACGCCCCAATCCACTCGGCCACGGAAGCCTCATCTCGAAGGTTTTTGGTTTGGTTTTGGTTAATTAACGTCGCACTACAGTTGCACAGTGGGCTATTGGCGACGGTTCGGGGTCAATCTCGAAGGAAAGACCCGGGAGCACATTCACACACACATTCATACATGCACCTCGTTATTTTAGAAACATGGTCAGATGACGAGGAAACACCTGAACTAGCACCCAACGCCTTCAATAGACGTCGGGACTTTGGACCCCGATCAGATTTATCGTGCACCAGCCCCGTATACACGCCAGTATAATTTGTTGGATATTCTGGACGACTTTCTAGTATTTTTGTAGCGAAGCTGGCAACCCTTCGATTGCAAGATAACTACTTTTTTACTTTTCTATGTCAAGTCCATTTCCCAGATTCGAACCACCAATCCTCTGATTAGTAGCTGAACGCCTTACCAACTGAGCAACTTGGGCTCTCATCTCGAAGGAAATTCCCGGGAACACATACACATTCACACACACATTCATACATGCACCTCGTTATTTTAAAACCATGGTCAGATGACTAGAAACACCTGAACTGGCACCCAACGCCTTCAATAGACGTCGGGACTTTGGACCCCGATCAGATTTATCGTGCGCCAGTTCCATATACACGCCGTTAATTTTTGCGTATGTTCTGGAAGACTCTTTCTAGTATTTTGTAGCGAAGCTGGCAACCCTCCGATCACAAGATCACTACTTTTTTTTTTACTTTTCTTTGTTAAGTCCATCGCCTAGGATTGAACCAGGAATACTCGGATTCCGAGCTGACGCCTTTAACCGCTCGGCCACGGAGGCCTTCTCGTGCGGTGGACTTGACAAAGAAAAGTAAAAAAGTAGTGATCTTGCGATCGGAGGGTTGCCAGCATCTCTACAAAATTACCAGAAAGACGTCCAGAACATCCAAAAAGTTTTACTGCCGTGTATACGGGACTGGTGCACGAGAAATCTGTTCGGGGTCCAAAGTCACGACGTCTATGGAAGGCGTTGGGTGCTAGTTCAGGTGTTTCCTCGTCATCTGACCACTGATCTCTAACTGTAACTTCTGGATAGGGCAAGGTTTGGTTTGGTTTGGTTTGGTTTGGTTAATTAACGTCGCAATAGAGCTGCACCGTGGGCTACTGACGACGGTTCGGGTTCAATCTCGAAGGAAAGACCCGGGAACACATACACATTCACACACACATTCATACATGCTCCTCATTATTTTAGAACCATGGTCAGATGACGAGGAAACACCTGAACTGGCACCCAACTCCTTCAATAGACGTCGGGACTTCTGGATAGGGCAAGACATTTTGTTGACTTGAAGCCGATATGGAGGCCGCCATGATGTGTCCCACTTTTCTTGATACCGCAATATTTCGTATATTTTTCATGTTAAAATACGCCGACAAATATTACTTTTGGGTAAGTTTTTTTATTTTCTTTTTAAACGCATTTTAAATGTAATCTGCTATTAAAATAGGAAGTCATTTGCAAGTCAAAGTAGAAGTAGTTAAAAAACAAGAGCAAAAACTATCTGTTTGGCAGTATAAAAATTAATTCTATAAGAAGAATATACAATATTTATATACATTTAATACTTCTACAATGCTTTGGAAATAAAAAACACCACTAAATCACTTTACAAAAAATGTTGGGGCACAGTATGGCAGCTTTCAATTGGTTTCAACGCGCCCGTAGAGGAAACAAGGTTTGAGCCTTTCAGCAGTTACAGTTAGAGTTCAGTGCATCTGACCAGGCCGTTATTTTTTGTGGATGTTCTGGACGACATTCTAGTATTTTGGTAGCGAAGATGGCAACCCTCCGATCGCAATATCACTACTTTTTACTATTCTTTAGTCTAGTCCATCGCAAGGTTTTGAACCGGGGACCCTTGGGTTTCCAGCTGACGCCTAATCCACTCGGCCACGGAGGCCTCTCGTTAATTTTAGAACCATGGTCAGATGACGAGAAAACACCTGAACTGGCACCCAACGCTTTCAATAGACGTCGGGACTTTGGACCCCGATCAGATTTATCGTGCACCAGTCCCGTATACACGCCAGTATGATTTGTTGGATATTCTGGACGACTTTCTAGTATTTTTGTAGCGAAGCTGGCAACCCTCCGATCACTAGATCACTACTTTTTTTACTTTTCTTTATCAAGTCCATCGTACGGATTCGAACCAGCAATCCTCTGATTACTAGCTGAACGCCTTTATCCACTCGGCCACTGTAGACCGAGCTTACATAAGAAATAGCTTTTAATATCCAATTGTAAATACTTCAAAAGTACTTCCAGTTATACAATAATTATACACACTTAACTAAATGAATCGTTCCTTTCAAGAACAATGTTCAAAGTAAGTGTATGCATTACATCTAATGCCTAAAACTTTATGAAGATCCTTTGTTCAGAAACAGGGTCAATGAACTACTTAGCCAAAGCAATTATTATCTTTTGAATTAATGAACTTTTTGCTAAAATCTTTTCCACTCTATTTTGAAGTAATACTCAGTTAAAAAATTAGTTTTTAGATTAGTAAATAAATTAATTCTAATTATTGAATATGTAAAAAAGTGAAGTATATTTATCCCTTAATTCATATGTTATTATCAATCACTTGTCTATTTCTAAAGTTACAATAGAAGTAATAATTAGATATCTTAATAATAAAACCTAATACAAACTCAAAACAAAATTACGTTTCTTTGAGAAAATCAATGAAAAAAAATCAAATATACAAGTAGATTGTTTTAATAAATATTATCCAAAATCCAATTGCGTATATAATAAGTTTTCTGTAACTACAAATTGCAATCTTCTCATGATGCCATTAATGTATTGTAAATTATTAGATTGATATGTAAAAGCATTTTCAAATGTGCCTTGCTGCATTTTAAAGTTGTAATAAAAAATAGAGCATAATTTGTATTCCGATTATTATTGCACACATCGAAACAAGTAGTGGTGTAGATTTTAAATATTTAAACCAATAATTTTTTAATAGTATTTTTTATATTATATATTTAAATAATGTATCATATAATATTTATATAGCATACAACACATAATAATTTTAAGACAAAGCTCAATCTAAATTTTTCCATATGGAATAATTTATCTTGGTAATCATATGATGTAAATTAGTAGATAAGCATATTTTGTCTAAACTGTGAAAAATAATTTTTTTATAATTTTTTTTTTAAAAGTTATAGATAATTTATTTTTTTAAATAAAACATTTTGAAAATGCCCTTGTTGTATATTATCGAAATCTTATTTAAGCAAAACTTTATCGAAAAGTATTTAAAATTAAAAAAAAAAATCATAATAAAAAACATATATACTTATCACAGGATAATGATAAAATAATAACATGCCAATATTTGAATAAAAAGAAAAACAATTGCTATTGCAAAAACTCCACCCACTTACTTTCGAAACTAAAGAAAACATAAAAAAAAATCCATTCATACAAAAGAGGACAGGTTCAATGGAAGGAAATATACTTACTTCACGCTTTGCTGATTTTCCAATGGTTCTTTCTTCGAACCCGGTTTAGCACTTGTAGTAAGACGCTTTCCGATTTTCAAAACACTAATATTCGAAAAGCTTACTTAAACTCACATTTTGGGCGATGTATTTTAGAGTAGAATTTCGAAATGAGATCTTAGAACAAATAAAGAAGGATAAAGTTATTTGTTTTTACGATAATAGCAGAAACGAAGTCCAAATGAGAGAGAGAATCAACAGGTTTTTCGTTTGTCAGAAGTGACAGGACTTGAACTGTCAAGTAGTATGGAAATATATACAGGTGCTGCCATCTACTTTGAGTTATTCTAACTTGTCGAATTAAGATTTTAAAATTATTTGAGAAACCTATAGAAATTTAATAAGAATAAATAGCACAATATTTTTCTATGTAAATATATTAAAATATTTAATTTATACGTTAAATTTATTTATATGTTTAATTTATTTATATGTTTAATTTATTTATATGTTTAATTTATTTATATGTTTAATGTATTTATATGTTTAATGTATTTATATGTTTAATTTATTTATATGTTTAATTTATTTATATGTTTAATTTATTTATATGTTTAATTTATTTATATGTTTAATTTATTTATATGTTTGATTTATTTATATGTTTGATTTATTTATATGTTTAATTTATTTATATGTTTAATTTATTTATATGTTTAATTTATTTATATGTTTAATTTATTTATATGAAATATTTTTATTTTTTAAAAATCATTTGTGTATTTAATTCATATAAGTGCATTCTTGAATTTGAAGAAAGTTAGTTTATTCTACTTATATTTAATGCCAATAATTGAACATAGTTTTGCTTCTACCATCCATCTGCATCGAAGTAAAAAATAATAATAATAATAAAATACAACCATAAATTACAAAAAAAAAAGAATATTAATAATTAATAACAGAAAACCTTCTTTCCTAGTAATTATTAGATTCCATCTCATGAGTAAATTGCATAATTATTTAACTTTATTAGTACGAGAATATATTACATATTTAATTATACTTAAAAGTTATTTAGATATTTTTTTAATGTGTGTGTGTCCTAGAAATGTATTTCATTGTAGTGTAATTACTATTGAAACACAGTCTAAATGTACTTATAATAGTTAAATAAAATTTTATAATATACGTTACAAAATTTAAAGATAACCCTTATTCTCACATATTCTTTTTTAAAGTGCTTGAAACTACACACAACTGTTATGTTTCTATTTGCAATATTAAAAATATATATAATAAAAATATATCACGCTTCTTTCAATTCAATTTGCAAAACCTTCACTACTGATAATTTTTTTTAACACCATTTATGTTATAGTTAAGTACAACATTATTAACACTGCATTAGTAACATTCATCTTCCCGCATTGTTATGCAGTGTTAACTTGCAATGCAAGTGAAATCTGGAATTTTATAATTTTAGCTTTCAATTGAGTGGGCTCTTGTTTGATTTATGTATGCCATGAAAAGGAATATTACTTGAAAGAGCAAAGCAGATATTTTTTTTTGTATACTATTTCAAAAGACATATTATGATTGTGAAATATCTGAGCTCGGCAGAAATTCTGTCTCTATTGTAAAAGCCACAGATAAATGCATGTCCCATTGTGACGAACAGACATCCGGTTTATGAAATAATAGAGATGAAATAATTTCCTGCTGTGATGAATCAAGTTGTAGTCTCAAACAATACGTCATCGTAATCGAGTGTAATTGTGGGAACAAGGGGAAATAAAATGATTGATTTTTTTAAAAAGACGTAACTATAATGTTTTGAAGTTTAATTAACTGAAGTTAAAAATAGAAGATTGTTTGGCTGAAATAACTTTGCACTAGAGCTACAATGGACCATGGTGACATGAAAAAAAAGATAATTGATAACCTCTGATAACCTGCTTGATATAAAATATAATTTAGAATTTAGAAATTTAATTAAAGTTCAAAAGAAATAAGAATCTTAGAGTGGCTTTAAAAGTACATTTAAAATTTAAAGTATCATTATCTACCCACTTGATAAAATGATAATATCCATTTCAGAGGATATACTTGCTCACAACTAGTTCTAAGAAAATTACGTAGTTTACTTTTGTCTAACTATTATTTTTTTAGTTAATAAGACTATCAAACAATATTTTTAAATTTATAATTATCCATTACTTTAAATTGGCAAATTCCTACTGTTATCCTTCGACCTGGGTAGATTTCGATAATTTTTTTTATATATTTATACGCGTTTTAATGTTTTTGTTAATATTTTGAGAAAAATTGTAATTTGTATATTTAAAAAATGTAACTAGGATTTCGATGTATCCACGGCTGTTTAATAAGTATATTTCATTATTTAAAGCAGAATATTTCAGTTTGATAAACATTCTTGAATGAAAAGGCTAAGTTTACAGTTATTAGTTTCTTATTTAATCATCAACTAAAGCAACCACATATATTATTTCGTAGTAAAGATCCCTTTTACGGGTCTCACACCCAACGGATCTTAACATGCGAGGTATCGAAAAAAAAGGGAATTTCCCGAAACAGTGACGAATCGTACTTTTGTCTCATGAATATTAAAGTGTTTTTTGAAATGCGTTTAAAAATAATTAGTTTCTGAGCAGTTATTAAACGTGCCGTTGGTAGTGTTTCCATGTATGGGTCTTCTAGCATGGATCTGCAGCGGCCGGTGTTTATTTGGTGGCCACGCTAGTGTTGACTCCTTTTCAGAAAGTTAAATTTAGTGATGATGGATAAATTGATGATAGCCATAGTATTGAGAGAATAAAATATATTTAATGATGTAAATATAAAAGTTAAGAATTTTCATTTCAAGGTTAAATGAATGGTATTGCAATTACATTAGGAGCAAGAGATATATGATATTGTCACTATGTCTGGTTGTCTGGAAATGTCTTTCTCTCCGTCAGGGTTATTCGCATTCGGCCCGTCCCCTGCGTGGGCCTCATGCGTTGGAGCTCTCTCATTGGTGTGAGATATAAACGCTGGTTGAAGTGGAAATTCTTTCCAGGAATTGCATGGTAGAGAAAGAGAGTTTGTTGAACTTCATATCGCTGCAGATCCTTCATAGTAGAGAAAATATGTTATAATCACTCTAACATCAAAGTGAGGCCAACATGCATGGCCTCAGACACGTGGTTAATTACGTCATTCCATTCACAGATTTTCACTGTTACACATTTCCCAATTCATCAGCCAATCGCGACTATTTTTTAATTCATAATTTTGAAAAGAAATCACGTGTCCGAGGCCATTCGGTCTAATATGTTGGTTTCACGATTATGACGTCATAGTCGCTCTACTACAGTCCATTCATGCTCGAAGGTATAGTTAGAATTCTTTGAACGGAGTGCCATCTATGAATAGAGTTACCTGTACAACGAATGTGTGTGTCGGGGAGAGGGGGGGGGGGGGATAAAGTAATTTGCTTCTATCAAATCTATTAAAAACGAAGTAGCGCAATACTTATTTTTTTTAAATAATATTTTGACCAATTGTACACAAGTAGTGTAGTTTGTTTCTTGTTTTTGCTGGAATCTTTGCAAAAGTAGTAGTCGTATGCGTGTACGACTAAACATATACTGTGCAATTGTTTATTTTTAAATAAAATACATTGGTTATCTGTATAAATGTCTTTAAAAAGTCTAACTTATTATTTATGTTATGAGAATCATTTTAAATATAAAGATGGTAATTCTTTGATGGAACAAACCATTGCAGCAACAGCGACTTTTTATCTCAAATGAATAAAACCATAATCTATAACTCATCTTCTGTTTGAAGTATTAAAAATAGTATATCATCGTGAGATAGAACGAGTTTTATCTCCTAAGCAAATAAACTCCCAGTCTTATATTTTATCTCAGTTTTCAATGTCAATGAGAACTATTCACTTGATCTCTGTAATCGTCCACACGATTATCAAAATCCCATTTAGCCATATCATTGTATATATTGAATTTATTCCAGTAACTATCATGCCATACTTTTTATAAATACTTTGTGGAAACAAACTGGTAAATCCTCTGTCTATAGATTAAAATATTGGTAGAACAATCAATATAAATAAAAAAAAAAGAGTTGTAGGTATGCAACTGTGATATTTATAAGATTTACGTCAGTTATTTCGCTAGAAGTCTAACATTTTGAAAATACAGAAAACTCTCCGTATAACGACCACTCGTTATAGCGATCCTTACTACCAACACTGAAAGTCCTTATTGTTTGATTAGTTTGCATGTATGTAATACTTTTTTATACGGCTGTGTGGATTATGGAAATCTACTTTTCCATAATTAAAAATTATTGCAAAAAAATAAAGAAATCATTACCATTTTATTTTACAGTTATGTTTTTTATTTTTATTATGGGCTTCAAATAATAGCCATTGTAGTTTGATTTTTAATGTTGCCAAACAATATTTTAATTTTAAATTGTATTTACTTTAAAAATGGTAACAATGATTGTAAGTTAATATCCATTAATTTTTTTTAACCATTTATTACATTTTTGTTTTTTAATTGAACGAGGTACATCTTTGTATAAAATTTCTCAAATACAATATATCATGCGACTTTTACTTTTTAAGTGAATGTGTAATAATCTCTTAAAAACGAAAAGAAATAGCAGTTGCATTTTAACTATATGATAGTCTCAAAAATGCAAAAACATGCGTGGTAGGTGAAATGGGTGAATATTTTTCATTTTCAAACTCTATGTTACTGTAAGGACTATAAAAACGAAACTCAACCAAAAAAAAACACCATTTAGGGATATTTATCTATAAAACTTGCAATCAGATTTGTTCTATCATCTAACATTGATTTTCTACATTTTTGATTTTTTTTCAATGTCCGCTGTTGCACTTGCCCCCGAAAAACGGGCTCATTTTTCAAATCAAGACGATTGGAAAAATAATTGCTATTTTTCGTTGCAAATTTTGCTTATTTTTCAAATCGAGGCGATTAAAAAAATGAGCAAAATTTAGCATGTAATTTTTTTATTGATTTAAAGAATTTTGTTTTATACATGATTATACATGTCGTACAATCGCTTCAACCCTATTCAATACATGTATTTATACATGATTTCAATACGGTTGACACGGTTTAAAAAAAAATTTCACTTAGTTTTTTTAAGTGTTTAGCAACAATTTTTTTTTTATTTCCTGTTCTTAAAAAGGTTGTATTTTCTCTCTTATTAGGCTGTTTAACTAAACACACTTCTAAATCAAAATTTAAAAAACTTATACCTTGGCTAAAAATCACTATTTAGATGATTCAAATGACTTATTGAAGGTTATACAAGGAGAAAGCGACAGGAAATGTCGAATCTCCTCGCCTGCCAATCAGCTATCACAGATTACTGTAATAATGTCATCAGCATCATCAGGAAGAACATCTTGTTTTCATGCCAAATGAAATTTTAACCTGTGTTGTTAGAGTCATGGTTGCACTTGCCCCATTTACAAAAATAGCGAGTCAATTGTAACCACGACTTGCTAAACCATTAGTTCAATTCAAAAATAAGGTGCATGGTTGGAAAATACACATTAAACTAGACAACAATGCAAAGTTTTTATATTGTAGGTAGTAGCAGTGGCGGCGAATGGGTGCTGAAAGTGAGGGGGCAAGATCAAGGGGGATAGGGGCAGTAAAAAAATCATGTGACCTCGAAAAAATTTTCACAAAGGAAAAATACTAATTATGTTTCATTTCCTATAACATACATATATAACAACAATTTTAACTCAGAAGCATATGTATCTAGAGAGAGAACAACTGAACTGTTCAATATGTTACTTCAATATTGTAAATCTCATAGCTGAAAAATTAATAAATATATGTATATGTACAAAACGTTTTAAAACTAAGCTAAAACATTTAGTTGTCTTACTTTCAGTAGCTATTTAAACACTAGTTACAAAGACTGGACACTTCAAATGATGGCCTAACCTTGCTTAACTACTTGCGATGGACGCATTTACTATTCAGAAAATTTTCCTGGTTTTAGGCAATTGAAGTAAAACAATTGACCTATATTATGTTTTTAAAAAGTGCTATATTAAAAAAGTGAAAGAGCAAAATCGAAAAAAGTGCGGGGGCAATCGCCCCCCCTCCTTCTCCCCCAAATCGCCGCCACTGGGTAGTAGGATGAAATATAAAAGGAGTGACAAACTTTCTAAACCCAACTTCCATTAAGCGCTAAAATGTAAGTACTTATTAAAAATAAAAAATCATCTAGATAGAAATTTCCAGACGTTGTGGTGAACATCAAAAGATAATATTTCAATATTGTATACCTAGTAGTTTTTTTTAGAGAAATATCTATGTTTTCAAAAAGTAACCGGCCGTGGTCTCAAGTGAACCGTGGCTGCACTTACCCCACCCCACCCTACTAGAAAAAGCGAATATATTGCAAAATTAACTTCTAAGGTATAACATTTAAAAAAAAAAGACTATTTTTATTTTAACAGAGTTCGAGATTCTGCAGTTATATACACTAATAATAAACTTAAAACAATCTTATTTATATAATATTTATATCATAAGTATTTTTATTGCTTCCCTTCTTAGTATGTTTGTGGTTAATAAGATTTTTATGTAAAATACTTGCATTAAATTTTTCAATATTCAGTTAATTTAGCAGTTATTTTGTTTTCTAATAATTAAAGCAATCTGAATATTTTTTATTTTGTTATTTCTTGTATGAAATGTAGTCAAATTCTATACTTTCTCTTTGGTACAGACTTACAAATATTAAATAACTTTTCTAATTACGATTATATTTTCTCTCTCGATTTTTTTAATGACGTTAAAAAAATTACAAAATTAAGAAATTAAAAAAATTACAAAATGAACAGTTATTTTTTAAATTTAATTATATAAAAAGCATTATTGTGAGCTTGTGTCTACTAAGGTTAAAAATAGTTGTTAAAGCACAAAAATAGTCTAAGTGTATCAAACCCTCCCTTTCCAACTGCACTCTTCAGAGGCATATTGAGAATTTATCAATGTAAAACTTGGCATGGTTGGAATGGCAAGCTTAAATATTTTACAATATTGTCTAACATTTAGTTACAACTTCCGTAATACAGAATATAAATGCAAATATTTATTTAGAAGTGAGAAATATTTATTCAGAATTGAAATAAAAAAAGAGTTTTTTTAACTATGTTGAAGTATTTTTTTATTAACCATTTATTTTTAGTCAAAGTTTTTTTGTCTTAAACAACAAATAGAGCATACATTAGATAATGAACTATAAACATTTTGACGAGCTCATCATAAGCGTATACAATTATCATATTCAAACATAAAGCCTTTTCAAAGATTGCAATATCTCAGTTCTTATTAAAAGTTAAAGTATTGTTTGCCTGGAAAATCATCAAAATATTTTCGTCCATAAGCAACACCAACTACACTTATAGCTAAGAGGAACAAGAGTCCTTTTCCCGCTGATATTTTGCTCTTTTTCTCTACTTTCTTATTTGAGTTTAAAGGCGATAATACTCTTTCTTCGTAATTTAAGAGGGCCTCCCTGGCTCCTTTCCAAGCATGCGGCCCCTGCAGACGAAACTGGCACGGCAAACAAGGTCCATTGAAGCAAACCCAAAATAACTTCGGATCAGTGAGGGCCATCTTTAGAAGATTCGGTTTGGCCCCAATGAGTTGAGCTATTTCATCCATAAACGGTATCCAATCCACTTGAACCGTATGTCTGGTAGACTCAACATAGCGTTTAGCATTTTGCTCATTCTTACAAGCAATATCCTTCATGATCCGATCCTTACTGGGCAACTTCAACTTCCCCGATTGCAGTTGCATAAACCATCGACATTGCATTTCGGATATAGGGAATATAGGCCCTATAGGTTGTATCAAGCCTACAATTGCTAAGGTAGGGTGCTTCAACTGTGGGGGTATCGAATACTTATACAAATTGATACGATTGCCATCCGTAGACATCAAGTTACTTTCAAGAAATGGGAACTTAATATCGTATCCTGTTGCCAAAATTACAGCATCGACTTTTGTAGCAGTCTCTTCTCCAGCAAAGATGATCCCGTTTTCTGTGAATCGTTCAATGTCCCCTTTGACAACTATTCTGCCACTCAAGATGCAGTTGGGAATGGCATCGTTCATGGTAGGATGGGCACTCAGCACTCTATGCTTGGGCTTCAGCTTGTAGGTTTCGTGGTTGAACTTGCTGTTTAATTTGCTCTCTAACTTGTCGCAAATAGTGTCGTAAGACTGGAACATGTTCAATGCTTGATTTTTCCGACTTGCGAAGTCGGTATCGAAAGGTAGGCCATTTGTTCCAACTCGGCTAAAAATCCATGAACCTCTTCTTGTACTGAGGTAGACCTAGAAATTGGAAGGTTTGTTGAGGTTATCGCAAAACTCAATCCAGGAATTATTAAACTATACATATCCCAGAATAATAGCTTAATTTAAAAGAATCTGTATAAAACCTTTATAAAACGTTCATGAAACCTGCAGGTTGTTTCAAATATCTTCGTAAAACCTGTGTGTTTATCGAATTTTTTTATTTGCCAGTATAAAACTTTTTAACACGTTGACTGCCGCTACAAAATAAACTGATTGCCAGACAGGTTGCCGCTTGCCTATAACGTTTATTATTAAAAAACGAATCCCGCACCATGTGCGTGGACGGCCTGCGCGCAATAACCAATACTATGCAAACGGTGGGTGGTCGGCAGTCAACGTGTTAAAAATTTCAATGCTGAATTTTTCAGCATTAAACCTGCATAAAAAACCTTCAATTTCGGAACTTTCATAAAAGTTTTATGTTGATTTTTTTTTTAGCTAGAAAGTTCAATTTTGCAATCGGTAAAAATATTCAACACCTATTGAAATCATGCACACCTACTTACTAAATTCTAGTAATCTAGTATTTATACTTTATTACATATATGAAATACTAAAAATTTAAAAGGCACACAACAACCAAAGTTATGTATTATTTATTTTACATTGCCGTATTATGTAGAGATTAACTTAAATGCACAGAACTAAAAAAAAAAAAATCATTTCAAACTCAAAAATGCCTCAAATTTAAAAATGATCCTAGTATGAATTTGAGCATTATCTAAGTCATAGAAATGATTGCAATGTATAGAAGTTGAACTTTATATAAATATTTATTCAATTTCAAATTATCCAGCTGTGAACAACAATTTTAAATTCAAATATCTACTTATTTAGAATATAAATTAATTTGCTCAAAATATTCTCAGAGTATATAAGATTGTTAGTTAAAGCAACATATAATTATTTGATAGTAATTTGGATATTTATATTACCCTTATAACCTGTAAAAATAATTAGCTGTACGCGCAATGGAATAATATTTGAAGGTTAACCACTATATTAGTATAAAATGTGAGGAAGTGAATAATTTATTAATCTTTCTCTCTATCATTAAATTATTTAACTATTAGGTATCGGAATATTTGTAGAACAACTTGTTTTATCTTAGTTTGTTTTATATGACAACTTGTTTTATAGAAACGTTTGCATTGGTATTTATATATCTTAAATATTATAAAGAATAAAGCACATTAAAGTTCTAATAGAAAATCAACTCGGATGACTTGAGGTAAAAAGTTAATGGTCATGCAGTTAGTGTTATGAGAATTACTCACAACACTAATAATAAAAATACCGGACATTTTTAACTAGTTTCATTAAACCAAATTATTATAGAAAAATGTATGCTAATCAAAATTTTAACAATATAATGAAGTTATTCTTAAATTTAACTAAATTGCAGTTTTTTCTTGAACGAAGTTATTCTTAAATTTAACTAAATTGCAGTTTTTTCTTGAACGAAGTTATTTCTTAAATTTAGCGTTCTAATAGATTTTATGTTATAGAATTAAAAAAAAAATATCATAAAGGGAGCACACTTCAATCAATAATCAGAATTAAAAGAAATAGTCATTGCGCTTGTCGCAAAAATAATAAATCAGTAATATAAGCTCACTTGTTTGGCAACAAATGTGCTGTCAACAGCAGCA
The DNA here is from genome assembly GCA_963932185.1 of Troglohyphantes excavatus. Taxonomy (NCBI): domain Eukaryota; kingdom Metazoa; phylum Arthropoda; class Arachnida; order Araneae; family Linyphiidae; genus Troglohyphantes; species Troglohyphantes excavatus. The sequence goes on along the minus strand of OZ010672.1, from coordinate 46,140,675 downwards.
TCCACACCAGAATTTCCAATTCCAACAACAACTACTCTTTGTTCAGCATAGCGATCACAGTTCTTAAGACTATGGGTATGCGTTATGGAGCCTTTAAACTTCGCCTGATCAGGAAAGGTCGGGATTTTAGGGTAAACATGATGTCCAACGCAAACTAGGACTCCATCGAAATCTTCTTTTGTGATTGCTGCAGTCTTCGTGCTCCTCACAGTCACAGTCCATCGTCCTGTTACATCGAAGTCGTTTGTGCGTTCCACTTTGATTACCTCAAAATTGTACCTGGAACAATTTACACTCTTTGTTATAAAATATAAGTAATTTAAATTAGTTTATTTTAATGAGTGAGTAAATACTTTAGAATTTTAAAATCTTTTAACGAAAATAGAGATTTTTACGAAATAGCCTTCCTATTTTATGAAACTGTTAAGGGAATTTGGTCCACTTTGAAACATACACGTCTTAATTTTGTTCAAATGCGCCTGGAATAGTTTATACTGAATTATTTAAATTTATATAAAGAAGTTATTTACTATACTTCCGACCACTGGCACACAAATAGGTTTATCTTTGATAAACTTGTGTGGTGATAAAAGAAAATTTGCTCAAAATTTGATGTGTTAAAACATGGATCTTGAACTTAAAAATAACACCAAAAATGTCTTTTTCACCAAGTTCTTAAGACTGTGGGTATGCGTTATAAAGCCTTCAAACAAGAACAATAAACAATAAATATCTCTGATTGTTACCGTTCACAAAATATCTATATTTCATAAAAATGATCAACTGGTTAATAGCATTTTAGCATTTCAACTAAAAATAAAATTGGGCAAAGACAACACATGTCTGCATCCAATATTGTGCAAATAAAAAAGTGACATCCTAATTCTACATCTTCTAGGGGATTTGAATTTATAAAATTTTCAAATATGCATAAAATTAAATTCAGTTTTGTGTCAATTATAATAAAACCAACTATTAACTATAATTTAAAAAAAAAATTGTAAGTGTACAATTTTAAAAATAGTATTTGAATGTATGAAATGGTTTATCAAATCAAGAAATATTTTAAATTATGCATGTGTATTTGTTAATGTGTATTATTTAAATTTATATAAGAAAACACTCAAAAATTCCATAATTGTTCGAATTTTTTTCAAAATTTAAATTGTTTAAAATTTTTTTAAACATTAAGTTTTTTTTTAAATATTTATATTTTATCCCCAATATTTTTTTTCAGATCCTTTAAACTATAATACACAAGAATATGCATTAAAATTTTGTATATTACATGTATTTGATTTTTATGTAAATAGTAATTCATAATAAAAAAAATTCCTTAAACTAATTTTTTTTTCTCTTTCGTATTTAAAAAAAACCCTACTAATCATAAAGCTAATTAGTATACCAATTTCTAATACATACACATATTTTACAATATGCTTAAAAATTATAAATTTCTCTATTAATAATAAAAAAAGCATTAGCGTTTCGAAATACTTAATATCAAGGAAAACCAAATATTGAGAAAAAACGATTTAAAGTTTTCGTCTCTTGAAAAACATACCTGTCAATCCAGCATAAAATCTCATATAACTCATTAAAAAACAGATAAATATACAAAATTTTGCAAGCATATTTAGAAAATTCCAAACTATAATTTTAGCAACAAAAAAAATCGATAATTTTACAATTTTTGGGTACTGTGTCCCCTGAACCTGCAATCCTAACACATAACTCAAATAAAAAATACCTTATATGTCTCAAGAGATTGAAATGCTCCGCATACGACATGAAATAGGCAAACATCTTGCTGTTATGCATGTAATTCGGGAACTCTTTGGGTGGGGGGAAGTCACTGAAAGCGCTCATCTCTTTGCTCGTGTTGATGATGGTAGTCCTCATGACTGAAGCCACCCCTTCGATGTCTTCATCATGGTAGCGCCACAGTCCTCCGGGATCGCTATTCCTCTCGTAGCATACAGGTAAAAAGCCTTCCTCTTTGCAGCATTTCATCGCTGTCAATCCACTAGGCCCCGCGCCGAGAACGGCAATCCTTTTTGGCTGTGCCATCGCTAAAAATAAAGTACATTCGGTCAGACTTAATTATAGGGGTATGCGGTGGTCACTTTATATACCTGATACTCGCACTTGGGCTTGAGTGGTTACTTTAGCCCGATGGTTTGAGTATCGATGTACAACGCACAACGTCCCGGGTTTGATACTGGGTGACTGCCAAGCACGACGCTACATTGGTGACCTGGCCTAAACACAGCTTCTACCACCACATTATTCACAGTAACTTGTTTATCTTCATCCATGTGATACGCTTCATGGGTACTCTTGGTTCGTTCCACTGTCCGAGTCACTGAGAAGGGGGTACTGTGGTGGTCACTTCATATATCCGATACTCTCGCTAGGGTTTCAGCAAATACTTTAGCCCGATCGATAGAGTATTGGCAAACTGCTGTGATCAAAAACTGCTTTGGTGGAGTACCTAAAGCGCCGTGACTGCTAAAAGCACGGCGCTTTAGGTACTCCACCAAAGCAGTTTTTGATAGCCAAGGTTTGTTTACAAAAAACCTGGGGTTGCAATTTATAAAATCAGTGAGTTGAACCATTTACTAACTCTAACAAATGAAGGACTGTAAAAAAACATTCATTGCTGCAGTTAAATAATTATTTGAACTTCCTTTATTTTTATAATTATTTTAAAATAATTTTAAATTAATATGAACTTTGCACTACATAAGAGAAATGTCGATTTTAAACACAAATTTAACCGTACAATGGCACTTAAAAATCTGTGCTTAACTTATTTATGCTGAACTACGTCTTTTAGACTTATAAGGTACCGTTCTAGAGTCCTAGGGGCTTTTCCGCCAGCACAAGGTGGACATGGGTATAACGAGTGTGGCCGAAACAAAATCTTGTTAAGATTACATATTGTTTTCTGTTAGTCTGTAAAGACGTGAAGCCGGAAAAAAAGGGCTGCAAAGAATGCAGTTTGTTCGGAATATCCTAGTATCAAATGGCTTGCCATGAGTGAGACATAGCGCTCATGCAGTATGGAAGGAAACATAAAAAATATACTTTTTTTCGATTATAATTCCAAGGATAAAAAAAATAATCTCCAACAGGCTTTTCGCAGCATAACTACTAGCAAAAGTTAGTATATACATATTGAAAATCAGTGCAGATATTCGTGCATGTACATGCGTCGTAAAAGTGATAGTAAACTCTGAATTGGGAAAACAAAAATGAATGTCAAGTTATCAACGTTATAGATGTTTAGAATAAAACTGAATAATTAAAAAAAATTACTTCAAAGTAAATGCCCTATACGGCGTCAAAGCCTATATTTTATATACTTTTTATAGAAGTGAATGATGCTTCTGTCGTTCTAAGGCATCCAACTCAAAAATTAAATAAAATACATAATTCAAATTTACGCGAATTTTGTGCCCACACATAAAGAATAGTATGTAAAATTACTTACACTTGTAACAAAGTCACAAATTGAGGTCACAACTTGTTTTACACACAATTGTTCAAATTAAAAACAAAAAGATGTGAAGTGTTTATGCTTAGAGCTTTTCGAGTATAATACAACGCGTAAAATAATGGCAGAAGCACAAGAGGGCAACGAAATGGTTATCTTTAAACCTCTTTTACAGTTATGTGAAGTAAACTCTGGCACCTGGTCGTCCGTATAGACTTATTATGAACGGCGAAATATGTTAAAAGTTTACTTATATGAAGTCTGGTGTACAAAGAGCCGTGACAAAACATTTAATTGCGTACGTTAAATCTAGATATTTTGGCAGGTGGTCAACTACTGCGTATTACTCAATTTACTTAGTTTGGTGTTTACTTAGTTTATATGCAACCTTTCCTCTATAAAATTCGTAACACTTGCATGTAGAATATCGAAAGAATACACATTTGTAAATTTTAGATGAATCTTCTCATAACTAAATGCTGTAGGTCTTTCAATATGTTCCAACAGTATACTAGTAAGTTGCTGATAAATATTTTTATAGCATTACACAGTAAAATTAATAGCATTGGTATTTTTCCTTTTCTGAAAATATCTTGTAATATATCCTGATATGTAGTATATAACATATAATGATATGTAATAACAACAGTAATTTTCGTTTGTTTATTTCGTATGTTCTTTATACCGATCCTTGTTAATGAAGCTATTATGTCCGGTCGTCTGTCCCCATCCTTTATCTCGGTAACAAAATAAGTTGTAGATATAAAATTTTCCCGAATTATAAATTTGTATGACCAAAAAACTTTACATGCAATTTCATAACTTTGTAACACAATTTGCAAATTGGGGGTTACAAAAATAATTTTAAAATTTCCAGAGTATGTGAAGTATCAATTTCTTTACCTGATTGAATAGAATATGCATATATTTTTCAAATAAAAACTTAATTAAAATAACAACACAATAGGGTGACAAATTTAACAATTTCGAAATAGTTTTTATATAGCTCTATCCTGAAATTAATCTTTAACACAATTTCATTAAAATCTCTATACAATTGAGATATTACATGCAAAAAGGTCAATATATTATCATTAAAGTGTTAAGTACCATTTGTATCGCTAGTGTACAGCCGCGGAAAAAAAAAACGAACCACCGATGATTATTTCGTTAGTTTTTATAGTAGAACTAAACTTAATATACCATTTTGTAGTACAAATTTATTTTCCCACCACATCTAAAACACTCTTCAATTGCATTTATCGCCCTCGTGCAGCCGCTGGGTGCCATGTTCCCAATTGCCGAAGCACAAAGCCGCTGGTTCATCCAGCTAATGCAGAACAAAGTGCCACTGCCTTCCGTGCTGGAAATGGAAAAAGAAGTGGAGCTAAGACGCAGAATGAATTCAGCACAATACGTTGATTCCCTTAGGCATACAATCCAAGTATACTTTATTCCCTATATGGATGAGATATACTCTAAGTTTGGGGTGAAACCAAACTTATGGAAGTATTTATTCAACGATCCGATGTTGTATCTGGCCTGTGTTTTCGGACCCTGTACGGCGTATCAGTATCGTCTTCAGGGGCCTCACGCATGGGATGGGGCGCGGGACGCTATTCTTTCAGTTTGGATTGAAGCACCTTTAAAAACTTGTAAAAGAGATTAAAGGAATTCCACATCAGAGTTCTTTCCTTAAAGCATAGACCATGAGAGTTGTTATTTGAAAGCTGGGACAGTAGTAGACACTTAATAAGCGTTTACATCTGGAGCTAATTGTGAATAATGTTATGCAAATTATCTTTTTTCAAGGTCACGGGGGCCATCGGATAGTTTCCTTACACAACCATATTTAGCCACAACTTTCTAATCGAGAAGTATTGTTGTGTGTATTCAGCCCTTAGAATAACAATCACGTAATTTGTATATAGAATTTTATACTTCGCTAGTTAAAAAAAAACCTATTGGGATAAGTTTAACCCCGCGTTAAACTGATAAGAAGCAACCATTGCCGTTAACTAACTTAATATTGTACAAAAAATACTTTTTAAATGATTATATAACCAAAGAGCAAAATACATTGCATTTTGTCCTCCACATCTATAAATAAATAAACTGCAATTGATTAGAGTTTTATTCGAATAATCGGTAAACATAAGCCATGCTATTTTTTCACGTCTATGTTAAATTGCAATAGGCTGTTATGTAACTCTCTCGTATTTTACATAAGAACTCTGTGGCAATAATAGAAAAAAAATCCATCGATTATTTTATAACTATTTTACTCAATAAATAATTGTAGTCTTTTATTATTAGTTTCATTTACATGTCTTACTTTTTTCTCTAATAAATATTGTAAACCGATTTTTAAAAAAAATTATGTTTTAAGTGTGTTGTGAAATATTAATACTGGGTGTATGAGAATTATTTTTACAACTAGCTCGGGAACTTGGACACGTGTTTCACCACCTCGGCCAAATGCGTTGCTGCGTGTCAAAGTTATAAAGATAATTTAAACGGAAGATATAAAAAGGGGACATGTTACATAGACTTAACATAAATCATATCCCCTTTCTCCATTTTCTTATTTAATCCTCATACACCCTGTAGGTATATTTAAGTTAACCCGGCCTTGCCATCCTTTGTTTACCTTTACTTTGGTAACGCTGTTGACTACATGCCTCCGTGGCTCCAGATGGCAACGCAGGGCTAATCAAGGTTCTGTTATCCATACCAAGAAAGAAGGAAGATAATGCTTTAACGCTGCCTTGAAAACCATACACCTCAAAGGCGTGTATTTACAATATAGTACAATGGGATTATCTCAAGTTTCGATTTAGTATCGCTGAGTTCCTATATGTAAATATCTATAAAGCAGGTTTATTTGAACAATTTTTTGAGAGGGAGGCGATTTCAATTCTATATGAGCAGTAAAAATGTGTGGTTTTTTAAACCTAACATCTGGTTTACACTATGTAGCAAAACAGCTATATAGCCGAATTATATAGCAGTGTTATAATTTTTTCAAAACGACATCCGAAAACGGCTATACAGTCTCAATCGAGTGCCATATGGCTGGAAATGAGCTACCTATCGGTTATTGGTAAGATCAAAGGGAGCTTATGTTGCTGAGCTATATAGCTGGGCTAGAGGTGCGTTTTTTGTTGTAGCACAGCTATATAGTTGTCGCACGAAGACGTGTGCATGTCCTCTTAAGGTGAAAAACAGCTCGAAGTCAACTGGTTGACTTCATCGAGTACATGCCTGCTGCTACAGTTACAAAACTTTTTGCTCGGACAATAAACGTTTTTAGTCAGAACTACATACCTTAGCTATATATAATTCGGGTACAAATACCCAGATACATATCTCGGCTATATATCTGTTTAGCGATATAGTGTATCCCGGCTTAAGTGCCAAACCAAACTAAAAAACAGCTAATAATTATTAGAAAAATACAGGGTAGTTACAAATTGTTGGACGATGGACATTGTTGGACTGTTTAACAACACATAATGAAACATTTTTACTATACTTTAACTACTTTGTGTATTGCTACTAAAGCTAAGCGACTTATTTTAATTCTGAGAGAAATAGTTGAGCAAAAATGTTTTATTAATTCAATACATCTAAATTTGATACATTCAAACAATGACCGTTACTCAATTTGTGACCGCTCTGTATATTCGCATGTATGATTAGTAAAGGGAAAACATAAAGTAATACTATTTTATCAACTGTATTTCCCAACTTATTTGTTTTCAATAACGAATTCATTTACAAACTTCATGTAATTACATATAATATATTCACATTAAATTATATTATTGTAGCCATCATTCATGGCCTTCAAACTGAGGGTATTTGGAAACAAAATAGTAACGTTCTAACTACCTGCCTAGAATAATTAATTATACTGGCTTAATAAAAGCGGAAGAGACTGTGTGAATTTGATTCGACACCCGATATTTTATATTAAAAAATTGGAAAGGGGTAAAAATCGAAAGCGCCCAACTGCCCAATGTTACAAATTGTAGCGCGATGGCCATTGGGTGGCTGGATCACAGTTAGCTGTGCTGGGCTAATAAAACATTATTTATATCCAACTATTTCGCTTATATTTTAAACAAGTCGATTAGCTTTAATAGCAACAAACAAAGTAGTTAAAGCATAAAAAAAAGAATGGTTTATCACATGTAGTTAAACACTCAACAATGACCATGGGCTAACAATTTGTGATCACCCCGCAGATTTCCGATACGATTTCGTATTACTTTGTACCAAAATAACAGACTTGTTTTTTTTATATAAGTATTAATCGCTTGTGGTCGAGATGTCGTTTGGTTTGGTTTGGTTTGGTTAATGAACGTCGCACTAGAGCTGCACAGTGGGCTATTGGCGACGGTACGTGGCTTGTCTCGAAGGAAAGACCCGGGAACGATGCCTCGTATATTTGAACCATGGTCAGATGACGAGGACAACACCTGAGCTGGCACCCAACGCCTTCAATAGACGTCGGGACTTTGGACCCCGATCAGATCCGGGATTTCCAGCTGACGCCCCAATCCACTCGGCCACGGAAGCCTCATCTCGAAGGTTTTTGGTTTGGTTTTGGTTAATTAACGTCGCACTACAGTTGCACAGTGGGCTATTGGCGACGGTTCGGGGTCAATCTCGAAGGAAAGACCCGGGAGCACATTCACACACACATTCATACATGCACCTCGTTATTTTAGAAACATGGTCAGATGACGAGGAAACACCTGAACTAGCACCCAACGCCTTCAATAGACGTCGGGACTTTGGACCCCGATCAGATTTATCGTGCACCAGCCCCGTATACACGCCAGTATAATTTGTTGGATATTCTGGACGACTTTCTAGTATTTTTGTAGCGAAGCTGGCAACCCTTCGATTGCAAGATAACTACTTTTTTACTTTTCTATGTCAAGTCCATTTCCCAGATTCGAACCACCAATCCTCTGATTAGTAGCTGAACGCCTTACCAACTGAGCAACTTGGGCTCTCATCTCGAAGGAAATTCCCGGGAACACATACACATTCACACACACATTCATACATGCACCTCGTTATTTTAAAACCATGGTCAGATGACTAGAAACACCTGAACTGGCACCCAACGCCTTCAATAGACGTCGGGACTTTGGACCCCGATCAGATTTATCGTGCGCCAGTTCCATATACACGCCGTTAATTTTTGCGTATGTTCTGGAAGACTCTTTCTAGTATTTTGTAGCGAAGCTGGCAACCCTCCGATCACAAGATCACTACTTTTTTTTTTACTTTTCTTTGTTAAGTCCATCGCCTAGGATTGAACCAGGAATACTCGGATTCCGAGCTGACGCCTTTAACCGCTCGGCCACGGAGGCCTTCTCGTGCGGTGGACTTGACAAAGAAAAGTAAAAAAGTAGTGATCTTGCGATCGGAGGGTTGCCAGCATCTCTACAAAATTACCAGAAAGACGTCCAGAACATCCAAAAAGTTTTACTGCCGTGTATACGGGACTGGTGCACGAGAAATCTGTTCGGGGTCCAAAGTCACGACGTCTATGGAAGGCGTTGGGTGCTAGTTCAGGTGTTTCCTCGTCATCTGACCACTGATCTCTAACTGTAACTTCTGGATAGGGCAAGGTTTGGTTTGGTTTGGTTTGGTTTGGTTAATTAACGTCGCAATAGAGCTGCACCGTGGGCTACTGACGACGGTTCGGGTTCAATCTCGAAGGAAAGACCCGGGAACACATACACATTCACACACACATTCATACATGCTCCTCATTATTTTAGAACCATGGTCAGATGACGAGGAAACACCTGAACTGGCACCCAACTCCTTCAATAGACGTCGGGACTTCTGGATAGGGCAAGACATTTTGTTGACTTGAAGCCGATATGGAGGCCGCCATGATGTGTCCCACTTTTCTTGATACCGCAATATTTCGTATATTTTTCATGTTAAAATACGCCGACAAATATTACTTTTGGGTAAGTTTTTTTATTTTCTTTTTAAACGCATTTTAAATGTAATCTGCTATTAAAATAGGAAGTCATTTGCAAGTCAAAGTAGAAGTAGTTAAAAAACAAGAGCAAAAACTATCTGTTTGGCAGTATAAAAATTAATTCTATAAGAAGAATATACAATATTTATATACATTTAATACTTCTACAATGCTTTGGAAATAAAAAACACCACTAAATCACTTTACAAAAAATGTTGGGGCACAGTATGGCAGCTTTCAATTGGTTTCAACGCGCCCGTAGAGGAAACAAGGTTTGAGCCTTTCAGCAGTTACAGTTAGAGTTCAGTGCATCTGACCAGGCCGTTATTTTTTGTGGATGTTCTGGACGACATTCTAGTATTTTGGTAGCGAAGATGGCAACCCTCCGATCGCAATATCACTACTTTTTACTATTCTTTAGTCTAGTCCATCGCAAGGTTTTGAACCGGGGACCCTTGGGTTTCCAGCTGACGCCTAATCCACTCGGCCACGGAGGCCTCTCGTTAATTTTAGAACCATGGTCAGATGACGAGAAAACACCTGAACTGGCACCCAACGCTTTCAATAGACGTCGGGACTTTGGACCCCGATCAGATTTATCGTGCACCAGTCCCGTATACACGCCAGTATGATTTGTTGGATATTCTGGACGACTTTCTAGTATTTTTGTAGCGAAGCTGGCAACCCTCCGATCACTAGATCACTACTTTTTTTACTTTTCTTTATCAAGTCCATCGTACGGATTCGAACCAGCAATCCTCTGATTACTAGCTGAACGCCTTTATCCACTCGGCCACTGTAGACCGAGCTTACATAAGAAATAGCTTTTAATATCCAATTGTAAATACTTCAAAAGTACTTCCAGTTATACAATAATTATACATCCACTTAACTAAATGAATCGTTCCTTTCAAGAACAATGTTCAAAGTAAGTGTATGCATTACATCTAATGCCTAAAACTTTATGAAGATCCTTTGTTCAGAAACAGGGTCAATGAACTACTTAGCCAAAGCAATTATTATCTTTTGAATTAATGAACTTTTTGCTAAAATCTTTTCCACTCTATTTTGAAGTAATACTCAGTTAAAAAATTAGTTTTTAGATTAGTAAATAAATTAATTCTAATTATTGAATATGTAAAAAAGTGAAGTATATTTATCCCTTAATTCATATGTTATTATCAATCACTTGTCTATTTCTAAAGTTACAATAGAAGTAATAATTAGATATCTTAATAATAAAACCTAATACAAACTCAAAACAAAATTACGTTTCTTTGAGAAAATCAATGAAAAAAAATCAAATATACAAGTAGATTGTTTTAATAAATATTATCCAAAATCCAATTGCGTATATAATAAGTTTTCTGTAACTACAAATTGCAATCTTCTCATGATGCCATTAATGTATTGTAAATTATTAGATTGATATGTAAAAGCATTTTCAAATGTGCCTTGCTGCATTTTAAAGTTGTAATAAAAAATAGAGCATAATTTGTATTCCGATTATTATTGCACACATCGAAACAAGTAGTGGTGTAGATTTTAAATATTTAAACCAATAATTTTTTAATAGTATTTTTTATATTATATATTTAAATAATGTATCATATAATATTTATATAGCATACAACACATAATAATTTTAAGACAAAGCTCAATCTAAATTTTTCCATATGGAATAATTTATCTTGGTAATCATATGATGTAAATTAGTAGATAAGCATATTTTGTCTAAACTGTGAAAAATAATTTTTTTATAATTTTTTTTTTAAAAGTTATAGATAATTTATTTTTTTAAATAAAACATTTTGAAAATGCCCTTGTTGTATATTATCGAAATCTTATTTAAGCAAAACTTTATCGAAAAGTATTTAAAATTAAAAAAAAAAATCATAATAAAAAACATATATACTTATCACAGGATAATGATAAAATAATAACATGCCAATATTTGAATAAAAAGAAAAACAATTGCTATTGCAAAAACTCCACCCACTTACTTTCGAAACTAAAGAAAACATAAAAAAAAATCCATTCATACAAAAGAGGACAGGTTCAATGGAAGGAAATATACTTACTTCACGCTTTGCTGATTTTCCAATGGTTCTTTCTTCGAACCCGGTTTAGCACTTGTAGTAAGACGCTTTCCGATTTTCAAAACACTAATATTCGAAAAGCTTACTTAAACTCACATTTTGGGCGATGTATTTTAGAGTAGAATTTCGAAATGAGATCTTAGAACAAATAAAGAAGGATAAAGTTATTTGTTTTTACGATAATAGCAGAAACGAAGTCCAAATGAGAGAGAGAATCAACAGGTTTTTCGTTTGTCAGAAGTGACAGGACTTGAACTGTCAAGTAGTATGGAAATATATACAGGTGCTGCCATCTACTTTGAGTTATTCTAACTTGTCGAATTAAGATTTTAAAATTATTTGAGAAACCTATAGAAATTTAATAAGAATAAATAGCACAATATTTTTCTATGTAAATATATTAAAATATTTAATTTATACGTTAAATTTATTTATATGTTTAATTTATTTATATGTTTAATTTATTTATATGTTTAATTTATTTATATGTTTAATGTATTTATATGTTTAATGTATTTATATGTTTAATTTATTTATATGTTTAATTTATTTATATGTTTAATTTATTTATATGTTTAATTTATTTATATGTTTAATTTATTTATATGTTTGATTTATTTATATGTTTGATTTATTTATATGTTTAATTTATTTATATGTTTAATTTATTTATATGTTTAATTTATTTATATGTTTAATTTATTTATATGAAATATTTTTATTTTTTAAAAATCATTTGTGTATTTAATTCATATAAGTGCATTCTTGAATTTGAAGAAAGTTAGTTTATTCTACTTATATTTAATGCCAATAATTGAACATAGTTTTGCTTCTACCATCCATCTGCATCGAAGTAAAAAATAATAATAATAATAAAATACAACCATAAATTACAAAAAAAAAAGAATATTAATAATTAATAACAGAAAACCTTCTTTCCTAGTAATTATTAGATTCCATCTCATGAGTAAATTGCATAATTATTTAACTTTATTAGTACGAGAATATATTACATATTTAATTATACTTAAAAGTTATTTAGATATTTTTTTAATGTGTGTGTGTCCTAGAAATGTATTTCATTGTAGTGTAATTACTATTGAAACACAGTCTAAATGTACTTATAATAGTTAAATAAAATTTTATAATATACGTTACAAAATTTAAAGATAACCCTTATTCTCACATATTCTTTTTTAAAGTGCTTGAAACTACACACAACTGTTATGTTTCTATTTGCAATATTAAAAATATATATAATAAAAATATATCACGCTTCTTTCAATTCAATTTGCAAAACCTTCACTACTGATAATTTTTTTTAACACCATTTATGTTATAGTTAAGTACAACATTATTAACACTGCATTAGTAACATTCATCTTCCCGCATTGTTATGCAGTGTTAACTTGCAATGCAAGTGAAATCTGGAATTTTATAATTTTAGCTTTCAATTGAGTGGGCTCTTGTTTGATTTATGTATGCCATGAAAAGGAATATTACTTGAAAGAGCAAAGCAGATATTTTTTTTTGTATACTATTTCAAAAGACATATTATGATTGTGAAATATCTGAGCTCGGCAGAAATTCTGTCTCTATTGTAAAAGCCACAGATAAATGCATGTCCCATTGTGACGAACAGACATCCGGTTTATGAAATAATAGAGATGAAATAATTTCCTGCTGTGATGAATCAAGTTGTAGTCTCAAACAATACGTCATCGTAATCGAGTGTAATTGTGGGAACAAGGGGAAATAAAATGATTGATTTTTTTAAAAAGACGTAACTATAATGTTTTGAAGTTTAATTAACTGAAGTTAAAAATAGAAGATTGTTTGGCTGAAATAACTTTGCACTAGAGCTACAATGGACCATGGTGACATGAAAAAAAAGATAATTGATAACCTCTGATAACCTGCTTGATATAAAATATAATTTAGAATTTAGAAATTTAATTAAAGTTCAAAAGAAATAAGAATCTTAGAGTGGCTTTAAAAGTACATTTAAAATTTAAAGTATCATTATCTACCCACTTGATAAAATGATAATATCCATTTCAGAGGATATACTTGCTCACAACTAGTTCTAAGAAAATTACGTAGTTTACTTTTGTCTAACTATTATTTTTTTAGTTAATAAGACTATCAAACAATATTTTTAAATTTATAATTATCCATTACTTTAAATTGGCAAATTCCTACTGTTATCCTTCGACCTGGGTAGATTTCGATAATTTTTTTTATATATTTATACGCGTTTTAATGTTTTTGTTAATATTTTGAGAAAAATTGTAATTTGTATATTTAAAAAATGTAACTAGGATTTCGATGTATCCACGGCTGTTTAATAAGTATATTTCATTATTTAAAGCAGAATATTTCAGTTTGATAAACATTCTTGAATGAAAAGGCTAAGTTTACAGTTATTAGTTTCTTATTTAATCATCAACTAAAGCAACCACATATATTATTTCGTAGTAAAGATCCCTTTTACGGGTCTCACACCCAACGGATCTTAACATGCGAGGTATCGAAAAAAAAGGGAATTTCCCGAAACAGTGACGAATCGTACTTTTGTCTCATGAATATTAAAGTGTTTTTTGAAATGCGTTTAAAAATAATTAGTTTCTGAGCAGTTATTAAACGTGCCGTTGGTAGTGTTTCCATGTATGGGTCTTCTAGCATGGATCTGCAGCGGCCGGTGTTTATTTGGTGGCCACGCTAGTGTTGACTCCTTTTCAGAAAGTTAAATTTAGTGATGATGGATAAATTGATGATAGCCATAGTATTGAGAGAATAAAATATATTTAATGATGTAAATATAAAAGTTAAGAATTTTCATTTCAAGGTTAAATGAATGGTATTGCAATTACATTAGGAGCAAGAGATATATGATATTGTCACTATGTCTGGTTGTCTGGAAATGTCTTTCTCTCCGTCAGGGTTATTCGCATTCGGCCCGTCCCCTGCGTGGGCCTCATGCGTTGGAGCTCTCTCATTGGTGTGAGATATAAACGCTGGTTGAAGTGGAAATTCTTTCCAGGAATTGCATGGTAGAGAAAGAGAGTTTGTTGAACTTCATATCGCTGCAGATCCTTCATAGTAGAGAAAATATGTTATAATCACTCTAACATCAAAGTGAGGCCAACATGCATGGCCTCAGACACGTGGTTAATTACGTCATTCCATTCACAGATTTTCACTGTTACACATTTCCCAATTCATCAGCCAATCGCGACTATTTTTTAATTCATAATTTTGAAAAGAAATCACGTGTCCGAGGCCATTCGGTCTAATATGTTGGTTTCACGATTATGACGTCATAGTCGCTCTACTACAGTCCATTCATGCTCGAAGGTATAGTTAGAATTCTTTGAACGGAGTGCCATCTATGAATAGAGTTACCTGTACAACGAATGTGTGTGTCGGGGAGAGGGGGGGGGGGGGATAAAGTAATTTGCTTCTATCAAATCTATTAAAAACGAAGTAGCGCAATACTTATTTTTTTTAAATAATATTTTGACCAATTGTACACAAGTAGTGTAGTTTGTTTCTTGTTTTTGCTGGAATCTTTGCAAAAGTAGTAGTCGTATGCGTGTACGACTAAACATATACTGTGCAATTGTTTATTTTTAAATAAAATACATTGGTTATCTGTATAAATGTCTTTAAAAAGTCTAACTTATTATTTATGTTATGAGAATCATTTTAAATATAAAGATGGTAATTCTTTGATGGAACAAACCATTGCAGCAACAGCGACTTTTTATCTCAAATGAATAAAACCATAATCTATAACTCATCTTCTGTTTGAAGTATTAAAAATAGTATATCATCGTGAGATAGAACGAGTTTTATCTCCTAAGCAAATAAACTCCCAGTCTTATATTTTATCTCAGTTTTCAATGTCAATGAGAACTATTCACTTGATCTCTGTAATCGTCCACACGATTATCAAAATCCCATTTAGCCATATCATTGTATATATTGAATTTATTCCAGTAACTATCATGCCATACTTTTTATAAATACTTTGTGGAAACAAACTGGTAAATCCTCTGTCTATAGATTAAAATATTGGTAGAACAATCAATATAAATAAAAAAAAAAGAGTTGTAGGTATGCAACTGTGATATTTATAAGATTTACGTCAGTTATTTCGCTAGAAGTCTAACATTTTGAAAATACAGAAAACTCTCCGTATAACGACCACTCGTTATAGCGATCCTTACTACCAACACTGAAAGTCCTTATTGTTTGATTAGTTTGCATGTATGTAATACTTTTTTATACGGCTGTGTGGATTATGGAAATCTACTTTTCCATAATTAAAAATTATTGCAAAAAAATAAAGAAATCATTACCATTTTATTTTACAGTTATGTTTTTTATTTTTATTATGGGCTTCAAATAATAGCCATTGTAGTTTGATTTTTAATGTTGCCAAACAATATTTTAATTTTAAATTGTATTTACTTTAAAAATGGTAACAATGATTGTAAGTTAATATCCATTAATTTTTTTTAACCATTTATTACATTTTTGTTTTTTAATTGAACGAGGTACATCTTTGTATAAAATTTCTCAAATACAATATATCATGCGACTTTTACTTTTTAAGTGAATGTGTAATAATCTCTTAAAAACGAAAAGAAATAGCAGTTGCATTTTAACTATATGATAGTCTCAAAAATGCAAAAACATGCGTGGTAGGTGAAATGGGTGAATATTTTTCATTTTCAAACTCTATGTTACTGTAAGGACTATAAAAACGAAACTCAACCAAAAAAAAACACCATTTAGGGATATTTATCTATAAAACTTGCAATCAGATTTGTTCTATCATCTAACATTGATTTTCTACATTTTTGATTTTTTTTCAATGTCCGCTGTTGCACTTGCCCCCGAAAAACGGGCTCATTTTTCAAATCAAGACGATTGGAAAAATAATTGCTATTTTTCGTTGCAAATTTTGCTTATTTTTCAAATCGAGGCGATTAAAAAAATGAGCAAAATTTAGCATGTAATTTTTTTATTGATTTAAAGAATTTTGTTTTATACATGATTATACATGTCGTACAATCGCTTCAACCCTATTCAATACATGTATTTATACATGATTTCAATACGGTTGACACGGTTTAAAAAAAAATTTCACTTAGTTTTTTTAAGTGTTTAGCAACAATTTTTTTTTTATTTCCTGTTCTTAAAAAGGTTGTATTTTCTCTCTTATTAGGCTGTTTAACTAAACACACTTCTAAATCAAAATTTAAAAAACTTATACCTTGGCTAAAAATCACTATTTAGATGATTCAAATGACTTATTGAAGGTTATACAAGGAGAAAGCGACAGGAAATGTCGAATCTCCTCGCCTGCCAATCAGCTATCACAGATTACTGTAATAATGTCATCAGCATCATCAGGAAGAACATCTTGTTTTCATGCCAAATGAAATTTTAACCTGTGTTGTTAGAGTCATGGTTGCACTTGCCCCATTTACAAAAATAGCGAGTCAATTGTAACCACGACTTGCTAAACCATTAGTTCAATTCAAAAATAAGGTGCATGGTTGGAAAATACACATTAAACTAGACAACAATGCAAAGTTTTTATATTGTAGGTAGTAGCAGTGGCGGCGAATGGGTGCTGAAAGTGAGGGGGCAAGATCAAGGGGGATAGGGGCAGTAAAAAAATCATGTGACCTCGAAAAAATTTTCACAAAGGAAAAATACTAATTATGTTTCATTTCCTATAACATACATATATAACAACAATTTTAACTCAGAAGCATATGTATCTAGAGAGAGAACAACTGAACTGTTCAATATGTTACTTCAATATTGTAAATCTCATAGCTGAAAAATTAATAAATATATGTATATGTACAAAACGTTTTAAAACTAAGCTAAAACATTTAGTTGTCTTACTTTCAGTAGCTATTTAAACACTAGTTACAAAGACTGGACACTTCAAATGATGGCCTAACCTTGCTTAACTACTTGCGATGGACGCATTTACTATTCAGAAAATTTTCCTGGTTTTAGGCAATTGAAGTAAAACAATTGACCTATATTATGTTTTTAAAAAGTGCTATATTAAAAAAGTGAAAGAGCAAAATCGAAAAAAGTGCGGGGGCAATCGCCCCCCCTCCTTCTCCCCCAAATCGCCGCCACTGGGTAGTAGGATGAAATATAAAAGGAGTGACAAACTTTCTAAACCCAACTTCCATTAAGCGCTAAAATGTAAGTACTTATTAAAAATAAAAAATCATCTAGATAGAAATTTCCAGACGTTGTGGTGAACATCAAAAGATAATATTTCAATATTGTATACCTAGTAGTTTTTTTTAGAGAAATATCTATGTTTTCAAAAAGTAACCGGCCGTGGTCTCAAGTGAACCGTGGCTGCACTTACCCCACCCCACCCTACTAGAAAAAGCGAATATATTGCAAAATTAACTTCTAAGGTATAACATTTAAAAAAAAAAGACTATTTTTATTTTAACAGAGTTCGAGATTCTGCAGTTATATACACTAATAATAAACTTAAAACAATCTTATTTATATAATATTTATATCATAAGTATTTTTATTGCTTCCCTTCTTAGTATGTTTGTGGTTAATAAGATTTTTATGTAAAATACTTGCATTAAATTTTTCAATATTCAGTTAATTTAGCAGTTATTTTGTTTTCTAATAATTAAAGCAATCTGAATATTTTTTATTTTGTTATTTCTTGTATGAAATGTAGTCAAATTCTATACTTTCTCTTTGGTACAGACTTACAAATATTAAATAACTTTTCTAATTACGATTATATTTTCTCTCTCGATTTTTTTAATGACGTTAAAAAAATTACAAAATTAAGAAATTAAAAAAATTACAAAATGAACAGTTATTTTTTAAATTTAATTATATAAAAAGCATTATTGTGAGCTTGTGTCTACTAAGGTTAAAAATAGTTGTTAAAGCACAAAAATAGTCTAAGTGTATCAAACCCTCCCTTTCCAACTGCACTCTTCAGAGGCATATTGAGAATTTATCAATGTAAAACTTGGCATGGTTGGAATGGCAAGCTTAAATATTTTACAATATTGTCTAACATTTAGTTACAACTTCCGTAATACAGAATATAAATGCAAATATTTATTTAGAAGTGAGAAATATTTATTCAGAATTGAAATAAAAAAAGAGTTTTTTTAACTATGTTGAAGTATTTTTTTATTAACCATTTATTTTTAGTCAAAGTTTTTTTGTCTTAAACAACAAATAGAGCATACATTAGATAATGAACTATAAACATTTTGACGAGCTCATCATAAGCGTATACAATTATCATATTCAAACATAAAGCCTTTTCAAAGATTGCAATATCTCAGTTCTTATTAAAAGTTAAAGTATTGTTTGCCTGGAAAATCATCAAAATATTTTCGTCCATAAGCAACACCAACTACACTTATAGCTAAGAGGAACAAGAGTCCTTTTCCCGCTGATATTTTGCTCTTTTTCTCTACTTTCTTATTTGAGTTTAAAGGCGATAATACTCTTTCTTCGTAATTTAAGAGGGCCTCCCTGGCTCCTTTCCAAGCATGCGGCCCCTGCAGACGAAACTGGCACGGCAAACAAGGTCCATTGAAGCAAACCCAAAATAACTTCGGATCAGTGAGGGCCATCTTTAGAAGATTCGGTTTGGCCCCAATGAGTTGAGCTATTTCATCCATAAACGGTATCCAATCCACTTGAACCGTATGTCTGGTAGACTCAACATAGCGTTTAGCATTTTGCTCATTCTTACAAGCAATATCCTTCATGATCCGATCCTTACTGGGCAACTTCAACTTCCCCGATTGCAGTTGCATAAACCATCGACATTGCATTTCGGATATAGGGAATATAGGCCCTATAGGTTGTATCAAGCCTACAATTGCTAAGGTAGGGTGCTTCAACTGTGGGGGTATCGAATACTTATACAAATTGATACGATTGCCATCCGTAGACATCAAGTTACTTTCAAGAAATGGGAACTTAATATCGTATCCTGTTGCCAAAATTACAGCATCGACTTTTGTAGCAGTCTCTTCTCCAGCAAAGATGATCCCGTTTTCTGTGAATCGTTCAATGTCCCCTTTGACAACTATTCTGCCACTCAAGATGCAGTTGGGAATGGCATCGTTCATGGTAGGATGGGCACTCAGCACTCTATGCTTGGGCTTCAGCTTGTAGGTTTCGTGGTTGAACTTGCTGTTTAATTTGCTCTCTAACTTGTCGCAAATAGTGTCGTAAGACTGGAACATGTTCAATGCTTGATTTTTCCGACTTGCGAAGTCGGTATCGAAAGGTAGGCCATTTGTTCCAACTCGGCTAAAAATCCATGAACCTCTTCTTGTACTGAGGTAGACCTAGAAATTGGAAGGTTTGTTGAGGTTATCGCAAAACTCAATCCAGGAATTATTAAACTATACATAACCCAGAATAATAGCTTAATTTAAAAGAATCTGTATAAAACCTTTATAAAACGTTCATGAAACCTGCAGGTTGTTTCAAATATCTTCGTAAAACCTGTGTGTTTATCGAATTTTTTTATTTGCCAGTATAAAACTTTTTAACACGTTGACTGCCGCTACAAAATAAACTGATTGCCAGACAGGTTGCCGCTTGCCTATAACGTTTATTATTAAAAAACGAATCCCGCACCATGTGCGTGGACGGCCTGCGCGCAATAACCAATACTATGCAAACGGTGGGTGGTCGGCAGTCAACGTGTTAAAAATTTCAATGCTGAATTTTTCAGCATTAAACCTGCATAAAAAACCTTCAATTTCGGAACTTTCATAAAAGTTTTATGTTGATTTTTTTTTTAGCTAGAAAGTTCAATTTTGCAATCGGTAAAAATATTCAACACCTATTGAAATCATGCACACCTACTTACTAAATTCTAGTAATCTAGTATTTATACTTTATTACATATATGAAATACTAAAAATTTAAAAGGCACACAACAACCAAAGTTATGTATTATTTATTTTACATTGCCGTATTATGTAGAGATTAACTTAAATGCACAGAACTAAAAAAAAAAAAATCATTTCAAACTCAAAAATGCCTCAAATTTAAAAATGATCCTAGTATGAATTTGAGCATTATCTAAGTCATAGAAATGATTGCAATGTATAGAAGTTGAACTTTATATAAATATTTATTCAATTTCAAATTATCCAGCTGTGAACAACAATTTTAAATTCAAATATCTACTTATTTAGAATATAAATTAATTTGCTCAAAATATTCTCAGAGTATATAAGATTGTTAGTTAAAGCAACATATAATTATTTGATAGTAATTTGGATATTTATATTACCCTTATAACCTGTAAAAATAATTAGCTGTACGCGCAATGGAATAATATTTGAAGGTTAACCACTATATTAGTATAAAATGTGAGGAAGTGAATAATTTATTAATCTTTCTCTCTATCATTAAATTATTTAACTATTAGGTATCGGAATATTTGTAGAACAACTTGTTTTATCTTAGTTTGTTTTATATGACAACTTGTTTTATAGAAACGTTTGCATTGGTATTTATATATCTTAAATATTATAAAGAATAAAGCACATTAAAGTTCTAATAGAAAATCAACTCGGATGACTTGAGGTAAAAAGTTAATGGTCATGCAGTTAGTGTTATGAGAATTACTCACAACACTAATAATAAAAATACCGGACATTTTTAACTAGTTTCATTAAACCAAATTATTATAGAAAAATGTATGCTAATCAAAATTTTAACAATATAATGAAGTTATTCTTAAATTTAACTAAATTGCAGTTTTTTCTTGAACGAAGTTATTCTTAAATTTAACTAAATTGCAGTTTTTTCTTGAACGAAGTTATTTCTTAAATTTAGCGTTCTAATAGATTTTATGTTATAGAATTAAAAAAAAAATATCATAAAGGGAGCACACTTCAATCAATAATCAGAATTAAAAGAAATAGTCATTGCGCTTGTCGCAAAAATAATAAATCAGTAATATAAGCTCACTTGTTTGGCAACAAATGTGCTGTCAACAGCAGCATCCACACCAGAATTTCCAATTCCAACAACAACTACTCTTTGTTCAGCATAGCGATCACAGTTCTTAAGACTATGGGTATGCGTTATGGAGCCTTTAAACTTCGCCTGATCAGGAAAGGTCGGGATTTTAGGGTAAACATGATGTCCAACGCAAACTAGGACTCCATCGAAATCTTCTTTTGTGATTGCTGCAGTCTTCGTGCTCCTCACAGTCACAGTCCATCGTCCTGTTACATCGAAGTCGTTTGTGCGTTCCACTTTTATTACCTCAAAATTGTACCTGGAACAATTTATACTCTTTATTATAAAATATAAGTAATTTAGATTAGTTTATTCTAATGAGTGAGTAAATACTTTAGAATTTTAAAAGCTTTTAACGCGCATCGAGATTTTTACGAAATAGCCTTCCTATTATATGAAACTGTTAAGGGAATTTGGTCCACTTTGAAACGTTCACGTCTAAATTTTGTTCAAATGCGCCTGGAATAGTTTATACTAAATTATTTAAATTTGTATAAAGAAGTTATTTACTATACTTCCGACCAATGACACACAAATAGGTTTATCTGTGATAAACTTGTGTGGTGACAAAAAAAAATTGCTCAAAATTTGCTGTATTAAAACATGGATCTTGAACTTAAAAATAACACCAAGAAATTCCTTGATCACCAAGTTCTTAAGACTGTGGGTATGCGTTATGGAGCCTTCAAACTAGAACAATAAACAAGAAATATCTCTGATTGTTATCGTTCACAAAATATCTATATTTCATAAAAAAAATTATCAACTGGTCAATAGCATTAAGCATTTCAACTAAAAATAAAATTGGGCAAAGACAACACATGTCTGCATCCAATATTGTACAAATAAAAAAGTGACATCCTAATTCTACATCTTCTAGGGGATTTGAATTTATAAAATTTTCAAATATGCATAAAATTAACTTTAGTTTTGTGTCAATTATAATAAAACCATCTATTAACTATAATTAAAAAAAAACAATTGTAAGTGTACAGTTTTCAAAATAGTATTTGAATGTATGAAATGGTTTATCAAATCAAGAAATATTTTAAATTATGCATGTGTATTTGTTAATGTGTATTATTTAAATTTATATAAGAAAATACTCAAAAATTCCATAATTGTTCGTATTTTTTTCAAAATTTAAATTGTTTAACATTTTTTTAAACACTAAGTTTTTTTAAAATATTTATATTTTATCCCCAATATTTTTTTTCAGATCCTTTAAACTATAATACACAAGAATATGCATTAAAATTTTGTACACTACATGTATTTGATTTTTATGTATATAGTAATTCATAATAAAAAAAATTCCTTAAACTACATTTTTTTTCCTCTTTAGTATTTAAAAAAAAACTACTAATCATAAAGCTAATTAGCATACCAATTTCTAATACATACACATATTTTACAATATGCTTAAAAATTATAAATTTCTCTATTAATAATAAAAAAAAGCATTAGCGTTTCGAAATACTTAATATCAAGGAAAACCAAACATAGAGAAAAAACGATGTAAAGTTTTCGTCTCTTGAAAAACATACATGTCAATCCAGCATAAAATCTCATATAACTCATTAAAAAACAGATACATTTACAAAATTTTGCAAGCATATTTAGAAAATTCCAAACTATAATTTTAGCAAATAAAAAAAGACGAGAATTTTGCAATTTCTGGGTGCTTTGTCCCCTGAACCTGTATATCCTAACACATTACTCAAATAAAAATACCTGATATGTCTCAAGAGATTGAAATGCTCCGCATACGACATGAAATAGGCAAACATCTTGCTGTTATGCATGTAATTCGGGAACTCTTTGGGTGGGGGGAAGTCACTGAAAGCGCTCATCTCTTTGCTCGTGTTGATGATGGTAGTCCTCATGACTGAAGCCACCCCTTCGATGTCTTCATCATGGTAACGCCACAGTCCTCCGGGATCGCTATTCCTCTCGTAACACACAGGTAAAAAGCCTTCCTCTTTGCAGCATTTCATCGCTGTCAATCCACTAGGCCCCGCGCCGAGAACGGCAATCCTTTTTGGCTGTGCCATCGCTAAAAATAAAGTACATTTGGTCAGACTTAATTTTAAGGGGTATGTGGTGGTCACTTCATATACCCGATACTCCCGCTTGGGATTGAGTAATTACTTTAGCCCAATCGGTAGAGTATCGGTGTAGCACTACAAGGTCCCGGGTTTGATGCTGGGTGATTTCCAAATTCGACGCTACATTAGTGACCTGGCCTGAACACAGCTTCTACCACCTTATTATTCACAGTGACTTGTTTATCTTCATCCACGTGATACGCTTCATGGGTACTCTTGATTCGTTCCACTGTCCGAGTCACTGAGAAGGGGGTACTGTGGTGGTCACTTCATATATCCGATACTCCCGCTAGGGTTTCAGCAAATACTTTAGCCCGATCGATAGAGTATTGGCAAACTGCTGTGATCAAAAACTGCTTTGGTGGAGTACCTAAAGCGCCGTGACTGCTAAAAGCACGGCGCTTTAGGTACCCCACCAAAGCAGTTTTTGATGGCCAAGGTTTGTTTACAGAAAACCTGGGGTTGCAATTTATAAAATCAGTGAGTTGAACCATTTACTAACTCTAACAAATGAAGGACTGTAAAAAAAACTTTCATTGCTGCAGTTAAATAATTATTTGAACTTTCTTTATTTTTATAATTATTTTAAAATAATTTTAAATTAATATAAACTTTGCACTACATAAGAGAAATGTCGATTTCAAACACAAATTTAACCGTACAATGGCACTTAAAAATCTATGCTTAACTTATTTAAGCTGAACTACGTCTTTTAGACTTGTAAGGTACCGTTCTAGAGTCCTAGAGGCTTTTCCGCCAGCACAAGGTGGACATGGGTATAACGAGTGTGGTCGAAACAAAGTCTAGTTAAGATTACATATTGTTTTCTGTTAGTCTGTAAAGACGTGAAGCCGGAAACAAAGGGCTGCAAGGAATGCAGTTTGTTTGAGATCTCCTAGTATCAAATGGCCTGTCATGAGTGAGACAGAGCACTCATGTTGTATGGAAGGAAACATAAAAAATATACTTTTTTTCGATTATAATTCCAAGGATAAAAAAATAATCTCCAACAGGCTTTTCGCAGCACAACTACCAGCAAAAGTTAGTATATACATATTGAAAATCAGTGCAGATATTCGTGCACGTACATGCGTCGTAAAAGTGATAGTAAACTCTGAATTGGGAAAACAAAAATGAATGTCAAGTTATCAACGTTATCGATGTTTAGAATAAAACTGAATAATTAAAAAAAAATACTTCAAAGTAAATGCCCGATACGGCGTCAAAGCCTATATTTTATATACCTTTTTATAGAAGTGAATGATGCTTCTGTCGTTCTAAGGCATCTAACTCAAAAATTAAACAAAATACATAATTAAAATTTACACGAATTTTGTGCCCACACATAAAGAATAGTATGTAAAATTACTTACACTTGTAACAAAGTCACAAATTGAGGTCACAACTCGTTTTACACACAATTGTTCAAATTAAAAAAAATATATGTGAAGTGTTTATGCTTAGAGCTTTTCGAGTATAATACAACGCGTAAAATAATGGCAAAAGCACAAGAGGGCAACGAAATGGTTATATTTAAACCTCTTTTACAGTTATGTGAAGTAAAGGCACCTGGTCGTCCGTATAGACTTATTATGAACGGCGAAATATGTTAAAAGTTTACTTATATGAAGTCTGGTGTACAAAGAGCCGTGGCAAAACATTTAATTGCGTACGTTAAATCTAGATATTTTGGCAGGTGGTCAACTACTGCGTATTACTCAATTTACTTAGTTTGGTGTTTACTTAGTTTATATGCAGCCTTTCCTCTATAAAATTCTTAACACTTGCATGTAGAATATCGAAAGAATACACATTTGTAAATTTTAGATGAATCTTCTCATAACTAAATGCTGTAGGTCTTTCAATATGTTCCAACAGTATACTAGTAAGTTGCTGATAAATATTTTTATAGCATTACACAGTAAAATTAATAGCATTGGTATTTTTCCTTTTCTGAAAATATCTTGTAATATATCCTGATATGTAGTATATAACATATAATGATATGTAATAACAACAGTAATTTTCGTTTGTTTATTTCGTATGTTCTTTATACCGACCCTTGTTAATGAAGCTATTATGTCCGGTCGACTGTCCCCATCCTTTATCTCGGTAACAAAATAAGTTGTAGATATAAAATTTTCCCGAATTGTAAATTTGTATGGCCAAAAAACTTTACATGCAATTTCATAACTTTGTAAAACAATTTGCAAATTGGGGGTTACAAAAATAATTTTAAAATTTCCAGAGTATGTGAAGTATCAATTTCTTTACCTGATTGCATAGAATATGCATATATTTTTCAAATTAAAACTTAATTAAAATAACAACACAATAGGGAGACAAATTTAACAATTTCGAAATAGTTTTTATATAGCTCTATCCTGAAATTAATCTTTAACACAATTTTACTGTGTTTTGGTTGTTTGGATAGCGTTTCACTATTAGGTAGATTTACCATAATTTATTTTAGTGAAATCCGGACACTTCGGGAAGGGGGCGGTTGAAGTGTCCTGGGGAAGGGGCCAAAGTATAATATAGAATTATAATAGCTGCCTACTAACGACCCTCTTTCATAACACAAGCACAGAGCTTGAGTGAGCTCGCACGTGAGTTGAAATCAGGACTGTCCGGACGTATAATCATCCTACTATTAGGGTTGGTTGGTTTGTTAATTAACGTCGCACTAGAGCTGCACAGTGGGCTGTTGGCGACGGTTCGGGGTCAATCTCGAAGGAAAGACCCGGGAACACATACACATTCACGCACACATTCATACATGCACCTCGTTATTTTAGAACCATGGTCAGATGACGAGGAAACACCTGAACTGGCACCCAACGCCTTCAATAGACGTCGGGACTTTGAACCCCGATCAGATTTATCGTGCACCAGTCGCGTATACACGCCAGTATAATTTTGTTGGATATTCTGGACGACTTTCTAGTATTTTTGTAGCGAAGCTGGCAACCCTCCGATCGTAAGATCACTACTTTTTTACTTTTCTATGTCAAGTCCATTTCACGGATTTGAACCACCAATCCTCTGATTAGTAGCTGAACGCCTTGCCAACTGAGCACCTACTATTAGGGACAATCCCAAACGAAAGACCAGAGAACGATGCTTCGTGATTTTGAAGCATAGTATGACGATAGAGTGTTCTGAGTGATGCGATATAAGTTAATCAAAAATACACTAGTTTATTATTTAAGTATAGTATATTAATAGTTAATAATTAACTAATTTAATAGTTTATTATTTAAACAAATAAATATTAATAAAAAAAACATACCTATCGTAACGTCTTGTTTAATCAGAGTATGACTAGCAGCCGGTCTGAGCCAACAAGTGAGCGAACTCTGCAATGAAAAGCTAACAATTTATCTATTCCAACTATGAACTTTGCAACCAACGAGTTCGAATCATGAAAGTCATGTTACCAGATAGATGGATATCGATTTTATAGCATTGTAATCATTTGGACGGGAAGATAAAGTTTCAATACCACAGAATAGCTTAGACAAGCTTATAACATATCGGTAGGAATTATCACATTTATTATCTAAAGCACATCCTATCTGTAACCGGGAGGTGAAAGATCTTTTGTTTGCAATGCGGGGAAGGACATTTAGGATATTAACTCTTGATATTTGTAGACGATTTATGAGTATTTAATTGGTTTTGTCAAAAATGGGTTCTGAAGGTAAGATTTTGTATGCATTTCTTTACATAGTTAGACTGCAAAATTTTTTGGTTTTTGAGATTAGACATTAAATTATGAAGTTGTAATTGCAACCTCCTAACTATTTGGCAGTTATAGGTGGTTGTACATTTTAGAAATAGTAGACTGATTTTTGCACATTTAATTAAATGATTTTTTAATTTGATTAGTTTTCTCTCGACCTTTTTTTGTTTATTTTATTAATTTTTGTCTTGAATATTTTTATTACAAAAGTAATATAAAAGCTTTTGATAACTAGCATTTCTTACTATATGCTCTTATTAAAATTGAAAGTTTTGTTTTTTAATCAATAAATATATCGGGAAAAATCTAAAAACAAGAGGATTGTGGCTTTGAAGCTCCGTATGAGAGTGGAATGAACTCGTGATCAGCGGATTGTCAATTTCGTTCTTCAGTGTACGTTAATAAACGTCCACAGTGTAAGGGGGGACACTGTGGTGCAAATAAATATGTTGTGTTTTAACCGTCTTTACACTTACATCAGGTATTGTCCTTATTATCTGACCATAGTTTTAATTTGAGAAGCAGTGTTCCCGATTATTTGGGATAGAACCCGAACCGTCGCTAATAGGGTTGGTTATCAAGGGCGACGTTATTTAAACCAGCCAACTTTCTCGAGAACTGACTTGCTCCCAAATAGATTACTTTTATAGTGATATAAGTAATCTATAAGTTATTAGTGTGATATGTAATACATAAATAAATAGGAAAATTTTACAAGTTATTGTTTATGATAATTAACTGGATATGCTGGCATACAGAGGTGCGTAATTTTTATAACACAGAACTACTTCGCTGTTGGATCGGTTATAGTGGACCAAATGAATCGATATTAGCACTGCTTACCAAGGTCTTTTGATATAACCCCACACGACTTATGTCATTGTGGGTTTGTAAGAGATCAGATGTTGTGCATATAAGTCAAACGAACTTATGCATTTATGCTAATTTAGAACTCAATGCATTTATGCTAATTTAAATGCAATTACGATTTACACTTCAGAAATTGTTCGGCATGAGTTTACACATCACCTTGATATTATACGTGTGACTGTCGAACATTAAAAAAAATTATTTTCATAAATGTATACACATGTATAGTATGCACATTTTAAAAAGTATTTTATAATTTCTATAAGTATTGTTTTATGTAATTTTTAAAATTTGCAATTGAAATTCTATCATTCGTTTACCAGGAAAGAAAAGAATCTGCGTGATAGGCGCTGGATCCAGCGGCTTGGCAGCCATCAAAGCATGCAAGGAGGACGACGTTGACGTAGTTTGTTATGAAAAATCCGATACATTTGGTGGTATCTGGTGGTACCACCCCGATGACATAGAAGGCCGACCTTCTGTCATGAGGTCAACAGTCATCAACACCAGCAAGGAGATGAGTGCCTTCAGTGACTTTCCTCCGCCGTCGAAATTTGCCAATTTTATGCACAACTCGTCAATGATTGAGTATTTTCGTCTTTATGCTGAAAAATTTGATCTCTTTGAGCATGTTTTGTATAATCATGAAGTAACAGGCGTAGATATGGCAACTGATTATGAGGATACAGGAAGGTGGACGGTAACTGTAACAGACCAAAATACAAGTACCTCATTATCTGAAACATTTGATGGAGTTCTGGTCTGCGCAGGTCACCATATATACCCTTATATTCCAAAATTTGAGGGATTAGAAGATTTTGAAGGAACTGTAATGCATACGCATTCATTGAAATCTTCTAATGGATTTGAGGGGAAAAAAGTTTTAGTAGTTGGAATTGGAAATTCTGCGGTGGATGCGGCAGTAGAGATATCTAAAGTTAGCAAAGAGGTATGGTAATATATTTAATATTTAAAAATAGTCGGTAGGAATACCATGCTAATATTTGTTTAATTTGTATCTGGAATAGTTTAATCACGAATCGATACTTTAACTTACGAATAAAATACTATTTTATTAAAGACAACGTTTCTATAACATGTACAAAGATTCACTTGAGTAAACATTAAAAATAGACTTGATTTTAAAATGTAATCCCTATAACTTATTTATACATATTGAACAAGCTGTCGTGTTCTAACCAAATTTTACGAGTATTAGTTCAAATATAGAAGCGTAATTATTCAATAAATAAAATGCAGTTTCTTGTACATGTAGAACAGTATAGTGACAAACTAAATGTTTTGAAATTTACAAGATGGCGCCACGGTCACAGTTTCGTTCTTTTTTTATCGTCAGAGGGCGCTTCCTTGATATAGTACTTAAATGGTGTTTACACTAGCCGAGTTATACAGTGGAATACTTCCGAAGACTACACACAGGAAATCATAAGTATCTACAGAGAAAGTCGACCTACCAATTTAATAAGAAATAGCACCACATAATCTACCATCGGAAAGTACTGGTTAGATTCATTATAAAGTATACCGAAATACCGTGAGGTCAGCTATCTTCAGCTCACTGTTTCCAGTTTACGCCGTGTAAAATGTGCCTTAAGGCTAATCTGTAAACTCTTTTTCTTTTCAGCTGTATCTTAGCAGTCGAAGAGGAAGTTGGATATTCTCAAGGCTAGGACCTCGTGGTATACCTTACGATATCGCACTTCAGAAACGGTTCTTTGACGCTATTCGGCAGTTTGACTTTTTAGGCCTATCGGATAAAGTTCTGCAATTTTTCCTCAATTTCAAGTTCAATCATGATCAATTTGGACTTAAACCGAAGCATAGTGTTTTAAATGCGCATTTTACGGTCAATGATGCATTGCCCAACTGTGTACTGAGTGGTACAGTGATGGTGAAGCAAATTGTGAAAAGCTTTACGAAAGATGGTGTGATATTTGAAGGAGAGAAAGACGTCACCAAAATCGACGTCGTGGTGATGGCAACTGGTTATGAAATAAAGTTTCCGTTTTTATCTGAAAAAATTCTTAAGGTAAAAATGTACTTAAAGTAATTATATATTTTTAATTACTATATATTGATTTCTAAAAGCACAATGGTTGTATACCCATTTTTAACAAAAATGGGATTGGTATTAATGTAAAAGTGAAAATTAGCTATTTTGTCTTGCACA
Source organism: Troglohyphantes excavatus (assembly GCA_963932185.1). Lineage (NCBI taxonomy): Eukaryota > Metazoa > Arthropoda > Arachnida > Araneae > Linyphiidae > Troglohyphantes > Troglohyphantes excavatus. The sequence continues at coordinate 46,110,052 of OZ010672.1, read as the reverse complement.
AATATTGTATAAGATAGTATAGAACATTGCGTTAAGAATTTTAGAATACAAATGCAACGTTAAAATACGCAATAAAAATCCATCGAATCTGGACATGTTTCGGGAGATACATTTCCCTTCATCAGAGGGAGATACATGAGGGGAGATACATCTCTTCACGAAGGGAGTTACATTTCTTCATGAAAGGAGATACATCTCCCTTCAGCTGATGAAGGGAGATGTATCTCCCGAAATATGTCCAGATTCGACGGACTTTTATTGCGTATTTTAACGTTGTATTTGTATTTTAAAACAAACATTGTATGCCAATGCCAAATAATAATTTTGTGCTGCCGTTTTGAAAAAAAAATTCCCATACGTTTCCAGTATATTCGTAATCCTCTTTTCGCGTTTTCCAAAGCTTTACAAAAATTGACAAACCATTGTGCTTTTAGTCATTCATATTTAGCATACAGTCATTACCGAATGTGATAAAGTCCTTTACAGTAACGTTCTTTTTCCTTCAGAATGAATAAACCTATTTGGTTCTTCTCTTCCCCTTCCTTGCTTTTATAAACAAATAGACTTGATTTATTCTATTAGATTAAATTGAATTAAACTAGAATACAATATAAAAATATAATAATTTTTTTTTAAATCATTGGAATTTTATTCAAATTTTACAAAATTGTTAGTCAACTATGAGAATTGAACACATTGGAGCCAAACACATACTAATAAATAGAAAAAATTAAACGGAAAACTAGAAATTAATGAACATTCTTAATATTTTTCTCAAATATGCTTACTCCGTAAATCGATTAATTCAACAGTTAGGGACTTATCTCAAAATAAAGACTTGAGAAAACTGCGTAATAACGCCCATTCGCGGGTTAATCATATTTTTTATTACCCTTTGTTATGATTGCTTATGTTAAAACTACTAATTTTCTTTTTACAGGTTCGTGATAACAATATAAACTTGTACAAATTTATTTTCCCACCACATCTAAAACACTCTTCAATTGCATTTATCGCCCTCGTGCAGCCGCTGGGTGCCATGTTCCCAATTGCCGAAGCACAAAGCCGCTGGTTCATCCAGCTAATGCAGAACAAAGTGTCACTGCCTTCCGTGCTGGAAATGGAAAAAGAAGTGGAGCTAAGACGCAGAATGAATTCAGCACAATACGTTGATTCCCTTAGGCATACAATCCAAGTATACTTTATTCCCTATATGGATGAGATATACTCTGAGTTTGGGGTGAAACCAAACTTATGGAAGTATTTATTCAACGATCCGATGTTGTATCTGGCCTGTGTTTTCGGACCCTGTACGGCGTATCAGTATCGTCTTCAGGGGCCTCACGCATGGGATGGGGCGCGGGACGCTATTCTTTCAGTTTGGAACAGGATTGAAGCACCTTTAAAAACTTGTAAAAGAGATTAAAGGAATTCCACATCAGAGTTCTTTCCTTAAAGTATAGACCATGAGAGTTGTTATTTGAAAGCTGGGACAGTAGTAGACACTTAACAAGCGTTTACATCTGGAGCTAATTGTGAATAATGTTATGCAAATTATCTTTTTTCAAGGTCACGGGGGCCATCGGATAGTTTCCTTACACAACCATATTTAGCCACAACTTTCTAATCGAGAAGTATTGTTGTGTGTATTCAGCCCTTAGAATAACAATCACGTAATTTGTATATAGAATTTTATACTTCGCTAGTTAAAAAAAAACCTATTGGGATAAGTTTAACCCCGCGTTAAACTGATAAGAAGCAACCATTGCCGTTAACTAACTTAATATTGTACAAAAAATACTTTTTAAATGATTATATAACCAAAGAGCAAAATACATTGCATTTTGTCCTCCACATCTATAAATAAATAAACTGCAATTGATTAGAGTTTTATTCGAATAATCGTTAACATAAGCCATGCTATTTTTTCACGTCTATGTTAAATTGCAATAGGCTGTTATGTAACTCTCTCGTATTTTACATAAGAACTCTGTGGCAATAATAGAAAAAAAATCCATCGATTATTTTATAACTATTTTACTCAATAAATAATTGTAGTCTTTTATTATTAGTTTCATTTACATGTCTTACTTTTTTCTCTAATAAATATTGTAAACCGATTTTTAAAAAAAATTATGTTTTAAGTGTGTTGTAAAATATTAATACTGGGTGTATGAGAATTATTTTTACAACTAGCTCGGGAACTTGGACACGTGTTTGACCACCTCGGCCAAATGCGTTGCTGCGTGTCAAAGTTATAAAGATAATTTAAACGGAAGATATAAAAAGGGGACATGTTACATAGACTTAACATAAATCATATCCCCTTTCTCCATTTTCTTATTCAATCCTCATACACCCTGTAGGTATATTTAAGTTAACCCGGCCTTGCCATCCTTTGTTTACCTTTACTTTGGTAACGCAGTTGACTACACGCCTCCGTGGCTCCAGATGGCAACACAGGGCTAATCAAGGTTCTGTAATCCATACCAAGAAAGAAGGAAGATAATGCTTTAACGCTGCTTTGAAAACCATACACCTCAAAGGCGTGTATTTACAATTTAGTCCAATGGGATTATCTCATGTTTCTATTTAGTATCGCTGAGTTCCTATATGTAAATATCTATAAAGCAGGTTTATTTGAACAATTTTTTGAGGGGGAGGCGATTTCAATTCTAATATATCAGCAGTAAAAATGTTTTTTTTTAAGCCTAAAATCTGGTTTACACTATGTAGCAAAACAACTATATAGCCGAATTATACAGCAGTGTTGCAATTTTTTCAAAACGCCATCCGAATGCAGCTATATATTCTCAATCAAGTGCTATATAGTGGAAATGAGCTACATATCGGTTGTTGGTAAGATCAAATTGAACTATATAGCTGTGCTAGAGGAGTGTTTTTTGTTGTAGCACAGCGTACCGAAGACGTGCGCATGTCTTAAGATGAAAAACTTCTCGAAGTCAACTGGTTGACTTCATTGAGTACATGCCTGCTGCTACAGTTACAAAACTTTTTGCTCGGACTGTAACAGTTTTTAGTCGGAAATATATAGCTCAGCTATATACAGCTATATATAGTTCGGCTACAAATACCCAGATACAGAGCTCGGCTATATATCTGTTTAGCGATATAGTGTATCCCGGCTTAAGTGCCAAACCAGCTAGTAATTATTAGTAATTATGATCTTGAGACCGGAGGGTAAGCTAGTAATTATTAGAAAAATACCGGGTAGTTACAAATTGCTGGACGATGGACATTGTTGAACTGATTAACAACACATCATGAAAGATTTTTACTATACTTTAACTACTTTGTGTATTGCTACTAAAGCTAAGCGACTTATTTTAATTCTGAGAGAAATAGTTGAGCAAAAATGTTTTATTAATTCAATACATCTAAATTTGATACATTCAAACAATGACCGTTACTTAATTTGTGACCGCTCTGTATATTCGCATGTGTGATTAGTAAAGGGAAAGCATAAAGTAATACTAGTTGATCAACTGTATTTCTCAACTTATTTATTTTCAATAACGAATTCTTTTACAAACTTTAAGTAATTACATATAATATATTCACATTAAATTATGTTATTGTAGACATCATTCATGGCCTTCAAACTGAGGGTATTTGGAAACAAAATATTAACGTTCTAACTACCTGCCTCGAATAATTAATTATACTGACTTAATAAAAGCGGAAGAGACGGTGTGAATTTGATTCGATACCCGATATTTTATATTAAAAAATTGGAAAGGGGTAAAAATCGAAAGCGCCCAACTTCACAATGTTAAAAATTGTTGGGCGATGGCCATTGGGTGGCTGGATTACAGTTAGCTGTGCTGGTTTAATAAAATATTATTTATATCCAACTATTTCGCTTATATTTTAAACAAGTCGATTAGCTTTAATAGCAACAAACAAAGTAGTTAAAGCATATAAAAAAGAATGGTTTATCACATGTAGTTAAACACTCAACAATGACCATGGGCTAACAATTTGTGATCACCCCGCAGATTTCCGATACGATTTCGTATTACTTTGTACCAAAATAACAGACTTTTTTTTTATATAAGTATTAATCGCTTGTGGTCGAGATGTCGTTTGGTTTGGTTTGGTTAATGAACGTCGCACTAGAGCTGCACAGTGGGCTATTGGCGACGGTACGTGGCTTGTATCGAAGGAAAGACCCGGGAACGATGCCTCGTATATTTGAACCATGGTCAGATGACGAGGACAACACCTGAGCTGGCACCCAACGCCTTCAATAGACGTCGGGACTTTGGACCCCGATCAGATTTATCGTGCACCAGTCCCGTTATACACGCCGTTAATTTTTGTGGATGTTCTGGACGACATTCTAGTATTTTGGCAGCGAAGTTGGCAACCCTCCGATCGCAATATCACTACTTTTTACTATTCTTTAGTCTAGTCCGCGCAAAGGCTCGAACCGGGAACCCCTTGGATTTCCAGCTGACGCCCCAATCCACTCGGCCACGGAAGCCTCATCTCGAAGGTTTTTGGTTTGGTTTTGGTTAATTAACGTCGCACTACAGCTGCACAGTGGGCTATTGGCGACGGTTCGGGGTCAATCTCGAAGGAAAGACCCGGGAACACATTCACACACATTCATACATGCACCTCGTTATTTTAGAACCATGGTCAGATGACGAGGAAACACCTGAACTAGCACCCAACGCCTTCAATAGACGTCGGGACTTTGGACCCCGATCAGATTTATCGTGCACCAGCCCCGTATACACGCCAGTATAATTTGTTAGATATTCTGGACGACTTTCTAGTATTTTTGTAGCGAAGCTGGCAACCCTTCGATTGCAAGATAACTACTTTTTTACTTTTCTATGTCAAGTCCATTTCCCAGATTCGAACCACCAATCCTCTGATTAGTAGCTGAACGCCTTACCAACTGAGCAACTTGGGCTCTCATCTCGAAAGAAATTCCCGGGAACACATACACATACACACACACATTCATACATGCACCTCGTTATTTTAAAACCATGGTCAGATGACTAGAAACACCTGAACTGGCACCCAACGCCTTCAATAGACGTCGGGACTTTGGACCCCGATCAGATTTATCGTGCGCCAGTTCCATATACACGCCGTTAATTTTTGCGTATGTTCTGGAAGACTCTTTCTAGTATTTTGTAGCGAAGCTGGCAACCTTCCGATCACAAGATCACTACTTTTTTTTTTACTTTTCATTGTTAAGTCCATCGCCAAGGATTGAACCAGGAATACTCGGATTCCGAGCTGACGCCTTTAACCGCTCGGCCACGGAGGCCTTCTCGTGCGGTGGACTTGACAAAGAAAAGTAAAAAAGTAGTGATCTTGCGATCGGAGGGTTGCCAGCATCTCTACAAAATTACCAGAAAGTCGTCCAGAACATCCAAAAAGTTTTACTGCCGTGTATACGGGACTGGTGCACGAGAAATCTGTTCGGGGTCCAAAGTCCCGACGTCTATGGAAGGCGTTGGGTGCCAGTTCAGGTGTTTCCTCGTCATCTGACCACTGATCTCTAACTGTAACTTCTGGATAGGGCAAGGTTTGGTTTGGTTTGGTTTGGTTAATTAACGTCGCAATAGAGCTGCACCGTGGGCTACTGGCGACGGTTCGGGTTCAATCTCGAAGGAAAGACCCGGGAACACATACACATTCACACACACATTCATACATGCTCCTCATTATTTTAGAACCATGGTCAGATGACGAGGAAACACCTGAACTGGCACCCAACGCCTTCAATAGACGTCGGGACTTCTGGATAGGGCAAGACATTTTGTTGACTTGAAGCCGATATGGAGGCCGCCATGATGTGTCCCACTTTTCTTGATACCGCAATATTTCGTATATTTTTCATGTTAAAATACGCCGACAAATATTACTTTTGGGTAAGTTTTTTTTATTTTCTTTTTAAACCCATTTTAAATGTAATCTGCTATTAAAATAGGAAGTCATTTGCAAGTCAAAGTAGAAGTAGTTAAAAAACAAGAGCAAAAACTATCTGTTTGGCAGTATAAAAATTAATTCTATAAGAAGAAAATACAATATTTATATACATTTAATACTTCTACAATGCTTTGGAAATAAAAAACACCACTAAATCACTTTACAAAAAATGTTGCGGCACAGTAGGGCAGCTTTCAATTGGTTTCAACGCGCCCGTAGAGGAAACAAGGTTTGAGCCTTTCAGCAGTTACAGTTAGAGTTCAGTGCATCTGACCAGGCCGTTATTTTTTGTGGATGTTCTGGACGACATTCTAGTATTTTGGTAGCGAAGATGGCAACCCTCCGATCGCAATATCACTACTTTTTACTATTCTTTAGTCTAGTCCATCGCAAGGTTTTGAACCGGGGATCCTTGGGTTTCCAGCTGACGCCTAATCCACTCGGCCACGGAGGCCTCTCGTTAATTTTAGAACCATGGTCAGATGACGAGAAAACACCTGAACTGGCACCCAACGCTTTCAATAGACGTCGGGACTTTGGACCCCGATCAGATTTATCGTGCACCAGTCCCGTATACACGCCAGTATGATTTGTTGGATATTCTGGACGACTTTCTAGTATTTTTGTAGCGAAGCTGGCAACCCTCCAATCACTAGATCACTACTTTTTTTACTTTTCTTTGTCAAGTCCATCGCCCAGAATCGAACCAGGAATCCTCGGATTCCCAGCTGACGCCTTTAACCGCTCGGCCACTGAGGACTTTGCGTGCGGTGGACTTGACAAAGAAAAATTAAAAAAGTAGTGATCTTGCGATCAGAGGGTTGCCAGCATCTCTACAAAATTAGAAGTTCAGGTGTTTCCTCGTCATCTGGCGGGTCTTTCTTTCGAGATTGACCCCGATTTGTCGCCAATAACCCACTGTGCAGCTCTAGTGCGACGTTTTTTAACCAAACCAATGTCTTGACGCCAATTGAGGTTGCGGCGGGTGCCAGCTGAAGTGTTGTCCTCCTCATCTGACCATGGTTCAAAAATACGAAGCATCGTTCCCGGGTCTTTCTGCGATATAGGCTCCGAACCGTCGCCAATAGCCCGCTGTTCAACCCTAGTGCGACGTTAATTAACCAAACCAAAAACCAACTAGATATTTGTAGTGAATTGTTTATAACATGCTAATTTAACATACTATTTTTAAAGTCGTATTTATATCTTGCCAAATAAGCGTCTAAATATCACTCTAAAATTTGGCTGCATGTGTTATTGGTATCCGATTCTGAGTATCGTTGTATGTTTTTATTACCATGGACTCGGAATTTATCGAAGGTATAGACCTTTCCCTTGGAAGTAATAACGAAAAAGTATTAGAAATCTTCAAAGTAATTTATGAAAACAAAATTTCAATTTATGGATCTCACCATCCAGAAACTTTAAACGTGCAGTATTGTATAGCAGGATTATACGAAATGCAGTACAAATACAATGAAGCTTATCAGCATTTTAAAGAAGTTTACGAGAATAGAATATGCTCCTTTGGACTTAATCATCCCGAAACCTTAACCGCCTGGAATAAGTGTGCATCGGTACTTTGCAAGCTTGATAAGTATGATGAAGCGTTGGATATATATAAAGAAATTTATGCCAAGCGAAGAGCTGTTTTAGGGCGTGGTCATAAGGACACATTGCATACTCGAAACAATATGGCTAGCATACTGTCAGAGCTTGGCAAAAATGTAGTGCCAATCTTTGAAGAAATTTATGACATACAGAAAGAAGCGAACCCAGAAGGATATTCTACACTGTTGACTCGTTGCAATATGGCCACTGAACTTGTGAAACAAGGGAAATATGACAAAGCTTTGGAAATTCTCGATGAAGTTTATGTCATCCAAAAGAAGAAAGCGACATGTCAAGATTCTTTAAGTACTCTTGATATAATAGCTTATGTATACACTAAACAAGGCAAGTATAATGATGCTATGAAAATTTATCGAGACGTTTACAAAGAAAGAGTAAAAATTTTAGGGCAGGATGACATAGAAACATTAACTACTTATCATTATATAGGAACTCTGCTGAATACCCAAGATAAATATGAAGAAGGATTGGCAATTTTGGAGGAAGTGTATAATAAGCGGAAAAGTATTTTAGGCGAAGAAAACATGCGTACTTTGTCTACTCAAGCCAATATTGCAGAAGCTTATTCTGACTTGGGTAATTATGAAAAAGCATTATCGATTTATTACAAGGTTTATGAAATAGAAAATAGATTGTGCCCTAATTTTAACGAACCTTTAGTTACCCTAAAAAGTATAGGAAATGTATTGAGAAAGCAAGGTAAATATAATGAGGCATTGTCGATCTTCAGAGAGATTTCAGAAAGCCAAAAGGATTTAAGCTTCGATCATCCACAAGTTCTGTTGATTCAAAATCTTATTGCGAGAACCCTTCTTCACATGGAAAATTACGACGAAGCTTTCAGTATTTATACTAAGATAGATGAAACTCGAGTGGCTTGTTTTGGACCTGAACACCGGATAACTTTAACCACACAATCTAATATCGCTTCAATACTACTGAACCAAGGCAAATATGATGAAGCATTAAAAATGTACAATAGAGTACTAGAACTACAGAAAAATGCTGAGGACATAGGCCCAGATAGTAATGATACGACTACGACACTACACAACATTGCATGTATATACTTTCGACAAGGAAGAGTTACTGAAGCTAAAAATACTTATGATGATTTATACCAGAAAAGATTATTACAACTCGGATCCGAACACCCAAATTTGTTAACTATTCAAAAGAGTATTGCTGATATTCTTTCATTCCAGGAGAAGCATGAGGCTGCTTTGGAGATGTATCAAGACGTTTATGATAAAAGGGTCCGTGTTTTAGGGAAGCAGAACCCGGACACTTTGGTTACCGAGGAAGCCATAAAAGGCTTAACTTTTATGTCTTAAAATGTATTTCTTATATATTTTTTTATTATCTGTAACGGTAAATATGTATCTTTGGATGTTGTGAATTGAAGAGATTTCCATAAATTAGACTGTAAATTTCTTGTCGTAAGCCGTTGATAATAATTTAAAAATGTAATTTTACACAATGTACTTGTTTTTACCATTAAAATGGATTTTTATTTTTAAATCTTAAAGTATAACTGTCTTGTTAAAACGATATTTAAAAATTCACATCTATTAGTTCAGTTTAACAGACGATTCAAGTAGAAATTAAAATGACCATTTTGCACTGTGTTTTCTTGTTTTATAAAACCGTTTTTATTTAAGTAACAGAAGTGTGTTGAACTAAAAATATTCTGCAAAAGAGTGTTTGCTAGTTTTGAATTGTATTAAAAAGCTAATATTTTCGAAAAATATTTTCAAAATTATAGTATATTTTGACTTTTTTTACCACTTTTGTTGGTTAATAAGTTAAAACTAATTTTAACACATTAAACGTACTGTAATAATAGAACCTTTTAATCGTGAAGTGGATTATCTGCTTTACTTTGGGAAATAACTAAAATAGAAATGTTTTGGTTGTACTACCCGCTAAATTGTAATATCTTTAATCTGTTGAGTTATTTAAAATATATTGTTAAACAAAAGTTGTGATCTTGTATATGCACGCAGAATAACGTAATAAATGTCTACAGCATCTATTGCATTTTTGACCTGCATTTTACTTCCTTTGATTAAATATTATTATTGCACTACTTTGTCATTTATTATTATGCAAGATTAAATACACTGAAGTTTTAAAAGAAGGTTCATAGAAAAACGATTATGGTCCATTTTTGTTTAAATTGAGAGTTTAATGCTTTATGGTCTCGGGGCTGTACTGTCTTGTAACAATAACTGTTTAGTAAAAAAAAAATCGGAATGCTATGTCTGATTTATAAAACTTGGCTTTGCATTTTGAGCAAAAACACACCACAGAGACCACCGTCGTTGGTTTGGCTTTCAAATGGTTTTGGAAAAGAGTTAACATTATTAGATGGAAATTATTTTTACGAGTTCTAGTATAGAACTATTGCTAACTTAGAATAGAAATTACGGAAGTGGAGGTTAACTGTTTTAATTCTAAACTTATGGTCTCTAATATTATAGCTCAATTTAAATCCCTTGTGAAATGTCATATAGACTTGAAACTTGACATAGTTACGTAATCTCGATGACAGTACCGATATAATGGCCTAATAATTGCCAATGAATGCTAGTTAATGAATTTTAATATTAAGGATTAGATTGCGGCAAGATTCGACCCAACGCCAATAGCAAAAAGCTTTTGACCACTTCAGTTAAAATACGCTAAGAACGCATTTGCTTCAACCAAATAGTTTTCTTGTGCCACTTTACAGCAAACTTGCACTAAACCAATGTATTACTTTATATTTTAACCTATTTGCTGTGGTTGGTTAACGTTTAAATAAATAAATAAATGTGTGTGTATATATATATATATATATATATATATATATATATATATATATATATATATATATATATATATATATAATGTATATGAGTGAATTTTTTGGGGTTACGTGTTAAAATTTCATTCAAATAATTTTAAATTCAAATAACTTATGATACCAAAATGATTTAAAATGTCTGATTCAATTTAAATCTTGAGGGTAAGACCTAAGAGGATGTTCAGACGACATTTTGTTATTCCGTAACGAATCTGGTAACCGCCAGATCCCTACACTTTAAGTTTCATCCGAATCATCATCCGCTACATTTCAGTCATCCGATTGCTAGTCGACGACGGTTCCCCTGATTCACCGGCCCTCCGTTTCGATTCGAACTCGCAATCCTCTGATTGTGGGCCCCTTTTTCTTATGGCCAACAATACGCAATGTTTCAAGGTGGTCACCCTCTCTACTTCTGATTCTGAACTTCTTCGTGTCGTGCATTTGAGATTCAAACCCCAACCATCTAGTTGGGCATTCTACCACCCTACCCCTTCCCCCTCCCTCCCCATTGTGGAGAAACAATTTGTTAATTAAATTTTTGTGGTGAGTTAATTGAATTAACCTTAACCTCTTCAGGGACACTGGCACATATGTATACGTTTAGTAGTTATTTACTTATGATTATTCTAAGAGAAAAAAAAATCTGTTGAACAAGTGTTTATCACAAAATCTCTCAACAATGTAAACAATAAACATCGTCGGATGGCAATATTTTATTCTACTTGAAAATCACTAATTTGTAAATATTGCAATTATGCTTTTGGTGTGTCAAAGTTCTTCTTATTATTCAAAGAATAGCGTTAATATTCGGTAAATAAAATACCAGGTATGTAAAATGCATTCAGTTTCAATGGTTGTATCAATTTTAAAATGTAATCTGTAATTTTTTTTTATTTATATTTTTTAACAAATTATAAACGTACACATATGTGTACGTTTGGAATAATGTTATTGATATAACCGTTTATTGCCCAGATTACAATGGAAGTAAAAAAATAACTCAAAATGTACAAATTATTGCAGAATAACGAAATCTCAGACTCGAATTTTGAAATATCAGATACAGAAGATGTAGTTGACATAGGCAAAACATCAATGATTGAGGAAGATTGTATGAATATACTCTGATGAAAGCATTCATTATCGCCTTCCAAAAAAACGGAGATTTGTCTTAGAAAGTGATACCAGTGACGAAGAAAGTCCGTTGAATCCAATGTCCTGCGATTTGGTACGCCGTAAAAGATAATGAATTTGCTGGTTGCCCATCAAATTTTAAATATCTTCATGACATAAAAATAACTGGTAAAATGCTCCATAAAAATAGCTCCATACGCATATTTCAAACATTTACCGACGAACTCTTTGGACATGTATACAAACTAGCTACATTTGCGAAAAATTTAAAGAACCGGTATGGCTTGAATGTATAAAATCTTTCCATTTATAATAATAACTTTGCCATTATCAGCGGCCACATATGTAGACACTATTTTCTCTGTGTATATTTATTGTTGTGTCCAATTTTTTCTGGTTCACTTAATTGCTGTCGATATGAAATGAATAAAACCTAATGCAAAATATTTTTTAAAAAAAATTGGTATTCCCTTCCCTCCTTCCCCGAAAAATTCGTCCTTGAAGAGGTTAAAAAACCTATATGTCGATTTTTTATGACTTTAAGTAACGTTCATGCCAAATTTGATGAAAATTGAACAACGCGTTTGGTCGTAAATGTGTAATAAACAAATAAATTTATATACAAATAGACAAAATGCTGAAAGGTCGAGTTAAAAAGGAACCTCAACTCTTTTTCAAAAAGGTGCAACTGTGCTTTCTTCCTTATTAAATACAACTTTTTTTTTATCGTCTTTAAACATTTTGCTTACAATCAATATTTTTCCTTCATTTCTAATCACACGCAAATGACTAATTTTAACACACGAATATACTTAGTATTGTTGATACGTTTCCTGTCTCAAAGAACAAAAGACATCTTATACGTTCAGTTTGATTTCTGTCAGTAATTTCGTGTAAAAACTTCCTTCAAATGATGAATGTAAACTCGCATTATTTCTATCTAAGAAATTAGGGTAGTTTCAAAAAGAGATACATAATATGAGTAGCGCAGACATAAACTCACGAAATTCGAGAAATGAGATTTTGGTAACAATATGAACTTTATAACTTTGGTTTCAATTTTAAAATATAATAAAGGAGCCAAAACCTTTATTTAATAATAAAACTTCAGAAAAGTCACATGGAAAAAAATAGCTATATATATGCTATTCACGCCGAATTCAAGGGCAAACGCAGTTATATACAGGAAAATGAACGTTAGCGTCAGTGACATAATTTCTCATTGGTTGGAATGTGGATATAACGGATTTTGCTTATTGAACAAGAACAAGATGACAACGCATGCATTTTCAAAACCAGTTAAATCCTTGTCTAGTTACAAAACAAGTTATGTGAAAATTACAATTTAGATTATAATTTATTCAATATTCGGAGAACTTACACATTTTTGCAAAATGTGTTGAATTTTTTCTTTATTTTTAAAAAAAAATTATGTAGTAACGTTGGAATCACTACCGCTGATGTTTTTGGCGTTTTTAACGTCTTACACAAGACTATGTTGTTCATGCAGGGTGGGGTGTGTTTAGGGAGAAAAGAAAATAATGAATCTAAAGAAGTTGTGTCTTTTATTCGACTTATTTTTCATAATTCTGATTATTTTGTAATACGAGTATTACGGTATGTAAGACTTGATTTAGGACTTGTACATGGAGGCTCCTGAAGAACAAAGCACTTCGACCGGAGGACTATTATACTATCCCCTACAAAAGAAACTTGACTCCTTATGGAAAGAGACCCGTAACTGTAGCAAAGCTCAGCAAAGACCTAATAGAAATGTCCTGGAGCTTCCAAGCTCAAGTAAAGGACGGCCCAGGTACTCAAAAGTATGAGCACAAACGGTGGCTCACTCAAAAAGAATATGGACAACAGTTTCCATCCTTATCCCTATATCCCCTACATAAAGGGTATCTGTAATCCTCATGATAGTCATATGGCTCCTAAACGTACCGGCCCCAGTCAGTAAACCAGTGGCCCTTCGAATACCATTTCGAGTGAGCTTTAATAACTGCTTATGACGTGAGCTACGGCACCCACTAGTTTACCTCCCTGGCCTGCATCTGGCCCACTGCACTTCGCCAGTCACTGTACTGTAGGTCCCTAAAAATAGAGAAGACAGTACCTCTGATCATCTCCCAAGATTTGAATAATGCAGGCTCTGGGTCAATACAGGGAGTGATAGAACCCAGCCTGGCCAATTCATCAGTCATTTCGTTACCCAGAATACCCGTCTATCCTGAAACCCAAAGTAGTTTAACTGTTAGTGTTAGTTGGTTTGCATAAGTTAGAATAGTAATCCCATACCAATAGTGTAATGTTACGTTTCTGCAGAGCTAAAACAGCTGCTGGCTATCAGAACATTTGTAGATATGTTTTCCATGTAAACCCCTGTCTATGCAAATCTTACAACACATAAGGATAGGATAGCATAAACCTCAGATTGGAAAACGGTGGTGAATTGTGCAAGAGGATAAGACGCTTTCGTCTTATATGTGTGGGGGAACACCTTCACCATTGGAATTATTAAGTTTAGAACTTACATGCTACTCTTATGTCGCTAGAGAATGCTTTGTAATTTTTAAACTTGTGTAGCCAGTAGAATCCGTTGCCAACGGCAATCTGAACGCGTTGTGTATAAACTGTTTAAGACAATCGCAAGACACCTCAATATTAAAGTGGTTTGATGGGATTGCAGCAATTGTTTTAAATGCTCTGTAAAATAAAGCATTAGCTGAAAGAGAAACATTTATATGCAGTTCAATGGATATTGACTGACACTAGAGCAAATAAAAAATTGGTTTAGTATATTAATTTTCAAAATCTGCTAAAAGAAAAGAATGTAGTAAAATATTTCGATACACTAAGACTTTTTTATTATTAATGGAAAATTGTAAAAAATAATAAGCATGTTGTAAAATATGTTTATATTATAAATTAGCATGCGAAATAGTTCTATGAGTAGTAGTTTTTTTTAATTACTAAAGAAAAAAATTGAGTTTTTAAGAAAAATGTTGTGATATTATGAATAACTATTTATATATAAATCAAATACATGTAATATACAAAAATTTAATGCACATTCTTATGTAATATAGTTTAAAGCACATGAGAAAAAATTTGGTGAAAACATATAAATATTTAAAAAAGCGCCTTAGCGTTTTTAAGGAAAAGCTTTAAAAATGTAAAAGTTTAAATTTTGAAATAAATAAAAACAATTATGGATTTTTTATGTGAAATATTGTTTTTTTAAGTTTGATTCAAAAAGTCAAAAGAAAAAAAAAGTTGAAGTGGTACGTGTCCTCTTAATAATTTACATCAAATAAATATATTAATAAGCTTCAAAAGTGCGTTCAAGTGAAAAAAAAATTCTTCTAATCGATTTTTGAGCGGGTTTCATGAAACTGAATATTGTGAAACTTTATAACCACTGAAGCTGAACCTGTCAACATTCGAATCCACAAACGGCAATCTTGCTTTTTTTTCGAAATATCCCAATGCAATAATTTAACCACCAAGTACACATTGCGAACCAACCAATCAACGTAATGTTTACGAAAAACCGTAGTGAGGTTTTACTTCACTGGCCAATTACGATATTTAAAATAGAGTTAAACGCCAGTGGCTTTTTCCTTACGCAACTCAAGGAAAAAAAAAAGAATATGCCATTCTTCACGCATGGATTGGAAAACTTGTTCCACTTACACAGTTGACTGTCGTTTCGCTTTCTAAGAATGTTTCCGCTGGTCAGTTTACAAGAGGGCGAGTGGGCTATAACATTTACCTTATGTATTAAAAAGGATTCTTTTTAAAATTAAGAAACATTTGGATATATTTGGATTTTAGTTTCAAGTGAAATTACCTTAACAGGTAGGATGTTTGATTTATTTAATTAAAAAAAGGGGGGTTGATTGTTATAAGGTGTTATTGCATTTATATGTTTATATAATTTTGTGTTTAAATATAAATTTCTTTAAAATTACAATCCATCTCTCACTTTGGTTAGTAGATCGGTAGAAATTAAATTAAACATAACACCTTTATTTTAAATGTGTGTTTATTTATTTTAAGGGGTACGGCTTCCTCATAGACGGCCATGTTAAATTCACTAACTTTGGGTGTATCTCATTTAGTCGTAAATTAATTTATCAATCTGAATTTTTTTATAGAGAAATATTTCAATAGATTTAAGACATTAACATAGTAATTTTAATTTTAAAAAAATCACAAATTTATGAATTTTTTAAATTAAAAAAAATTACTAATTTTTCTAACAAAAATACTTTTAAAAAAAGTATGAATCTCATATTTTATTTCTTGTGTTAAAGTATTTAAAAGTGTCACTTAAACAATCAAAAAAAGTTTCAGGAATATATTTCTAGTAGTTTTTAAGAAACATGCCCTCAAACAAAGAAGTTTTTTAAAATATATGACGGCCAAAAAATTTAATAATTTTCAGACAAAAAACATTTTTAGAAAAAAAGTATACATCTAATATTTTATTCCTTGTGTTAAATGTTTAAAAGTGTTACTAAAACATCAAGGAAAAGTTTCAGGCATATATTTCAAGTAGTTTTGAAGTACCATGACCCCAAACATGGAAAAAGTATAATTCCAGTAAATTGGCTTCTATGTTCGTCCGAACATTGCAATTCGATTTGTTAGTTTGTTTAAAAAAATATTTTTAAAAAATACTTCCAAGTTGAGGATTACTACAAATAAGGTATCATTTTAAACAAAACAATTTAAAAAAATCTAAACAACGGTATTTTTCCAGCGTTAACGGTGACGGACTGCTTTTAACATTTTTAGTTTAGAAATCCTGTTTATAAGCAATAACTTTAATTCAATGAAAATAAATGTTATTCATTTTGATTCTAACTTTATAATTAAATAGCTAAACTCCCTATAAAAAAAATATTAAAACATTTTAAAATAACACACGTTTTTCCAGTGTGTATAATAAAATTATCTCCTTCATTATGCGCAGATTTTTTTAACGCTATTCTAACAAAAATTTAACTTTTATGGTTTTAAAAAAGCCCCCATCTCTTCGACACATCATTGAGAAAGTGATATTAAAAAAAAATCAAAATATCGAGGCTCTTTCAAATATTTCAATGCCTATTTTAAACTTGTCGCAGTAACCGATTTTTCAAAATAATTTTAACATTGCTGCAATCTAACACGTTTTAAATGTGTCATCTATAGCACGCTTACCCGTAGAAAGTAGCAACTTTTAAGCTTTTCCAAATTTTAAACAATCATAATTTAAATATGTCAATTAGCCTTAACATCGAAAGATACTTTGGATATAGTATTTTTTTTCGCTAAAATATACTCGTACTAGTAATGCAGTGAATAATTCGTAATGTGAATCATTCCTCCTCCCCACGTCCATGTCTACGCGGCCTACCTTTTTGTACACGATGGTAGGTCACTTATATCACCCGATAAACAAGGACCTATTTTAAAGACGAATTCAAGTCAAAAACTATCAATGCATTATTTTATTGATCTATCTTCATATTTAAAACTTAAATCTAGTTTGAATGCATGGCATATCATAGACATTAGTTGCTTTCCTCTATGGCAGTATACACGGCGTATGAGAATATAAATAAACAAAATATTGAATTCATTTTTATACAAATACTAAGCAATTTTCAATGTTCTATAGTTTTAAACGATATAAATCTCCACTTACCCATCGAAGCAGTATTGAAAATAAATACAAAACGCTCCTTTTCATTCACAGTTGTATGAGTAATTTGATGCTGACGAATAAACGTTTTCTGAGTTCCTTTGTGATACTAAGCTGCGCAGTGCACACCTACTGAAGTTTCAATTATGAGGAACATCCTTTCAAAAATGTTATCAAAGGCACATCGCTGAAACTGCAGGATATTTTCTCATTACTGTCATTCAAAATTGTGTCGAAACTTGTGGTTATCGAATTGTTCCGTTACTAGACAATGAACATTCGCATTTTTTATAAACTCAAAAGGATTTTCTATTTAAGCTATTTTAGCAAAATATATTTTATAGTGTGTCAAAAGAAGTACGCATTACTTTTCGTTCTTTAATATAGAAACATTAAATTCAGTCTATAAATATATCTCTATGAATCTAAATAGTGTTTTTCTCTTCTTTGCTTTTTGACCGAAAAATTTAGTGCACAGCAAGATATGTTTTCAAAATATGTTTAGTGCATAAAGATATGTTTTCTCAGCGTAATTAAACGTGTTATAGTTTTCAGTGAAGAAAACCTGTAATTTATAACACATGTAGTAAATTAGATAATAGCGATTTTTTTCTATAAAAATATTTAAAAAAATTATATTATTTTCTTGCATTTTGTGTTTTACGACACTTTACCTCAATTAAAATATAGATACGAGAAGTGAAAGTGCTATTTAAAAACGACGTCAGTATGTGAAAATAACGTTAACTTCTGAATAATAGTTTTATAACTATCCAAAATAAAAATTTATGTATTAGTATTTTAAAATGTGCTTCTCATCTGCGAATGTTTTAAGTCTCAAAATATTTTAGTATTTATTAATATTTTGAGTCACATGTTTCAATTTAAACATGTAACGATGCTTTTCATAAACTGGTAGGTAAACATATCTGTTTCAATCGAAATATATATTGTCAATTTAAAACGTAACGCCTATATATAAAATAAAATGTTTATAAACATGTATTTTTTATAGAAATATTTCCCTTGCTGCAAAGAAATCAAAACAATCGCATTTATTATGAATTGTTACGAGCGTAATTTTCTTTAATTAAACTAAACCTATTTCTTTCAAAAAGAGGCTTGTTAAAAAACTCGCATTTGTTTAAGTAGTTTCATTGTTGTATATTTAGAAGATAATAAGGCATTCTCTCTACAGAGATTGCAATCCCACGCTATCCCAGTTTCTTGAAAAACATTCTTTGTTATCATAGGCTAACACCAATTCTGAGATTGGCAAAGAAACCTTGCCTTTGTTGGACTTGAGAAAGCTTTTACGTCAAAAAGGAAGTAGTGTTTTAGTGACTCAGATGGCATTTTTGCTCATTATGGATAGATCATGTATATTAGAAGTTGTATTTAAAGACTTGCGAAAATACTCGGTATTCTCAGTGGATTATTTTTTAAAAAAAAACAGAAAATACTTACTATTTAATCGCCCTCTATAATTTAAATATATCAAAGTAGGTTCTCACAGTAAACAGTTATGTTTAAATAAACATTTAAAAGGTGTGGCAACGAATGTGAATTAAAAGAAGTAAGTTGTAAAATTTCAGTTAATTTGTAACTTATCGACCCAAAATAAACTGGAAAAACTGTTTCCTGAACTTTTTGAACACTTTTTAGTAATACCGCTTTGCAATGGGATGTAGTGCATTGAAAACTTGTGAAAAAAAAACGAGTTTACAAAAAATGAGGATATACCTGGTTTTGTAACTAGACGGTTAAGTAGAAACTATGATTTTACCGTCTCATGAAATTCGGATAATTAGTTTCTGAGATAAAAGAAAACAAACATGAGCTCTCTTATTATATTATTTTTATTAGTTATAAATTTTGTATCATAAAATAATTTACTTTAACGTGTTAATTTTTTTGTATAACTTTATCTAAAATTAGTAACTATTTCAAATAGTTTTCCAGTTTTAGATATAAGTTTGCGTAACTTAAATATAATATTGTGTTTTTCTATAGAATTTTAAAATGGTTTTTGATAATAGTTTTACAACAGTTAAGTGGAAATAGTTTTATAAAATTAATTATAAAGTCTATAAAATTAATTATAAAGTTTTATAAATTTTATTAAAATCTCGAATAGTTATGGTAGTCATATTTAAGTAAACTGTTTCAACCTCATTTCATTGAAATTTGAAATATTTATGTTTGATTAGCTTTGAAAACAATTAATTTTATCTTCAACTTTAACTATCTAAATAAATTTGAACTTTTGTTAAAATAATAAAAAATAGAATATACCAAAGAATTGATCTATTTTAGAATTTAAAAAGTTTTCTTTTTAAATAAAAAAACAAACATGATATTTATAAATTAAAGAGCTTTATGAAATATTCCTGCAGTGTTATAATACATTCTCCATTTTTTACCAGGTAGTGTTAAATTAAACTGATTTTGTTTTTTTATTTAACTTTGTTATAATAA
Source organism: Troglohyphantes excavatus (assembly GCA_963932185.1). Lineage (NCBI taxonomy): Eukaryota > Metazoa > Arthropoda > Arachnida > Araneae > Linyphiidae > Troglohyphantes > Troglohyphantes excavatus. The sequence goes on along the minus strand of OZ010672.1, from coordinate 46,090,283 downwards.
CTCAATCAGAGCGCCTCTTTAATTTTTACAATTTTTAATGCATAGCCTCTTATAAGTATTTTAACATTAACTTTTCATTAAAAAAACTTTAAATTTCTTATCAAGACACTTTGTATCCTCATGTTATTTTCAGATATGTCACATATAAGACGTATAGCAGTAATCGGAGCTGGTGCTAGCGGTTTAGCTGCCATCAAGTCCTGCAAAGAAGAGGGTATGGCTGTGGTCTGCTTTGAGAAAACTGACAGTTTTGGTGGTCGCTGGTGTTATAGAAAGATCTACGTTCCTGGTATTGGTTCAGTCATGAAATCAACGGTATCGATCCATAGTAAAGAAATGAATGCATTTAGTGACTTTCCACCACCTATGACTTTTTCTAATTACATGCATCATTCGAAAATGCTGGAATACTTGCGTCTCTATGCCGAGACTTTTGACCTATTTCGCCATATTAAGTACCAGCATGAAGTGGTAAAATTTTTTTCCAACTTTTAATCATTTTACTTTACAATTTCAGTTCAAGACTCTACAATGAATTTAGAAATTAAAGTAAAATATTGTTAATTTTTAATATACTATTAATTTGTTTTAGGATACATGGTTGGAAATTAAAGGATTCTTATAAATTATATATTATTTGTGGAAATGTGTCTTAAAAAAACATTTTATTTTAATTTTCTTTTTAAAGTATCATTGTAAGAGAAAATAAATTCCATTACATTTTTGATCCTTAAGTTTTGTTAAGTCACCCCAATAGATATTTGATATAAATTAATAATAAATAAAATATTTTTTTATAATTGTGGAAATACATTTGAGGAACGTGGATACAAAATCAAACATGTAAAAAATTTAGATAAGCATGGAATTTTATAAAAGAGAATTACTTATATCCGTTTTTTCAAACAAATATTTAATATTTCCAAATATATTCCTTTTATTTTAAAACATGAAAATCCGAAGCTCCATAGAAACGCATGCATCTATCAAAAGTCTTTCTGCGATTTGTGATCGGACTCCCATGTCAGTTTTTGCTTAAGGGGGTCCGATACCTTCGACATTTTTATTTTTTATTTTTATACTTGTACAATCCAATTTTTTTCTCTTTCTAAATATGCATAAAAAACCATTTTAAGACGCTCAATTTTTTTTTAATTGCACATTTATTTTTAAATTAAAATTTTAGTAAATTTTTTAACAATTTTAAAATTCCTATTCCTTTTTTGTTTTTCAATATTTTGAAGCAATTTTTTTTATTTAAGATCTTGAATAATATGTAAATAGATGTATGCATTCAAATTTTGATTCAGATACATCACTTTAAAAAAATAAAATATATTAGAAATTTTGGAAAAAAAATTGACGAAAAAAAATAAAATTCCATTTTAAGTGGTTTTAAAAAACAAATTATGGTAAAAATAGGAAATCTGAATGCATACATCTATTTAAAATATATTTATCTTGCTATACACACAAAAATTATGATTTTAAGTATAATAGTAAAAAAGCCTTAGCATTTTTAGTGTTCATTAAATTTCAAAACCACGAACAGAGATATTTGCTTTTAAAGTTTACATATGATACAACTATGTTATAGGAACACATCATTAAAACATTCATAACTAAAAAAGTAATAGGAATTTTTTGAAGCAGTTTTTTGTGAGTTATTAAGATAAGTTTGAATATTATTTTTTAAATATAAAAAAAAATGACTTTTTTTTACGAATTTTGGGTATCGGACCCCCTTAAGCGCTCCTAATTTCTTAACAAAAGATAATTGCATTTTTTAAATACACTTTTTTTTTCTTTTTTCAGAAGCATATAGTTCCAGCTTCAGATTTTAAAGAGACTGGAAAATGGATTCTAAGTTCAGTAAATCTAGCAAATTATTCAGAAACAACCGAGAAGTTCGACAGTGTCTTGATTTGTACCGGTCGATTGTCGCATCCATTCATTCCGGCATTTCCGAGTAGAGACTCCTTCAAAGGCAAAATGCTACATTCCCAAGAGTTAAAAGTTGGAACTGGCTTTGAAAATTTGAATGTTGTGATTGTTGGAAACGGAAATTCGGCAATGGATGCCGCTGTAGATATAAGCGTCTTAGCCAAACAGGTATGTAAGGTTATTTGAAAATTTTAACATATTAAACATATTTTTTTAATTTTAAGTTTTAAAGTTATGATTTAAAGTTTTTTAATATTATTGAATTAAAAAATGTCTTTGCTAAACGTTTCTCTAAATCAAATAGTTATGTGAAAATACTCTTTTACTCTCACACATGATTTTAACGAATATTTGACATTCAAATATGTTATAATATTTAGTATTGTAATTATATAAAATAACTATATTTTAACTCAATTTTAATACATTACCATTTGTATATTAAACTAGTCAGAAAATTGTAAATTGTATTACTATTGCGAGTAAATGAAATAATATATATTATTTCTGTAGTTAAAATCCGTTTTACGACACTTATACTCAATGGATCTTAACACATGAGGTATCAAACGAAAGAGAATCGTACGTTCAACTCATGAATATCAACGTTTTTTTAATGCTTATAAAATAATTAATTTAAACTTGTATTTTTAAACAAACCATAATGCTGCCATCTATGAATGAGTAGAAACGTTAAACTTTTATAAGTTTTTGGCTATAAGACATAACTTAATATATTTCGCCGTTACAACGAATGTGTGTGCGTGAGTGGGGGGGGGGGGGGGGTTCATGATGTTAGTAAATGTATATTTACCATAAATAAGATAACATTGGTGAACATAAAATTTTAATTTTTAGCACACAAAAATTCTGTATAGCAAAATCGAAATAAAAACATGAGTTTCACAAATAAAAATTAGCTATATAAATATTGATTTAATATATTTTAAATATTTATCATATAATAATTTAAAATATATAAATTAAAACTGTTTGATTTCATGTAATGTATTTCTTGATCTAATTTAATTCTATATAATGACTTTAATGCACTCGAAATAGAAAACTTATTATTTAAAATAATTAAATATTTTAATAAACCATAATGTAAATAATTTATAATTATGCAACGTAAGTACATTTTTATCAAAGTATACAGGCCTATGACTAATCCAGGTTGATACAGGTATTTAAAATATAAAAATAGTATCTAGAACAAATTATAGCGCGATTGTAAAATAATTTTGCATTTCTTTTGAAGGTTTACTTAAGCACCCGAAGTGGAAGTTGGATATTACCGAAAGTAGGCCCTAAAGGACTTCCTTTTGACATGACTCTTCTCAGAAGACACGTGAACACTTTGAAGAAGTACTTTGGTAGCACAGTCAATCATTTTTTGGAGAAATATCTGGAAAGGAAATTTCAGCATGATGTTTATCAACTGAAACCTGACCATCGAGTTTTGGAAAAGCTTCCGGCAATAAATGACATTATGCCGGATAAAATACTCACTGGGAGGTATAAATCACATTTTCAATAAATTATTTGATTCTGTTATTAATAGGTTACTGTTGTGTTATTGGGGATGTATTTTTTGCATTTTTTTTAGTATTATAAGAGAAAAATGCATCCCTCTTTTTCTGTTTGATATTTTTATTAACATTTTATACTCATATAATTTCATTTGCCTTAGCGTACTGGAATGTAATTTAAACTATTTCTGGTTTTTAAGAGATAAAGAATAGTAGATGAAAATGGTTTTATTTTTAACGTTTTGTAATGTTTGGTAGTAATTTTCATTAATTCCAAATATATAGTTCATGTATACAGCTTCGTTTCATGGTTTTCTAACTTAAGTACTAATTATAATTGTATTTTACTTTTTATATTAATTATAGTATTTAAAAAAAATCCACGGTAAGTATTAGTGTCATACGAATCTCAAAATGATTCTTTTCATTTTAGAGATTTTTAATTTTTTTTTATATATTATAGCATTCAAAAAATTATATTGTTTGAGGTGATATCCTATTAATAGCAAGAAATTAACCAATTAAATTTGCTATTGAATAAAAATAAATTAATCTTTCTTTCGAGGCATCTTAGAAAAGATATTTCACACATCTTTTCCTATTTTTCCTTTTTCGATATTGATAATAAACAAAACAATTTTAGACTAAAAATACCCTAGAATTAAAAATAAAAATATATGTTACAATTCAATTCCAAATACAGTGTATCATTTACATAATGATGACCGAATATTTATCAATTTTATGCTTGTTATTTTATGTAAGTCAATACCCAAAATTTATATCTTATTATTTCCAGAGTGTGCATCAAAGGACCCATCGCCGAATTCAAAGAGAACAGTGTCCTTTTTGAAGGCGATGAGTGCCCCATTGAAGCTGACGTGGCACTCTTTGCAACCGGCTACGAGTTAAAGATACCAATTTTGGACGATAATATCTACAAGACCACTGATGGGAGACTAAACCTGTACAAAGGAGTTTTCCCTATCGGGCTGATTCACCCCACTTTGGCAATTATAGGTTTCGTTGAAAATCAAGGTCCTTCAGTTCCTGTTGCCGAAAATCAGTGTCGATGGGTTGCCAGGGTCTTCAACAAGAAACTGAATCCATCTTTAGTGGATATAGGCAGTAATGTGGACACCAACACTGTAAAGGAATCGCCTATTTTAGTGGAAGATTATGTGGAATACATGGATGCGTTGGCGCAAGAATATGGTGCCAAGCCTGATTTATCTACTTTGTTGTTTAAAGATCCATATTTGTATTGGAAATGTCTTACTGGACCTTGTTTACCTTATCAGTATCGGATTAATGGTCCACATGCATGGGAAGGCGCTAGTAGAGGAATATTGGACGCTTATGAAAGAGTGTTGGCCCCTTTAACAAGGAATTCCAATGCAAATAAATGCATGAATAACAATAATATCACTGAAAACAAGGAATGTAATGAAAAACTAGAATAAATTTTAATTAAAGTAAATATGAAAAACCTGAGCGATGAGGTGCAATTTAATTATGTGTATATTATAATATGAGATGAATGGCTGATTTTGTTGATCATTATATAGAATGTCCTAATGATTATTTATGTTTTTAATAAAGTAATTACCTTTAAATTTGTAAAGAAAACTAAACAAATCAATTTTAAAATCGTTAAACACGCAAGTTAAATATCTTAGAACACGGCTTAAATTAAATTTATGTAATTGGAATTTTACTTTCAAAACAATGTTTAGACTGTACAAGGAATCGGAAATCAACAGAATCTTTTGTTACAATTCATATTGATTAAAAAAAATATGAAAGAGTGTTTGCCCCTTTAACAAAGAATCCCAGTGCAAATAAATGTATGAATAACAATAATATCACTGAAAACAAGGAATGTAATGAAAAACTAGAATAAATTTTAATTAAAGTAAATATGAAAAACCTGAGCGATGAGGTGCAATTTAATTATGTGTATATTATAATATGAGATGAATGGCTGATTTTGTTGATCATTATATAGAATGTCCTAATGATTATTTATGTTTTTAATAAAGTAATTACCTTTAAATTTGTAAAGAAAACTAAACAAATCAATTTTAAAATCGTTAAACACGCAAGTTAAATATCTTAGAACACGGCTTAAATTAAATTTATGTAATTGGAATTTTACTTTCAAAACAATGTTTAGACTGTACAAGGAATCGGAAATCAACAGAATCTTTTGTTACAATTCATATTGATTAAAAAAAATATGAAAGAGTGTTTGCCCCTTTAACAAAGAATCCCAGTGCAAATAAATGTATGAATAACAATAATATCACTGAAAACAAGGAATGTAATGAAAAACTAGAATAAATTTTAATTAAAGTAAATATGAAAAACCTGAGCGATGAGGTGCAATTTAATTATGTGTATATTGTAATATGAGATGAATGGCTGATTTGTTGATCATTATATAGAATGTCCTATTGATTATTTATGTTTTTAATAAAGTAATTACCTTTAAATTTGTCAAGAAAACTAAACAAATCAATTTTAAAATCGTTAAACACGCAAGTTAAATATCTTAGAACACGGCTTAAATTAAATTTATGTAATTGGAATTTTACTTTCAAAACAATGTTTAGACTGTACAAGGAATCGGAAATCAACAGAATCTTTTGTTACAATTCATATTGATTAAAAAAAATATGAAAGAGTGTTTGCCCCTTTAACAAAGAATCCCAGTGCAAATAAATGTATGAATAACAATAATATCACTGAAAACAAGGAATGTAATGAAAAACTAGAATAAATTTTAATTAAAGTAAATATGAAAAACCTGAGCGATGAGATGCAATTTAATTATGTGTATATTGTAATATGAGATGAATGGCTGATTTGTTGATCATTATATAGAATGTCCTATTGATTATTTATGTTTTTAATAAAGTAATTACCTTTAAATTTGTCAAGAAAACTAAACAAATCAATTTTAAAATCGTTAAACACGCAAGTTAAATATCTTAGAACACGGTTTAAATTAAATTTTTGTAATTGGAATTTTACTTTCAAAGCAAAGTTTAAACTGTACAAGGAATCGGAAATCAAAAGAATATTTTGTTACAATTCATAGTGATTTAAAAAAAATATTAAAAAATATATTTAATTCAGATTTCTCAGTCCTCAAAAATTTATATTTGAATTATATTGGCTTAAATTCAGAGATAAAAAGGATAAAATAAATAGTGAAAATATATTATTATTTATTTAAATATGAATTTGCCAATTCCATACGCTAATCCATTACAAACTTTATAAATAAATTACAATAATTTTTTATATATATTTTAATCAATTATAATGAGGATAATATAAATATCGAAAATATAAGAATTTACTTATGAGAATGAATATATAAGAATAAAATTATGAGAGTGAATATATAAGAATAAAATTATGAGAGTGAATATATAAGAATATAATTATAAAGTTTATCTAAAAGAATTTGTATCTGTACATGCCAAGTCTTACAATTTTTGCTTGTATATTTTACAAGTTATGTTCTAATAAATATTAAAATTATGTTTTCAAGTTCCATTATTTTTAAGATGATATTTTTTTTAATTTTATTCATTGTATTTCCTTATATTATATTTACAATAACTTTACAGAAATGATATATTACACTTTATTAGCCTTTTTGGGTATACATACTAACATTAATTTTAAATATATTAGTACTTTTAAACTAGAAAATAAGGAATGATAGAAAAATAGTTATCAGTATTATAAATGACAATTTAAATTATTAGTAAATCTCACAGTATTAATTATAGATAACAAGTAATGAATTAAATTAATCAAGTACAAATGCAACTAAGTGTAAAATAATAGGAAGCTTTTTTATAAAATAGCTAATCATTATTAGTTAAACTGACGATATTACTAGTACTCATAGACCAAAATTTAAAAAAAATAATTGACTTCCACAAGGCAAATTGACTCAAAATTTAAATCACGTTTTAAAAATTATTAAAAAAAATTATATTTACTTATTGTAAATATTCTGCATAAATTCTATCATTTGTAACATAAATATATTTAAATTTAACAAGTTTTAATAATTTTATGGGGGAAAAATAACTCACATTAATCTTATAGTGCTCACACGGCAAGAAATGTGATAAGTTTAATTAAAAATATTTTTTTTACTGCACTATATTTTTTATTGATTCAATATGTTGGGAATCGCACGTATGATGTTAAGCAAGGGCTTGACAAAGTTTTCAGAATACATTGAAATAAAACTTGTCAATTTCCCCAAATGTAAGGTGCATTTGTATCTTTCACACTCTATTTCAAGTATTTTTAAGACATAAATAAAACAAATTTGTCTGTTTTACAAAATTAATCTAAAGTAAAATTCAACATTATTACATAGAAAACATGTCGAATGATAGAAATGTTAAATATAGATAAATGAATATTTTATTTATTGAAATTTATTTATTACTTCAAGAAAAGTAATTCCCACTACTTCTCAGCAAGCAAAGTTATTATAAGACCTTCATCAAATTTGTCAAATTGAAGGTTTTATGAAGGATGTTTTTAACAAAAAACTGCAGCTTATTTGAAGTTTTTAAATTTCCTGCATAAAATCTTTCAAAATATATACATTTACTCTTTATTATTAAAAATTAATGTTTTTTTGCAGGATGATTTGAAGGTTTTTTACAGTTTTTATGAAGGATATTGAAACAAAAATCTTTAATTTCATAGATCTTAAAAAACACTGCAGTTTTCCTGCATAAAGCATTCAATTAAACAATTTTGAATGAAGGTTTTGTGCTGTCTTTTTTGCTGAGTTGTTAAGATTTCAACTCTCTGAGGGACAATTCTACACATATACACAAAATTCTTAGAAAAATATAAGTTTAAAATCAAAATGACACTACAAAACTATCCCAAATTAAATGCGATAAAATATATTTTAACTAGAACATAATTATTGAGTCGAGTTGAGATAAAAAAAAGCCTTATATAAAAATACTCTGCAATCACTATTTTAAACATACCACTGTATTCTAAAATAAGTATAAAAATACTGTTTTTCTATTTTGAATTTCAACTATTTTCTGTGAAAATTGAAAAAAAAATCATACAATTGATACAAACAAATTCATCTAGAAAGAACATTCTTTAATAAAAAACACGCTTTGTTAATATATGATACCGCGTATTCATATTTCATATTCTTAGTTTAAAGAAATTAAAAATTTCTAAATTCAGGTGAGTTTTTTAAGGAAAACATTCAGTCATTCAGTCATTCTAGTGTTGAAAAGGCGTCCATTGGTCGAATTAGGTTTTCTATAAACAATTAAGGATTTCCGTACGAGATGTTAGATGGCAGCACAGGACAGTAAATCATTTTCTCTTTTCAATTTCATTGTTTATAAATACCTGTTCCCCTTTATATATAAATTTTTCGTATTTTCTTAAAATTTAAAAAAAATCTAGTAGCTATCAGAAGGAAGCTCACTATAAAATAAAATAAATTTATTTCCTTATTTTAAAATCTTCATTATTAATTTTATACTTCAGATGTGTGTTTAGATGATGCAGCAAGAGATGGATAATGCCGCAGTTACCATAGTAACGGTAGAAATACGTATTTCAGGTGATGACATTTTAGGATGAGATTAATTTAATTGGTTAGGCAAAATCCAGAATTTGTTTTATTGAATATTTTTAATAAAAAAAATCAAACGAAAATTTAATTTTAATGTTATTTTCATAATTTTAACTATTTTTTTTAAATATGCAAACTACATGAATAAAAAAGTCAGGTCCCACCGAGACTTGAACTCGGGTCGCTGGATTCAAAGTCCAGAGTGCTAACCATTACACCATGGAACCACGTGCGGTTTTTGCATATAAAATGATCAAATTGTAGAAATAAATTTACCAATGAAAATGATAAATTTATATTAAACTTGGATAACTGGATATTTAAACTCTAACAACAGAAAATTTACTCGCATTAAAGCAATTGATTGAATTAATGTGTTCAATTAAAATGTATCTTTTTATATTAATTTGAAAAATGTTTTCTAACGGAAATTAAATAATTACGTTATTTATAATAGCAAACTAAGTTTAACAAAATAAACAAAAAAAATAAAAAATAAAAAATAATAATTTATAAAATTTGTGAAATGAATGACTGGATGTCACTCCTGTATTTACTGTAGTTTTTGCTTCTGTGTGCAGTATTTGAATCTTATAAATTATTACTGTATAATATTCATAAATAGATTTTTATCATTGTAATTTAATGTTTCCAATTATGTATTTCCATTAAGTATTTTAATAGTCTTTAAAAGTGTTGCTCCTTTAAGCACATAAAAAATTTAGCACATGCTTAAATTCTAGCATCTTTTACTGAATTTTTTGTTTATTCTCAGAATTAATAATTGGTTTACATAAAATAACAAACGTTTACATGTAAAACAAGTAACTTTATTATTGATAAATATTATATAAATAAATATGTACTATAGAAATATTATTCGAAGCGTTATTTTAATAAAATAAATTAAGCATATATTATTTATAAATACAATGAAATAATTATACACATATCTAGTGAAACTTTGAAACAATAATATATTCTAGAATGATACAAACCTTGCATAAGAAGTTTTTGATTCTAGTTGAGTAACATTTAAGCACCTTCTTGCTTATATTTATGAGAAATATTACCATTTAATATAAATAAAATATTATTATTATATGTTATTATCATTTGATATAATTAAAATAAGTTATTATCATATAATTCAATAAAACAATTATTAGTTTATATAATATTATAAAATATCTTTTCTGTGATTTAAAAAAATATTACGCCTTAGTGAGTATACTTACTTAGTAGTATTACTTTAAACTAGTAGAGAAAACATTAAAGTATTTGTATATAAAATGCAATTTCTTATTTCAAAAGGAACGATAACAATTTTAAATTACTTAAATGAAATGACCATGTGTTAATATATATTTTAAACGAAACTTTGTACTTGATAATATTGAAGCTGATGAGATAGTACTTCATAAATTTGAAGATTATTTCCATTGAAATATAAAGAATTATTTCATGTTTTGTTTTTAGAGTAAAATACTAAAACAAAAAATTTAAATAACTTGTCTTTCATTATTTAAAAATGTATAAAACAATAATAAAACTATTGTTTAAATATCTTATCTAAAATAAATAGATCAGTTAAAATATCATTTAAACAAAATCGTAGAGAGAAAACTACGATTTTACTGAGACTTTTAAAAATGAGAATATTAGTTTCCCAGAAGCAAACAAACACATATTCGTCATCTATTACTAGTATAAAATAAATAGATCAGTTAAAATATCATTTAAACAAAATCGTAGAGGGAAAACTACGATTTTACTGAGACTTTTAAAAATGAGAATATTAGTTTCCCAGAAGCAAACAAACACATATTCGTCATCTATTACTAGTATAAAATAAATAGATCAGTTAAAATATCATTTAAACAAAATCGTAGAGGGAAAACTACGATTTTACTGAGACTTTTAAAAATGAGAATATTAGTTTCCCAGAAGCAAACAAACACATATTCGTCATCTATTACTAGTATAAAATAAATAGATCAGTTAAAATATCATTTAAACAAAATCGTAGAGGGAAAACTACGATTTTACTGAGACTTTTAAAAATGAGAATATTAGTTTCCCAGAAGCAAACAAACACATATTCGTCATCTATTACTAGTATAAAATAAATAGATCAGTTAAAATATCATTTAAACAAAATCGTAGAGGGAAAACTACGATTTTACTGAGACTTTTAAAAATGAGAATATTAGTTTCCCAGAAGCAAACAAACACATATTCGTCATCTATTACTAGTATAAAATAAATAGATCAGTTAAAATATCATTTAAACAAAATCGTAGAGGGAAAACTACGATTTTACTGAGACTTTTAAAAATGAGAATATTAGTTTCCCAGAAGCAAACAAACACATATTCGTCATCTATTACTAGTATAAAATAAATAGATCAGTTAAAATATCATTTAAACAAAATCGTAGAGGGAAAACTACGATTTTACTGAGACTTTTAAAAATGAGAATATTAGTTTCCCAGAAGCAAACAAACACATATTCGTCATCTATTACTAGTATAAAATAAATAGATCAGTTAAAATATCATTTAAACAAAATCGTAGAGGGAAAACTACGATTTTACTGAGACTTTTAAAAATGAGAATATTAGTTTCCCAGAAGCAAATAAACACATATTCGTCATCTATTACTAGTATAAAATAAATAGATCAGTTAAAATATCATTTAAACAAAATCGTAGAGGGAAAACTACGATTTTACTGAGACTTTTAAAAATGAGAATATTAGTTTCCCAGAAGCAAACAAACACATATTCGTCATCTATTACTAGTATAAAATAAATAGATCAGTTAAAATATCATTTAAACAAAATCGTAGAGGGAAAACTACGATTTTACTGAGACTTTTAAAAATGAGAATATTAGTTTCCCAGAAGCAAACAAACACATATTCGTCATCTATTACTAGTATAAAATAAATAGATCAGTTAAAATATCATTTAAACAAAATCGTAGAGGGAAAACTACGATTTTACTGAGACTTTTAAAAATGAGAATATTAGTTTCCCAGAAGCAAACAAACACATATTCGTCATCTATTACTAGTATAAAATAAATAGATCAGTTAAAATATCATTTAAACAAAATCGTAGAGGGAAAACTACGATTTTACTAAGACTTTTAAAAATGAGAATATTAGTTTCCCAGAAGCAAATAAACACATATTCGTCATCTATTACTAGTATAAAATAAATAGATCAGTTAAAATATCATTTAAACAAAATCGTAGAGGGAAAACTACGATTTTACTGAGACTTTTAAAAATGAGAATATTAGTTTCCCAGAAGCAAACAAACACATATTCGTCATCTATTACTAGTATAAAATAAATAGATCAGTTAAAATATCATTTAAACAAAATCGTAGAGGGAAAACTACGATTTTACTGAGACTTTTAAAAATGAGAATATTAGTTTCCCAGAAGCAAACAAACACATATTCGTCATCTATTACTAGTATAGATTATTATATTAAACAGATAAGACATATGGATACATTAAAGATATTATAAGAATTTTTTTGGGTGTTCTATTAAGGGGTTCTTACAAGGGGTACAAGGATGTTCTATAACGGGTATTTAATCCTAACAATAAGAGCTGAAGAAAATTTATGGGTATTTATACGTTTATTGTTTTTAGTTCATCTCTGTAGACACAATTAAATCGTCAGGTTTAAGAAGGGAGTAAGTACAAAAATCAAGTTTTTGAGAAATCGAAAAATACTGTGTAATCGAATATATTTGTATAACTCATTCGATAACCACCAAATTTTTACTGGAACTTCAGAATCCTATTTAGGTATAGAGTAGTACTTGGAAACAATGTATATCTACCCAGAATTTTTTATAGATTTGAAAAAAGTTGTTGGATTTATTTTCTTCTTAAAACATGTGAAGTGTCAGTAAAAAATGAAATAATAGTAAATAATAAATAATAATAAGTATTAATAATAATAATAGTAAATAAATAGTAATAATAATAATAATAGTAAATAAATAGTAATAATAATAATAATAGTAAATAAGTAAATAAGTAGTAGTAATAATAACAATAGTAAATAATTTCTAAAATGAAAAAGAAAAAATATGTTTCTTTAGGTCCTATATCTATCTCTAGGGAAAAACCTTTGGGTTTTTTTCTTATCACACACGTGTAGAGTGAAGCTTGGAGAAAATTAAGGGTACTAAAAGTAATTTTGCCATTTTTTGGTTTTTTATTACCTTAAACCTGACTATGGTATTCGAATATGAGACTGTTTCAACCTCATTTTGTTGAAATTTAGTATATTTATGTTTGATTAGCTTTGAAAACAATTAATTTTATCTTCAACTTTAACTCTCTAAATAAATTTGAACTTTTGTTAAAATAATAAAAATTAGAATATACCAAAGAATTGATCTATTTTAGAATTTAAAAAGTTTTCTTTTTAAATAAAAAAACAAACATGATATTTATAAATTAAAGAGCTTTATGAAATATTCCTGCAGTGTTATAATACATTCTCCATTGTTTTACTAGGTAGTCTTAAATTAAACTGATTTTGTAATTTTTTTTAATTTGTTATAATAACCCAATTAAAGCATGTCTTTAATTTTTAATGCAAAGCGTCTTATGTGTTATCTTAATGTGAAATTTTCATTGAAATAACTTGAAATTTTTTATTAGTACACTTTCAATCCTCATGGTATTTTCAGATATGTCACATATAAGACGTATAGCAGTAATCGGAGCTGGTGCTAGCGGTTTAGCTTCCATCAAGTCCTGCAAGGAAGAGGGTATGGCCGTGGTCTGCTTTGAGAAAACTGACAGTTTTGGTGGTCGCTGGTGTTATAGAAAGATCTACGTTCCTGGTGAAGTGTCAGTAAAAAATGAAGTAATAGTAAATAATAAATAATAATAAGTATTAATAATAATAATAGTAAATAAATAGTAATAATAATAATAATAGTAAATAAATAGTAATAATAATAATAATAGTAAATAAATAGTAATAATAATAATAATAGTAAATAAGTAAATAAGTAGTAGTAATAATAACAATAGTAAATAATTTCTAAAATGAAAAAGAAAAAATATGTTTCTTTAGGTCCTATATCTATCTCTAGGGAAAAGCCTTTGGGTTTTTTTCTTATCACACACGTGTAGAGTGAAGCTTGGAGAAAATTAAGGGTACTAAAAGTAATTTTGCCATTTTTTGGTTTTTTATTCCCTTAAACCTGACTATTGAATTATAAACTTATATTCTTTGATCGTCCTTCTACCATTATACACATACAGATTTCGCAAACTTATGAAATCGAGACTTGAAAGGATGTTCTAAATGTTACTGATTGGTGGCGAGACCTTCCAAAGAAATCGAACATGCATTTCCAACCACAAACAACTTGAAGAACAATTGAAGTTGTCATTAAAGATTTTTCAAAGTTCAGCACTGTTTCACAAAGAATAGCTATGCCAGGTATTGCAAAAGTCTTGTATGTTTCTGGGAAATAATTGTATTTCCTGAACTCAAAGACAATTGCATTCTCAGTAAATAAATTATTTAATGACCCACGCACTCGCTTTTTAGGGCATTTAAGAGAAACTTAAGTAAGTTAAATTTTCCTTAAATTTCTGAAAAAATTCTCGCTGCGGACAGGTTTCTGAAAACTTCTCTTTGTTATTTTATCTTTATTTCTTTATCTTCATACACGCATGCAAATATTGCAACTTCCCAAAACAAAAAAGTTGTTTCCTTGCTTGAGATGATTCAATTACAGCAGCCATTCTACTTTTTTCTGCTTACTGTAAATGCTTTGTGCCCTTTTGCTTTTGCCGAATTTTCTAAACCTACATCTGGCTATTTTTTAAAAATAACTACAATTGAATATGTGGGTGCAAGAACAAGACAGCTCCAGTTTCCAAAATTGTTCAAAAAAGACGAAAAACACTGAACGCTTTTTGCATCGTATAATACAAAAGTCCAGCTTCTTTTCCTTTATATATCCATTGTTTACAGCTGTATGGTTCTTGCACTAATCGATAGAGGATTTTATTATCTATATAGGAATACGTGAAAAAGTGTAAATCAGAAAAAAGTGGAGCTGGCTTGTTCTTGCACCTACATCTTTAATTTTAAAAGTCCGTTCTATAAAGTTTGATTAGTACTTTTCGACACCTGTAGTAATATTTCAACGTATATAAAATATACTCGTACGTACGAGTCGTAGCATATCTATATACTGCTAATATTTCTTTAATTAGAGAACGAAATATTGGTACAGACCACGTAGTCGACACCCAGTGCATTGGCAAATTCGTATTATAGATTCTGCTTTTACAGTAGGTACCTTTTATAATATTTAAAAATACTACAAAATACATTTAACGTTATACGACAGATGAACACGTAATTTTTTTATTCACGAAAGTTCATTGACTTAAACTATTGACTATAGGAAAGAATAATGAAATGAGTACGGTTTACTTAGTTCAGATATTCAAATATTTTCAGCTTGGAGTTGAAGTTAACTAATAAATGAGAAAAATTTAAGCGAAGTAACTTGTTTATTTTAAGTAACTAAGTTGAAAGATGTCATTAATGAAATTGCGCATTTTTCAAGATTTATTTTAAAGAAAATGAAACAATTCAGCTCAATAGAAAAACAAAAGAATTCCGTAAAAATATCAAAGACAATGTTTTGCAATAAATTGTATATTTTAGCAGTGAGTAAATTCAAATTATTTTTGGTTAATTGTGCGAATTCAGATGTGATATCATCACTATGTCACAAACTTGCAACCACACTATAACTTCCACGTATTGCATTGACTTTATATCGCTCTCATTAATGCATGTGTCATATAGGACATCTCTGTAATTATCTTTGAAATACTTATTTTTGTAGAATAATTGCCCTTTTGCTGAAGAACGTTAAATTTTTACGAATCTCCTATTCTTTAGCATTAATAATTCGAAACCTCATTTTCCCCTATTTGTAAAGCTTTGGAAAAAAAGCCAAATAAATTTTTAGCAACTTAAATTTTTTCATTGGAAGGTATTAAAAAAATTGTAATACAAAACGCAGGTATATTTGTAACTAATTCGATTTTTATAGTTTTCATATAGAAGTTTTCATGCCTCAAACTATTACGTTTTTTTTTGTATACTCAAACAAATCGAATGTTGGAATTGAAATAAATTATTTAGGAATGTAACTTTTTGCCAAAATGTATTCCATTAAACACAGAATATTTAAAAAAAAAAACGAGATCGAAACGTAAGTTTAATAATGTGTAGGGTAGACCATTGGTACAAGGACATATTTACACAATGTTTTTCATAGTTTACATACTTTTGATCAGAGTGTTCCATTTGTCTGGTCAGGGGAAACATCACGGTCGCCACTATCACACCAGTATGGAGTCAGTTGTGTTAGTTAGAAGTGATCTGAACAACTTTTTTTAGTTTTTTCATTAGGAAAGTAAATTTTTACACTTATGTATTAACCTTTACATAATATGTAATTTTACATTTTCATATGCCATTATGGCTTATTCTATTTGACTGTTCTTTTGTTGTTATTTTAAGCTATTACTTTAATTATTTACCTCAAGAATGAAACTTGGAGGTTCAGTTATAACGAAACCATGAGAAATGGGCAAGTTTACACAGGGCAGATTTACACAGTGTGTGTGTGCGGCTATTTCAAAAAGCATGACCTATAAAAGGAAGTAATAAAGGTAGGAAAAAGAGAAAAAACTACTACTCTCACAGCCACGCCGGTAAGAAATGCTTTGAAAGAAGAACAGGATATTGGATAAGTAAAAAAAAAAGAAAAAACAATCCAACTACTCCTGCAAAAAAATAAGACAACGATTCCCTCTAGAAAATTATTTGATTAAGAAAAAGCAGGAGCAGTGGGAAAAAGTAATAGATGTCAATAACCGCGGCCTTAAATCAAAAGTAGGAACCTATAGAAGAAAATAAAAAACAAAAATATTCGATTCTGATGGCGTATGCGACGATGAAAACTGTACGACTGTGTTCGTATTTAATGTTTGAGACCATACCAAAAGTCGCAATCTAGAGACAATCTGGGTACAATGCGACAATATAAGAAGTGGTTACATAATGGTTGTATTAAGTGTGATTCAATATTCTTTATTTGCAAAAATTGTGAGAAAGAATTTAAAACCGGTGAGGACTCATTTTAACTGATTTGTATAATCTTTTATATACTTCTTGAAATAAACTAAAGTAATTTTGAAAAAAAAAAACTTGTACTTTATTTACAATACTATCATACCGCAGCCTTTTATTTTACAGTTTTTAGTGGTGTGTAAATGTACCCTAGGCATTGTATAATCCTGCTCCGGTCACGAAGCAAGTGTACATAGGTTACATCATCCCACGAAAACATAGATAAATTTAATAAAGATAATAATTTAAGGTTTAAGGTACATTAAAGGCACTACATTGTAGCTTAAAGTTTAACTAATGAATTAATATTAAAAACAAAAAAAATAGAGCTAATATATCTAAAAATAGAAAAATAATATTTAAAATAGTGTATAAACCTGCTCCGGTCTACCCTAATTTAATATTAAAACAAAAAAATATTTTTCCCCATGACCCATATTCCCCTACTGTATGTTTAATTACGATTATATATATAAGAATATGTTTATTCTACGTTTCAATTCGTCATATGTTCGTCGCATCTACTTATTAAGGTATTGAAATTGAATAAATTTATAACTTATTAAATCAACTACATTTTTTGACGAAAATAATAATAAGTTTATTCTGAGTAGTATATTAGTTATATTTGCAGAATGTATATTTCGAGAAAATTTTTTCGTTGCATCTACTTGTTGAGGTATTCGAATTGAAGAAATTTATAAAGTATTAAATCAAATACATTTTTTGACGAAAATAATAATAAGTTTATTCTGAGTATATTAGTCATATTTGTAGAATGTTTATCTCAAGAAAACTTTTATTGGCTGTTTATTGTATTTTATGGAAATTGTATCGATTCATAAATACAACATAGGAATTATTTACTGTTTAGCAGTTGT
This sequence comes from Troglohyphantes excavatus, assembly GCA_963932185.1. Classification (NCBI taxonomy): domain Eukaryota; kingdom Metazoa; phylum Arthropoda; class Arachnida; order Araneae; family Linyphiidae; genus Troglohyphantes; species Troglohyphantes excavatus. The sequence continues at coordinate 46,072,053 of OZ010672.1, read as the reverse complement.
ACTTGTAATCGTTATTATTGATAAACAATCATTTTTAGTAGGAAAATTAAGATCAGAGTACGGCATTTCTCTTAAAAACAAAATTGTTTTCAACAAAATACCTCCTCCGCTTTTTAAACTTCTTCTGTAGTCACTTTTAGAATAATAAATTCAAGTAAATGAAAAAAGTGTCATGGACGGTTGGATGTCAATTGATGAATGCAATTTTCTCTCTAGAACTATTGCATATCATTTGCAAATGGAGGCAGAAGTGACCTTTAGGAAAGACTATCGCATCCTACGATCATTAGTGGAAGCTTTTATGAATAACTAATACCTAAGTGGTTAATGGGACGATTATTCAATTAACGTGAATCCTCAGCGAAACCTTGTTGCCTCAAAGATTTTTAATTAATTACGAGTTATACATATTTCAGTAGAATGAAGTTAAAAATCTGTTTAAAATATTTTAACAGCACTGAACACCAACGTAGATTTAGGAGCAAATAAATTTAAAAAAAAACACGACTAACGGATCAAAAAGCTAACGTCAGTAAGGTAGGCTACGAAAACCACACTGTAAAAAACAGGTACTTAAAAATGAGTACCTGAACCTACTCGATTTTCTTTGAGTACAATTCCATCGTAATTGAGCAATGACGTACTCAAATTTAAGTAACCGTACTTTCTCAAATATGAGCAGTATGATTTAATATTGCTAATATCAGCTTTTGTTCAAGTGATCTTAACAAAGCGACCTGACAAGCTTAAAATTGTTGCTCAGAAGATGGTTTTCTACATTATTTGATGTCGATTGCTTAAATGAAAAATGAGTTATTACAATTAAATTATCTTACTTTCTATTCTTTTGGCCCACATTTTTAACATTTATTCTGTTTATAATTTCTTCAGGTCGTCCTGGTAGTTTAACGTATAAGGCTCTGGACTGCGGTGTTTTAGGATCTGGGTTCGATTCCCGGTAAGTCATGGTTTTAATGGTCGATATTTATTAAAAGTGATTTATGAAGGCATCTGCTCTTTTTATTCATTGTAATAATTTTTGAGTACGTCTTTTTCAAAATTGAAACTTATGTATTCGGAGCCATGATAAGCATCGAATATACTCAAAAATGGGTACATTTTACTTATTTTTGAGTACTTATTTTTAACAATGTACTTGTAATGATAACGATAAGTCGTTAGCTTTTTGAAATTATAGTTGTTCCAATAGTTTATATATAGTTTTATTCCAATTTATTGGCGACTAAATGTATATTGTTGTTCGGATCCTATCAAGTATAAACTATTTAAATTTTAGATTCTGGAATTTTCATTAAACATATGGTAGCCCAAATGCAAAAGCAGTTATATCCAAAAATTTGAAAAATAAGATTTTGGTATCAATAGGTACTTTATGACTTTGGTTTCAATTTTAAATATAATAAAGAAGAAATATCCGTTATTTACTAACAAAAGTAAAAAAATATAAATCAGAATCAAACGTAGTTGTATTCACCCTAATCAAGCTTTATACAGATGCAAAAACTGTTATATCCAGCGAACGTGAACGTGAGAGTCAGAGAACGTGATAGTTGATTGTTTAATATGTCAATATAGCGACTTTTGCTTCTTTAACAAAAACAATAAGGCTCCTTATCCAGTTGCAAAGCCAGTTAAATCCTTATTCCATTTTCAAAACTAGTTAAATTCTTATTCCAGTTGCAAAACAAGTTTCGTGAAAATTGAAATTTAGATGCTAAATTATTGAGTAATATGAGAACTTACACATTTTAGGGAAAAATTGTTGTATTTTATCTTTATTTTTACAAAAACAATATTGTTGCATTAACAATAATAAAGTTTAAAAATGTGTCGCAATTTACTAAAAAACAGTTTTTTGTGCAAGTAGTTGCTTTTGCATCTGGGCTACTCAGATATAGATGACATATAATAATAATAAGTTGATTAAAAAATTGAGTAGGTAGTAGATGTAACCGAGGTTTTGTAAACTTGTGTTTTTTAAACATAATAAACAAGAGGTTTTCGAAGCTTGAATTATACCTACTTCTAACCAGCTGTGTCATTTCCTCTGATAGTCTTTTCTATTTTGAAGTTCAGAAGCAATAATGAGATCTTATTGTATATTTAACTCTTTGCCTGATAATAATGTAATAAATCCGACTGTCGGTCTTGAGGAACCCGCTTGGCATTGACGTCACAAACGCACATGTATGCAATCTCTTCATAATCTTTTATGTGGCAATCATGTATAGACCACTGTGAAGCATTGACCTTTCTTGAACCCCCACGAGAGTTTTCGATTTTTCTGGAATATGGTGATATCTGCAATTGCAAGACCATTCTTTTTCATTAGTTGTTTACATAGTTTCCTTTTTTTACACTCCTTTATGTAGACTCGCTCTGTTTGATGTTGTTGTGTGGTATCAAATCTTGTAATTACATTTAAACTCACTTCTAAATGTCACCTGGATTTGATGTATTTAGTGTAATTGCGCATTCCTGGTGATAATACAATATTTAGCATGTCAGTAAATGATAATTACCAAATAATGCTAATTAATAATAAATTTTAATATAGAAGATTTTGTTCGCGACAAAATTTGGTCTCGTGCAAAAAGCAAAATTTTATTAAACTTGTGCTTTAAGGATACTTTTTTTTAGACCGGATGACGGGTAAGTTTTTCAAAGAACGAAATGCTTAAATCGGTTTTTTTCAGTGTTTGGTTTTCTTTGATATTAAGTTTTTCAAAACACTAAGACTTTTATTCAATTTTTATTGGAGAAAAGTATAATTTTTAAGCATAAATAATGTGTAAAATATGTGTATATTATAAATTGGCATGCGAAGTAACTGTATGAGTAGTAGTTTTTTAATTACTAAAGTAAAAAAAAATAAGTTTTAGCGAATAATTTTGTGTTATTATGAACTATTAGTTATAGGAACAGTAGACCTTACGACCACCACCACCAACAAAAAAATAAATTAAAAACACATATATTAATTTTAATGACCAATAGATATTCCTACCAATTTTGGAGATAATAGAAAAACGGCTTTGATCGAGACTGCGTAACAAACAAATGCATAGACAAACTGACGAAGTGCCGAAAGGTCAGTTAACACAGGACCTATCGCTAACTCTCGGTAAATTACTATTTTTATAAAAATCAAATACATATAGTATACAAAATTTTAATGCAAATTCTTATATATTATAGTTCAAAGGATATGAGAAAAAAAATTGGTGAAAAAATATATATACTTAAAAAACCTTTGCGTTTAAAAAAAGCTTTATAAACCCCAAAAAGTTTAAATTTTGAAAATAGTACAAACATTATGGAATTTTTTATGGAAAAAACATTGTTCTCTTATATAAATTTAAGTAATATACATTAACATTTTGATTAAAAAATAAAAGGTTTAGATGGTACCGCGTTCATTTTTTGCTTTTCAATGGAAATATTAGCTAAAAAGTGGTTTTTAGCATTGATATTATTTACTAAAATAAGTACGAATCCTACTCCTGCTTAAAAAGTATGATTTAATAATTATCAATGTGGACTCTTTCATGCGTAAATCAGAATTTTTTTATGATCAGATCTCAGAATGTTAATGTTTTGCAGGTTGATTGAAACTAATACGTATTTTTAATGGGACTTTTGGTTAAAGAAATTAGTATTAAATTATTTTTTTTATATTTCCTAGGAAAAAAAAATATTTGCTATTTTATAACGTTTTACTTTATTTACAACAATTTTGCTGTTTATGTTGTTTAACTGTCTCCAAACTATCAAGAAATAAAGCGATTTAAATACCTTTTTAGAGCATCCTGTATTTACATTGCAATAAAAGAAGCATCTTAAGTAGCGATAAATACCGTCTACTAAAAATTAAAATAAACGCAGAAATATATTTTGAATTAAAATTCAAAATAAATTTGTAATTTAGTTTATTCTATAAAGCATTGTTAATGAATTAATAATACAATTTTATAGCATAACTGTTAAATCCACATCGCACAAAAAACCTTGATCAAAATGCGATGAAACATTTGTGCGATACTTGCGAAATCTAGATGTTGAAATCGGTAAAAACTTGACAATGAGACCTGACGTTTAAATTTTCTTTCCAATCATTAAGCTCCTTACAAAAATTTGCTGGACGAATGTCTTCAGGCATCTTATACATTGTTATCATACTATTTCCGACTGGATTTTTAACTAAATCCTTCCTTGTTCTATTGGTCTTAAATAGAAGTCAAACTGGAATGCTATAATATTTTGGGTTTGAGTATTCATCTAGTTTCTTTTCATTTTTCAGAGTATCAGACGATATAATTTATTTGGAAATTGAAGTAAGAATCTTTATTTACTTTTGTTTTACGTCTCTGAGGTAATGGGTCAAATTGCGCGGTTAGGGTGAAAGTGTGTCAGGTTAGCTTACCTGTTCTTTAATAGCATTTTCTGTTTTTACAGAATACGCATTTCACCAGATCGCCTAAACATATTTTAGCTTTTTTTTTCAGATTCTCAAGTACTTTAGCATTATTTTTATTAATGCTAATATTTTTTTAAACGTACACGTATGTTAATTTTATGTAAAACTTTTACGGTTCTTGTTAATAGTATACAATAATAAAAAAACTTAATATTATTAGTTTGAATTTTAATATTTAGTTACTGTAGAAGGGATAAGATGTTTTCAAAGAATGTAGCGAAATTGACAATTTAATTATAATTAACTTAAGTTCTCGCCAATAAATAAAAGTGATATTTTTTAATAAAAAGCGATAATTAAAATAATAGGATAAGACAAACCAAAATGTTCCCAATTTAGTATTTTATTTGCATTCAGTATTTGATCTTTGACCAAGTAAGATAAAGTATAATATTTTTTTAAAAAATGCAGAATTTTACATTTATTTTAGAAACCTATTCACGATATCAGTTAATTATATGTTATTAGCAGATACTATCCAAAGAAATATATTTCACATTAAATCCTCCCTAAGTTCCTTTTTGTTTTGTTTTTATATATTTTCAGTTAAAATAGTATATATTATTACTATTGTAGGCTTTTCGTTATAAATAAATTCGTGCGCAAAATGGGTACCTTAATTAGAATTTACGTAAAACATCAGCCTTTTGGTAATTATTCATATAAAAAATTTATTTACAAGTTTATCTAAACGGTTTATTACATGAAGGTTACTTTATTTTTCGAAGTTTACTTGAGTAATACCCGTAAAACAAGCGACTTCCAAATCTTCTACACCTACACAATTTAACAAACAAATCATTCATTTTAACATTTTAGAAAACCTAGAATATATTTTTATGTCAAGGTTATATTCAGAGAGAAAAAATGTTTTTAGGTATTTGCTGAGAGTTAAATAGAATTATATAAACCATACATGTAATTTTATTCTTAAAGACAATGTGAAAATGTATTATTGAACATTTTAAGCAAAAACGTCTCTTTGAACTACTATAGTCAAGAAGTGCAAAATTGCTATTACAAACCCGAAGAGTGATTATTTTATGTATTTTTAAATTTTGGGAATTTGTAATTTTGTTTGGAAATTTAATATAAGTGAAAATATTTTATCATGTGAATATTAATTTGTGAAGTTTCAAATGAATTTGTGTTTCGAAACCCATTAATTTTTCTCAAGTATACAAAAATTTCTGGGACAATTCACCATATGAACATAATATATTTTCCTACTTATACATATTTAATCAATTCCTAAATATACTCCCGACCAAACGAAACGATACATAACACAAAAGCTTCAATATATTGCAGCTTATATATAAATACAAAAATCCTTTCAAAACATATATTAATTAGAATCACGTACAATAATCCCTTTATATTCAGAATACGTAAAAAGAGTATATAAATAGATTTTATTTTTATTTAAATTTTTTGTCTTGTATTACAACTTTTATAGAAAACATAAAACATAATCATGTGTTAAATTTTACCATAAATGCCCTCGTGAGCTGAATTTGGTTAGAAGACCAAAAGTGTTTTTATAATAAAACGATGAACTTTTATCCTTGAACATTTCTTAGGTTAACCGAATAATTACTAATGCAACGATTAATCATCCGCAATAAGTAAAATATGTTTCTTTGTAGCAATCGATGATCTAATTCCTTCAGCGCAACTGTTCGTCTCCTTCATTAATTATTCAATACATGTAATTTAAAGAGAAAAAAGTTGATTAAATAGTGTTTAAATATATCGAATAAATTACCAATTTTTTTAAATACTTTTTTGTATATTCATAATGTACTAGCAATATGATTCGATGCTGCCCGGGCGGGTACTGGCCGATTTCTTCATCGTGGCGCCATCTGAAGGATTTAGTAAGAAGTCTTTTCTGGGTGGGGGGGGGGTTCTTCAAAATATTATGTAGTTAGCGAATTTCTTCTTGTTTTGAATATGTATATATATATATATATATATATATATATATATATATATATATATATATATATATAGAGAGAGAGAGAGAGAGAGAGAGATAGAGAGAGAGAGAGAGAGAGAGAGAGAGAGAGAGAGGGTGAGAGAGAGACTTTGCAAATTTTTATATCTAGTTTAGTTACGCGTAAACATGTTCATATATCGTAGGCTTAATTGACAGACCACGTAACTCCAAACTACAGTTTCAGCAGCCGTAACGAAAGCTGCTTGGCAAAGAAATTCAAGAGTTTCACTTTTAAATGTGAACTTGTTTAGAAACAATAAGTACTTTATTCCAATCACTTCTAGTTTTTAAAAAAATGCTGGGCTTGGATTTCTTCGTCAAGCAGTTTCGCTACAGCTGCTGTATCCGTGGTTTGGAACTACCCAGTTTGTGAGTTAAGCCAATGATATGTATGTGTAATTGTGATGAAATAATAATAAATTATGCAGTTTTGTTAATATTTGGTGATAAACTTTTGGATTTGGATGGGATTCATGCTTTGGATAAATAAACAACATTTTTTATTTTTCAAAATTTTATCCTTCCGTATTTAAAAAATGTATATATTAAATATATATATTATTAAATTTCTGTATTTTAAATAAAAATTGCTGCCACCGTCATCAAAATCCAACCGTATTTCTCTTCCATAATTTACATCGCATCTCAAAAAGAAACTATCAGATAATTACGAAATTCACTGATATGATGACTGACAATAATTATGAGTTTACTGTTTAGAATTGTTTGGGGAATACGATGAGGGTATTTTTGTCTCAATAGAACATGTAGGTTATAAGATATTTAACGTTAAAGTTGAAAAATTCAAATATTAACGTTGGAGCTCGCAAAACATGTAGTAGTGTAGTAACAACTCTCAGTAACTCAGAAGTAATCAGTAAGTCAGTGACTCAGTAACTCAGAAGTATTCGTGATTTGTTTAGTTATTGTTGTTAAAAGTTTTCTTAAAACGCTAATTTAATTTTAATTGACACATATATAATATATTTAGTTAAGTAAATAAAATGTATAGTAAAATAAAAATTACATATTTCATTTTCATTATAACAATTGAGGGGTTTGCTGTAAAAAGATGGTAGCTCCAATTATTCAAGTTTGCAGAAAAACGTAAAAAAACGTTTGAAAATTCAAAATTCCAAGTTGTGTGAAGATATTCTTTTTGATTAATCTTCTTAATTGTTCCTACATATTATGACAGTATTTTCACTCAAAAATATATCTTCCAGATGACGTGGCACATGTTGGATTGTTGGAGCTACATATTTCTTGCAACCAAATAGATACTCTGTCTACCTCTATGAAAAATATTTAAAAAAAAAATACAATTTACTAAATTATTTTTTTATTTAAAGAAAACTTCAATAGAAATATAGCATATAACTTGGCTCTAAAATCAAAAAATTACATTTTTAATCATCACACTCTTCCTCTGTAACGTCCGGCTCATCTGCTGCGTTGTCTGGTTGTAGTCCATCGTAGAACCAGAAAACGTAAAAAAACCAAAAACTCTACTGTTTATAAGTGCTGTATAACCTTCCTGTAAGCAAAGCACGTCAGTCGTTTGGAGGAAAATGGTGGTAGCTCCAGGAGCTACCTCTACATTGCAACAAACTAAAGATATAGACATCTCCATTTCTTGAGTAACGCGAGAACTAATGATTGGACTACATCTTTCTGATACCAAACGAACAAGTTTTTTTTTACCACAAAATAGTACTTGTAACTCCAAATTCCCCTAGGTTGGAGCTACATCCTTTTTGCAGCAAACCCTTCAATTATAGTCAATATTCTTCTCGTTTTTCTTTAAGTTGCACCGTAAATGAGGGATGAAGTACTCAGATTTAAGTAACCGTACTTTCTCAAAAATAAGTAAAGTGATTCAATATTGCTAATCTTAGCTTCTATTCAAACGATCTAAATAAAATCTGACATGCTTAAAATAGTTGTACAGAAGTTGGTTTTCCGCAGTATTTGATGTCGAGTGCTTAAATAGAAAATGAGTTATTAGAACTCACTTATTTTAATCACATTCTTTTGAAACACCTTCTTAACAATCTTCTGTTTATAACTTCTGCACTTCGCCCTGGTAGTACAACGGATAAGGCACTGGACTGCGATGCCTGAAAATCTGGGTTAGACTCCCGATAAGTCTTGGTTGTAATTGTTGACATTTATTGAAAGTGATTTATGAAGGCAACCTATGCAGGCAAGCAACTGCTTTTTTATTCACTGTACTCATTTTTGAGTACATGTATTTTTCAAAATTGAAACTTATGTATTCGGAGCCATGATAAGCATCTAATGTAATCAAAAATGAATACATTTACTTACTTTTGAGTACCTACTTTTAACGATGAAGGAAATTCCGAACTATAATTTTAGCAAATAAAAAACAAAATCGAGAATTCTACAATTTTTTGGGTATTGTACCCATTTAATACAAAGACAAAATGTAATTTAAAACTACAAAATAAAATAAAAATTGCTTAAAAATAGGTGTCTTTTGTTAATTTAATAAAATATCAATCTTCTTCATCCAACAAAATGTATTCTTAAAAAAGACGAATCGTGCTAAAACGAATCTGGCTCCTCTGACCTAGATGAGGTCTGAACCCTGCAAGTTTCTAGACAGTTTATTCATTGCCATTAACACAATTCACTTCGACCAGATGGTTTCACTGAGATTTCCATTAGACGACTTCGCTTTGATTTGGATGTCTTGACCTCTGTAGTTCTTTCTATATATATTTCGTTAATACTTGCACTGTTTGCTCTTTCTGATATATATGTAAAGGTCTCTGGACAGTGAAGACCGTCTTTGATTTTGTAAGTACAATTTGACTTGTATTTTCAAACGTTACTATTTTTAATTGAAATATATTTTATTACCGGTTAAAATGTCGCGGGATTTTTCATGCTAAATAAAATTCAAGTCAACTTTAGTTAATAGATTTTATGTGTTTTTATTGTAAAGAATGAGTGAAGTAATATTTCTTATGGATTTATGGCTTGGTAATTGCGTAATTTAAAATGAATAAAATTTTCCGCGCAATATTTTTTATCAATTTAGAAATATATTCATTAACATTCTTCAATTATAATCAACATATTATATTCAAAATGAAAAAAAACCATGAATTTTAATGTATATTTGCACATTTTAAGATTGCATTTATAAAAAGTTTAGTCTTTATAAACTTTTGTATATACTATTGGTCAATTACGTAAAAATGAAACATTTAAATATATAATATTTGTAATTTTTTACAAATGCTAAACTTACCACATACTTGTAATCTAGGTTTTTATTAATAAAAAGCTTATTGTTCAGGAAAGAAAATATAGAAATAAGTTGTTACAAAATATTTAAAAGTTTTTGTTTCTTTTTTAAATTAAACTCGCTTTATTATTATTATATTTATTAAACAACATTAAACATAACTTTGGAGATGTATTCCACTTTAAAAATGTTTTAGACCTTAAGACGTTCAATATAATAATAATTATGTAGTAGTAGATATTTTTACATAAGCATATATGTGAAGAAATCAAAGATAAATAAAAATCTTTAATAAATAAAAATATCTTTCTTTATTAATTAAAAATAACAGGTAGATGTATTACGATATAAAATTAATAAAATAAAACGACTTTTGAAAATTTCAATATATAAAAAAAATATCTTTGGAAATTAAGTAAATTTGCAAGAATTACTTGCAATTGCTTTCATTAGTTATAAATCTTTTGTTTCAAATATTCATTTTGTTAATAAAACCCTCAAGGAAATTCTTAATATAATTTCATAATATAGTCTATTTAATAATACGAATCTTCGTAATTTACTAAAAAATTACTTGACCGAATCATGATAGCTTCCATTATAATAGTTGAATTTTGCAATGACAAAACTGGTAAAGATCCCATGTCTACTTAATGTTTGTTTATATACACTCTGTGTAGGGAAAAGAAGAATCTTTACATGACTCCGTTCTGGTTAGTTTGGAAGTATATTTTTAAATATACACCTATTTTAATGTTTGTCATCTCTTAGGGTTTGTCTTTCAAATTGTTCAATTTATTCAGCGTTGCATTTACGATAGAAAAAACAGGCCGAAGTAGATTAATTCCCTTAGACAAAATATTTCTGAAAAATATTTATTCGAAACATGATAGCTTCCATTATAATAGTTGAATTTTGTAATGTCAAAATGGGTAAAGATCCCATGACTACATAACGTTTGTTTATATATTTTCTGTGTTGGGAAAAGAATAATCTTTACATAATCCCGTTGTGGTTAGTATGAATATATATTTTTAAACATACACGTATTTTAATGTTTGTAATTTCTTAGGATTTGTCCTTCAAACTGCACAATTTATTCAGTATTGCATTTACGATAAAAAAACGACCGAAGTAGATTAATTCACTTAGAAAAAATATTTTCGCTTTGAGAATCCCCTCTGTGGGGTCTGATGACGTTACAGGTAACAGGTCCACAGACCACATGCAGTACTGAAAAAAATTCTTTATTCATTATTAGAAATAACCGAATTGATAAGGTGAACTTGCTAAACTCATTTTCATTTAGTGAAGTTTCGTGAATGAGTTTGCGCTTCTACTTAGAGTTCAAATAAGTTTTACAAAGTAAGTTAAAGTTACTGCTTGTATTTGTTTGGATGAATAAGGATACGTTAAATTATTTTACTTGGTTCCAGATATTTGATAAATTTCAATATTTGTTTTAATAATATTTTATGGTAGTTTAATAGTATTAGATGTTTTTATATTAAACACTGTAAACCAAAAAATGTAGATTAGTTTTCATACTAATATGTATTTGTATTATGTGAAGGATTGAGATATTTTTGTAAAGGATTTGAAAAAAATATATAAATTTTTGTATAAGTGAAAAAATTGCGTTTATTAAAAAATCAAAAGTTTATATAAGTTACTATTGAATATAACTTATGAAATGCAACGATATTAAATAATTAAATTCAAAACAACATATTACTGAATATTTTATACAGTTTATGAATATTTTTTATTTATACTTTGGTATTATTTCTAGGCGACTACATTTTTAGATATCTACTACTTCTGATACTCTAAAAGAACCCAACCTTTCACCAACCATGCCCAATATCGAAAATAAAAGCATGACCATTGAAGAAAAGAAAGCTGTGGGGCAGGTAAGACTCAAACGAATACATAATATTGTTATATCTTTATACTATATATGATATTATATCCTGTGTTTAAAAAGTAACGGTAAAAATATTCACCACAAAAAAAATCTTTATTGCTTATCCTAGCATTTTACAATTATACAAATACAGTGGTAATGAAATATTTATTTCACTAAATTTTATTTCATCAATTGTAAGTAAATCAGATTCTTCTTAGGGTTTTACTAATTTTACATAACTATTTTTGTTGTAAAATTCCAACAAGTAGAAAATAGAATCTGTAATTTTCTAAATATTATTCCTACTTAAAGATATTAAGTATGTTTTTATTTGGTTTGGTCAGTATGCGGTTACCGATTATTTTCTTTTAAATTTTACATTTAACATTTATTTCTTTTCTATTTGAGATACTAATGAACTAATCAGGTTGTTTTCATTTTATGTTTAGTAAATCTCATAGCAAATATGCAAGTAATATATTTAAAAAAAATATTATAATGATATTAATATAATTATTTTTAATTCAATCAACTTTACTTTTTTTATATGGAAAATATAATAATCTTTGCCTTCTTTTCACTAAATTGAGTTATAGCAATTCAAATAAACTATAATTTTGTATTTTGTTTGACCAGAAAAATGTAATGATTTTTTTTTTCAATTATTGTTCAAAAAATTCTTTTGCAAATAACAAAAATATGTAAAGACTGTTTGTTAAACACATTCTTTTGTTTAAAAAGATCTTAAATTATGGTTTTTCAGAAAATATTTTCTTGACTAATATAAAAAAATTTAATAAAATAGGTAACTTTTTTTGTAAATTTTTTTTAAAGAAAAAAATATACTTTTAAAAATGTTTAATCATGTGATTATGTTCACACATATGTGAAAAAGAAGTATAGTAATATCTGTAACGTTAAAGAAAAGTTTCCAATGTGTCCCATTATTCTGTGTGTCTAATTCTGAAATAAATCCTTTTATTACTTATTGTTTTTGCCTATCTGCATGTTCTATTTTTAAAAATATTTACCTGCTAGAAACTGCTTTTGTTTAATTAAGTCCATTTGATATAGTAAAATTGCTTCTAGAAATAATATTTGCAAATTTTTAATTAAAATAACACATCTTGCTATGATACCCTATTGTTACGTTTAAAATGCAAAATTAAATTTAGGTTAAAGGAAATAACTTTAGCAAAAGAATAACTTTTTTCATATATTTACATTTCGATTAAATTACATCCTTAATCGCAATGATTGCAATCGGAAAATAACTTGTATTAGTTACTAATAGCATAGCTGCCCTTATTTTTAAATTTTCCCACGTTCTGATTTAAATTTCGAATCATCAATAAAAATACTGGAATGTGTAATTAGTTTTAGAGTTAGTTCGTAATAATATTAGCTGCCCTTATTCTTTAATTTTCCCACGTTCTGGTTAAAATCTAGAATTCTCAATAAAAACAATGAAATGATCTGGAAATACTGAATTTAAATCTGGAATCAATAAAAACAATGGAATGTGTAATTGGTTTTAGAGTAAACTACATTTAGTTCCTGAATAAGAATAAATCTCTCACGATATAATTGAAATTTTTGAGATTTGGAATGGTGTCTGTTTTAAATTGTGTTTCAAAAAGGTTTCCAAATATTAATTACAATAATGCATTCAAATAGGATATATTTGAATTATTATAAAAAATTCAAATTTGTGGATTCAAATGTAATACAAATAACTATTCTCATAACTACATTTAGTTCCTGAATAAGAATAAATCTCTCACGATATAATTGAAATTTTTGAGATTTGGAATGGTGTCTGTTTTAAATTGTGTTTCAAAAAGGTTTCCAAATATTAATTACAATAATGCATTCAAATAGGATATATTTGAATTATTATAAAAAATTCAAATTTGTGGATTCAATTGTAATACTAATAACTATTCGTATTAAAAGTGTGATATTATATGAGGAAATCCTAAGCAAAAACAAAACAATCTTCGGATATTCAAGTTTTAAAATAAAAGGGGAATTTTTGTTAATATTAATTTTTTTGTTGCAAAAACAGATTAAAGATCTTTTATTTTTATAATAACATTCAGTGCTTTTTTAATTTTGTATATTCTTTTGACATGTTTGGTTTTGCATGCTAGTCCCTCATATCGGATTTTGAGTCTAATAATATTTTTTATAATAAATTTACAATGTCTTGATGACGTTTATTACTTCTAACCTTAGTTAAAATCCTACTCCTATGAAACACGGTTAGTAAATAACACATCCATTGATAGGCTGCAGACATATTTAACTTCTACAAAAATTCTAAGTTGGTTAGTTGCATTAACGTCACACGAGATTTACTCAATGGGTTATTGGTGACGGTTTGGTATTTATCCCTAAAGAAAGACCCATGAACACTGCATCGTCATTTTAAACCATTATTAGATGACGAGTACAACATCTCAGCTGGCACTAAACTCATTGAAAATTGTGAGGATTGCACGTGAGCATTTTGGACCAAAGCATATTTGAGCCCTCTATTTAAAAAACCCATTAGATCCCTTTTTATAAAAATTACAGGAGCAACTAGAAACGATTGACAGCCACGTACTTTTGGATGTAAACGCATGACTTTGAACCCATCGAGAGAGTCACACACTTTACCACTAGACCACCCACTGGCCATCCATTATAACATTAACCATTTTATGTTGATTTTTAATATGAATTATATATCAGTTATATTTTAAATAAGAAAGTACATTAAAGAAACGATATTTTAAAATGGAACCTTTTACTTGCAAAGTATAAAATACCTCATGTGTTAAGTTTCTAAGAGAGAAAGACCTTTTTTTAATATAATATAAAACGTTATTTTAACCTGTGATATCCTAAACAGTCAAGTTTTTAGCTTGAGAATATTTTTAAGTAATTATATTAGTTACATTTTAAATGAGTAAGTACATTTAAAAAAAAGCCGCTATTTTAAAATGCAACCTTTTACTTGCGAAATTATAAAATACCTCATGGGCAGGTGTTAAGTTTCTAAGAGAGAAATACCTTTTTTAATATAATATGAAACGTTATTTTAACTTGTGATATCCTAACAGTCAAGTTTTTTGCTTGAGAATATTTTTAAGTAATTATATCAGTTATATTTAAAATGAGTAAGTACATTAAAAAACGATATTTTAAAATGCAACCTTTTACTTGCAAAGTATAAAATACCTGATGTGTTAAGTTTCTAAGAGAGAAAAACCTTTTTTAATATAATATAAAACCTTATTTTAAACTGTAATATCCTAACAATCAAGTTTCACCGCTTGAGAATATTTTTAAGTAATTATATCAGTTATATTTCAATTGAGTAAGCACATTAAAGAAACGATATTTTAAAATGCAACCTTTTACTTGCGAAGTATAAAATACCTTAAGTCTAGTTTCTAAGAGAAAGAACTTTTTTATTGAAATATAAAACGTTTATTTAACCTGTGTTACCCTAGCAGTCAAGTTTCATCGCTTGAGGATATTTATAAGTAATTATATGAGTTATATTCAAAATGAGTAAGTACATTAAAAAAAACGATGTTTTAATATGCAACCTTTTACTTGCGAAGTATAAAATACCTCATGGGCAGGTGTTAAGTTTCTAAGTGAAAAATAACTTTTTAGTTTAATATAAATCGTTATATTAACCTGTGATAACCGTTGCTTGATAATATTTTGAGTAATTAATCAGTTATATTTAAAATGGGTAAGTACATTAAAAAAACGATGTTTTAAAATGCAACCTTTTACTTGCGAAGTATAAAATACCTCATGGGCAGGTGTTAAGTTTCTAAGTGAAAAATAACTTTTTAATATAATATAAAGCGTTATTTTAACCTGTGATATCCTAACATACAAGTTTCATCGCTTGAGAGTATTTCTAAGTAATTTAATTTGCTATGTCTACCGTATAATCCTTAACCTGAATGTATTCCTTTTGTTCAAAGAAAACACATTCAGTCAAAAAGAAGTTACTGAATCAATAGTAAACAAAATCCTCGGTCACGGCCATAAGAAACTAAAGAACAAAACATAGAGAAACTACTCGAATTGTAAGTTATTAACCCTTGAGCCATTTCGTAAGTCCGTATGTAGGACATTGTGATTGTACAGATTTAAATTGACATGATGTTCTACATAGAACTGAAAGTTATACGAAATAACCTGTTTCTGAATAGCAGTTTTAGGATGAAATGCTAGAGGGGGGATTGTTATGGTCACTGTAAATTGAAATAAAGTTCATGTTATTAATAAAAAGCTGACATAAAATATGTCGGAATGTCAGAAAAGTGAAAATAGAAATTAGGTGAAAGGATTAATGGAGGCACACGTTCTATTTAAATCAAAGTATTTTTTTAACAAAAATTTAGATGACTATTAATTTTCTCATAGTCTTTTCATTTAAATGTATATGAGCTACGATTTGTTTTAATGTTTTATGACAAACTGGCTGGGAATTGGGAACTGTTATTGCCAAAATATAATTTGAATTAATTTCCTTTTTATTATTTTTGTTACACACTTTTATTTAACTATGTCTTCTGTTGTTGAAGATTCAAATCTTGCAGCTCAATTTTAATCGTTATCTAAATAATAAACAAAAATTGACACACTTACGTAATCCCATTGACAAAATAATATTAAGTTCTAATAATTAGAAATTGCAGACTAAATTTTACATTTTTAAATGTTCAAGAAAATGTTTTTTTTTCTTTAATTTTCATAAAACAATTATTTCAATGAGGTAAACGTCTTGTTGTAAAATTGCGTGACTTAAAATATATAGTTTAGCTTGTATAATTTGTAAAATAAAATTGTTGAAGGCTATTTTCTTAAAAATATTTCAAAGATTCAAATTTTTTCTATATCCCACATTTTGCAATTGATAAATAAAAGGATGATAGTATAGCATACAATACTTCCAAATTAAGCATTTTATTATATTAAAATTAATAAAAGTTCAATACTTTTTAAAAACAAATATTGAGAAAAATGTATTATTAAGATTAAAGATTCTGAGAGATTACATCACAAGTATGCAAAATATACATATTACATTTTATTAAAAAATTTCACATATTTATGCATTGATAAGCTATTTTGAAAATATATATTTTTTATTTACCCAGCTGAAAAAGATACTAGAAAATGAACTCAAACCAGAGCACCAAAAAGATGATTCTATGTTCCTAAGGTTTCTACGAGGTAAAATATACATTATCAAACTATTTTTTTAAATTCAAAATGTTCATTATTATTCATACTTTTGTTTGGCTGTTTTCAAAAAAGGAATTTTCCTAAATAAGATTTATTATTGTGTTAGAAATCTAAAATTTTGAACAAATTGAAGAACATTACACGCAACTTTTTGACATCATTTGCATCCGTTATTCTCGTATTAAGTGCCGTCATTTCTAAGTAGGACTAGGTTGGTGCTCAAGAGGACTCGTCAAACAAAGGGGACCACCAGAGAATACAAGGTGGTCATTTATTCTATTGTAAAGCCGTGACTGACCCACGCCGGCCTATCTACCCCAATCCTTGATAGTCATCGCTACCGTTTAGGGAGGGGTAGGGTGGGAGCACTTATGAAAAGATGTTGATTGTAATTATTTCAATGGAGAGAGGGATAGATCACTGCATGGTAGATTGATTTAGTGGTTGTTGTTCAAATGTTGTTAGTACTTGATTTCCTGAATTCGTAGAACAGGACAAAAACTTTGCTAATTTCTTTTACCTACATAAGTATTCCGCGATTATATAGGGAAAAAATAAGGGGGGGGGGCAAGGCCTCTGTTCGCCCCTCCCCGAGATCCGTCAATAACGCGATGTAACTATATGACATCAAGCATATACCATTGACAGCCACTGGTTTAAATTATGTCAAAACGTTATCACTTTTAACTAATTCATTAACGATTTCGAATTAAAATTTTAGATGTATAATATTAGATAAAATAAAATTATTTTCAATGTTAAAACAAATAAATAGAACACTATAAATATCTTCTTTAAAATGATTGCGTTTATGTTAAATGTGGACTTCGTATTTTAACACATTCGCCGCCATATGAGTCTGCCTTGTTTAGCCAAGAGGGGTTCCGTGAGTTAAATATAACTCCCATCGCAGACTACAGAATTCGTTCTGTGAATTGTATATACACTTCATAACCTTACGATCCTGATTTACACACATTTTGCATGGCCGCTAAGACAAAAAAAAAACCGAACGTAACCTGGTTTTTTTTCTTGAAATATAACTTTTTGTATGTCTCGGAATTGTGACATATTTTTAATAATATATAATAAATATATCAAATGCACAAAAATAATAGATTTTTTTCAAAACTTCCACAAATGTTGATAAATGTGAATCATTTTGAAAGCAATTCAAGATTTAAAAAATGTGACCACATGAGCACCATTTTATTCTAGTGTGGCAGCGAATGTGTTAAATTACATCTTCATCAACATGAAATAGAAATAAATAGCTCGTTAATTATTAACACTGTTAAAAACAGGTACTCAAAAATAAGTAAAATGTACTCATTTTGGATATATTCGATGCTTATCATAGTTCAGAATACACGTTTCATTTTTAAAAACGACATGTACTTAAAAATGAGTACAATGGGTAAAAATGAATAAAAACAGCAGTAGCTTGCCTGGGCTGCCTTCATAAATCACTTCCAATAAATATCGACAATTACAATCAAGACTTACCGGAAATTTAAATCATATTCTCATGCACCGCAGTCCAGAGAAGAAGTTATAAACAGAATAAATGATACAAATGTGTGACAAAACAATAGAAAGTAAGATAATTGAATTGTAATAACTCAGTTTCCATTTAAGCAGTGGACATAAAATAATATTGAAAACCATCTCCTGAACAACTTTTTTAAGTTTGTCAGGTCGCCTTGTTAAGGTGGTTGAACAGAATCCGAAATTAAAATTTTTTTAATTTCGGAACTTTAAATTTTCCAAAACTTTCATAATACAAACTCGTTATTTTTATTTCCTATTATTAAAAAAATGTATGTTAACATACTCATTTTTAAGTAAATTTTTTTACAGTTATAAGTAATAAAACGTATTCCATTTTTATTTGGTTGAACGGCATTTGTAAATTACATTTCTTTTGAATTTTTACAGCTAGGGATGGTAATCTCAACAAAGCCGAAGATATGCTGAGGAATGTAAGTGATTCATAAATCATAGAGAATTACTTTAAATTTTCCAAAACTTTCATAATACAAAATATTCAGACGTGAGAAAAACAAATATGTTTTATTTTATTAAGAGATTATTCTATAAACTTAAAATGTGGATATATAAAGTATAACTCACGAAGAACTACTGCATTTAATAAATATCCCTACCATTTTCCTTTACTACGAACATCTTATCCTCGTTATTTTTATTTCCTATTTTGGGCCAGTGACACTAATGATCCACATATAAAATACTTTTGCTCATTTAATACTTGTTTCATACAGGACAGACGTAATGAAAGTCATATCAAAATTCTATGTGCGTACTTAAAAAAACGCGCTGCTATTCAGAGGTCAAAAGGTAGAATTGTTAAGTAATGAATGAACTTCATTGATGAAGTTACGCAAGATGAAAGTTCTTGCTGTAAACAGAAAGTGCATTATTATTTTTCGTGTAATTAACGGAATCAAATTCCACTGGGACTGATTGCAGTTGTTGTTATTATTATAGAAATGGAGTTGCACTTGATGTTCAAGCAACGTCGCAAAAAATCATCGTTGTTTGAAATTGCTTGATAGCATTGGGTAACAATTTCAATTTGGTTTTGTCCTATTTCCAACAGCTCTTGAACAATACAAATAGGGTATAAATTAAAATAATATTTAAAATTCGGAAAATATAGTTATTGATAAAAAATGGTCAATACCTTAATAACGGATAATTGAAATTTAAAAAAAATATAACGGACAGAATGCTTTAAAATACGACAGTATCTTTGTGCTACAGAGCTCAGTATTGAGAGGTCAGAAATCCTAATTGAACATCTACAATTTGTAGTTTTGCAAGAACTTAAATAATATCTTTATAACAGTATAAACGTCACTATGTTGTTTAGAAGCTTTATTTAAAAAATATTTTAATAATATAAAAATAGAGCATTAAATAGTATCCAAAACTTCTGATATTTTTAATTAAGGTTAATTTTTGTGCAATATTTGGCTTACGTCGTTAGACAAGTCGTTTTTATGCCTGTAAAAACTTGATATACTTAACACCTGATAGATAAATTAAGATAAAAGTCAATATCTTATTCTTGTAAAAATAGTATTTGTATTTGTTACTTAATTCAAATATTAGTTTAATAGTTAAATTTATAACACATTTGAAACACAAAAAATATAAATGGTATAACCAATAATAAAAATATAATTAAATTAAAATAAATTACAATATTTAAAAGTTTAATCAAGTTTTTGACTCAGAAATTGAACTCTTAATAAAATTTATTTTTTAATAAACAAAAAAAACAGTTCGTTGATTTTAATATTTAATAACTTTTAATATTTTTAATAGCAGATAAACACGTATCTGCCGATTAAAGTATACGTTTTCAAAATATTAAAGAACACTGTGTAACGAATGACAAAGTTAATAATACATTACAAAATAGGTTCAATTAATTATTCTATTCATTTCTTCTGCTCTTCAGCATTTACAATGGAGGGAAAAGAATGATATCGACAACATTGACAAGTACAAGCCTCCTGAGGTAAAGTAATTTAGGCCTAAGAAAAAGTAAACTTTACAGAAAACTCAACTTTTTCAAATCCCTTAAATAAATTCTGTAGATATGTCTTAATAAAAACGTATAGCGTGCTTTTTTTAATTTTTTTAATGTTTTATGTAAATTCGTAAGGTAATAAGATATTGCACATTTTTTATATCTCTAAAATAGGTTTTCTGTCATACCTCTTCTCTGCATCCCTTATAACTTTAAATTAAATTTTTTTTAATTACTAAATTAACGTTCTTACTTTTTTTATTAAATTATATATATTTTCAGATATTTAAAGAATAATAAGTAAGGAAAGAACTTATAACCGATAAATAAAATAATTATTAATCATTTCTTCATTTAATTGTTTCAGGTGACGAAATACTTCCCTTTAAGCTTGATTGCTTTTAGTAGAGATGGAAATCCAGTGCGATACCTTAGTTTCGGAAACATGGATGCCAAAGGTATAACATAAAATTTATGCTATAATAAAGCGAACATAAGAATGATACATGGTATAAGATAAAAAAAGTGAAAAGGATAATACATGTTTGTAATTACAGCAACGAAAATAGAATTTGAACACCCTTTTCAAGTGTCTCCTGGTATGAAGACGTATCCTATCTGTACAAAAAAGAAATATTATTATAATAAATAAAAACTCCATACGAAAGGACATGGTATATTATGGATAAAAACCAAGGGTAATAGGCAATTTTTACTCAAAAATATACCTCAGAATTGTGTTGTAGCTCACAACTGCCTAGAAATAGTTCAATTTATTTAGTGGTATTACAAGCTTGGTTAGGTATAGATAAAACGAATGAAAGAAATCGATGTCTTCTCTTATAATAATTAATTTGTCATTCTGTCTAAAAGTACTAAAAAAGCCCCTTAAAAATAATTTCAATATTTGAAATCAAGTAGGAAATTTTACAAAATATTTGACAATTAATATCAAATTTACAAGAAAATATATCAGTCAATAATTAAATATTTTATTTTTTTTATAAAATCAAAAATTGCATGTTGAAGAAACGATATTGAAACATCAGTAAAAAATCAAGATCAAAATAAAAATAGATTTATCCATAAAAGTAACATAATAGAACTATGGTAATATAGAATCAATTGATATCAAATTTACAAGAAAATATATCAGTCAATAATTAAATATTTGATTTTTTTATAAAATCAAAAATTGCATCTTGAAGAAACGATCTTGAAAAATCAATAAAAAGATTCAAGATCAAAATAAAAATAGATTTATCAAAAAAGTAACATAATAAAACTATGGATGGAAATATAGAATCAAGTTTCAGAAAACAACGAGTTATTTATAACAGTGAATTGAATGAAGTGTTATAAATAATTGTTGATGTTCACTGAAAAAATCAAGTGCTAGTAAAATTTAAACATAGTGTGTATTACCAATAACTAAATTAAGATATTTTTTAATTTAACAGAGAAAGTAATATATTCAGCAATCGTATTATGCTGATGAAGAAAGCATTAAATGTAACTTGTTTTTTAACAGGTTTACTGAAATCTGCAAAAAAGAATGACTCAATCAAGGCCGTAGTCCAGCAATTGGAATTTGATGCCAAAAAAATGAAAGAAATTAACAAAATGGTAAATAAAAATATTTTTACTTTCAAATTTGAAATTTTAGTACATTTATGTATAAGTTAATGTAACATAATAATTCGATAGTATAAGTTTATATTTTAAGTAGTTATTTAAACTTTAAAAATAGATAAACACATGTGAAGTTTAAAACATTTTGTATTCAAATTTAAAATCAAATGAAACTTTTACATATTTTTAAAACTCAAGCCGGGTTTTCGAGTATATTTTTTTATGTTGATGAGGGATTATATTCTTACCGTAAGATTTTACACCATTAACACATACCCTGACGAAGTCTAAAAGGATGCAAGTCAACTATTGCCTTTCTTGTACTATTTTAAAAAACGCATCACGCGCCTGTGCGTGGTCGGCAGCGCATGGTGTTGAACATGCTTTCTAACATAAGAAAGAAATTTATTTAAAAAAAAATAACTGGAAAAAAAATAACTGGAACTAAATTATAACTGGAAAATAAAGTTTTTATTTACTACATATTTCTAACTGTAATGTCATAAATTATTTTAAATATTAATTTATATTTTGTTGTACTTAAATTGAGTTTTACTCATTAGAAGCTATTAACTAAATCCCTTACTTTTAACTTAAATTAAATTTTTTTTTAAAAACTCTATTATAGTCGAGAAATTCCAAATTTAGATAAATGCAATTAGTTTTTTTAAAATTTAATTTAAAAGCCTATTTAGTATTTATTAAATACCAAAATTGATCGTTTAAAAAGATTAAGATCAAGTTACGAGTGGATTTTTCAAGAAGTTATTTGACTAAATTTTTATTATGAATGTAAAACTTTTTAGTTTATATAACATCCCGAACTTCTATATAATGAAAAGAATAAAAAAGTATCAAAAATATAAATTTATTATTTTTCTGTTCTTTTCAGACAGGAAAGATTGTGGATCAGTGGATCTACATTTTTGACTTTGAAAATTATTCATTTGCCAAAGCAACGCACAAACCAAGTGAGTTTTATAATATATGCAAAGTTGTTAAAAGATGACAATTTAAAAATACTTATATTAATCTCTAAATTAATTACAATATACACGACTTTTTAAAAAAATTACCAATTAACTGGTTTATCACGTATATACATTTGAAATATTAATGTATACATATTTATAACTAATAATATTTCTATGCAATAGCTGGAAAAATATCTCCCACACAAAAAATTTACTTTTTACGCATTTAAATTGAGTTTTAAACAAAAAATATTTAAATGACAAAGATTACAATTTCTAAATTAACTTATTTAGTTCTTTTTAATTTATCTAAAATTAAAATTTGTGAATTGGAATGAAATTAAACTATTATGAGGAAGCTGTCCTCTGTCCTGCATTTGATTATTCTAACTTGATTTAACTTTTGTTACTTTGTTTGATTTGTGGTCATTCTTTACTTTGTTTATTTTTAACTAATACTTATTTTTACTAATAGTTTTTGTTTATATAATTGATAATCTTTCGTATTATTTAGAATTCAGCAACTTGTGTGCAGTTGTTTATTCTAATTATTTATTTATTTTTATACTGTAATTGCTGGCATTTATAACCGTACTGTTATTTTAAATGGGTTAATTTATTAAATAAAAAATAATCCTTCATATTAAATTATATTCTTGTTTATAGTATTTTTCTATACAGTAATTTTAAACTATTATAATTATTAAGTATACTTTCAATCAACAGCAGAATTTTTTTTAAAGTGAACATAATATAACTAATTAATAGTACTTTAAAACTGTTTTTGAAGCAATAAAATATGATTGATTATTAATCTTGAAAAACTTCCAATTGATCAATTATACACAAAAAGAAAATCATTTGATTTAAATTAAACTTTCTACATTTTCATGCATTTATGTTATAAATTTATTTTAATGTGCTTATTGAAAAAAAATTGTATTTAATAATTGGATTAATAAATATAAATATCTAAGACAAGTTCTCAAGTAAAATATATTACTTTATATAATAATTATGTACAGTATAAAAAAGTACAGATAACAAACCATGATGTTCTCAATGTTTATAAAATGAATAATTCCTCTCTTCAAAAAATTTCTTGCTCGTTTTTAATCAATATTTTCATATTTGCTAAAGAATTGTTTAAAATGTTTTCGATAATGTGAATAACGTCATAAAAACTTCAGCATTTTTATTTAGTTTTATAATTATAATTTTTGTATTTATTTTATGAGACTTATTTAGTTTACATTTAAAAAACAATTACATCTCGATTTCGATTTTGATTTCAGCAATTCAAATGTTGGTTTACCTAATGATGACGTACGAAAGTCATTACCCAGAAAGGTTGAGACGTGCTATCATCATAAACGGTATGTAACTTATTTCCACCATCGCACTCAACTATAAAAATTTCTTGTTTTCAAATATTGTTTTTAGTGGTATAATACCACATGTAAGTTAAATATTTTAAATAAAAATTCAATTAACAAAAAATATTTTCGTTTCAGCCTCCATCTATTTCACACTAATATTCAGTGTTGTAAAACCACTCTTCACCGGCGCAACTCTCAGCAAAATTAAAATATTTGGAAAAGGTAAGCATATGCACTACTTTATATCTCAATCTGAAATTGTATACATATTTAAATCTTGCTGTAAATAGCTGCTTTTGCGTACGGTATTTATTTTAATTGGCATCGTTTTAATTTTATTTAAAAATTAGTTTATAGATATCAAACTAAAAATATTAATTGTAACGTAGTGCTTATAAGTATAAAAAAATATAACGGCTATATTTAATACAAGATAAAATACTTTATATACTTTATACACTGCATATAAAAAAGTATTTAAGAAAATTTTACACTTAATGCAAGCTAAAAATATGTAAATCTACATGAATATGTGTGTGAAGAATGTAAATTTTGAGCTATACTACTCCAAACCAAAATTATCCGTTAATATTATTATGAAAACGCTAAATTGGAAATATATATTTGATGATAATAATATTGGGAAATATATATTGGATGATAATTGGATGATACTTTAGTGTTTTCTATTATGATTTATGAGGGGGGAGGAAGCAAAGGAACTAAGTACTGATACCAGAGGTCTATTGTACTATCGTGTTTTTATTAACGTTTTGGGACTTTTAATTATAATAAATTACTTTACAAAAATGAGGTATGTTATGCTAAACCCGGTTACTGCAATTTTCTCTGAAAATGCGTGGATTTTTTGTTGTTGTTAAAATCAAGGCTGTGAGGTGTCCGCTATCTATAATTAAAACGTCATCGTTCAAAACTTGTTAGATCTAGGTGAAAAAAGACTTCAATGTTGACGCTGTTATACTAAACTAGGTTGACTCCGGGGTTTTTTGTTTGTTTGCTCTCCACTAAAAAATTTCAAAGTGGATTTAACGGGGTTTAAGTATAACAGGATTTAGATATACCTACCAATAAAAATTAAAAATAACATAGTGCATATAAAAAAGTTTTTCAGAAAATTTTAGACTTAATGCAAGCTAAAAATATGTAAATCTACAAGAATATGTGTGTGAAGAATGTAAATTCTGAACTATACTCCTCCAAACCAAAATTATCTGTTAAAATTATTATGAAAACGCTAAATTGGAAATATATATTGGATAATAATAAATATTTTATGTAACTCATATACGCATAAGGTATAATACAATATACGCATAAATCCATATTTTGATCAATTTCCAATTTTTCATCATTTATATTCAGTCCGAACGAGACAAGAATAATAAATATTTTATGATAAATATTTTAATAAATATTATAATAAATATTATAATAAATATTATAATAAATATTATAATAAATATTATAATAAATATTATAATAAATATTATAATAAATATTATAATAAATATTATAATAAATATTATAATAAATATTATAATAAATTTTATAATAAATATTATAATACATACTTTAATCAATATTATAATAAATATTATAATAATTATTATAAAAAATATTATAAAAAATATTATAATAAATATTATAATAAATATTATTATAATTAAATATTATTATAATAAATATTATATTTATAATAACTATTTTCATAGTGATGCTAATAGATTTTTTATACAACTCATATACATATGATGCATACATCAATATTTTGATCAATGTCAATTATATTATCATTTATTCTCTGAAATATTCCCTATAAATGTCTATAACCGAGAACTTAACGCGTTAATACATAGGAATATCCTCTTACATATTCCTTCCATCGGGTAACACTCATTCTGGATAACAGCCAATGAGAGGATTTCCCTGTAGCATTCATTGTCAATTACTCTATCTATATATTAGAATCTTCATACATACATTGGCCATATATTATTTTACTATTATAACGAAGAATTTTTTTTATCTCGAATATTTCTACAGGAATGCTTAGGTTTTACGAAATATTTTTTTATTTACAGACGGCTGGAAGGAAGAACTATTAAGTTTAGTTGACTCTGAAGATCTTCCGGTATTTTTGGGTGGGTCTAGAATCGATTCTGATGGTAATACTAGGTGCCCATCTGTGGTAAGTTACTCAATAAATTGCTCTGTACCTTGAAGTATAATTTATTTACTATAACAAATCAAACTAACCAACTAACCTAATATGTGTTGTCTGTAATATAGTTTACAGTTCTTTGACTTAATCACTATTTTATGCAAATATGATTATCTTGATATGAAGAGGGGTCACACATTGTTGGGCGGCGATCATTGTCTGATCATCTACATATATTAAGCCATTCTTTTTGCCACTTTAACTACTTACTTTGTTACAAGCGCGGATCCAGGTGGGGGGTAAAGGGGAAATTACCTCCCCTAACTTCTAAGATTTTATTTTCAAAAGTCACCTTAAGCAATGAAAAATTTCAAACTAAGAATTTTTTTTGCGAATCGTGATATATATACATTGTTTAACGCTGTTTAAAACTTCTCAATACTCCCCCCCCCCCCCCGCTCTTAATTTGTGTTCATGATAACAATATAACCGCCTCAAATTTGGTGTTCATGATAACAATATACTGCATTACACCCCTTAACAATAATCTCTGGATCCGCCCTTGCTTTGTTACTAAAACTAAGCGCCTTGTTAACATAAGCGAAGTAGTTGGCCAAAATAACGTTTTGTCAAGGCCAAACAATAACCATTGTCCAACGTTTTGTGACCACCCTGTATATGTATTCGCAGTGTGTAAACAACAAACAGGAGTTCTAATGTGAATTTTCCATCATTCTAAAATATTTACCATAAACCGCAATTTTTTTTATCAAGAACAATATGCAAGATAATAAGTATATGAAATGAAACGAGTATCATATGTAAAATCATATACATCCAGGATACATGTATTTGTAAAACTATATGCATCCAGGATATGATCGTTTAACAAAATTCACAAACCCCTGTATATGTATTCGCAGTGTGTAAACAACAAACAGGAGTTCTAATGTGAATTTTCCATCATTCTAAAATATTTACCATAAACCGCAATTTTTTTTTTCAAGAACAATATGCAAGATACTAAGTATATGAATTGAAACGAGTATCATATGTAAAACCATATACATCCAGGATACACGTATATGTAAAACTATATTCATACAGGATATGATTGTTTAACAAAATTCAGTTGTTAAACAGTGATACCCTTACAAGTTATGCTATATAACTACAGTCACCATACATTTAAAATAAGTTTTTTTATGTAAACTAAAGGAATTTTGCTCAAGCCTCGTATGCGTAATATACACGACTTATAGTTATGATTGATTTACTCTTGTAAAACATGGTCTTTCTAATTATTGTCCAAACAAAATAACTAAAAAATATTACTGTCATATATACTATTTTTGTAGTAAAGATTCTTTCTGCACCCCTTAGACGCAATGAATCTTAACACATGAGGTATCAAAAGAAAGAGAATAACATGAAGCAGTGACAAATAGTATTTTCGTCTCATAAATATCAACGGTTTTTTTTTAATGCGTTTAAAATAATTCATTTTAAAGGTTTTTCTCTGAGCACACCGTTTACCTTTTTTTGTCATAAAAGATTTGCTAATATCTTTCACCTTTATTCAACAAAATGGGTGTGGTGTGTATGTGTGGGGGGTTGGGCAGGAGGGTTGTAAATGCGATAAGTATCGCGCGGGCATGCTTCTATACATATAAATTTTATTTCTTTAGTTGGTTTGTATTGTTTAAAATTATCTTTGAAGTCACACAGTGTTTTAAGCTAAATGACTATCAACAGGTGAGTGTAAAACACTACTTAAAATTTCTTTTAGCCTTCCAAATACTTTCATTACTGCAGTTCAATCGCGTACGTTATGCGTGTAGTACGAAAAAAATGACTTGTTTAATTCCATTAAGTAACATTAATTGCCATTACGTGGATTTTCGTTTCATTATATTGCTTTCTTGTATAGATTCAAAAAAGACTTCATCTTAGTTTTAATGCGACACTCTTAAAATAACATGTAAATTTTAAAGTGATCGTTTAATAAATTTAACACTTCTCTAGGTTAACATGGGTGGTATTGTGCCACAATCCTACTACTCGAGAAGTAACACTCGGCGCCTGTGTAACCAGCCAGGTGTTAAGAAACTACACGTCTCCAGGATGTCAAAAGTGAATGTGTCCCTGGAGGTTCACGAACCGGGATCCCACATCGAATGGGAGTTTGAAACGGAGAATAAAGACATTGGGTTTGGTCTCTATTTCCAATCCATGGATTCCTCGCAAAACAAACCTAAAGAGCTCATTCCTAAGCAACGTGTCGAATCGCATATGAATAGTGAGACGGGGATGTACCAGTGTGAGACACCTGGGACTTGTAAGTATTGGTGTTCAAGAATACAACGGTTGGAGATGCGTATAATTTTTAAGATACCGTAAAATCGGGTGAATAGGAGCAGTTTTGAACTTCACAATCATATTGAGACTTTTTGTTATAGACATACAGTTATGAGTAATACCTTAAAAGTTGAGACCTATAATATCGAATTTATCCATTAAAATTATTATACAGATTTAAATCCTTTAGGGTGCAAAGTCACATTTCACCTGAGTAATAATATAAACATAAATAAAAACATTTTCCAGCAGCATATGAGAAGAATCCAAAAATTAACAAATTCCCCCCCCCCCCCCCCCCCCCTTATCACCGTAGAAGTCCTATATATATTTTGGAAAGAATACAAAATTGATATAAGATTTTTTATACGAAATTTATGATACTCTTTTAAATACTTTTATACCCCAAATAAGCATCGTAACTTTATTCACCAATGAAAGGTGGATAACGAGCTATTATAAAAAGATGGCTTACTATAGCGCCTTTTTTAAAAGTGACAAAACCGCCTGACGAAGTTTGTAGATGTGCGAAATCACTTTTCAAATGAAACCATAGTTGTTATTCCTTCCAATAGATGGCGTTATATCACGGCTTAATGTTATAGCTTAAAAAACGAATGCCGGCTTCTATCTTAAATAAATTATTTCGTTTTGGGAATATCGCAGTGAAAAAGCTACAAAATCAAAGAAACAAATTTTGCAGGAGTTTTTGGTCTGCATTACAAAAAATAAAGCTTCTTGATACTTTTCGTCCATATTGTTTTAAAATTTTTTGTTCCTATGTATTATTCCTAAAAATATTTACACTTCTGTCAGTTATAAATTATAAAGCAAACAGCTAAATAACACAATTAAATTATAAATTTAAAAGCTTAAATTACCAAGTAACATTATATAATACAAAATTAAATTATGAATTAAAGGGTTTTAAGGGTTAAATGTCAAATTATGAAATTAAATTAAAACGCATAAAGTTAAATTAAAAAGCTTAAATTATGAAAATTAAAAGTAATAAAGTATTATTAAGTTTTCTATTTTCGAAATATTTTTTTTCTTTTCATCAAAATCATAAACTTTATGAGGTTAAAAATTACCCCTCTTTTTAATTTGGAAATATTTGCCATTTTAAATTTTAAATTATGTTCTTTTAAGGGGAATTAAAACTATAAAACATAATAATTTAAAGAAACTAAATTATTACCCTAAAACATTGTTAACCACAGCGGATAACCGAACCTAGTGCATTCAATGGGGAAATTTAATATGGTTTAGTTAAAATAGTTTTATTTAATTTAAAATTTTACTCTGATTTTTTTGTTAAGTTTTAAGTGGACACGGTACCCAAAAAATTGTAAAATTATCGATTTGTTTTTTTATTTGCTAAAATTATAGTTTGAAATCTATCTTCTAAATATACTTTCAAAAATCTGGAATCGGATCTATGATTTTAATGAGGATTTTATGCTGGATAACAGGAGAGAAAGACGCAGAGAGAGAGAAAACGTAATGTAAAGTACTTTAAATCGGTTTTAAACGGCTCAGTGTTTGTTTTTACGTGATATTAAGTTTTTCGAAACGCTAAATATTTTTTTTATATTAATTATATGAAATTTATAATTTTTCAAGCATATTATAAGCATAAGCATATGTTATGCCTATATTACAAAATTATCATGCAAATTATTTGCATGAGTAATATTTTTTCCTTAAAATTACTAAAGTAAAAAAAAGTAGATTTTTAGGAAAAAAATAATTGTGTTATTAGGAATAAGTATTTATTTCAAAATTAAATACATGTGGTATACAAACTTTTAATGCCAATTTTTATGTTTTTTACTTTAAAGGACATTAAAAAAAATTTGCTAAACAATATATATATTTTAAAAAAACGTAGCATTTTAAATAATTGAAAAAAATTTAAATTTTGAAAATATACAAACAATAATAAAAATGTTGTGTAACAAATTGTTTTTTTTATATGCATTCAAATAATAGTTATATTAAAATAAAAGATACCGTGTTCCCTTAAGTTTAAAAGAATCAAATGTTGATATATAAATTGTACATCTTGTATCTCTTTTTATTTCTAACTATTAATTTATTTACAAAAAAGTTAAAGAATCAAAAGTGTTGGCTACTATATCTCCAATGCATTCTTATATTTCTTTAAATTATATATCTTTGTTGGTATAATATTTCTTTTTACAAGATATTTATCAAAGTTTTTTTTTAATTATTCTGAACGTCTTGACGCTAAAAATTTTATATTCTACAAGATCTTGTATAGCTAACTTCTTAAACACTATAACTCAAGTTAGTGCTAAAATTAAAATATTTTCCAGTTTAGAGTACATACTCTCCTCTCTCATCTTTAGCTTTTAGTTTCTGTTGTCACAAATGTCAAAACATTTCTAAAAATACGAATTTCAACACTTTCTTTTGTTTATAATAACCGACTTCAATGATATGGTATCACAACATACAGAGCTAAAATGGACTTTATCTTCAGTAATCATAAATATCATTTTTATATTTTCTTATCGGTCACATCACGCGCAGAACAATCTTATCAAAATTTGGGAATTTCATACGCACTTTAGTTTAATCTTCGCTTTATTAATTTCAGATATCTTGATGTTTGACAACACTTACAGTTGGCTTCAACAAAAGGAAATATTCTGTAGAGCTGTTGTAGTGAAACCTACAGCAGAGAAGATTCCAACTCTGCAGTGAACTCATGCTAGTGACGCCATATCATGTATTTTGTATAATGTGTTTACTAAATCATATGCAGAAAACGTATTGACGAAACAGTTTTTTAAAAAATCAATTTTTATTACAGAATTCTACTATATTCACGTACATTTCTTCAATTATCAAACTTAAAACAAAGCACAATTAAATGTTAAAAATATAGCAGCCATTAAAAATTAAATGTGTCAATCATTAAATATTTTTTTATTTAAAAATAACGCATATGTAATTTTTATATATTTTGAATGACATTTTCTGAGAAATTCCCAATGTAAAAAAAAATTCAAATTTTATTCATTGTTTAATGGATGAGTTTAAGTCGCGGAAACTTTCTTACATTATTTCGCATTTTTATTATCGGAGGAAACACGAGTATTTTATCAAAATGTGCATATTAATGTGGTTTATTTTTAAAAAAATTATATGGTGTTTGTAAAAAGTTATAACTAATTGATGCTGGAAATATTTTGATGTCCTATATTAATAGGCTAGTCACAACTTAGTATTGGTTTAATTAAGTGATAGAGAAAATGTTGTTTCTCGGCAAGCCCAGTATATGTAAAAAATTCATGCTGGTCATGTAATTTTCTTGACCAGTATAAAAAAAGCGGTTTAAGAAGTAAAATTATACAATTAAAAAAACTTTTTTATAAATGTGTTAAACTTATAGTAATTTTAAATGTGAGTTATTTAATATTTTTTTCATATTGATGTATTTGAAATAATTTTTTACGTGTACGTATTATCTTACTTTATATGATAAACGCGCAAGTAAATGTTTGACCGGGTTTATTTCTTTCTTATCGATTTCAATTCGCTTTAATGAAAGCCACATATATTATATTAGGATGCGTAGAAAGTCTTGACGATATTGACCATACAGTCAAGATTAAGCAATTAGTTATATGAAGACTTCTTACCTTTATTGTATAATGTTTCAAGTAGTAAATAAAAATACGTAAAAACTATGAAAATATGTGTATTGAATGTATATTTTACTACCAATTGTTTTCAAAGTGTTGCACGTACAACTCCAAGGATTCGTGAGATATTAAAAAATAAGTCGGTGTATCATTAATATAGAGCAACTGCTATCAACCTTGCACGAAATTTGAAAAAAAAAAATCCAAAATGGGAATAAAAAATTGAACACCACTTTAAAAATAATTGAATTACATTGATTCATTTAGAAGATTTGAACTATGAAAATATGTGTATTGAATGTATATTTTACTACCAATTGTTTTCAAAGTGTTGCACGTACAACTCCAAGGATTCGTGAGATATTAAAAAATAAGTCGGTGTATCATTAATATAGAGCAACTGCTATCAACCTTGCACGAAATTTGAAAAAAAAAATTCCAAAATGGGAATAAAAAATTGAACACCACTTTAAAAATAATTGAATTACATTGATTCATTTAGAAGATTTGGCAATTTAAACAATCAGCATTAGTTAAATTTGGGTGGTTAACAAAGTCCTTTTTAGGTTAAAATTAAAATGAGAAGGTTAACTATTTAAACTATCGGTATATAGGTATATTTAACAAACTGTAAGTAAAGGATGAGAAACTATTAATTTCCGTATATCATTGTAGAATTAGTAACAAAAACTATGCTTTAAATTAATAGCCAGTCATTACCAATAAGACATTACAAAAAAAAACATTCACTTAAAAGCGATGCATACAATCAGTAATGCAGAAAAATGAAGGGATCATAACGCAATGTGACAATTTAAAAGAGAGGCAAATTTTGCTTTAAAATTTTATTATTTTAAATTATTATTGGTTAAAATAAAAAATAGGCTAAAAAATAAGATTACATATATAGCTTAATTTATGTACTACAATAATTTTGAGTTGTTAAGAACTTAAAAACTATATAAGGTAATGTAAATGTAGAAAATAAGAAAAACTGACATTATAGAAAATAAGAAAAACTGACATTTAAAAAAAAAAGTTATATCTATGATTTGATAATATAAATCAAGTATTTAAATTACAAATGTATTTTTTATTCAGTTAGTTTAAATGTCACTACAATAATTTTTTTTATAACAAAAAGATTATGCAATAAGTTATAGTGATGAGATCAGTTATTGTTCTTCTTGACTTATCAATATTATCTTACCTCGTGAGTTACATCAGACAGAGCAATTGATATATGATGCGTTCATAGCTAAAGTGGATCAAGTCCATAAATTATAGTTTTGAGGTAATCAAAGTTAAAGTTTAGTAACATTTGTTGAATACTACAGTGATTTAGAGGAAAAATTTCTTTTTAATTTTGTAATATGAATACTAAATTAAATATGGGTCATAATTTGAAAATGTACACCATTAACAAGTATTAATCCGCAACAAACAATTTTTTTTATACTTTTGGACTTCATCCACTTTAGCTCTAAATGCTTCATATGCAGCTATAAAGAACAGGATGTAGAGAAAAATAACAGTTAGGCATTTAAAATGTAGGTGGAGAAAAATGTTGATGTTAGTTAGAATTGCTGTATATTTTTTCTAAATTCTACAAAATGTTCGTGTATCTACAAATGATTTAAAAATCTACATAATATTTATATGCAAAAAAAATGCACATAAGTTTAAAGAACACAAAAATAATTTTTCTTTCCTTATTACGTTTCGTAAAATTTGGAAAAACAGAAAAACAATAAAAAAATTATCAGAAAAATTCAGAAATTAAAAACCAAATGATACAATTTTTTTACAGTATTAGAAATATACCACTTTTAATTTATTTTATTTAACCCTAATAAATAAATCAGTAATTAGTTACATTAATAGCAAATTTTGTTTCATTATGATGTCGAACACTACTTTTGAGCAAAATAACGATTGATAACTCTTATTTTCGTTAAAAAACAAGAGTTTGACTTGAAAACATTTACCCAATAAATTATTCGTGTTTGTATTAATATCACAAATTCTCTTTTATTTTAAAAATAATTTTTTTGTTATATTATTATTGTCACAATGCAATTTTCATAAATATTTACTTACACTTAAACTATAGTATTGGATAAAGACCAGTTTACAGTTTCTATCCCAAAGATGAATTAAAGAAACCAATTATGGACCCATTTAAAGAAGAGGCGGTTTCTTTGAGTAGGGTAAGGGTGGGGTAAAATGGGTAGGAAAAGTGATATTTTTTTCGTTCATTCAAAGCTATTTTTCTAATATACCCATTTATTTCTAATATAATCATTTTACGGCAATTTTCCAGTTTACCCCACCTTACCCTACTCTTCCTCGCCATTTGGCGAAGATTCGATTGAAATTGGAAAATCTGAAAAATCTCTAAACCAGCCAAAACGATCAATATACCAGGCAGCTGTGTTGTTACGGAAGGTTCTATCACTCACCAAGGTAGCAACTACGCACCTTACTGCTATATTGACCGGATAGGGAAGGAAGATTTCTTTTGTTTGATTTAGTAATGAGTAGAATTTTTATTGAAGATAAAAATGTTTATTTTACCTCAATAAAAATCAGATACATAAACTGAAAATATAAAATATATATATTAAGAAAATCCACATTTCGTTGCAAAACTATGATTTAAAATAATATAAAAAAAGTTATTAAAAAAGCACTAACAAAAAATAAATCTCGAATCATACAAAATTTACTTGGGTTATCTTTGCTTCATTTACATCTCATTTCAGAAATTATTGATCAACACATTACAATAAATTGAAAAGTACAGAACTAGCAAGACAAATTTAAACACATATTTCCGTTTAAAAGTTATAAAGTAAAACCCTTAATTTAGAAATTGTAACAATATTGATATTCTAGGTATTTAACAACGAGGCCTATAACATACAGAACCACCTTTACATCTCTACTAATTGATCTTTTATTACAGAAATCGCAAAGCTTCCTAGGAGGTTTTTTTGTTTGGCGAGTAAATAATATTTTTAACATTTGTTATCAATGGATAAAATTGTAATAGAAGGAATGGATCAAATTTTATCATCTATAGATAAAATCAATGGATACAATTTTAACAGCATTTTTTCTATAGGAATTCCATTGTTATTTGAATAATGCATGCAAATAATTATTTTTACCCTTTAATTTTATATATAAGATCTTATATTGCAATTAAACATAATTAAAACTTGTTAATAAACTAATTGATAATTGTTAAGAGACCAACTCTCTGGAAGACCAATTTTATATGAAATCATGAGTGGTCTTCTTAGAGATGTTTCAGTCTAATATAAAAAAATGTATTGCTTAATTATTAAAAAAGTTCTTAAACTCTAAAAATCATAAAAATTGAAATGTGTTAAATATATTGACATTGTGTGTGAGGGTTCTGAAATTCATTTAAAATGTTGGATATATTTTAGCTTTAGTAAGAAATAGTTTTAAGGTAGTTCAATCGTTAAACAAAGGTAGGCCTCCGTGGCCGAGTGGATTAAGGCGTCAGCTGGGAATCCAAAGGGTCCCCGGTTCGAAACTTTGCGTGGACTAGACTAAAGAATAGTAAAAAGTAGTGATATTGCGATCGGAGGGTTGCCAACTTCGATACCAAAATAGTAGAATGTCTTCCAGAACATCCACAAAAATTAACGGTGTGTACGGGACTGGTGCAGGATAAATCTGATCGGTGTCCAAGGTCCCTACGTCTATTGAAGGCGTTGGGTGCCAGCTCAGGTGTTGTCTTCGTCATCTGATCATGGTTCAAAAATACGAGGCATCGTTCTCGGGTCTTTCCTTCGAGAAAGGCCCCGAACCGTCTCCAATAACCCACTGCAGCTACAGTGCGACGTTAATAAACCAAACCAAAACGTTAAACAAAGGTAATACATTTTTTTTTTGGGGGGGGGGGGGGGGTTGGTTGAAAAAACGCTGAACTAGAGCTGCACAGTGGGCTATTGACAACGGTTGGGAGTAACAGTTAGGAGTGAGCCAATAAGATATGTTAATGCTAAACTATGATATATTTATGAAAAAAAAAGCAATCTTCGTTGAAATATTCGAGAAATATTTATATATATTTTAATGAAATAATTCAATTATTCAATAATTCAAATTATATTCCTTGCAAATAATTAAGTGGATGCATCTGAACCCAATCATAGATAAAATATAACAAAGATGTTTTTATATTCCAAAACACCCTATGTAATAAGTACTAATTGAATTTCCCAAACTTAAAATAACTATAACTTAATATTTTATAATTATTATTAAAATTTAATGCAAACTTTAAAATAATTGAACCTGCATGTCAAATCAAAATAATATCACAGCCTGCATATTTTCTTATTTAATAATACGTTAACATACGCAAATTTCGATTATAAATTTAATTGATTGGTTGATTGAATTATTGAATTAATGTCGCACTTTACCGTTACAAAGGGCGACTTTACCGTTATTGGCAACTGCTCAGGATCTATTCCGAAGGAAAGACCCAGGAACACTTCCTCGTCATTTTGAACCATATAAATTTAATTAAAGTCAACCTTTATTTATTATTTATGTAAACAAAT
Organism: Troglohyphantes excavatus; assembly: GCA_963932185.1. Classification (NCBI taxonomy): domain Eukaryota; kingdom Metazoa; phylum Arthropoda; class Arachnida; order Araneae; family Linyphiidae; genus Troglohyphantes; species Troglohyphantes excavatus. Next base: position 46,034,731 of record OZ010672.1, on the reverse strand, counting down.
AATAACACTATAATAAAAAAAGCAAATACCAAATTATATAAAACTATTTTCACGCTGTGGTTTATTTTTCTTCGAAAAAATATTCTCGTCCTTATTTTATGGTAATCTTTCTACCCGATAATCCAAAATTTCTACAATGGCATACGAAAACAATACTTGTCATATGTGGAAGACCCGGGAACATTACCTCGTCATTTTGAACCATATAAATTTATTTAAAGTCAACCTTTATTTATTATTTATGTAAACAAATAATAACACTATAATAAAAAAAGCAAATACCAAATTATATAAAACTATTTTCACGCTGTGGTTAATTTTTCTTCGAAAAAATATTCTCGTCCTTATTTTATGGTAATCTTCCTCACCTACCCGATAATCCAAAATTTCTACAATGGCATACGAAAACAATACTTGTCATATGTGGAAGACCCGGGAACATTACCTCGTCATTTTGAACCATATAAATTTATTTAAAGTCAACCTTTATTTATTATTTATGTAAACAAATAATAACACTATAATAAATAAAGCAAATACCAAATAATATAAAACTATTTACACGCTGTGGTTTATTTTTCTTCGAAAAAATATTCTCGTCCTTATTTTATGGTAATCTTTCTACCCGATAATCCAAAATTTCTACAATGGCATACGAAAACAATACTTGTCATATGTGGAAAACCCGGGAATATTACCTCGTCATTTTGAACCATATAAATTTATTTAAAGTCAACCTTTATTTATTATTTATGTAAACAAATAATAACACTATAATAAATAAAGCAAATACCAAATAATATAAAACTATTTACACGCTGTGGTTTATTTTTCTTCGAAAAAATATTCTCGTCCTTATTTAATTGTAATCTTTCTACCCGATAATCCAAAATTTCTACAATGGCATACGAAAACAATACTCGTCACATGTAATTCGAAAAGATCACACGCAATCTTTGATTACATCTAGATTTCGCATACCTCCCACGCGAGAATACTCGCCAATTTGGCACGCGAGACACATCCCAATCGCCAACCCCTGTCGAAAGCGTTGCTTCCGCAAAAACACTCTTGGCCAATGGATCCTTCCAAAGTGAGTCAAAGACACGGAAAATCCGAAAACAAAAGAAAGCTCACGAGTCGTGAATAAAAAATCTAGCAACTACTCCATCCCGGAAATGACGCAGTTTCATTATTGAATTAAGATGGCAGTTCTAGCAGTTCCAGTCAGCCGATAAAGTGGGCGTACTCTATTGCGCATATTGTTTACAGTTTGCAGCGTGTGCTCTGCCGCCAAACGGGAAATTGGTCTGTGATAGGATTGTTCTCAGTTTGATTTATTAGTGATCCAAAGTAAGTGTTGTCTTTACTTGATTTTAGTTTCTACATTTCATTAGAGAACTCTTGATCGCGAAACCGTTTCTGGTGTTTGTTATTTTTGTTTATATCACTGTAAACGTTGTTTTGCCGGTTTCCTGCAAAAATATTATTGTTTTATAACTTACGATTTTGCACAATATTAACATAAATTACATATTTATATTTAAATAAAATAATATATTAATGTATATATGAAAAATATATTTTTGTGTTTAAATGCAAAATTAGTAGTTAAATTTCGATCGGATGCCAAGTAACGGATTTACACAATTAATTATTATCCAGTGTATGCAGTTTTTATTGAACGTTTAATATGAGATATTAGACCCAAATGATTAAAATTTTCTTTAAAAAAATTTTACATGAAATTATGGATAAATTTATGTAGTTGTCATTTTGAGAAAAACAGTTGAACTCCAATTATCCTGATCAATTGGAACCAGATCCCACCCTGTTAATTAGATAATTCACGAAAAAAAGGATATTTCTTAATAAAAAAACGAATTTTGTTTAAGTATATAATGAAATTTAATTACTATCTAAAACAATATCTTTCACCGATAAGAAACTTTTAAAATGTGAATTTTTCCTGATTTATTTTTTTCTTAAAGCGATCCAGATAATTGATGATCCGCTTTATTTGATCCGGATAACTGGAGTTTGGATAATTGGAGTTGTACTGTACAATTTTTTATCAAATCGAAATTTAAAAAACTTTAACATTTTGTAACTGCTCTTAGAATTTTAATTTAATCAATTGTTTAATTGAATATATTCATTGAATATATACTAGATATGTAAACAAAATATATTAAATACTGAAATACTGTAATTTTTTTATAATTAGTATTTTGCAAATTAACTAAAACATGTGTGTCTCTCTCTCATATACAGTAAAACAATTAAAGTTAATTTTATTATATAAGCACCCCACTTGTAGAGTTTGAAATAAAAATTTGTGGTGAGCAAGAATTTCAATGTATTCATAAATGTAAAAAAACACACATGATATTTTAGTGATTAAATCTAGCTGCATATCAACAGTACTAAATTATTAACTAACTAATTAGTTAGTACTAAAAAATTAACTAAGCATAGTTGTTATGGTTTAGGGCAGGGCCGCCCTGCTCTAAACTTAGTAACGGTTCCCTTCTAAACGTTCACCAGAAATTTATGAATAAGTTTGAATGAAACTTATCACTAAGTTTTCAGGTGTTTGAAAAGTCAACCGAATTTTTAATCAACTACAAATATTTTATGTGGCTACATATCATTTGAATAGAATATTTATTAGAGAACTTCGCTACGTAAAAAGTCTGTATTATTTTGATTTTTTTTTAATTCTTTTTATTTATAAGCCTAATTTTCTCTCGAAAGAGACCAAATTTATATCAGTAGTGATATTTGTCAGGGATTTTCTCCCTCTAAGAGATTAGTGATAGACTATATACGCCAAAGTTTTTCTGGAAGCACTTTTGTACATAATTTTTTTACAGTTGGAATTTTTAAACTGTTTTCTTGCACCAACTCAGAATTGTCTGGTGGTAGTACCGGTCGTCCTGCTAGAAGGAAGGAAAAACCTCTATATGATCATCATTAACATGATGTTTCTCTCCTGATATTTCATGTAGATGATTTTTAAGACTTCTCATGTCAAGAGTAAAAAAAACTAAGAAATTCATTTTATCTGTAACATTCCTATTTTGCGATTGGTTTTTTATAAGCGCAGGGCCCCTCCAGAAGCGCGGGGCCCTGTGCAGTGGTACGCGTTGTACACCTCTAAGAGCGGCCCTAGTTTAGGGTTTGTTTAACTATACGTAAAATATAAGAGGAGCCAGCGCTTAAAAACCCATCAATCTAACACATTGAGCATTAACACTTTTGGGGGTTGTTTGCATATTGAGGATTCCTTCAGTTGTCAACAGAATTTCACTTTTCAATCATAAAAATGTTGTGAATATAAAAAAAACTATATTTCATAATAATATAAAGAAGGCGCAACAAAATCATAATTATGTTATGAAAAATAATATGATTTGGTATATTTTTCGTTAATAATAGGCTTAAGTAAATTTTTCCCTTTCTTGCTAACCCTTTTAAACTTCCGGTTAGTCTATCCGATTTTTTCAGAATAAAAGTTGGATTAAAACACGCTAGTTATGGTTGAGTGGAATATGTAAATAAGAGTTATTGTTCAGTGGAAAATGTAAATAAGAAAACGTTCATAAGTATTTAAGCTGTTTGTATGCAAAATAATACAGTTAAATTGAAGATAAAAGTTTAAAAATTTAGTAAAATTAGATACTACAGGGCTACCATCTTTTAACATCTTAAATGTTTACAAATGAACTATATTTTCATCTTTTATAGTGATTTTCAGTACTCCGTTGTAATATAACCCAGAATAGAAATAACACTGTTATTTCAGCTGCTTCAACACAATAGATTTGACCCGTTCTGAACGTAAACATCCGATTTATATTGGTACCACTATCACAGAAAATTTTTACTCCTAACTAATTTTGCATTTGGGGCAAGTAAAATATTGAAAACTTTTCTACCCGAATTTGTAAAAAAAATTTATTTGTTTTAGAAAAATCCAAGTTTACAACTATTTTTCAAGCTTTTACATACTAAAAATAAGTATATAAACCACAAAAATGTTTTATATCTATAACAATACCTGAATATTTTGACGTAAAATCTTTATAATTTCTCTCTGTGGATTGCAAAATACCTACTTCCTCTGAATAAAAAACGCAGAAACTTTATATATCAGCGTTATTCATCCTCAGGATCTGCATCTGAGTCTTCGATTTGTGATATAGCGCTTAGGTTTTTTTTAATTAACTTTAACAATTTTAGAAATACTAGCATGCTTGTACGATAATTATCACATGAACAACCTTCCCCACACCCACCCACACATTCGTTGCAACTACTCATAGATGATACACCGTTAGAATTCTACCTATATATGGCAGCACTACCAACGGCTTGTTTAAAAACCGCTTGAAAACTAATTATTTTTAAATACAATTTTTTTAAAAAATCCGTAAATATTTTTGAGACACTGCTCCGGGAAATTCCCTTTTTTATACCTCACATGTTAATATCCATTGTGCGTGATACTCACAGTGATCTTTACTACTGAAATAATATATGTGATTAAATAAAGAAACATTTAAAAAAATACTTACAATATCTTTAACGTGTCTTTTCGGTTTAGTCGATAGCGTGCTGGACTTCAAAAGGTCGCGGGTTAAAGTCCCGACGAGGCAATTCAATTATTTTTATTGCATATGTCTTAACGGGTTTCCCGGCAACACGGGACTAAACAGCTAGTAGTTAATGTATTGTATACTAAAAAGGCTTAAAATACAAAAAAGTTATTTAAGTTTTTCTTAAAGTTTGGTAATTTTACAAAACGCTTTATTCAAACAGACGATTTGTGAACTAACAAAAACGGTGTAAAATTCAAGCTATTTGCTGAGTTTTTTTCTTGAAGTTTGTGATTGCACAGAATGACTTATTCAAATATTGTTAAGAAATTATTTAAATTCTTAACAATACATTGCTTAATACATGAGGATTTATACAAGGATCTTTTCCTCTCGTAATGCAATAAAACTGACGTAAACGACTTTCACGTTTGAAATAAAAGTGACGTATACTTTTTAGAACAAATATTTATGTTAAGAAAAACCTTCTTAAACAGATGAACATATGTCTTAGTTCCCACTCTTCATCTCGATCCCTTGCGCTTACCCTTGCTGAAAATCCTTGTCTGGACTTTTCTAAAATATTCACCTTTTGTGTTAGAATAATATTTACTACGTAGCTACGATAATCATTCATTTATGTAAAATTATTCTCCGTAAATCGCGTAGCTTATGTGCTGTAAATGATGATACACAACTTCCCTATTCCAACCAGTTTAATTAATCATAAACTCATAAGGTAAGAATTACCTCTTTCTGAAACTTCTAGAAAATTACAATGAAAGTTAATAATAATATTAATTCATCTTCCCTAATTATCTTCAATGTTGTCTATTGTTATATGCGATGATGTGGGCCTAAAGTGTGTAAACGCTTTTTGAGTTTTCCTTGCCTAATATTAATAAATTCAAAAATACTTTCATGCAAATATTCAGTTCAAAAAAGTTTACAAACGTAGTACTACTCTTATGCAATCCTGATTTATTCACTCCATGTAGGCATGCATGTCAGTGATAATTTTTATTAAATTCTGAAAAGTATCTTCTAAAAATAAAGTAATAGTAATAACGTGACTAAAGTTATTGTAATAACGTGACTAAAGTTATTGTAATAACGTGACTAAAGTTATTGTAATAACGTGACTAAAGTTATTGTAATAACGTGACTAAAGTTATTGTAATAACGTGACTAAAGTTATTGTAATAACGTGACTAAAGTTATTGTAATAACGTGACTAAAGTTATTGTAATAACGTGACTAAAGTTATTGTAATAACGTGACTAAAGTTATTGTAATAACGTGACTAAAGTTATTATAATAACGTTGACACAACGTGACTATAGCGTGATAATCTCGAAGGGTTCGCAAAACCTATACCACAAGACACATGTTTCTATTTTTTTAAACATTCATATGATTTTTTTCATACTGTATTGCTTTTAATGTAACATTACTGTTTTGCATTTTATTTTTCCATACCAATTATGGATTCCATAACTACACTGTTAAAAATAGGTACACAAAAATAATTAAAATGTACTCATTTTTGAGTACATTCGATGCTTAGCCTAGCTCCGAATACATAAGTCTAATTTTTGAAAAAGACATGCACTCAAAAATGAGTAAAATGAATAAAAAAAGCAGTTGCTTGCCTATATAAGCTGTCTTCATAAATCAATTTCAATACATATCAACAATTACAATCAAGACTTACCGGGAATCGAACGCAGATCCTCAGACCCCACAGTCTACTCCTTTTTCCGTTGCACAACCAAGGCGATGTGAATAAGTTATAAAGAGAAGAAATGTTAAAAAATGTTTTCTAAAAGAATGGAAAGTAAGATAATTCAGTTGCAATAGCTAAGTTTCCATTTAAGAAATATACAGCAAATAATGTAGATTTGGCAGATCGCTTTGTTAAGATGGCTTGAACAGAAGCTGAGATCATTTTTGAGCTCATTTTTGAGAAAGTACGATTACTTAAATTTAAGTACGCCATCGCTCATTTACGATACACTTGTACTCAAAGAAAAACGAGTATGTTCAGGTACTCATTTTTAATTGCTTTTTTTACAGTGTATGTTTAACTTTCCCTGTAAACATATAGTTAAAGTTTTTTTTAATCTTAATGAACTGTAAATTTGTTAGTTTGCTGTAAATTTGTTAGTGCTGTTAAATTTTATTAGTTTTAAATATTATTTTTCATGTCAACCTCATTGTCATTTATCAAATATTTATAATAAACTAGTAACCAAAAATACTTTTTTAATAATACAAAAATAATTTTTCAAAGTACTTTTTTAGTAATATCAAAATATTTTTCTATAAATTAAAAATACTTTTTTGTTAATTTTATAGAACAAGACTATTTTATTATTGATATTACTTGTTGAATAAAATGTGGATTACTGCTTAAATAAAGTGTTTTAAGTCCTTTTTCGTCAAGAGATGTGTTATAAGTTTTATTGATTACATAATTTTGCTATTATTCTGGGAATTTTAGAGTTCTGAAAAAAAAACTATAAAATTATATTATGTTTATAAGGATATCATTACTCAATATAACCCGCAAATAAGGTAGATTTCAAATGCACACAAATTATGTATAAAGATGAAAACAAATTGATAATCGTAGTAAAATGTTATACAATCATAAATATGCTTTTAAAACAATTATCAAAGTGTGCAATATTAAAAACATTGTTCAAATTTGACTAAGTTTCTTTAAATAACCCTATAAAAATTTTAAATAAGCTGCGATTAAAATTTTGACAAAATATAAAAAGTAAAATATTTTTTTTTCAAGAAATTTAAATGGAGCAAACTTAACTAACATTTTGTAAAAATTAAACAAACTAATTTTTATCAATGTGCAGCATCACTTGTTGCTTTTTGAATGGTACCCGATTGTATTTTCCCAAATATACTTCAATAAACAATAACGTCACGAAACCGTAAAAATGTTCATTTCGCACCAGCTTTTTTAAATCTGACTAAATACATTCAGTGTCTATAAATGTAAAATACATATACATGTATAATATAGAACACATCTTATACATAGTTAACAACTCTGGTGATACACAACAACTCTGAGTTTGTGAGATATAGCTTTACACATCCAGTAATTTTTTTTGACGCATGTGTCATTTGAAGATAGCTCACACATAAAAAAATATCCAAATCAAATTAAGCTTTAACAATGACCCAAATTATAAATAATTTTTTTAAATATAATGTCTCAAAGTTTCAAAAAAGAATGTCATAATAGGGTTTGAAAAAACAAAACAATTTTTGAAATTAACAACACAAATGTCAGTTTGTTAATTGAAAACTTTTTTATATGGTTTTTCAAACCTTAGGTATTCGAACCAAAAATGTGAAATACCCTGAAGTTGAGATAACCCTAAATTTGATTGAAGATCTGAAGATTTTGAAAGGATAATTGCACATATTTACAAAGTTTTAAATCTTATTTTTTGTTAAATCATCAAATATAACCCGATACAATTCCATAAATTTTTCAGAGAGAAATAACGTTTTTTTTTTGTGTAAATGTACCCTGCCCCTGTATTATAGACAGGAGTTTCTTTACCTCGTATTATTAAGTTTATATATTGTAAATTATAAGTTATTAATTGATATTTCATGATTCCGGCAACTGTCAATCGAGCTGTATGATTCCAGTATGCATAAAATATGGAAATCAGAAGTCCTTTTGAAAAATAAAGACAATAATTAAAAAAAATAAAGACAATAATTAAAAATAATAAAACAATAATTAAAAAAATAAAGGCAAGACTTAAAAAATAAAGACAAGAATTAAAAAAATAAAGACAAGAATTAAAAAAATAAAGACAAGAATTAAAAAAAAAGACAAGAATTAAAAAAAAAGACAAGAATTAAAAAAATACAAACGAAATTGAAAAACATTATAACTCAAACTAAAAATATAAACAACATGAAAATATTAATTTTAAAACATTATAATAATTTTTATCTAACAATAAAATTATTAGTAAAAATGAAAAAGTATTCTAAAAGTTCGGTTTGTAATATATCAGAGATTATATATATATCAAACTTATAGTATAATATTTATTATAATATAGCCTAACACAGGTCTAAAAATAATTTATGTTTTTATTTGTACCTCAGTAAAAAGCAACTATGTACATAATCATATATTTCGATTTTTGAAATACAAATAAACTTAAATGCTGTTAACAAATAAAATCATATTCAAAAAGCAAAAATGGTCGTCAATAGTCTATTTTCTAGCTATAGAGCGACATTAATTCAACCAACCAAAAAGAAAATGCTCAAAATTCTAAATTTGTTCACATTTTTTTGTAATACGGAAACCTTTATTCTATGATGTTTGTGATTATAACAACATTTAATATGTTTTTTTACGATAAAAGAAATGTAATTTCTAAGATTCCAAAATAGTTACAAGTTATATAAAATAAAATATTAATTTTGATATCTGCCCGACTGCGCCAGAAAAAAAAATATAAAAGACCTGTTAGTCAACATAATAAGTTTCTTTACTTATTGCCTAAACGGCTTGTCCAATTATGAACAATGAAGTTGAAAGTGAACCGTTTTATTTTCAAGTATTTTTGTATGGTTTTGTTCCTAAATTTTTAATCACTAAATATGAGAGCTCGTATACAAATTGTAAGAACTTTCGTTTATAAAAAATGAATGGTATTTTTATATTTTATGAAATATGTGTATCTCAAATTATCTTTCAAAAAAATTGTGCGTTGTAATAAAAGATAAGCAACTTCAACTTCTTATCATGTTTTAAGAAAAGTTCGATTTTTCAAAACTAGTAAATCTATACAATTCATAAATTACTGAAATATTTCTGTTTTATCAGTTCGAGAAACTCCTCCACTATTACCTCTACAAAGCATAAGTCGTTAAAAACAATGACTTGAGATTTCCGATTTTGCCTTTCACGATACCTGCACGTCATTTGAAATCTCAGAAATAACGTTAAGAACAATTACAAAAACAAAACAACCAACCCGTAATCATTCTCCTTACTACCCCATACTTCACTAGCCGACTTTTGTAATCTCCATTCACCGACACGGATCACAAGCTCCCATAACAATACACCAAAATCTCCCAGTGACTTAATATAATCACACCGTTGGAAGAATACAATCTCGATTCAAAAAAGGGAAATATGTGACCTGGCCCCTATTGTGACCAAGGACGTCCACTTGCATAGCCATAGCGGATTAGAGAAGAAAAAAAATTATCGAAAGTGCACACGCATAATTTGTGACTAAACAAAAACCTGACCCATCAAAAGAAGGATAAAATTTCAGCAGACAGAAAGGTTCTTTTCTGACAGAGATTGGCAGTGTATTCGGTAGATTATTTATCAGCCAGGTCTAGGCTTCGTATCTCGGACAAATTCATCTAGATCACGAGTGTTTAGTATATTGGTAAGTGTTGTTTTTGTTTAAGTTACTTTTATTTTTTAACCACGTGGTGTTTTTTTTTTTAATTTACAGAATGCGTCGCAGCGTTTTGGAATTTTTTTTCTAAATATTTTGGAAATTTGGAAATTTACCGACACTAAAATTAATCACACCTAATTTATAATTGTTAAAAAGTCAATTTGAATTGCATATAGTATTTTGTATTTTTTGCATAATAATATATCCATCTTAATTTAATATATAAAAAATTCGATATTTTGCATGTATATTTGTTGTTATTTTTTCTAACTTTAAAGTATTGAAGTGTTGGATGTTTTTTTTAATAGCTATGTAACCACATGTTGAAATAAACCCGTTTAAGTATATAGATATCCGATCACAAACGACGGTTGATATTTTTTTATTTTTATATTTAAATAAAATTTAATTTAAATTATAACGTCGTTTTGCAACTATAACAAAGATCCATAGTTTAAGTATTTAAGAGAAATATGAACTAATAGAAATTTAACTTCGTTTTTAATAATTTTAGAAAAATATCTATCGAAAATTTTACAAAATTTGGCTTTTTACGTAAAAACATTTGGGTATTTCTACAAATGCCAGATGCATACATATAAATTCCAGACATATAAATATATATATTAAATATATTTGTATAGATATTGAACAACATATTTCTACTCAGAACTTCATAACATAATATTGTTTAATTTAACTTTTTTGTGAAATAAGAGATTTAAAAAATGCATAGCTACTATGTCTAAAACAATTTCGAACCAACAATATTGTGGAATTCTGCGGGGAATAAGTATTTATTTACAATAAGCCATTATTCATTTCATTTGTACTGAGAATAAGATATTTAATTATTAAAATATGAATATAAGGTAAAATAGATTTTCTATCAGTCAAGCATTGCTAAAATTTCTGTTGAAATTGCAACATCGCACATATCTACTATGCTACTACAAATTAAAAAAATACTTTAAGGCGACCATGGACGATGAAATTTTATTTTTTTAGTTTTGCTTCAAACTTTCTGAAAATTTATAAGGAAGTGGAACATGTCAAAGTAAAACACATATAAAATTTTCAATTGATTTCAATAAATATTTTTTTTAATATGAATAATTTTATATAATTAAAAGCGTGTTTACGCAAAATGCCAAATGCGCGTTATTTTTCACTTAAATGATTTAAATTTTTTTTATGGAATAGTATTAAGTTATTACAAAAGTAATTTGTATATAATTTTTAAGTAAAATATTTATTTATTTTTAAAAATAATAATTAGTCTTGCGTCACAAAATTTTCAACGAAAAAATCTCATCTACTAACAGTTCTTTTCAAAATTTTTGGATAATAAATAACATAATTCCTTTGAGGATGTGAAATTATAAATCTTAAAGCAAACCTTGCAACAATTTTTTTAAAAAAAAGAGCATATAAGTCGTTTTTAATGACTTCAAGGAACATTCCTGCCAAATTTGAAGAAAATCGAGCGCATTTACGTAAAAAACAAATTTACAAGCAGACGAAGTGCCGAAAGGTCAAGTTAAAACAGAGATATCTCTAATGCTCGGTCAATAAAGTAATTTCGGTTTCTTTTATAATGTCTATTGTTCTATTGAAAGCTAAACGTTTCTAGCCATAAAACTTTTTATAGGTAACGGTGAAATAGCTTATATTATTGTTCACACAAGCTGTACTAATTGTGTAGTTTAGTTTTTCAAACCTTTTATTGCTCTTTTATACTTTTTTCGATATCGATAGCGTTATAAAAGATAACGTTATATATTTTTTAGTACATATAAATTCTGGATTATGTATGAATTGTATAAGAAAAGGGGTCAAAGACCGAAAACCAAATTTTGAGAAAACTGAGGACAAAGTATATGTATTTTGGTCTAATACTTTGCCTTGCAAAAGGTTTCTAAGTAAGTAATTATAAATATTTTTTTCTAAACATAAATAAAATATTAAATGTAAAACCCGGTTTGTGATTAACTTTTAATTAAATCTAATGCATAAGAAACATATAGCATAAACAAGCATTCGCGTGTTTAAAAAATTCTGTTATTTGTTATTTCAGCCATTTTCAAATTTTAAAAACTTTTCAACATATAAAAAGTAAAAGCATATTTAATATATATTTATAATTAACACTATACCAATTTTCAGTCTGTATAAGTACTAAAAAAATATTATTTTTAATTTTGCATTTTAGCATAATTCGTTTAAATTAACAGCATTTGTTAGAACTAACATAATTTGTTCAAATTTACATAATTTGTTCAAATTTACATAATTTGTTCAAATTTACATAATTTGTTCAAATTTACATAATTTGTTCAAATTTACATAATTTGTTCAAATTTACATAATTTGTTCAAATTTACATAATTTGTTCAAATTAACATATTTCTTTCAAATTAACATATTTCTTTCAAATTAATATAGTTTGTTCAAATTAATATAGTTTGTTCAAATTAACATAGTTTGTTCAAATTAACATAATTTGTTCAAATTAACATAATTTGTTCAAATTAACATAATTTGTTCAAATTAACATAATTTGTTCAAATTAACATAATTTGTTCAAATTAACATAATTTGTTCAAATTAACATAATTTGTTCAAATTAACATAATTTGTTCAAATTAACATAATTTGTTCAAATTAACATAATTTGTTCAAATTAACATAATTTGTTCAAATTAACATAATTTGTTCAAATTAACATAATTTGTTCAAATTAACATAATTTGTTCAAATTAACATAATTTGTTCAAATTAAACAAAATTTTTACTATACGTGGTTTTGTAAATCACTAATCTATTCTAATAAAATCTGTGTTTGCTTGCTCCTATCTCAGAAACCAATGACCCGATTTTAATGAAACTTGGTAAAATCATAGCTTCCATTCGAAATAAAGTTTTAACTTTGTTTGTTACATTATCTTAATTGGAATGTAACTTGTAAATATAAAAACGCTTTCCACATATTTCAATTGACACAAAAGTCAAACTTTGTTTGCTTTTATCTCAACATCTATTTTACCGATTCCAATGAAATTTGACAAGCTTAAAATAATTGGTTCAAATGGAACTGAATTATTACAACTAATCTTACTTTTCATTCATTGTCAGACATATTTTTCTGTTTATCCAAAAATAACTTTCTAATGTGTGAATTTGTTTTAATATCTTTTTTGGTATGACAGAGAGCGATCCAATTTTTTCCGCATCCTAAAGATTTTTCCTACAAATCCAAAGTTTTTTTATAAAGAATGACAATTTGAAAATCCTCTATTAATGTGTTTGTTTTATTTAATTCGGACATATGTTTATTTATTTCTATCGAGTTTCGTTTTAATTAAGCCCATGCAAAGAACGGGTATCTTTTCTAGTCAAAAATAAAATTCAACTAAAAAGAGATACAATAACGTTTAATAAAAAAATATTAGGAAAATGGAATGTTTCCAAAACGTTTCTAACCCCTTGTTAACAAAAAAATCTATTGGAACCACTCTCCATGGAAACCAAATTTAGTATTTCTCTTCGTTGTTAACATGTCAAAATGTAGTGTATTTAGCCAATGTATTTTTTTTAATCGAAAGGTTATATATATCGCCAAAAATTCAGCTAAGTCGTAGATTTTACATTAGATTTTTTTTCTCTAGTGAAGTAATGGGAAATGTTAAAATAGTCGTTAATAAATAGCTACTGTGTAATAATGTGTAACTGATAAAGTTTTTTTTACTTACGCTTGTCTATACAATGATTACAGTTATATAAAAAAAAATCATCAATTTCGCGAAATCCGCGTACGAAAGAGAAGAGGGTGGTCACACAAATTGTTGGGCGATTGTAATTTTTTGGCTGTTTAACTACACATAATAAACTATTATTTTTCTACTTTAACTACTTTATTTGTTTCTACTAAAGCTAAACGACTTGTTTAAAATATAAGCGAAGTAGTTGGGGAAAAATAGTGTTTTATTATGTCAATAGAGCTAAATGTGATACAGGCAAAATCTGACTAACCCTAATAATTTATGACCACCCCGTAAATTTAATAAATTATTTAGGCAAGTAATATATTATAAAATACTGTCCTTTTTAATAATTAGGCAATTTTTGTCGAATTTTTTCAGTTTTAACCTAATAAAATCGTTGGATTCATTTGTCTTGTTTATTTAATGCAAAGTTGAAAGCGATCAATTTTTATATCACAGATGTCTTTTTCGATTCAAGATTTAAAGTACCCCCATAGAGAACATGGCAGTTTGAAAATTTTGGAGGTGTTGTTCTCGGATTAGTTATCTGCTATAAGTACCTTTTCCACCCAATATAGTAATGTCTAGTTGATCCCAATAGAAACTTACCAATTTAAGTTGCTTAAGTTGTTGTTGTTGTTGTTAAGTTAATGACCTAATATATTTGTCTTAATTTTAAAATTATTATACACTTCCAAAAATATATATTTTAATACATTTTCTTCAATAAATACAGGCTTTTAATTGTCTTGAAGAAAACGTATTCTGAAAACAGTACTTAATTTCCTTATTAAGTTTCCTTATTTTCTTGTGAAATCTCTACACTTGACAAATTATTCACAGTGTAAAATATTGCTTTATTTTTCCGGCACTCTAAACAAGCAATTTCAGGCACTCTTGTGAAATGTACCAGTTTTCGTAACGATTATCGGGATCTTTTGTCTCCTGTTCCAAGGGAGACTTTACATTTCTTTATCAATGTCTGGAATCTGAGCATGTGTTTCTTTGAAAAATAAACTTCATTGTAGTTATGGTTGTGGAGCTAGTTTCCCTAAAAATGATGTGACAATAGGTTTTCTTAATAATTATTATTCAAATTTTCTCTAAACAAAGAGATCATGTCATTTCACCACTTATCTCTTAAATGAACTAAGACACATTTTTCGAATTTTAACAGGGTTTTTATTTACATGAGCCTAAATTTTATTTAAGATAGTATGATTATATCATAAAATTATGTGCTATTTATATAACAAAAATATTTTATAATAATATGTTTTTAGCATGTATTTCATTATGCAAATTTATTAAAATGTCTTGAATTTGATTTGTTTTTTTAAGATGCTGATGATTTCCAGTAAATTATTTATAATGGAATGACAACTTTTAAGCGCATTACTAAATTTGAACCACATCGCTTTGTTTTTTTAAAAAACAATCGAAATAGAGTGTTTTATTTTTCATTTTTATTAGTACAGGAAGATTTTATGGATAATTATGAGCATAACTTTTTTTAAATGATAATAGAAAAGTCGAAGTAAAAAAAAAAGAGAGATGAGTTATAATTTTCACATGTCTATTTAATAAAATCAAACATATTCAGCTTTCTTGCCGTGTTTTCTGTATACATAATATTAATAGATAACATTAAAAATAACAATTCAGATATAAAATTT
Organism: Troglohyphantes excavatus; assembly: GCA_963932185.1. NCBI lineage: Eukaryota > Metazoa > Arthropoda > Arachnida > Araneae > Linyphiidae > Troglohyphantes > Troglohyphantes excavatus. Next base: position 46,019,207 of record OZ010672.1, on the reverse strand, counting down.
TCATTTATTTTCAAATACTGATGTATTTTACGAGATCAGCAATTTTTATGGAAGACGGGGGGTCGGCATTTATTTTTACAATTAAAATATTTTTAATTATTGTGCCATCAAATTAAATCTTATTTCAACATCATTATCTTGAAACACATTTTTTTTAAACAACCATTAGTTCTCTTTTATCGTTTTAAAACACTATAAGGGCATATATTAATAATATAGATGTATTAGACACATTGATTCTTCGGAGGAATTTTTGCAATTTATTTTTTTTAATGACACCAGCATTAAAAAAACATTTTGGAAACTTTTCTGACTTGAAACTAATCTCGCGTGACATTCGTAAATTTTTTTTTGTTTGATTCATGTAACTATTATCTTTTTTTTTTAAGATTAAACCCCACCGAAAGTACATCCAGGCACCGCAAATAAACCTTAGAGAAATATCTAAAGTAGAAAATGTCAATAACATTACGGTGATTAATCTGCGTAATGAACTGTTTCGATTCAGAGAAGTCAATAAAATATCGAAACCATCGGTTAAAGAGTCATATTCACCTATGGTACTCACTCCATATACTTGTCCTACTTGGTGGAATATTTTAGCATTCTTTTCATTGTTATTAGTTATTTATAAATGTTCTTGGAAGCGCTTAATTTTATTTTGACGTTTCATTCCGGTCTCATTTTTAAGGTTTTTCTGCCTTATTAACTTGAATGTCCCTTATTAACTTGAATGTCCCTTATTAATTTGAATATCCCTTATTAACTTGAATGTCCCTTATTAACTTGAATGTCCCTTATTAATTTGAATGTCCCTTATTAATTTGAATGTCCCTTATTAACTTGAATGTCTCTTATTAACTTGAATGTCCCTTATTGGAGCACTTTATTATACACACCCATACAGTGCATACAGGTAAATGTGATATGAAGGTAAAGTTTTAAACATACAGTAGAATACCAATTATCCGGATCAATTGGGACCAGATCTCATCCGGATAATTGGATAATTAACGAAAAAATAGTTATTTCTTTGTAACAAAGCTCATTTTTGAAGTATGTTCGGTAATTTAATGACAACTAAAAACAATATCATTCATCGATAAGAAACTTTTTAAATGTAGTTTTTGCTTATTTCTTTCTTTTCTCTCAAACCGATTCGGATATTTGGCGATCCGCTTTGTTTAATCCGGATAACTGGAGTTCAAATAATTAGAGTTCTACTGTACATCAGTATTTATTTTAATTTTATTTTAAGTCATTTTAAATAATTTTGGGAAAGGAATTACAGAAACGAAATAAATTTCATTTAATTAGGTCAGTGGTTCCAAACCCGTTGTCCGTGAGAGGGTCTGAAATGATCTGTGGAAATCTTGTCTAATTATCAAAATATTTTTGGGGGGATATTTTTTAAAGGAAATTGTTTGATGTTCAAATTTTTTTATGCAAAGAATCTGAACAGAGAATCTACATTTATCTGGTTTCCATAGAAAATACTCGGTAATAAAGCATTTGTATTTGTTGGAAAATATATTTTTATGGCAACTTTGTCAAATGTCTGCTGCTATATTTATTAGTTTAACTAGTGTTTTGGATTGGTTTGGTTTAGTTAATTAACGTCGCACTAGAGCTGCACAGTGGGCTATTGGTGACGGTTCGGGGTCTATCTTGAAGGAAAGACCCGGGAACACATACACATTCACACACACATTCATACATGCACCTCGTTATTTTTAGAACAATGGTAAGATGACGAGGAACCACCTGAACTCGCACCCAACGCCTTCAATAGACGTCGGGACTTTGGACCCCGATCAGATTTATCGTGCACCAGTCCCGTATACACGCCGTTAATTTTTGCGGATGTTCTGGACGACTTTTCTGGTATTTTTGTAGCGAAGCTGGCAACCCTCCGATCACAAGATCACTACTTTTTTACTTTTCTTTGTCAAGTCCATCGCACGGGTTTGAACCACCAATCCTCGGATTAGTAGCTGAACGCCTTTAACCGCTCGGCCACGGAGGCCTCCTAGTATTTTTGGAAATAATAAATAGTTAGTTCAATAATTCTATTAGAAGCTTTGAAAATACGTTGTTTTCATTTCTTTCTTACAATTACTGTCGTACTTCTACATAAAAAAATTTCAATTATGGTACAACAAATATAAGCTCACTATTCGCGTTTACTATTAAAAATTATTGGCCCGTATCTTGACTAGCATTTCATTCGGTGATCCGTAGCCATCTAAAGGTTAGGAATCATTGAACTGAACGTCTCAAATGTGCTTATTCGAGGGCAGCAAAACCTGTAATAACCGATATTGTGCAAGAAAAGAATAAAAAATCCCTTCTAACTCTATTCAATAAAGGTGAAAACAAACTAAGAATTGTGATGTAAATTGTATGTATTAAATTAATAGTTTTTGTTGTCTTAGATTTGTACAAAAGCAATTTGATGAAGTCTAGTCTATTCAAATTGTTAGTCTGTAGCGAAGTGCGGTCTAACGGGATTGTGCTCGGGACCTTTTGCGTGCTACGCTGATACTCTACCGATCGGGCTAAAGTAATTAAACAAGCTCAAGTAGGAGTATCGGGTATATGAAATGACTGCCACAGCATCCCCATTTAAGCGAGTCGGACGGAGGGACAAGTGCTTGATGTTTGCATGTCGCAAATGAAGTTGTGAGTTGTGATTTTTGAAGAGAGATGGTGACACGTGTCTTTGGTGATGGTTGCATTTATTCTTAGTCCGGGTCACCAGTGTAACGCAAAGCAACCTACCAGTATTGAACCCGGTACCTTGTGTATGCCTTACCGATCGGGCTAAAACCCAATTAGTTGAACCCAAGTGGGAGTATCGGGTATATGAAGTGACCACCACAGTACTATGAAGATTATTGAGTACTTTAATTTTTGTGAAAAATAAACAACCAATGAATACATTGAGATATGTATCTGTACTTGTAAAATTATAATTTTCAATATTGTATGGTTTTTTTTCAGGGGACAATTTTGAAAGTTGTTTTGTAACGCTAAGTTCCTATATTTAAAACCATCACAATGTCTGGAGATGAAGTTACCAAGGAAGAAAAGGAAACCATTGATAAAGTAAGTAGTACATAATTTTTACAATCAAAACGCAATTATCAATATCCGTAATTTGAAAAAAAAGCCTTTTTTTCTAGAATGTCAATCTTTCCTTAAGTTAACTTTAAATTAATTGTAATATTCCTAAACAAATGTTTAATTTTTTCACTCGACTATCTCCACTATGAAAACAAAAAGGTTGCTGGTGATTATAAATCTTACAATCTCACGCAATATTCTTAATAATTACAAATTTCAATTAATATCATACAAATATGTCTTTGTTCTACGGTTTAATCACTTTCATTAACTTCAAAATTGTTTAATTAACCAACACTTTCACTTTCTTTCCATAGCAATTTGGGTAGCTAATGGTGCCATTCAAGTTAATGGCTACGCATAACCAGCTTAATAGCAAGCTGGTTATGCGTAGGCTAGTTGGTATAACCAGTGGTCTTAACTAGCATTTTCACTCCCACATATCCAAAAAAAAAAATCAACCGTGCCATTGCATCCCGTTTCAGAAAAATTCTATAAAGTTTTTAAAATCACCTGACGGATGAATATCTGTTTGTGTATCTCCAGTTTTCTCAATAGTACACATAATTTAAAAGTTTATAAAAAAAATCGCTTTTCAATTGAAATATTTTTACCTTGAAATATTTTGCATATTTAAATCATTGGGAAGACATTTATAATCCTTGTCTACTGAATTAATTTTAAAAAGAAAATTTAAATTTAAAAAACGATTTTGCGAGAAATGTGGATTTAACTGGCTTTGAAACGATATGGCTCATTTGTCTATTTATATCCACATAGCTACAATTTTTTTTTTATAAACGCAATTCTGTTTGAAAACTTTTGTACACATAAATGGTATTTCACAATCTCTCCAAATGTAGTTTTCTCTCATGTATTAACAAACGCTGCTTAGATAACAAACGCTGCCAAGAATAGTGAAGACCATATATATAAGGTGTGCTCGGACTCGCGCTGCCTGACGGAAGGCGGAGATAGCAACTATTTGACGTCATAGTGACGCCTACTTCGCCTTCTGTGGGCGTGTCTAATGCTCTCGTTTGAACCAATGGCAACGTTGAACTAGATGCGGGCGCTTTGTTTGATGGTGCTGCCATCTATTCATTTTTTTGTGAACTATTAAAAAGTGATAAGCTAACTTTATTTAATTACTTTTACTGCATTTTATGAGTTTAAATTATATTTTAAGGATTGCATTTAGTATGGAAAAATTGCAAAAGAGTTGCTCAATAAATTAAGCGTATTAAAATAATATTAGCTGCCACGAGAGCATGTTCATTAATTTTGAAAGAGTAAAATAGTGGTCGGAACTATCCGGTCAATCCATTTGTATTGGACATATTAAATGAGTTACAATTTCAATCAAGTAAAATACGGGGACATAACAAAACAAGGACGGATTAGTAGTGAAGTTACCTGAACACAATTATTTACAGATATTTACATTATTTTGCTAATTTAAAATTAAATCACCAGTTGTTACCCAACCGGGATCGAACCTAAGTAGCAATGCTTGAAACACACAGCCAATGAGAATGATTAAAAACCGATAGTAAGGCGGAGCTAAAAAGATGTCAAAAGTAAGGCGGGGCTAAAATGACGTCATTTAGTTGCTTTTCCTTGCCCACTTTCAAAAAGCGAAAAACGAGCGCACCTTCTATATATAGTCTTTACTATCCTTGGCTTAGAGCATAATGACATTTTCCCCACAACCGAAAGTTTTTTTTTTTTGCAGTTTCGTGAAAGAGTGAAAGATATTCTTATTCCTATACATCACGATGATTTTTATCTCAGAAAATGGCTGATAGGTAAGCATATTATACTAAAAATTAATAATTTTAATTTATAAGGCTTTTTGTATCATTATTTATCATAAATGATTGAGGGCTTCAAACGCATAATAAAAATTTTTAGGCAAGATGTTACGATATTCGTATCACTTTTACGACACTGCGTAATTTATTAATTTATTCATATGCTAAATTATGTGGGTAAAAATATTAGGTGTACAAATGATGAGTTAAATCAAACTTTTCTTAAGGGCACAGTACCCAATTTTTTTTTAATTTATAAATTATTGTTTGGAATTTTCTAAGTATGCTTGTAAAATTTTAAAACTGTATTTAAGTATTTTAATGAGTTATTTGTGATTTTATGCTGGATTAACAGGTATGTGTGTGTGTTTTTCTAGGAACGAAAACTTTAAAAACTTTTTTTCGTATATTAAGTTTATCGAAACGAAAAGGTTTCTTTTATTATTAATGATAAAATGTGTAATTTTTTAAGAATATTGTAAAATATGTGTATATTATAAATTAGCATGTGAATTAGTTCTTTGAGTATTAGTTTTTTTTTGTTCTTTGTTTAATTACTAAAGTAAAAAAAAGGAGTTATAAGGAAAAAGATTTGTGTTTTTATAAATAACTATTTATATAAAAATCAAATACATGTAGTATACAAAATTTTAATGCCAAATCTTATGTATTCTAGTTTAAAGATCTGAGACAAAAAATTTGGTGCAAAATATAAATATTTAAAAAAAGCTTTAAAAACATTGAAAAAGTTTTAATTTTGGAAAAAACACAAACAATTATGGAATTGAATTTTTTGTGAAATATTGTTCTCTTATATAATTTTAAATAATATATATTAAATTTTTTATTCAAAAAATCAACAACAAAAAGTGTAGGCGGTTAAAGCGTAGACTAATCGCGTAAATATTTTCATAAATACTTGTTCACATATATATTGTAAATTATGCATATTTTACTTAAGAAAAGTCCGATTACGCATTTCAACTATGCATAGCACGTCTTCTCGCTTTGGGTGATCAACTGTTAATTTGTAACTAACAGGGTTGAACGGAAAATATGAAAAGGTATTGGTATTTTCACATTTCTATCATTTCAATCAATTTTGCTAAACTTCTACGAGTTCTATTAGTTAAACATAAAACTAGTACCTGTTCACATGAGAACTCTTTGAATTTTTGGCATTGGTGGTTCCTTAAGTAAAACCTTTCCATTTTGCTATTATTGATTAATTTCTCTGTTTTTACAACATATAGAGCTTCCTTTTCTATTAATTTTGTCCTTTTAGCTCGAAAGTTTGATATCGATAAGGCGGAAGCCATGCTGCGAAAGGTAAGATTATAGAATTTTCCTCGCATATTTTCTAAATTCTATATTGTTTTAATCTATACTCGGAGTAATCCAGGTGCAAAACAGGTTATAATATCCATTTGGAACTATTTTATGAAAATCACATAAATCCGTTGATAATATATATGGTTTTGTTGTTGTGGAATTTTTATCTTGATGTTTTTATAAGTTAATACAGTAAAATTCTAATTATCCGGATCAATTGGGACCAGAACCCATCCGGTTAATTGGATATTTCACGACAAAAAGGTTATTTCTTAGTAAATGAATTTTACTACAGTATCTAATTTAATTTTATGACTATTAAAAACAATATCATTCCCCGATAAGAAACTTTTAAAATATGGATTTTGCTCATTTCTTTTTCTCAAAGCGATCCGGATAATTGAGCTTATTTTATCCGGATAGCTGGAGTTCGGATAATCGGAGTTCTACTGTAATTGTTTGATTCTCTTCACTGTAAGGTGAAAATTGGAGGCAAAGTGATAAAGTAACTAATAATATCAAACTCTAATTTTTGGATATAACACGCTTTGCATCTGGGATACTCGAGTATAAATCTGTGATTTTATTCAGAAAATTAATAGTTTAGTAAGATGTAGCCTTTTCGTCAATGAGTTCTCGTTTTTTCGACATCTTTTGAAATTATGCATAATGATTACTACTGTAAATATATGAGCTGTTAAGAATAAATTAATTTTAAATTATTAAAAAAGTACTTTTTTTTTCAAAATCAGCGAAAAAATGCTTACTTTAATACCGATTTCTTAGATTTATAATTTATTTCATAGTAAACTTTTATACAACCTTATTACGAAAATTCTATATGATTTATTCTAAGTATTATTTTTAAATCTCAGTTAAATATTTGTATTTGTTATATTGTTTGTATTTATACATAATTTTTTTAAAGTACAATGGGTTGATTTATATTAAATTTAGAACTAATAATTCTTAGTTTTAAGTGTTAAATTTAAACTAGTTATTTTAACCAAAGTAAACTTATAATATAGCAGAAATTATGTTTTAAATAAATTAAGTGTCTGGATGTTTTTATATTTTTCTTAGCACATGAAATTCATGAGAGTCAATGGTTTAGACAAAATTGACGAAAATTATGTTCCTTGTGAGGTAAGTCAATTATGTATATTTAAAGAATTATAGTTTATTTAGATGAATGGGAGATTCATTTTCTAAATTTCGTATTAAATTGTAGTCGCACAATAGTTGGTTTGTTGGTTGGTTTGTTAATTAACGTCGCACTAGAGCTGCACAGTTGGCTATTGGCGACGGTTCGGGGTCAATCTCGGAGGAAAGACCCGGGAACACATACACATTCACACACACATTCATACACACATTCATACATGCACCTCGTTATTTTAGCACCATGGTCAGATGACGAGGAAACACCTGAACTGGCACCCAACGTCTTCAATAGACGTCGGGACTTTGAACCTCGATCAGATTTATCGTGCACCAGTCCCGTATACACGCCAGTATAATTTGTTGGACATTCTGGAGTCGCACAATATAGATACTGAAGGGCGATCGGCGATGGAAAACCCCGCGAACATTGCCTCGTAATTTTAAAGTATGGTCAGATGACGAGGACAATACCTGAACTGACACATATTTGTCAAAACTTCCACACCACGAACAACGTGAGGACATTTGGATTGGTCTTCTCAACAGGGCGAATGTTTGGTAGATGACGAGAATTGAACTAGAAACCCTCTGATTACGAACTGTGGGGTCCGTAGCCCCGAGGATCCGTCGTCGGCTAGCAACCAGAGGGTTGCGAGTTCAAATACGGCTGAGAGATACTTGACAAAAAGAATTAAAATGCAGTGAACCAGTGGTCGAAGGGTTGTCAGATGCTGCTAAGTAACAATACGTCGCCTGAACTTATTCTCCAATTTCTATGGCGGGTATACGGACTGACGCACGCTAAATCTTATCGGTCCAATATCCTAAGGCCTATTGAGGTTGCGTCGGGTGCCAGCCAACACCGACTCAAATACAAGGCCATGCCTCTGATTTGTGACGTCACCATGAGTAGGCTGGATTTCTCCTTCCCCGCTGTGTTTCTTCGATTGTAGCGCTTGTTATTTCGAGCAGATGAATAGCATTTTTTCATTAGAAAATTAACTGTTACGTTGCCTAAACATTATTTACCTTACCTTTGCATTTCATTAAAGATTTGTAAATATATATGCCCAAAAAAATACTCACATTAGCATGAAAATAAAAGTATCAAAGACCAAATTAACAAAAATTCTTTATTGAACTGAGCGTTTATATACAGTTATGCAATTTTATATGTTTGCACCTTTTCCACAACTTTGATCCCTTTTTTCAATGTCTCAATTTTTTTAGACTTTTTTTCAATTTGAATTTTTAATATAATTTTTTTGCCTGCAATAGTTTTTTAATAATGATTTTGTAGCTGAAGTTAATATTAGTTTTAAAACACTCACAGAACTATGGTCCGCTTCACATTGATCATCAACAAAAAAAAAATTCATTACAATTTATTAATTCCAAAGTTTTAACCACAAATGAGCGGTGATCAGTTATTTGTAAAAATTTGGTCTCATTTTCTTTTAAAAGCAATTTTTACATAACAATATAATTGTAACTTACAGCATTTACAATATCTGCAGATGGGTAGATTAAACCACCTCTATCCAGAGATTCAATTAACTTATATTTATTGTTTCATTTTAAGGTGTTGTCAATAATATTTTGTTTTGAACTATATTTACAATTTATTTTTTTCATCGCCGAATGAGCACAATAGCCGGAAAGGTATACAATAATAGGCATTGAATTTTCAATGCCTTTAAATTCTTACTCACCAACATTATGTAAAAATCCGAAACACAAGGTTTGTCAGTCTGTATTAGTAATAAAATAATCTTTATAGAAAAAAGGAAAACCGACTTTACAGAAAATGCGTTAAAAAGTAAAAAATAATTTTTAATTCTACGATGAGTTGAAAAATTGAATTATTGAATATTAATTTTATACTTAGTACAACTTTTTGAAATCGGCGCCAAAATTTTGGTATAATTTTTGTAAATTGGCACAAACTTCAAAAAGTTGTACTAAGTATAAAATTGATATTCAATAATTCAATTTTTCAACTCATTCGTAGAATTAAAAATTATTTTTTACTTTTTAGCGCATTTTCCTTAAAGTCGGTTTTCCTTTTTTCTAGAACGATTATTTTATTTTTCCCTTTTTGGTTTTTAATTTAGCAGGTGGCTTCGCCCCCTCTTATTATTCACCGAGAAATTCAAGTAGCAACTTCTGCTCAACCGTGTATATTGTAAAACAATCCCTATCAATGCCAATAAATTCTGGTTAAATGAAATGTCATTGTTGGACAACTTCTGTTAAACAATGAAAATATTATGAAATCGGATTAACTGTATAAAAAACCTCCGGGAAATCAACATTTCCGGATATATAGCAGCCGGATAACCGATTATTTTTGCAGATTTTGCCTAAGTTGATTTTTCTCTATCCAAAAAAAAAAAGAATTTTTGAAATCGGACAATATTTTTTTTCAAATGGTCCGGTTAATTGAGAATTCCATAGATAGTTCAATGCCGGATAACCCGATATTTTTTTCAAATTGCTCCCAAGTGAAACAGCCCTTATCCAACAACAAAAAAATTGTGCAAATATCTAAAGTAGAACCGAAATCCCGCGCGAACATACATAAATTAAAAAAAAAAAATACATAACCGATTTGGCAGTTTTAATTTAAAGTTTATGACGGTTTTATTTTGGAGTTTTGGTTGGCGCGCTATTCAGTCGTTTAATAACAATTGTATTAGTAATAACGATGTCAAATACTCCCTGGTTTTTTTTTTAAACCAGTGATGTTTTAATCTAATTTAAACCTGACATCTACATGTTATCAATTTACATTAAAGAACGCTGATTAAATTATAAGCATAATCATAGATACCCTGGTGTAATATGTAGGAGTAAAGTCGTCCCTGTGTGTGTGTGTGAATTACACGAATCCATTTCCTGCGCAACGTCCGATTTTTAGGAAACGAAAACAGCTAAACTTTTGGTGTTTTCGTGTAATTTCCCTGACAATTGGGAACACAGCTTGTTTGTAAACCATAACTCAGATAATAAATAATAATCGCAGACTAAAGCACACGGAATTTTCACCCATTTTGAGAAAACAAAGACATTCGCGCTTAAAAAAACCCACATCAGCGAAGCGAAATCTTCCGTTTCTACCCGCTACCATGGCCTACTCGTGGTGACGTCAGCTCCGGAAAGGTCACGTGAGGCACGGCCTTGTCTTTGAGTCGGTGTTGTGCCAGCTCAGCGTCATCTGACCATGGTTCAAAAATACGAGGCATTGTTCCCGGGTCTTTCCTGTGAGATAGACCCCGAACCGTCGCCAATAGACCAATGTGCAGTTCTAGTGCGACGTTTTTAACCAAATCAACCGGTTACGATCTGGCTGCCATTATCAAATCGAGTAGCCACACTTCTAATTCTTAGTCAATTTAGAACACTACTTTATTTTTAACATTTTAGTACATTTATTATGATAAAGCATGTTTTTATTATTGTTACCTTAGGCCTATTCTACACGAACGAAAAAAACGTTCGTGAGCCTCTCTGTGATTCGAGAATTCCTGCCACGTGGTATGAAGCCTCGAATCACCGAGAAGTCCACGCACGTGTCACTAGTTCGTGTAAAGTGGGCCTTAAAGTTCATGATCAAAAGTTTTAGTTACATGGCGCTTGACATCATGAATGGCTTAATATTAATTCAAGGGCTTCAACTTTGTTTATCACAGCAAGATAATTTCTTTTGTTTCTCAGAATCCAATGCATCCAATTTTACACGCAACCTTATTTACATGTACTTTAAAAACACTTCCTGCAGCATTTTCGAATAGACGAAGTACATCTAGGGTATATAAACAAAAGCATTACCAGTAACCGGATTGATAAAACCGTATACATTGTTGCAGAATGATTTAGAAACATTAATCACACAATACGCCTCCATATAGATTTCGGAACTGTAATCCCATTCTTTACGTGCGGAAAAACAATTTTACCATAGCTCCATTGTTTCCCAATGTTTCGGTTTTCGATTAAGGGTCACCTATCTCCGGCAGGTTCCAACTAACCGGAAAAAAGTTATCGTTGGAGTTTTACAAATAAGCAATTGTTTTGGAATATTATCTGAAAAACAAGTAATTGACCAAGAACCCGGATAATTCGTAACCATTTTGCGGGAAAATGTTATGTATGCTCGACTTTCTCCCTTAACTTTGCATTTTGTTCTAAAGAAAACTGAAATTCTTGCAATGTCTTGGACATTCTTTCGATAGTCCTACTTTTTTTTTTATCTAAAAAAAAATAATCAGTTTTTATCTAAAAAAAAAATTGAAATTCCTCGCCACTCGTAAGTATTTTTACCAGGATTTATTCAAGTATTGATTGCAATACAGGAATTTATTTTTTTCTTATCATTATTATTTTCTTTAGTTACAAATAACGAAATAACGAATTAGTTACAAATAACCTAAAAAGAGATTTCATTGGTTGTTTTTTTATCAACTAATCAAACTTGCTTGACGTCTAAGTATCTCCAAAATAAAATGATCAGCCAGATGATATTCAAACCATTAGTTAATTTAAAATTTAATTTAAAATTTAAGTTAGAATTGGTAAATTCAAAATAATTTTTCGTTAATTAAAATGGTAGGTAACTTTTGAATTACAATATTGTATAAGAGATTTTACCTTGCGTCTGTGAGGTGAGCACTGTTATACCACGTGCTAAAAATTTTAATCTATAACCTTTCTACACAGACGCTATTAACGCACGTTAGCTTTTAGAGATGGCTCTGCGATTGGTGGATACAAACCACGTGATTTTAACTCACCAATCTCAAAGCCAATCTGAAAAGACTAACGCACATCAATTAGGCCCGTATAACGGGGGCATTATTTGCGCGCGTTAGCTGCGGCAGATGGCTTTGTGATTTGGGAATACAAACCACGTGGTTTGTATACACCAATCGCAGAGCCATCTGCAGATAACGCGCGTTATTAACGTCTTTGCAGGGCCTTAGAATGTTATAGGTAAGCTTGGATTTCGAAATTCACACAAAGTTATGCGTTTGTGTGTGGCCGCACTAGTAATAGTTGCTTTCTAATCTGTCTTCGAAATAAGGTTGTTGTATGTACAAACGAAACTGTATTTAATACTTACGAACTAACATTCTTAGCATTAAATAAACGAAAGGATGTCACCATATACTTGAAATACTTGATACATAAATTCAAGGTAGACGTCCCTGGTTGAATTATTTACATAAAACGGGAAATATACAAAAATTCAAGGAAGACGTCCCTAGTAATATGCACAGTTGTCACATTACATATTTCATGATTAAAATAGTGTCGCAACTTAAATACTAAATTTTTTTTTTAACAGGCTTCTGATTATTTTCATATGAAGATGTTAGGATACGATAATGAAGGATCAGTTGTACGTATAATCAATGTTGGAGCCTCTGATGTCAAAGGTACTGTGAGTTTTGCCCTCATTTATATAGTGGGGTCGCATATTATTGGACAATGGTCAAGGTCATTGTTTGGCTGTATCATATTTAGATGTATTGGCATGATTTATTTTTGCCCAACTACCACGCTTATATTTTAAACAAGTCTCCTAGCTTAATAGAAACAAAGTAGTTAAAGCATATAAAAAGAATGCTTTGCTATGTAGAGTTAAAAAGCCGAACTATAACCATCCCCCAATAATTTGTGACCACCCTGTAAATTACAATTGAAGACTGTAGTGTCACAACTGCGTATGTCCATTTCGGCATTTTTTTTTTAATATCAATAAAAAAACTTTTGATAATTCAATTTAAATAACACCATTGAAAGAATTAAAGTTGCTTGTCTTTTATATTACCTACAAATTGAAGTCAAAGTTAAATATGCTCTTTAACATTGACATCTGATGACGCGGATGGAAGAGCCAGACAGGTGTAAAAAACTAGATATCTCCATTATTTTTTTTTTCAATAAAAAAAACAGCCAAAAGATTAAAAAAGTAAAACCGGTTTGTGGCAGAGGAATATATTTTTTATGTTTTACCCAAATTTGATAAGTTTTAAAAAACGTTAAATAGTTTTAATGTGTTTCGCCCATCCTAAACAATTTTGAAAACTGGAGCTTCCTGGTTCTTCCACCACGTCTACGATTGTATTTTATTTTCACAGTAATTAAAAAACAAAATTGCACCTACGCAGTTTGCCCTCAAAAATATCGATTTTTTTAAAATAAATTTTGATAATATTAGGGGGCCACGCTCTTTATATCCGCAGTGTCTCATATATCGTATCAGCTTTTTAAAAATTAATTTAAATGGGACTTACACACCACGTAATTATTATAGGTTGGGTTCAGTAAAATTTATAGAAAATTTTATACAGTACAGCACGAAAGTTTAAGCACATAAGTAATTCTTCAACAAAATCAAAAATAACAAATGGATTTTGCTACTAATTTTACTCAATCAAAGTATAATAAATAAATATAAAAACATATCAATAAAGGAATTTGCTATAAATAAAAATTTCGGAACCATTATCTGAAATTTGCGTGACTCTTGAAAATTTGCACATATTTATTTTCGTGTTTATATTTTTGTGGCAGCTTAATTTTAAATATTTTTAATTTTTGTTTTGTAATTTTGTGTATCCCAAATTCCTTCCTTGATATGCTTTTATATTTAATTATTACAGTTTAAGTAAAATTAGTAGAAAACTCCGTTCCTTATATTTGATTTTGTTGAAGAATTACTTCTGCGCTACATTGCAATAATACAGAGCGCATGTTTGAAAATAAAGACACTCGAAACGCCTTTTTTTTCATCAAAAGAATAAGTAATATACATTTCACCACAATATAAATATGCAGCACTAATAAAACCTATCATAAGATTCGGCAAATAAATAGGGAAGCTTTAGTATTAGCAGACAAAGCAACAACACATTTCAAGGTGAAATAGTCACTTTTCCCTAATTTGTTTGTATGTAATATGGATTGTTGACCCCGATTGTCATAAACGGAATATGTAATAAGAAGGAAGGTTGATCACATTCCCTATTGAGGAAAAAGAAACGCGTTCTAGATGTCTGAAACTTCACGAAATTGGCGAGTTTAGTTGCGGAAAGTGAGACAGGTAATAAATCCAGAAAGCTTCTTAATAACTCGTGTAAAGTAGGTACTATTGTTTCGAAAAAATACTTGAGTGGTAATCGCTTATCATATGTTCAGGACATAATGGTTTGAAAATAATGTTTACTATAACGATAATTATTAGAAGTACTGTTTAAGGAAAATTCTGTGTGTGTGAGGAAATGTGTCGCATATACCTAAAACTAGTTTCAGCGGTTTAAGTGGTTCCAGTTGCGGCAAATCAAACATAGCAGTATTTGCAGAGCCGGACGTAGCAGTAATAGCGGGCCCCTAGATTAAATATGTGTTGCGCCCCCCCCCCTCCCCCCCCCCCCAATTTATAGGGGGAGAATGGAAGTAAAAAAATCAAACAAAGCAGTATTTGCAGAGCCGGACGTAGCAGTAATAGCGGGCCCCTAGATTAAATATGTGTTGCGCCCCCCCCCCTCCCCCCAATTTATAGGGGGAGAATGGAAGTAAAAAAATCAAACAAAGCAGTATTTGCAGAGCCAGACGTAGCAGTAATAGCGGGCCCCTAGATTAAATATGTGTTGCGCCCCCCCCCTCCCCCCCCCCCCAATTTATAGGGGGAGAATGGAAGTAAAAAAATCAAACATAGCAGTATTTGCAGAGCCGGACGTAGCAGTAATAGCGGGCCCCTAGATTGAATATGAGTCGCGTCACCTCCCCCCCAATATATAAGGGGGAGAATGGAAGTAAATCTAGGGAGAGGGTCACCCCCCCACGGAAATATGTCGCATACCTAAAACTAATTTCAGTGGTTTTAAGTGGTTCCAGTTGGGTCAAATCAAACATAGCAGTATTTTCAGAGCCGGACGTAGCAGTAATAGCGGGTCCCTAGGTTGAATATGTGGTGCGCCACCCCCCTCCCCAAATTTATAGGGGGAGAGGGGGGTGGAAATAATACTAGGGAAGGCCGGAATTTTTTTTTTAAATATAAATTCCACAACTGCAAATTAAATAATTTTTAAATGTACAAAGGGAAGTGGGATACACTGATTTTTGTAAATTTCCAATACTATGTTACACAATGTCAACGGTTTCAAGGAATCTCAATGCGCAATGGCATTTTGGAATCTATGAAAATTATAATAAAATATTGCGCTGGCGTCTTTGTATTACCCTCAAGTCGCTCTAAAAAAAATAACAATGTTTGAAAAATAAAAACAATTGATTTCCAAAATAAAGTAAAACAGTTCCAAAGTAATTATCACAAATTAAACATTTTTTTAAAAAAGAACATAAAAGTATTTCGGTATATTTACATTGTACAAATCTGTTAATAAAAATATAATTTTCTCTCATAAAAAGATTGTAGTATACTATTTTCATAAGATTTGGATTATCATCCTTTTTTAATATTTTTTTAAGCAAGTTGACTCTTCTCTTTTTTATGTGTGTAGTAAGGGCTCCTAGTCTGCAGCCTATGCCTAAATCCGGCTCGGATATTTTTGATGTCCGAAGTCAGTTAGGGCAGATGAAAAATTATTATTTCTATTTCATGATACTCGAATAGAGTTCGTTTATGAATCTCCCAATCTGAGTTCGAAGATATGCCGTGAAACTCCATTCTTCCGCAACGTTATAACCTATGACAGGTTTCAAAACATAAAAAGATATACAGTGTGCGTTCCATAAGTAATGCGGCCAAATTCATAAAAAATCATATTATTGGACATATTCGTACAATTAGTTAAAAATCTTCAAAATGGCATCCTTCTACGTCGATACATTTATGGAGGAGGTTTGAGGTCCTTTAGAGCCGATTTAACATGAGCCTGGATGTTTTCATTTGTGTCCCAATGTTACCCTTTCAGGGCTCCTTTTAAGCGAGGAAACAAAAACAAAGTCTGGGGGAGCCAGGTCAGGCTTGTAGGAGGCTGACGAACCAGTGGGATATGCGTCCTGGCCAGGAAATCGTTGACAACGAAGGAGCTGTGGCTTGGCGCGTTATCGTGATGAAGTTTCCATGCGTCCTTGATGTCACTTCGGCAGCGCGCGACCCTCCTTTCTAGCCAGTACCCATACCCCACTGGTTTCCCAGCGTCCCCCTACAGTCCTGACCTGGCTCCCCTAGACTTTTTTTTTGTTTCCTCGCTTTAAAGGAGCCCTGAAAAGGAAACATTGGGACACGATTGAAAACATCCAGGCTCATGTTACATCGGCTCTAAAGGACCTCACGGAGAAGGCCTTCCTGGATGCCTTCCAGGCCTGGAAACACCGCCTTCATAAATGTATCGACGCAGGAGGGTGCTATTTTGAGGATATTTAACTAATAGTACGAATATGTCGAATAAATTATTTTTTATGAATTTAGTCGCATTACTTATGGAACGCACCCTGTATGCACTTTGTGAACAATGAAGAAGTTGATATAGTAACACACCTTAATTTCAATTAATAAAACTTGCCGATTTTTTAACTTCTCAGTGAAAAATGTTCTTCGCTGTACATTCCAGATTGTGATGTCACTGTAGATGAAAGTTTGATGCTGTATAATGTTAGACTGTGATGGATTCAGTACATTTCACTTAAAATATATCGCTTTGGTATAAATACATTTATGTTATGCGAGAGTAAGACTGGCTATATTTTTTCCAGTATTACAAAGCTTGGAAAAAACAAAAAAAGGGGAACAAAGCTTGAGAGTTATGAACATTTCGGTATGTCTGGCCAGGTCCAGAGCAAAATTAAACATAAAAAATAAATTTCCATTGTTGATGCATTTTATGAAATATATGCCACAGTTAAGCGGTTAAATACATTTAACACTCATATATACTGCTATTTTTAATGACCTTCACCTAACTATTGTACTAACTTTGGAATTTTATTAATTTTAAAATATGCATAATAGTTATTACATACTTCAGTACCTACCATCTATTGTTAGAAGTGCTTTAAAGTGGAGGGACTAAAAAATACAAAAAAATATTCATATTTTGTTAATGTAGGGATTACTGAAATTTTTTCCTTATTTATGAAGTTATAAAAAATTTAAATGTTAAAATAAATTTCCAAAATTCAACTTTATCGCGTTTTTTTTATTAATTATATTTTGATGTTGTCATACTATAAATATAAATGCATATTTTTTTAATCTTCAAATAAGTTAAATATATATAAGTATTTGATTTATAGGTTTTTTTTAGTAGAATGTCTAAAATAACTTAAAATGTCTAAAATAACTGGTATTTTATAATTTGATCGATTGGTACAAAAATGCTGAAAAAACACCTTATTTCTAATTGATAAACTTCAAAGTTTTTTCAAAATTGTAAAATAGTAATTTAATTATAAGAATCAATCAAAAGGATTTTAATCATATTTCCAAACAGCAAAAAAAAAAAAAAATGAAGAAAGAGCATAAGCATTATCACACTTTTTAAATCGATTTCGAAAACACGTCCCACTTTTTAGTCCGAAGTAGGGCCTAGATGTGAGAGTTATTTACTGTCCTAGAATTTTTAATTTAATTTTCACATGCCATTAAAACCGGAATGCCATCAAAGCGCCGTTTCTGGTGTTGGTGTCTTTTCCATACACCGGCTGAATTAGAGCTGGTGACCTGTTCCTTTTGGCAATGATTTTTTTTTTAAATGTAAGGGGCTTAAAAATTCGAGGTTGAAGTGACCACCAAAATTGCTACGCAAATGCTAATAAATACTGGCAATAACATTAATATGCTTTTTTTATTGAAAATCTTTTTTAAATGTATAGCTTATTTTTCACACTATTTGTTTTTTTAATTTTATTTTAAACAATCATTTGTTTTTCACATAAACAAAATTCCCTTTCCTTATGTTCTATTAATGTCACGTCATCTTTCTTGATCAATTTACTCATTTTTCGCAATGACAGAAATACTCGAAAACAATGAAAGAAAATTGTATGGTCACGATCAGAACAACTACAGTATTGAAGTTGAAGTAAATGTAAAAAAGAAAACACCAACACCTCAACGGCACCGATAAATCTAGACCTATGTGAAAAAAATGTACAAAAGGAAACATTGAAGCCGATAAATCGAATGCCGGTCAGTTTCCGATTTGTCAAGTTCAACGCCGGTTGCATTTTCGTTCTCGGTACCGGCAAATTTGCCGGACCGGATTACGTGAAACATTTCTAATTGGATAACATTGCATCCGACTCCAGTTTTCTCGGTGTGTGAAAAGAGGCCTTACACTAGAGACGATTTTGTAATCAAGAAGCATTACGACTTCCGCTTTTACCAAGGCCCCACAATCGGATAGTTGTTTACCCGATAAGAAATAACTATCAAGAATTGTTTGAGAGTGAAAAACTGTCACGTGTAAACGAAACCTCATAGATAATTCGCGGCGTACTTTATTTAGTTTTTTTACTTATGATTTGCATAACTTCATTTTTTTTTATTTTCAAGAATCTTTCATCTTTACTTCACAGGTCTTGTTTTATCCACAACGAAGATGGACTGTTTTCGAGTTGCCACTTTTTATCTAATGTGCGATTCCCGAAAGCAAAAAAGAGATAGAGAAAATGTAAGTTTAAAAAAAAATGCATTACTTTGTTCTTTTCGAACTAAATGATTTGGGAATTTTAATCCGATAGTTTCTCAATTCATTATATATTATTTAAAAACTATTTGCAGGATGTTATCTGTCATAAGCAAGTCTACGTCTTCGATTTGAATGGTTTAAGTTGGCGAGCAGTTTTGCAGAGAACTGGTAGGCATATTCTTTAGTAACGTTAAAGAAATTAAATTGTGGACAAAAATTTATATAATATTTACATAGTAACAAATTCAAAAACTTAAAATATGAGCCGTCGTTTGAGTTTATTCATTACTTTAAAAAAAATTATTAGGAAATTTGAATAATATGGTTTTTTTTCACTCTGTTGAACTGAATATAATAAAAATATAAAGAATTATATGTTTTCCAGAATGATAAATATCCACACTGTGAAATTGATATTTGCTTAGATAAAATCGAAATATTTAATCTATTTTAAGTATTCCAAAAGTCATAAAAGAAAAAGTCATACTTAAATTTGAGTTATGAAGCATGGCAAAAGTGTAATTAGAAAGAGAGATTAATTTTATCTCAAATAAAACTGTGTCGTAACGCTGTACGACGTAAATATAGTGTTCTATTATATATAACTTATTTTGCATATCATTTCCCATTTTATATTAATTTAATTTCATAATGTATGTCAACGATTTAATATTTCACTTTAGTTAAGTTTTTATTTTCATTGATTGAACTCTCTTGCACAGAAACTCTCTTGCCAAAACAAAATTGGATTTATTTTAGCGTTTTTGTTTTTTTTATTTTAAATTATTTTTATTCAGGCTTTGTTTTAAATTAATTCCCGATTTTTATCCCTGTTGATTTTCATCCACCTGAGAACTTTTTTCACATCGACCATCTACTTTCAAGCCGGCATCCTCTACAAGATCCATGCATTTTTAGTGACGCTCAACCATCTCCTACAGACCCGCCATTTTCCACCATTTCAATATGCCTTCTTCTCACAGCGCTTCAATAAGTGTTGTTGAACTCAAATGAACCCTCACACACAACCACCCCCCAACCAATTAAAATCCTGAAAAGGGATCACATGGGTCCCCGAAATACATGCTCTAACGGACCCCCTTTTCTTCGTGGCAGATTACAACCCACGCGAGCGAAAGACGGACCCCCTTTTCTTCGTGGCAGATTACAACCCACGCGAGCGAAAGACGGACCCCTTGTTTTTCGGGGAAACAACCGCCCACGCGAGCGAGATACGCACCCCTTTTTCCGAAGAGGGAGAGTCACCCACGAGAAGAAAGCGAGAGACGCTGAGAAGAATCGGCGGTTACCAGGAGAATCTCGACTCCCAAAACAGGCCAGAACAAGACGACACACTAACATCGGACAACAAAATTCCTCCAATATGATAAAAGCGATCAAGATCTTCTGCAGCAATATGGGATGTCAGCTAAGCCCCTTTTCTTTTATTAATTAATCTGAACTAATCAGACTTTTATTTTGGTACCATTCGCGCCTTATTTTACTTCTTTCATAAATTCTTCGTATGCGATGCTTAACATTGCTCGTGTTTTAAATGTTTTATGTTTTCATATTCAATTAGTATTTTTATCGCGCTGCAAGAGAGTCATCTGCTACTTACTTACCTTAATACTTACATTTTTATATTATATCATTATGTACAATATACTATTACATTGTTTATCATACTGCATAATTTTTACTGAGGGATTTTCCAAGCCATTATGGAACTCTAATATTCTGGAAGTCCCTATAAGTTCTTTTCACTAAAGGGCACATAAATATATACACTTATCTCTGAATAAGATTATGCTTTTCTGTCGACCCATCAATTTTGTAAATGCTTTCTTATGGTATTACAGTTTTTTTAGTAAACTTATTATTTAAATTTTGTGTTGTGTTTTCTTTATCTCTTGGATCTTCTTGCTCTAGCGATACATCATTTGGATGTATTTAGTTTCGAACTTGTGTCATTGCCTTTCATGATTCATTTTACTTCACTTATGCGTTTGGCCAGTTTAATCTCTCATGTTCATAAAAACTGTGAACATTATTCTAAACTTTAATTATTAAATTGTTCTAAATTGATTGTTTTTTTTTGTGTACCCCTGTTCTATCTGTGTAAGATTTACAGCTGTTGTAGCAATACGACAGAGGTATCTTTGGTGCCGTGAGCCTTTGCGAAAGCAAGAGATCCTTGAGTGAGGAAAATATTTTACTTTCATATTTTTACAATTTTTTTTAGTGTATATTTATATATAATTTTTTTTGCACCCTTGTTAATGTGAAGATTCAGCAGTTAATGAGTAGGATTTTATTGTGGTTTTAATTTTCATTTTATTTTTAATTATGGTATTAAACCCTCCTGGAAACAATTTTTTTTAAAACCTCTATCCCACCCCTTATTGGAAACTTCTAATTTTGCTAATTTTTGTGAGGACAAAACGATTGTGAATTTAAATACATTTTTTTATAAGCATAATTGTACTATTTACCATTTTTGTGATTTTTTAATATGCTCGAATTTAAACCTTTTTGTATAATCGCATTTTTTTTACTTAAAATGTCCCTTTTGTAAAGAGATATCAGAATCAGATTGCGCTGCAGTTAGTTTTTTAGGGTTTTTCAGCAAAAACTACACACAGATTTTCTTCCCGCAAGCACCAATGAGAAGGAGACGATGGAATTGAATGACCGTGATACTAGACGCAGTATCACAAACCAATGCCTTCCGGATGCTCCCTTTCTCCAAAAGCCGTAAACATTACGCACCTGCTTCAAAAAGAAATTTGTCACATTTTCTTTTAAACTCTAACACTCATACTGTTCACAGCTCGCACAATTTTACCTGATTCTTACTCTCACCAGCTCATATTTTCCCTTGATAATGTATTGTTCACATTTCATTCTTTGTTTTCACTGAAATTTTGTTTTACTGAAATTTTGTAACTGAAATTTTTTTGTGTTCCACAAAAAAATTTGCCCAACAAGACAGGTTATGTCGTAACGCTGTACGACGTAAATATAGTGTTCTATTATATATAACTTATTTTGCATATCATTTCCCATTTTATATTAATTTAATTTCATAATGTATGTCAACGATTTAATATTTCACTTTAGTTAAGTTTTTATTTTCATTGATTGAACTCTCTTGCACAGAAACTCTCTTGCCAAAACAAAATTGGATTTATTTTAGCGTTTTTGTTTTTTTTATTTTAAATTATTTTTATTCAGGCTTTGTTTTAAATTAATTCCCGATTTTTATCCCTGTTGATTTTCATCCACCTGAGAACTTTTTTCACATCGACCATCTACTTTCAAGCCGGCATCCTCTACAAGATCCATGCATTTTTAGTGACGCTCAACCATCTCCTACAGACCCGCCATTTTCCACCATTTCAATATGCCTTCTTCTCACAGCGCTTCAATAAGTGTTGTTGAACTCAAATGAACCCTCACACACAACCACCCCCCAACCAATTAAAATCCTGAAAAGGGATCACATGGGTCCCCGAAATACATGCTCTAACGGACCCCCTTTTCTTCGTGGCAGATTACAACCCACGCGAGCGAAAGACGGACCCCCTTTTCTTCGTGGCAGATTACAACCCACGCGAGCGAAAGACGGACCCCTTGTTTTTCGGGGAAACAACCGCCCACGCGAGCGAGATACGCACCCCTTTTTCCGAAGAGGGAGAGTCACCCACGAGAAGAAAGCGAGAGACGCTGAGAAGAATCGGCGGTTACCAGGAGAATCTCGACTCCCAAAACAGGCCAGAACAAGACGACACACTAACATCGGACAACAAAATTCCTCCAATATGATAAAAGCGATCAAGATCTTCTGCAGCAATATGGGATGTCAGCTAAGCCCCTTTTCTTTTATTAATTAATCTGAACTAATCAGACTTTTATTTTGGTACCATTCGCGCCTTATTTTACTTCTTTCATAAATTCTTCGTATGCGATGCTTAACATTGCTCGTGTTTTAAATGTTTTATGTTTTCATATTCAATTAGTATTTTTATCGCGCTGCAAGAGAGTCATCTGCTACTTACTTACCTTAATACTTACATTTTTATATTATATCATTATGTACAATATACTATTACATTGTTTATCATACTGCATAATTTTTACTGAGGGATTTTCCAAGCCATTATGGAACTCTAATATTCTGGAAGTCCCTATAAGTTCTTTTCACTAAAGGGCACATAAATATATACACTTATCTCTGAATAAGATTATGCTTTTCTGTCGACCCATCAATTTTGTAAATGCTTTCTTATGGTATTACAGTTTTTTTAGTAAACTTATTATTTAAATTTTGTGTTGTGTTTTCTTTATCTCTTGGATCTTCTTGCTCTAGCGATACATCATTTGGATGTATTTAGTTTCGAACTTGTGTCATTGCCTTTCATGATTCATTTTACTTCACTTATGCGTTTGGCCAGTTTAATCTCTCATGTTCATAAAAACTGTGAACATTATTCTAAACTTTAATTATTAAATTGTTCTAAATTGATTGTTTTTTTTTGTGTACCCCTGTTCTATCTGTGTAAGATTTACAGCTGTTGTAGCAATACGACAACTGAGTGGTGCCACCAGTTTCAAGCTTTTCATAAAATGATTAAATGCCTTCCCAGTTATGAGTGACAATTTAATGTATGTGTTAGCAATCACTTAAACGTGTTTAATCAAACTTGATTAAATTTTCTTGAAATTAAAAAAAATATTTAAGAAAAATTTAAATTTTCCTGAAATATATTTCGTTGTACATTAATCAAAATAAGAAACGAGTCTTAGGAATTTAAACACCATCAAATTTCTGACAGCAAATTCATTATAATTCTTATGCTTCATATAATAATTTTTTTTATAAACGATTAGTTCAAGAAGAAAAATATAAATATTTTTATATTACTCGTTTTATCCACATTTTTCCAAATGTAATTATTGAATTTATAAGATTCAGCGGAGAAATGTTTTTAACGTGATTTAATCTTTACTGAAATATATATATATATATATAAAACTAGACAGAAGTAAAAGTAGACACGGTGCTTACATTTTTATATACAGTTTGCGAGGAATAATTCTAATGAAATATTAAATCAGGAAAATCTAAATAATTCGGCTAGTTTATTTTTAAAAAATTGCAATTAAATTGTTATATAAGTGTTTCTCACATTTAAGATATTAATAATTGATATCAAATTGTGTGTATACTATATATATTGTAGATATACTATTTATATTAAAATTTATTCATTATTATATTTTTAGTTGCTGAGCGAGCATTCTCACTTCTCAAAAACTACGAAGATAACCATCCCGAAAGTTTAAAATCAGTTTACGTCGTAAATGGTAAAGTTTTTTAAAAAAATCATCTAGCTAGTTATCACTTTTTGATTAATATAAACTAGTATCACTTAATTTATAAGTGGGTAATTTATTTAGTATTATTTAAGCACATTTTTGTGTTTTGTCCGTTTGTAAATTTTTTTGTTACGCAATTACTACCAATACTACCAAACACGTTCTATTTTCTTCAAATTAGGCATGAATATTCCTTGAAGCCACAAAAAACATAGCATGTGTTTGTTTTTAATTGTTTTTTGTTTTGGTCGTGAAGTCTATTGTTTTCAGAACTACTAATATTAAACATATATAATTTTTCTTCAAGATTTATTTAACTATCCACGAAAATTAAAAAAATCTGAATATATATAAAATTCGCATTAAATTCAATCAATTTGCTTATTATAAAAATAAATTTACAATTATACTAATCATAGTAAAAACAACATTATTGAGCAACATAACTTTTATAATCACACTGCAATACTGCAAAGTGATATCTCTTGCATAAAATAATGATTATTATTAGAATAACTATACTGTACGAAAATGATTTTTATATAAAAAAAAATATATCATCATTCAGGAAATTATTAAAGTTTACTAAGTTTCCTAGGTTTCCACAAATAAGAAGCATGTCTTTATTCAGCCATTTAACAATTAATATATTTTTTTCTTTACAGCTCCTTCATTTTTTAGCGTTATTTATAATTGGCTGAAAACAGTTTTACCAGAAAGTATACTATTAAAGGTGCACATCTTGAATCAAGGTAATTTAACAAATTATTTTTCATAAATTACGGTATTACCGTAATTTTATACTAAATATACAATAATTTGAATTAAAATATTTTTCAATCCAATTTAAACGTCATAAAATATCAATGTAATCAATTAATTATCAAACAACTCAGAATCAGATTTAATAATTGATATAATTCTTTGAAGCACTTTAAATGGGAAAACAAATTTTTCCCGTGAATACGTCTTTAATATCGATACGGGTACAGCAGTCAAATGCGGAGAGATCTCGAGCTTCCTGAAAACGCAAGTAAGAGCAGGCACGCGTGCAAAGTATTCACAAATTACATAGTGAGACTTTAAGTTACAGTGGGGACTGGGCCCATCTATTTTAATACTGTGTACTTTTAATACTGTGTACTTTTTTCGTTCCGTAACCTATGTAAATGGTTCTTCTGAGTAAGGGTTAGTCTTTACTTGAATCTGAGAAAGTAATAATGCTTTTCCCAATAGAATTTTCTTTATATTCCACAGATAATTGCAGAGCAGCTCTTGCTGAGAAGATTGACCCTGCTATTTTGCCGGCAGCAGTCGGAGGAACAATGATGGATGAAACTGGAGATCCTAATTGCCCAACTCTGGTGAGAACCCTTTGCATTTGCGATCGTATTTGATATTTATTTTCTTTTTTACGGAACAGTTAAGCCCTTTTCTCTTCTTAATCTTTAGAACATGCTGTTCAAGTTTATTTTAAAGAACAGAGATATCAAAACACAGGTCGTTAATTTGTTACCCGAAAAGGTACATTGGAGTAAAAATAGTTATAAATTTAATGTCCATGCAAAACTTCAGAAACAATTAATACATTTACGGGCATTAGAAATTGCAATCACCTAGAAGAATGAGAATTCTGTTTGTGAATGACAATTACATTTTATGGACAGGTCCCTCTAGCTTACATAGTAATAAGTAATAAATTTTAACCTTACAAACTTCAAACTGTAAACTTGTATATAGTAAACTGGAAGAGATTTGAAACTTGAAAAAGCGTGTTACTTATTTCAAATAACTATAACATCTAATTGAGAGGTACGTATATTCTCCAATCACAGAGTCAAAGCTAACGCGCGTAAATGACGTCCGTGTGGAATTGGCCTAACGATTGCAAATACGTTTTTTTTTTTTATTGTAGCCGTACATTCTTAATATATACAATAAAACTTCTATAAATACCGTCTCTATTTAGAGATTGTTCGGAATGATTTTTTCTAGAAGTAAATTTTATCACATTGACCTCAGTGGCGGCTCGCCCACTACAGCAAGTACAGCCGGGCTGCACCTAATTGTATTATATTTTAAAACTAAAATTATATATTTTACTAATTTTCTTAAATGAAGATTAGAATTGGAAATGGAGATTAAATTTCAACTCTAAGTAAAAAAAATCTCCGATAAATAGCAAGCGTGTTTCCGTAATGCACAAATTCAGGAGAAGAAAAAACAAAATCTCCAATCAATCAAAATTGCAGCTAAAAATCGAAGTTCGAAATCTGGCTGCATCGTTGCCATGGCAACCTTACGTATTATGACTTCCCCAGCACGCTAAAATGGAGAATGTGACGACACAAACGTAGCGCAAAAGGATTTTTTCAAATTAGCTGTACTAGGGATTTCGAATAAATGATTGGTTCATTGCTGAATCGGCGAGGCGGGGATACGATAATTTCGAAGAATCTCTCCAAACGGAAATAGTTTTCGATAAGTTTGCACGTGTGTTGTTGTTTCTTTACTTAAATTAATATTAAAATTGACCGATTCGCAAGTTTGATAGGAGGAATGATTTTATTTTCAAAAAATAAGTAAGTGTTTTCTATTATTTTTACATGTTATCTTTCATAAAAGTTGAAAGGAAACTTTGGTTTGAGTAATAAATTTTAAAGAATTTCCGTTCGTGTATGGTTGTGAAAAAGGTGAGGGGTGGGGGGGAGTTAAATGTTTTCGGCTGCACTAACATTTTTGACCACGGGCCGCCACTGATTGACCTCTATTATAAGATTACAATACTTATCTTCCTTGAAAGACCTGATTTTTGAGCAAAAAGGTTCGATTATATATCCTTTTAACCCATGGGACCTTTCAAACACCATGAACGCATATAAAAAATATTAAACTCATTTTTAAATTTATTGTTTTTTAATTTTAAATTTAACTTTAAAACTATATATTTCTAGACAAATCATAAACTAAAGGAAATATTTAAAAAAAAAAAAATGCAATAAGGTATTGAACAGTTCAACACTGCCATCGCACACGTATTGTCATATAAAATAGTATTTGATCATACATTTTTTTTTGTTCTGTTTTTAGTATAAAAAGCCATTGTTTGGGACACTTCCAGAAAGCATGTACCTCTACAATCAAGAGCGTGTACTTGACAAGGATCCATTAGCAAAGCGAACCGAAGTGGATATTGGATGTGCTTTCAGAGTGGAAACTGCCATCACAGAACCAAATTCTATTTTACAGTGGGATTTTCAGACCACGGATTATGATATTTCATTGGGAATCAATTTTAAGAAAGACCCCACCTCTGAATTCAGCGTACTCATGCCACCACACAGAGTTGAGAGTCATAAATTTCCGGAATCTGGCAATTTGACTTGTCAGGAAACTGGAATATGTAAGTAAATGAGAAAATGTGTTAAACCTCTGTAAAATAAAAATTCAATTGAATAAAGGGGAGAAGGGGGGGGGGGGGGGGAGTAGCGTTGCTTCCTTTGTTCGGTTTATCAATTTTTTTACTTTTGGGTATTGATTATTTAATTGTATTTTTCTTTTTTGTAATTCTTTTTGTTGGTCTTTTTTTGTTTTAAAATTGAAGGGGCAAGTGGAAGAAGGGGTTAACTAACATTTTTGAGGAAAAAAATATCTAATTTTAATGTAGATAAAAGTTTTAAGGACATATGTGTCTTCCCTCAAAATTATATGGCTCTGCTTGATTTATTTAGGAAGATACAGATGCGTGTGTCAGATTCGCTGAACAATTTTATAATGGAACGACAGGACGTTGTCATTAAAGCTGGGGAACTCTAATAGTTCTTTTAAATTAATGTTTTTCAGCCAGCCAGCGATTTCCCTGAGAATATCGAGGGAATTTTCGTCTGTCTGCTCTTTGCTATGCATATCTGGCTGTTTTAGGGCAACCAGGGGAGGTTGTAGTATTTCGTCATGGGCCTCATCCAAAGTAAGAAGGCTGACTGGGCTATTATCCTTTGGCTCGTAGCGAGTCTTCTTATGTTGGTTCATTTTGGAGGCCTTTGGGCACCCTGAGTAGTTGGCGATGTGCTTGCCTTGGCAAAGAGCACATATTGGATCAGAAATGTATTTTTCTGTGCAATCATCTGCAGAGTGATTTTAGGCGTATTTCACGAACCATCGCGCTTTTCCTCCTTTCTGGTTTTTGCCGGTGTTATGAATATTTTTATCAATTTAAAATATTTACCTATTTTTAAAGTTTAAAAGTATTAACCAACTTTCTGTGGAGATCCTGGTATTTATTTCCTCCTAATTTGAATTCAAATTATTCTGTATAATTTATAAAAATTCACGTTATATTAAAATAACTTTTTATTATTATTTTCAGATGAAATGGTTTTTGACAATACGTACAGTTGGTTTACTAGAAAAGACCTCGTTTACAAAATAAATGTATTAGTACCAGATACTAAAAAACGAAACCATGATGAAAACCTCAATATTGGATTTTAAGCTACTATAAATGTAATTTCATATTTTATTCTTCTCTACTGTTGTGATTGTGGGAATTTTATTGTTGTCTATTTTCCAGTTACTCCCTTTTCTTGCGAAATTGGAATATATATATTTGTAAGCATGTGTATTTATATAATAAAGGTATTTACATATTTTTAAGCCTATGCTTTCACATACTACACATTTAGGCTAGCATCAAGTGCTTGAACCAAAGACGTACTCAAGGGGAGAAGGGAGTCCATGCAGGGTCCGGACTCTTCCCGAAATAAATTTAAACAAATATTTTTCATAAAGTATAAGTGTTTTCATAAATATTAGGTCATTAATTATTTGATTAAATCAAAATTTGTATAATTAAAGACTTTTAATTCTTAAATATTTTTCAATAATTAATATTTTTATTAAGTTTTTCTCGTCTGGATCCCCTCCGAAATAAAATCAGGAGTATGTCCTTGGCTTGAACTAAATTTAAATTTAAAAGTTTTAATGGTTTTTTAAATATTTTTTCTAAATATATAAAGATAACTAAATAGTTTTAGTTTTAAAATTTTATCAAAATATTTTTAGCTTTAATATTTTATCAAAATATTTTTAGCTTTAAAATTTTATCAAAATATTTTTAGTTTTAAAATTTTATCAAAATATTTCATTTAATTTGCGTTATATTTAGAGGAATTTTGATCATTAAAAATGTTTAACTAGTTAGATTTTATGCACATACCCAAAGTTCAAATTTAAGAAATCTTTTATTTAATCTTTTATCTTATTATTATTCTTGCAAGAAATCTTTAGGAAATTCTAAAGATTTTATTAGTGAACATTTTATTTAAAAAGTTTTTTTCCTCAAAAGTACAAAAGAAAGTTAAATATATTTTTCTCTTTTTTTTTCTTTTTTTTTTTTGGCAAAGAATAAACGGATTGTAAAATTGTGACTTTTTCGGGTTTTTTTAATGCACACATTCAAACCATATACCCAGAGCTCTTGGTGTAGTAGAAGTCTGTAACTTTTGAATAAAAGAAAACGCTTATTTTTAAAGAAAATTGTGCTGTGTAAAAATGTTTTTTAAAGTGTCAAGCAGGTGTGTGTAAGAGGAAGGGGTATTGTGTGTACACACTAGCACGCAACAAACGGGAAAGAAAAGTCCCCTAAAATTACATAACCCTCCTCCCTGCTACATTTTTAGTTTCCAAACCTCTTTATCACGTACATACAGATCTTTATCCATTGATTTATTGTTCGTTTACCAAAAATTGCGTAGCTCTAAATTTATAATTTTATGAACTAATTAGAAATATTTGGTACCTTCGGGGTAGATCCCAAATCATTGAAACTCATTAGCTACAGTGCGACGTTAATTTAACCGCGCAATAAGCCCCTTGAGTTTGACGTAATCGCTCTTAATCGGGTTCCAGAGCTGCCATCTATGAAGTTTCAAAAGAACCTTCTGCCTTAGCAACGCGTTCTCTGAATAAACAGTTGCTAGACTGGACAGCCTTAGAGGAGCCCCAGTTTCTCAGTTGGTAAGGCGTTCAGCTACTAATCAGAGGATTGGTGGTTCGAATCCGTGCAATGGACTTGACATAGAAAAGTAAAAAAGTAGTTATCTTGCAATCGAAGGGTTGCCAGCTTCGCTACAAAAATACTAGAAAGTCGTCCAGAATATCCAACAAATTATACTGGCGTGTATACGGGACTGGTGCACGATAAATCTGATCGGGGTCCAAAGTCCCGACGTCTATTGAAGGCATTGGGTGCCAGTTCAAGTGTTTCCTCGTCATCTGACCATGGTTCTAAAATAACGAGGTGCATGTATGAATGTGTGTGTGTGAATGTGTATGTGTTCCCGGGTCTTTCCTTCGAGATTGACCCCGAACCGTCGCCAATAGCCCACTGTGCAGCTCTAGTGCGACGTTAATTAACAAAAACCAAAAAAACAGCCTTAGATTCAAATAGTTTTAATAATGACTTTAGTTAAGCCCTAAAAAGTATTTTACAAGGAAATCTATAAATTCTGAATTAAATGTTTATGTAATTTAGCCGTAATTAATAAAAAGAGGCGAATCGCTTTTAGCGAATCCATCAACTGGGTTTACTTTACTCCACTATTTTGCATTTAGCAACTTTAGTAAACTGTTGCTAACGCATGAGCAGACCACAAGTTTTTATTCGCGATTGACCGTACCACATTTCCCAATTCACAAGTCAATCGTGAGTAATTGATTAATTTTTCATTCATAATTTTAAAGAGATGTCACGTGACATGGACCACTTCCGCTCTGAGATGTTGGCTTCAAAAAAGATATCATGCTCTCTCTACTATACTATTAGTGTATTCATTGGTGATAGATACCAGGGAAGGCGTGACTGAAGAAGCCCTCCTCCCTGCAGAATAAGAGTATTGGTCCGACCGGTTTTCAAAGTACTGCACATAATTTATTAGTCTTTGCTGGGTGTTTTTCGCAGGTTAAGTTTTGCAAGTCGAGAACGAAACAGTTTCTTGGAGCAGCTCTCCAGTTGTCTGTAACCTGCTATAACTGAAAACGAAATTGCTGCAGTGGCGGCCCGTGGTCGAAAATGTTAATGCAGCCGAAATTATGTGAATCCCCCCCCCCCCCCCCCCCCCTTCCCTATTTTCCACAACCCATACATGAATGGAAATTCTTTATTATTTACTACTCAAATCAAAGTTTCCTTTGAATTTTCACGAAATGATAACATGCGAAAAAAATAGAAAACACTTATTTTTTTTAAATAAAAGCATAATCCTCCTTTCTTTTAAACATGCGAATCGGTCAATTTTAATATTTACTTAAATAACGAAACAACAGCAGGACCAGGTCCTGAAACAACAGCACATAGTAAATTTATCACGAAAACCATTTCTGTTCGGAAATATTCTCGAAGTTATCGTTTCACCCACCCATCCCCGTTCGGCTGTACTCACCCATTTCGGCTGTACCTTATCACAAATGCAGTGCATTAGCATGGGGAGGAATCTCCATACTACGTAGAGGTTGCCATGGCAACGATGCAGCTGATTTCGAATTTCGCTTTTTGGCTGCAGTTTTGATTGAATGGTGTTTTCTCCCCTCCTGAATTGTGCATTACGGTAAAAGGCTTGCTATTTATCGGAGATTTTGTTTACTAGCGTAGAAATTTCTTTTTCAATTATAATCTTCAATTAAGAAAATTAGTAAAATATATGATTTTAGTTTTAAAATACTGAATTTAGGTGCAGCCCGGCTGTACTTGCTGTAGTGGACGAGCCGCCACTGATACTGTTAGTATCCCAATATGTATTGCGCCAATGGCCCCTTTTGATCTTTTGCATATACTGCGGCCTATACCTTTCCCCCTCAATTATACCTTTCCCCCTCAATGAGCTTTGATAGATAGAGAAAAATCTCTAACAAATAAACTTCCTTGCTTTACGAAAAAGGATGACGTCAAGACCGCTATACTATATTTGCAAGACTGACATAACAAGCCTCACCTTGCTTCTCGTTATATTTCTATAAGTGATTTGGCAACACTGCTAAGCCGAAACTAAAAGGAATCAACTCACCGGACCACCCATTTTATACGTATAGTATTTTCATGGAACGCTTGTAATTAGATCCGAATCCATGGCCAATATTTTGATTCATTTAATGTACGTTTGAGAAATCTGAAAGAAACGTGTATTTCTGATCAAAGGAGGAAGGTCAATTTTGATCGGAATGATGGCCAGCAATCTACTACAAGTCCAGTGTGCTTGACGACCTTTTCCTGACCGAGTGTGTAAATAAAGTGTGTATATGTGTTTCAAATAGTTTAGTTTCTGATTAGATCTCTAGTATTCTAGCTCGGGTGATCAAATAATTAATAACATTTTTAATTGATTTGATCGTTTAATCGATTATAGAGAAGTTCAAGTCTCCTTATTGTACTGAATTATTTTTAGAAAAACTTTTTTGTAATTTTTCAATCATAAATTAAAAGGAGCAATGACTGTGAGCTTCTATTAGTTTTAATGCAATTGGTAATTTTTACTTTAAAATGTACATTCTAATAGTTCATTTGTATAATTATCTATTACATTTGTCTAATTAACTTGAATGTTTTCTGCACTTTCTTATATTTGAGAATGTAATGTTTGAATCATTGTGATTGTTATCTAAATTGTGAATCCTTACACATACAAAATCAATACAACGAAATTCCAGAAAATTTATTGAATTGTGTTTTGGTCTAATGTTATTAAACTCTTATATTTTGCTATTGAATTTTCCTGTGTTATGATTTTGCTAGTTGCTATCTAGGTTGTTGATAGCCTGCATTAACATTCCAATGAAAATATTTACTTTATTATATACTTTTAATTATTTTAGTTTAGAAAAACTTTTCTCCTTTTATATTATACTCTTTAATTAATGTCTAAAATTTAAGCTAGAGAAAATCTCTATTTCGGAAGTTAAAATATTATCTAAAAAAGTAAGACATTAATAACAGGATTAAACAAAAAGACCAAATTAATAGTCATTTCAATAGGAAATCAGACATGTGATTTCCATAACCTCATCAGAATTTCAAGATTTCTGATATGTGCAGCTTTACCTAAGGAATGAACAAATATGAAGTATTTTTTTTCCCATATAGTAATTTTGGATTTTAGATTTCTAGAAGTTAAAAGTGTCCACTAGGCACAGCATTAAAATAATTTTAATTTTTTTGACTATATTGTTGTTCCAACTGTGACTTTCTGTGATTCATGTATGTATCGCTTTTGAGTCTATGTATGTATCGCTTTTATCGTTGAGCAAGAGTGATCACATCGAACAATAGTCAAGGGTCTCACATGGGGCTCCCTAAAAATCATGGACATTAATGAAAAATCATTTTTTTTAAAATCTGTTTCTCTGATAAAAATATTTTTATTTAAAATTAGTTCGACATCTTTGTGCTAATTATTTCCTTTAAAAGAGCCTATAGACGAATGGCGTAGAGGCCTGAACATAGTATGATCTATTATTTTAGCTAAATTCAGAGCATTATTTCTTATGTCTTCGATTTCTTAAACAAAAACTGCTTGTATGGAATTGAAGTGCACTAATATTCTTTCATATTGTGTTAAAAAAATAAAGTACTGCTGATTTTTTATAACATTGAATAAAGTGCATCCGTATTTGAAACCCATCTTAATACTTTACTACATACATAAAAGTTCCATGTTACATTCATGACTGAAAAACATGCAATAGATTTCATTCATTAATACAAAAGCTATTCAAAGATATTTAAACCGTAGAATCTGCATATATTGAATCCTTCTTTTACTGTAGTGTGATAAAATGTAGCTTATGCTTTAAACATTTAAGAAACAACCCCAACGCTTTTGATTTGACAAACTGAATATTTTTATTAATTTAAGGTTTATGTGTATTGCTAGAAAATCGGTAAATCCTTGGATGACTTAAGTCGGTTAGCTCCGTCAGAGGGTTAAGCATCGTTCAGTCATTGAAGTATGATACATAATAAACATTTTTATATATACTATTAATAGGGATAAAGCCATGTTTTATTAACTATTTTTCGTTACTATACTTGCTTAGATAGCTTGCTTATAGCATCTTACATCAAAATGTTTTTTGATTCTGTAATTACCTAATATTCCATGATTAACATGTATCATGTACTAACACTCTAGTCAAGACACATGCAAGGAATATCTGCAATGGTTACATTTTGGTTTGATAAGTTTCACCAATGAGTTTTTTTTTCCCCCATTGGAGTAACATTGGCGGAGGGAGGGTGTTATTTATGCATGCAGCAGAGCATATTTTAAGGAATTTTAACTGGTGGAGCAAATTATTAACCCCAGAAGCTAATGAAAACTTTGTACTTACAATAGCAAATTTTAAAGTAATTTAATAAACTTAGTTTAAAATTATATGTTCTATAAATAGTTTATTTAAAAGAAATTATCGAATTCTTGAAATTTTTAACGATTTATAAAAGTGTTTAATTTGTTTTCATAATGCAAAATTTTATTTTAAAAAATGGTAATATTTTTATTTTTTTTAAACCTAATGTTTTGTATTTAAAAAAATATATTTCCGAAATTTTAATTCACACAAATGTAAAGTTTTAAATCACTAGTATATATGCATCTAAATTCATATACGTAGGTAAATTTTAGACTAGTTTTCGAGTATATTACAAACAAAATGTGCATTAACAACATTACATTAATCAGTAGCATTTACTTTATAAGATGAACAATAATATTATATTTATTTATATTCGACATTTTTTTTTATTTTACAGCACAAAAATGTAGAAAAAAAAGTAGTTTTAAGTTTTTAAAAAACATTATCTTATCAATGTATTGTAATATATGTTAACTAAAGTTAGACCTTATACTTTCTTAAAACTTGTTATCATTTCTGAAAAATGTTTTTATATAATCTCTGCTCTTGTAAATTGCTGCTTCTGACAACTTTTGTCGCCGTTCATTCAGCTGTAGAAATTTTAACACTGAAGGGCGGTGATTTAAAAATGCTGTTCCTTTTCCATTTAAAACTATGATGAGTTTCTTATTAATTGTTTCGCGATTATCTGACTGCCTATGATCTGACATCAACCTGTTGTAGCAGGAAATGACCCTTTCTACTTGAATGGAATGTGGTGCGACCACGAATTAAAATTATTTGAGTGGAACTCCTCTTCCAAACTCCACTGCCCTTAAAGCCCACATTTTTTAAAAATATTAAATAATTATTTTTCAAGATTAAAACGAATAAATTATTCTGGTTGGGAAATAGAAGTTTATTGTGAATCAGAGTTATTTGATATTTATAATAGTATCATTAAAAAGGAAAATATTGGAAGCATTGCCCTTTTCATCAAAGCATGCACATCTAAAATAAAAATCTAAGATAAGTAGTTGAATAAAAAACTAGTATTAAATAGCATTTATAAAAGTTTTGACAATTTTTCACATTGTTTTGAATTAATTTTTTTTAGTCAAACTTTCAGACACTTTCATTTCTACCAACCTTTATTAAAGTAGGCCCCCCCTTTCCCCCCCCCCCCCTCCAATAATTTTGAAAACTTTACGCCTCTGAACCTACGAAATAAATATCCAATGACATATTTGATGGCGAGACTAAGACTTACAGTCCCAGAACTTGAATGTGTTACCAAATGGCTTTTTATGTAGGATAGTTGGCGATTTTGTTAATAGTTCCATTAAACTGGCATATTACATTGTTAAAAAGTAATATATCCAATTTTTTTTAAACTTTTTGATTAATTTATGTTGGTATCAATATATTGATAATATCTAAAAATAAAACATTTTCATAACAATTTTAATAAAAAATATTTAATCCCTTTTCCCTTGAGGAAATTCACGAAGTCTTTAAGTAGATTTCAAAGAAAATTTTAAGATGTTTGTATCTCAGTTGATTTAGTTTTTTTTATTTGTAATATACAATAAATCAAAGGATAAACAATTGCAAAGGTCAAGAAACTATGTAGTAAAATTTCATTATACTTTGTTTTAACACACTCACTACCACAATAGAATTTTTTTTTTTGCCTGCATTGCCACATTTTTTTATTCTTGATTTGCTTTTAAAATGATAAAAATTTTCAACATGTATAGAAATTTTGAAGGGGAAAAATTCTATCTTTTGTGTGTGATTTCTGTCGGAGCATCAAGTCCAGTATGGGCAGTGGCAGCCTAGTGGTAAAATATGACTTGCATAAAAAAGTTACCTTTCAAGGAAAAATTCCTGGCCACGATATTTTTTTTTGTCTGGGAGGCCATGCAGAATGTGCCTACTTTAGGATTGAATGGTTTATATGAAGTGTATACAATTCACATCACAAATACTGTAGTCTGTGATATGAGTTGTATTCAATTTACGGGGCCTTTTAGACGAACAAGGCATGAGTTAAATACAACTTATATTGCAGCAAATGTGTTAAATAGTGATTAATTAGTGTAAAAAATTACTAAGCATCTTGTGATGCTAACTTTTAAATCTAAATTAAATTCTTACAATAGTTGAATATTAATAAGTTACTTTTTTCTCTAGTTTTTAGAAAATAGAGTTAGTTTCTTGTGAAATTTTGACAAATGGGGTCTTATCCTTGTACTTTATTCTTATTTCTTCTACTTTTATCCTCTGATGTGTACCCCATTGATTTAAGTGTAAACATTATTTTAATTTCTCTTTTATAAGTTGATTCAGTTTTAATATGGGATTTATAGTAATATAATTTAGTTACATAAAATAAAACAATATTAAATAACATTCGGATTCTTGTAGATAGCATTAGTAAGTGAAGGTTTTTAAAAAATTTAGTTAAATCATGAGGAGAAATTGGCAGCATTGCATAGAACTTATTTTCTGTGCAGTGTGTTGTTGATGTTTAAAAGAAATGACACAATTTATGATAGTTGGAACATTTGTTTGAAAGTTATGTAAGAACCAAACATTCATCTTGGAATGATAAAAACAGATGAATTCAGTATAATTTTTAGGATTATAAAAAATGTTTTTAAAAAAATTACTAATAATTATAATGATGTATTTGTTTCATTACAATAGGTCCTTCAAGCTCACTATTCTAACTTGAATAGCCAAGTTTTAAGAAAGAGATAATAATATATAGGTCAATGTGTATAATATATTACTTAAATAAGAGCAGAGCTTAGTACTACAAAATCTATTAAATGCTTTAGTGTTCTTTTAACATTTACTGCCTAGTAAAAATTAAACTAAAACGGGAAATTTATTTATAAATATTTTTTTTCTTCCATTTTACAAATGTGCCTTTCATTTCTGTATTTATAATTACTAATTTATAAACATTATGTACAAAAAAAAATACCTTATGTAGATATAGTAGACACATTGAAAAAATAAACTTGTATCTTTCACACTAAAAATAAATTTCCTGATAGATTCTTGAATATTGTTATTCCAAATATTCATGTAGTTGAGTATGATAAAGATGTGATAGTAGAACAAATAAATATGTGTAATGTTCAAATTATATGAAACTCAATTATGCTGGCAGAAAATAAAATGGATCAAATTCTGCGAATGGAAAAATTCATATGACTTATCTAAGAGGAAAATTTACTATCTTATCAAACTTTAAAAAAATAATTACAGTGTATCTTAAATAATTATGTTAATGTAATGATAAGTGTTTTATGGGAAAAAGTGTTAATGAAATTTGTTTGATTTATATGAACAAAATCTTCATGTGTACTGTTTTAGTAATTTTTATGTTTCATATTTAAAATAGTGTCTTCTTATTTTATAAGTGTTGTTCTTTAGAATAAATTTAAGTTCTTTATAACATGTTTTGAAATTTTAAAACTATTTGATAAAACACTGATTAAAGTTTGTAAAAAATAGGACATTTAAAAGTTAAATGTTGCTTTATCACCATTATTTTTTTTACTTGAGAATCTACTACTAATAAGAAAAACTATGATTTATTTTATTTTTTTGAATAACAAATTTTTATGAAAAATAATTACTGTTTCTAAAATTTACATATAATGTAACTTGCATTTTTTTTTTCAGAGGTAGAGGATGAATTTCATCAAAAAGAAATTGAAGGGTCATAAAAAAGATGACGAAGAAGAAGAATATGAAAAAGCTGTCTATGAGCAATCTCTTCATCCTCAAAATCAAGATCAGAAAAACAAAAACACTGAAGAATGGCAATTTTTCAACCAACTCTCAATGAAAGTTCAAGACACTGTACAGAAGACTCAGACAACATTGAATAAGTTGAAAGACACCAGGCCTGAAGATGATGAAAATGAAGATGGCCATTATGGTATAGATAGTGACATCCCAAAATCCACCCCACCTTATTCAGCGACAAAAGTAATGCGTGCGCCACCCAGGCCTCCTCCTCCATCTGGGGATAAAGCGGACTTGGACTTTGGGTCTGATTTTTCATCAAGCTCACTTCCAAGAGGGCCTCCGAGACCACCTCCACCTGGATCTTCGGAAACATTTCCTTTGGATTCAAGTGCCTTGCATGGAACGCCAAGCAAAATCTATGCGTCTCCTGCTCGACCACCTCCACCTAGTATTGGAAGAATGGAACATAATACTGTAGCTGATAACTACCCTCCCGTTACGAAGTCAACACTTCCAGCTTTGAATCCCACTAAAAATAGTAGTGCACCATTCTCCCTTTTAGATGAGTTTGGTTTTCAGAGTGATCCTGTAACAGTGACAACAAATGCTGCTAACATGCAAGATTTACTATTCCTCGATGACAAAGAGGAAATTGATCCTTTTGACACATCATTTGTAGATGTCAATAATATAGCATCTATGCCCATGGCTACAGAGTTAAAATCAACTACATCTAATGGAAAAGGCTCAGAAAAAAGTTTCAACCCATTCAGTAGCTTTACAAAAACAGATGATTGGATGGCTAGTCCTCCAAATAATTCTGATAATAGTAAAAAGACTGTAACAAATCCATTTTTCTCTGGTATCATGGAAGACACAAAATCAGTTAGTGAAGAAAATACATCATCCTTTAATCCATTTGCATTTAATGAGCCTGTTTCTAGCAATGAGCAAGATGATTTCTTTGGAATTACCATTGAACCTTCATCAAGCAAGGATAAATTAACTGAAGGTTTCTTTCAGAAAAGCGAAGAAATGCCAAAGACTGTCGAAATGGAGCAGCATCCCCATGAATTTGTCAATTCTGGTTTCTGTATTAATGAAACTGATTCAATCGATAATGTATTAGATAACCTACCTGATGACCATAATGCTGTGTCAAGTACAGTTCACCGGGAAAGTATTACCAATAATTTGAATATGTGGGATTCTGATAAAAAGGAAGAATCTAGTGTTTTTGAATGTGACCCGGTTTTGAATTCTGAAAT
This sequence comes from Troglohyphantes excavatus, assembly GCA_963932185.1. Lineage (NCBI taxonomy): Eukaryota > Metazoa > Arthropoda > Arachnida > Araneae > Linyphiidae > Troglohyphantes > Troglohyphantes excavatus. Next base: position 45,979,304 of record OZ010672.1, on the reverse strand, counting down.
CCTAAATAAACCATTAGAAGCATCTGTAGTGTGGGGTACAGACTCCCATACAGGGGATATTTTGAAGCCTGAAACATTTTCACCAAAGGAGGAAATTAATAAAGTGATGGAAAATGAAGATGAAAGTGTCAAGTCAACTGATGGCACAGATTTTTTTGGAGATGGTATTGCAAATGAAAATAACTCACTTTCAAACCTTGAACATTCATCATTACCTTCAGAAGAAAAACTTGAAAAGGAAATTCCACAACCAGATACATCTTACAATCCCTCTTCCGATATCACACACTCGCAAGAAAATGAAACACCAGCATTAAATTCAGGTACATATTCTTCCACTTCATTAAAAGAAAATTCTTGTGATACAACTCCTGATGCATCTGATGCAAATTTCCCAGAAAAAGTGGAAAATGTTCCTAAAGAAGAACCTCAGAAACCATTTGTTAATGATTTCTCTAAACCATTTGCTGAAGATTTCTCTAAGCCATTTGATGAAGATTTCTCAAAACCATTTGAAAATGAACAGAAAGGATTTTCCTTTCAAAGGAAATCAGAGGATCAGAAACCTGACCTTGAATTTGATGCCTTTGCTGCAAAATTTGCAAATGCCAAAGAAAGTCAAGGGTCTGAAGATCCTTTTGAATCCTTTAATACGGATCCTTTTATGAACAAAAAAGCTCCAACTTTGAAGAAAATTCAAGAAAATTATAAGGCGTTTGACAGCATGGATGAATTTGATCCTTTCAGAGTATCTAACAAACCAGAAGAGCCCCAGCGTTTGATGAAGAAGGAACCATCTCGTGACTCGTTTGAAGATTATGATAATGAAGTTGACTTTTCTGTTGTTATAAAGCCAAAAGTAAAAGATAGCAGTGATGTTAAGTTGTGTACCATGGAACCACCCAAGCTTTTACCTCCACCTAAAACTCCCACAAAAGCTTTTGAAAATACTCCTGCATCACGTTTTAATCCTTTTGATAAAGACTTTTTAGAAAGTGGAGAAATTGCAAAAGCTACCGAAACTGCATATGAAACAGTTGAAATTGAAGATGAACCTGTGCCTGCTCTTGGTGAAGCTGGAGTTCGAAAAGCTGACTCAATTGACTCACCACTTTCACCATTATTTGATGAGGATACTTCACAACCTTTAGAGGTGTATCCGCAACCATTTGAAAGAGAAGGATGGGATATGGTTTTGAGACAACCTAATAAAAAGAAATTGACAGGTAATCGGTTCTGGAAGAAAATATTCGTTAAGGTTTCAGAAAATAGTGTTTTGCAACTTTTTAACAAGGCTGACGATAAAGTTCCTTTCCAAGAGTTACCTCTTCAGGTAATTTTTTATTTTTGCATAAAACGTGGCATTTTGCAATAACAATCCTACATTTTTCCAAATAATTATTAAACATCTTTTTTCACACAAATTTTCAACATGTTTGATAGAATGGTAGAGGCTAAAAGAAATTTATTTTAAACTCAATTGAAACAAATGTCAATGCATAGAGTTATACTTTTAATTTTAGTTTTGATGTATTAAGCACTTAATATTTAATTTTTCTAGCACCTTTATTTTATGATTTACTTTTGTTGTGCATGTTTAATTTTAGTTAATTTTGTTTTGTTGTATAGGAGTCTATAAAAAATTCTGGTTGAGCTGTTAACCCATTTGGAACTATGGATAAAATACTCATGCTCTCTTCCCATATCTCAGCTTTTTTTTTATTAGTGCTGTTCCAGATCCATCCTGTAGCAAATAATTATCAGAATTTATAAATGGATATTCTTCTCTGTTGAATTATCTACAGCAGTGCACACTATTTTGTTATTAGATATAAGGTATGATTTCTGCATGTTTTTTTATAAAATAAGTTAGATCATTAAATAATCCAATTTACATTAGACACATGACCTATTGAATTGAAACTATACTATGAATTAAATTTAACCCTGTTAAATAATGTTATTCCACAAAATGAAATGCATATTAAATTTTAGACAGTTTATAAATATGGAATTTTTATATAAGGAGCAAATATTCAAGACATGTTTTGTCACATGTGGGAGATTCGTGTGAAAACGCAAATATGTTTCCCTAATGCATTGACTCATGTACAGTTTGATTCCAATTGAAATAGTTCAATAGGATAATTAATATGTTAAATTAATTATATATGTTTTGGATAAAACATGTTTGAAAAGAATTAGTTTAGTTCGATAGAAAATTCGAAGACGAATTCAGTGATACTACTTTTTAGAAATTTTGGACAAAACACATTTGATGCTTGCTTCTCATATAGTCCTTTTAATTAATTATTTAAACAATTTACATGAATAATACTAAAATTTTATTCTCATGTATAACAATTTGTTTTATGAAAATAGTAACTGCAAATGTTACAAAGGTTATTTTTTTATTTAATTTTTCCTTTTTAATGATATTTTATTTATATATATATCGTATATATTACTTGAAATATAAAATGTATTCAAATGTATGTTAAATTATAAATTTACCTTTTTTTAAAAAAAAATGTTGCTTTTATCTTTTTAAAGTCTGTTATACTTGGTTTTTCACAAATTTGAATGTTTAATCAAATTGCATGTTGTCAATTAAAGTTTATTTTATAGTTAAATACTACCTTTCCCGTATACTTTTTATTTAATAATGTTGTAAGTTATTTTAAAAAATTATATTGCATTTATTACTTTTATCTAGGCTTGTTATTCTCTCTCAGAAGTTGGAGCTCAACAGTATGATCAATATGGTAAAATATTTACTGTGAAATTACAGTATAAGTTTTATCGAGAAAGAGTGGGGGTAAGACCTGGACAAATATCGAAAGTTACTCAAGGTCAAGTAACATCCATGGGAGATGTAGCGAAACTTGGGTTACCTCTTCAACACTCTGCACAGACCTCACAACTTTTAAAACTTGGATCTCAATCTTACAGAGATATGCAGTATTTTATTCTGGTAATATTTTACCGATTACATTTAACAAATTATTATTTATATAATTGGTAATTATAAAAAATGTGTTGTTTTTTAATTATAGGAGGTAGAGGATGTGATCTTCCGAATGAGCGTTCATAGGGATCGTGTTCTCACTTATAAAACTGAAGAAGTTCAAGTCATTGCACAGGATGAATTCTATGTAGAGCAAAGCAAAACTGGTCATATCGATAAGCAGCTTGCTCGAGTTCGAATATTCTTCTTAGCGTTTATTACAGGTACATTTTTATGCAAAATATAAAGTTATGAATATTAGATTTATATATGAATATACAACATTTTAAAATTTACTCTTTCAATGGTATTGCTGTCATTTTTAAACCTTTATTAAATATGGATCTTCTTTAAAATAGGACATTAATAGTTCTTTTCAATATTAATAATTTTAATATTACTAATTATGGAATAAATGTCCTAAATTGAACAAAATATCTACTCTAAAAAAAAAAGGTTATACTGTTTTTACAAAAGTATTTTTGTATGGTATTTTGTAAAAGTATTTTTTTTAAAAGTATTTTTTGAAAGTTTTTAGGATGTAATTTGTGCATTAAAATAGTCATGAATTTTAATGCATATCTTGTTTATTGATACATTTTGATTCTTTATATTTTCTTTTTTCATGTATTGAATTATCCAATTAAACATATCATTGCATTTACAAATTTGAACAAAGAACTACAACTTCGTAACTATTTAAAATATAAAAAGCCAGTATAAAATTCTATGCAATTAAAAAACATTATGTTATATTTTTTTGTATATGTTATCAGGAACTAATTAACACATTGTTGTATCGGGTACAAAAGAAACATGTTACTTTACTCGGATTCGCACCCATCAATGCAAATACCTTTATTTGAAAAATCATACAATTATAAAATGTTACTGAATTTTTTAGGCATGCCGTCAGTTGAAGTTGGTTTGAATGATATTATACGTCAAGGAAAGGAAGTTGTAGGACGTTATGACATCATACCTGTTGTCACGGAAGAATGGATTCGTTTAGAAGATGTAGAATTTCATTCTTGTATCATACAAGATGAATTTTACAAGAATCGTGTTATAAAGTAAGAATTTATTTTCTCTGTTTATTAATTTTTTTTCTATAAATAATTTTTAAGCATATATAAATTTTATGAGTCTTCTTACTTTTATTAGCAAAGTTTATCTAATTTGTAATAACGTTAGTTGCAGAAATGTTTGATTGCATTTATTTACTTTCTAATTTTTAATATATGCTAGCTTACTAATACATTTTCTTTAAAAAAAATCATTTTTCAGAAAAATTAAATACTAGAAAATATGTTCGTACTTAGATGTACTATTTTGTAAATCTTAATAATTTACTTAAATTGTGATCCCAGTTAAATTAACATAAAAATATTCCAAAAATTACAAATAAAGGGTAGTACTGGTGATCTTTGACAAATGTGAATAGTTTTGTCATTTTTAAAAGAAGTATTAAAATTAAACATTATTTATAAATAAATCTAAACAAATTCTTCATAGGAAAATTAGTTTAAATGAGTATATGAATAAATGTTTTACTAATTAAATATGGAAATTAAAATCCACACACAACCAAAATAAACATTTGACTATGTCAATAATGACAAGAAATAATACTAATTGTTTAATATCAAATTCTTAATATCATCTATATTTTTTACTTTTTAGCAGTATGACAAAAAATCGAAACTATTAAATTAGTTTATTGTAATTCCATAATAGACAACTAAAGCAGTATGGACCTTAATGTATTAGAGCTTTGTGGGGATTTGGGACACTATTAATTTACATAAACGAGCAATAAAATTGCTGTATGTGTTCATATTTTACATTAATAATTGATTAGCTTTGATTATAACTGATTGGTGTTAAATTTATAACATCTTTGATTAGTATTTTAGTAATTTTTACACACAATTTTAATTACTAATTCTCCCAAACAGGTTGTACTATTTTAGTTGTACATTACATGCTGTTCAGAATTTTAAAATTTTGTGAAGCTACATGGAAACAACTGAAGCCATTGTAAATGAAAAAGATATTGTCTTACTGTTTTGCATTTAAAAAAAAATTATGTTATATGATTTTAACTATTTTTTTCTGTCTTGGTAAATTTCTTAAAACTTAGCCAAAGCCCTGCAAATAAATCTTTAGTGACATATTAATTAAAAAAATTATAACTTATAGTATTGATATCTCTAACTCTGATTAAATTTAAAAATTAAATTTATGACATATTTTTGGAACTATTTAACTGAATTCTTTACTTTTTCAGTCATTTCCTCATTTGTATTCAAATGTATCACATCTTAAAGAGATACCTAAGCACATATTATTATTGAATTAAAAAACAAGATTTGAATAAAATGATTTGCAAGCTTATTCTACATTTCTCGGTTCATTAACAGTTTTGGGTTAAAATTCTCTAACTTACAAGCTTATTAATTTAATTTTTATAAGTTTAGATTTATGAAAGCAAAAAACAACTTCTTGTACAGGCACAAGAAAACCAACATATGTAGTTTATTGTTGCATAGGTAGAATAATAGCATGATGATATAAAAAAATTGACATGTACTTTTATTTTAAGTCAAATATTTTCAAAGACAATTTTAAGAAAAAGTACTTATACTCTATACATGCTTAGTACTAGTATAATATTTTCTTTGAAGTTTTGGTAAATTAGAAATTTTTATACTAACATCATTTTCAGTTTTGAAAATGAATCACTAATAAAAAAAATTCTTGAAATTTATGGCTTACAAGATGTTTTTTAATTGCAGGTTTCATCCACCTGATGCTTGTTTATTTGAACTTTTACGTTTTCGGATTCGACCACCAAAAAATCGGGAGCTTCCTCTGCAGGTAAGAAATTACCTTGAACTATGTGTACAGAGAATCTTACTATCAACTAAATCTTTTATATGTTTTTTAATATTTGAATAGTGGCTTTAAATATAAGTGAATTGTTTATTCTATAGTACCATAATGTAAATGTATATTGATATTTTGTACTTTAGGTTCGAGTTTTTATGACTGTTAGTAACACAAGAGTCGAAATTCGGTCTGATATACTAGTTCCGGGATATAGCAGCAGAAAACAAGGTCAAGTTCCATGTGAAAACATCCAAATTCGTTTTCCAGTTCCTGAATGTTGGATATATTTATTCCGCACAGAAAAACATTTCCGTTATGGATCTAAAAAATCAACAGCTAGAAGACCAGGGAAAATAAAGGTATTTTCGTTACAACATTTTATATTTTATGTTATAAAGCAATAACACAAAAATTATAACAATGATTACATTTATTAAACTTTTAAAGCTCATGATAATCCTTTTATATCCCAAAATATGCTTCAAATTGTACCTTTTGTTCAAGTGTTTATTTAAAATAGTCTTCTGCTAAACTTGATTAAAAAATGTTAAATACATTTGCAGATTTTGATGAAAATGGTATGTTACAGACATTGCCAAACTTATTAAAAGTTTATTTATTATAAAATTTTAAATATAATATTTCTAAAACTTAAAATATGTAACTAAAATTTATATAAATATTTTTTTAAAAAAAATATAGCAGTTACATAAAAATTTTCTTAACTTAAAATATATTTTTTGTTTAAAAAACATTGATTCATATGTTTGTGTTTCAAAAAATAAAATGAATTTCCTACTATTTGCACCATACAAACAAGTTTCACTATTATGATTTGTACTTTTTTAAAAAGTAATATTTTTATATTTGTATTTTATCTTAGGGCTTAGAACGAATCATAGGTGCAGCGCAAAATCTTGACCCTAGTCTAATTGAAGTATCTGCTGGACAAGCAAAATACGAACATGTCTTCCATGCTGTGGTTTGGCGTATTCCACGTTTACCAAAGGAAGGGCAAGGTAATTTTTAATTACTTAAAACATCCACACACTTATTTAGCGTAAATATATACCAATTTACAGAAAATTTTATTTTTAGTCATTATGGTCAACAGGAATATTTTAACAGTAAAACAAGACCTTAATGTAAAATTGATATATTTCTGACAAAAAATTATACATATATTATATTTAGTGCAACAACAATATGAAGCAATTCACTGCTATTGAAAGTTTTCTAACTTATGTATGGGAGGTTTTAAAATTTAATCCTACTTTTATTTTGGTATGATAAAATTTAAAAACATACATTTTTGTAATTTTCTAAATAAAATTTTAATTTATTTATATAAAAAAAACAATGGGGTCATTCCATATCAAATCGACGGGAAAAAAAATGTTATTGGCACATAATACCTCCAATTTTTTAAAATTTGGTGAAAACACTTACCTTGTGGGGCAAAGTAAATGTCCGAAATTGTTTTGCTGTATATTAAATAGTTTTTATTTTACAGCCATTCAAAATTTCAGCTCATCTTGCATGTTTGAGAAAAAAGTTATTGACACATAATACCTCCAATTTTTTAAAATTTGGTAAAAACACTTACCTTGTGGGGCAAAGTAAATGTCCGAATTTTTTTTGCTGTATATTAAATAGTTTTTATTTTACAGCCATTCAAAATTTCAGCTCATCTTGCATGTTTGAGATTTTCAAAATAAGTTGCATATATCTAGAGATAAGATTCTCTCTTCAGAACTATTCATTGGATCTCTATGAAATATTTTTGGCAAATCAATAAAAGCATATTGATGTTAAAAAAAATATTTCATTCCCCAGAATCAATAAAAATTTTCAGGAAAAATTTTGAAAGGGTCAAGTATTTGATTTTTTTGTAGAAAAATTTACTTTATTAAATCTAAATTATCAAAAAGAGTGTACTCCACAATTTAAATTTTTTATACATGAAAGTAATTGTAAGAAGATGTTTTATCATAATAAAGAATAAAATTCATTCAAAATCTTAGCTCATCTTACACATTTAAGATTTTCAAAATGAGGTGCATATATCTAGATATAAAATTCTTTCTCCAGAACTATTCATTGTATCTCTATGAATTTTTTTTGAAAATCAATAAGAGCATTTTGATATTACAAAAAAAAAATATTTCACTCCCCAAAATCAATATAAAATTTCAGGAAGAAATTTGAAGGAGGCAAGTATTTGATTTTTTGTAGAAAAACTTACTAATTCTAAATTATCAAACAGAGGGTCCTCCACAATTTTAATATTTTATACATGAAAATAATTGTAAGAACATGGTTTATCATAATAAAGAATAAAATTGATGACTATTTTACTCTTTATAGTAAAAATTTGCACTTTTGTCATTCTGAAACTTTTGTATAATTATTTGTTATTTTGATAGCATTCATAAAACGTTTGAATTAAATAATTTTTAAATAAAAATTTTGAAGTTAATTTAATTAAAACTTAATTAATTACAAGAAATTTGTTTGTTAGTCTACAGTCATACTCAATTTTGCAACTTTCTTTTTTGTGGTGATCACAGACAATAAAAGGAAAATTCTCATAAATGTGTACGCCTCCCCATAAGGGCCTCCCTCCATGCGTTGTAGACATTTGATTGGGACTTAATGTAAACACTTAAAGCCACTTGAGCTATGGAATGCTCACATGGAGATGGTTGAAAGAGATGGACAGAAAAGAAGTTGGGAATGAACTTATTGGTTACACTTTTACAAAGAATATCTCAGAAGGATAATTTTAATTTTGGTTAGTTAAATGTTTTCAAATTGTAGTTAAGTTTAAAATTGAAAAATGGAACCTTCAAAATGTAGTGTGGGAAAGATGACATCAAGTGAATGCCATAAGTAAACTTTTAATAAAGGAATTAAAGAAATTGATAGTTGGAGTGAAAAAGACAGAGAACTGTTGATTTTAGGAATACTTTGAATGTTATACTACTCATTTTATTCAGTTTTTTTTTTAATATTTAATCTATCTAGATATTTTAAATAAGTAAATGGTATTAAAATAACAAATATTTATGTAAAAGTTTTAGCATTATAATTTTATTGATAAATAAAAATGTTGTTAATTTTTTTTAAAAATTTCAACAAGTGTGATTTTTTAGATGGCCAGCAAAAGTGCAAATTTTTACTATAAAGAGTAAAATAGCCATCCATTTTATTCTTTCTTATAATAAAACATGTCTTAAAATGAATTTTATGTATAAAAAATTAAATTTTGAAGGACACTGTTTTTGATAATTTACATTTAATAAAGTAAGTTTTACTACAAAAAAAAAATCAAATTCTTGCTCTTTCAAATTTTTTCCTGAAATTTTATATTAATTTTGGGGAATGAAATATTTTTTATAACATCAATATGCTTTTATTGATTTTCACAAAAATTTCATAGAGATACAATGAATAGTTCTGAAGAAGGAATTTTATATCTAGATATATGCGCCTCATTTTGAAAATCTTAAATGTGTAAGATGAGCTGAGATTTTGAATGGCCGTAATAAGAAAACTATTTGAGATACAGCAAAATAATTTGGGATATATAGTTTTATCTACAAAGAAAGAGTTTACACTAAGTTTTTTAAAAAATTGGAGGTGGTCAGTGCCATGGTCTCGTTGAACTGACGTATAGACTAGAAAACAAATTTCTTGTAATTAAGTTTTAATTAAAGGGACTTTAAAATTGTTATTTAAAAATTATTTAATTAAAATATTTTATGAATGTTATTAGAATAACAAATGATTATATAAAAATTTCAGTATTATAATTATATTGTTAAATAAAAATATGTATGTTTTTAAAAAAATTTCAAGATGTGTGATTTTTCAAGATGGCCGACAAAAGTGAAAATTTTTACTAAAAATAGCCATCAATTTTATTTTTTATTATGATAAAACATGTTCTTACAATTATTTTCATGTATAAAAAATTTAAATTGTGGAGGACGCTCTTTTTGATAATTTAGATTTAATAAAGCAAGTTTTTCTACAAAAAAAATCAAATACTTGCCCCTTTCAAATTTTTTCCTGAAAAGTTTTATTGATTTTGGGGAAAATGAAATATTTTTTTTTGGCTGTAATTTTGAATGGCTGTAAAATAAAAACTATTTGAGGTACAGCAAAAAAATTTTGGACATTTACTTTGACCCATAAGGAAAGTATTTTCACCAAGTTTTAAAAAAATCGGAGGTGGTGGGTGCCATGGTCCTGTTGAATTGACGTGGAATGACCCTATTAGTAATCATGTCAATGGCAAAAATTAGTAATGTAAATAATGTGCAACAATATTTGATGTGCAAGAGTCATATAACATTTTGCAATGGCAAATCTAGAATTTTGTCAATGAAAAAGCTAATTTTCTTATATTTTAATAAGTTAGTAAAAAGTTGAGTTTGGATGTGTCTGTAAATAGCCAAATTTGAGGGTAGACGGCTGAAGACAATTCTTTTTAACTGAGCAAACTACACTAGCATGCCCATGTGCTGGTTATCGCGTGAACAACGCCCTACACTAATTTGTTGTAAGGGCAAAATATATTAGTGTATCTCTTATAGCCAAAAAATCTCAAAAGTTTAACACTTCTGCTCATTCATAGATGGTAACATTATCAATGGTTGTTTAAATGAATTATTTTAAATGCACGTTTTTAAAAAAAAACGTTGATGTTTTCGTCACTGCTCCTAAAAATTATCTTTCTTTTGATTCCTCATTTGTCCATTGAATACAAGGACCGTAAAATTGATCTTTACTACAGAAATAATATATATATTAAATTGAGTGTTCATTTATTACATCACTCTTAATTTTCATCCTTTTGTACACTTCATATAGTGTTCAGTTTCACAAATTGTTATGTTTGGCTTTAAACAGGTGTATTGAGATGAAGTTTTAGTCATTAACCAAAGCTTCTGGATGCTAGAGGCCTTTACGCAAGCCTCCCTAAAGCTCTTACTAACTCAAAGCCATCACATAATGTACTTGTATAAATTTATCGAACATAACGTTTATATTTCCCTTTAAGAAAAGTATCTGTCAGTTTATATTTGTTGAATATTTTAAATTAAATATTCTTGTGATTTGTAAAATTTTTACTTTACTTTTAAGGGGCTTATACTCAACAACTCTTCTTGCTTCGCACAGAATTGACCTCATTTGATCAAATACCAGAATCATTTGAACAATACGTTGATGTTGAGTTCACAATGCCCGCAACGTATGTTTCGCATACAACTGTACGATCTGTATCTGTTACCAATCCTATACCACCAGAGAAATATGTGCGATATGTCTCAAAGCACGAATATAAAGTTGAAATTGACTTTAAGAACAGCTCTGATGAAATGGATAGTCTGATGACAACACCAAGTGTCAGCGTGCCTATTAGCACCACACCAGCTGTGCAGGAAAGCACAGAAGATGAAGACAAAGATGACGATAGTGATTAAGTTTTCTGCTGTTGAGAGCTTGTCTATATTGTGTAATCTTCAAATATTCTGGTGTAATCGATTAATATTCTTGTCATAAGTAGTACCTTATTTGTAACATAAGATATCGATGCAACAGTGGTCTTCAGTGTTATATGGAAGAGGCTTTATGAAATGTTAAACGTGGTTGTGTAGTAAGTGTGACCAAATTAAAGACTAAAGCAGGAGTTAAATATAATGTATATTGACTTGTTCCATAAAATGTGTTAGTTGGAATTGTAGTAATGTCTTTAAATGGTGCTTGCACAAGCTCTCTAAATGTTATTTACTGGGAATAGTTGATGAAGGATGCATATGAAATTATGAAGATATTTCCCTTCCATAACACTATTGATCAATTGAAGAAACTGTTCAATAAATATGAATGTCATACTTGCAAAGCCACAATTCCAGATTTAATTTTGCCTTGTTTTCTCAGTGTAAATACAATGAAGTGTAGAAATTGAGTAGTATATAGAAATTTATGCAGAAATTGTTTAAATAAATCTCTACACATTCATAGATGGTGATAAATTTGTCAAATGAGTGGCCTCACAGAATTATAGAATTTTGATTTCTTAAATTTTTGAAATGAAAAAAACCTTGTAAATCAAATTATTAATGTAAATTATTTTTCTCTTTGATTTTGATAAGGAAATTTGACATAATTTATAGAAACTAAGTATGCAAGTAAAATACCCCAAATAATGAATTAAATAGTAATGTGTTTGAACTTTTAATTTAAAATGCTTAAGACAATATCTTATGCAAAAATACTACTGTTGTATTTTAAGAATTTGATTGCAAAAATAAAAAAATCATTTAATAACTTTTTTTGTTAATAAGTAAAAATTGATTTTGTAAAGAATTAATAACTTTCTTTTAAGGAATTTAGAATAGCAATCAGTTTATACCTTTGAAACTAATGTATTATAAGCATAATTCAAATGTGAAAGTTTGTGTTAAAATTGTATTCCCAATTTATGCACATATATTTTCAATGTTTTAAGTTAAAATTAATATACACCACATTTATAATATTAGCATTTATGTTAAAATACACTTATAATTTTCTATGTATAAATCGGTAAGATGTTAGGTGTAATAGTATTTATAATGTTCTAGTACTGGCTCATATAAAATTTATTGATATTGATGTAAGTTAAATCTAATTTTCTTTCTTAGCAATATAAAAACCATTATAATAAAGTGTTTGTGAACTTGAATTTATAAACATATCTTGTTTCATCTGACATATGTTGCAGTATAATATGTTACATAAACAAATAAAAACTTTCGATGGAAGTTAGATAAATGAACTAATATAGAGGGTAATTGAAGAAATGTTGATGTGCAATACAAATCTGGTTTCAAAAGATTTACATGATAATTTTATGTACATGCTTATGCATGCAAAGATGATTGTGTTATATGCCAAATACTGAATTCAATAAAATTTGTTTCCCTGCATTCAATTTTGTCATAAATTAAAAATATTGAAATATTTTATCTGATAAATTGAATTAAACAGAAATATATCATGAATTTTATTTTTAAATCTTTGTAAAATACGCTATATACAAACTATGGATCTTGTGATGGTTTAACTCCTTTAATCATGACCCCATGAAGATTTTTGTTCATTTCTTGAACCGTTGCATATTCTTTAGACCAATTGTACCTACAATATGTCCTATTAAAAGAAAGATAAAATTAAATATTAAAAATCTATAAAAGCAATTTGTTTTTAAAACAACCAAAAATTTCGCTTAAGTTAAAAAGCCAACATAAACCAATTTAAAGAAACTCCATTACAGTATTATGAATTTTTTTTAATGTGTTTCATTACAATACAAATATTTAATGTGATCTTTATCCTTTTTTAATTAATAATACTGTTTAGAACATTATTCATTTCAAAAACGACTAGCTACTGTGAAAATCATATAAGATCAACATTGCTTGTATAAAATTATTTATATATTAATAAAAGTTAATTTACAGATACAATTTTTTTGTGATTAAATATTAGGCTAGCATTTAATTTCTATGCCAGATCCTGAACTGATTATACTGTTAAAAATATTATTTAAAAAAATCGTAATATTTTAATTAAAGTGTACAAACCAAAATCCTAATGTGGTTACTGCAAAGGATAAAACTGCTACATCAGTTGACCTTTTAATTTTGCCTAAAAAAAATTGAAAATTAGAATTTCCTTAAATTTGAAAATGCACAATATACTAATAATGCTATTTGTAAGTTTAGTTGTTTAATTATATTTATTAACACTTCAAGTTTTTTTATTCTGCAAATATTTATGTAGCAGGGATAATTACATATAATAATTTGCATTATTACCTAAATATAATAACACAGAGGACTATAGAAAGTAACCACAATATTTGCTAGAAAGGAATTTTAATCATCCACTAGCTAGCGAAACTGATAAAGTTACATCATGCGTCGATTATAAAATTTTATACTATTTGTGCACAAAATGTAAAAACCCGTAATTGAATCTAAGAAAACATTTAATCTATTATTTAAAAAAAAATTATGGTATTAGTAATATTATTATATCATTGTTCATTTTACAAAGAACACTTTTTCCCAGGAAAAAATACCTATGCTGAAATTAGAATAATAAATCTTCACTTATAAAATAATTTTTAATGATTTGGGCAATTTTTTGAATGACATGACATCTATAGACGTCAAGCTGCTTAGGTAAAGGGTTAATAATATTCAATTACTGTAGTATTAATATTTTTAACAAGTTGTGATATAACTTTTAAAGTTATTGTTATAAAGTGACCTTTCCAAGAATAAATTCAAGTTTAAAACAATTGATTAATTTTTGTTTAATAAAGAAAACAAACTTACAATCCTTACAAATTTATACAAGTGAAATGTTTTCATTACTGATTCATGGTATGGTCTGTATATATCTATATGCTCACTTTTGTATTTATATATGGTCAAATGGATTTTAGTGAAGCAAAGCATATGCATCATACCAACTTGCTTGATGGCAGAAATTATAAATTGTAGTGGAATGCCCTAGGAGAGGCAGTTCAAGATAGGGATTGAGCAAGTTTGGGGCTGAAACCTAAATCGATTTTTAAAAGTGTTGTATCAAAATAAATTATTATCATAATATCTAGAATATTAAATTACATTTTTATAAAAAAAATCAATATTGTAGGCACAAGGCATCATTTTGTGTATAGTGAAAATTAATATTTTTAAACATGTACAATCATTGGTATCAATTTTATCCTTGTGAATCCCATGGGTAGGTTTTATATTTGTAACATAAATCTGATATGAATAAACACTAATTGTTTTATTTAAAGTAAAATTTAAAAATATACAAAACATACAATAGTTGATAATCAATAAATCCTATTGATTTTGTGATAATAAATATTATTATACAGGGTGTCCACAAGGAAAGCATTTTGAATTTCCCTGATATCTCCTGTACCTTTTTTACGGCAATATTTTTAAAATGTATTATTATTCCTTATTATTATCCAAGATATGCTTTGACATTATCTTATTATTTCCCAAAAATATATATATTTTTAATATATAAGTTTACTAACTATTTTGCTTGATTTCCTAACTCCCAAAAAAGTGCACCCAAAGTTTAACATCCAAAAATCAATGCATAAAAATGTAATGTACCCCAAATTCAACATTCCAGAGCATTTACCAAATATATCAATAATTCAAAATGCTAATTAAAACTCATAGAAGTCCAAGTAAGTGCAATATATCTCTTAGAGTATTTGTGATTGTACTTTAAGATCAAAGACTAAAGTAACCTCAATATTAAAAAAAGAAATCCAATATACGCAAAAAGTAGAAACCCAATGTATCCCTATCCCTAATAATAAACTAATTTATTAAATATAATCCAGTACCTTTAGATATACAGCTTAGTACACAAAATATATTTCCTAAGATCTAAAATGTACCCAAAAAATAATAGAGGCAACAACAGTTTCGTCAAGTTTAACAGAAAAAAAATCATTTTAAGAATGTTCAAAAGAAATTTGAATTTTACTACTAACTTAGCAAGTTTTAAACATTTGAAAGATGTATTTTTAAAATAAATTGAGTGGGCGGGCAAGTACCTAGTTATAGATAGCCAATGGGTTTGTCAAATTTTAAACATCAGCATTTTGGTGCGGTTTCTACGACTTTGAAAGAGAAAATTTTCACTTTTACACACTTTTAGAAGTCCTATACTCAATTTCCCTCTTTTTGATTGCATTTAAAAAGTATTTGAATATTTGGAACCAATAAACGATGTTTCACAACCAGAAATCAAGTTAAAAATATATTTTTTGACCAATTCCCTGATTTTTTCAAAAAAATCCCAAAATTCATGATATTTCCCTGATTTTTACAGAATGGTCAAATTCCCTGATTTTCCTGTTTGTGGACACCTTGTAATATTATATAATATGATATTATATAACACAAAATTATTATAATTAAGTTGTATATATTACATATTATATTTTAAATAAATCCAATATAAAGGATTACAGGCATCACTTTGCTAACTCTAATTACCTAAATATTTCCAAAAAACATACAATAAGTGATATAAAATGAATTAGTATTATGGTAATTTATAACGAGTTCAAATACAGGAAAAAATGACTGGATCTTTTTCTAAGATATTTTTTTTTTATATTTTAAAAACATCTATATCAAATAGTACTTTTCCTCATCAATTTGAGTATCCATATTTCAGGTTGATCCATACTTCATGGAAATTTGCTTTCACAATGACAAATAATAAACAGAGGGTTAAACTACAAAAGTGGTGGTTACCATGTTAACAGGCTTTTTGTGGCTTAAACCATGTGCAAGAACTGTTTTAAATTCAGACATTTTTATCAAAAATTATAAACAAGAGCACTCTTTCAAATGCAAAATTATGACACTTTTGTTTACCCATATTCTTCTGATACTAAAAATTAAAACCTTTGGATTTTATGTTTTCTAGAGCATTAACAAATCAAAACTTTATTTTTTTTTACCCCAAAAGTTTATTCTATTCCAGAATCATTCGTTATCTAGAGAAAAATATATTAGCAAGCAAATATTTTTAATAAAAATAGCTGATATTAAGGATAGAATTACTTACTAGTAAACAAGAAGTGACCTAGTCCTGCAGCAATTCCAGTATATATCGAAACAGTAAATGTTTTCTTAAAACAAGGAATTCGTTCAAGATCAGTTCCAAAAAGAGTAAACTGAAAGAGAAAAGCAATATTAATTATATGGACACACACATAACTTATTGCATTTTAAGTAAAAAAAAAATTAAATAAATTTTGAGGGAACTCAGCAGATATCAACTGATTTGTTCAATATAAGTTAGTTGTTCAGCACTGAAAATAAAAGCTATACACATTTGTGTATAGCAAAATTGAAATTAAAAAAGTCGAAATACTAATTTGATTTTTTTTAAACAACCAATTTATGAAAACGAACAATGTACTTCATGATGTGTATACAATTCTTTAATCTGCACAATGAAGTATACAGTGTTCACTCTAGACTTTTTTTGAAGGGCGGTCCGCCCTGCCCGCCCTTTTTTCATCTCAATAGCGCCCTCGTGCCTTTTTTTCAAAAATGCCGCCCTCTTTTGAAAAAATTCCACCCCTCTTGCCCTTTTTAGTCAAGCACAAGCTTCCTTGTTTCCCTAGGTGTTTTTAAAAACGGCGACGATTTTTTTTTTTTGTAAATTGGAATTAAGTGATTATGACAGAATAAAAACAAACTTGTATTTAACTACGCGTGTTGAACAATCGCGATGATTCCGCGTTAATTTCGAGCACGGAGCATTCCACGAATCGTATTGGCTGTCTATGCCCGCATATGAAAAATAAGTTTTTTTTGTGTGTTTTTTAAAGAGAAGATCGCTGCACACTCATGCTAAGAATTGAGTACCCATTCCTCCGGGCACGTGTCCGATGTGTCCAATGGGTGGCCACGCCCATCCAGAACTTTTTTTTAAAGTGCCCTTTTAAAAACAAGAAGTGCCTTTTCAACAACGGGGTTCCCTTTTACTGTTAACAGCGCCCTGCCCCTTTTTATTTCTAGAATGAACACTGAAGTATAATTGGTTAACTATAAAAATCTATGTAATTACGAAAATAAGTTTTTAAATGGCCATGTGCTTTATATGACAGGCAATACCATGTACCTCCCAAGTTTGGGCATTGCCTGAGGAGATGATCAAAATAGTTTTTTTTTATTATATTTCTAGCTAAATAAAATGCTTTAATGTTTTTTAAATCAGTTCAAGATTATTCTATTAAAAGATGTCACTGAACATTAACTTTTGTGTAGGTTACATCCAAACAGCACAATGTTAATTCATAGCACACGCTAATACGATTCTAACACTGCATTGGGAGACTAACATAATATGTTTAATCTAGTTATTAAAGTTCGTTCAATGAAAGGGTACATATAAAGTAGTATCATGGTTACCTGAATGTTAAATATATAACATATTTTAAGACATTTACAAATTAAATGTAAAGCACATGCAAAATATTTTTTTAGCTAAATTAAAATTAAATGCCCTTTAAAATGTTTCACATTTTAAAGTCTGTATACAGAAAATACTTTATTAATATATATTCTATATTTTTTAAATTAAATTATATATACTTTCAAAATCCAATGTATAAGGAATAAAAATAATAAGAAGCTTTATTTTCAAACAATATTTAAATTAAATTAGTATAATATTCTTAAGCAATTTTTCACATATTTTTAGCTGTTATAAAAACAAATGTTTTCACTATGCATTTAGTGAAAAAATATAAATATATAAATTAGACTTTCTTTTTTCTTGAAAACCAAATTTAAAATCACTTGCTACATAAAAACAAATTTTGATAGCAATATTAATAGCAACTAAAAGTTTTTTTTGGTCAGATGTGAGTCGAGTCACATATTTTCCAATACTCAATATTTTATTAAAAGCATTCATTGGGCAACAAAAAAAGAGCAACATCTGCAGAATGAAATTAGAAGTCGGCACAAAATAAAAATCTTTAACTACATTTATTGAAATTTCTGAATATGCATCTGCAAATTCTTATTATGATATAGTGAAACCTTAAGGAGAATTGGTCTCTCAGAGAAGTGGTCTCTTAATAGAGTTCAATAAAAATTTGAATACATGTGTAAACAATTTTTATTTTACCTGTAATCGAATATTTAAAGTTTTATAACACAATAAAACAGAATTAATGCTTTTAAAAAAACTAATTAACAATTGTTAACATTTTATTTATTGATAATGAATGTTAACAAATTATTAAAGCAGTGTTCATTCTAGGCGTTTTTTGAAGTGTGATCCGCCCTGCCCACCCTTTTTTCATCTCGATAGCGCCCTCACGCCCTGTTTACAAAACTCTTTAGAAAAAATCCCACCCCTCTTGCCCTTTTCAGTCAAGCACAAGTATCCTTGCTTCCTTAGCTGTCTTTAAAAAAGGCATCGATTAAAAAAAATTGTGTAAATTGTAGGGATGAAACGGATATCCGGTAACTATCCGGCTGATTTTTAACTATCCGGTAAGTATCCGATATCCGGAAATAAAGTGCCGGATATCCGGTTGAATAAAACGTTGCAGATTTTTTTGTGGAAATCAATTATCTTTTGTACTCACTTTAAGAATTTTCCTGAAAATACTACCAATGTATTCTGCAGTGTGCAAATTCTCTATCGAATGTTTCACGGGATATTAAGGTCAGTAAGGTGAGAAGTGATAACTTTCTCGTTAAAACCTGACCAGGTGCGTTTCAAACACGGTGAGTCACATAGAATTGATAGTAAGGAAAGATATACTGCAGACATTCGGAACCAGCCACAATAGTTATTTTGGAGTATCTTTTAATTCACATGGGCGGTGGTGTGTAGGGTGCATAGCTACATCTCTGTTCGTTGTATATTAGAAATTGTTTTATTCTACAGTCTAGTAAAAGCTATTTTTACCATTTAAATATGGCACAATTTAGAGCAGCAATTTGGAAATATTTCAAAATTACATTTTTAAACGCATTGTACCTTACATCTCTGGCCGTTTCCAAATGAGTATAAATATGAATAGTTTATTAAATTTACTATACTTGATATTACTTGAAATTTACTTTTTAAATTATAAATTGAAAACTCTAGTTTTTTCATGTATGAAAACACTTTAAAAATCATAATGATTCATTATAAAAAAAACCTGAATAAAGTCAATTGCTAATTAGCATTTTATAGGTTAATTAGCATGTTTTTTTAAATATGATTATGCAAGTTCTAATTAATATAGAAGCAAAATTTTTGTTGGAAATGACTAGAAGTATCTTTCTTAATGTTATGAACTTCCAAAAAGTTGATAGCATTTAAAGTTTTTTTAAATAATTTTTTACCTTAATGCCTTTTTTTTCTTCAATTTCAAATGTCTTTTAAAAAATCAATTTTTTAATGAATCGTTATGATGAAGGGTTATAACATCTCACAACTAATATAAAGTGGAATTAAAAAATAATTTTCTCAAAAGTTTAAGCAAACTTGAGTTATCATGTTTGGAATGAAGGTGTTACAGGTGAAGATACAGTTCTTCAGAAATTGAATGTAAAGTTTACAAAACATACGCCTATTGCAAGCGGTATACTAGAATAACCCAAACAAAAAGTTTTTGGAATATTTATTCAATCTTGGTACAATGAATCGGGGAATATTATAGAAAAAAAAATATTTTGTCATTTTTGGTCGATTTTCGTTTTTTCTAGTGTGTAGAGCAGATATTTTCATAAAAGAGAAGCTGCCGGATATCCGGCAAAATTCAGTTCGGATATCCGGTATCCGGTTTGTAATGTGCACCAGATATCCGATATCCGGCAAAACCACTATCCGGTTCATCCCTAGTAAATTGGAATTAATTGCATAATGACAGTAGAAAAACAAACTCCTTTTTAACTATGCGACATGTGATGATTCCATGCAGTGGCAGCTTGTGCACTACAGCAAGTACAGCCGGGCTGCACCTAATTTTATTAGTGTATTCTAAAACTAAAATTATATATTTTACTAATTTTCTTAAATGTAGATTAGAATTGGAAATGAAGATGAAATTTCAACTCTAAGTAAAAAAAATCTCTGATAAATAGCAAACCTTTTTCCGTAATGCACAAATTCAGGAGAGGAAAAAACTCCATTCAATCAAAACTGCAGCCAAAAAGCTTTGTTCGAAATTGGCTGCATCTATGCCATGGCAACCTTAAATAGTATGACTTCCCTAACATGCTAAAATGGAGGATGTGACGACAGAAAAGCAGCGCAAAAGGATTTTTTCAAATCTGCTGTACTTGGGATTTCGATTAAATGATTGGTTCGTTGCTGAATCGGCAGGGTGGGGTGAAGGAAAACGAGGATGTCGAAGAATCTCGCCAAACGGAAATAGTTTTCTATAAGTTTACACATGTGTTGTTGTTTCTTTACTTAAATTAATATTAAAATTGATCGATTTGCAAGTTTGAAAGGAGGATTGATTTAATTTTCAAAAAATAAGTAAGTGTTTTCTATTTTT
Organism: Troglohyphantes excavatus; assembly: GCA_963932185.1. Taxonomy (NCBI): domain Eukaryota; kingdom Metazoa; phylum Arthropoda; class Arachnida; order Araneae; family Linyphiidae; genus Troglohyphantes; species Troglohyphantes excavatus. The sequence continues at coordinate 45,958,269 of OZ010672.1, read as the reverse complement.
TTCACATGGTATCTTTCATAAAAGTTCAAAGGAAACTTTGATTTGAGTAATAAATGTTAAAGAATTTCCGTTCATGTATGGTTGTGGAAAGTGGCGGGTGGGGGGGGGGGGGAGTTACATGATTTCGGCTGCACAAACATTTTCTCGACCACGGGCCTCCACTGATTCCACGAATCCTATTGGTTACCTGCGCCCGCATATGAAATGCTAAGGTTTTTTTCTGTGTTTTTTAAAGAGAAAATAGTTTGGGGCAAAGTTGCAAGATTAGGCATTTTATTACCAAATTTTGGATTTAAGTAGTCTTTTCATCTGTTTTGTACTGGGTCTGATTAGGGATACTTACAGATTTGTTTTTTAGGGAAAACATTAATCATTAAATGTCAAAGTTTGGATTTTAAGTAATATCTTCATAAAGACACATTAATTTTGAACGAGTCTTTTCTTCCAGGCCCCGAACAGTCAACTATAGCCCAATATCCAGCTCTACTGCAATGTCAACCAACAAATCGGATGGTTGGTTGGTTGTGTAGGGTTTAATGGCACAAGGGCCAAATATGGCCAAGCTGCGCCAAACACTAGGTTATTTCAATAAACATTTTTAAACCAATTTCTTTAAAAATAAATAAAACGACAAGTATAAAATACAAGGTAAAATTTTAAAATGACTAATGATGGATGTTTAAAATATACTGACAATGATGGAATTTGTTTTTAATGTTTTCACGATTTTAAAACAGATAGGTACTCAGCAGTCCCAACAGTCGAATATAATAAAAAGCTGGACAGAATAAAGGTCCCACACAAAAAAAATGAACAGTGGGTTTCTGAATAACTTGCCCACCAAAAGGCTTTCTCACTTCCTTAAGCAGAATTGTCATTGCAAACCTCCTCCGTCACACCAAAATTTATGGAATGACAGAGTTTCAAACTGTCGCCAGTTAACACCTCCCAAGAGGTTTACTTCAACTCTTCTTTCAGTTTGGTATCTATTTAAAAATCATGTGAAAATGGAGTAACACAAAAACAGATTTCTATTAAGCTCGCAACTTTTGTTCTAATGGTTTGGGAGGGGGTAATGATAAAATTGAATTAATCAATAAAAGGGATTGTCAAGGGTTAATTATTATCTCTGATGTCCTGAACTGTGGGCAGCTACACTAAGGGACCCCATTGTGCTTCCTCTACTCGTTGAGGGTGTGTGTGGTTTGCACTACCTATGGAGGGTTGAGCGATTCCAGGCCAGTACTGTATGCATATGGGCTATCTATTATCTCCCTCTTCAGGGGAGAGCTTAGGGGAACGTCCAGCAAAAATGAAACTTTTTACTGAAATTAAAATTTTAACCAAACTTTAAGAGTAGTATATCAATTTAATCTTAGAAAGTTGGTGTATATGAATTTGTAAAGTATTGTTTCAGAATAATAATAATCTGCAGTGAAATTGTTCTGAAAGTTGACATATTTCTTCACTTATATTGGGGCTAAAAATGTCACTTTGATTACAGTATATTATTTTCTTAATTTTGTTCATTAATTGAAATCATTATATATACAAATTAATAATCTATTTCCATATTTATCATATATATGTAGTTGAAATATTTTAGATTAGCTTTTGAATAAAATTTTAACGTGTTTAATAGTGATGTTTAATTGTCACAAGAGTAACAAAAAACATATAAAAGTTTCAAATTTGTAAAAAATACTTAACATTTTTACTTTAAACCTTTTAATCTCTGATTTGGTGGAATAAGACATATTTTACATCATTTATTTTTTATGTGTAATGCATAGAACATCCTTTGTTGTGTGTCACAAGAGTAACAAATGACTGTGTCACAAGAGTAACACATAACATTTCTGTCAAGTAAATAAAATGGTTATCTTCAGACCAAAACAAAAACAACGTTTTAACTTTAGTTGGTTTCTCCTTTTTTAAGAATAAGTTCTTATGTAGTTTGTCAATAATTAATTATATTCTGTAAATTTAAAACAAATTAAATTGCATTCATGTTTTTAAAATGAATGATTTAAATTTTTTATTTACTTTAAAATTACAGAACAATTATGACAGCAGGTCCTCAGAATGTGTGTATTTGTGGTTTTCATAAAAACTTTCAAAGTAATTCATAGGACAGTTGCAGATTTATTTTCTCCATTCATAAAGATTTATTGATTTAGCGTGCTGTGCAGGCCCGTCGCACCGGGGAGCACGACCTCACTATAATCTAGAAACCCTGAAAGTTGTGAATTTCAACTTCTAACAGTCCCCAAGTTGAGAAAATTTATACCTGAAGAAAAATAATTTTATTAACAAATGAAAGCTAGGGAAGATTAGAAATGGCCTAACTTCTATCATTACATTTGAATTAGACCCAGAGCAGACACTGCATTGGAATATGGGTGCAACAAATCAATGCTTGTGAGAGAAGTATATTACCTAATATATAAAAAAAAAAGATTAAAAATGCCGATAAGTTGGAACTGGGAATTTTCAGCACTGTTAAGTTAGGAAACTTGTTGTTCCCCCCCCCCCCCCCCCCCCCAAAAGTTGTGTTACGGCACTGGTGCTGCGATACCTTACTGGAATGCAGGTAGATAATCAGAATGCGCATTTTGAAAAGATATCATAGAAAGACTATTATATAATAAAAGACAGATTTTCTATAAATGTGTTTGCATAACATTTTAATGCAGCATCTCCAAGAAAATGCATCGGTCAAAAGTGTATCCAGTTGTTTTTTTTATGGTTGCACGGGCCAATTTAAACAAATATATAATTTTGCAAACATGCCAGCACTTAAATCAAACTTAAATATTAACAGTTTTCATTGAATTTTTTTTCCAACAGCTTATGATACAGGCGCTGTAGATGGGTGCTGTTTTTCTGTTTTTTAAGTGATGTGTATGAAATGAAGTGCATGGTAAAAAAGCAATTATACAAAAAGCTGCTGATTTTGCAGAATTTGTTCATGGTGCAACAAAGGTAAACATATTTTATGTACCAAATAAAGAAATCAAGACCAAAGAATCGATTTCCGTATTATTCTTGTAGAAATTGGGTAGTGAAGGGCACCCAAAAACGCACTTTGTCGAAGCTACCAAAAATGTCCCTATTCATCACTGACCATAACACCTGATAATTCCTACAAAGACTTTATATTTTATAAAGCAAACAGCAATAAAGGAAAAACTGCAAGCAAGTGAACTGATGATGAAGACGAAGAGGAATTCTGCTCAGTAGCAGAACGCAAAGGAGCCGAGAAATTGCAATATAGCCAGTAGGTGAATGTAAAATATGATGTGGTCCGTTAACTCAAACAGTATATGATGAATATCGAATAAGGTGCTTTAATGCACACAACAGTAAAAGGAATTCAAATGTTTGAACCTTATAATCATCCTATTTAGTACAAAAGAAACCAAATTGTGACTAATTTTGTTGCTCCTATATTTGTAAAATATTTTTTTAATATAATGTTCTATACCCTTTTAAACTATCAATGTTTTAAACAGTTGTATATTAAAAAAAATTGTGTATTAGCTCATATATTAATGATTTTTTGAGGTTTTTAAGCAGAAATTCATTGTGGACAAAATGTCACAAGAGTAACGCTTAGCATTTTACTTAAAACAATGCCACTAATTCAGATGTTATCAAAGAGATTCAATAGTTTTTCCCTTTTGAAGAGATATAATTACTCTACTATATTTGTAAATTTGAGTTTTGTATTCTCATATAATTCACAGGAATTCTACCTTAAACACACTTTTTGTATTTTGCCTTTTCCAGTGGTCACAAGAGTAACAAAATTTTGATTTATTTCCTAGACAACTAAAATATACTAAATTACATATTGGATATATTTTATGAAGCAGAAATGACATGAACTTTTAAAGGGTAATTTTTAATTTTATCCTAAATATGTTTAGTATTGTAAAAAATGTATGTTTTCATGAAAATTTTCTCTGACTGTCACAAGAGTAACAATGGATATACCCTTAGGCAATAGATAACTAAAAACAAAAATAACTATATCCATGTTGTTTACAGACAAAAGCTGCTATATTTAAACATTGTTATTTCCGCTGCAAAGTCTATAAATGGGGGGATTGCGTGAAGTCTAAATGAAACTGAAGTCTTACCGAACTAGGCACATGATGAGTTAGGCATGTTATACTTGCTTTTCTATGGTAATCATTAAATTTTGTATTTTTTTTATCCAGCTGGTACATAATCAGTTTTTTCTAACACATTTATATAATGTTGTTCTTTTCGTGTTTAGTGACTGAACGTAGAACTTCTATGTTTATCCTAACTCTATTCTAAATTCAAATAAATGACCAAAACTTAAAAAGATTTAATAGTATAAATCTGTGATGCAGTTAATGATAAATCGTCTGCATTATTTAAAAAAGCAAATTAGTTTAATTAAATATGATGTACACACATAAAATTATTTAAAAAATACTTAATTATTTGCCATTAAAATTTGTATTAGTATGAGTTTGATATATAATGTAATTCACAGTTAATTGAAGCAGAATTTTTTTTAATTTAGTAGAATTTGATGGGTTCTAAACTTTTGGAAAGCTGTGTACAAAATTTCAACGCTAAAAAAAAGTTATCAATATATACTGTATGTTCAATACTTATGTACGATAAATGCTTCAATGCGTGTATGGCAAAACGGAATATTGTTGATCCAGCAGTTTTATTAGTTCAAAATTGAAATCATTTTCAAAAGCTGCTGGATACAAACGCTAAAGTTTAAATTGTGTTTTTAACAATACCATTTTAAGAATCTTAATAATTTATATAGATATTGCTTTTAAAATCTATTTTACAAGAAAAGATTTGTAAAATATATTGGCAGATTTTTTATGAATTAAAAAGAATGTTTGCATTTTCGATAAGACAAAAGGCAGAGGAATGGATTTCTGATTGGTTGGAATGTGGATATAACAGCTTTTCCATCTTAAAAAAAACCAAGATGGCTGCACATACATTTGGGAAAGCTGTTATACCCTTATTCCAGTTGAAAAAGGTGTTAAGTGAAAATTAAAATTTAGATTACAAATTATTCAGTAATCTTAGAACTTGCACACTTTAAAGAAAAAAAAATTACATATTTTTTAATGTTTTTACAAACAAAAAATATTATTTTGTTAACAATAGTTAAATGTTGTCAGTTTTACGGAATTTACTCAAAAGGCATTTTGTGGATATAGCAACTTTTGTAAGCGGGCAAAAAATTTATCAGCAACAATTTTGTAAGAAATCACAGAATTTAATATATATTTTATTTCACTTTTAAATAAACCTTTGAACTTGTCATAAGTACAAAGAAAATAACAATTACAGTCTGTAAATTCTAATAATAAATCAAATTGCAGCAGTTACCTATTGTGTTAACACTGTTGACCATTTCATGTAATGCCTAGTTATTTTGTTAAGGAACAAATTACAACATATAAAAAAAATTATAACATTCAAAATAAAACATTGATAATCTGCTGCAAATTTATTGCATTAGTTAATATGCTTATGGGTCATTTTCTCTTAACTGTGATTTTGCCTCTCGGCCTTCTGCTTCTTTGGCTGAAATTACAATAATTCCCCCACATATAAAGGTCAGAAGCCTGGAAGCAGAAACACAAAAAGAACACATTAAACAAACTCTCGCAAAAGCGACTGGTGCAAGTATAAGCTTAAATCCTCTCATTGGGAAGAACTCAAAAATGACACTTAAAAACAAAGTAATTCTTTACAAAACTATGATCAGACCAGTTCTGCTGTATGCCTGTCCGGCCTGGGCTGCAGTTCGAAGAACACACAGAAAGAAACTTCAAACATTTCAGAACAAAGCCCTTAGAAGGCTAACAGATGCACCAAGGTATGTCAGGAATTCAATCTTACACAGGGACCTTAAAATGGACACTATTGACACAGCAATACTGACTATCTCACACAACTATAACATGGCAATCGAAAACTCAGACATACAACACCTTAAAGAAATCACACAGTATGATCACGAGGTAAACCAGAAACATAAAAGACCAAGAACCATTCACCACGACCCCACCTGGTAGGCATCACAAGACTTGCTTGTCACATTGACATGTCAAAATTTCCGACAGCTGCTCCTTAGCTAGTAGCCAGGTTATGTTATTGTCCTCAATGTTGTGTATTTTGCATCTTATAATAATAAAATATGTACTACAAATCACTTGTTGTCTCTACTTATTTCTAACACACACCATCTACTGATGTTATTTTTCAGGTTTTTTCTAACTCTACAACACCTTAAAGAAATCACACAGTATGATCACGAGGTAAACCAGAAACATAAAAGACCAAGAACCATTCACCACGACCCCACCTGGTAGGCATCACAAGACTTGCTTGTCACATTGACATGTCAAAATTTCCGACAGCTGCTCCTTAGCTAGTAGCCAGGTTATGTTATTGTCCTCAATGTTGTGTATTTTGCATCTTATAATAATAAAATATGTACTACAAATCACTTGTTGTCTCTACTTATTTCTAACACACACCATCTACTGATGTTATTTTTCAGGTTTTTTCTAACGAACTCGCGTTTAGCCTTAGGGCCCCCAACCCCCACCAATTAATTAGTAACTTCTTAGTTAAACTTAAACCCCACTAACGTTATTCTATTTATTACACTTAATTCGATGAAGGTGTAAGGACCTCCGGTCGACACACCGTAAGGTTAATTCCGATTTCCGCAGAAACACAACGATCATATGATTTTTTTTATGTCTTCACTATTTTAAAACATTTTTTGCAGATTCTTTTTAAGTTAGATAACTACTTTTTCTCATTTAAAAAAGTCAGGGGATGAGGGAGAAGTTCCGATAATGAAAAATCGTGATAAGTTACACATGTTTGAGCAAATCACTGCCGTTTGTTTCTGTGTTGTCGATTCTCTTTTGTCAACTCCACGTGAGTGGTACATTTCAGTACCTGTTCTTTAAGAAGATACATTACTAGGAAATAATAAACAAAACCTTTATACACATTCCACGGCAGATTACCAACTTTGGCGATAATTTTTTTTTCTTTTGGATTTAAAGCTCAGTTTTTTGGTTCAATAGCTAATTGTTTTCTCTTTACTCTTTCTATAATACTAACTCATTTACTGATTCTACTTGATAGTTAAAAGGTAATCAATGGTGTAATTTTTTCAAAAGATGGCAATTTGACACTGCGATTACTCCAATTTTGATAACTAAAAATGCATATCTTTTGCAGATTTATTTTTGTCTACCTGTAACAAGTTTTCTTAATTTTTATTATGTTTCTAAGGAGTTTGATTAATATCAGTTAGCCACAGTTGCCGATTTTATCTGAAATCGGCGTTTTAGCCAGTTTGCTTTTCCGATTTTCAAGACAGAAAACTTGTTTTACTATGTTTAAGCCAGTTTTCTCGTTTAAAATTTTTTTTCTTTAGTTTTAATTTATTGTCATAATTTTTTTGTAATATTGCAAACCAATTATTTATACCAAGTTTGTCAAAAATCGGACTTCGCTAATTTCTCCACCTTTATATATTTGAATATTCCCAAGGATATTGTGGGAATTCTAGTATATTAAAATAAACTAATACTGCAAAATATTTGATTTTTTATGTCATGACTCTTTTACATGTAAAATGGCAGTTTGAACATTCGTTTACATTTAGTTAGTTTGACAGTTTGCATTAAATTTCAATCACTATACTCTCCTACACGATGGTAGGTTATATATCCCCAGAAACTGATTCTCTTTGGTGTTATGGAGATCTTACAAATGCCTTGCAACCCTGTACGACTATGTACTCATTCCAAAATAATTAAGTAGGATTATAATTTATTATTTATAAGTAGGGTTCGCATTATATTTTTTTATGAAATACGGACACGCCCGCCAGGGTGAGGGGATTTGAAGGATCTTGCAAAAATATATTATAAAATTCTACTAATGACCCTCTTTTGTAACACAAGCACAAAGTTTTTTAACGAAGTGAAAAAACATTAAGATATCACAATGCAAAGAAGATATCCTTTTTAGTGTTTGGTAAATCAAAATTACATTAACTAAAAATATAATAAACAAAACTGCTAAAACTTTTAATTTTCTGTTTGATCTGGGTCCTGGATAAAGAGTTTCGGTACAAATGTATTATCACGGGGCACCGAAAAATTGAAATTTAGAAATGCATAGAAGTCGCCAATATGACTATTAACGGCCAACGATGGGCAACGGCGATAGGTTGATGAGCATGATGCCAGTTTCTTCGGTTCAAAATCGGGCCTCGGTGGCTCCGATGAAAAGTTCGATGATTAAACGCAATTGGTTGGATGGAATGCACAGTAGACTATTACAACGTTGTACAATGGGCTATTGGTACGGACACATTTGAAAAGTAATTGACATTTATTAATTGTTTAAGTAACTTTGTTTTGGTTTAGTAAAGGCAATATTTGAGCCACACAATGGGGTTTTAAAGACGATCCAATGTTATGTAACGAATGGTTTATTGAATAAGCGTCGCATTAGGGCTGCGAAATGGGCTATTGGAAATGGTTCCGGATCTATCCCGAGAAAATGTGGAATTATTTTAAAATGACGGACCTGTGGTTTCACCCCACTCTCTAAACTTTTGCGCGACTTTGATATTTACTGGGATAATTTTATCGTCTGCGAATTTTTTTCGTATCGTCTACGAGCTTTGTTGTTATACGAGCTCTTCTTTTGTTGTTACATTTTGCATGGCTTTTTTTTTACAAATTTCATAACTTTTTTAATCCTGATGACGCTCATTGAAAATTTCCGTTTGGTCTAAAGTAGCCTCTTTTTAGTTACTGGCGAATTGTTTCAACTAAATACGGTTATGTATCTGTTTGAAATTTTCATTTATATGTATATTTTTTTCATTTTATATTCTATGTATAACTATAGTTTTATTTTGGAATATTATGCTTTATATTGAGGTGTGATGCCCCAAAACGACTGCCCGAAGGATTGCCTGTAAGCACCATGATCAACTGCTCGGAGGGGGTCATGGATGTGATCCTGAGTAGTCGGAGGCCGAAGGCCGGAGACCCCAAAATCGACGTAAGGAGTCTGGGACTTTAAGCGCGCGGTACGCGTGTGCGCTTAAGAGTGCCGTCGAAATGCCCCAAACGACTGCCCGAAGGATTGCCTGTAAGCACTATGATCGACTGCTCGGAGGGGGTCTTGGATGTAATCCTGAGTAGTCGGAGGCCGAAGCCGAAGACCACAAATACCCGGAAACATAAATCGACGTTAGGAGTCTGTGACGTTAGTGCCACGGTACGTACGTGCGCTTAGAACCGTGTATGGCATTCGTGATATCCACACGACTTGAAACGACTAACCAACAGCGGATCAACTGATCGCGAGTGCTAATCGCAACATTCGCTTTTAAACGCATTAACTTAATGTCAGTTATTTGTATATTTCCGATATTCGTCGATCTGTAAAATATCATCTGACCAGGGTGCTAAATTACGAGGCCGTATTCCCGGGTCTTTCCTTCTATATAGATCTTGAACATTAACTTTCCATTAGAAATAGCAACATCCGTCCTTTAACCATGGTTCAAAAATACGAGACAGCTTTCCCGGGTCCTTCTTTCAAGATATATGCGAACCGTTTACAATAGCCCAAAGTGCAGTTCTAGTGTGCGCTAACCAATCAATCGCGAAAGCAACCAACAAGGCAATCGCCGATCATCCATTTTAAAGCAAAATGTTTGGTTTGGATAAACATGATCTAGAACTGCACATTGGGCTATTTAATACAAATGTAAATAAAAGTATTACTCTTATCAAAGTGTACTGGCAACGATACAAATTTATTTCGTGTTCGAAAGTTTGTTTATGTTTTTAAAACGGCGATAGTTTGCTCTTATTACATTAATTTGTTACTAAAATATCAGAAATTACGAAAAAATAACATTCCGATATTAAATCAGTAAATTATAACATTTATAAATATAATATTTAGCATCGTTACATTGTACTACGACTGCATAATCGAGGGTTACCGTCTCGTTTGGCGGGATTAACAAACGCGTCACAGAATTGGCGAAATGGCGACTTAATTTTGTTGAAAATTCGGTGCCCCGTGATAGTACATTAGTTCCAGAGTTTCATCCACTTATTAAATTCATGAAATGGTCAAGACATGCAATAGGACATTGTTTAATAAAAAATTTAAAGAAGGTTAAATAAAATACCATATGAATAACAAATTATCAGAAAATCAAATCATTGATAGAAAATGAATAAATGCATACTTTTTTGTCATCCATATTTGTTTATAAAGATAAAGAAATATATACTAGTTTTTTAAATAGAATATAAAAGATTTCCCATAATATATCACGAATTATTAAATCATCACACACATTTAAAGTTTTATAAGAGTAAAAAATTAATACATTTTTAATTAATATTTCAGTGCAATCATTAAAAAAGATTGAATTTTTTAAAGTTCAAATTTTAACCTTACACAACCAAATATAAAGAAACAATTGCTTGGTTGATTGCGGGCAGCGAATCTGCAGTGGCCTTGTGGTAGAGTTCGGTTATTTGAGTGACATCATAAGATGCGATTGGAAACACAATGAGCTATTGGAAACATGCGAGTTTGGTTTGGATTGGTTTGTTTAAAAATCGTCGCACTAGAGCTGTACAGTGGGCTATTGGCGACGGTTCGGGGCCTATCTCGAAGGAAAGACCCGGGAACGATGCCTCGTATTTTTGAACCATGGTCAGATGACGAGGAAACATGCGAGATAACCAAGTGAGAAATTAACTAGATATTTTTTTATTTTTAATAATAATTAACGTCGCTCCGGTTGGGCGCTATCCGGTTCCGCTATTGTCGCCGGTTCGTGGTCTAATTCAAAGGAAAGACCCCTGACCAGTGCCTCGTATTTTTAAAACATGGTCAGATGACGAGAACAACAACTGAGCTAGACCCGACGCAACCTCAATAGGCGCCAAAGCATTGGACCATGATGGATTTAGCGTGAATCCAATTTTGTATACATGCGATAGTAGTAATTAAGGATAATTTCAGGCGACTTTTGTAATGGGGGAGTTTCACGCCGAGAAGAAGAACACTGCTGTTCCAACGGAACATGGAGAAAGTTCCGCGATGCCGAAGAAGTTCCGTAGGGTTAGCATGGAGTTTTAATTTCTGTACTATAATTTTAAGTTTTTGTCTTTAAATAATACCTCAATATTGAAATATTTACTTCATACACTGAGATAGATTGTAGTCATCGTTTATCAAGTATTTTTGTGTTGAAATAAAAGTATTTTTCCGTATTTTGTTGTAATTCTAATTATATACAAATATAATATAAGTATTTCTGTACTTAAATTTATTCATATATAGAATAAATATATTACTTATTTGGAAAAATCAAATGTTATAAACAAACTTTCCCACAATTGCAAGCGTAGCGACTAAACAATCAAAAGCAAAGTTGTCTGCTGTAGGGAATAAATCGAAACTACTAGTAAATTACCATGTTAATACGTCACGTGAAACTCTCCCATTAAGTAGCGATTATGTCAACCCTCCGATCGCAAGATTTACTACATCTTAACTTTTTGTCAAGCCCTCATCACTGAACTCTAATAGGTTGCTGGAAGACCTATAGCCAGTATAGGTCTAATAGATATAGGTAATATAGTAATAGGTATTGGTCGCCGATAATTTTTGTGGAAGTTCTGGACGACTTTTCTAGTATTTTGTAGCGAAGCTGACCAGTAGCGTAGCCATCATTGGGTTACTTTGGGTCAGAACCCCCCCCCCCCATAGCCAGTTTAAAATCAAAATTATTTTTTTGAAAAATAATAAGTGCAAAAAAAAAAAAAGATTTTCTTTCCCGATTTCTATAGAAAAAAACACACGTCGCATTTTCTGGTCTAACCCACATGTAACTCCTGATCCCTTCCCTTCTGTCCCCTGAAGGGATAATTTTAAGGAGCGCCTGTGGGGGGGGGGGGCGATGGGGTAGTAGGTTTGTGTGATTGTCTTGGGTGTCTCAATTCTACTTCAACCTACGTGACATTTGCGTAACACGGGAGTAAAGAAGTCTATTAGTATTTCAGTTGGCGACACAAAAGATAATTGTAGGTTGTTTGTACATGATGTAAAGGGTTACTTTTCTTAACACTTGAAATGAGGCGGCAGTTGAGCTGGAATTCACAATACATCAAACCAGAAATTGCTTATTTTTTGGGCATTTTCCCTGAAAAGACCCATTCAACCCGTACGCGCTTTGAGAAAGGATTGTAAATGACTCCTGTCAAAAATATAATGCCCCTAATTGTGATCCTCTTTGCTCCCTCACAATACCGGTGGAATTTTTTCCCCTTCTCAAACATCAGTTTTCTGAGAGGTTGTATGTCTCTCATTTTCCATTTGAATTTGAAAATCACTCCAGTACTGCACGTGCTTGATAAGCTTATCTGAATTACCATTTTCATGGTATGCCGTCATCAAAACATAAACTATTGGAAGATTCAAGATAAAAGAAAGGCGCACCGTGCAAAAAATTAACTGATATGTTTAAAGTATGCATTCCTATTCTTATTCAAATATTTTTTGTTTATTCAGATTATCGTGGGAAATATCCAAAACTAACTAATTTTTTATTCAATTACATTTGCAAATTAGTTTTCTGTCAAGACACTAATTTGTAAATGTAACTTTTCACGCGGAAACGCGGTTTTCCGCTTTTTTTTAAATTTGGGTTTTGATCATTCCCAAGATTGATGAACATTCGTGTGAAATTTTTTATGGGGGATAATTAAAAAGTTATATTTAACTATTATAAATACGTAGGGCACATAATGAAAAAATTTGCTCTATTTAAGAAGGGTGGGGTCAACAGATTCTCGTTTAAATCTGTGTTCATAACCTTTTTCTAGGTTTTTTTTTCTGCGGCGCTGCATCTCGTGCTGATGATTAGGCAAGCAATTTTCCATTATCCAGCTTCACAGATTATACAAATCAATGTTTTTTTAATAAAAATATATTTTTTATTCAGTTATTTGATTTTTTTAAGAGCGACGCCATTTTCAGTTATGATTTTGCCGCAATGCGCCGTTTTGCTGCGTCACGCAACCAATGAAACTTCCTCTCCCATGTCACGCCTCAGTCATGCATGATAAAATTAACCGGAAAATAAGGATTATTATTCTGTTATTTTTAATTATATAATAAAGAGTTATTTACAAATTTAAAATTACAAATTTAAAATTATTATGAATAATTAAAATTACTAATTTAAAATTGCTTCAATCCGGACTCGCCATCAATATCTAGCTACAGACTTAAATCCCAGTGAAATGTCAGCCAGGTTTGTTAGTAATTTAAATTAGGAAATGACTGAAGATTAACCTGCGAAAATTAAGCTTTTAATTTACATCTTATTTATAATGTTTATATATATTTTTAATTAATTAAAATTATTAATTAGAATTTTAATTTAAAACTGCTGCTTAAATTAAAAAAATATCAAAAATTAAATTTACTAATTTAAAATTACTACTTAAAAATTATTATGATTAATTAAAATTAAAATTTAAAACTACTGCTTAAATTAAAAAATATCATAAATTATATTTACTAATTTAAAATTATTAATTAAAATTGATAATTTAAAATTATTAATTAAAATTGATAAATTAAAATTACTATTTAAAATTGATAATTTAAAATTATTAATTAAAATTGATAGTTTAAAATTAATAATTAAAATTGATAATTTAAAATTATTAATTAAAATTGATAATTTAAAATTATTAATAAAAATTGATAATTTAAAATTATTAATTAAAATTGATAAATTAAAATTATTAATTAATTTTAACTCAAATTATTAATTAATTTTAACTCAAATTATTAATTAATTTTAACTCAAATTATTAATTAATTTTAACTCAAATTATTAATTAATTTTATATCAAAATATTAATTTATTTTAATTCAAATTATTAATTCGGCGTAATTAAAATTATTAGTTAAAAAATGGTTCAAATTAATTATTAATAAAAAAAATTATTTAGTTTTGGTCGGATCAAAAATAATTGCGATTCCAAACTATAATCTCTCAACGTTTTCGTCTGTTATATCATTCCTCCATGGAAAACTTAGGGTGTGGAGTGGCGTCTCAGAGGTTGTTTCCGTTATATGATTATATATAGTTCATACTAGAGAAACGAGCTCATTGAGAAGAGCGCTGGGTTTTCAATGTAATCGATAATGTCGATGTTTTTCGACTCGACCTTGCGCGTATTCTATTCGTAGTCGGAGTGTAACGATCTGGTTATCGGAGGGTTGTTAGGTTCATTAATTTCTCCCATCAAGTATTATCCGCCTTGCATAGGACTGGTGCATATGTAAAATCCGTCCGTGGTCTTCAACAAGCCGATGTCGGGTTGCGTGGGATGCCAGGTCAGATGTTATATACACCAACTAGGTTGAAAAATTAGAAGGTATTCCAGGGTATTTTCTTCGGAACATATCCAGAACGTCGCCGATAGCACATTGTGTAGCTCTAATGAGATGTTAATTCATTCACCCAACCAACCGTTCTCTGACGATAGTTCAGATCGGGGTCCAAAGTCCCGATGTCTATTGAAGGCGTTGAGTGCCAGTTCAGGTGTTTCCCCGTCATCTGACCATGGTTCAAAAATACGAGGAATCGTTCCCAGGTCATTCCTTCGAGATAGGCCCGAACCGTCACCAATAGCCACTGTGCAGCTCTAGTGCGACGTTAATTAACCAAACCAAACCAAACCTGACAATGGTTCAATAATAATTAAGGCGTTGTAACCGTTTTTTTTCTTTCTGATAGATCCCGAACTGTTACCAATAGTCCATTGTGTAGCTCTAGTTCGAAGTTATATCAAATTTGTAATTGGTATTCTACGTCCTCGTAATTTTGAAACGTATGGCCAGATGACGAGGACAAAACCTGGGCAGGCACCCCACGCAACTTTAATAGGTGAGGACATTCGACTACGACAAATTTAATGAGTACCATATATCCCTATACACGATGAATATTTTTTGGTGCGCGAAAAGAACTATTCTGAAAGTTCTCCGACTACCATATCGGTATACGCACTTGTTGGGAATCGAACCCGCTGATGAGATGCCGAGTCCGACGCCCTTTCCATTTGGCCATCACCGGCCCTCGACGTTAAATAATTTAACCAGTATGTAATATAATAGGTAATTGCGTAAAGCCACGGCCTATAAAGCGCAATCTAGCGGTTTGAAAATTCCGAATCTAAGCAAACCAAACGCACTAAACCATATATAACTTTAAAAGTTCAAAACCAGTAAGTAAGCCAGTAGTATCAAAACTAACCGGTACTTTATGCGCTCCTGTGCGACGGCTTTTGTTTTTCTTTCTAGTAGTATATATTCACACGGTACTCGCTTAGTACATACACTTTTCTGTTATACTTCGAAGGTAACGGAGCCTGTTAGGTGTGCCGCTAAATCAACGTAATCTGAATTCTGCCCAGAGCTAAGAATAAATCTTTGATTTGTGAAGATGGACCGATACGCTATTGCAAAGAAAGTAAAAGCGACTGACAAGTGAGTTTGATTTTTTTTAAATGGTTATATAAGTTAATTTATGTGTAAATGATATCTTGGGACTTTTGTTTTTAAACCGATATTTTTTCGAAATCGGAATCTTGGATTGTGTTTGGGGAAGGGATTGCTTTCATAAAATGTTTCAAACAAACTATTTCCTATAATCGGGTTTTTTTTTAAAAATTTTGCATTGATATTGTAGATTACTATTTGCAAGTAATTGTATTTTTTTAATTAAAATTTTTGTACCAAAACAGAGTGGGAGTTATATATCGAGTTTTATCTTTAGAGAATAGTATTATAGATTAGAAACAAGTGCTTGTATATTTATTGCTTCCGTTTAAATAATTTAAACAAAAATAAAAAGTTTGTTTAATTATTTTAGTGAAATTTAGAATAACAAGAAGTTTTTGTTATCATTATCAGATTTCTTACAAAGTTTTTACAAAAGTTTTACAAAGTTTGCTAATCTGTAAAATATGAATATATAAAGCGCGTAGCCGTGTTTTGTGTGACTTCGTATTTCCACAATGATTGTTAATATATTAATATACTTCGCTCGCTTGTTGAAGCAAAAATATTTTTTATGTTTTATTTTTCAAAACTTTTTTCCTTTCCTGGCATTTGAAAAAAGTGTGTTTAGATTATTATACCATTTGTCCCTTATTTTTCTATGTTATATATTTTTGAATTTGAATGTAATATCTTAAAAATAAAATATAATATCTTAACAAAATAATTATGTAATTGAACATTTATATAAAGAGTTGAATGGTAATCGAAAATCTTTTTATTTATATAAATTTAATTCGAAAGCTAGTATGAAGTAATAAAATTGAAGGAAATAAGTCCGAGTATTTACAAATCATTATTAATATATTTAACTATCTAAACATTATTAATACATGTAAATATTTTCACATATTTGTTTGAACACTATGTGATGAATTTATGTTAGAAATATTATTCTAAATTTGAAAATTATTATTTCTATATTGCACAGAATGTAACGTCATGTATAGGAACACTTTTATTTTTTAAACAAGTATAATTATAATAAATTGAACCCCTGAAGATTGTAGACGTAATATTGCGTCCTGGGATAAAAAAAGTTTTTGCAATAAAACATTTAATTTTTTTAATTAATAAATTAATACGCATACTCCACATTTAAAAAATCTATTGGTTTAATGTGTAATGTAAAGGCTATTCCATTAAAAATAAATATAATTTTTACAAATTATTAAAAAAAACACGTACTAAAAAAAATGAACGAAAAAAAATATTTTAGAAATCGCTCGAGCATTGATGGATTAAAAAGTAGTTTTAATAAAAAAAATATTCAATATAATCGAATAAAATTACCTCAAAATTAATATTATATTAAGAAAATGTGCACTTTAGGTAAGAAATTGAATGCCAGACTTATAAACAAAATAAAATACACGACTTTTTAATTAAATCTACTAACACTCAAATCAAATTTTGCAATTTGAAAGTTGCTTTCATTGCGTGTATTTTTAAATACACGCTTTTTAAATTAGTGATGTGCATTTTTTTTTATATTAGTTGATATTTTTTAACTCATTGACTCTCTAACTACATTGCAATTGTAAAGTTGTTTTTTACTGTTTGGGAATTTTAATAATTTTTCCTGGCCATGATATTTTATATTATTTAATTTATTTCAATAAATTGTACGGAGATAGCATATAAGTTGTAGCTCACCCTTTTAAATTAAAAAAAATATTGTAAAATGAAGTATTTTTATATATTCAAAAATTGGATGCATCACTAATAAAGCACTGAAACTCTTGTTTTTATATGACCTTTTACTATATTTCAATCATGATCAGTAGTGTTAAAATTTTATATTTTTGAGGGGACTTGAGACTTAAAATTGTAATTTTAAAATATTTTAGTAACAAATTTTCAAATTAAAAAACAAAAAGACCAAAAATATAGCTTTACCTAAAAGAACGTTTAACAATAGTATTTATAACTATTTACTATTTATACCCATAAATATATTTTTGACGGAAATATAACGGCAAAAAATAATAATAGAAATTACTAGGGGTAAAATAAGTTTAATTTTTAATTAAATGAATTATTTGATTTAATAACATCGTTAAAAATAACAAACAATCCATTTTTTATAAAAACTTTTAATAATTGTAGTAATGTATCGCAGTTAATGACAATTTGAGCGGCTTTTTCATACACCGGGAAAACCAAAGCCGGTGACGGCACCGGCGGCCGGAGGCAATGTTATTCAATAAAAACTTTTTTACGTAGTCCGGTCCGGCATTATATACCGTGACATTGCATCCGGCGGCGGTTCCGTCATTGGCTCCGGTTTTCCCGGTATGTGAAAAAGCGGCCTCAGTCTTTTATTAAAAAAAATGTTTTCTCGATATAATCTAGATTAAATTTTCTTTGTTTTGTACAAATTCAAATAAATATTATACAGGGAATGAAAAACAATATATTTTAAAATACATATAATTTTATGGACTTATTTGACGCGTTTATTTTATGTTCGCTCATTGTCATGTTCGTGACATTTTTATTACATAACTTAAGGGGGTCCGATACCTTCGACATTTTTTTTTTTTATTTTTATACTTGTACAATCCAATTTTTTTCTCTTTCTAAATATGCATAAAAAACCATTTTAAGACGCTCAATTTTTTTTTAAATTGCACATTTATTTTTAAATTAAAATTTTAGTAAATTTTTTAACAATTTAAAAATTCCTACTCCTTTTTTGTTTTTCAATATTTTGAAGCAATTTTTTTTATTTAAGATCTTGAATAATATGTAAATAGACGTATGCATTCAAATTTTGATTCAGATACATCACTATAAAAAAATAAAATATATTAGAAATTTTGGAAAAAAAATTGACGAAAAAAATAAAATTCCATTTTAAGTGGTTTTAAAAAACAAATTATGGTAAAAATAGGAAATCTGAATGCATACATCTATTTAAAATATATTTATCTTGCTATACACACAAAAATTATGATTTTAAGTATAATAGTAAAAAAGCCTTAGCATTTTTAGTGTTCATTAAATTTCAAAACCACGAACAGAGATATTTGCTTTTAAAGTTTACATATAGTGATACAACTATGTTATAGGAACACATCATTAATATAGTGTCTCTTTAAAACATTCATAACTAAAAAAGTAATAGGAATTTTTTGAAGCAGTTTTTTGTGAGTTATTAAGATAAGTTTGAATATTATTTTTTAAATATAAAAAAAATGACTTTTTTTGCGAATTTTGGGTATCGGACAACCTTAATGACAAAAAAATATATATTAACAATTGTGTAGCGTACATTTTAGGTTTAATAAGGCGTTTTAAGTTTTTTTAGATGTTCTATGCGTTAAATTTTTAAATGAAAATAGATATTTATGTTTGATTCTGAAAACACTTTTGAAACATCATGTATAGAGTTTGACTAACTATTTGTTCATGAAGGCCAGCCGCGTATTGGTAATTATCGGACATTTAACTAAACAGTTTAGTAACCCACAATTGGAAAACTCAAATTGTATCTTTCACTTAGAAACTTTTCAGTTGGACAAATATCCTTTTTTTCTCGCGACCGTGCTAACAGCTTTGGCTAATAATCGACAATTTGGCAATTTTTCATCTTCTGTTTTGCAATTACGAAATCTGAGACCTGAAATTCCTGAGTTGAATGCAACTAAATAATCAAAAGCAGTTTGAGTATGATTTTTTAGTTGCTCAGTTGATTAAAATTTGCAATGCAACTGCTGCTAGAGCGCCCTCAGCTTGTCTAAGTCGTTTTATAAGTACTACCAAACAGTAATGCATGATCAGAACCAATAAGTATTGAAACTGCTTTAGTGCAGGATAAGGGTTCGTTGATTAGTTTACGTGAATTTTTTCATGACGAATTTTTATCAAGTCTGTACCCAAATATGTTAACACATATATATATATATATTGTTTCTTCCTTAGGTCCCATAAGGAGTTGGAACAGATATTTCGAAAGGCTTGGAATGATAGATACAACCTTCCTCTCCTTGCCGGGAAGCCAGCAGCCAGCATCACAGCCATCGCATTGGATCTTTTCTGGATGTACTTCAATGTGGATGATATTGAAGTGTGGCGCCGCCTTGCGATGTGGTACTTCAAAATCTCCACCAATCCCTACCCTACTTCTGAACAGCTGAAATGCCCATTGGTTCTGGTAATGCATTACCGTTTGGTCGAGCTTATCGATACGATTGAAGAGTTCTTGAAGTACTATGATGAGTTATTTGCTGCGGAGATATTCCGCCCAAGGTCCCTTAAGCACCTGACACGCCACATGATTTGCTCCCGTGTAAAAACCCTTTCCCCACCCGCAATGCGATCATTGAATCTGCCCCGAGAACTAAACGAGTACGTTACGTCCCTCTTCTCGCAATAAAAATTGCAAAATCATTTATTCAGAATTATCCAATCAAGATTAAATTTGTTAATATTCTTTTACTTTTGCTAATTTGATTTATTAACCATTTTTTGTCGGTTACATCGCCAATGATTTTACGGTACTTCGATATTGATTTCCGAAATACATTTTAATGAAAAATAAAATCTTTCGATAATGTTTTTTCGTAAAAAAAGGGCCAAGCAACAAAAACTGATTTATTTGTTGGTTAAACAAAATATATTTAAATTTAATCAGCCAATCATTATCATTTCGTAAAATGTCAGGTGAATATTGAATGTAGCACGCAATCAACGAATTCCATCCTTTCAATCATTACATTTTTAAAATTCACAGAATCTATTAAGGGCATTTTTGTCTCAAGTGATTCGTTCTTGTCATAGACAGGTTTCATTTGGAGAAGCGCCTTCCTCTGTGTTTGTAAAACCGACGTAAATAAATGGTTGTTTTAACTTACATTCAACACTTCTGAAAATATATTCATATAAGTGTATCTCCCCATTAATAAAAATTGAATAACTTAGAAAAACTTGAACTATTTGAATAAATTTAAGCCTGTCGCTAACATATAAAAAAAACTAAAATTACACGTAATTTTATGTTTATGAAGAAAATAATTTTTTTCCCTTCTAAATCTGATGATACATTCCACATATTTCGTCACTTGTATATCCTACAATTTCGTATGTAAAAAGAATTTCACGTTTTCGAACAATATTTTATGTATATAAAATGTTATTGACAGTTTTATATTTGTAAATTTAAATTATTTAAATCCATAAAAGTAAGCATTTAATGCTAAGATTTTTATGAGACCTCAAAGGTTTGAAAAATGAAACGTCCATAACTTTCAGAGTTCAGACTAATTATATTTTTACATTCCATTTGCATCAATACATATTTTTAAATGCAACGCCTTTATAAATTAAAATTAATAAACATGTACAGTATGTAATCTTTCTTACGTTTTTACATTTTAAATATAGTTAAGTCAAGTTTTTACAACTTGAATTTGTTGTAGCTGCAAGACTCATTAGAAATAGCGAAATTTGTATGGATAGTCGAATTTTTATTTAATATTATTAATTATGAGCCGAATTATCACTACAGAAGGTCATTCGCACTTTATAGAAAGTTTTTCCACAGTTAAAATCTTTAGGTATTTTTTTTGTCGGCGATGTGCATATATTGGATATTTTTCCTCGGATTGCAGAGAAACGTTACCTTCAAGCCATACATCAATATCAAGAGTCATTTTTAAAATAAAGCTTTATTTACATTCTTGTCAAACGAATTCAGTAGCAGACTAAAATTAAAATTACATTCTTAACTCAAACAGCAGACAAGAAACTGGATTTTATACTCGTTTCCATAAAGTGCGAAAGACTTTCTATATGAGATTAATTATTATTTGTAAAGTTCGATAGAAATTTAATTTACACAGTAATGCAATATGCCATTATAGTAAGTAATTGATGGATGTAATTACAGTGCTTTATGTGATATATCATTTATAAGACGCATTTTTATTCTTTATTATATTTATTAATAAAGAATTTGGCAGTATTTATAACATTCCATTTGTGTAACCCAAAATCTATTAATATTCTTATATTAATTGTTAATGTTTGAGTTTGACATTTTTATATTCGGGAAAGTCAAAAATCTTTAATACGTTTTTTTCTTAAAGTGTTTTATTAGAAATTACGAATACTATCAATATATTTTGGAAACTATCAATTAATAACCATTGAAAGATTGCAAGTATAGAGCATGAATATATTACTTGTTAATTTATAATCATTTGGCTAGGTGAATATTATCTATATATAATCTATCAGTTTTCAATTATACCTTTTTGATGGTATGCTTTAATATAGATTAAATTACGAAAATAATTATTTTAAAGAATTTAAACCTATAAATTATAGAAAAAGATATATTTCTATAAATGTGTAGCTCTTTAAACTTTAATCATTAAAGATGTCATGATAATTACGATCATTTTTCATTACTTATTGTCATTAGTAGTTTTAGAATTTCATAATTGTAATACTTTTGATACGGAAATGATGTAATACATTACCTTAGTATTTTAATGCCGAATTTTTTTAAAAAGTGTTAAACAAGAGTATTTTTATGTAAGAAATACTTTGTATAATGTCTTATACTACAAGAAGATTGTAGTTTTCTATGTATGATAAATTGGAGAAGTGCAAAATTTACTAGTGATTTTAAGTTGATATTTTGCAGAATGTCGTTCGCACTTTATAGAAACGATTTTAAAATCTCCTTTCTTGTCTTCTGTTTGAATTAAAGATGTAATTTTTAAAGTATTCGTTTGCTACTTTAGCGTTTGTTACTTTATAAGAATAAAATAAAAGCTTAATAATTGAAATGACTCCTAAGAATTGAAAGTTGGTTAGATGATTACGTTACTGCGGAAAAATAAATTCGAGCAAGAAGTCGGCTCTCATACCTAGACATTTACTGTGGAAAAGCGTTTTTATAAAGTGCCAACAACCTTCTGCATTTGACTACTTGACTAATGTCTAAACATATAATATGCTAGTTTCCCTTAACATCTTCTCGAGCTTATGCTTTAATATACCTTTCATATAAACAATTACATAGATAAACTTAAAGTTATAAATTTAAGAAAGTACTAAATTTCTTTAAATTCTTTAGATGGTTAATAATGATAAATTTTCTAGGTGAGCATTACCTATGCTAGATGAAATATATGAATTTATGTGAAATTAAATATTTGAAAACGAATTGGGAATATCTTTGATATTAAAAAAAATAATGTGATACTTTAACGTGATTTTCTACTGCTGAAATTCCAAAAATTTGTGAACTATGAGGGAGATTTTTTATGTGATATCAGAAATATTTTGTATAAATTTTTATTATACAATGAGATTGTAGATTGTTTTAGGTATGGAATACTCCACAGTTTGCTAGTGATTTGAGATTTTCCATGTGATATTTGTAAACCATTCTTACTATTATATGTGTTTACCCTTTTTTAAAATTACGTTTGATAATAGTAAAATTATTCAAAAAGATCTTTGTAAACGGAATACTTAACAATTTATACTTGAATTGTGAATCTCTGTATGGTTTTATGAATAAATGATTCAGACACAAGTCAATTTGGTCTAAAGTCTTTCCTTTTATGTTTTTAAGTATGTATTAATTACTATGAAGTTAATTTATGGAGAGTTTTTAGCTTTGTTTGTGACATAAATATTTTTAGAAAAAATTAATAAATATTTAAAAAAAATATTTTTACACATACATATATTTAGAAAACATTTAAAAGTGAAAACTCATCATAATTTAATATATTATTAAAATATATTGAAGATGTTTTCATATATTTGACTTTAATAAATAAAATAATTTTTTTGCGAATTTTTTTCATTTACAATAGCTTATTCTTGAATTCACGTTTTGATGTTGATCGATAAATAACTTGAAATTGTTTTCTAAAAAAATATGTTTAACGTTAAAATTATGATTGAGATATCTATATCTTTTACTATTATTTAAAAAATAAACTATTGAGGACATTTTATTGAATTCATTCGCACTTCAATTTGTTTGAATTTTGAGTTTGTGGAACATCCAACATATTTTTTTTTGTAAAACTTTCTTTGTTAGATGCAAATGAATTCTATGTTAGTTTTCTAACAAAAGAAATAGTTTATAAGTTATTATAAAATATTAATCAATCTACTCATTAAAAAGAAATTTGTTCATACAAAAGATTAACATATTTGGATAGTTAAAACTTCTTATAGATGACAAATTTTCTAGAACAAACAATTGAAATAGCGGGTTTTTACTTTAACTACATCGACTAATTTAAAATATGAATAATATTTTTGGGGAAATCATAATTTGCTTTTAATGTTCGTCAGATAAATAATAAATGCTTTAATAATAATAAAAAGTATACTTAAAAATAATTAAAAAAAATTCTATTATTATATAAAAGATATATTTCACTATTGGATTAAAAAAATTGTATGTTTCTATATTGAGAACATACTGGGTGCTAATAATCCCCCCACCCCTCCTTTCCAATTTTGTTTTGCTTAAAGTAACTGGATAAAATTTAAACATACAAACAATACAAATTTTATACATAAAGACCCTTTAAGTATATATTGGAGATGTATATAAATTTATAAAAAAATATAAGTTGAATTAGAGGTTTTAAGAATGACTTTTAAAACTAAAACATTTCTAAGCATCTTTGGAGGGCTCAAAATCTAATGGTTATATCTAATATTGAAAAAAGTTAAAATTCCTTAGAATCTGAAATTTATAAAGCATTTTTAAAATTATAAAACAATTTTTTTTCCTCAATGAATGAAACTTTCAGTAATGTTACCGATTGACTATCATACCTAAATATACAATTTAATATGTTGAAAATGTCGACATCAACACCCCCATATATCGTCGCCTTAGAAGTAAAACCACGTATATTTAAATTAAAGATTTAGCAGCCGTTGTTAGCGACAAAATTCAAGGAAAATATTTTGTCCTCTCTGGAGAGCAGCCCAAAGATCATTCACATTTAGAAGGTTTATCGCTTAGATTTCATCGCTGAACAACGGATGCTAAATCTTTGGTTTAAATATAAGTAGTTTTACTTTTAATCCGACAGTATATTTAAAATTAATAAAATTTTGTAGTGAGAAAATTGTGTGATTTAGTTTTAAAAATGTGATTTAGAACATTTTCAAAGATAAAATAAAATATTCTTTTTTAGTGTATACGACTAATTCACGAATGGTTTAAAAAAATGTGGAAAATTTGGTTTGATTCTAAAATATCAAATTCCTTGAAAAGTAAAACACACAATGTTTTTTGATAGATGAACTAAACCTTTGCTTCTTGCAAGTTTATTACAAGCAATTCCCATTACAAATTAAATGTGTTTGTTGTGATATGAAATATATAAACTCAACAACGGTTGGTTAGTCTTTAATAACAAGATTATATGCTTCTCAACAGATTCCTTCAATAACCTTATTACTGTAAACATCTTTAAGCTACTATTGCACCGCAGCAAAAGATGAAGAGGATTGATGGTGCTTTACAGAGGTCTTCCCGCCTGCGGTTCGGAAGCATGTTACAGTAGTGCAACAACACATATATTTTCTATAAGCAAGTTAACAAGAGAAAGATCACATAAGTCGCTGTTTGGCGCACTCCGGGCAAAGAATGTCGGGCCCGTCGGTTATGAAGCCCTTTCCGACTAGAGAGGAGTTGCATTCTGCGCACATGAAACAGTCGTTATGCCAGTTGCGGTCTTCGAATGAAATAAACCTGGTGCCACCGATACCTGCGAAGAAAAAAAAGTACATTTATAAAGTGACTCAAACATTTATAAACCTGTATAATAGGGTTGGCCGAACACATGAAAAGTTTTCAATACGAACTGTAATAGTGCGGAAAACTTGCCTTTGGTAATTAGAAGTCGAATGCAAAAAAGAAAAAAATTGCCGTCGGGCAATATATGACTCTTGCGCATAGCTGTCAAAGTTCTAAAAATTACAGCATTTTACCCATATTGGATCGATTTACGACAGAAAGTAGATTACCCATCTCTACTTGATGTGCTGACCCACAGTAAAAAAGTTTACACGTTTTTGACTATAGAAAGTTTGTTAAAAATGGACAGTTTCAAAATGGCTGGCACTGATCATTACAATTAGCTAGTCGTTGTATCTTTTTTTATTATTATGTCGAAATTAATAATTTTTTCTATTAACTTGGGATTTTATGGGTCATAGAATTAATTTCTGCTTTCAGAAATTTGAAATTTTGTTAATTAATTACATCCAAAAGGGGGCCAACGATCACAGAAACGCGTCTATTTACAAAAAATAATGTACAACCGCAAGCAAATTACAATAAAATTGTTCTTAACGGATTTTGGTTCTGATTGGTATGCCTTTTATTAGAATTTGTTAACAAAATTTCAAATTTCTGATAGCAGAAATGAATTCATTGACTCTTAAAACCTATAAATTAGAAGAAAAAGTTATTAATTTCGACATAATAATAAAGAATTTACAACGACAAGCTAATTGTAATGGACAGTAGCGGCCATTTTGAAACTGTCCAGTTTTAATCCACTTTAGGAAGTAAAAAAATTTGTAAACTTTTTATGCTGTGGGCACCACACCAAGTTGAGGCAAATACCGTTAAAAACCTCTTTTGTTGCTATTTTTTTTTTTTGCTAATCTGAGGCCTCCGTGGCCGAGTGGATTGGGGCGTCAGCTGGGAATCCAAGGGGTCCTCGGTTCGAGCCTTTGCGCGGACTAGACTAAAGAATAGTAAAAAAAGTAGTTATACTGCGATCAGAGGGTTGCCAACTTCGCTACCAAAATACTAGAATATCGTCCAGAACATCCGCAAAAATTAACGGCGTGTATACGGGACTGGTGCACGATAAATCTGATCGGGGTCCAAAGTCCCGACGTCTATTGAAGGCGTTGGGTGCCAGCTCAGGTGCTGTCCTTTTCATCTGACCATGGTTCAAAAATACAAGGCATCGTTCCCGGGTCTTTCCTTCGAGATTGGCCCCGAACCGTCGCCAATAGCCCACTGCGCAGCTCTAGAGCGACGTTAATTAACCAAACCAAACAAAACCAAACTGTGCTAAGCTACTTTAAATGTTAAAGTTTTCAAAAGTTTGACCGCGATGCGCAAGGGTCAAATATTGCCCGATGTCGAAATTCCTTTTTGCATTTGACGAAAGACAAGTTGTCCGCCGTACTATTACATTTTAATTTGAAAACTTTTCATTTTATTGATCCATCCTAAGTTATAAAGTAACTGTCTCAAACATTTTTAAAGTAACTATCGCAAAATTTATAAAAACATATAAAGAACTGTATGAATTGAACTAAAAACATATAAAGTAACTGTCTCAAAATTTATAAAGTAACTGTCTTAAATATTTAGTAAGTAACTGTTTCGAACATTTATAAAGTAACCGTACCAAACATTTAAGTTTATAAAGTAAATGTCTTAAATCGAACACGTTAATATTTCGCTTGTGCTTGCCAAAGACATTTTACTTTGTTTTAATTTTACTGCCAGTTCCTAAAAATCTGGTGGACACCGTTTTCACTGTACTGTAAGGTTTGTTTCGTAAATACGTTGTACGCGTGCTTGCTTCTCCTTCTTGCGTCCTCGATAAACTCTAGATCTCATCATAAGTTTAGACTTCTTAGCATTATTTTGTTCGTTTTGAATAGCTGCTTGTTCGTTTTTTATATCGCAATTGAACTTTAGTGTGATATTTTGGCTTCATAGTGAAATATTTGACAAATGGTCACTTGCCACTCTGCATAATTTTCACACAAATATCAACTAGCCAAATGGAATTGTAGAACTCGTCATTTTCTTTAATTTAAGTACGCACTCGCCATGGCCCTTCGATTTGAACTGAAGTTACAATGATTAGACAGGTCAGCTTATGCCAGTGTCGTTTATCTAATCTTTTGTCAATCTAGAATATTTCGGCATAATTGATTCCTTTGCATCTTAAGGAACGCTCCAACTTAGTTAATTTTTTGTAAATTGTTAAAACTGGAGCAACAGCAGCTGTGACATTGCACAAACGAAAGTGTCTTTTGAGAATTGAACGGTTTGCTGCAAAAATGATGTAGCTCCATCCTAGGGGAATTTGGAGTTATATGTACTATCTTGTGGTAAAAAAAAACTTATTCGTTTGGTACCAGAAAGATGTAGCTCCACTCGTTAGTTCTCGCGCTACTCAAGAAATGGAGCTGTCTGTCTCATTAGTTTGTTGCAATATAGAGGTAGCTACTAGAGCTACCGCCATTTTCCCCCAAATAACTGACGTGCTTTGCTTACATGAAGGTTATACAGCACTTATACACTTTAGAGTTTTTGGTTCTTTTACGTTTTGTGGTTCTACGATGGACTACAATCAGACAACGCAGCAGATGAGCCGGACGTTACAGAGGGGGAGTGTGATGATTAAAAATGTAATTTTCTGTTTTTAAAGCCAAGTTATATGGTATATTTCAATTGAAGTTTTCTTTAAATAAAATAATATTATAGTAAATTTTATTTTTTTGTGAAATATTTTTCATAGAGGTAGACAGAGCATCTATTTGGTTGCAAGAAAGAGGTAGCTCCAACAATCCAACATGTGCCTGGTCATCTGGAAGATATATTTTTGAGTGAAAATACTGTTATAATATGTAGGAACAATTAAGAAGATTGATCAAAACGAATATCTTCACACAACTTGGAATTTTGAATTTTTAAACATTTTTTACGGTTTTCTGCAAAACTTGAATAATTGGAGCTACATCCTTTTTGCAGCAAACCCTTCAATTCCTAAACATTAAATTACTGGTCAATCTTAATTTACTGGTCAATTTTATACCTCCAGGCATATTCGCATATTTTAGAATTTAATAATAACGTGTATTTCAAATGCAACATCGACAAAAGTATTTGGACTGAAAAATAATTAATTTTATTTTTAACGTTATGAATAGATGACTGAGCGTTAGTGAGGTCCATGTTGTAACTCGAACTTTCAGCATTTCATCTGCGTGTCTGTAAATTTGTTTGTTAAGCATTTATGACCAAACGCGTTGTTCGATTTTCTTCAAATTTGGAATGAATGTTGCATGAAGTCATTAAAATCGAAGTATATGTTAAAAAAAAAATATTTTATTTGGTTGCGAGGTTTGCTGTTCTCAGAACTACTTGTAAAACTAACGAAACAGATTATTGCTCGAGCGTTAGCGAGGTCTCTATTTTAACTCAACCTTTCATCATTTAGTTTGTTTGTTATGCAATTACGACCAAACAGGTTGTTCGATTGTCTTCAAATTCGGTGTGAATGTTTCTTGCAATTATTAAAAACGATGTATATGTTTTTTAAGAATTATTTTTTGGTCGCGAGGTCTACTGCTCCCAGAACTACGGGTATATATTTTATATTTTATCATAATCCACATAACATCAGTTGTTGCAGTTCGCGGTTGATATTTTATAACCAACAACTATCTATGTAAATGAGTTAAACCAAATTTACAAAGAAATTCTATAAAAATAATTTAAAAATATTAATATTTGTATCTTAAGAGCACACCGTATAATTTTTTCAATTCAAAACTATCGCATTGTGATTCTTCAAGAAAAGTAGTTGAATTTGCACATAGTATAGTATTTTCAATAGTATTTATATATTACAATAGTATTTATATATTACAATAGTATTTATATATTACAATAGTATTTATATATTACAATAGTATTTATATATTACAATTGTATTTATATATTACAATAGTATTTATATATTACAATAGTATTTATATATTACAATAGTATTTATATATTACAATAGTATTTATATATTACAATAGTATTCATATACAAATTTTCAGCCATTTATGCCCAGAGGAAGTAGATGTTTTGCAATCCACAGATTCTTTTATTATTATAGTTATATATGGTGCTAACATGTCTTTATTTGAGAGACATGTTCGTTATACATACCAGTTATTGGTTTATTGCATGCCGTGCATTTTTTGGCAAACAGCTCCCCAAAGCAATCCGCACAGTAAGGCTTCTCGTCCCTAGACGTGAAGCGTTGTCCTGCCAGAGAAGTGGCACAATTCGTACAGGAAAAGCATTCCCTGTGCCATGGCTCATTGCGGTAGGTGACACCACCGGCAGTTATTATCTACAAACACAAGAGAAGTCTTACATTCGCACTAATATTTCAAATATATTATACATTTTGTTGATAATTTTAACAAAATAAAGTTCATTAAGGATGTTAGTTGTAACTGAATCGTTTATTTTAGAAACCAGTTAACAGATTTTTTTTTAATTTGATTTTTTTACGGAATCGGAATCTCATATGGTAAATACAGATTTTTTCCAATAATTTGCACTAGTATTAAAAATATATTACACATTTAATGATAATTTTAATAACATAAAGTGCATTAAGGATGTTAGTTTTAATTGAGTCATTTATTTTAATAAACTAGTTAACATATTTTTTTATTTGATATTTTTACGGAATCGGAATTTCCTATGCTAAATACAGATTTTTTCCAATAATTTGCACTAATATTACAAATATGTTACACATTTAATGATAATTTTAATAACATAAAGTGCATTAAGGATGTTAGTTGTAATTGAATCGTTTATTTCAGAAACAGGTCTACAATGTTTTTTTTAATTTGATTTTTTTACGGAATCGGAATCTCATATGGTAAATACAGATTTTTCCAATAATTTGCACTAATATTACAAATATATTAGACATTTTGTTGATAATTTCAATAATTTCAATAACATAAAGTGCATTAAGGATGTTAGTTGTAATCAATCGTTTATTTCAGAAACAGGTCAACAGATTTTTTTTACGGAATCGGAATCTCGTATGGTAAATACGGATTTGATCCACAATCCATCTAAATTTCGTTCCGTTTTACGGGTTTCACATTGAATATTGCGTTTAGTGCAGAAACCAGACAAGCGTCATTAGGTAGCATGTTGAGCGTGAATGCAAAATTAAATAGTCTGTTGACGGGTTTCTGAATTTTTTTAATTTTTTTTTTTATTTTTCCGGAATAAGAATCTCATACGGAAAACACACATTGATGTTCGTAATCTTGTCAACTACCAAATTAAATTTTATGGGAGACTCAAGCCCCAAATCCTAATTTTTTTAATTAATGAATTCAAAAATAATTTTTTTTTGCATTTTTAGAACAACTATTTATGAATAATAATCAAAGAAGAAAAATAATATTATAACTTTTTTTGTTGTGTATTTTAAACCTAAATAAGTTTAAAAAAAAAAAAACACTACTCCTTCTTCAATTTTTAATATTTAAAAAAAAAATTGATTAAATAACATCGAAGTATATACTATAGACGTCTATAGAGATTTTGTGTTTTAATTGTTTTCAAAAACTTATTTTAAATTCGTAACCTAAAAATATTCAAATTTGTATGTTCATTAATTCGTAAAAAAATAATTTATAACTTAATTAAAAAAACTATTCATACGGTTATGAAACAAATATTAAACAGTTTAGTTTTAAGTATTCTTTTTAGAAAGTCTTAGCATTTTAAGCGTGACCAAGATTTTAAAAAAATATTTTGAGAAAATGACGAATGTTACAGACGAAAAGTAGGTAGGCAGATGATAAATGGTTTATAAACAGATATGCAGAAAATAACCTTTTTGATGCATGAAAATGCAGGATATTTGAAGCACATAAAAGGTTTTATGAAGAAAATTAAAAATTGCTGAAAACCTATTAATTAATTTAAAGAACGTATAATGTTAAAAAATTAATAAATTAAGGATTTTCCACAAAAAAACCCCTGCGGTTTTATAAAAAGGGTTTCTGGTGATTTTTTGAAGCTGGAGTGTTAGTAACACTGTTAAAATTTACAATCAAAACGGAATGTTTTTGTTTTTATTTTTCAAACAACTTGGACATTTTTCATGATATCCAAAAAATTTAAATTTTCATAGCATCCGTTTCCAATAGGTAGTTTCACTTCTTAAAAAATACAATATTGACACGGTAGAGAAGGAATCAAACTCACACTTGTATCAAGACTGTACATCCTTAACTATTGATCTATTAACTATTTTTTGTATTGTCTTTCAATAAAATCTGAAGGTTTTCAGTTTTAGTTCAGTTATTCTACACGAACATTATTGACGCATTGGAGATGTCTGTGTGATTGGCTAATAAATACCAAATATTTATTATTCACCAATCTCAAAGGCGTCTGCTAACGCAATGCCTATTATTATGCCATGTAGAATGGACATATTTAAAAAATATTATTTTTTTACATTGCGTGTTGTTTATTTCCAAATCCACTTTGATAAAGATACGATACCACTATTACTTCGCATAAAAATTAAGAAATTACTATAAATAAAACATAACTAGCATGCTTGTGCGATGAAATATCGCATGAACAACCCTCCCCCCTCCCCCACACACATCTATTCGTTAGAGCCAAAAAGTAAAATGTTTAACGGTCTGCGTCAAAATGAATTATTTTAAACGGAATGTGATTTAAAAAAAATGTGATATTTATGAAAATAAAGTACGATTCGTCACTGTTCCAAGAAATTCTCTTTCTATTGATATCTCATGTATTAACATATATAAAGGGCGTAAAAGGGATCTTTACTACAGAAATAATATGTATAATATTTTTAAAGATATATGGAATTGTTCCTCAAAATATGAAAGAATATTTATTGTAATATAATGGGTATTTTTAACTGTTAAATTAATTAAGATCTGTAGAACAAAGCTTTAAAACGAAGTCTCTGACGATAGCGTTGACATGTAATGTCAATTTGCTGAGTTTGATGTGCACTGTCTATATTTCCTTACCTGATTGCATTTAATGCATCTTGTTGCATACTTCTGCTCGTAGCAAGTTGTGCAGTAGATGTCGTTTTCTCGTGGTATGAAGCTGCGAGTTCCAATGGGAGTTTTGCAAACAGAGCAGGTGAAGCATTTCTCATGCCATTGGTGACCTTTGTATTCCATCTTCTTCGTTCCTTTTGAAGAGGATAGAAAGCTCAATAGTGGTTAATGGGGTACATAGCTTCAAAAGTAGACATCTCCAAAAGGGTTTGTTTTTAGAAAACTATAATTGTCTTAGAGCGAGTTGTTATCGAACATGCTGCTTTAACACTTTGAGATGTCGCGCTTCGAGCTGGGCCCGAACTCGTTACCTCATGATCCGTAGCAAAGTGTCATATCTCTCTCGGCCAAAACGATCACCTATGGCTGAGAGTACAGA
Source organism: Troglohyphantes excavatus (assembly GCA_963932185.1). Taxonomy (NCBI): domain Eukaryota; kingdom Metazoa; phylum Arthropoda; class Arachnida; order Araneae; family Linyphiidae; genus Troglohyphantes; species Troglohyphantes excavatus. The sequence goes on along the minus strand of OZ010672.1, from coordinate 45,925,238 downwards.
GTTGATATTTAATTCGTTGCGTGCATCCCTGAAACCTCTTTTCGAACAGATTTGACAGTTTTGAAGTATAGTAGCAAGAAGAGATTAGTTATAAAATATTGAAATGAGACCATGTAAATAAGGAGATGTCTACTTTTTGAATTATGCAGTACAGCTAGCAATTTGCTAATTCTCAACAACTAAACACCTTTTGTGCATGAAGTCAATGGAAGTTAATCAAAAATCAAGATAAACAATCTGTATAAAAAATTCTTCTATTGAATTAAAACATAAATAGTTAACAAATAAAATATTTTTTTATTGCGAAAGATGCTGTCAAAATGTAAAAAGAATAAAATCATCTAAACTTTGCATAATAAAAAAAGTGCTTATTCAATAAATGATACATAAACTACAAACATGAAAAATAATGTTACTTATTCAACTGATTATATAAATAAATATAAAATGCAAATTTAAATAGGAGATATAATAATCTAAAACAAAATAAGAATATAAAATGTAACTTGTAATAGTATAGTTTCTGTAAAGTAAAAGTTTGTTAACTGTACATATTACACTTAAGACAACAACATATTGCAAAGATTTAAATTAATAAAATATCAAAAAATTAATTAAAAATAATTTTAACATATACAAAAAAGAGTAAATAATGGTTATACACTGTTAAATAAATGTTTTCTTTAGAGAAAAAAATAACTGTACAAATTTGAAAAAAAACATAAAAATATAAAATTATCTTGCTTAAATTAAAACGAAGATTATATAAATATGTCTTTACAAATACAAAGTTAAATACTTACTTTTGCTTGACAAAGCATTCGTTTTAGAAATAATTCACATTAATCATAAACAAGAAACGAGAACATACCTGAAATGGGGCCATCGTCGTTTAAATTACGCCTTAAACATGGATATAACGATATTTAATTGCATTTTGCTTCTTACCGTCTCAAATTACCAATCAACTATTTCTGATACACCAATAATAGAATATATAATAACATACAAATCAATTATAAATTTAAAAATATCAAAAGTGTCTGTTAGCATACATATATAAGTGAATTTCTACTTAAAACAAATTATAATTTTAGCATAAAAAAAGTAATTACCAATTATTTGTATTTATCCAAAGTAATTATTTACCTGCTCGGAATACTTCATTACATCCATCGCATCTCGATGCGAATGCGGCATCGTAGCAACCCGCGCAGTACACTTTCTCCGCTTTTGATCCAAAAGGTTTGTCCACTAGCGAAACTCGGCATTTGTTGCATAGGAAACAAGCCTCATGCCAATGTTTTTCTTTATAAGACAAGTCCTACAAAACAAACAACATCAAATAGTACACAGAACAAACAAGATTAAATAGTACGCAGAACAAACAACAAAAAATAGTACGCAGAACAAAGAAGATCAAATAGTACGCAGAACAAACACCATCAAATAGTACGCAGAACAAACAACATCAAATAGTACGCAGAAATAACAACATCAAATAGTACGCAGAACAACAGTATTCAGGGTGATTACAATTGAATATCCCACATTTCAAAGGCTATACCTTCGTAACTAATCAACTTAGAGCGCTATACTGCACATCATTATAAAGGGTTATAAAAATATTGTAAAATGTTAAACAAGGGCGTACTGGGACATGAAAACGGCCCGGTAATTGTCAGTGTTTATCAGCACAAAAATTAACGCAGTTAAGAATTATGAACCCTTTTGTATGTTTAATTTTCATACAAATTTTGCGTTAAATATATTAAACACATTAGTACAAAAGATTTTTACGTACACGTTTTTTTTTTTTAAAAATTGCTTATAATTTCATTTGAATTTGCTTTTCTGCAATCTTGTCTTCAATCTTGTTTTTTGTTAATTCAGATTAATATAATTAATATAGAATTCCCTGTTGTTGATGAGAAATTTCTCCTATATTTCATTTTCATCATTCACGTACCGAATTACAATCGAAAATTGTTCGGAAGTGTTTATATCTTGTTTTGAATCTAATATCAGAGTAATCTCTATCAGAATAAACAAAGCACTAATTTGTGTTACAATTTTCTGTTTCAATAAACAAGAGTAGCATCTACCACAGCTTCAGCCGAGGTTTTTGACAAAAGTGTCGTAAGTGCCTCCATCCGTGTTTTTACTTTTTCCTTCATCAGATTTTTCAAGTTTTTTTTGTTACACTTCTTTCTACAATATTGTCGATGTGTACTTTCAATATAGGATCAAATTTACTGACCAATAAAATTAATCCAAGAAAAGTTCCATGATCTTCAGAATGATCAGCTAGAATAATCAGACTAATTTGAATTTTCTCTAAAACTAACATCGTAGTGGCCCTATAATATATCTGGTGAGACCCGGCCCAGTGATTGCACCGGGTCATCCTATGGCCAATCCGCTCATGGGAGTAAATATATTTAAAACCCTCTGAACAGTTATAAAAGGGAATAATAGTTTTCTCTGCGAAATATTTTAATCTATATATAATCTATGTAACCTATTTAGTTTCTATATAATCTTTTTAATTTCATCTATGTATATTATATCTATTTTATAACTTTTCTTATATTAATAGACATAGCTTCCAAGAAAAACTCCAATGCTTTAGATTTAAAATATATTTCAACATCGAATATTTTTATGAATTTAAAATGTATGTGTATTGCTAGAAAAACTGGAAATCCTAGGACGACTTAAGTCGTTCACCTCTGTCTGAGGATTAAGTAAAAACTCAAGGAGTTTATTTCGAAGAAATCAACTTATTTTTATTATCACTTGCTTTTATATAACTCCTTGCCGTATAATCCAATTTTATAATTCAGTTAAATTAGTGTGATATTATATCAAGCCACCAAATATTATAGCTGAAGCGCTCATATTCTAGAGAATAGAAAATGTTCAGTAATAACTTCATATTTATTGATGTTCAAAGGGTTGTTAACATATACAAGTGTATCGTGTAAGGACATCTTTAAAGTGAAAATTTATTTTCGATTTTTAAAATAGTTTTAATAGTTATAATCAATGGGTTTTCATTTTTAGGTTGAATTTATGCAAGAATCTATTCCTTTTATAACAAGTATTTAAAATAGGATAAAATATCATGCTTGTCTTTTCTTTAAAACTGTGACATCGGTAAATCCACATAAAATTTGCATTATTATAAATGGATAAAATTTTGTTAATGTTAATTTTTGTAAATTAAAATAAAATCAATATAGTTTTTTGATATGTCAAACAATTAGGAGTTTAACATTTTAGAATAAACTACATCAATTTCAACTAAATTATAAAATGTGATGAAATACACATTTGAACACTCTATTAAGAATTTATCTATTAAGTATTTTGAAAACTAAAAAGAAAAAGTTATTGTGTAATATATATAAAATAACTCAATGCTATACGTTCAAGCGACAAGGGAAGAATTGAAATTGTAAAATAATTTACAGCAAGAGAGTTTAATTTATATTTCCAATAATTAAAAAATATATATATATAATTATTTTAATAGAGATAGCATTTACAAGAAACGCCAAAGCTTAGAATTCGAAAAAAAATCAATTTTAAGAATTTTTTATGAATTTAAAAAGTATGAGCATTTTTGAGGAAACTTTTGATTCACGGACGTTTATATATGTCTTGACGATATTAGAATTAAAGAAATTAACAACCGTTGTCACTATAATAAATTATGTAATGCATGTTTTAGTCTTATTCTGTGAGTAAAACAAAACAACAAAAATGCTTTAAAAAATGACTTGCGTAAAATTAAGAAAAACATTTAAAAAATGCATACAAGCCACCATATGCGAGGTTGTCAAATCTAACTCTTCACAACACTCAATTCGAAGAGCTGGCAAAAAATTTACTGCGTGCAACGTTCCAGACTCGTCGTTAAATGTAACATATATATTCCAGAAATAACCTAAAAGTTTTAAGTTTGCAGGTTTTTATTTTCATCCTTAAATTGTGAGGTTTCTATTTTAACTCTCCCAGTAAATAGTGACGATAAGCTGAAGTGGTGATAGTTTCGAGAAGTGATAAAAACCGAATAGGTACGGCCCTCACAGAGTGTAAGGTTTAATTCGTGAATACTTTGTAGGCGCGGCTGCTCGGTCTGCTCCTTCTTACATCTTCGGTAAGCTCTAGATCTCTTTGCACTCGTCATAAGTTTTGACTTCTTGATATCATTTTGTTCTTCTTGAACTGTTTTTACAAGCTGTTTAAGTTTCAATTGCAATTGAGTTTTAAGTAATATTTTGGCTTCACAGTGAAACCTTAGACCCATCTCCACTTTCAGCTCCCTACAATTATCCCACGAATGGTGTACAGTGTCAACTAGTGTCAAATGGAATCAAATTCTCCTCAATTTAAGCACACACTAGTTACGGTACTTCAATTAGAACTGAAGTTACAATGGCTAAACAAGCCATGGTGGGCCTAAAATTTTACTTATCTTCTCCACACACGCGCGGCACGAAAGTCAAAATGATTTCAGTTTGTAAATGGAAAATTGCCAAGGAATTGAGTTTGAGTGGTCTTCCATTAATGGATAATTAACTTAGAAGTTTTGGTGACTTTATTGTGTATTCATATTTTTATATTTTATATAACGTAAATAAAGCCTATTGAAATTAACAACGAATTTGTTTGACGTCCTTCAATTGTATTATAGCACTGCATTCCAATGCGGATGCATTCCAATGCCATGGGATGCTTTGTTTCCCAGTAGATTTCGTTATTTTTCAATTATTTTAGTGGCATTCGATAACTTTATGATGGAAAATCAATACATATTATAAGTGTCTCCTCAAGTAAGTAGGGCTGTGTATGATACATATGAACACGGAAACGAAAATAAATTTGAAATACAATAGGAAAGAAATGTCAAATTGATTAAATGTTTTTGATAGGTGATTAGTTGCACCCCATTACATCATTTCCTATATTAAGTTACATAATTACAGAAAATTAAACAGGATAATTAACAATAACTGCAAAATTCATTAATTATTTTTTGTAAATGAAGTAAGAGTTTGTCTGTATGTGATAAAATAATGAATTTTTTTTTTAAATTAGACATTTTCAATTTATTAATTTTCAATCAACTAGTTTATAATTCTTAAAAATAACTTACTGATTTATAGTTTTATAGTGATGTCATATTACAGTAGAACTTCAATTATCCGGATCGGTTGGGAGTAGGATAATCGAATATCCGGATAATTGGATAATTCACGATAAAAGGTTATTTCTTAATAAAAAACGTTTTTTTTTTGGTATGCAATGTAATTTAATGATTATGAAAACAATTTTGCTTAAATATTGTACTTACATACTGTATTAAAATGTATCATTGCTTGAACGTATCGGCCAAAATCAGTGTCTCATCGTCTGTGTATCAACTAGTTTTTTTTATCATTCACCGAAACGTAATTTTTAAAATGCGGATTTGCTAATTCTTTTTTTTCTCAAAACTTCCCGGATAATTGGAGTTATACTGTATTTTATTCTTTGTTTACGAGCTATGATATTTCAAATGAGTAATTTATTTAGGAAAATTGCTTCAAAACTTAACGTAAAGCAATAATCGAATTCAACCCAGGGTCTATTCTAAATAAAATTTACGACTGCCCAATACATAAAAAAATTTGCTACTACCCAATTCTTAAAAAAAAAAAAAAAAAAAAAAAAAAAAACGACTTTCTAATTCCATAAAAATATACGGTTGCCCAATTCCTTAGAATATTTACAACTGTCCAATTGATGACGTGGGTGAAAGAACAAGACAGCTCCACTTTTTATCTGATTTTCAATTTTTCACTTATTCCTATAAAGAAAGAAATCCGCTATCGGTTAGTGCAAGAACCAGACAGCTCTAAGCAATAGCTGTAGAGATATAAAGAAAAAGGAGCTGTACTTTTGTATTGTATAATGCAAGAAACGTTTAGTGTTTTTCGTCCTTCTTGAACATTTTTAGGAACAAAACTGGAGCTGCCTTGTTCTTCAATTATAATGACAAATTTCAAAGTCAGCAATCGACTTTAGCACCAATCCACTTAAACTCTAAAAGATGTTTTAAAGGCAATTTAATTATTTAATTTAGTCCTGGATTTCGTTGATAGTTAAAGTGAACATGTTAATTGGCAAATTTGAAAATTTAGAGATTTCCTGGTTATTTTAGAGCGTTGTTATTATTAGAGCGTTTATTATTCTGCTGAGGCTTCAAAAAAGAAAAAAAAATCTTCCGTGGAAAATCTGTTATGAACATGTTATCGTATTATCCTTATAAACTTTGCTCCAATTCACTAAATATCGTTTAATTCTTTAATTCTTTGAAAACGTGGTGTTAAATAGATTTTGGAATATTTTTTTTTGGCATAAACAATCAAAGGAACGGCAAGCGTTGACTTTTGTGTAACCCATGGCTGTTAAAGAGTTTAAAAATTTAATAAAATAACAAATATTCAGATTTCCCTAATCAATTAAATTTTTTTAAAATTTTAATTCTAACTTCTAGATTTTGAGACTGCACATTTCAAACTTACGACTGCCCATTGTACGACTGCTGAATTAAGCTCCTCCGAATAGGCCCAGATTTAACCAATACATCTAAAATAAAACTGTTAAAAGATAAGTAACACATCATGCTGTGTCTTCCTACGTCAAACGGAAAAAAAATATTCAAAGTCTGCCAGATACTTAGTCTAGTAGTAAAAAGGAAAAAAAGAGAACGGGAGAGAGGTTTTGATACCCAAATAGAATACTTGGTTTATTAGCTATCAGGGTAGCTTGCACTACTTTACTTAGAAGGGAGGCTCGTCTAAAAATACCTCCCGGAATCGGCTTGAGCTTAGATGTATTTCAGCGGGGGCTGTAAAACTTTCTGCAGCACAAGCAAATATTGAAGTAGACATAACGTTACGGGAGTTGGATACAGAGTTTCACGCTTAGGTTAGTTTATGGGAGCGGGGATACTTGAGATTTATATTGGGGAAAAAGTTTCGTGGAAGACGAAGATATATAGTTACAGTGTTGTACATTTGTACAATAGGCATATAAACCGGGCGGGGTTGTACAATATTGCAGTAGACATAATGTTACGGAAGTTAACCTTATGTTTTAGGGTCATTACGGATTAGGCTAGTTTATGGGAGCATGAAGCATGAATACTTGAGATTGATCTTGTTGAAAAGTTGTCTTGTTGAGATTGATCTTGTTGTGGAAGACGCATATATGTATATAGGAAGGGGTTGTACAATATTAAAGTACACATAATGTTAAGGAAGTTGGATAGGGAGTTGCATGCTTAGGTTAGTTTATGGGAGCACGGGTACTTGACATTTATGGGGAAAAAGTTTTGTGGAAGACGCATTTGTATAGTTTCAATGTTGTACGATACAAAAAGGCATATATACTGGGCGAGATTGTACAATATTGCAGTAGACATAATGTTACGGAAGTTAACATTATGTCTTAGGGTCATAGGGTCAATATTATGACTTAGGCTAGTTTATGGGAGCATGTATATTTGAGATTGATCTTGGAGAAAAGTGTACGATATTAAAATTCATATATATGGGGCGGGGTTGTACACTATTGAAGTAGGTAGAAATAATGTTACGGAAGTTGGATACAGAGTTGCACGCTTAGGTTAGTTTGTGGGAGCAGGGATACTTGAGGTTTATCTTGGGGGAAAAATTTCTTGTGGGAGAAATTTATAGTTTCATCATTGCATATTTGTACAATATAAAAGGCATAAAAAGTTATAGCATTGTACAATATTGAAGTAGGTAGAAATAATGTTAAGGAAGTTGGATACCGGCATTCACACTTAGGTTAGTATATGGAAGCAGGGATACTTGAGATTTATTTTGGAGGAAAAGTTTTGTGGAGGAAGCATATAAAGTTACAGCGTTGTATATGTTATTTTAGGTTCATAAATATAATATTAATAATATTTTCTAAAATAAAAATGTGTGAAAGGAAAATAATCATAAATTGAAGAGAATTTAGCTATAAATAACTATAAAAATGGAGAAATACACATAAGTTTACTTTAAGATTCGCAAACTTTTTAATAAATATAATTTGCCTTTTAATTAACTTATCTTGAACTCTGAATATAAGATGATTAAGCCCTTATTCTTTTTGAAATTTTAATTATTTTGAAATTTCATTCTACCTTAGGCCAGAGAAAAATAAAGTTTGGGAAAACGTTATTTTTCATTAATAAACACTGGTTTAGTAAACCTTTTAAGCTTGAATGACAATCATTTAAATAGATTTTCTAGAGTTGCTTCTGAAAAAGTTTTTTTTAAAGAATAAGATAGATAACATAACTTATACGTTAAAAATATTTTTATTAAAAGTTATAATTATAAATTAACATGAATTAGTGTTTATTATTCAATCGCTATTACCTTCCCAACTCTAATTGTATCATTATTCTTAAGTTTTCTAATTGACATTAAAACATTTTTTAAGCCCAATTATTTTTTTCAATTTGAAAGTTTAATCGAAATTACATTTTTAGATTGAACTCAAAAACGTATTTAAAATCAATCCTATATTCTTGACCACCCAGTAATGCGGGAAGCTGTGCTATACATTTTGACTTATATTTATCTCGATTTCGGAGAAAAGACCGGAGACCGCAATAAAAAAAAGCTAATTTGCAATTGTGCTGTACTACTTTACTTGCCCAAATACTGCTCGGTTTTTTAGGTTTCATTTTTGTTAGTTTTCTCGGAAAAAAGGTCTTTGCCTTCAAAATCGAGGTCATGAACCATTCCTTCTTCAGCCAGAGATCCCTTGGATTTGTAGAAAAATAAAATTTTGTTTCGGTTGATATGGTCTAGTGAACCCATACCTGATTCGACCAACAATACCGTTGATTTCCGTTGGTGCGATGAGTCGCCGAAAACTTGTTTTTCGTTGTTTGTTTTATAACCTACACCTGCGAATTGCAATCCAAGCAGTAATTTCGAATTTTTTTTTTATGAAATTCAGACCCTTTCTTTTCGTCGATAGCTATTATTACTGCGGTAGTTTTTTTTTTTATTAAAAGTAAGAATCGACGCAGCGAATGCGTTAAAAATTACAGTGCATAACTTTTGAAGGGCAAGAAGACAATTGTAATTGAAAAAACACATTATTAAATTCTGAGAATAGGTAGAAACGGAGGACAAGATTCATTCTTTATGAGGAATATAAGATAATGGGGTTTTACTTTTTTTGTGCAGACACTTTCTCTGAATGGAGAATTCGAAAGCTTCATAAGACTATCGAATATATTAGAAAAGGGAATGGTTAATGAAAAACAAATAGAGGTATTGTCTCCCCCGAAAATGCGCTTCAGTTTTTGTAGCGGAACTTTTCAGGATGTTGATATCCTTCATTTCTGATTTATTGTGTGTCAGTCTATGTTATACGTCTATGCGGAATTTAAAAATTAAATATATGCGATTAAAAATAAACTCAAGTTGAATGCCCTGTTTCTGCGACCCCCTTCACTATTGAATTATACGAATTCATCAGCATGTATTAATACATTTATTTTTATGATAGAAAAAAAAATCTACAAGGGATCAAAACATTTGTATTTATGATATATTTCATAAACTTAAACTAAAGTGTTTATGCAGCTTAAATACTTTTCAGAAAATGTAATTAATTTTTGTAATATTTGTTCTTTTGCTATTAGAGAATGCATTGCTGTAAGGCTAAACTAAAAACACATGCTAAATTTAGTACAAGCATTACTTATAAGCTTTTGCATTAGAAAATGATGACAAAACATTCGAGGAACAATCATTAGGCGAGTCTTCGGTTTTCAACTCAAAATATAGGGTCATTATGAATTACTTTTACAACTTTAGCATGCAATTAATCTTAAAAGAAATAATAGAGCCAAGTTACGTTGTTTGTTAATGTAACAGCAACATATAAAATTTTATTTGTACGCAGTTTTTTAAAAAAAATATTTTTTTTAAAATTAATTTTTAAAAATTATTAAAAAAAACTACTTACAAATAAAACTTCATGTTACATTGTACATGTGACATAACTTGGCTGTCTAATTTTCCATAGGTTTTATTGCGCGTCAAAACTTTAAAATTAATTCCCATATTCCCATCCGCAGAAGACAGTTCAGTGAGTTAAGGGTTTTGGAATGTTGTGTTGAATGGTTCGTTAACGTTTTTGAAAAAAAAAAAACTGCGTTTAAATAAAACTTTATGTGTAGCTGTTACTTGTAGAAGCAACATAACTTATCAACAACATAACTTATCAACAACATAACTTATCAACAACATAACTTATCAACAACATAACTTATCAACAACATAACTTATCAACAACATAACTTATCAACAACATAACTTATCAACAACATAACTTATCAACAACATAACTTATCAACAACATAACTTATCAACAACATATCTTATTATTTTAGGTTTTATTGTGTGTCACACTTGTCAAGATAATTTTGAAAGACTTGTGAAGGAGAGGGAGAAAGATTATAGTGTTGTAATTTTAGCATTGTTGGGATTTTGGTGTTTTGATTTTGGTGTTTAAATTTTGGTGTTTTGATTTTGGTGTTTTAATTTTGGTGTTTTGATTTTGGTGTTTTGATTTTGGTGTTTTGATTTTGGTGTGGTTTTGGTGTTGTGATTTCAGCGTTGTAATTTTGGTGTTGTGGTTTTGGTATTGTGATGTTGGTGTTGTGATTTTGGTGTTTTGATTTTGGTGTTTTGATTTTGGTGTTTTGATTTTGGTGTTTTGATTTTGGCGTGCTTTTGGTGTTGTGATTTTGGTGTAGTGATCTTGATGTTGGGATTTTGGGATTGTGATTTTGGTGTTGTGATGTTGGTGTTGTGAATTTGGTGTTGTGATTTTGGTATTGAGATTTTAGTGTTGTAATTTTAGTGTTGTGAGTGTTTGGTTTTGTGACTTTAGTTTTAAGATTTTGATGTTTTCTTTTTATTTGGGTTATTGTCGGTATTTTAATATTATCGTGATTATGATGTTGTCAAATTATTAAATTATTGTTGGAATTTTGTATAAGGGATAGTGTCTAGGATAAACTTGTCTAGATCCATTTGTTGAGTATTTTCAAACTAACATATTTTAATCATTTCCTGAAAGGTTGCCAGAAAATATGCTTATTAAATTGTGTACATTTACAATTTAAATTCATTTTTAAAAGTTTTTATAAATTTAAATAATTTGTTCTTTCTCATAATTTTAAAACTAACTTTAAAAATTAAAAGAGAAGGTTAAAGGAGAATACATGATGATTAATTTATAACTAAAACAAGTCATTATTTTTTAACTATATTGAAAACCAGGTGTCAACCTTTTTCAAATAAAGAAAGGTGAATACAGGTAGCTAATCTTACATAGTCAGAGTTTATGTGTATTTACAGAAATATACACCGAGTTAGAAACGGTTGCTTAAATTTTATTAAATTTTCGAGAAATACCTTCTAAACACACTTTCCGTCAGTTTTTCACAGACTACGAAATCATCAAATATATTTCGTAATGTTTAACTGATTTAATTACCGACTATTTTTAGAGAAATTAATTATGTAATCTTAAGCAAAAAAATTAATCGTAAGATATTAAAAACTTCCGTTAACTTCTAGTAACCATTTTTGTGTGTGCATCAAAGGGATTTATTATCTTACAGATAAAAGGAGAGGGATCCGAAAAAGTATTCTAGAGTTTACCTATTTTTTACAAACATTATGAATTTGCCTATTACAAGGCTACCTTCATAGGATTGTTGTTTAAAAGATTTTATTCACTTGTAAAAATAATCAAAGAATGAAAAACTCGCTCGTGGATACTAGACTAAAATTTAACACAGATATAATAATTGCAGTATCTTTCGAAATTTTTGGAATTTTGAAATATTTGCGTTAAAAACTTTTTCTTTAAAATCTCTCTCTGATGATCTATGGTAAAAAACTAACAATATAAAATTTTAGAAAATTTGAATCACAATTTAAAAATTAAACATTAAAAAAAAACCAGAAAAAAATACTATTTTTATCATTTTAATTTATTAATTACTTATTCACAACACACTGCAAAAATTACGAAAAAATTAACTATTTATTTATTAAAATATAAAACATGAACAATATCTTAGTGTCGAAAATATTTTATAAAAGATTATACTACAGAAAGTAGAAAATGAACTTAATACGTAAATGCATAGGTCGAAATTTAGTGTACGCTATACCGGCCACAAGGTCTGAAGGAGTTAAAGCATCATAAATTCATCTTTAAAATAGATAAAATACCTTGGAGTCTATTCCAATGACTTTTCCGCATTCGTCGCAAGAATTTGAAAAGACTTGCTCGTAGCACCTGGTGCAGTAGGGGTGGTCATCCCTCAGGACATAACGTTGTCCGGTCAGAGTTTCATCACACTGCCAGCAACAGAAGTGACTCGAATGCCAATCTTTGGACATCGCCTTCGTGTATTCTCCAGAGAAAATGAGCTGAGGAAGAAAGAATCTATGAGAATGGCAAACAATGAAGTTCTGCTTATGTAGGAGAATCTTATATATGTACGGACAATTGACAAGTTACCTTTAATTATTTTATGAGAAATTGCTATTAATTTTCATAGATTAACGTTATTGAAGATTTTAGAAAAAAACGTGGGTGTAATAACTAGACAGCTCCAGTTTTCAAAACATTTCAGGACGTACTAAACACATAATGTTTCTCAAATCGCAGCAGACACCTACACCTTCTTTCCCTTATATATCTATAGCCATTGCTTAGAGCTGTCTGATTCTTGCACCAATCGATAAAAGATTTTAGGAATAAGTGTAAATCAGAACAAAGTGGAGCTGTCTAGTTCTTGCATCAATTCCTTGTGAAACAAAGACTCCCTTCGCCCTTAAAAACTATTGTTATTTCTTTCTGCTTTCAATCCTGTTTGAAAAAGACGCCTTTAAGTTGAAATAAGCGATTTGGCTATAAAATCATTTTTAGGAGGCATAAATCTCCTTGACACTACATTTTGAAATTCATTTTTAATAATTTTATAGTACATGAAGATAGTGTTCTTCAATGCAAGAATAAAATTATAGTTATATTAATAACTAAATTTAAAAACTTTGAGGAGGAGAAGATTTTAAATGAAATTATTACTGAATGCATACTCCTTTGTCACCAGTACGCTGCTTTGAAATTAGTACAGATTTTTCTACTTAAAATGAATATAATGCTAATATTTTCCGCTCTGTACGATGTCATTTTTAACATTAAGCTTATTGCAAAATTTTATAAAGACTCTTAAGTATTGATAAAAATGCATTTTAAATATTAATTTTTTTTATGAATCAGTGTTTCGATTGACAGTGTAAAACACTTCTTAAAAAATATTATATGGAGTATGATATTTTATATATGGATTATTATCATACGATATTTTTTTTCAAAAACTTCATATAATGCTCCACATAAATTGAAGTTAGTAGGCAAAGTATTGGTGCTATGGAATGTGAACTAGTTTTGTTTTACCTGGTACTAATGTTACAAGCTATTTTAATTAAAAGTTGAGAAATGCATACATTTGACGTTGAAGAAGACAAAGCAATAATAATAATTTTTGGTAGAAAAGTAGCCTCATACTTAAATCCGTGTCTATCACTTTATTAAAAAAAAAAAAAAGCTTTATGTTAAAAAATTTCAAAATTTGCAAAATTTTAGATTTTTTTTTCTTAGTATACATAAAAATATAGAGATTTTCTTTTACTACTAACCATAGTAACTAGAATGTAAGATTTTGAATTATCTATACTTCATCTATATATTTTTAATACAGCGGATATTAATTAAAAATTTGCAGTGTTGCACTAAACTTTCTCTCTGAATTAAAAAAAATCTTTAGTTTTTTGACCATAGAAATCTGCGGTAATCATACGCCTGGTTTCTTTAAATTAATTTCTTGTTAAAATCTTGTCTCTATCTTTAAATTATTTCGGTATTCAATAATATCAACTTTGATTTTTGAATTAATTTCAGAATAAATTTTTCGCATAAATTATTGTTTGCTATTCTTCTTGCTGATTACTTCAATTTTTTTAATAACTTCAATTATTTTTAATTTATTATCTTAAATTATCGAAACTATGGAGCAAGTCCTTAATTGGTAGAGTTTTACATTAAAAATATGTTTAAAAACGAAGTTTATTTTTAATGTATTTATTTTCCAATTATTTTATTCAGTTTCTTATTGGTATGCACTGGAATCAAATCACATGTTTTAGCATAGCATTATTCGACACAAATTTTCTTCTGATATTTAAACTCTTTCATTTGACTCATATTTAATCAAACTTAATTCGGTAGATTCTGGAGTTGTCTAAAGAAATTGTATATCAAAATGTATCGTTTTTTTTAATGATATTCATTCGAAGATTTAATCTTATTTTTGTAATGTCTAATGTAATGTTATTCACATTTCAGAATTGACACTTTTCAGAACAGAATATTAATAAGAATTACTCTCTGGGCAAAAATATCATGCTCAAGAACGGTCAATTACTTTTTATGGAACAGGTATAGCAATTTATAAATTAGTACAGCCTTTTATTTTTTTTGTGAAATAGATGAAACGTAAACATAGTCTAGTTGGAGACAAGACAGTATAAATATCCAGGGGTGGCGAGCTTTGTTAAATATTTTAAATGCTTTATGCAGTATTTACGAAGTATGGCCACGCTTTGATCATACTGAACATTCATTGAAAACATTAAAATATAACTATTTTTAATATTTTAAAAGTTGAAGATCAAAATTAATACTCAGTGTCAGAATATTAGGGTTTGAATATAAAGTTTATAAGTAAGGTTTACTTTAAATATAGCGTCATTATTCATCAATTCAAAGACATAACACATACGACGATGGCACGAATGTGAGGAAGTTGAAACATAAAATTTAAATCTCAACAAAAGGGGTCTAGAACACACTGGTCACCAGAGAAGTAGACGAGCGTTAGTATGTAGGGGGCTGAACTTCATAGCATATTTAAATTATTTAATTATATTAAAATTAAACTTGTTATTATTAGAAAATTCACTGTCAGAGAAAAAGCCAAGTAATTGATATTTAAAACGGTATAGTGTTATTTTTTTTATTATAGAGTTACTTAAAGTGCCTATTGACGAATGAATTTATATTTGAGGAGCGTGCTTGCAAAAACAAAAGTGTTAAAAAATATAACAAGTGACAAAAGCATTGGATTTTATAAAAAACGATTAGGTATATCTGTTTTTGCAAAAAAAAAATATTTAAAATATCCTTTCTATTTTAAAACTTGAAAAATTTAAGCTTCATAGAAATGCATTTACCAAACGTTTTCGAGGTTTTCTGGGATTTGTGATGGGACTGACATGTTTGGTTTTGCATGCACGCTTCTTTTTAAAAAGGATATTAAAATCTCTGCTAATTCAAAATAAATAGTTAAACTTTAATTGTTAAACATGACATAACACTTATCCATACAATACCTATTAATATTTTTATTACTCTGACCTATAAAACTGTAGTACAGTAATCAAAAAAAATAATATTCATCCTCTTTTAAAAAAAATTTACCAAATAGGCAAAGTAAGTGAGTCAGATGGATTTTATTATATAATTAAAATTTATTTGCATTTTATTGTTTAGGTTGTTTCAATACAAACCTTAAGCGCACTTATATTTAAAACTAAAACTTTAAAGCAGTTAATCAGTTATCCATTACATATTTTTTTAAAGTTTTTTTTCCACAATTGAAATATTTAAAATCATAAACATTATATGCAAAGCAAAAAAAAAAACGTATTATTAAGACTTGAAAGAGATATGTAACATTAACTAAAATTCAAAGAATGATTTGAAACTTAAAATAGTGACAAAAAGATGAAAAATTAGCGAAAGTTTTTTCTGAGTCGTTTGCTCTCTCTCTCTCTATAACACAACTCTAACTAGAAACTACTTATACCCAAAGACGAATAGTTGTCTTATTTGAAGGATCTAATGATAAATTAAACACTAGAGAGCCATTGTTATTTAACCACCATTTACTCAAGCAAGCATGGAGTCCAGAAATCCAAGGCACCCTGACACACCCTAAATCATCTCATCAAGCAGAAATAAAGACATCACTTATGCTCAACACACAGTCTCTTTGTAAAGTGAAGTAAAAAAAACCAAGAACTTACTGAGCAGCAGGAGTATCGTGAGCGTCCGATAGGATAGCTAACCAAGCGATGAATGCATTGAAAGAAACTCTGTAGCATAGACGTGGGCAGGCGTTATTTTGGAGGCAAAGATTAGAGCTTGAGAGTGAATTTATGGCAAAGCCGAATCATCCTGAATGCGCTAATCAAGGCCTGAAGGAGTTAGGGGGGGGCTAAAAATAATTTAAAAATCTGTTGCCTCTCTATCAGCTGTTGCTTGACGTCTGAGATCGCGATCTGCGGTTTGTTTTGTTGTGATGCATTCGCGGATCGTTCAAATGGTTCATTGTTAATTTGTTGTGTAATTGCGCAGGTCGTTGGGTTGATGAGGAGGGAATGCTGGGGGAATGTCCGTGATGGAAATGAACTGCAGAGTAATTCGGTTGGGTAATTGGGATTTCTTTCCGTTCGCTTTGATGTGGGTTAGCGGTTGTTTGATGACTAAACTAATGATCCCTTTTGTTGTGAAGCATTTGCACACTATTTACGTGCTTAAATGATAGATTAGTTTTAAGTGTGTTAATTGAATCGTCAGGTTTAAAAAGGGAATAAAGACCAAAATGGCTTTTTTGTGCTTTTGAGTATCTCCAAGCTTCCCTTTACGCGTGAGTGGTAAGAAAGAAACAAAAAACGGCCCTAGAGGCAGTTATAGGACCTTGAATTTACCGTAAACTTTAAGAAGGGAATGAATCCCGGACTTATTCACGTAGATGCAAAAGCAGCTATATCCATGATGGATTTCGATGCAAAATTAGTTATTTACGGCTAATGTGAACGGGATTTATGATTGGTTGGAATGTGGATAAAATGGATTTTTAAAAACAAAAACAAGATGGTGAGGCACACATTTACAAAACCAGTTAAATCCTTAATCCATTTGCACAAAAAATTATGTGAAAATTAAAATTCATATTATAACTTATTCAGTAATCTGAGAATTTAAACATTTTAATGAAAAATTGTTGTAGTGCTCTTGAATTTTACAAAAAAAATATTAGTTTATTAACATTAGTTAAGTTTTGATAGTTTTTGGCTATTTAGTCAAAAAAGTTTAAAAATGCATATAGCTGCTTATCATTCTGTGCTAGTCAAATATTATCTTTTAACCTTCCGAGAACTGAGAGGACAATCAAAATTGTAAAGTTGTTTTTTGCTGAAAAACAGTTTAATTGATATTTCCATCGCATGATTTTTTATTAAAATTAAAATTATTTTATTATATAATTTTAATTAAAAACAACAACACTTTAGATTTGAAAAAGGTTTCAACGTAAGAATTTCTTATTAACTTAAAATTATTACACATTGTAAACAAACATTGTACAACCATGGACGATTATAGAAGTTTTAAACGCTTATAGTATTATTGTTTAGTTATATAAAGCAAAACATTGTTATTTTTCCTATATTCCATTGGGTAAATGACATTCTACTATAGAAAGAGGCATGGAAGTGGGCCACTGGAGCCGGGCTCTTCCCAAATCAAATATAACAAAATTATATTTGAAACATTTGTGCTCCATTGCAAAAATTCGCCATTAATTAATACATTCATTAAATGAAGCAGTTCATGTAATAATGGTGTAACTCACTTTTAACTTGCGCTACTTTTTAACTCTGTACGATTTTCCATTCGTATATTATAACTGTTTTAATATATCTCATTCACTTAACATTGATGAAAATATCGTTTGCAACATAAAAGAAAGTTTTTATAAGTATTATCAAATTGATAATAATTATCAAATTAAACAAATCTGATGACGTCAAGTGTATAATGTCTATAACGTAAAGGACATTCTTTTTAATTTGCACACGATATTTTCCTCAATGTAAAGTGAATGGGATACAATAAAATAGTTATAATATACGAATGAAACATCGTACAGAATTAAAAATGGTTACGTTAAATTTATAATTTTTCAAACTCTGTAAATTTCAAAACGTTATGTTATTTATTTACGGAGTATTTCTTATAAAGACCAGCATTCTAATTGATTTACAGTTTTATATTATCAGATATTCACTTTTCACAGTTGATTACAATTGTTTTACTGTTGCCACTTCGTGAAACTTCGCTGGGACACACTAAACAATGTTATAACATTTAAACAAAACATCATAGGGACATGAAAGTGGTCACGTTAAAATTCTAATATTTCAAATAAACTTTGTAGTTACGGAACTTTTCTTGTACTGACATCCGGACGCAGTTAGGGGAATTTCAGTATGCGGAGATAGTAATAGTGTAAATCAAAGGAGACTCACAATACTATTATTTAAACCGCCTCAAATATGTGTTTATGTACAATTAAATGGTTCTAAACTGTCCACAATTATCAAATTGAATTTCATAACTTTTATGATATTGCATCATAGCTTTTATAATATTGCGTAATAACTTTTATAAGTATTTTTACTATTTTTAATACGTTTAATTTTAAATTTTAAACTCTATCCTATTGATAATCCTGTCTTTTTTTAAAAATATATTCGCATAAAATATCATAAAATTGAAATTTTTTTATGATTTTCGGTAATTATTTAAGTTGAAGTTCGCTTGAAAGAAATTAAATTGCATAAAATCGATCAAAGAGTTAAATGAAAAGGAATCAAACACTCAAATCTACATATACATTCTAAAATTTTACTAAAAATTATAACCTTATACTTTTCGCTAAAGAAAATATTTGGAATTTTTTTGAAGAGCTATCACAGTTATTTATTGTATGTAAAAATTCTCACATGTGCGCAATGTTGAACGATACTCACTCCATGTTACAATTTTGTCTAAAAAAAGGGGAATACATTTACAATTCAATTTGTAGATATGAGCGGTTTGGCTGTCAAGTGTTATAAATCTAAAAACGTAGTTTCGAGGAAACAGAGTTTAAAGTTTGCAACTCACAGTGGCTATAATGTTAAGTCTTTTGACATTCAATACAAACACGAAATTGATTTAAAATATCTTATAGACTGTGGTAGAACTACTCGCAAAATTTACTGCTAAATAAGGCTTACATTTTATTTAACCAATAAAAAATGTTTAAAATGCTTAAATATTTATTCAATTTATCAGATTTGTTTGAAATCAAATGTTTGAAAATATAATCAATTCAAAAACATATCTTACATAAAAAAAAATTAAAGCTCCTTAATACAAAAATATTCTAACAACTTCATTGACAAACTTTAAACTAAAGTAATATATTACAGTTCCTTATTTATAATTCTTCTCTACGTTTTTCTGAAAGTTTAAAATTTTTATTATTCCAAATTATAAATTAAAATTTGACAATTACTTTTGAAGCTTATATCCAGATTAAATTCACTTTACATACAAAACCAACAGAAACCGAACCTCCTTTAGAAATACGATTCCAAACTAGATAACGAACCCTTTTCTTTCGTTTTCTAAATATACAAAGCCCCTTTGAGTGTTTTTTTTATGATATTCGTTCCGCTTTTCTTCCTTAGATCCCTCGTCTATTAGTTCTGAAACGTATTGGGTTGTCAACTACTGTGTGAAAAGACGCTTTGGTGGATTGCCAGGTAGAATTGGATACAACGAAACCTCTATGAACTGTGTTGTCGTTAGAAGCTCAGGAGTCGGAAAAGATCTTTCATCAATGAACAATAAGATCATACAGGGAGACTTTCACCAGATAATTCTGGTGGTCTTTAATATACAAAGTTCGGTCCTTTTTACGTGTTTTTTAAGATAAATTTCTTATCTTTTTTGTTAGAAAATACCAGTTTAGGGGTATTTTTATGGTCTTTCGTAAGGATTTAAAGTAGGTGTTGATTTAATAAAGAAAATAAACTGTAAAATTGCATATTTAAATTAAAAAGTTCTAAGGAATCTCACATCTACGTTCGGTCAATAGAATTTTTTTTCAGAATAGAAATTTTTTTCTCTCCAAAATCTATATGCTTGGATTTCAACTTTCTTATAAAACATAGATTCACCACATCATATATATATATATATATATATATATATATATATATATATATATATATATATATATATATATATATATATATATATATATATATATATATATATATATATATATATATATATATATATATATATATATATATATATATATATATATATATATATATATATATATATATATATATATATATATATATATATATATATATATATATATATATATATATATATATATATATATATATATATATATATATATATATATATATATATATATATATATATATATATATATATATATATATATATATATATATATATATATATATATATATATATATATATATATATATATATATATATATATATATATATATATTTCAATTGCAACTACTGCATGGAAATATTTGCATTTTCTTGTAACATTACAACTACCCAATTAAATAAATTAGCAGAACTCTGATTAAAACAAGGTCAAATATTTCTAAGAAAACAAAATGCATAGTTCAAAATTATAAAAAAAACAAAAATGCAAAAAAAAAAATTGTACATTTAAAGTATTTTAATCATTTTGTATATTTAAAGTATTTTAATCGGAAATAAATATTCCATTCCGTTTTTTTTATTTTAAGGTAAAGAAATCATTTAGAAATTAGATTAAAGTATATTCTTAACAATTGTTGCGTAACTCTAATGAGGTTGGAAATGTGCGAAGCTATTTCCGAATAACAATTAAGAATAAGTAGGCTATTATTTCACAATTGGAATTAAATTTCGATAATTCAATTTTGTATTTCTTTACTTCAAACAATCCTGTTTAACAAAGGATTGTTTCAAGTGCAAGAATTATAGCTTATTCCACAAGAATTATTACTTAAAACTTTATAAAGAATATAATGTGACATTAAAGAACATATCTTAAACACTTTACCAAACAAATTAAATAATAAAATGTATTGACTTTTGTGGGAGGCGTTTGAAAATTTCGACAAATTTATACAGTTAAATCTTGTATCATATTCTTATATCAAAAGTCATATACTTGTCTATTAAAAAAATGAATAAATATGCCCTTTTGTATTTAAATTTAAACTTACCAATATAATTGTTTCAAATTGTAAAAAAATAAAGTATTAAAGTTAATGAATAACGAAAGAATGACCTATTTTATTAATTTAAAGCAATTTTCTTATTGTTCTAAAAAAAGTTTAAAGTACAAAAAAAAACACAAACATCCCAGATATGAATCCCAATTGTTGCGCAAACCTAATTTGTAATTTAAAATTAGTGTTATTTGGTTATTTGATATCGATTCAATTTTAAATGAGATTTTTCATGTATTTTATATTCAATTAAATAAACTTTTGAAAGGCAGCCTTGCTTCAAAAAATAACTATGACTAATCTTACGTCTGCGAAACATTTCAGTTGCTCTATATTCGAATTCTTCGTAATAATTAACCTCAATACTTTCAAATACGAAAATAAATATTGCTGGATTTGTCATTAATTTTAAAGTTTACAATGGTAATTTGATTCTTTTGTGCATTGAACTTGAGAATCTTCAATGTCGTAATGCTATACATATACCAGTTTGAATATCAATGGTTTTATAATTATAGAATTTATTCACGTGTGGTTTGACGAAAATTGTTCGATATTTGAGGGAATAAATTATAAATTTTGTTTTGAAAATTCTGATTTTCAGGTTTTTAGTCATATTTCATGCATTACTTGACTGAGCTTATTCCATACTTTCTAAGACCAAATTACCTCATTTTTCTCCTCTGTAATCTCAACGGGCCCGTCCATTTTTTCGTCATATTCCACTTTAACGGTCTTCTTCTTGGTCTTCTTGATCTTCTTGACTTCGGTGTTGTCTTCGGACATGGTGGATCGTGGTTGTCGGACTCAAACTTAAGGACTCGACACTTCAGAAGGTTTGACACAAGTATGATGGACTTCCCGCCTTTGTGCGATCGTACAGGGGAAAAAATTCGTCTCTTGACATGGTTGCCTTTATAGAAGATAAAATAGAACCACCGCCAAAATGGCTGACGTCGCCAAATGAACTTCATAACACATTATTTTTAAGTCAGCTTCCTTTCATCCGGCTCAGACTTTTTATTCTAAGTTGATTCCATGAAAAGATTTTAGCTTCTAATGCCGAGATAAAGATGCCTTGTGAAAATCTCTGAGAGTGAAGAAACTATTTGTCATTCTTCTTATCTCATGTCTTCTTGGTCATTTTTCGTCCTTAACTTTTAATTATTTAAGTAAAATTACAATTTAATGATATACAGTTGGAAGTAGGGGTTGCATTAGGCTACATGAAATTTGTATATTTGGTATTTGTGTTATATAACGATTGAATTTATATAAGTACAATTTCATATACTAGACATATGAGGAGTGCATCAAACAAACAAAACCTGTCAGTCAGATTGCAAAGCGCAGAAAGAGACAAAACGTTTAGTACATGTATGTATTTGCTAAAACATCCAGTTTTTAAAATTTTAAATTAAAAAGGATTTTTTTGGAAATATTGAGTATTGTTTGCAAAATCGGATACATGGTATCTTTTTTTATATATAAAACTCAACGTTTATGTAATTTTTTTCAAAGACATTCTTAATTTAGCATGACCAATACTCATATCTGTTCATATGCTAATCATGAAGTACTTTCAATATAATTCAGGTCCCTTCTTGACTAAGATTTCAACAGATTGTAAAATGTATAGAAAGGGCATATATCTATTACAACAAAAGTAAAATTTAATTTGAAATAAAAATAATAATGTTTATAATCTGTTTTGTTTGAGTTTGGAGAAAGTTAAATACAGTAGAACTCCAATAATCCGAACTCCAGTTATCCATATCAAACAAAGCGGATCGCCTAATTTCCGGATCCGGAAAAAAAGTGGATCGCCTAATTTCCGGATCCGGAAATTAGGTGATCCACTTTGTTTGGTATGGATACCTGGAGTTCGGATTATTGGAGTTCTACTGCGTTTAACTTACTCCAGAATAGCTTCGAAAAAAAAATCTGCAAACATTTAAAAGTTCCACATTTTAAAAGTTTCTTATCGGTGAATGATATTATTTTAATAGTCATTAAAATACAATACACATTAAAGCAAAATTATTTTTTTTACTAAGAAATAACCTTTATTCGGGAATTATCCAATTATCTGGATATTCGATTATCCGGATGGGATCTGATCCCAATTGATCCGGATTAATGGAGTTATACTGTATTATAACTATTTAATATTATAAATAGGATAAAATACATAAAATTTAAAATTATCTAGAAGTAGTTAATTTAAATTATAAAGTGGAAGGTAAAATAACGATCATAGAAAGTTCTGTAACTTACAAAAAACTTTAAACCAATCTACTGTCACCGAATATAAAGAACACTGTAGCGCGAAGAAGTTCTGTATTTGAGAATCTTACAATTAAAAATAGTCTCGTAGACTTCAAAACATTTTTGTATTTATGTAATGTTTACCACAAAGTGTTAAAAAATATATCAATCAAAATAGCATATGTCGTCTGCTAAAAATAGAGTAATATTATATGATAAATGATGTCTGCCGTTCGCCTTCAAATAATTGCTGCACGTGAGCCAAAGGTGTGAGTGAAAGAGTGTCGAAGTGAAGATATGACAATGGCTTGGCATCTTTTGCCAATTGTTTCTCTGTTCTACGCTTGCAGGATGCTAAGAATTGAGGCACATCCAGTTATGACGCAATAGAAGCGGATCACATTAACTGCTTTCAGTCGAAACGGTCACAGGCCAAATAAAAATGTACTTAGATTACTTACTGCAATTATAATGCGAAACGTTATAATGAAATCTATGCGATGTGGTAATTTTAATTTTCAAGTAAAACTAGCATTTTTTAATGCATGTCATATTTTTGTGGGGTTTTATAGCTTAAGGGGACACAAAATGTTCAGAATGTTGTTTTTCCTTCATGAAACATAGTTGTTTTCAAGAATTAATTGCATTTATTTTGCATAATATAGAAAGAAACGCTTGATATATGTTAATATTTTTATAATGTTGAAAAACATATAAATAATTTTTAAAGTATAATAATTATTTAATTTCTTAAAGTACAATATTAAATTATATATAATTATTTAATTTCTTAAAGTATAATATTAAAAAGTACATAATTATTTAATTTAATTTCTTAAAGTATAATATTAAAAAGTATATAATTATTTAGTTTTCAAAAAACTTGCTATTAATGTATTGTGTTAACTTGTTCTCACGATCATTAAAAATAGTTTTATAATATTTGTACAATTTTAATTGTAAAAGATTCAAAAGACTTTTGACTAGAAGACTATTTCACACAAACATAAAAAAAACCATTTAAAATGTTTTTGAATTATATTTTTTTCAAACAACGTTGTAAAAAAATTCTCCACTTTGAAAAAATATGGTTAAAAACATATTTTTTTTTTGGGGGGGGGGGGGGGGGTCCGGTGTAGTGTATAGTTTTTATTAAAACTTTTGCATTTAAAATTGTAATGTTCTAAAAATATTTTTAATTATTGTGCGTGATAGTTTATAAACATTTTTTGGAAATTAAATAATTATATATTTTTAAATATAATACTTTAAGAAATATGTGTTTTTCAACATTATAAAAATACTTCCGTAAAGCTAATGTTTTGTTGTCAAATAATTTATTTAAATTGACCGATAATGTAAGTTACAATTAATTCCTGAAAACAACTATATTTTCTGGGGGAAAACGTCATTTTGAACATCCTATGTTCCCTTAAGTTCTTAAAATCAGACCCGTCAAATGACTTTAATTGGATGTTTAATTTTTTTATTAAAAATAATAATATTCATTGTTCGAATATTTCCATAAAATATAATATAAATTAATAAATTTACATAAGAAAATTCAGTAATTTAAAGAATTTTCCGATTTGTAAGCAAAATTTCCAGCTTTCTCCTTCAACATAATATATTTTAATTAGTATATAATTGTAGCAATAAAATATATCTATTTGTCAATTATAGATGATAATATCGGTATCGTTTTTGCGAAAAAAATATCAATATTTAATTGTCGAGATATATTTGTAGAAAATTATTGATTTCCATATTTATATGAAATTACAGTATTTTAATGTTTAATTGTAGATACTATGTCAACTGTAAACATATTTAAATGTAAGTCATATTAAGTCTTTCAATAAATGGCGTTATCTCACATAGCATTTTATCTATATAAATTAATGTAACTTATTAAGCTTTCAAACATTATCGTTTCGAAAGTAAGCATGGATGATTTAGAAACAAATGAAAATATATTTCTTTAGAAGTGAACTTATAAAGTTTAATATATAAAATCCCGAATTTCACCCACACACAGTGAGACTTTGACTGCTATTTTTATCTACAATAATTAACGATGTGATGCTAGTATTATTTGTTGTTATGCTTTTAAATGTTTTAGTATAAAACTTTCTTTGATTTGAAAAATACTAAGAAAATGTTACAACACAAAATTTCTTAACCATCTGTGCGTAAGAGTCGTAGATTTTTGTTCGTGGATATCCAGTTTTCCCCTCAATGCTTTTACCTATTGCAGTGGAAAAAACTTCACAGTTCCAATATTTCTTTTCCTACTCAAAGAATTTTAAGCAATGGAATGTTAAGCAACGGAACGCAAATCTACCTATGCAAGTTTTTAAAAAGATTAAATACATTTGATAAGAAATTAGGGAAAAAGACATGGATGGTTTTGCAAAGAAAATTATAACAGACACACAGTTAGTCCCTTTGAATTCTGACTCCAAATAATTTATCAGAAAAATAATTCGCATATTTCTTGCAGTGGGAACAACTGTACAGTTCTGATATGTCTTTCTCTACTCAAAAGGTTTTAAACAATGGAATGTTAAGAAACGGAGCACAAATCTACCTATGCAAGTTTTTAAAAATAAGAACTAAATTTTATAAGAATTTAGCGGAAAAAAACATGGATGGTTTTGAAAAGAAAATGATAACAGACACACAGTTAGTCCCTTTGAATACTGACTCCAAATAATTTATCAGAAAAATAATTCGCATATTTCTTGCAGTGGAAACAACTTTACAGTTCTGATATGTCTTTCCCTACTCAAAAGGTTTTAAACAATGGAATGTTAAGCAACGGAGCACAAATCTACCTATGCAAGTTTTTAAAAATAAGAACTAAATTTTATAAGAATTTAGCGGAAAAAGACATGGATGGTTTTGAAAAGAAAATGATAACAGATACATAGTTAGTCCCTTTGAATTCTGACTCCAAATAATTTATCAGAAAAATAATGTGCATGTTTATTGTAGTGGAAACAACTGTACAGTTCTGATATGTCTTTCCACTCAAAAGGTTTTAAACAATGGAATGTTAAGCAATTGAGCGCAAATCTACCTATGTAAGTTTTATAAAAGGAGAACTAAATTTTATAAGAATTTAGAGGAAAAAGACATGGATGGTTTTGAAAAGAAAATTATAACAGACACACAGTTAGTCCCATTGAATTCTGACTGCGCATATTTATTGCAGTGGAAACAACCGTATAGTTCTGTCTCTCTGATATGTCTTTCCCCACACAAAAGGTTTTTAAAAATACCATTAATTTTTTTAAACAACGAATGTTAAGTAACGTAGCACAAATCTACTAAAGTTTAAATTTTTAAATGAAATTTAAAAGTGTTTAATAAGAATAATATTTTATAAGAATTTAGTCGATGGTTTTGCAAAGAAAATTATAACAGTCACACAGTTTATCCTTTTGAATTTGACTTCCAAATTATTTATCAGAAAATAAAATGTAGAACATGATATTGTGCATGAAATTAATGACAGTAAATTTGGCATCATATCAATAAAAATAAAACCTAAAAAAACTTATAAAAATAATTATATACTTTTCAGAAACACTAATGCTGAAAAAAAACCTAAATCACTTAATTCAAAGTTGGGCTGGTTTAAGGAATCGCACAGGATCCACTAAATTCTTATAAAAAAAAATATTTTTATTAAAATATTTTTAAGATAATTTATAATTTTAAGTATTGGCATGTATTATCTACAACCCGAAAACGTCAATTTCATTAAAAAAAATATTAAATCTGATATAAAGCCTTTTAACGTAAAAAGCGATGACAAACCACTTCAAATGATTTATGTCATCCAAATTAAAGAAAGTAACGGGCAACGAATAACGACCACAAATATATTACAATTTTCAAAAACATCTCCAACCCCACTATGCATACATAATAAATGCTCGCCAAATGTGGTAGGACAATATTTTCCGTTTTCTCTTCGAAAAAGTGCTTAGCTTCGTCTCGAAAACGCCTCCTCACTCTTGTCCCCCCTCTCCTCCCCCTCCCACCTCCAAACGAAATTGTAACGGCTCCAGGAATATCACACGAGAGTCCTAGATCTAGCCCGGCTTTGCTCTCAAGGAGGAGCGGAGGCCATAAAAGGATGCTGCATTGGGGAGAGAATTCAAGACCCTGTGCTCAGAGAATTCAACTCAGTTGCCGGAGACACCTAGAAAGGATTTCGAAGAGTGATCAGCTTTCGGAAATGCGGAGGATTCGCGTGTTTTGAGGTGTTTGCGATTAAGGGAGCCCCGTGCCCCAAATTCTAATTTGTTTATTATGAATTCAGAAATACCATTTTTTTTATATTATTAGAACTACTTTTTCTGAACAATAATCAAAAACAAAAATATATTTAAAAAAAAATATTTTTGTTATTTTTTTCGTTTTTTAAACTTAAATATAATTTTTTTAAAAAACACTACGACTCCGGAAATTTTTAATGTTTTTAAAAATCTTTAATTGATTAAATAACGTCTAAGTATGTACTACAGATGTATGAATATACTTTTGCAGATTTGGGTTTTAATAGTTTTCAAAACTTATTTTAAGTTCAAAACCTAAAAAATATTCAAATTTTTATGTTTAATAATTCGCAAAAAAATAATTTATAATTTAATTTAAAAAAGCTATTCAAACGTTTGTAAAACAAATATTAGAGCTTCAAAAACTATTAACAGTTTAGTTTTAAGCTAATTAGTTACAAAGCCTTCGCATTTTAATCGTAACCAAAATGTAAAAAATATATTTTGAGTAAATGACGATTGTTGCAGACGAAAAGTGTGTAGAAAGATAATAAATGGTATATAAACATCTATAAAAACATATGTTCTGTGTCTTTTACTGTTTTGAAATTTTGTACACTCCTTCTAATATATGTATAGCATCGCTTTATAAAGAAAAAAAAATTGCAATTTTTTCGGAATTTGGGGCTTGATCTTCCTTAATTTTGAGTAGTTGTTAGGGGGACGAAAGTGAATGGATCACTTATGGAAAAACAAATAATTGCAATTGGGATCGTCATTAGTTTTTGGTCCCATATAGAAAAAAAATTTAAAGGATGGTTTTTTTTCAGACAAGCGACATTAGATGGCATGTTGAGCGTGAATGGAAAATTGTCTGTTGACAGGTTAAAATATTTATAGCATCGTTTTATAAAGAAAAAAAATTGAAATTTTTTCGGAATTTGGGGCTTGGATCTCCCTTAATTCCGAGTAGTTGTTAGGGGGACGAAAGTGAATGGATCACTTATGGAAAAACAAATAATTGCAGTTGGGATCGTCATTAGTTTCTGGCCCATACAGAAAAAAATTTAAAGGATTTTTTTTTCAGACAAGCGGCATTAGATGGCATGTTGAGCGTGAATGGAAAATTGTCTGTTGACAGGTTAAAATATGTATATCATCGTTTTATAAAGAAAAAAAATTGCAATTTTTTCGGAATTTGGGGCTTGGATCTCCCTTAATTCCGAGTAGTTGTTAGGGGGACGAAAGTGAATGGATCGACGAAAGTGAATGGATCACTTATGGAAAAACAAATAATTGCAATTGGGATCGTCATTAGTTTCTGGCCCATATAGAAAAAAATTTAAAGGATTTTTTTTTCAGACAAGCGGCATTAGATGGCATGTTGAGCGTGAATGGAAAATTGTCTGTTGACAGGTTAAAATATGTATATCATCGTTTTATAAAGAAAAAAATTGCAATTTTTTCGGAATTTGGGGCTTGGATCTCCCTTAATTCCGAGTAGTTGTTAGGGGGACGAAAGTGAATGGATCACTTATGGAAAAACAAATAATTGCAATTGGGATCGTCATTAGTTTCTGGCCCGTATAGAAAAAAATTTAAAGGATTATTTTTTTTTCAGACAAGCGGCATTAGATAGCATGTTGAGCGTGAATGGAAAATTGTCTGTTAACAGGTTTCTGATATAATAAAAAAAATATTTTGTTTACGGAATCAGAATCTCATATATAAAACACATATTATATGCACGATCTTGTCAACTGCCATTCCATCAACGGCAAAATTAACTTTAAAAATGTGCGTTTTTACAGTAAACACGCATTTTATTGTAGCAAACATTTAAATGCAAAATTAAAAAAAGTAAGGTGCAAATGCTAAGTGATTTATAGGTAACATCCACTTTGAGAAGATGTTAACTAATACTCTAAGTTTATTTTTATGTCAAAATCTATATTAATATCAATGATAGAATATTTTTATTTCTTCACAAAAATTTGAAAACAACACTTAGCTGGTTTTTGAAATAAACCATTCAATTGCAAATTCGATCCTTAAAGTTATAAAGCATAGTATAGTGTAAACAAGGAAAAATATATTAAAAAATGTTAAAAACTGAAGAAGTAACATTTAAAAAAGTTGATTTTCAAAAGAAAATTATATTTAAAAAATAATTAATCATAAAAACAACTTTTTATTGCTTAATTTTTTTTTTCATTATAGCCTTTAAAAATATGTGTAAAATAATGATTTAATTAAGAAAAAAATTCCAAGAATACCGAGATAACAAAATCTAAACTTAAAATGAAAATGGTCAGGGTGCTATTTTAAGAAAAAAGTCATTTTTATGCGTAGATTTTTGAATCACGAAAATTGTATTTTTCAATATGTTTTTTTTTTGTCACAAATTTGATCGTTTTATGTTAACTTTATAAAACTCACGCATCGTGTTTAGAAAAAATTAAATTGTCAAAGGAAATAGAAATGGATAGCAAATGGCTTATTTACATCAAAATGCATATCCGTGTTTGATTTCTGAAAATCAAAACCTAAACAAAACCGTAGGATTATTGAAGATTAGATATTTAATATTAAATCTATAATGATAAGCAAATGTTCCTTTTCTTAGAATCCGAGGTCGAACATCCGCAAATGCAAGGTTTCATCAAATTCAATCTAATAACCTAATAAAAACGATTATTATAAGACGAAAACAATTTCAATAAACCGCATTCTTTGGAGAAATAGCGAGGTCAAAATACTGACGACTCTCTCAAAACTTGGCAGCATTTGATTGGCTGCTGATGATCAAGTTCAAACATTGAATACAGTCAAAATTATCAAAGGTTATTGAAGTCAAAAATATAAAAGGTTACTGGAGTTCAGAAAATATGCAACGAACCGAGAATTCTTATTCCCCAAAAACCAGTAAACACCAGTGCAGTGAACCGAGGAACCAGTTACCAGCAGATTCTGGAAGGGTAAAACTTCAGCACACTTAATTCCATAAGAGAACCAGTTTTTACGTAAGGTGCTTCTTTTCGTAGAAAAAAAGGGTTAGAAACTTCAGCTGTACTATAACGGGCGAGTTGATGTGAAATTTAAGGGGGTGGGTGGCATTTAAAGAAAACGCTGTATTACTACCCTATGATGGATAAGCAAAATTTCGAATTTGTAGGTTTGTTTTCACTGCAGAAGAGTTTAATTCATATTTTCAACACATTTCATTTTTTACAAAAATATTTTTTTAATTATCAGTAGAGAAGGTTTTCAACAGCCCTCTCCAGCAAAAAAATCCGCATAAAACCTTCAGCAAAATTTTGAAATTGAAGGTTTCATGCAGGAAAACTGCAGTTTATTTGAAGATCTATAAAATTAAAGGTTTTTGTTTCAATATCATTCATAAAAACTGTAAAAAAAACTACATAAAAACCTCCAAAAAAAATGCAGATAATTTAAAGATTTTATGCAGGGAAATTAAAAACTTAAAAAAATTAAAACCTTCAAAAAACCTTCGATTTGACAATTTTTATGAAGGTTTCATGCTGACTTTTTTTGCTGGGTCCTAATGCTTTAAATTTGAAAATTATTTCAAAAACAGATTTTTTATCAACTTGTATATTATGTGTACTATACTGGAGATACTCGAACGGATATACACGTTTGTATCCGTCAGGTGGTTTTCAAGGAAAAAGACGGACAGGGAGTGTTTCATTTTTAAAACTCCCAAAATGATAGTAATTCACCACCGTATAAAGGAGTTAGTGCACCTTAAGTATATTGGGGCTCAAATGTACTTACAATGACCATGTTGTGAGATTTGGTGCGTGGGGTATCTCTTTCCCTTGACATCTGACCGTAGTTTCAAATTACGAGGTAGTGATCCTTGATCTTTCATTTGAATAGGAGGGATCCGTAGCCCCGTGGGTACCGTCGTCAGTTAGCAACCAGAGGACTGAGAGTTCGAATGTGGCTGATAGAATAGACTTGACAAAAATGTTAAAATGATGTGAACTTGTGATCGGAGGGCTTCCAGATTCCCTGCGAAGTAACAATACGTCATACGAATTTGCCTCCAATTTCTACGGAGTGTATACGAGACCGGTACACGTTAAATCTGATCGGGGTCCAATGTCCTGAAGCCTATTGAGGTGGTTGCGTCGGATGCCAGCTCAGGTGTTGTCCTCGTCATCTGACCATCGTTAAATATACGAGGCATTACTCTCGGCCCTTTCTTTTAAGTTAGGCTCAAATTGCCCAATGTGCAGCTTTAGTGCGACGTTATTGAACGAAATCAAACCACTTGGGATAGATCCTGAACAGTAATTCAACCAGTAGGTGGCCCATAGGTAGAGTATTTTACTCATAATTTCAGGGTTGTGGGTTTAAATATCAAGTTTGATCATGCTAAGTTTGGTTTGGTTTGGTTAATTAACGTCGCACTAGAGCTGCACAGTGGGCTATTGGTGACGGTTCGGGGCCTATCTCGAAGGAAAGACCCGGGAACGATGCCTCGTATTTTTGAACCATGGTCAGATGACGAGGACAACACCTGAGCTGGCACCCAACTCCTTCAATAGACGTTGGGACTTTGGACCCCGATCAGATTAATCGTGCACCAGTCCCGTATACACGCCGTTAATATTTTGTGGATGTTCTGGACGACATTCTAGTATTTTTGTAGTGAAGTTGGCAACCCTCCGATCGCAATATCACTACTTTTTACTATTCTTTAGTCTAGTCCGCGCAAAGGTTCGAACCGGGAACCCTTTGGATTCCCAGCTGACGCCTTAATCCGCTCGGCCAATTGATCATGCTGAGACCTCGAGATTAGAGTGCAGCCAGTTGCGTTCCTCGTCGTCTGCAAAATACGTCCGCCGTGTACAAGGGACTGGTGTTCGTTAAATATTTCGAGGCTCACACGCTTATGTTAAGTGCCCGGAGTTCCAGTTCATGTAATGTCCTCGTCATCTGACCATGTTTCAAAATCACGAAACAGTGTTTCCGGGTCTTTCCTTCAGGATATATCCCGCACCGTCACCACCAACCTATTTGGTGGTGACCTATTTGGCGTTAATCCAACAAACCGAACTGTAAATCGACACGATTGAGTTAAAATTAAGTTAAAAGATTTTACTATGTAAAACAATAACATATTGGCTGAACTAAAAGTCCACAATTGAAAAAAAGTTATAATTTCAACCTGCCCCTTTACAACAATCTCCTATTAATACTCTTACTCTCTTATCTTATTCTCTTGCTTAATTATAGAGAATATGTCCCCGCGTTTTTAATCAATAAACGCCGCGCTTGACGTCCGAGTCAGTGGATTAGTTGGTTTACCTCCAAAACACTGAAATCAACCAATCCAGTGTCTCGAACTGCAAGCGGAGGGTCTATTGATAACAAACGCGGGGACATGTTGTCCATCTTGTTTTCAAAATGGTTTTTTCGAGATTTATGACAATTTGACACTCTTTAGCTCTTGGGCCCGCCCTAACTTCAGGTGTTTAGTAGTTAACTTATAGCTTGTATAGAATTCGAAGTTGAAGTAAAATATAACTTTTTCAGTGAAGTGACTGAAATTTATCAATAAATTTAAACGCAGTTAATTCTTTAAGTTTTAGTGTGGGCTTTCACAAGTAAAATAGTCCCAATATAAAACTTAATACTATATTTAGATTGTTATGTAAACTGTCTCTAAACATTTAATCAAATTCAATGTACACATCTGTTGACAATAATGAGCGTTGCAAATATAAGTACAATCTGTGCATAACATTCTGTAAAATAGAAATCGGTTGCTACGAAATCACTGTTTGAATTATAAGTCGATAAAATACGTCATTACTAAAATCTGCGTCAATACTGCAGATTTTTTTCGGAAATGAAAGGTCACCCTTAAAGGAAGTATAAAATGTCTAATAATCCTGGCAGGAAATTAAAATAATTGCTATATACTTTTACAAAATTTCGAAATGTTTTTATGGGAAATCTAAGTAGATTGTGCATGCTTCGTTTTCGAAATTGCTATTAAACTCCTTGTTACTCTGTAAGATGAAGATGATTTTGTTAAGCAAGAGAGTTTCTTGTAGATTCTTGTCTTCGTATAAAATATCCTAGTATCAGTTGTCAATTATGTGCCGACTTGGAAGTTAATGCATAATAAGGTCGCTCCAAAAAACCTTTAAAATTAGAATGACTTAAAGTTTAGAATGTGATACTCAGTAGGCGTTGTCTCACAATCATAATCAAATATCCAATTGAAGTATTATGTAGGGTGAAGTGGTGTAAGTGCAACTACAAGGAAAGTGTGGCCACGGTTGGTTGTCTTTTTTTGAAAATATTTATATTTCTGTAAAAAAAACAGTGGTATAAAATTTTGAAATCTTCTCTTTTGATGTTCACTAAAAAGTCTGGAAATTTTTTATCTTAATTGTGTGTTTTGTTTAAAAAAAACTTTATATTTTGGTACTTAATGGAAGTTCAGTCACGAAAGTTTTTCATTTAAATTTTTTTCTTCTAACTAGAATATCAAAATTTTGTATTTTTATCAAGTTCAATGTTTAGTTTTCAGACATACATGTTGTTTTGATATTGAACTTGCCCCGTCATTTTTGAACGTGGGGCCTGTACAACCATGGTTTGACTCCCTTAAATAGTGTTTTTTAGTTTAAGTTTTTTAAGTTTTGATTTAGGAGTGTGTTTAGTTAAATAACCGAATGGGAGAAAAAAATCAAGCTTTTGAGGATAAATTTACTATACAAATTTCATGTAAAGTGCTTCAAAGACTGGGAAATAACAAAATTGTCCCTAAAAATTTGAAAAAAAAATCAATGGAAAACATGCGTTTCAACCACATGCAAATCATGCATAAGTACAATAATATTAGAAAAAAGTGTTTAATATAATAAGTAAAATAATATATTTTTAATTTCTCCAATCGCCCCACTTTTACTCAAGAGAGAGTTCATAGCTCCCAAAGGTTTGATATAAAAGAAAATACAAAACAAAAACAGGCAAAATCTGTAAAATTCAAAGTATATAACACTTTCCCCATTATTATATGTGTGCAGCCTTTGTAGGTTTGAGAGCCACGGTTACATTTGTAGGTTACATACTAGTACAACCAGCTAACATGACACAAAGAAAATTGTAGAAAATCGATGTGTTATATGATATAAAAATTCTAATTTCGAGTTCTCTCTTATAGAAAATATCCCCAAATGGTGTCTGCTGAGTTTTATTTTTGTATTTCTCATAGTTATCTCTCAGTAACAGATAAAAAATGATGGAAAAAAAACCTGTTGCACTTACCCCTCTTCACCCTAATTTCTTTTGCTGTGTTCTGAAAGCAGTTGAACCTTACCTTTCTGATGTTTTCGCAACATTTTACATGATAATGATCGTGATATAGTTTTACGAAATTTCAAGAGATTCTGGGAAATTCAAATATATTTCCGTTGCTTCAGTTTCGAAATTGTTATTAGACTCTTTGTTAAATTGTAAGAGGACGACAATTTAGTTAAGTAAAAGTACTTCTCGGGGATATCATTAAATTCGTTTTACAGCTCAGTTTTCTAAAGCAGATTCATGTAACTGATTTATTCATTAGAATAATTGAAGACGTGGGTGTAAGGACCACTGATCTCTAACTGTAACTTCTGGATAGGGCAAGACATTTTGTTGACTTGAAGCCGATATGGAGGCCGCAATGATGGGGCACACTTTTCTTGATACCGCAATATTTCGTATATTTTTCATGTTAAAATACGCCGACATATATTATTTTTGGGTAAGTTTTTTTTATTTTATTTTTCAACCCATTTGAAATGTAATTTGCTATTAAAATAGGAAGTCATTTGCAAGTCAAGTTTGGCAATCTAAAAATTAATTCTATAAGAAGAAAATATAATATTTATATATATTTAATACTTCTACAATGTTTTGGTAATAAAAAACACCACTAAATCATTAAAAAAAAAATTTTGGGGCACAGTATGGCAGCTTTAAATTGGTTTCAACGCGCCCGTAGAGGAAACAAAGTTTGAGCCTTCCAGCAGTTACAGTTAGAGTTCAGTGGTAAGGACCAGATAGCTCCAATTTTCAAATGTTTTCAGGATGGACCAAAAACACCGTATATTTCTCGCGCAGTATGAACACCAGTACAGCTCCTTTCCCTTAGATCTCTATAGCCACTGCTTAGAGCTGTATAGTTCTTGCACCAATCGATAGAAGATATTATAATATTTATTATTAATTTTATTAATTTTATATTATTAATTTTAATACGTCTAGTTTCTTTTTTACTTTTTCATTATAACAAACGTAAAACCACAAATAATTCAAAAAATCATATAATATACATATATTTTTTAACTCTGTAAAGAAGTTTATAGTCGCCCATGAATCTTCAGTTTTTTCAGTAATGCACATACATTTTAAATTCATTAAAAATAATCAATGTTGAAATATTTTTTATATCCGAAGCGTTGGAGTATTTTATGAAAGCTCTATCTATTAAAATAATTACATTTTTAGAAAATTTATAAAGTATATGGATTGGGAATATATACTAAACTACCTTGAAGTGGAAACAACTTTACCATTTTGATATTTTCCTCAGCGTTATAGTATATGTAATTAAGCTTACATACAAAGCTTAATTAAGTCTAATATAACTTCATTATTCCAAAAAATAACATAGCTTTATTAGAAGATTGTGGAAAAATTGAATTTATAAATATGTATTTTTTTGTATTTTACTTCGCGATTGCAAACAATTTATCTATTTATAACCGATTTCCAACAACAGGTAAAATTTATGCAATAACTAAAATGGTTCATGTCTCACTTATAAATCGCATTTTATATTATTTTAATTTTTTGTTATGTTAATGATGAATAGAGAATGAAAGAAATACTTGTGACAATCATAATTATACGTAATTAGTTTCTGTGTAATTTTTGGAATTTCAATAATTTATTGGGGTTTGGAGAATTAGATAAATACGTGCAGATAATTCATTAAAAACAATTATAGGTTTGAGAATCGTCATAATTTTCAGTGGTTTCAGTCTTTCAGAAGGACCATCTAAAAGCATTTTGGCAAAGGGACTCCCATCAATCAAATAAAATTTAATAAAATAAATTGTTAGATAAGCATTGAACCAATTCTTTTACTAGAGCGACCTCTAGTGGCAATAACTTGAGACTGGATATTATATATTGGATTTTATAGTTTTATGAAAACGCTTTTAGGTATTTATGAAATTTAAATATTATTAAAAAAGTTTTTAACAAATATGTAATTTTAAAATTGATGTTAATAAAAATTTATATTCGAATACGAAAATTTAAAAGCTAATTTCTTTTTCGTATACCTTGAAAAGTTGTTATGAGGAATTTTAATCACTTCACACCTAGAATTATTTTAACACTTATTTTATTTTAAATAAAAACTGAGAAAATTTCAGAAAAAATTCTTGACAATACCGAATAATGTCTTATACCGAATAATACAACATGGTTTAAATAAGTTCGCATCAGAATACCAAACAAAACAAGTTAATCTTTTACTCAATAGATGGCACCACCATGTCTAAAGTGAAACGTTATTGGATGAAGTTGAATGTTTTATCATACCGTCAAAGGGAGTAATTTTGACTCCATTAATTTGCATTTCCCAACTTTAGAAAAAGTGTTTGAGTACGATGTCGGGAAGCTAAAATTATGTT
The DNA here is from genome assembly GCA_963932185.1 of Troglohyphantes excavatus. Taxonomy (NCBI): domain Eukaryota; kingdom Metazoa; phylum Arthropoda; class Arachnida; order Araneae; family Linyphiidae; genus Troglohyphantes; species Troglohyphantes excavatus. The sequence goes on along the minus strand of OZ010672.1, from coordinate 45,887,594 downwards.
CTGGGTATCAATACATTCTGTAATAACTGAAGATTCCGATTATCTATCAATTTTTTAATGTAGAATTGTTTACTATTATAAATTTTATTGTTTTTCAGTGGAGTGCAGCGTGAAGCGTTGATGGTATTAAATTTAAAAATAGTTAATGTTGAAATTCGATTTCTAATGAGAAATTATAGTTAATTATAAAATCTCGAAATAATAAATTAAATTTTAAAATAAAAACATAGTTTTAGTGATATTGTATTAGAATACAAGTAACTGCAAAAAAATATTTTTTTAAAAATGAGCTACTTAACTATTTTATTGAAATATTTCTTTCAAATGTTAAAGCATTTTTTTTAGAAAAAATTAAAAAAAAAATTATAAAAAAACACCTGTTTTAAGTTAAATAGTTATTTTAGTAAATATTAATTAATACAACTATTTTACCTAATATTGTTGACACGTATTGTCGCTCAAAAGAAGTATAAACGTATCTAAATTTCTTAAGTTTTTAGGAAAGGCAAATTAAGATTAGAGTTTGGGTATGCATATAATAAATTATCTGATTCAAAATGTCATATATTTAATGTATGGTTAATAATAAAATATCAAACATAGTTACAGTATACTGCTAAATAATAAAACGAATAATATTTTTTGAAACAGCCGAAAAACTTATGCAAAACTTTAAAGCACTCTTTTAATTATTAAGGATATAAAGCAAAATTATCACTGTTTGGCAATTTTAAATACCTAATATTTATTTCCGTAATAGTAATGTATTTGTACAAAATGAAAAATAATTTTTAATTCGACTACAACAAACTCAATATTGAAATTATAAAACTTATAATATAATTTCCTAAAAAAATTGTTGTTCATTTAAGTGTAATGATATTCTGATCTTTTATCAATTTAAATATTTTTAAATATGAATAAATTATTTTAAATTAGTACTTAAATTATTAATTTTATCAATTAAAGTAATTTCATTTATTAATGATACAATTTAAAATAACTATTAAATATTCTATATTTTTTTAATAGTATGTTCTCCTTGACAATAACTTTAGTTATGTAAATATATTTTACATTTCAGAATAAACGCGTAAAGAAATTCTACAGCATGTCTCCATATATTGAGTATTCATTTAAAATTGTGACAATGTTTCAAACTAGTTTATAAAAAAATACCTTAAATTTCCCTTTATACATAATAATTCCAAAACAAAAATGTGTTTTCTACCAAAATCAAACGAAAATAATTATTCAAAATTCAACTTGTAAGACATAAACAAACAAATCACTTACATTTTACGAGTATCGAGAAAATCTCAGTTAACCGCTTTCTGCTCGTGACATAAACAACGCAATAAACACATCCCAACCCGGAAAATAGAATCCTTTCACTCCTTGAAACCTAACCACGCAACATCTGTTACGGAAATTCTTTCAGAACTCACTTTGTATCGATTTATTTGAACAGAAACGACACCGTTTACTTTTCACGGCTATAACTGTATTCTTTGTATCGAACAAGAAACAAATGTGTGGAAATTATCCCTAAAACGACAAGAATAAACATTTGCATCTGTAATTTCGGACCTTCACTCTTCCCACGCTTTGTCCTTCAGCGGCAAAAACCTTCTGATTCTTCATTCAAAGAAACTTTCTCCTAGGAATGATGCATTCTTATTTATGTGTGTATTTAGAAAGGAAATAATGCAGGCGTTTAAAGTTATACAAAACTATTTTAACATTAATTTCTACACAATTAGAACTTTTGGTGCTGCCATCTGTGTTGACAAAGTGGAACTAAAGTGTCTTCAGACATATGATAAAATAACAAGTTATTGGTATATTAAAATATTAAAATATTTCTTGAATGGAAAATAAATTTGATGTTTCGAATAAAATTTTAAATGTATTTTTACATACTCATCATAAGAAAACTTTTTTAATATATAAATGTTTAATTACTATGAATACTTCTTTTAGAAATTATCAAAAATACTGTATTTTAATAATTAACATGTATACATTCTTTCAGCAATTATTATAAATTATTTCTTATAGTAATTACAAGTAAATTAATTTTAATAATTACAAGAACATTTTATTTTATTAATTACCATGCATAGCATCGTTTAGTAACTAGCATAAATGCTTTCTCTTTTAGATAACGTACAATAATTAATTTCATTTACTAATTTCCATAAATAATATTTTTAATTAATTTTCATAAATACTTTTGAGCAATTTTTTTATAATTACTGGTTTGTATTTTTAGGTTTTAGGAAATGTAGTAAATTATTTATGCAAAATATAAATTGATATTTGCCTACAAAATATTATAAAGCGTCGATAATTTAGTTTAAATTCATTTTTTAAATTTTGAGAAGAAAAAAAATTCCATATGTCTTTGCAAAATTACCATCAATCGTGATACAACCTTTATATATGAGATGTATTTAATTATCACTAATTCACATAATTCATAAAATATTATATAAACAGGATAAATTATACACTCAAACATGACATTATATTGATGTATTCTAATCGAGTGTACCGGATATATATATATATATATATATATATATATATATATATATATATATATATATATATATATATATATATGTATATATAGGGCTCTTCTACTAGCCTTATTCGAACTCGCAACCCTTTGATTACTAACCTACGACGGTACCTCGGGGTTACGTACCGAGGAGAATAGGTGTTTGTAAAAAGGCGATATGTTCTATGTTAAATCTATGTAACACACCACCTTTTTGCAAATACCGATTAAGTTCAAACAATCCCTATACAACGGGAGCCCCAGTTGCTCAGTGGATAAAGGCGTTCAGCTACTAATCAGAGGATTGGTGGTTCGAATCCGTGCGATGGACTTGACAAAAAAAAAGTGAGGCCTCCGTGACCGAGCGGTTAAAGGCGTCAGCTAGGAATACGAAGGTTCCCGGTTCGATGCCAGGTGATGGAATTGGCAAAGAAAAGTAGTATTCTTGTGATCGGAGGGTTGCCAGCTTCGCTACAAAATACTAGAAAAGTCGTCCAGAACATCCGCAAAAAATACGGGACTGGTACACGATAAATCTGATCGGGGTCCAAAGTCCCGACGTCTATTGAAGGCGTTGGGTGCCAGTTCAGGTGTTTCCTCGTCATCTGACCATGGTTCTAAAATAACGAGGTGTAGGTATGAATGTGTGTGTGAATGTGTATGTGTTCCCGGGTCTTTCCTTCGAGATAGACCCCGAACCGTCGCCTATAGCCCACTGTGCAGCTCTAGTGCGACGTTATTTAAACAAACCAAACCAACCAACCCTATACAATGGCGGACATTTTTTAAAGAACAAAAATGGCATCCATCCAATAATGCGCTCGCTGCTCCATATAAGATGATGTTCGAACTCCAAATCGACAATTAAGAGCCGAATACTTTGTCGCCGGGTCATCGGGGGCCACCCCTAATTCATGACTTTTAAGTCTTTAATAAACAAATACTTACTTTTAATATAGTTTAATAAATGTGTGAAATAAAACTAAGTTTAAGAAATAAATTAAATAACATAATCAAAATGAAAAAAAAAATAGTCTCATCCAGGAGCGGGATTCGAACCCGCGATCACTTCCGTGAGTCAGATCACACCCACCCTTCTGATCCCAACACTAATCTGCAGGGAAACATCCTTTTAAATCACTTGATATGTTTAACGTCGTGGTATCCGGGATTTGGATCACTACGAACCACCGGTATTAGGCATATTGCGAAATGAGTCGGAAGTACCGGCCCTTAGAATTTTTACCAGGAATAGCCGATTCCAACCGCAAATTTCTTGTGCAACACGCAGGTTCAAATAGCAGCTTGTTGGCAGTTACTACGGTGAAGAGACCAAACTGATGACTATTGTCTGACGCCATAACCACTCGGCCATCCTGGACGAGTACACCGAATTTTACAATCTTTTTGAATGGGAAATATTATTCTGAAAAACTAAGATAAAAGAAAAAATGTGAAACTCAATATTTTTTTTGTTAAAAATAACATGAAAAGAGTTTTATTTGAAATATTAAACAATTATAAAATGGTGGTGTCTTAATTGTTACACCTTAAATCAAACTATCTCCTATTTAACATCTCCCCTATATAAACACCCTCTTTAGGATATCATTATAAGATCGCCCCACGTGTATAATTTTAGTTGAATAACAAAAATAATGATTTCTTAATTAATCAGTGCGTTACTAGTAGTTCTGGAAACAGTTGACCTCGCTACAGTTCTCAGATAATTGAGAATCCTGGATAGTTAAATGCGGATAACCGGATATTTTTACAAAAAGGTTTTAAAGTGAGGCATTCCCTATCCAACAGCATAAAATTTTTATCCGAATAACTGAGAAGAGAAATCAGGTCGAAATGATAACCTGTCTCCTTAATGCATTTGGTGGTATTGATGGCCCTGAAGTCGGTTAAAAAACACATACGCCGACTTCAAGCAACATTCATGCCAACTTTAACGAAAATCGAATGACGCGTTTGGTCGTAAATGCGTAACAAGCAAATTTACAGGTAAACAGACGAAATTCTGAAATGTCGAGTTAAAACAGGGACCTCGCTAACGTCGGTCATTCATAGCATTATCTATTTTTAAATCCTTGGAAAAGTACATATATATATATATATATATATACAGGGTGCGTTCCATAAGTAATGCGACCAAATTCATAAAAAATCATTTATTGGACATATTCGTACAATTAGTTAATATTCAAAATAGCACCCTCCTGCGTAGATACATTTATGGAGGCGGTGTTTCCAGGCCTGGAAGGCATCCTGGAAGGCCTTCTGCGGGAGGTCCTTTAGAGCCGAAGTAACATGAGCCTGGATGTTTTCAATCGTGCCCAATGTTTCTCTTTCATGGTTTCTTTTAAGCTAGGAAACAAAAAAAAAGTCTGGAGGAGCCAGGTCAGGACTGTAGGGAGGCTGTGGAACCAGTGGGGTATGGGCCCTGGCCAGGAAATCATTGACAACGAAGGCGCTATGGCTTGGCGCGTTCGTGATGAAGTTTACGCGCGTTCTTGATGTCACTTAAACAGTACAAGACCCTCCTTTTCAGCCTTTTGAGCACTTCCAAGTAAAAAGCTGCTTCACAGTGGTCCCGGTAAGTACGAATACGTGTTGGACAATGCCTTTGACATCAAAGAAGACAAATGAGCATTGTTTTGACTTGATTATGCCTCCTTGAACGACTTGTGCCATCTGTGAACATGTGATTTGGACAAGCTAACACTCCCAAAGGCCTGCTGAATTAATAGAAACGTTTCGGTGGCGGACTTCCGAAGTTTAATACAAAATTTGATAGCGTAACATTGCTCCATCCATCGCGCCGTGTTACATTAAGCTCAAAACGGGCTTCGGAGAACGCACGCCCCGTCTTTCCGGCAGCTTGGAGCCGACTGAGAATGGGTGCTTTATGAAGCTAATAAACCCCTCCACCTAGCCCAGCAGATTAAAAGGCGCTGCAGTGTATAGTCGTGTCAGGAAAAAATTGGTCGCATTACTTATGGAACGTACCCTGTATATATATATATATATATATATATATATATATATATATATATATATATATATATATATATATATATATATATATATATATATACAAGCATATATATACTTTTCCAAGGTTTTAAAATTTATTATCAACATGTAGAAAACGATTCAAATTAAATTGGAATTCCTGTTTTGTTACCTTTTTGGTATAGAGTCATTGGTAATAATGCATTCAAAGTAAAATGCAATATTTATAATGTGAAAATTAATGTGAGTTATTTTTTATTTAATTTTTAGATACAATAACGTTTTGAATTTTTTTCTATTTAAGTCTTTTATATAAATCAGGCTACTAAAGACAAATACAAATTTGTCGAATTCAAAAGTTTTCTTGTGTAATAAAGTGTTATGTTAAATTAGAAACACAAACAACATTGTTTTACAAAGGTTGATTGTTTCTTTTCATTTAGAATTTGTTTTAAAGATGGCATAACATTTTTACTTACATTTTGTATGTAATACTGAGAAACGACAAATAGCTTTTATACTTGTGAAACTATCCTGATATTGCTATTTATTTTGTTAATATTGATTTAAAATTTAAAATGTTTCTATTCAATTTAAGGAACCATCAGAAAAAGTAAATTTTAAAATTAAACTATGTGTATCTGTATGCACATCATCCCAAGATTAGATTATGCTATGAATGACCGACGTTAGCGAGGTCAATGTTTTTACTCAACATTTCAGCATTTCGTCTGTTTGCCTGTAAATTTGCTTGTTACGCATTTACGACCAAAAGCGTCATTCGATTTTTGTAAAAGTTAGCATGAATGTTGCTTGAAGTCGGCGTATGTGTTTTTTAACAGACTTCTGGACCACCAATACCGGCAAATGCGCTAAGGAGACAGGTTATCATGTCGATCTGATTTCTCTTCTTAGTTATTCGGATAAAAGTTTTTTGTTGATGGATAGAGAATGTCTCACTTTAAAACCATTTTGTAAAAATATCCGGTTATCCGTATTTAACTATTTGGGATTCTCAATTATCTGAGAACTGTCGCGAGGTCAACTGTTTCCAGAACTACTAGTAATGCACTGATTAATTAAGAAATAATTATTTTTGTTATTTAATTAAAATTATACACGTGGGCGATCATATAATGATATCCTAAAGAGGGTGTTTATATAGGGGAGCGAATAAATAGGAGATAGTTTGATTTAAGGTGTAACAATTAAGACACCACCATTTTATAATTGTTTAATATTTCAAATAAAACTCTTTTCAGGGTATTTTTAACAAAAAAAATATTGTATTTCACATTTTTTCTTTTATCTTAGTTTTTCAAAATAATATTTCCCATTTAAAAAGATTGTAAAATTCGGTGTACTCGTCCAGGATGGCCGAGTGGTTATGGCGTCAGACAATAGTCATCAGTCTGGTCTCTTCACCGTAGTAACTGCCTACAAGCTGCTACTTGAACCTGCGTGTTGCACAAGAAATTTGCGGTTGGAATCGGCTACTTCGGTGTAAATTCTAAGGGCCGGTACTTCCGACTCATTTCGCAGTATGCCTAAACCCGGTGATTCGTAGTGATCCAAATCCCGGATACCACGATATTAAACATATCAAGTTATTAAAAAGGGTGTTTCCCTGCATGTTAGTGTTGAAATCAGAAGGGTGCGTGTGATCTGACTCACAGAAGTGATCGCGGGTTCGAATCCCGCTCCTGGATGAGTTTTTTTTTATCATTTTGATTATGTTTCTTATATTTATTTAATTTATTTCTTGAACTTAATTTTTTTTCACACATTTATTAAACTATATTAAAAGTAAGTATCTGTTTATTTAAGACTTAAAAGTCATGAATTAGGGATGGCCACCGATGACTCGGCGACAAAGTATTCGGCGCTTAATTGTCGGTTTGGAGTTCGAACATCATCTAATATGGCGCAGCGAGGTCATGACTGGTTGGATGCCACTGTTGTTCTTTAACAAATGTCCGCCGTGGTATAGGGGTTGGTTGAACTCAGCTCAATACAATTTACAATTCAGCTCTTTTTCAATATATCGATACAATATAATGTGTAAAACTTTATCTAAACTACCATATAATATTTGTCAAGTTTAAATAAGATAGGTTCAATTGATAAGATTACAGCTCACACAATTTTACTTTTACTTCAGTAATGAAAATACGTTAAAATATGGTAAGGACGTTGACGTGAAAGCCTTCTTATTAGTAGAAACTATGATTTAATCAAGTTTAATTAAAATCTGTTAGTTCTTACGATATTACTTACGATTATTAAAATCGGTTAATCATTAGTTTTTACGATATTACTAATAGAGCACCGATCCTTGCCTTGTGATTTATTACTAAGGTTATTTAAAAGATTTTCTGAAATTCGAATCCTTTATCTTCCTAATTCAATACAGAATCCTTTTGTTTATTTCACATGATTGGAAATGGTTAATTTTTTATAAAATATTTAAAGCTCATAAAAATTGTTGATCATTTTGTCATTTTCAGTTTAAAACAGAAAAAAATAGACAAATATACAGACCTTTTTTCAATTGGTAGTGTTCTTTTAATGTGTAGAAAAGGCTATTTATTTTAAAATCACAGAAACACTAATCTAGTACACATCGATCATGAGTCAAATAAAAGCAACAAACAAAATGGACATTTTGATTTCATTTGCAGAAAAATATGCGTTTTAGTAAAGGTATACGTTTTTCTTTTTCTATTCTAATTCGGATAAACTACAATTTTTACATGGAAATGTAATATTATCTATCCTTAAACTAAACCCATATAATAGATCCCTTGAAAAAAAATATTAAATGTATGTTTCTTTGTCTTAATTGTGTGAATGAAGAGTTTTTAAATTGTGAAATATTAAAGTATTTACGAATATAAATATTGACGGCCAACAATATGTTCGAAACCCAACATATTTGGCCCAGTCCAGTAATCTTCTTACAATTTTTAATGATTCTCTAATTTCTTCTTAAATTCATTTATTGGTGATTTGTCTTTATAAAATAATTTTATTAAAATCCTAAATAAAATTACTATTAAATCATATAAGTTTTAAATGTATTTATTAAGGAAATTGTAAAGATATCAAATGGAAAATGCGACTTATCTTTATATTATCTTTTATATCAAGAAAACTATAATATATTCATTAAAAAGTGCTATATTTTAATTTAAAAAGTGTAGTAGTATGTTTGATATTTAAAATTATAACATAGTACGTATAACAATTTCATAATACAAATATATGAATAAATTTTCAATTTAAAAATCATGTCAAATTCATTATCTGTCAATGTCATTTTATCAATTTTTGATTGGTATTTTATATCGGATAGAAATTTATGATTTTTAACAGTAATTAGATTATAGAAATATACAATGGGAAAATAATTTTTGATGGAAATTAAAATTAAATTATAAATTTTGATTATGTTCAATTTTTAATATTCTGCAGAATGGATAGTTTTAAAAATACCGACGACAAAATTTAAAATTTCAAAAAATTCTAAAATATTTGCTGTTATTTCGACATGCTGAGTGACATTAAAAACATATAATATCTAAAATGCATATGACTGTAAAAATAACTAATCCCTATATACATAAATAACATATATACCTTATAGTTATAAATTTAAAAATACAATTTTGATTATTTGATAACTAGGTAGTACTGTATATTTTTATATAAATGCGTACTTACTTTTCTTCTATCTTTTAAGGAATAATTTTTCTTCATTTTCAAATCAGCATTATAGCCAACTACTGAAGTTCTGGTTCTCATTTTAATAGTGATATAGTTTTCTCAAAATTGGCAGATTTAAACAAACATGTATTGCTAGAACACAATTCGAAATACCTCTTAAGCTCTCAGCTCAGAATGAAGTTCAATTTCGAAGTCCAATATCAAGGACAAAAATTGGTGTAAATGTCGCAACAAGCGCACTATAAGGACAGAGTAATATGCATTTCCTTGCATATAACAAATTTACATGTGAGTAAGAGGTGCCTGCATTCCGCTTGGAAACACATCATCGGCAGTCTGGCAGGTGTGTCTACTGGCGTCTGTGAAAACATCTGGGCAGAAGATGACATTGAAACTTATAAACTTACTCAATAGAAAACGCGGATATTTCAGAGTATTGACTTATTCGATATTTTTTTCCTCAATAAATGGATTTTAATGTAGGGAATAACGTTACTTTTCCCCATTAAAAGTATAGTGTTTTGTACGTCCCATAGAGGGCAGCACAATAAAACTTTTTAAAATTCGCATTTGTAATCGTTTTCCCAAACAAGAAACACATTTCTAAGTGCATTTATTAGTAGTAGTATACAGAAAATCAACAACAACATCATAAGTTTGTAGCTGACATTTCTGTCGATGCCTGCTTTCGAAAAAGCTGCTTGAATAGTTCTTTCATGAACAAAAGGAAGCAACCGACTAAAATACAAAAAAATTGGCAATATGTATAATATATATATATATATATATATATATATATATATATATATATATATATCCTCGCTTAGATATAATTTTTCCTTGCAAAGACTGTATTTTTAGGAATAATTTAATTACTCTTATAAACAAGAGTCAAGAGCTGTTTATAAGAAAAAATATAACTTTTTTTTTATATTTATGCTTACAATCCTGCAGAAACCACTGAACGAATTTAGATAAGACTTTCACTGGAAGATGTCTTAGAGATCAACGTCAACTTTAAAAATAACACTTTTTTTAAAAAGATTATAAAGACCCCAGGAGGAAACAAAATAGAAATGACTTCTATAGCTTAAGATAGGAGCAGAGCCCAGTTAAAGGTTATACAAGTTACCTAATTGTATAGAAGATTGTGTTTGTTAACATTTCTACATCAGGTAAATTATACAAAATGTTTTGAGAACTCAACTCCAGGATATATGTCTGCAAAGAAAAATATATTTTTAAAGAAAATCCTTCTAGAGTAAATGTCACCGCATCTGTTTCTGTTTGTTCATTAATCACTCTGGATCCACTAAACAGATTTGGAGAATACTTTTTTTAGAGATAGCTAAGAAGTCATCTTAAAAATAGGATAAACTTCATTCCGGTCTCTCTGTTACGTACTACTTCTAGAGTACCGGCGCTGGTTAATTATAATGGACTGTATAGCTTTTTGGTAACAAACGAATTTTATTATAAAGAGATTATGCAAGCAACCGGTCATTCTGAGCCGGGAAACGGAGAGACGGTGAGTTTGGTCATCCTAGACCCATGCTAAAAAACGCCCTAATCTTTGGGACGCAGTCTTCCGAATGAAGGGGTTGCCAAAGTGTTTTCAGGAGAAAGAGCGCCAAGTGCGCCAACGCGCGAGAGAAAAGATGCCAATTCCCGATCGTCTCTCGTCTCCGCAGTACATAACATTCCGCCCGGCGTTGCAATGTGAAACATTCAAAATGAGGTTATACATAAACTTACAAGACATAAGACATGTACAAGTTACAAATAATATCATATAAAGTTACATTTAACATTATACAAAGTTAAAAATAATATTACATAGTTGGTAAAATACACAGTTTTGTTATAGGTCTTTTTAGAGTACCAGTTTTGGTACGCACTAACATGAGGCAAGGACTAACATGAGGTACGCATTTACATGGAGGCAAGTTTTCGTCCTTTAGTATCACCACAGTGTTCAATTTAACATTTTCTTTGGTGAATTGCCATTTATTTCTTTGCTGCAAATGATTTAAATAATCGCGATGCCAACGTTTTCACACATACTGTGTAACTTTAGTTGAACGTTGCCAACGTGTCAATCTATTGTCTGGGGTCTCTGAAAGATCTGGTTCTAACAATGTATTTAAAGGTCGACCCACTAAGAAATGACCAGGAGTCAAGGCTTCCAACTCATTTGGGTCAGTAGACAAGGGAGTTATTGGCCTTGAATTTAGAATTCCCTCTATTTGCACAACTACTGTTAGAAATTCTTCATAAGTGTAACTAGCACTACCCATAACTCTTTTCAAGTGAAATTTAAAGGAACGGACACCCGCTTCGTAAATTCCTCCAAAATGTGCAGCTCTAGGAGGATTAAATTTCCATTCTATGCCTTCGGATGACAAATAGTTAGCCAAAACTTCGTCGGGATTCCTAACAAGATTATGCAAACGTTTAATTTCAGCACTGGCACCCACAAAATTTGTCCCGTTATCTGATAGTAGTGCGGAGCATAAACCCCTCCTAGCGAAGAATCTCTTCAAAGTTGCAATGAAGGTGTTAGAAGTTAAATCCGACACTACCTCAAGATGTATAGCTCGAGTTGCCAGGCAAACAAAAACAGACACATAGATTTTGTTCAAAGACCCTTTTCTTTGACCTTTGTACTTAATAAGAAAAGGCCCGCAAAAATCGACACCAGTATTGGAAAATAGGGGTGCAGGGTTAACTCTTTTAGTTGGAAGATCTCCCATTAATTGATTACCTACAACAGGATTGCTTCTAGTGCAAGTAACACAATCATAAACTATTTTTCTACATAGATTTTTGCCATTAAGTGGCCAGTATTGTTGCCTAACACAATGTAGTAAGGATTGTGGGCCAATGTGAAGAAACTTTTTATGGAAGTATTCCACAACTATTTTGGTAAATTTGTGACCCTTTTGCAAAAGAGCTGGATGTTTTTGTTGATAAGTTAAATTTGAGTGATTTAACCTACCACCCACTCTCAGAATTTTGTCATCATCAAGAAAGGGATTAAGAGATTTCACTTTACTTTGGGGTTTTACTTGTTTACCCTTATTTAAATCAATTAACTCATCATGAAACTCCCTTTCTTGTGCCCATTTGACTAATACAATCTCAGCCCTTTTAAGCTCTTCAGATCTAAGAGGTCCCTTTTTCTTTTGAATAGGATATTTCACATTATTAAAGAACCTAAAGATAAAACTTAAAATACGAACAGTTTTAACATAACTATTAGATATACTCATTATATAATCACTTAAAGAACTATCTGACAACACTGAAGATGAAGTTGTTGCAGGTGAACCACTGGTGCTTACAGTAAGAGCCAAATGCCCCTCATCACTATTCTTGGTATTTTTGAGCTCGTTGAAATACTCACATGAAGGTGGACCTACTGCATCATTTGGCACATGAGGTTCTCGTAGAAATAGAGGACCAGTGAACCACAAACTATTGTTCACTAGCTGTTTTGGATCTAGACCTCTTGAGATGAGATCTGCAGGGTTCTGTTCAGACGGCACATGACGCCATTGCTGGACCTCTGTGAGCTGCTTAATTGTAGCAACTCGATTGGCGACAAAGGTCTTGAGGCGCATTGGATCACCTCTTAGCCAGGCAAGCACGATTGTAGAGTCTGACCAAAAGTAGCTCTCTGCTACCTCAAGCTTGATGGATCTTGCAACTTTGTTATAAAGCTGCGCTAGTAATACTGCTGCAGAGAGTTCAAGCCTTGGAATAGTGACGGGCTTGATTGGCGCAACTCTACTTTTACTGCACAGTAAACTGACTTGAATTTCACCACTCGAAGATGAAGACTTATTGAAAATAGCTGCTCCGTATGCTTTTGCAGATGCGTCTGCAAAACCGTGCACTTCATAGACATTTAGATTTTCACCTAAAACACATCTTGGCACTTTAATATTATGCACTGAAGGTAAAGAACACAAAAACTGTTCCCACTCTTGAGCCTTTTCTTTAGGAAGGGAGTCGTTCCAGTCCAGTGGTAATGACCAAAGCTGTTGCATGAAGATTTTAGCTTTTGTGATAATAGGGCCTAGGAGGCCTAGGGGGTCGAAAAGCTTAGCAATGGTTGACAAGACTGATCGTTTTGTTAGCACTGGTGAAGGCTCCACAGTCACTTTATAAGAGAAAAGATCTTTATCTGGGCACCACAAGAGTCCTAGAACTTTTGTTTCTTTTGCAAAAGTATAGCCTTCAGAAATTGCTGAACCCTGGCTAACGAGTTCAGGATGGTTTGCAGACCATTTATGCAGCTCCATGCCACCTCTTTGCATTATTTGAATTAATTGTCGCTGCAATTCCTTGGTTTCCTCGAGATTAGAACCACCAGAGAGAACATCATCCATGTAAAAGTCGTTTTCAACAACGTTGGCTGCCTGAGGAAAATCTATCCTTTCGTCGCAAGCCAGTTGCTTTAGTACTTTGGTTGCTAGATACGCAGCGCTGACCAAGCCGTATGTTACTGTAGCCAACTCGAACGTCTTAACGGGCTTGTCAACACCTTCTTTCCAAAGGATTCGCTGAAGACATCTTTGCTCAGGATGCACCCAAATCATTCGATACATCATTCGAACATCTGCAGTGAATGCAATTAGGTGCTTCCTAAAACGTAGAATAATTGAGAATAAGTCATCTTGTATGATTCCACCATTATACTGCAAGGAATTCAGTGAATTTCCATTAGAACTAGGGCTTGATGCGTTAAAAACTACTCTCAATTTTGTTGAGCTCTTGTCAGGTCTATGGACGCCTAAATGTGGAATGTAGTACTGACCACTTTTTTCGCTATTGTCCTTAACTTCTATCATGTGACCGAGATCCTCATATTCTTTTAAAAAATCTTTATACAAAGATAAGTATTGAGCATCTCTTCCTAAACGGTTCCATAATGAATTTAATCTTTTAAGGGCAATATCTTTTGAATTTCCCAAACTAGTTGGATTTTCTTTAAAGGGCATTTTAACGGTGTAGTGCCCATCCTGCTCTCTTTTGTGTGTTTGCAGAAAATGTGTTTCGCAAAACTCTTCTTCTTGTCCTTTCATTACAGGTTCCTCTAGGGATTCGATTTCCCAAAATTTCTTTAATATTTCATCAAGATTGTCATTTGTAACGGAAAGTCCGCAATGCAATGCTTCATTGGACTTGAAAGAACCTTCTCCGCTAACAACGTATCCAAACTTGGTTTCTTGTAAAATAAGGTTGCTATTAGGAGGTCTGATTTGATTTGATTTCAATATCTCAAAAAATACATTGGCACCCAACAGTACATCAATTTTCCGAGGGATTGAAAATTCAGGATCAGCCAACTCTATATTTGAAGGCAAGGAATGTGCTGGAAAATCAATAAGAGATGAAGGTGTTTTGGCCACAATTCGTGGGACAATTAGAAATTCCATTTTTTGTTTAAAGTCCTCTTTTTTATTAGATACTAAAGAATTAGTTTTAGACTTTATTTCAGTTGTTAGTCCATTTAATCCGTATATTGAGGATCGGAATTTTACTTGAGTTAGTCCTAACATGATGGCACAATCCCTTGTCAAAAAATTGGTTTCGGAGCCTGAATCCAATAGACATCGAACTGGTATTTTTATTCCCTGCGAATTTCTAATCTTAATGATGGCAGTGGGCAATAACGCTGTTTTGCTGCGCAATCCTGAACCATCAGAAGAAGCAGCTGTTGTACAAACAGACTGTTGATTTATTTCCTCGGTTTCAGTTGAAGCCTCTTGAGCACGAGTAACCTCTTTTGATGTACTCGGATCGTGCGAAGGTGCGGGATTATGTAAAAGCGAATTATGCATCTTCTGACAATGTTTGCATTTAAACTTAGATTTGCAAGCTGATACTCTATGAGCTCCAAAACAATTAAAGCAAAGCTTCTGCTGTTTGATAAAGTCAAATCTTTCATTGATATTTAGTTTTTGAAATTCCACACATTTGAAGAGAGAGTGCATGTTTTTACAAAAAACGCATGGTTTTAAACCATTGCTGCTAAGCATGAAATTGTTTGATTTATTTACTATTTTGGGCCTAAAGGGATATGTTTTTTCTGGCCGCACATTCTCTAATAACTGACATCTGATTTTTAGAAATTCAATAAATTCATCCCACTGGGGCGGATTATTAGAGTTTAATGACATTTCGTATTGCTTACGCGTTTCTTGATCAACTCTACTCAACAATATATTAATTAAAATAGCTCTACTTAAATCATTTTGCTTAAAATCGATCGACTCTAATGCTCTGACGTTTTTGAGCACTTTATCCAGCAACGATCTAAGCTCCTTTGAAGATTCTATTGTTAATTTTTGCACATTTATAATTTCATTAATGTGGCAGTTCACAATCATGCGTTTGTTGTTGTATCGCTCTTCAAGCGCTTTAAAAAGAGAGTCATACGAATCTTCAGTTGTTTGAATGTCCTTTGCGTTACCCTCCAAGGCCGATTGCAAATAATACAGTTTTTGTTGGGGGGTTAGTTGTTCATTCTCTTCAATTAACGATGTGAATTGCTTTTTAAAATTATTCCAATCAGCGTAAGATCCGGCGTATTTTGGAAGTGGTATATCCGGTAACTTTACTGTTACCCTACGCGGTGACTCATCACCTATTCTCTTTTGAGTGTTAGGCGAGCCCAAAGCATTAATATTCAAGGAGTATAAAAGTTCTTTCAGGCTTACCTCAATGTTTTCAGTATCGTCTTCCAAACTGCATAGTATATCTTCATGCTCTGTGAGATCTTTATCATCTTTTATCAGCTGTTGATACTCCAAATGCAATTCTTCCAGTTGAGAGCTGATCTTTTTAACTTTTTCTATCTTGACATTTAAGCCGATTTCACTCGTTGAACTGGCTTCTTCCTTTATAAACGTTGAGAGCTTCGTTATTTGGCCTTTGAGCAGGCCGCGCTTTCGGTTTAGTGCTGTTAAGTCCATAATCGAAACCAAAAGTCCAACGTTTACACTAAAAAGTTCAAAGTTCGTGCGATAAGGTCTAAGGTCCTTACTTCAATAATGACATTTTAGTTTTAAATTCTAAAGCTTGCTTTTTGCTACTGTTTCGTTTCCGCAAAATGAAAACACTCCGGGAGATCGGACCATGTTACGTACTACTTCTAGAGTACCGGCGCTGGTTAATTATAATGGACTGTATAGCTTTTTGGTAACAAACGAATTTTATTATAAAGAGATTATGCAAGCAACCGGTCATTCTGAGCCGGGAAACGGAGAGACGGTGAGTTTGGTCATCCTAGACCCATGCTAAAAAACGCCCTAATCTTTGGGACGCAGTCTTCCGAATGAAGGGGTTGCCAAAGTGTTTTCAGGAGAAAGAGCGCCAAGTGCGCCAACGCGCGAGAGAAAAGATGCCAATTCCCGATCGTCTCTCGTCTCCGCAGTACATAACACTCTCAATCACGTTGAATACAAAAACTAAATTACTTCAAAGTAGCTTTTAATCGAAGCAGATCCTGGATAGAAATCAGTTTACTATGCAGTTTATAAGTATCTGTCTCCCGTGTCTATGGTTTAACATACACATAACAATATGTAGCTTAAATCGATTATTTAAATGATTGGGGATTTCATACTAAATGGAGGTTTTATATTCCAGAAATTTAATCGATGATATCTTGTTTTAATTTATATTCATTGCAAGCGTAACTTCATAACTTTATATATGGCATGCCCGTGCGATAATTATAGCATGATTCACCCCCCCCCCCCCCCTGTCTGCTCCTAGATGGCAGCATGATCAACCACTTATTTATAAAAATTCCCTTCAAGTTGATTATTTTAAACGTATTTAAAAAAAAAACTTGATATTTATGAGATGAACTGGTCAATGAAATTATCTTTCTTTTGATAACCCATGTGTTAAGATATGTTGCGTTTTAAGGGGGATCTTTACTACGTAAATAATATATATGATTTTTAAAATTGTCTGATCAAAAATTCTACACGTTTTACGTTAATTTACAATTTCTCTTAACAGTACAAATAAACTTATGAAAATACACTCAAACCTGTTTTTGTGCGGTGGATAGCGACCACATAAAAAAAATTATAAGAAAAATTTGCAAAAAACTTCACGAGTAGCTATAAAAAATAGTTTTAGCAACACAATTAAAAAATATTTTTTTTAAAACGCATAAAAAAAATTTGCACAAAACTTCACGAGTAGCTATAAAAATAGTTTTAGCAACACAATTAAATTTTTTATGCGGTGGATAGGGACCGCATAAAAAAAGTCTCACATAGAAAATAACTCAAAACCTTACGAAATAACTAGGAATTGCTTTTTTAAACGAAATCAAGATACGAGGCTTGACAGCTACTTGGAATCTCGCCAAACCTTTTGGAATCTGATTTTGAAAATACACATGTGAACATTTTTAAATATTTTATTTACATATGTACTTATTTTACACATACAAACTTTTCAAAACGTATAACCATTATCCTTCGTAGTCTGACAATGTCTTGGTTCAAAATCACTTTCGTCACTTGAAGATACTACCTCGCATTCGTTTAGAGTTGACTTTTTTTCAGTTACCATGTAGTCAGTGATCAGTTTTTTCGACGACTGTTGTTTCACTAGACGCTTGTATATGTCTCGGTAGCCATATAATCAATTATGTTCCAATTTGATTGAAATTTTCATATACCGCACAAAAAAAATCGCATAAAAAAAGTCGCACAAAAAAAAAAATCGCACAAAAAAAGACCGCACAAAAACAGGTTTGAGTGTACTATAAAAAAAACTTCCTCAAAAAACAAGCTAACTATTTGAATAATTACATATACAATTAAAATAATAAATTAATATCAGCTGCATTAAATTTCGAAACAAAAAAAATGCTAGTTTAACATTTCCTCTTACCCTTTTAATGTTTTTAAGAATTTCATAAAATGATGTGCAAATTTCTTAAATTTCAATTTCTAAAGGATAATTGTTTGAAACTTTATTCTGTGGGAAACGAGATCCCTTATTGAAAACAATTCTGATTCCCAAATGAACCAATCAATCGAAAAGTTATCCAAAACAGAAAATAATGAAATCCCAATTGACTTCATTAATCCCTTCAGATGCAAGTCATTCAACAATGATTCCACACAAAAAATTCAAAGTTTTGTATGGGATTAAATTTTCTTCTTACATAAGTTTGAATTTATATGCAAATAAAAGTATTCTTCTTAGAAGTATAATATTTTAGATTTTTTTTATAAAACACAACAATGCGAATGATTTTGATTGAGCTCATTAAAATGTTCTTAAAAAGAAGTTAAAGATTAAAAGTCTTTGTTGGTTATGAATAGTTACTCCAGGGAGCTACTTATCCGTCAAAAATATTTTATTTTATTGGATAGTTTAGTTTACTAATTAATATGTTAAGTTTGAGTTTGTACTTTAGGAATATAATTAAAAGCACAACTGGAATAATGCAATGTTTTCTGGTGTTCGATTAAATTCCAACAACAGAATCCTTTGTATTCAAACTAATATTTTTTTATGTTAATTACTAAATGTTTAGTTTTACAGATTTATATTGCGCAAATGACTATTTTCTAAACATTTTTACACATATTTTTGTGCATAGAAACTTTTAAATAATAAAAATTATAATTTTTAAAGTGACCACAAATACGTAAACGTATAAAGACACGAACTGCACCAAACACGAAACCTTATAGGTGTATGCGATTAAACTATATAACAAGGTTATTTTGATAATTTTTTTGCAAATAATTTATTTTAATTTAACAAATTTTATATACATCTGAATATATGCATATGTAAATTAATGTTTTAAGTGTCAAAAGCTTTTTAGTTTAAATATAATCAAAGTCACTGGCAAATAAATAATTTAGCCATTATTTTTAAGTGAATTGAATGTTTTATTATATAGTAGGATTTTACTCAAAGAACTTTAAAGTCGATGCAATAAAATGCCTCGAAAATTTATTCTTCTTCATTTTTTGGCAATTCGAATTCCCAAATGAAAAAATCAACCGAAAAGTTATGCGAAACAGAAAATAATTATGTCCCTTTTGACTTCATTAATCTTTTAGGTGCAAGCTACTTAACAATGAGGTCATACAAGAAATTCAAAGTTTTGTATAGGAATAGCAAATACTTTTTTTGCGTTTGTATTTTAATCTTATTATTACTTCTGGTTTATTTGAAAAATTCTTAAGTTTAATTAAAGGTTTTCAGATATTTAGAATATCAGAAGGTACCAGAATATTTAATGAAAAGCTATAGAATTATTGTTCGAAAATTATTAATTTCGTTTCCCTGTGGTGTGGTTATTTTGAAAATAAATTGTTAAAAGTAGTCGCGTTCTTCTTGAAGATTTCTAATTGAAGATAAGTTTTATGCTTTTGGAATTTCTATAAATAAATAAGCATTTATATATGTAAAGCACACCTTTACATTTTAATGCGATAGCTCATGCAGTTAAATTTTAATTTAAAATTAAAATTAAAAATAAAATTAAAATTAAAATTAAAGTTAAAATTAAAATTAAAATTAAATCTAAAATTAAAATTAAAATTTTAAACATAAACATAAACGTAATTTAAATTTCAATTCAATTCAATTCAATTCAATTCAATTCAATTTAATTTAATTTAACACCCTAACTACATTGGGCAGTGTTATGCAACAACCGATCAACCCAAGCAAGCTTTAAAGGATACACTCAATAAGGAATGCATATTGCAGGACAATTTGCTACATATTCATTGTTGGTGCTATATGTTCATTGTTGGTGCTATATGTTCATTGTTGGTGCTATATGTTCATTGTTGGTGCTATATGTTCATTGTTGGTGCTATATGTTCATTGTTGGTGCTATATGTTCATTGCTGATACTGATTTTTTTTAACATTGAAAGCGAAAACTTGGGCTTTCATTTAAGTTGAAAACCAATTTTTTTCAATTTGTGGTTTAGCCGATTGTTGCATAACACTGTCCAATTAACAAACGCATCCATTAATGTTATTAATTTTGCTTTCAGAAATGACATCACAAAAGATTCGAACATATCTCAACTAGTTTGCGAGATATCAACACTGATTCCATATGTTATGTCCAATATGTTACTGTCCATATTTTACTGTCCAATTAACAAACGCATCCATTAATGTTATTAATTTTGCTTTCAGAAATGACATCACAAAAGATTCGAACATATCTCAACTAGTTTGCGAGATAACAACACTGATTCCATATGTTATATATCCAAAATGTGTCTGAGTACAACTTACTTCATCACAGGCCGAGCATCTGGGTTTGATTTGTTCTGCAAAATGCCTCTCGCAGTATAACTTTCTGTCTTTCACACAGTGCGTGAGGTCAACGAGGAGTTCATCACAAGTGCTGCACACAAAGCACGCCGGGTGCCAGGAAACTGCTTCACCGAATTTAGGAGACTTCACGGCCACGTCACCTTTCAGCATTGTCCCGCGGCACTTAGCACAATCCTGGGGAAATAGGAAGTGTAAGTGAGGGTGGCCGGAATTTTTATAAATTTTATATTTTATTGAAGATTATTTATAGATTTTTGTGAAGAAAATATTGCGTTTGATATTAAAAAGTACTATTGTATTGTTGAAAAAATCAATTTAGATTTTTAAAAAAATTACAAATTATTGTTAATTGACTTTTATGGAATTATCGCTTTTATTTAAGTTGTAGTTTTCCACCCCTAAATTATTCCAAGGATGTTGAATAAAATTGTTTTCATACAAGGTTGTTATCTGTCATGCTAAAAATGTTTTTAAAAAATTGGAATAACTATATTTGAAAATAACACACTGTATAAATTTTGAAAAATTTAAATGTTGTAAAATTATATGTAACCAAATTACGAAGAAATATTCCAGAAAAATATTTGTAAAAATAATATAGTTACTTTCTCGCATTTGCACTATATTATTAAATTGTTAGTTATAGTTAATATATGCTTGAGAAAACAATAACAACTATCCCATATAGCGTATTTTTTAAGTTAAAGAGTTAAGATATTTTAGTTTCTATTCAGTATAATTATGGCATAATTTTTAAAAGTCATATTATTATTCATTATACACAATGTTGTCAAGGTGCCCCAAAGGCCATCCAGACAACGCAATAAAACTACATATACAATAATATATATATATCATAAAAACAGATATACGCAAAATAAAACAAAGAAAAGATTACAAGGAAGTTGAACAGAAAGTTCATTTCAAAATTCAACAAATATATTACATCAACATTTTCAAAATTGTTTGGGTAGTAAAAAATATATTACAGATTTTAATAGGGCTTCTTCATAAATATTTAAAATATATTTCTTGATCTCACTTCTCTCTCTCTTTTAAATTTCATTTTATTTCTACTAGATACTATTTGTTCAGGTAATGAATTAAAAATTTTAGGAGCTATATTTACAAAATATGTATTGAATGGAAAAATTAAAACTGTTCATGCTGAATTGTATTTGGCTTTACATTGCTTTATACAATAGCTGCTTGTACAATTTGAAGAAAAGATTAAAAATATATACCTATAAGTATTTATTAATTGGACATTTTTATTTCGGACATATAATAAAGTAAAAGATTTTTACAAATTTCCAGTATGGATACCAACACGGAATACATGTTGCTGTATTATTCAGGTACGCATTATTCTTAAAACTGGCAAATACTAGAAGTTATTTGTTAAATCGTTCATTACTGATCACAAATGACTTACATTTTGTCGATCTAGATATTCTCTGACGTATGCAATGTCCAGTACCAATTCATTTCTCATGTTGACGAAATCTTCGAACGGTTTGAAATGCATTTGATCTAAGTGTCGGCAGTATGCCAAGGCCAGGTCTTGCTTCGGGATCTGAAGCATCAACTGCTTCTCTCTGTACAGCTCACCAGGGGATTTCCATCTGGGGACTTTGTTGTTGGGAAGTTGCGCAAAATACTCATCTATCTATAGGAATTTTTACAAAAATATTAAATTTTACGGAATTAAAGTCACACAATTTGTTTTTAGATAGTACCCGATGGCATTTCTTGTAATATATGCCGTTGCTTAAGCCGGGATAACACGGAAGTCCGGAAATGTATACAAATATATATTTACACCTTTTTGTTAAGATAACAAAGACCGTTACGTGAATATGTGAGTGCATTAAGTATTGCGAAATGTGCCATAAAGGGGTCTAAAAATGAATATCATGCAGTTCTATT
Organism: Troglohyphantes excavatus; assembly: GCA_963932185.1. Lineage (NCBI taxonomy): Eukaryota > Metazoa > Arthropoda > Arachnida > Araneae > Linyphiidae > Troglohyphantes > Troglohyphantes excavatus. The sequence goes on along the minus strand of OZ010672.1, from coordinate 45,864,992 downwards.
TGCAATTACTATATTGTGGTGTGCGCCGACTGAGCGATAATTCGCCAAGTCTGTCTTCGCCCCACAGGGTTACCCCTAGGAGGAAGCCCACTTCGAGCTAGAATCACGACTTTGTCGTACGCAATGCGAAGCTCCGTAAACTAATAAAATTTCACATATAAACAACCTTCTGATTATCATTAATATAACCTATGTCACCTCAATGGTGACCCGGACGTAATATCCAACATTTTGTTGGCTATCTCAGCAGCCTTTTAGACTGTAAGTTCGGGCTCCGTTACTGGGGGGATACTCTGTGGTGTGCGCCGACTGAGCGATAATTCATCAAGTCTGTCTTCACACCCACAAGGTTACCTCTAGGTGGAAGCGCACTTCGAGCTTGAATCCCGACTCTGTCGCACGCAATGCGAAGCTCCATAAACTAATAAAATTTCACATCTAAACAACCTTCTGATTATCATTAAAATAACCTAAGTCACCTCAATATAAAGTTTGTTCGTTTTCTGGAAAGTTGTGATTTTTAACTTACGGGGTATCAAGGCTTAAGTAACGATAACTATGTAAGTAAAACGTGTAACAAAAAATTATTCTTAAGGATAGTGGTAAAAGACGGAGATATACAAGGTGGGCAAAAAGTCCTTGACACAGTTTAAAATTTAATATAAAATCAAGTAATTGACATAAGCGAGTGCGGTTTGAAGTAAAATACTTCTCATGATAAAAAAACAATTAAGAAAGTAAAAGTTTTAATTCCAAACTTCACCCATAGATGACTCTGTACCGTAAAATATCAGAAAAAGCCTCAAAACACGAATACGTGGATTGAATAAATTGGAATACCGTTTGTATGTGGCACGAGCTACAAAGGCAAACACGTTGAAACATGGTATACATTATTAATAATAATAATAATCATAAAATTGCACAAAATAAATTATCTGTAACTACTTGTGACAATATAAATTATCTACAAATGGTAGTCTCGATTTTTTTTATGATGTGTTAAGAAACAACGCCATCTATATCAAAATTTGGAACTGAAAATTTTATTTGCTTACAAATAATTTCATATGTAGTCCAAATTCATCATTTTAGTCCAAAACGTTTACGGCAATTACTTGATTGCATATTAAATTTAAAAAGTTGTTCAAGATTTTGGATCCACTCTGTATTTTTATTTATTAATGTTTTGTTTAAAATTATACGATGTTACCCTAATTTAGTTTGTTATGCAAAAAATGTAAAAATAAGAATGCAAATTCTTTACAAAGAAAAAAAAATGCCGGAAAATACCGATATTTTTTTAATTATCAAGCAACTCATAGGCATGAAAATGAATTGAACTTAACCATGGAAGATAATGAAGGGATTACTTCTTGAAACTAAAAGAATATTAGAGAATTTTATGTATTTAGTGATTAAAAATACTTTTTTTCAAAATATATTTATTATAAATAAACACAATAAGTAATGACACTAATGAATACAAAATTTGCGACACTAATTAAAAAAGTTAATATTTGAATAAGAAAAAAATATTACCAACCGATGATCATCTAAAAATAAATTTAATTAATTTTTTTAATATCGATTCTGTTCACTTTTAAAATAAAAATAATGTCTTGAATTATACTTTTTGATAAAATTGCTTTTTATCAGAGGAAATGATATTAGTAATTAACCTCTTAAAATTTAACATGGACTGTTTGGCAGAAATTTCATATCTACATAAAAATTAAAAACAAGTTTTTAAAATAGTGCTTATTATTTTTTTTAATTAAATTTATTTTTAAGTTAATAATTTTTAACAGAAATAAGCCACTGGTGTTTTGTTAATTTCATATGACATTCGTTGTCGCTTTTGGTAGTGGACTCAGTCTCCATTAAAATAAAAATCAGTTTTATAACACTGTTTCTTTTATTATATTTGTATTGACTTTATCAAACAAATAATAAATAAAGTGAATTAACCAACTTAATTAAATTCAAACGCTTTTCAAGTATTATAAAATAAAATAAACGAATTTTATGTGCGATGCTCATTGCTTGGCTGTATCACATTTAGTTGTATTGCCGTAATAAAACATTATATTTATTCAACTACTTCGCTTACATTTTGAACAAATTGCTTAGATTTAAAGGCAACAAACAAAGTAGATAAGTATAGCAAAAACAAATGGTTTATTTATGGTGTTTTGTGACCAGCCAGTATTATATATTCGCAAATTTCACATAAATATGAAATAAAAACATAACGGCAGTTTCCAGACGTCAATAAGGAAAACCCCAATAATAAAACCGTATTTAATGTTATTTTTATATTAAATCGCATTAAAATATACGTCTGTCTGTCTCTGAAAAGAACAGCATCTGCAACAAAACAGGATTTATGAACACATAATTCTGTATTAAAAGCACCAATGCTCCATTCTGGTTCAAAACACTCAAGTGTAGGTAATCTATACCCAGCGCATATGTTAATAGTTCGAATACATATCACATAAAATTTTCGTCGCATTCAATTTTTGTTCGACTAATTTAAGGATCCTAGTTTATTACATTTCTTAAGGGGGTCCGATACCTTCGACATTTTTTTCTTTATTTTTATACTTGTACAATCCAATTTTTTTCTCTTTCTAAATATGCATAAAAAACCATTTTAAGACGCTCAATTTTTTTTTTAAATTGCACATTTATTTTTAAATTAAAATTTTAGTAATTTTTTTAACAATTTTAAAATTCCTACTCCTTTTTTGTTTTTCAATATTTTGAAGCAATTTTTTTTATTTAAGATCTTGAATAATATGTAAATAGATGTATGCATTCAAATTTTGATTCAGACACATCACTTTAAAAAAATAAAATATATTAGAAATTTTGGAAAAAAAATTGACGAAAAAAATAAAATTCCATTTTAAGTGGTTTTAAAAAACAAATTATGGTAAAAATAGGAAATCTGAATGCATACATCTATTTAAAATATATTTATCTTACTATACACACAAAAATTATGATTTTAAGTATAATAGTAAAAAAGCCTTAGCATTTTTAGTGTTCATTAAATTTCAAAACCACGAACAGAGATATTTGCTTTTAAAGTTTACATATGATACAACTATGTTATAGGAACACATCATTAAAACATTCATAACTAAAAAAGTAATAGGAATTTTTTGAAGCAGTTTTTTGTGAGTTATTAAGATAAGTTTGAATATTATTTTTTAAATATAAAAAAAAAATGACTTTTTTTTGCGAATTTTGGGTATCGGACCCCCTTAAGAGAGAGAGAGAAAGATAAGTAAACTCAATTTTAATTTACATCTTATGTTATTTGTATTAAATTTGCATTGAAGTATTTAATAAATACTACTTTATAAAGGTGTATATTCTGTTAATTATAGTATATTGATTAAATATACTAATATATTCTTTCTACTATACTTACATGCATAGGTTTAAAGTACTTATCGCGATTTATTTAGATCTGTGAATTAAATTAAATATTTTGAGGGTTTAGGAAAATATCAAAATTAATTGTAAAGATAATTTTGTGTATATATACAGTGTTCACTCTAGGTGTTTTTTGAAGGACGGTCCGTCCTCCCGCCCTTTTTTCAACTCAATAGCGCCCTCATGCCCCTTTTTTCAAAAATGCTGACCTCTTTTGAAAACATTCCGTCCCTCTTGCCGTTTTTAATCAAGCACAAGCGTCCTTGCTTCCCTAGTCGCCTTTGAAAAAGGCATCGTTAAAAAAAAATGTGTGTGTAAATTGGAATTAAGTTAATTATGACAGTAGAAAAACAAACTACTTTTAACTACGCGTGTTGTATAATCGCGATGATTCCGCGGTTATTTCGAGTATTGGGCATTCCACGAATCCTATTGATTGCATGTAGCCGCATATTACAATATTAGCCTTTTATTACTAAATTTTTTATTTACGTAGCCTTTTCATCAGTTTTGTAAGGGATCTGATTAAGGTTACTTACAGATTTGGGTTTTAGCAAAAACATTAATTCTGAAGTGTCAAATTTTGGATTTTAAGTAGTATCTTCATAAAGAGACATCAATTTTGTACGGGTCTTTCCTTCAAAATAATCCCCGAATCTTCACCAATATATGGCGACTCCCACTTAAAACTTTTTTTTAAAAAGTGCCCTTTTAAAAACAAGAATTGCCTCTTCAAAAACGAGGTGCACTTTTACAGCCAACAGCGCAATGCCCTTTTTTATTTCTCTCTCTCTCTCTCTCTCTCTCTCTCTCTCTCTCTCTCTCTCTCTCTCTCTCTATATATATATATATATATATATATATATCATCCTCCAAGGGAAACACCCCTACTCGTTTGATTTGAAAAATACTTCTACATCGAATATTTTCATTAATTTAATATTGCTAGAAAACTGGAAAGCCAAGGATAAGCTCCGTCAGAGGGTTAATTAAATATTCAATTAATAAATGTGAACTCTGTTAATTAGATTATATAAATGTCAGTGTATTTACTTAACAGTCTGGGTTTCCAAATAAGTACTTCCGTAAACAAATGCTATATAATCAATCCGTAAACACAATGATTGTAACCCTCATTCCAAATATAAATATTTATATGGAGATTCATTAGGTATTTTAATTTTTTCAACATACTTTATCAGCAGGCAATCCCGGAGGAGTCCAGGCGTATACTTTATGAGGTTCTTTTTGATAATCTTTGCAAGAGCATGGAGTATCAATAGGTATCCCTAGTCTGTTCTGGAGTTGTAGAAGGTTTTCTTCAATAATTGTATTGATTTGATTCGGGCTTTTACAATTTCTGCAGGATTTTCTGAAAAGACAAACAATAGACATATGTAAATACTTCTATATTATTTTATTGCAATAAATAAAAGTCAAATGTATTATGTAATGTGGGCATCGACCAAAAAAAATTAATTTGGGCAATAAAGTAACTTATATGTATTTTATTCAATATCTTACATAAAAATATTTTATGACACAAATATATACCTAATATCGTAAAATAACATACGAGCGCTGTTAAAAATAGGTACTCAAGAATAAGTACAATATACTCATTTTTGAGTATATTCGATGCTTATCATAGCTCCGAATAAATAAGTTTCATTTTTAAAAAAAATGTACTCAAAAATGAGTAAAAATAGCAATTTCTTGTATACATAGGATGTCTTAATAAATATCTTTCAATAAACATCAACAATTACAACCAAGACTTACCGAGAATCGAACACAGATCCTCATGTACCGCAGTCCAGTGCGTTATCCGTTGTACAAACCAGAGCGACGTGAAGAAATTATAAACAGAAGAAATGTTAAAAAGGTGTGCCAAAACAATGAGAAGTAAGATAATTGAGTTGTAATTACTCAGTTTCCATTTAAGCAATCGACATCAAATAATGTGGAAACCATCTTCTAAACAACTATTTAAGGTTTGTCAGGTCGCTTTGTTAAAATGGCTTAAACAGAAACTGAGATTAGCAATATTAAATCACGTTGATTATTTTTGAGAAAGTACGATTACTTAAAATTGAGTACCCCATCACTCTTTTTTACAACGCAATTGTACTCAAAGAAAAACGAGTATGCTCAGGTACTCATTTTTAAGTACCCTTTTTTACAGTGAGGAATTGCGAAAATTAAGAAATAAATTTAAATTGTTTAAAGCTGACTTTTTAAATTTTCATGCATAGTGATATCAGTATTCACTCTAGAAATAAAAAGGGCCAGGGCGCTGTTTGTAATAAAAGGGCACCCCGTTTTTAAAAGGGCACTTTCAAAAAAAAGTTTGGTGTGGGCGTGGCCACCATTGTTACATCGGACCCGTGACCAAATAATAAAAAGTTCCGATTTGTTGGTTGACATTGCGCTAGAGCTGCAAATTGGGCTAGTGTTGACAGTTCGAGGCCTATCTTGAATTTTACATTTAAAAATAAATGTTTTCCCTAAAAACCAAATCTGTAAGTAGCCCTAATCAGACTCCTTACAAAACTGCTGAAAAGGCTAATTAAATCCAAAATTTGGTTTAAAAAAATGCATAATCTTGCAAATACGCCCCAAACCACCTTCTGTTTAAAAAAACACAGAAAAAAAACTTAGCATTTCATATGTGGGCACATGCAACCAATAGGATTCGTAGAATGCCCCGTGCTCGAAATTTCGGAATCATCGCAATTGCACAACACGCGTAGTTAAAAAGGAATAATTCACTCTTAATCCCAGTTTACACCAACATTTTTTGTGCTTGACTAAAAAAGGGCAAAAGGGGCGGAAGTTTTTCAAAAGAGGGTGGCATTTTGGAAAAAGGGGCATGAGGGCGCTATCAAGATAAAAAAAGGGCGGGCAGGGCGGACCGCCCTTCAAAAACCGCCTAGAGTGAACACTGTGATATATTCCGACTATTACCTTTTACTCTTTAGTTTGAAGAACGTAGGATTCGGCTGTGGTCAGCAGTGAACGCGTTAAAAAAATTAATTTATGACTCTTAAGTGCATATTTTAAGAATGAATAATACGTATAAATAAATTTTTAGCCTTTTATACACAGATGAAGTAGGTGTTTCCACAAACAGACATATTTCTTTGATTGTTATCGATATATGTATATAAGTATACCCTTATATTCAAATAACTATTTGTTTAACATACATTAAGTTCATTCAGATGTGTTAATTTCCGATGATAGTAATATATCCAAGAAAAATTTTCAGTAAATTTATTAATGAAATAGCATCATGTCCACAAGTGACTATACTTTTTCATTAAATCCCCCCCCCCCTTCTTTCCAACTTAAATATTCAATAAAAATAATATCACAACGGTATAGCTTTTACGTAACCATTGGCTTATAATTTATATTATCCAGTAACTAATATTTTTGATATTTAAAAGTTAAGAACTACATTAACACACATATTTTTAAGTTACAAATTTGATTGATTATTTTTTTAAGTTATAAGCTTAATTGATTCTTTTTTTAAATTTAAAAGCTTAATTGTGTCAAAACTAATCCGAACAAGAATACTTTAATACCATATACATATTTTAATCGTCCATTTACTTTAAAAAACAAACAAGATAACGCTATTAAAAATGGCAATTTTTGTAAATTATTTTTGGGCAATAAGTTTTAAGATGAAATATTTTATTAAGCCTTTACAACCCAGATTTATTATTAAAATGAGCCGGTGAATGTAATAGTCAAAGTCAGATTCGCACTTTTTTTCCGCCAGTTGTATCAACCATCCTTCCTTTGGTCAATGAACGCAAAGCGGAAATTGATGTAAACCTGACTTTAACTTACACCAATTTCCGCCAGTCCGACTTTAACTTACACCATTATTACACCATTATCCCCATCATTATAGTTCCAATTGGCACCACTGGCCTGAAAGGATTAAAATAAAGATTTTGCGTATTTATAAACAAATAAATCCTTTCGGATCAAATGACATATCTTACTCTTTTCTTCCACAAATATCTCTTTGAAGGTTAACCGAAATCAGAATAGTCACGCGACCAATAAGTAGGATGACACCGTCACGACACCAGGAAGGATATCTTTCAATACATTCATAGAGTATTTTGTTGCATCGTGACATATTGCCTCGATAGGAGACCTTGGCATTTATTGAAACCTAATCAGTATTGATTGCATAGTGGGGGAGACCAGGGCAACTAGTGCTGGGGTATACTTTCGTACATAATGCATTTTTCACGTAAACTGTACAGTGGCCAATTATTCTAGATTAACTGGATTTTTAAAATTTTTGTTTATAGAGGTTATAAGGCTCCCTGGGCCGTTTTTACATACACCGGGAAAACCGGCATCGAATGTTATCCAATTATAACTTTTTCACGTTGTCCGGTCCGGCAGATTTGCAAAAAAATGCAGCCGGTGTTGAACTCGGATGCCGGCCCGACATCTGATTTGTCAGTTTCAATGTTTCCTTATGTGTACTTCTTCACGTAGGTCTAGATTTATCGGCTCCCGTGAGGTGTTTATGTTTTCTTTACATTTACTTCAATATTGTAGTTGTTATCATCGTAACCATACAATTTTCTTTCATTGTTTTCGAGTATTTCTGGCATTGCGGAAAATTAGTAAATTGATTAAGCAAGATGTTGCAACATTAACAGATCTTAAGGAAAGTAAATCGTGTTTATGGGAAAAGCATGGCCACCCGATATCCGATTTGTCAGTTTCAATGTTCCCTTATGTACACTTCTTCACGTAGGTCTAGATTTATCGGCTCCCGTGAGGTGTTTATGTTTTCTTTACATTTACTTCAATATTGTAGTTGTTATCATCGTAACCATACAATTTTCTTTCATTGTTTTCGAGTATTTCTGGCATTCCAAAAAATCTATAAATTGGTTAAGTAAGATGTTGTAACATTAACAGAACTTAAGGAAAGTAAATCGTGTTTATGGGAAAAGCATAACCGCCCGACATCCGATTTGTCAGTTTCAATGTTTCCTTATTACACTTCTTCACGTAGGTCTAGATTTATCGGCAAACGTGAGGTGTTTATGTTTTCTTTTCATTTACTTTAATATTGTAGTTGTTGTCATCGCGATCTCTCAATTTTCTTTCATTGTTTTCAAGTATTTCTGTCAATGCGAAATATTAGTAAATCGGTTAAGTACGATGTGATGACATTAATAGATTTTAAGGAAAGTAATTCGTGTTTATGGGAAAAACAACTGATTGTTTAAAACAAAATCGAAGATCAAAAAGTGTAGAAAATAAATTATACATTTTAGAAGATTTTCAATAAAATATAGCATATTAATGTTATTGCCAGTATTTTTTAGCAGTTGGGTAGCGATTGTCACCTTAACTATCCGGATTTAACACTAAACGTTCGAGCATGAATGGACTGTAGTAGAGCGAATATGACGTCATAATCGTGAAACCAACATCTCAGACCGAATGTCCTCAGACTCGTCACTTCTTTTCAAAATTATGAATGAAAAAATACTCGCGATTGGCTGATGAATTGGGAAATGTGTAACAATGAAAATTTATTAATGGAATGACGTAATTAACCACGTGTTTGAGGACATACATGTTGGCCTCACTTTGATGTTAGCGAGATTATAACATTGTGTTTTCTCTACTATGAAGGATCCATGCTCGAAGCACTAAACCTACCGACATTTCATGTATACCTAATCCTATCATGAGCGGTCAAATGACCGCTTCAAAAAAACATATGTATCTTAATATAGAAAGAGATTTCAGCCAATTGGATTGTAAACAAAAAAAAAATTCTATTTAGAAAAGTTTTATTTACATTTATGCATTTTTAGCACATTTTTTACAAGTTACAGTATTTTATATTGCACATTTTCCGTTGCCGTCAGGAACCCCAGTTGCTCAGTTGGTAAGGCGTTCAGCTACTAATCAGAGGATTGGTGGTTCGAATCCGGGAAATGGACTTGACATAGAAAAGTAAAGAAGTAGTGATCTTGCGATCGGAGGGTTGCCAGCTTCGCTACAAAAATACTAGAAAGTCGTTCAGAATATCCAACAAATTATGCTGGCGTGTAAACGGGACTGGTGCACGAAAAATCTGATCGGGGTCCAAGTCCCGACGTCTTGAAGGCGTTGGGTGCCAGTTCAGGTGTTTCCTCGTCATCTGACCATGGTTCTAAAATAACGAGGTGCATGTATGAATGTGTGTGTGAATGTGTATGTGTTCCCGGGTCTTTCCTTCGAGATTGACCCCGAACAGTCGCTAAAAGCCCACTGTGCAGCTCTAGTGCGACGTTAATTAACAAAACCAAACCAAACCGTTGCCGTCAGCGCCGCCTGCTGTGGGTCGTTGTGCACTCGTGCCGCCTGGTTGGGCCGACGCGGTTTGTATAGCGTTGCCTGGTTGGCCCGCAGGACGCTTGGTGCCCAGATGTCTGGATCGCCACAACACTGTAGATCCACAATTACATTGTGGACTCATGGAACATGAATTGTTCAAATTGTCAAATGACCGCTCGTGATAGACTAGACATGCTATACATTTTTTTCGGAAAGTACACAATAAAGAAAGTTGTGAATATTGAAAAATGGGTTGTATGTATATTATAGGAAAAGTCAATCAGTTACATGGCGATACAGTAACGTTGTATACAAGAAATTCTAAACGAAATTTCAAAAACGGTCATTTGACTAAACGTGGTAGGATTAGTGTTAAACACGAAGCATTGTTCCCGAGTCTTTCTTTGGGGATCAATTTTTAATTTGACTTTATTACATTTTTTAGGGGATTTCCGCCATTATTAATATTTTTGCATACCCCCAGAGGTACGCGTTCCCCAGGTTGAGAACCGCTATCCTATACCCTTCATATATAAAACACCAAATTTTTTTTGTATAAAAAAATAAACTTCTACTGGTTTATTCTGATCATTTTCAAACTAACTACTTTCATAAAACAATTGAGCTGATACATCGTCGTTGAAAGTGGAAAAGATCGTAAGTCAAGCCCCAGCACTTTTCAAGACAGCAAAATTAATTGAGCCGTCTTGTTCCGAAACCAGTTCGATCCAATTCTTTCGGTTTTTCAGATTGTGATTTATTTTTCGTTTTCCTTCAAATCTATTAGTAGGCGAAGTCATTACATTCAAAAGCAACTATGTGCTATTCATTTTGCGATGGAAAAGTAGCCGTTGGTTGCAAAACCAGATAAGTAAAGAAATCAGTTTCACCAAAAACAGTTAAAAGAAGCTACGCGTAGGTATGGATTTTTCTAATAAATGGTTTTCTTTTAACGCCTATTACTATTTTTTAAAGTTTTAATATGTAATACTTTCTTTTCAAATCGAGATGCATCCCACAGCTTTGTTGTAGAATGAGGTAGATCCCACAGCTTGGATACGAAACCAGGTAGGTCCAAAAAAAATCTATGTCTATCTAACATCAACCTGTAAAAATAATCCATAAATATTGCATTAAGTTTTTTGTTTCCTTTGGAAAAAATTGTCAAGCGATCTACCTGATTTTGAAACTATAGACGCCTCAATTAATTCCTTATGATGATCCTGTGATAGAACATTTTGATATTTGTTTGTATCTTGAAAATTGAATTAGCTGGTGACATCAGGGATTTTGTCTCGAGGTGGAAATCACAAAATGCCACAAATAGTAATAATAAAAATAACTGGAACTTTTTTTGAGATGCGACCTTTTACACTTTCAATGTCGATATGGGATGTATAGGGAAAAAAATTAGAAGTACAATCTCATAAAAAAAATCTGCTTTCGAATGATAATGTAAGAAAACATAGGATTCCACCCCCCCCCCCCCCCCCTGCGCCCCTTCTTTTTTCCAGGGGCCGGTGGCCCAGTGGTAAAGTATCCCACTAACAATCGAGCCCCATTTGCTCAGTTGGTAAGGAATTCAGCTACGAATCAGAGGATTGGTGGTTCGAAACCGTGAAATGGACTTGACATAGAAAAGTAAAAAAGTAGTGATCTTGAGATCGGAGGGTTGCCTGCTTCGCTACAAAAATACTAGAAAGTCGTCCAGAATATCCAACAAATTATACTGGCGTGTATACGGGACTGGTGCACGATAAATCTGATCGGGGTCCAAAGTCCCGACGTCTATTGAAGGCGTTGGGTGCCAGTTCAGGTGTTTCCTCGTCATCTGACCATGGTTCTAAAATAACGAGGTGCATGTATGAATGTGTGTATGAATGTGTGTGTGAATGTGTATGTGTTCCCGGGTCTTTCCTTCGAGATTGACCCCGAACCGTCGCCAATAGCCCACTGTGCAGCTCTAGTGCGACGTTAATTAACAAACCAAACCAACCCACTAACAATCGGTGGAAATATCTACGTGGACTTGACAAGTTATAAGCTGTAGCAATCTCGCATAGAGAAAAGATAACCAAGGCGCTGAGAGACAAGTTTCAAATCTGACAAAATGAAGTTACCTGAGTAGTATGAATTTAACCTTGAGTCTATGGGCGAATAGAACAACTACGAGCCAATTTCGTTAGGGGCCGTATATTAAATGTTTCGCATTATCAAAAAGGCTGGTAGAAAATAGGCAACAAGTTGGAAAACTAGGAAATAATGGAATTTTTAAGTAAAAATGTACTATTTGGTTGAATTTTTTTAAAGTGGCCGAAGTAGGGAATTTTTTAGAGGATAAATGGCCAACTTCGTAGAAGTGACCTACCTTTCTCTACACGATGGTAAGTCATTTATTCCCCGTGGCTGATTCGCCGTGGAGTTATGAGGAAGCGCATACTGCAACGAAGAGATACATTCCCCTCTACGCGGTACAAAGGTCAAACGTTTTATATTTTAAAAGTTGGTTTGGTTTGGTTTTGTTAATTAACGTCGCACTATAGCTGCACAGTGGGTTATTGGCGACGGTTCGGGTCAATCTCGAAGGAAAGACCCGGGAACACATACACATTCACACACACATTCATACATACACCTCGTTATTTTAGAACCATGGTCAGATGACGAGGAAACACCTGAACTGGCACCCAACGCCTTCAGTAGACGTCGGGACTTATATATTTATATTTTAAAAGAGATATTAAAAGAATAAAATATCTCTAAAAATATAAAATTCATGTTTATAGATAAATAATTTGACTATGGCTAATTTACGTCGCACTAGAGATGCACAGTGGGCTATTAGCGACGGTTCTCGATATATCTCCCATCTCGAAGAAAAGACATGAGAACATTAGCCTCATGGACCCCCAGTTGCCCAGTGGATAAAGGCGTTCGGCTAGTAATCAGAGGATTGCGAGTTCGAGCCCGACAGTAGACTTGATAAAAGAAAAGTAAAAATGTAGTAATCTTCCGATCGGAGGATTGCCAGCTTCGGTACTACAATATTAGAAGATCGTCTAAAAATAAACTGGCGTGTGTGCAGGACAGGTTTCCTTGGGTCCCAGCTCAGGTGTTGTCCTTAACATCTGACCATGGTTATGGACGCAGCTTTAGTGCGACGTTTATTAACCAACCAACCTATTTATGTTTTTTTTTTGGTTTGGTTAATAAACGTCGCATTAGAGCTGCACATTGGACTATTGGTGACGGCTCGTTGTCTATCTCGAAGGTTTGGTTTTGTTAATTAACGTCACACTACAGCTGCCCACTGGGCTACTGGCGACGGTTCGGGGCAAGACAGAACCGGGAACGATGCCCCGTATTTTTGAACCATGGTCAGGTGACGAGGAAAAGCCATCTACGCCATTAAAATTTTAGAAAGCCGTCTAAAATATATACGCTTCCCCCCTCCCCCCCAGTAGCTCAGTGGATAAAGGTGCTCGGCTGGTAATCAAAGGATTTGTAGTTTGAGTCCGTGCGATAGACAATGAAAAGTAAAAAAAAGTAGTGATCTTGTGATCGAGTAGTGATCCTGTGATCGGAGGGTTGCCAGCTTCGCTACAAAAGTACTAGAAAGTCGTCCAGAACATCCAACAAATTATATCGGTATATACGGGACTGGTGCACGATAAATCTGATCGGGGTTCAATGTCCTGACGCCTATTGAAGGAGTGGACGCCAGCTCAGGTGTTGTCCTCGTCATCTGACCATGGTATAAAAATTCGAGGCATCGTTCCTAAGTCTTTCCATCGATATAGGCCCCGAACCGTCGCCAATAGCCCACTGGTGCACGATAAATCTGATCGGGGTCCAAAGTCCCGACGACTATTGAAGGCGTTGGGTGCCAGTTCCGGTGTTTCCTCGTCATCTGACCATGGTTCTAAAATAACGAGGTGCATGTATGAATGTGTGTATGAATGTTTGTGTGAATGTGTATGTGTTCCCGGGTCTTTCTTTTGAGATTGACCCCGAACCGTCGCCAATAGCCCACTGTGCAGCTCTAGTGCGACGTTAATGAACAAAAAAAACCAACAAAAAAAATCATCTGATTAGTAGCTGAACGCCTTACCAACTGAGCAACTGGGGCTCGTATACGGGATGTATGAATGTGTGTATGAATGTGTGTGTGAATGTGTATGTGTTCCCGGGTCTTTCCTTCGAGATTGACCCCGAACCGTCGCCAATAGCCCACTGTGCAGCTCTAGTGCGACGTTAATTAACAAAAACAAAACAAAACGTATACGGGAATGAAAATTGTCATCTGACCATGATTAAAAATTAACGAAGTATTTGTGTGTATGTATGTGTGGCTGTGTTAAGTCGCTGAAATGAGGACAGAAATAGGCAGCCGAATATGTACCCAAATCCAATTCAGTGCCTCGTGTGATAAGCGTTAAAAGATCGGCCTGAAAGTTTACGGCAAATTTTCGTTTACTATTCTGTTTATCATTCGATATTTTTTTATTACCATGGATTCCGAATTTAACAAAGGTGCCAACCTTTTCCTTCGAGGAAAATTCCAAGAAGCATTAAAAATCCTCAACTTGGTTTATGAAAAAAGATTCTCAAGTTTTGGTTCTGACCATCCAAATACTTTAAGTGTTCAGTTTGTTATAGGAGGAATATACTATGATCAGGGCAAGTACAATGAATCCTATCAATATTTTAAAGAAGTCTACGAGAAACGAATACGCTGCTATGGACTTAACCATCCCGAAACCTTAACCGCCTGGAATAGTACCGCATCAGTACTTTGCAAGCTTGGTAAGTTTGATGAAGCGTTGAATATATTTAAAGAAATTTATGCCCAGAGAAGAGTTGTTTTAGGTCCCGCTCATAAGGACACATCGGACAGTCGAAACAACTTGGCTAACGTACTTGCAAGGCTTGGCAAAAATGTACTGCCATACTTGGAAGAGACTTATAACATACAGAAAGAAGAGAACCCAGAAGGAGTTGCTACTTTAGTGACTCGATTTAATATGGCCAATGAACTTGCGAAACAAGGCAAATACGGTACAGCTTTGGATTATCTCAATGAACTTTTTGCCATCCAAATAAGGACCGAAGATACATGCCAAGCTTCATTATGCACTATGCATCTAATAGGTTTTATATACTCTAAACAAGGCAAGTACGGTGATGCTATGAAGATTTATCAAGCCGTTTATGAAAAAAGGTTAAAGTTTTTGGGACCGTATAATACGGAAACATTAGAAACATATAATAATATAGGAATGTTGTTGACTAACCAAGATAAGTTAGAAGAAGGATTGGTTATTTTGGAGGAAGTGTACAATAAGCGAAAAGCGATTTTAAGCGAAGGACACCCAGCTACTTTGCGTTCTCATAGAAGTATGGCTGATACTTATACCACATTAGGTAAATATGATACAGCATTATTAATTTATAGCAATATTCATGAAATCGAAAAGAGGTTGCATCCTCATAGTAATAATTCTGTGATTACCCTTAGTAGAATAGGAAATGTATTGAGCAAGCAAGGTAAATATGATGAGGCATTGTCGATCTTCAGAGATATATGTGAAATCCAAAAGGATTTAAGCCCCGATCATCCACAAGTTCTTGAAATTCAAAATTATATTGCAAAAACACTTATTTACAAGGAAGATTACGATGAAGCTTTCCGTATTTTGTATAAGATAGATGAAATTCAAGTGGATTGTCTTGGACCAGAACACCATATAACTTTAACCACACAAACAAACTTCGCTACAGTACTACTAAACCAAGGCAAATACAATGAAGCATTAGGCATTTACACTAAAGTGTTAGAGATACAGAAAAGAAATAAATATATAGGACCCGATAATATTGCTACTACTATGACTCAAAACAACATAGCATGTATATACTATTATCAAGGAAAACTCAATGAAGCTATAAACGTTTATAAAGAAATATACGAGAAACAGTTACAACTCAGTTCCGCTCACCCAACTTTGTTAACTACTGAATATAATATTGCTTTCATTCTTGAATCCCAAATGAATTATAAGGCTGCTCTGGAGATATATCAAGGCCTTTATGATAAAATGATTCGTGTTTTGGGTGCACTGCACCCGAATACTGAGGCCACAGAGGAAGGAATAAAACGGGTTTTATCTTTAATGTCTTAAAATTTACTTGCAAAACGAAATTATGTTTTTTATTTATATATCTGTTTAATGAATAATGTGTTTCTTTTGACGTTGTGAATATTAGTGCTTTCGATAAACTAGACTGTACACTTTTTTTGTCGTAAACCAATGAAAAGTATTTAAAATATACAATTTAATGTTTTTTCTATTAAAATGTATTTTTATTTGTAATAACTAAGTAAAAGGATCTTGTTTTAACTATTTAATAAATTTGGTAATTGTCACAAATAAATCAACGAACGACCTTAAAAAGAACTATTTGTAAAGTGCACTTGTTATTGTAAGTTTTATAAAACTATAATTAAACGTTTTTGTTATTTAATGTGGCATAAGGGTATTTGTTACTTGAATAATGTGTGGGAGATGGTTTGGTAATTCTGAATTTATTACAAATAAATATTTTATAATATTATGGTTTATTTTATTAGACTGTTTACAACTTTCACGGGTAAATAAATGTTGACTTATTTTAACTTTATAGTGATATGTTAAGCGCACTGTAGTAATCGAACTTTATAATTATGAAGTGCAATTTCATAAAAACTGCTTTATTTTTTCAAACATTTACAGTAGAAGCTTTTGGCTACACTACCCGATAAATTATAATATATTGTTAATTTATTGAATTATTTTAGAAACATACAGCAAAAGCTATAATCTTAATGTGTGAACGCTAAGTAACTTAACATCTTTACAACCTGCTAATTTGACATTTAGTTTGCAATTTCGACTTGCAATTTAGTTTATTTAATTAAATATTTTTATTCCTGCACTTCTTTGTCATTTATACTAGATTATATACACTGGAGTTCTAAATAAAAGTACAGGGGAAATCTATGAGTCTCAATTTTTGTTAAATTCAAGTTCCAATAAGTTATGTTAGCTAGGTTGTACGGTTAATTCCTAGTGTCTGGTGCCCTCGCCAAATGGGATTTGGCGACAAATGATTGGACGATAAGATTTATATTTTGGCAACCCTACTTGACGCGTGCGAAAATATCATGTTCTATGGCAACCATAAATTTTTTACCCACGTAGCTGCGCCATGCTGCGCTTGATGATGCGAAGATGCATCTAGTTAGATAATGCGTGCGCGCATCTAGTTTAGCCTTGGTTTCACGCATTTCTGCCATTTTTGAATGGACGTTCGGCGGCTACGTGGTGTATTCGCGGACGACGTTTATTTGAATAGCAAGTATTTTTGGAAATTGAAGATGAAAGGCAAACGTGCCGTGATTGAGTGGTGCATGAATGCCGGATTGTTATGCAGCAAATGCGCCTAGCGAAACAGACAGTCATTGACTGGATCTGCCGGGAGGTATGTACGGAGTGGTTCATTCATAATCCTGTTCCTATCGGTGGAGAGCATGTCTTCGTTGAGATTGACGAGTCGAAGTTCGGCAAACGCAAATACAACCAGGGCAAGCGTGTGGAAGGCCAGTGGGTGTTTGGAGGGATTGAATCCGTTACCAACAAGTGCTTCATGGCTGCCGTGAACGATCGGAAACTTTACTCAACGTTTTGCAGCATCGTTTTTCCTGGATCCGATATTGTTTCCGATTTTCATATAAAATGTTGATTTAACGATCAACGACTGCCCGAAGGATTGCCTGTAAGCACCATGATCGACGGCCCGGAGGGGATCATGGATGTAATAATGAGTAGTCGGAGGCCCAAGGCCAGAGACCACAAAATCGATGGCAGGAGTCTGTGACTTTAAGCGCGCGGAACGCGTGTGCACTTAAGAGTGCCATCGAAATGCCCCAAACAACTGCCCGAAGGATCGCCTGTAAGTAACATGATCGACTGCCCGACCAATGCAATGTCCGCCATTTTGCTTCATCTGACCATGGTTCAAAAATACAAGGCATCGTTCCCGGGTCTTTCCTTCGAGATAGGCCCCGAACCGTCGCAAATAGCTCACTGTGCGGCTCTAGTGCGACGTTAATTAACCAAACCAAACCGCCATTTTGATTTGGCGACAAAAAACACGTCATTTTTGCCTTGGTGCAAATTTTCGGACTTGGCGACAACGGGGCACTGTACACTAGGAATTTACCGGTTGTACTTTCGTGGTGCCAAATTGAATGTCTGATGCATAAAACTTAGCTTTATATTTTCGGCAAAAAATACTCCGAATATGGATATTCATCGTTTTTTCCTATAAACCCTTAAAATGTTTTCTAAATGAGGTAAAACTATGAAAAATTGCTATTATTTTTTCAAGTCTTACTATAGAATTATCCCTGAATTTGAATAGGAATTTTGGAAGTGGAGGTTTTCAACTTTTTTTTAACTCTGATATTCTCCTCTCTTAACTCTTTAATCTGTTTAAATCCCTTTTGAAATATCGTATCGACTTGAAACTTGGCATATTAACGTAATCTTGGCGACAATACAACACGTAGTTTTGTCGGTTGAACAATAGGTAGCCGGTTCGAGTACCGAGGAGAGCCACTCAATTTTTTTAAGACACGTATTTATACGCTGTATTAGAAATATTTTCAATATACATCATTTTTACTTGGGAGCAATTGCACTAAAATGCAGAGTGGACACAGATTAATTGAGCCAAAAGAATATAGTTATACATAGTCATACAACCAAACAATGTACAGCTGGCCATAAAATACGTTTCCCTGTTTAGAGCCATTTGCAGTTAAAACTAATGAACGAATTGCACCAAATTTGATAAAGCATGAGGAGAAAGATCTTCGTACAAAAATTTTAGTACAAAAAATCACCGATAGGGGTATTTGGCAATGTCCGGAGCAAAAACGGGAATAATATGTGAAAAAATGTTTCGATAGTCATGCAAAATAATTTAGTGATTAAACTCAAAGGAAATAATCTTTTATTCATCAGAATCATGTACTCCAGAACCACATTTTCTATTTTCCTAGTTTTGCCTTTGGTAAAACTAATTGCATCGGATGTGGTTTCTGTTCCTGATGAATAAAGGATTATTTCTTTGAGTTTAATCACTAAATTAATTAGTGTGTCTATCGAAACTTTTTTTTTACATACATTATACCCCGTTTTCGCCTCGGACAGCACCAAAATTCCCATTATCGATTATTTTTTATACTAAAATTTTTTTTACGGAAATCTTCTCTTCGTGCCTTAATATGACATTTTTTGTAATTCTGTTATTTAGTTTTAGATATAGCTGTCTCTAAACAGGAAAATTATTTTATGACCATCCTGTGTTAAAGCTCAAATTATACATTACAACCGCACCTATTTATACTCGTATACACACGTATTGTCTGCTCGTATTTTTAGTCTGCTCGTATTGTACACGAGCAGACTAAAAATCGGCGTACTGATGGCTGAAAGCACAAGCAATCGTTGAGACATCGTTGAATTCCACACAAACGGGAAAAAACGCGCGGGAGCTTCTCGGCGATTCGTGAATTCATACCACGTGGTAAGAATTCTCGAATTACCGAGAAGCTCCCGCGCGTTTTTCCCGTTCGTGTGGAATGGCCCTAACTCCTGAAAACCCCAATCTAAATCAGAGGGATAAGGGTAAACGTAAACAACTCTTAAAATAAAAGCAGTTGATCTAATAACCCGCTGTCTGCATAGAACTCTTTCCATTGTTGTTTTGCATTCACCAAGCATTGTTTAGTCATCAAATCCACTTGTTTTTGTCTAGCGCACATTTCTTGGCAGAGGTGTGTTTCCTGTCGACAGTTCCGGTTCTTTGACACAGAAGGGATGCTATAAATGTAGAGCGTCCTGATCACTTCCAATCACTGAACTCTAACTGTAACTGCTGGAAGGCTCAAACCTTGTTTCCTCTATGGGCGCGTTGAAACCAATTGAAAGCTGCCATGCTATGTCCCAACATTTTTTAAAAGTGATTTAGTGGTGTTTTTTATTACCACAACATTGTAGAAATAATAAATGTATATAAATATTATATTTTCTTCTTATAGAATTAATTTTTATATTGCCAAACAAATAATTTTTGCTCTTGCTTTTTAACTACTTCTACTTTGACTTCCAAATGACTTCTTATTTTAATAGCAGATTGCATTTAAAATGGGTTTAAAAAGAAAATAAAAAAAACTTAGCCAAAAGCAATATATGTCGGCGTATTTTAACATGAAAAATATACTAAATATTGTGGTATCAAGAAAAGTGGGGCACATCATGGCGGCTTCCATATCAACTTCAAGGCAACAAAATGTCTTGCCCGATCCAGCAGTTACAGTAAGAGATCAGTGCTTCCAATATTTTCAGACACGCGTCTTCCTATACTAATCCTATTCAGTCTTAAGCAAAATTACAGCTCTACATGCGACATTAATTAATTCAACCAACCAACCGTAAATAAAATTAAAAATAAACAAATTATATATATATATATATATATATATATATATATATATATATATATATATATATATATATATATATATATATATATATATATATATATATATTGAATTAAAACTGCGAAATCTTGAACATGATGAACGCCTTTCATTCGTTAACTTGTTCTTTATCCAACTTCATTTATAAGTATGACATGACTTGGGTATCAACATATTTATTTTGTCGCATTTAAGTTACCAAAATAACGACATGTTATTTTTTTTTCTGTTCTTCCAAATGAAAGAGAACAACATATTTTTCAGGTTAAAAAGTTATTCTCTCACAAATGTTAATGTAATTTTTTTTTGTTATCTAGAAGCAGTAAGTTTACTGGTGATCTAAAACTTTGTTCATATTGAAATTCCTTACAAGCCATGTTTTTGACGTGAATACGTCTTTCCTTTAATTAGGCTATGGGGATAAATGGCATACCATCGTCTAGATGAAAGTAAGACGTTTCGAACACGCTGATTGTTAACCCATTCCCCCTCTTTTACTTTTATACCGCTAAGGGGGTTAGGAAGTGTCGACCGTAACTGAAGAATACGATTCCGCTCCATAACTCCACGGTAAATCAGTCTATGAGGATAAATATCATACCATCGTATAAAAGAAGGTAGGGCGCATCAACCAGGTTGGCCATTTATCCCCTCATCCCTCTGACCTTTGTACCGCGTGAACGAAGTAAACCTTACAGTATAGTGAGGTCTGTTTTACCTATCGGAGTTTAAAAAAAAAAAACATTTTACAAATGTCATAAATCACAAAATATATGGGTAGTATATTGAGATAAATATTCAGCTTCACCCATAATTTCTTAATTTTTACAATTATCCGCCCTAAACGTGAAAATGATACGCTAAAGAAAACTTCTTTAAAAAGAACAGGAACGGGATATAACTGTCTCATAAAAAGAACATTAATACCCTCAAGCGCAAAGGGTTAAATCCCATTTAGACATAGAGCCCCAGTTTCTCAGTGGATAAGGCGTTCAGATACTAATCAGAGGATTGGTGGTTCGAATCCGTGCGATGGACTTGACACAGAAAAGTAAAAAAGTAGTGATCTTGCGATCGGAGGATTGCCAGCTTCGCTACAAAAATACTAGAAAGTTGTCCAGAACATCCAACAAATTATACTGGCGTGTATACGGGACTGGTGCACGATAAATCTGATCGGGATCCAATGTCCTGACGCCTATTGAGGTTGCGTTGGGTGCCAGCTCAGGTGTTGTCCTCGTCGTCTGACCATAGTTCAAAAATACGAAGCATCGTTCCCGGGTCTTTCCTTCGAGATAGGCCCCGAACCGTCGCCAATAGCCCACTGTGCAGCTCTAGTGCGACGTTAATTAAACAAACCAAACCCATTTAGACATATTTTAACAAGCATCCGCACTGACTTTTTATGCAAACTTTTATAACATAAAATTATCCTTTAAAGAAAATAAAAATCGATTATTTTCTCGCATGCCACAAGCCGATTATTATCCCGTCAACTTTATTACTTCCGGAAATGCCTTCGCTCCAATGCCCCCTGTTAAAAGCGCGCTCGTTATCTCTTCGGTGACAGTCACTTTTTCTCCGATTCTCCTCAACCTTGGGCGACTAACTTTGAGTGACGTTAGTCGCGTGACGTTTTCGTTACCTTCACGAGATCTAAAAATAGCGGCGAGTCCTGATGCGGATTTCTACGATTCGCTTCTTCATTGTAAGGTAGTTATGTGATCTGGAAAGTTGTCAAAGATTGCCGGAATTGCTCAATCGGAGAAACGAGAGGTAAATTGAATAAGGTGGTTGGTTGGTTTGCTAGAATGGGAGTGTGTCAACCTCTTTTGGAAGGTTTGGTTTGGTTTTGTTAATTAACGTCGCACAAGAGCTGCACAGTGTGCTATTGGCGACGGTTCAGAGCCTATCTCGAAGGTTTGGTTTGGTTTTGGTTTTGTTAATTAACGTCGAAATAGAGCTGAACAGTGGGCTATTGGCGACGGTTCGGGGTCAATCTCGGTGGAAAGACCCGGGAACACATACACATTCATACATACATTCATACATGCACCTCGTTATTTTAGAACCATGGTCAGATGACGAGGAAACACCTGAGCTGGCACCCGACGCAACCTCAATAGACGTCGGGACATTGAACCCCGATCAGATTTATCGTGCACCAGTCCCGTATACACGCCAGTATAATTTGTTGGATGTTCTGGGCGACTTTCTAGTATTTTTGTAGCGAAGTTGGCAACTCTCCGATCGCAAGATCACTACTTTTTTACTTTTCTGTGTCAAGTCCATCGCACGGATTCGAACCACCAATCCTCTGATTAGTAGCTGAACGCCTTATCCACTGAGCAACTGGGGCTGGGGTGCCAGTTCAGGTGTTTCCTTGTCATCTGACCATGGTTCTAAAATAACAAGGTGCTTGTATGAATGTGTGTGTGAATGTGTATGTGTTCCCGGGTCTTTCCTTCGAGATTGACCCCGAACCGTCGCCAATAGCCCACTGTGCAGCTCTAGTGCGACGGTAATTAACCAAACCAAACCAAACTAACGAAGTAAAGACCCGGGAAAGATGCCTCGTATTTTTTAACCAACACCTGAACTGGCACCCAACGCCTTCAATAGACGTCGGGACTTTGGACCCCGATCAGATTTATCGTCGTTGGTTTGGTTTGGTTAATTAACGTCGCACTAGAGCTGCACAGTGGGCTATTGACGACAGTTCGGGGTCTATCTCGAAGGTTTGGTTCGGTTAATTAACGTCGCACTGGAGCTGTACAGTGGGCTATTGGCAACAGTTCGGGGTCTCTCTCGAAGGAAAGACCTGGGTTGGTTTTGGTTTGGTTAATTAACGTCGCACTAGAGTTGCACAGTGGGCGACGGTTCGGGGCCTATCTCGAAGGAAAGACCCGGGAACGATGCCTCGTATTTTTGAACATGGTCAGATGACGAGGACAACATCTGAGCTGGCACCCAACGCCTTCAATAGACGTCGGGATTTTGGACCCAGATCAGATTTATCGTGTACCAGTACACGCCGTTAATTTTTTGTGGATGTTCTGAACGACATTTTAGTAGTGAAGTTGACAACCTTGCGATCGAAATATAACTACTTTTTTTACTATTCTTAATCTAGTCAGTCGCACAGGTTCGATCCGGGAACCCCCGGATTCCCAGCTGACGCCTTAATCCACTCGGCCACTGAGGCCTCCCCACCCGTCTGATCTCAACACTAATTTGCAGGGAAACACACTTTCTAATAACTTGACGTGTATGAATGTGTGTGTGTTCCCGGGTCTTTCCTTCGAGATAGACCCCGAACCGTCGCCAATAGCCCACTGTGCAGCTCTAGTGCGACGTTAATTAACCAAACCAAACTAATAACTTGACATGTTTATGTGTAATCCGGGAATTGGATCACTACGAATCACCGGGATTATGCATATTGCGAAATGAGTCGCAAGTATCCTGGGTCGCCTTTAGAATTTATACTGGGAATAGCTGATTCCAACCGCAAATTTCTTGGGTAACACGCAGGTACAAGAGTCGTCTTGTTGGCAGTTATTACGGTGAAGAGATCAGACTGAGGACTATTGTATATCGCCATAATCACTCGGCCACCCTGCGTGAGTATTCCGTGTTTTACAATACATGTTAACATCGCATATTAGTTTTAAAAAAAGGTAACGAAATACAAAAAAAATGTGAAGCTCAGTATTTAGTTTTGTTAAAACGCTTGAAAAGAGTATTTTATTGGTTGTTTTGGTTTTGTTTTGTTAATTAACGTCGCACTAGAGCTGCACAGTGGGCTATTGGCGACGGTTCGGGGTCAATCTCGAAGGAAAGACCCGGGAACACATACACATTCACACACACATTCATACATGCACCTCGTTATTTTAGAACCATGGTCAGATGACGAGGAAACACCTGAACTGGCACCCAACGCCTTCCATAGACGTCGGGACTTTGGACCTCGATCAGATTTATCGTGCACCAGTCCCGTATACACGGGGCTCAGCATTTTATTAGAAATATGGTTGTTTGAATCAACGTCGAACTAGAGCTTCACAGTAGGCTATTGGCAACGGTTCGGGGCCTATCTCAAAGGAAAGACCCGGGAACAATGCCTCGTATTTTTGAACCATGGACAAATGATAACACCTGAGCTAGCACCCGACGCAACCTCAATAGGCATCAGGACATTGGATCCTGATTAGATTTAATGTGCACCAGTCCCGTATACACGCCATAGAAATTGGATGCCCGAGCAAAGGTAAGTTCGGTCGACGTATTGTTACTTCGCAGTGAATTTGGAAAGACCCGGGGACACTGCCTCGTATTTTTATTTGATATATGAAACAGTAATTAAATTGTGTATTCCCAAGGCGCGTCTATTGGCGTAGGTTCTATCTTTGTAAAATCTTATTTAAAACTCTCCCTTTTTAATTATTTATCATTATTTGGTTATATAAGGGGGGGGGGGAAGCCGCTCTATATAAAATCATTTCAGTATATTATATGATCGACCCATGTTTTTTTTTTAATTTTAGTGTAAAATAACAAAATTAATTTTTGATTAATCAGTGCCTTAAACATTGCTGGTATTTAAAAAAGTATGTTATACATATATATCCCCTTTCCGGCAAAATTAAACAACTTAAGTTAGCTTTTAACATCCTTTTCTACTGGCTATAGAAAAGCTTGTTGTAAACATGTATACAAAACTGATTATAGAATTATCCAATCTTGACAATTAGACACAAACACAGATTAATTTAAACATTTTTTTTCCCTCTAATGGTTCTTCAAAACGGATAAAATTATTGAATACTAGAAAACCTTACAAGTTGCAATATCGAGATAGTTTCACAAATATAAAAACTCATTGTTGCTCAGCATTGTATACAAAATGTCAATAAAAATGTTTATGCCATCTTTAAAACAAATTCTAAATAATAAAGTTAATTAATAAAATAAATCACTAAAATCAATTTACATTATATAACAAGATAGCTAGCTACATAACCGAGCTATATAGGTATGACTAAAAACGTTTGTAGTCCGAGCAAAAGCTTTGTAGTTATAACAGCTGGCATGTACCCAATGAAGTCAACCAGGTCATCAAGATGTCAAGCATGAGACTTGGCTTCTAAAGAGCGCATACGCGTTTTTCCGCAGGGGCGGATTAAGGATTTTATCTCGTAGGGGGGGGGGGATATATGTATATATAAAGCATTAAATAACGGAAAAACTTTCATTTTAGATAGTGTAAGCCAGAGAACCTAGGGGGAACGTGCACACTGCCCCAAATGCCCTATAGCTAGATCCGTCATTCCGTTTTCGGGCAAAAGCTATATAGTTGTGCTACAAGAAAAAACGCGATTCCTGTCCGGCTGTATAGTTCAACTACATAGTTCCCTTTATTCTTGCCGACAAACGATGAATAGCTCCTTTCTAGCTATATAGCTGGATTTGGACTATATAGTCGAGCTATATAGCTTTTTTAGGGTAGAGTTTTCAAAAACTTGTAGCACTGCTATTTACACTCTCATTTTTAAGAATACTGTGATCGTCAAGGCTACTTTCGGCACATTTGACAATAGTTTAGTCATTAAATCACGTAACTTTTGACGAAGCAAGAATCATCATATTCTTAACGAAAGTAATTTACTCAGATTCTCTTACGACCCTTTTTATGTGCATTGACTCACAATTGGTTATTATACGTATATTGCTCAAATTCGGCTGATACTTCCTAGCATGGTTGGTAGAGCGTCGGTCACTTAACAGAGATTGAACCTCTAGTCGGCCTCCCGTCTATGTTTAAAATCGTCTTCCTTTTGACGAAATAGATTTCGTTAAAAAAAGCAAATTTTCCTCAGTTTGACAAAATATTTAATCGGAAAATATAGCAGGCGTCTGTTTCGTCAAAATGACAAAAAAAAAAAAAAAATATGAGAGTGCAGTTTTAGCAGTGTAACTCGGCTATATAGCCGTTTTGCTACATAGTGTAAACCCGGCTTTACATTCTAGCAACCAAGTAAAAACTAGAACTTAAACTATCATTCCAAAATAATACTTTCACAAATCGTTAAGTTAAAAACCCTTTTTAAAAATACATTTCTCCCCTTCGAATTGTTAAATGTCACTCCTCAAGACCTCAGGCACTTAAAAATACAAGGAATACATATCCGTCCAGGTGAAAGGATTCCCTCAATACTACGACGCATATAAAGAAACCAGTGTGTATTTGTTTTTACAAAAGGATGCCATAATTCTACCAAAATGAGCCGTTTTCGACTAAAACCAAACACGTCTTCCATCTGGTTTCAATCGCTAACTCCCCGGCTGACACTCATCGCCTCGTACGTTAGACGGAGGATACATGGAGATTATTGTTGCGGGGCGCTACTGGAGATTTTTATGGTTCCCTGACTTTGCAGTGAACATAGGAAAGCATTGTGGGGAACAAGAAACAAGGAATCCTTCACACTTGATATACCCTGGAGGGAAGAATTGTAAGACACCTGTCTTGAAGTTGACAGCAACTAATTCAGTTAACTAAGTTATTAAAATAGCATGCAAGATTGTGTCAATATTCGTAGCAATCTGTTTTACAAGATTTCTTAAATGGTTGTAAGGCATTGGAGTTTAAAGAAAATTTTAATTTTAAGTAAAATTAATTTCAGTATCCAAATCCTTGCTTTAAATTAATTTTATTTTATTTTGTTTTCTTCATCCCGTAGGAAACACTCGGGAACACTGTTCGTAATTTTTTTAACATTATAATTCCATTATTTCGATGACTAAACGCACAATCATTGTATGTCCATTGTATGTCCAATGCACATACAATGGTTGGGCTCTTTGCCATCACTTTGGTAGTTATCTGATGACACTATTGTTCACATTATTATTCTTACCATTTCACAGCTTTCTAGAATAAAAGTGCAGCCCTTATCTAACATAAAACATTGGGACTATAATTTAACAAACAAAGGACACTCATCGTTTTCCCCTGGATCTTTCATTTAGAACTTCAGTGTATTCAGTCTTGTATAAATGACAAAGTAGTACAATAATATTTAGTCCAAGAAAGTAAATGCAAGTCAACTGCAATTAGCAGATTGTAAAGAAATTGATAGTTACTTTTCGTGTACACATAAGATCACAGGTTTTGTTGTACAATATTTTTAAAATTACAATTATCGGGTAGTACAGTTAATCGAGTAGTATAGTCAAAAGATACTACAAATGCTTTACAAAATAAGGCAGTTTATATAAACTTGACACTTCCTATTTAATATTTTATAAATAAATTAACATGTAAGAAAACATATTAGTAAAATTTAAGTTACATGTTATTTTTCAAAAACTCCACAGATTTTGTGCAACCTAAAAGTTTGTACATATTCGTATATACAATGGATTTTGGTATTTCTTATCACACCATTTCCGCTCGTTCGTAAGGAAACAGTTGCTTTTTGTAAATTTTAGGTCAAAAATGTGTTTTCAGAAAAATAGAGATTTTGAAAAATTGAATGAAGGGAATTGCAATATTACGGCTAATTAACTAGTAAAAAATATTCTTTGATAATTTACTAAAAGGAAATTAAACTTGAAGGACTTTTTCAAGTGTTTTAAATTTTGAAATTGGGCGACAGTTTTCGCAGTTTTTACTTTTACTCAAGTGATTGGTTTTGCACACATGGTACTTTTATTCACTTATAAACAGTAATTGTACAACAGTACTTATATAAACTGTACTTGTTAAATGAATTACAGATTTTCTAAGTTAATTTACCATGTTATAACTCATCGATCATAGCAAACAGCACAGAAGTCCTTTTTTTGAAAAATTTAACCAATCGTGTATTAAAGCTAAGAGAAACAAAAGTGAAGTACTTGAAAAAATAAACCATTGTTCGAAGTTTGTTTTGATATTGAAAAGAATTGCAAAAATGGGTATACGCATAAACGTTATTTTCATAAAACCATGCTCTTATATCCGAAAAAAGCAACCATTACTAAACATAATATTTTTATGAAAAAGTAATCAAAATTTTATGTGTTCTTGTGAACCTTCATATTTTCTCCATAAATGTTTTTTTTAGTAGTTTCATATTTTCATAAAAAGCATTATAGGTCAATTGTTAAGGGACACGGTAGCATATAAACTTTTTTTTTAAACTTTTTGAATAAACATTTTTAATATATATTTATTTAAATTTATATAAGAAAACAATATTCCACACAAATAATCCATACATTTTCGCATTTTTTTCAAAAAATTTCTATTTTTCTATTTTTTAAAAAATTATTTTAAAACATTGAGGCTTTTTCAAAAAAAATCTTTTTTTCTATTTTTAAAAACTTGTTTTAAAACATTGAGGCTTTTTCAAAATTTATATATTTTTTAAAACTTGTTTTCAAAATTTATATATTTTTCTATTTTTTATTGTTTTAAAACATTAAGGCTTTTTCAAAATTTATATATTTTTCTATTTTTAAAACTTGTTTTGAAACATTGAGGCTTTTTCAAATATTTATATTTCCTCACCAATTTTTTTTCTCAGATCCTTTAAACTATAATATATAAGAATTAGTCTTAAAATTTTGTATAAAACATCTATTTGATTTTCATATAAATAGTTATTCATAATATTTCCCTTAAAACTCAATTTTAAAAAAAATGCTACTCATACAGTTAATTTGCATGCTAATTTATATATAATATCCCCATATTTACAATATGCTTTAAAATTATACATTTCTTCATTAATAATAAAAAAGCATCTGCGTTATGCAAAACTTAATATCAAGGGAGACCAAACACTGAGACAAAAATAATTTAAAGGTGATCAAGAAAGATGAAAGATTTATCATAATGTTTAATTAGGTTATCTTAAGTATACTAAATGAGTAACATTGTAATTAAGCAGGTAGAATAAAATGTTTCTAGTATTCAGTAAAATAATAATCCAAATCGCAACACTGTCCCGTTAAATCTCTAATGTTAATGGCTTGTCACACGCTCTTGGCTGAGATCTTATGGTATGAGCATATAGACACACATTTTACGAAAAACACGATTTTATTACCTTCGTAAAAATTTCATACCGGTCGTACATTTTACTATACGTGGTCTTTATTTATGATCTGGTAAATATCGTAAAGCATTTTCAGGGACCGTCAATATTTGCAGTACTTTATACGATTTAATTAATGGTACACAACAGCAGCCTTGGTTATCAATATAATGTTACAAATATTTGTAACCTTTCACAAACGGCACTAATTGCAACAATTTTAGTTTATACAAAGACAAGATCTTACGACTGTGTGGGCTAGATGTTATATTAAACCCAATTGTAATTATATATTTGTTTTATAGAATATATAAATGATTGTAGAGTATTTCTTCTTTACCTAAAACGGTTTAGAAATAAGTTGGGCATGTGGGGAATTTATTTTCAAAAAGAAACGTTATCCTAGCTTTTCTTCAGCAAAATCGAATATCACAAGCAAACAATGCTTGTCGACGGGATTCAAGCGGTTGACTTTTATCCCAATTCTACATTTAGAAGTAAATCGCTTGATTTCGTCGCCAAGTAACACGACTACAGACGCTGAAAAGCAGTTAGGACAACGTTCCCTTTTGAAATTAAGCTCCTAATGTATAAAGGATTAAAAAAATCAAATTGATTGATTCACCAAATACACGATTATATATTTTTAAAATTTAATTAATTAATATTTTAATTAAATATTATTGAATTAAATATTTTTTGAACTATTTAATAAACTAACCATTTGGAACTTACTTACCCTTTTTATAGATTACCTTTTTATGTAATTAGAATTTATAAAACAATTACCCAAAATCGCAATATTATGCATGTAACATGTCTCATCACATATAGTAAATGAGAATTATCTTTACAAGTGCTACGAAGATAATGCTAGATGTAAAGAAAATTATCATTCCCCCTATTTATGATTAATTTGCATTAATATCTATGCAAAATGTTACAACGGAAAAAAAATGCAACTAAATGCAAAAAATAAATTATATATATATATATATATATATATATATATATATATATATATATATATATATATATATATATATATATATATATATAAAGTTTGATTTTTGATTTACAAATCTTTAAATTCAGCATCATCGAACTGTGTTTAGCACTAGCGTAAATAAGTGGTATTAAAAATAATAAGATTTCTCTGTCTCTCTATATCTCTCTCTTAAAAAGTGAATAAAATTTATGTATATTTATTCTCTCTCTCACTAAATTTTATTCACTTCTTAAGAGAGATAGACAGAAATAATTCTTATTAATTTTAATAGCACTTATTTACGCTACAGTTAAACACAGTTCAATGATGCTGAATTTAATAATTTATAAATTAAATTTTATTCACCTCTTAAACATCAATAAAAATGACTTTTCTCCTTTCGCTTAAAAAAAAAGATTTTCAACAAAGGTATTGCAAATATTTCTGACTGAAACAAAGAAGTATGTGTTTCAAACCGAAAAGAGGATTTGTTTTCTTGCTTGGAACGAGAAAGAGCAGTTAAAAAAAAATATTTTTATGCATTCCGAAGCTTATGTTTAACATTCCGTGAAATGACATTAATGAACAATTACAAAAAATATTTTAGTTGAAAAAAGTACCTGATTAGTAAGATGTCATACTAGGAACTGTAAAGTTTGTTTTTTGAAGGAACCTTTAAAAAATATTTTAAGCTACTTTTCCTATTTCATGTTACCGTGAAATATCATAAATTATTTGTATTTCATTCCTCATACAAACAAATTGACCAAGGTTTGTAATGAATTTTTTTGGGTCAATAGCTTGACTTCAGAATTTTAATGGTCTTAAGAATTACTATTTCTTTCATATATGAAATTTTGTTTTGATTTTTAAACAATAAAAAAAGCAAATATTAATATTGTAAGATGTTTTAAATTAATATTTTTTAACTTTTCAAATTACAATCATGCAAAATTTACTTGTGCCCCACAAAATAGAAATGTAAACGGAATTATTTTATAAAGTTCCAATTTATTTACCAGCATTTTTTTAACCGATGAATCACCGTGTGTGGGGGGGGGGGGTGCACTTTAATTCTGTCTCAGATGTCTTCGAAATTCTGTCTTCAAACTAAATGTCTTCACTTTTGTCGTATTGTGGAAATTTGGATAGTAGGGTACCAACCTCAGGTGTTGTTCTCGACATTTAACCGTGGTTCAAAATTACGAAGCAGTGTTCTCATATGTTTACCTCGGTCGCCAATAGCCCATTGTTTATCTCTATTCGGCGTTTATTAAAGTAACCAATCAGTATTTTTTTGTAAATATCCCACACAATTTTTTATTATCTATTGCCATAATTCTCATGGATAAAAACGCTTCTAATATTGACTTTAAGTTAAATATATGTAATTCAGTGGTTACCCGTTGCGCAAACAATCTGGCCACACATTTTTTAATTTTAAATAATAAAGCATTGTTGCTTATTACCTTGACCTAAGACCTTACACCAAACCATAAGATTTTATCGTCTGAGTGGAAGTACTTCCGCTTCTTCTTAGTCTTTACAACAAAATACCTCTTATGTGAGCATTTAGTTTTAAAATTTATTTTTTGCATTTAGTTGCATTTTTTTTCCGTTGTAACATTTTGCATAGATATTAATGCAAATTAATCATAAATAGGGGGAATGATAATTTTCTTTACATCTAGCATTATCTTCGTAGCACTTGTAAAGATAATTCTCATTTACTATATGTTAAACATGCATAATATTGCGATTTTGGGTAATTGTTTTATAAATTCTAATTACATAAAAAGGTAATCTATAAAAAGGGTAAGTAAGTTCCAAATGGTTAGTTTATTTAATAGTTCAAAAAATATTTAATTCAATAATATTTAATTAAAATATTAATTAATTAAATTTTAAAAATATATAATCGTGTATTTGGTGAATCAATCAATTTGATTTTTTTAATCCTTTATACATTAGGAGCTTAATTTCAAAAGGGAACGTTGTCCTAACTGCTTTTCAGCGTCTGTAGTCGTGTTACTTGGCGACGAAATCAAGCGATTTACTTCTAAATGTAGAATTGGGATAAAAGTCAACCGCTTGAATCCCGTCGACAAGCATTGTTCGCTTGTGATATTCGATTTTGCTGAAGAAAAGCTAGGATAACGTTTCTTTTTGAAAATAAATTCCTCACATGCCCAACTTATTTCTAAACCGTTTTAGGTAAAGAAGAAATACTCTACAATCATTTATATATTCTATAAAACAAATATATAATTATAATTGGGTTTAATATAACATCTAGCCCACTCAGTCGTAAGATCTTGTCTTTGTATAAACTAAAATTGTTGCAATTAGTGCCGTTTGTGAAAGGTTACAAATATTTGTAACATTATATTGATAACCAAGGCTGCTGTTGTGTACCATTAATTAAATCGTATAAAGTACTGCAAATATTGACGGTCCCTGAAAATGCTTTACGATATTTACCAGATCATAAATAAAGACCACGTATAGTAAAATGTACGACCGGTATGAAATTTTTACGAAGGTAATAAAATCGTGTTTTTCGTAAAATGTGTGTCTATATGCTCATACCATAAGATCTCAGCCAAGAGCGTGTGACAAGCCATTAACATTAGAGATTTAACGGGACAGTGTTGCGATTTGGATTATTATTTTACTGAATACTAGAAACATTTTATATATATATATATATATATATATATATATATATATATATATATATATATATATATATATATATATATATATATTATTCAGTTGTTTTACTTTCTCCTTATACAAACAAGATAAACAGGGCTTATGTAGCATGTATGTGAATTAAAAATGTAATTTATATTAAAGCAAGTTATTTTGTTTCTTTGTGTTGGCCATTCATACTTGTTAAAATCATATTTAATTTTAAATTAACAATAAAACCTTTAGGTATATTCCTAATGGTTTTATTGTATCTATTGTTCCCTTTACGATGCATGCAATGTCCAGTAGTGATGAACAGCAATGTGTCCTAGAGATGATTAATGTCTTCTAAATAATGTGTAATCGCCGAAACGTTTTTAGAAGTCAAAGGGGGAATGATGATAAAGGATATCACGTATATAAAAAACACATTACTTTTGATTATCTGTGAAATATCAATCTACTTCAGTTAATCAAGTCAGATTTCTTACTGTAAATGATAACTTTTATACATATATCTAAGAAGTAAACTCTTAAAATGATACACCATATATAATATGTATTACCAACTCTACATTATTTTACAAAACATTTTGTAGTTTATACACGCTTACACTACACGCTATTTTATAAAGATATTAAAGTAACCTTTTGCAGCTGCATTTTCAGTGTTAATAATTATAAATATATTGATAATAGTTGTATAAATATCACTAAAGAAATAGGCTGTTTTTCTTATGATTATATTTTATAGATTTTGTCAATATACACAAATTTAAGTTCAATTTCAAATCAGGTTTTGCTCTTAAATAGTTTTAACAATTGATTTTCTTGAAAATAAACAACTCTTTGATTGCTCAATATAAGTTATTATAACAAAATTGTTTGAATTAATTGTACTTTAATATTTCATAGCTTATTTGATGTAACCTAAATTATATTAATCGTTATCATTTAAGTAATACAAAAAGTTTCAACTTCTCTTAGTAAATGATTACAAGTGAATAATTATAACTTTATGAAGAATAAGTGAAAATATGTAGCTTATTAAATCTTATTGGAAAGATCGTAACTTATTAATGTATTGAGCAATTTTTATATTTAATAAGTTTATCTATTACTAAATATACTAATAATTTTATAAAATGGACGAACAAAAACTAAACAGATTTTCTTACAATTTCATTTTAATACTAATCCTATTAAAGGGCATTTTGAAGTTTTAACAGAAACATTACAAATATTTTCTTAATTTCCTTTTTGAAAAATTTCGGATGACGGTAATTAAAGTATCATTGTCCGTAATTAAAATATTTAATGATTTATGACTAATTAAAAATTATTCGGACCATTTTGTTAAGATAATGTATATTTTCAAGGACATTAAGATTATCATGCTTTCATTAAAGTTAAAGTTAGCAATATCACAATTTAGTTAATATAAAACTATCGTGCATTTATGAAGATTAATTTATCAATGGACGTTTTACTTTTGATTGTATTCAAAACATGTTTATAAAAATTTTGTTACATAATACAGTGTTTAATTTTTATGGAGAGCTTTCTCTTGCTGCTACACAAGACATACTTTTGGAAGAAAATAACACAATTCAAAAATCCAAAAACTTGACATTTTAATTTTTTTTTAAATTATGCCTATACTGTAAAACAATTGCTTAAAAATGAGTACATGGACGTATTCGTTTTTCTTTGAGTACAATTGTATTGTAAATGAGCGATAACTTACTCAAATGTAAGTAATCGTACTTTCGCAAAAATGAGCAGTATGGTTTAATAGTGCTAATCTCACCTTCTGTTCAAGCCATCTTAACAAAGCGACCTGGCAAACTTAAAATATTTGTTCAGAAGATAGTTTTTCACGTTATTTGAAGTCGATTGCTGAAATGGAAACTGAGTTATTACGACTCAATTAACTTCTCATTCTTTTTCAAGCCTTTTTAACATTACTTCTGTTTATAACTTCTTCACGTCGCTCTGGCAATACAACGAATAAGGCCCTATACTTCGGTACGGACGACATCATGTAGACGGATTGGGTTCGATTCCCGGTAACTCCTGGTTGTAATTCTTGAAATTTATTGAAAGTAATTTATGAAGGCAGCCTATGTAGGCAAGCATGTGTTATTTTTATTCAGTTTACTCATTTATGAATACATGTCTTTTTCAAAAATGAAACTTATGTATTCAGAGCTATGATAAGCATCGAATGTAATCAAAATTAAGTACATTTTACTTTTTTTAAGTACATTATTTTAAATGAGTAATTTAAAAGTAAGAATAAAGTTTCTTACAAATCATTTAATATATGAACGAGTTATTATTATTTTTTATTTTCCTCTACAAACCGAAATTAGTTATATAGTTAAGTGTTCTGTACTATCTTTAAACTATAGAAACTAAACATTGGTTTTAACTGGTTTCTTCAAAAGTAAAGAATTGTTGAGCGCTACAGTTTATCTTTGATAACCTCACAATGCGTTAACTTTAGTTATTTTAAAGAGAGAGCTTCTCTTTCTGCAAAACGGAAGTATCTGTCATTGACAAAATTGCTTGTGTAGGCGTTTTCACTTGTCTCAATCTCACTCACCAATGGGATATTTAAGAAGAAACTTATAAAGGAAGGAAGTTTCTGTGCCATATATTTCTTCGGAATATAGCATACAAGTTTTGCCACAACTTGTGAAACAAGACAAAAAGGTAACAAAATATCAATAACAAATGCAGTTAGATATACATGTAGAGTATAGCGAAATATAGTTATGAAGCGTAAGAAATTCTGCTAAATAACTTAATTCTACACTTACACTGTTAAAAATAGGTATTCAAAAATAAGTCAAATGTACTCATTTTTTAATACATTCAAAACTAATCATCGCTCCGAATACTTAAGTTTCAATTTTGAAAATAAAAAGAGCAGATGCTAGTCTACATAGGCTGCCTTTATAAATTAATTTCAATAAATATCGACAATTACAACCAAGACTTACCGGGAATCGAACCCAGATCTGCAGGCACCGCTGTCCAGAACCTTATCCGTTAAGGTACCAGGGCGACGTGAAGAAGTTATAAACATAAGTAATATTAAAAAGGTGTGCCAATAGAATGGGAAGTAAGATAATTGAATTGTAATAACTGAGTTAACATTTAAGCAATAGACATCAAATAATGTGGAAACTATTTTCTGAACAACTATTTTAAATTTTTAGGTCGCTTTGTTAAGATGGGTTGAACAGAAGCTGAGATTAGCAATAATAAATCACACTCCTCATTTTTGCGAAAGTACGATTAGTTACATTTGAATACGATATCTCTCATTTACGAAACAATTGTACTCAAAGAAAAACAAGTACGTTCATGTCCTCATTTTAAGCAAATTTTTTATAGTGTATAGACACTCTTTAAATCAAACCAATACACGGGAAATTGTTTCGATTTCAGTGATACTTATGTAAAAAGAAATCAAATTACTTCTCACGTTTAAGTAAAGGCTGTTATGTTCACTGACTTGAGACTGTAACAAGGAATTTGATTTCTTTGGGCAACGATAAAACATGGTTCTAGAAATTAGATAGGCTAACAAAAATATAGAGGTAACGGTAACTAATCTCCTTGATTGCATTTATGCCGATGCTTGGTAATGTATATTATAATATCATATGTATTAATTCTGCAGTAAAGATCTCTTTTACGCCTCGTAGATGCAACGAATCTTAACGAATGAGGGTCAAAAGAAAGAGAATGTCATTGACCAGTAACGAATCGTACTTTCATCTCATTAATATCAACGAGTTTTTTAATGTGTTTAAAATAGTTCATTTCAATGATTTTCTTTTAAAACGATGATGCTGACATCTATGAGCAGACTGTTAAACTGGTCGTTATTTTTTGGTTCTAACGAATGGGTGTGGTGTGGGGGAAGGGGGTTTTCGTGCGATAATAATCGCACGGGCTCGCTCTTTTGATAATATTTAACTTTAAACTTATTAATAAAACACCGTAAAACATATCGAAATACTAAAAACACTATTAGCGTTCTTGTTTGATCAGTTTATCATTGATAGCACTGTTTATCGCTGCACTTTCCTGAAATAGTTCATTCATTACGTTAATAGTTCACATTCATTACCAATAAAATAATTTCATTCATAGTCAAACGTACACAAACAATTAAATTCTATTTAAGTGAAGGAACATACATTTGTATTACTAAGCTATTTATAATTAGCTATAAGCACATTAAATATGAATTCAAAAATGATATTGTAAATTTATCAAACTATACTTAAAAGTATCTAAGTTATTTTCAAATATGTTTTAAAACGTTATAAAATGTGGTAATTTTGTCAATTATATTTAACTGCTGTCTGTTCAACGGAAATCTAGTTTAAGTATAATCTTCAAATTTTGCATTATGGATCAATACATTTTAAGTAAAAATCTTCTATTTACTGAATACAATTCATAAATAAAAATTATTGACATCACAATGTTGATTGTTGCAAAACACATGTTAAGACATGTTGCCTGTTTTCCATTAAAGATCATTCTTATTTTATAGAAATACCGTCACTGGGGTTTACTTTAATCCATTTTTTTATTTCCCAACTTTGGTAAAGTGTTTGGGTACCAGGTACTGCAGCTAAAATTATGTTCTGAGTATCAATTTACATATATGAATATATGATATTTGAAGATTCCTATAATCTATAATTTTTTTATATGTAAACTATTAATATTTTTTTTTCTGTGGAGTAAAGAAGGAAGCGGGGGTAGGATAATTTACTCTAATGTCAGAAATTTACTTTTTTTAATAGTAAGGCTTGGTTGGAGTAAATGAATAAACGTGGTTGTTATTAACCATTCAAAATGTTTGTTCTCTTTTTGCTGTCTAAAAAAACAATTTTCACTACCAAAACAACCGTTTTTAAAACCAAAACTCTCTAAATAATTCTTGAAGTTACCTATTTTTTATAACATTTGGGAAATTTGGATGGATTTGATAGTCCCATTTTTGCTAGTAGTAAGTTCAGTGGGGTAAATAAAAATACATCAGATATAAATTAATAGAAAACTTAAAATATATTTTTTTAATTAAATATTAATGTAAATTCTTCACTAACTGGAAAATATGGCCCAACAGTAAACATATTATAAAGGAAGGTAACTTAATATTTTTTTTTATTTTACTAGTAAATTAGAAGAATATTAAGGTTTCGACTAAAGTTTACTTTACTATTAAAGCTACTACTACTTTACTGTGAAAGGTTTATTTCAATTTAACTGGTGGAAGAAAGTAACCCCAAATGTTGGACTAGTATGAGGGTATTTGTAACCTGAATTAGAAGCAAAAGATCAAAAAGTATATTAGTATATTTTTAAATTGATTGTTGCATAACACAATTGTGCGATTACATTATTCATAGTACACGTGGTTAACGTAAAATATACAACTTTTTCCACTAGAAGAAAACACGTGTTACACCTACACAACAACACTCTTAGCTCTGTAATTTTCACTAACGGATGGAAAGGAAAAAACAGACATACCGTTGGACATCAGCGGGGCCGCTCTTAGGGGTGTGCGACACGTGCCATCGCACAGGGCCTCGCCCTTCTAGAGGGGCCCCGCGCTCATCAAAGGAAAACGCACAAAATAAGGATGTTACAGATAAATTTTTTTTTCTTGCTTTTGACATGAAACGTCTTAAAAATCATCTTCATGAAATATCATGTTCATGATAGAACATAGAATGTCATTCCGGAAGTTCGGAGAGTACTGCCGGAAAGATTCGTCTTTACGATCATAGAGTTTTTTTTCTTCCGCCTGGAAGGATGTCCGGTACTACCACAAGAAAATTCAGAACGCTCCGAGTTGGCGAAAGAAAACAGCTTAAAAATTCCAACTGTAAAATTTGTTTTGCACAAGAGTGCTCTCGAAAGAACTTTAGCCTGAACCTTTTATCATTAATCTCATAGAGGGATTTATTCTTTGACAAATATCACTTCTGACATAAAATTGATCTCGTTCGATAGAGAATTAGGCTGATATTTATAAAAAATAATTAAAAAATCAAAGTTCTCGAATTAATATTCCATTCAAATGATATGTTTGTAGTTAATAAAAACATTCCGATTTTGTCTTTTAAAAAATCTGAAAACTTATTCATAAATTTGTTAATTTCTACTAATTTCGCACCGAGCCCTACGTCTGGTAAGAGCTGATCTGGAGGAGGGTTGCCAACCCTCGGAGAAAAATATATTTTTGCCTTCTTTTACTTAATGTTTAGCCTTTTTTTTCAATTTCGAAACTTTTTTTTAAATGGTGGAGTAAAGTTACCCTGCAAGGAGTCAAGTAACCCCGTTGACAGCGCATTTTGATTTTATAAATTAAAGTACAAACTTTTTTAAATTCATATTCTTCTTTAAATAGATTTTCCCACGGTTAAATTTAATAGAAAATTTGAATAGATAAATATAGATAATAGAATAGCATATATAGGTAATAGAATAGAATATATAGATAATAAAATAGAATATATAGATAATAAAATAGAATATATAGATAATAAAATAGAATATATAGATAATAGAATAGAATATATAGATAATAGAATAGAATAGATAGATAATAGAATAGAATAGATAGATAGATAATAGAATATAATAGATAGATAGATAATAGAGTAGAATAGATAGAATAGAATAGAATATATAGATAATAGAGTAGAAAAGATAGATAATATAATAGAATAGAATATATAGATAATAGAATAGAATAGATAGATAATAGAATAGAATAGATAGATAGATAATAGAATATAATAGAATATATAGATAATAGAGTAGAAAAGATAGATAATAGAATAGAATAGAATATATAGATAATAGAGTAGAAAAGATAGATAATATAATAGAATAGAATATATAGATAATAGAATAGAATATATAGATAATAGAATAGAATATATAGATAATAGAATAGAATATATAGATAATAGAATAGAATATATAGATAATAGAATGGAATATATAGATAACAGAATAGAATAGAATATATAGATAATAGAATGGAATATATAGATAACAGAATAGAATAGAATAGATAGATAATAGATATATATTACGCGTACTTTTACATTTTCACATTTAGTGTTTATTTGGTTTTAAAAAATCAGGCATATGTTTATCTTTTTCATCTTTAAAATGCACCAAAATAATTTTTTTAATATAGAATAAAACTTCAAATGCGAAATAAAAGCAAAAAAAAAAAGTATTCGCATTTAAATAAATAGTTGTGTTTACTTTATTTCGAAAAATATTTATTTTTTATTTTTTAATTCAACTCAATAAACAAGTGCGATTCACTGCCGCCTGCCGCCAAAGCAGTTCTCCAAAGTTGAAAATGAAAAGCAAATACACGTGAATGAAATGTAAATACCAGAACTATGAAATCGACTGTGCCTCCAATCTGCAAACCCTACAGTTGGTTTATGCTCTGTCAAGTGCGTTAACAAGTCGATGCACACACAGACCGAGAATATATATCTTTTCTTTCGTGTTCTACAGGTG
Organism: Troglohyphantes excavatus; assembly: GCA_963932185.1. Classification (NCBI taxonomy): domain Eukaryota; kingdom Metazoa; phylum Arthropoda; class Arachnida; order Araneae; family Linyphiidae; genus Troglohyphantes; species Troglohyphantes excavatus. The sequence goes on along the minus strand of OZ010672.1, from coordinate 45,824,212 downwards.
ACAAAGATGTTCTAAGAACAAAACTTATTTAAGTCTTGAGTGAACCCTGCTTTTCCCGAAAGGGTGGCGGCGTGCCAAGATGGGGTTCTTAACCGGCCATTTAAATCTGATGAAAGAATGACATTCGGCGACTTTCTTTGATAGGTGTTATATTTTTTTTTATTTCAATTTTACTGGATGAACGTAAAGATAACGCATGTGATGACCGTGTTTCCCGTTATATTTAGAAATGCTGAATAAAATTTCTACTACGATAAGAAGTTGATTAACTTTTTCCCTAACAAAATGTTCTTTCATTTGAAATTTTTCTTTAACTTAAAATAAAATATGAATAATGAACAAGGAAAGCTTATGAAGTAAGCTGAGGGATATAGGACACCAAAAATCATCAAAAATATCCAAAATTATTTTATTGCTTTAAAAAATAGTTCATTATATTTCGAATCTAACGACACATTAAAATCATTTTTCGAAGTTAAGTACAAATAAATATTTTTTACGAATCAATCTTAAACTTCGGTACAAGATTACCCGGATACGTAACTTTGAACTCAATTTTCTTAGTGATGACTTATTTCATGTTTGAACAAGTTTAAACTGATATAAGTTCAGATTTATTTAACTAAACAGCTCCAAATACAGAGTATTTTCAAACATATTCATTTAATTTGTCTTTAGGGATTAGTAATATATAGATTATATATGTTTAGTATTTATTTAAAAATAGTTTGACCAGTAAAATTAGTTTTTTTTTCAATTATTTTTCAAAAAAATTCTTTTGCAAACAACAAACTCTGTAAAGACAGCTTTAAAACACACTATCTTTCGTTTATAAAAAAACAAAACAATATTTTTAAAAAAAATATTTTCTTGCTTATATCAAAAATAAGAAAGGTTACTTTTTTGTAAAATTTTATTTAAGAAGAAAAAAATTATAATTTTTTTAATGTTTGAACACGTTATTATGTTAATATATCTTGCTCACATATGTGAAGGGAAAATATAATAATATTGCAAAATTAAAGAAAAAATTTAATTGTGTGCCATACACACTTAAACGTTTAGAAACTTATTGAAATATTTTTTTTCCAAGTTAAAATACATTGATATTATAAAGGCAATATAAAATTAAACACGAATCACACTAATACAAATATTGACGGCCAACTGAAGGAATTAAATTGAACTGAATATTTTCCATTTTGCACGCTTTTTGTTGTTTTCCTTTCCTTGGTTTTATACACATTTAAATTTATTAGCATATAGCATTTAAGGTGTACGTATACACTTAAACATTTTTTTTTTAATTATGAATTTAAAAATCTAGTATTTTCATGTAGGAAAACACCTTAAAAATAGTGATGAATCATTTTAAAAAACCCTGAATAAACTAAAATACTGATTACCTAATTAGCATTTTATATGTTAATTAGCATGTTTTTTCAAGCGTGATTACGCAAGTTGTAATTAATCTAGAAGCATAATTTTTGTTGGAAATTACTCGCAGTATTTTACTTAATGTTATGACCCTCCAAAAAGTTTATATCATTTAAAGTTTTTTTAAAATAATGTTTTACCTCGACAGTTCATAAAAAAACACTTTTTTATTCGAATTTGCAGCTTTAAAATTCTATTAAAAATTATTTCTTGAACGAATCGTTATGATGGAGGGTCATAACATCTTACAACTAATATAAATTTAAAAGAAAAAGTAATTTTCTCAAAATGTTTAAGCAAACTTGAGTTATCATGTTTCGAATAAAGGGACATATGTTAAAAATACAGTTCTTCAGAAATTAAGTGTAAAGTTTACAAAACATATTGACATTGCAAGCGTGGCCATAGAATAACTCTTTGTAAATAAAAAAGTTTTTGGAATATTTATTGAACCTTTGTATCATCTGAAAGATACTGAATTGAGAAATACTATAGAACCAAAAATATATTTTGGAATTTGTGGCCGATTTTCGTTTTTTATAGTGTGTATGTACACCTTAAGTTCATTAGTTCATTCCTGACGTACTCTAAACTATTTGTGTGGCACCGTGTCTTTCTCTTCTACACAACCAGTATCTTTTTATTATTACTATTATGAACAGAAGTAAAGAAAATATTTTATACAAAAAATATTTCACAATTCAAATATGATAATTTAAATGTAAAACGTTGATAACAAAAAATTCCAAGACGCGTCGAATGCTTTGATGAGTGAACTTAAGTAATAATTTCGAATGATTCTTTCAAATTTCTTACAGAGCCTTTAGAGAGCAATCATACAACTGAAGGCAAAGCGATTGTAGAAAAAGTGTCACAAAAGTGTGTGTGGAGATAGTTCAAACAAAGTAAAAGTCAAATAAAATGTATAATAATGAAAACAAATTGACTTAGTATAAAATAGATATTATAAGAAAACTAAAAATGCAGCCTATAAACCTAAAATAGTAGAGCTATCATACAAACACACAGCAATATCTAATGTAATATTGTGATTACTTAAAATTTCGGCTATGATCTGTCAAATATACTATAGACAACAGAACGTAGACAAGCTATTTTTTCTAAGTTTAACAAACATATCTTAGAAAAGTATTTATTATTTACGAGAAGTTCGGGGGGGGATCTCGAGAGGTACAACGAAATTAAAAAAAGGCATTTGTTAAGAAATACATTATTAAATATAAAATCTGGAATAAAAATTATAAAATAAGTAAAAAATTATAAACATTGGTCTACTTTCCATGAATCATCTTTTCCGTCCGAGTTTACAAGACGAACTTATGACTTCCAAAATCACGATTTTCTGTTCTTTAAACAATAATTTCTATATCGTTGAGTAGCACAATCGTAATGCATAAGTTTGTGCATTTGTTTCTTAAATCATATTTGAGATATAATGATATTTACATTGCTGAGGAATTGTATTAAAATGGCTACTTAAAATGGCTGTCTCCAAAGACAAAACCAGAATGATTCAGTGTTAGATAGATGTACAATTATATAATTTTCAAGTTCAGCATTCTATGATTCTTATGTTTTGAGTGAGTCTTAGACAAAAAATTTATTTTCTATTAATACAGTTTTATTAATGATAACATAAGTCTAAAAGCTTTTTTCGAAGCTCAAATCAAAACTTAAGGAGACAGACTTCTCTATTTACAAAATGATTTTGTTTCATACTCTTTGAAATGTAAGATAACTGATCAAAATTGTATATTAAAATACCAATATTTCCATGACTTATATTGATGGAATAGTATGAAGTTTCTTTTAATTGGGGGTTTCATACGTTTTCAAAATCATCCTTTACTTTTTTGTAGCTATAAATGGAAGAGGATGAAAAAAAATGTTAAACTCTTTTTAATAATACATATCGTAGCAAGACTTACGCATATACATAAAAGTCTTGCAGTGTGTAAAACTCCACTTCCAAACACAACACATTAAACCCTCTTATCGGCAAGAAAAAGGGGCAAAATTTTAAATTCATAATCACTTATATTAATTTACCTATATTTCCAATGCATGCATATTATATATATATATATAATAGAGGAGTTAATTAGTTGACCTCCGTCAGAGAGTTAATAATATTAACTATACTACACTTTTAATGAAAGTTATAGCAAAAAAATAGCATTTATTCAAATAACGTTTACAATAGATTGGTTGACATATGCCCTTCACTTAAATGTCAATGTTTGTCGACATTGGTTTCTGAAGAAACTGTTAATTACCTGACTAAAAGTGAGAAGAAACAACAATCTTTCTTGGAGAAAAAGGGCAGAAAACCGGTAAAAACCAATCCGGAAATTAAGGTCAATTGCACCTTTGCCGTTACTTGTTCGACCGAGCCCTCCTTTTGCAATTACTTAAAAAAATTCTATTAAAAAAAAGGGTAAATTTAGTATTCGAATAACAGTTTTTAATATTATTTAAAACTTCGTCAATTTTTTGTAACGTTTTGGGTTTTGTTTATATTAAAACGTGTGAAGTTGACATTAAAATCGTCAAAAGTTGAGGACTTAGCTAACTTTTAATATGCTTATTAAATTAGTCACTAATCACATTAAAGTCTACACAAAAATACGCGACACTATTTACTTGAAGAAATTATTAGTTTTCTATTTATATGTTATGTTGTTGTTTGATTGATCGCTTGCTAAGAAAATATATGTTCACTAAATTTCTATAGTTTATAAATGCTTTTATAAGGAATCTACTTATTTATTATTAAAAATAATAATTATATATATTATTTCTATAATATAGATCCCTTTTACGCCTCTTTTACGCGACGATTCAACAAATGCGGTACCAAAAGAAAAATAATTTCCCGGCGCACTGACGAATCGTAAGTTCATCTCATATATATTTACATTTTGTTTAAAAGAATTATTGCATAAAGAAACGTCTTAAAAAATATTTCTAAGATCAGTCTAGAGCATCCCTATGCAGAGTAGTTGATAGCACGCTGGACTTCGGGACAGTAGTTTGCGGGTTCGAGTCCGCTCAAATTTCTTGTCACTTGTACCCCAAAAACGCGGGATGAAACAACTATAAAAGTTACTGTTTGGGGAAACTAATATATAATAACACTTAACATATAAATATCCTTTTATGTATAGCGTGTCTTGACGATTTCAATAAATTATTCTTTAACAAAAATATATTGATAGTTTTCTACGTACTTTAATATAGAGAAAATCGTACGTACTTTAATATAGAGAAAATCATATAGAGAAAATCGTTTTAGACATTTCAATGATACAACTACTGTCACCTTTGTACTTTCGAAGGCTTTTAGATAAGGTAATGGCTGGGGAAAGGACTTTTACGTAATGTTTACTTTAGATATCGAAAGTTTAATAAAACGTAGAACAATCCCAAGCGCTTTCCTTAAATATAAACAAATAATTGAAATTAAAATATATTATTTTAATTAATTATATTTAAAAAAATATATATAGGTGAGAAAATAGAAAGAAAACACGATGCAACAAAACACATTATTACAAATTTCTGTTTACATTGTAAAATTAAATGTTGAAATTAATATACCTATTTGAATGTAAAGTTTCGAAATGAATTGCTTTAAATTTATCTGATAAATGCATAAAAATAATCAAAATTTTTGATGAAGATACTGAAAAAGATAAATTTTTAGTTCTGCATTTATTTCGGATTTTATGAAAATAGTTTTACACTCTAACAAAGATCGACAAATTTATTTGTTTACTAAATGTGTTTATGAGATCAACAGGTATCGACATTTTAAATCTCCAAATCTGCGCTGGAATTAAGAAAATTAAGTATATAATATAAAAAAACTAGTAAAATGATTTAAAACAAAATTCACAATCTCTTTTAAATTCTGCATCGTCTAAAAACACTTTAAGTTCAGGCGATGTACTTCTAATTGTGGTATCCGAAGTACTGTTTTAAATCTAACTGTCCTTAATCGCATAGCTCACATTACCTGACTTATTATGAAATAAGTCTTACACTTTAAAACATACATTCTCTTTTTTGGTTTAGGTAATAAACTATAGATATCACGTTATTTGGAAATCAATGTGTTTAAAGCGCATTGTTATCTGACGATTTCTTAACTTTAACGTCATTATAACTTACAAATACAACTAACATACTAACACATGAATATTAATATTGTTGTGTGTGTTCAAATATTTTGAATGCGTATATTTTGAATGCGTCATATTTTATAATGCTGAACCGTGTAATCCAATTAAAATATTTGTTGTCTATTGTTAAAAAGTAGCTATTATTTGGGTTGTTCTTGAACCTTCATCAATACCACATTCAAGAGACATTAATTACAATAAAATCAGGTAAAAAAGGGTGTAGAAAGGCAGGTTGGAAGATACAAACAATTTTTAAAAGCAAATAAAAAATGTAGAATATTAAATCACAATTTATTAGATTTTTAAATTCATAAATAAATATATATATGTGCCGTATATAATATATATATATATATATATATATATATATATATATATATATATATATATATATATATATATATATATATATATATATATATATATATATATATATATATATAAACAACTTCGTAATTACATATATCATTATTAAATTATAATAAACAAAATAAAGAAATAGCATATTTTTATATATGCGTATGTCTGATAGAGTATTTTACACATTTATCACCTTGAAATTTATTTCACAACTGCAATAACCTTTTAAAAAATTTATACCAAATCGAAAATTTTACTAAATAAGTTAGAGTAGATTTTTTGCGTTACTAAAAATACTCGCATTTACTACAATTACTACTACATTTATTTTAATGAAAAAAAATCTAATACAAAAAATTAACGAATAAAAGTAGAAAACTTTGCGCAAAGAATTTAAGCATACTTTCAAGATTTATTTCTCTAATGTTACGAAATGTATTGTAATTCTTATCTCCTTTGCTCGGCCGTTTCCTTTTCGGAATTCTTTTATTTTTCTTATCGAGGAACTTAAAAAAATCGAATAATATTATCTTTTACAAGGAAACCTATTCGAAAAACTGCTATTTGAGATTGAGTCTCTACTGGATTATTTTTTCTTATAGGCTTTATTTTAGTGTGTAAAACCAATTTTGCTGAAATACGGTAAAGCAATTGCTGTCCAGATAATGACTTATGTAATCGCATCATTTATTTTTCATAGAAAGATATTTTTAATGTCAGATATATTTTTAAATATTTGTTTTTAGAGATTAAAAACTGGAATGTAAATATAAATAAGACTATTCTTAATTTTAAACGCGCAAAATTTTATGTGCACACCCAATTTTCTAAATAAAAATTTAAACTAATGCATGCATGCAGCACAGTCATGTGCAATAACATGTTTCTTTTCCTCAAACGCTGTCATTTTATAGCACTCGGCAATCAGATATCGCTTTCGAAACTGGTGAATCGGTTCTGAACATTATTTTCTGAAATTCTTATTTTTTTCCTCGGGGTAAATAATTTGTTATAATTTGGATTATTTTGAATTGCCAATATTGCAAAGTTTCCAATGTAGTTATAATGAGAGCTTGCGGAAAGGAATACTTCATACTAATATCTTACGCTCTATAAAACTTGTAACTAGTAAAAATATGTTGCTTTGGTTAATTTATTTTATTCACAAAAAAATATTATAATTTAAAATATATTACAATTTTGTTTGGATTTTATTATTCTTAAGTATCCTCACACATAATACACAAACAACAATACATTGTTGAAAATATTATCAGTATATGAACAAGATCACTACAAAAAAAATTAAATTTCAATTATATTCGTATAGTAAATGTCAAAGAAAATTATTAAATTAGTAATATAAACTCATAAAAAATTACAACTATTCTTTAACTCCCGAAGAAAAATTATTTTTCAATACATCTTAAAATCAAACTGACACACCATCCGAAGTCCCTAGCAAACTTGGTAACCATAGCAACGCAGAGATACAACACGTAGGATACAGAGAGATCACTTACGACTCAGTCCTTCTCTTCCCCCTAGCGGCAAAAGCAGTCGTCATCTTTCGGAAATAATGACCAGTCGCTTTGGAACGGCCCGACAGCGACGCAAGTCTTGGCAACTCTGCCTCTGTGCTACCTGCTGGCAGCCATGCCTTCAAAGATGACGTCACGATCGGTTCGTCACTGCCATCTTGGCGAGCAGCGTGTGCGCACTGGAAATAAACTCTCGCTATCCAATGATGGAATTTCTTAGCTCCCCCCCCTCATCCCTGGATAAGTCATTGTTTTCTTTCCCTTTTCTCCAGATTTAGTTATTTGTCAGTGAAACCACAGAATTTTGTTCTTTTCAGGGAGATTGGTTAGTCACTGACATGACGCAAGAGAAGGAATTAAAGTTGGACTTTATCAAAAGTGATGTCAGTTTTTAATTAAATTGACTAACTGTTGATTAAGTACTTGTTGGGATCCTTCCTAATTTCGTCATGCTTTAACATTTGATTGTTATCAGTTTGACAAAGGCGAAATTAAGAACAAAATTTGCAATATATATTTAGTTTATAAACTAGTTGAAATAACAAGTTTGTGCTAAATTTGGCGTAATTTTAATTTTAATGTAAATTAAATTTTGGAGCAGGAAAAAACGATTTTTTATAATATTAAATGATGAATGAGATGATTTAGAATAGAGAGAGACAGCATCTATTACTATCAACTACAAAGCTTCATTTTGTTTTAAAGATATAGCCTGTTTATACTAAAACTTTTTTAATTTAAAAACAAAACATGCTTGATTCCTTTGCAACTGACTTAACTATCATTACTCAAGATTTTGTCAGCTAAAAAGTTAAAATTAATTGCCTTTTTTTTAAAGTTTAATTAAGAAAATTCAAGCTTAATTTCACTCTATATAAATCTCAAATATAAAAATATTTTGAAGGGATCGACTTCAACATTATCCCACGCTTTATTATTCTCTAACAAAAGAACATCAGTAGAGTAGTCAAAATTGTCCAATTGGTTAATTTATCGTCAAAATTAGCTGAGGGGATAGCATAAAATGTATACTAAACTAGGATAAACTACTATTACAACTTCTTCAAGGTGATTATTTTTTCTCTCTGCAACTTCTCGTAGAATTTGAAATTGTGGCCACTAAATTTTGAAATTTATAATTACGGCTACCATTTTATTTTTTTTTAAATTTATAATTGAGGGTATAAAACTGTGATTGTTTCATTCACAAATTCTTCGTTTAATCTAGACATTAGCTCAGAATTGTCTGGAGATTTTTTTAGACAAGATACAAAATTAGATTTTTCTTCAATTTTGAGAATTGAAGTATGGGAATTTATTACAAAAATGTAATATTCAACTAAGTACTCTCTCGAATGGAGTTAATCCCAATTGTATGTTGGCTGTACATTTGCATTTTTAAATAATTACAAGTAAACATTATAGTAAAAGCATCCTAATGCATAAAAAAAACTTTAGCCTACTGTAGGTGTTAAGGATGACAATGGAAAAATGCCAACTTCTTTACGTTCACGTTTTACAACCGAATATTTTGACAGTATGAATGAACTGAATGAGCCGTTTTATCGGTTTAATATAATCCTCAAAAAATTCAAAATTTAATAAAATTCCAAATAACTTTTATCTAGTTTGATAAATGGGAAACTTTTTATTGCATCAGAATATTTTCAAACTTACGAATTAAATAAAGACCTGCATTTGAAAAGTGTATATTATAATAAATACAGTAGAAGTTTAGCAGTTCACAGTTTATACAGTTTTGAATCTAAAGCAGTTGGAAAAAACCATACCGTGTGCTTGTTATAAAAACTCACTAAGTCAAACAGGCTGTTTTGAGATACAGTAGAACTCCAATTATCTGAACTTCAGTTATACGGATCAAAGAAAGCGGATCACAAATTATCCTGATTCGAATCGCTTTGAGAAAAAAAAAGTAAACAACAAAATCCACATTTTAAAAGTTTCTTGTTGGTGAATGACATTGTTTTTGGTAATCATTAAATTACATTACATACTAAACCAAAATTCGTTTTTTTACTAAGAAATGACCTTTTTTCTAGAATTATTCAAATATCCAGATACTCGCTTATCCGGAAGGGGTCTGGTCCTAATTGATCCGTATAATTAGAGTTCTACTGTAATGATATAAATATTCAATAAACTTAAACAATAGACCGAATTTCAATAAAATTGTATTTCAAAAAGCTAGAAAATATACTATTTCGAGATTTTATTGATAGTGTTCTCCTGTTTTTGTCCATTCCAATCAACTTACGGACAAAATCTCCTTCTGGCTCTATCTCTCAAGCACTTTGGAAACCTTTTGTTTAAGAGCCTATTAATAAATAACCCCCTTCTACTTGAAAGTACATCTACTTCGATGTGGTGGATCTCTATTTCACCCTGTGCGTACTTCCCATTCAGCAAACTAATGCCAGAACTTTAATCGGATTCCAATTTGCGGCAGCATTTCGCACAATTTAAATAAAAACAAATTGACATCACCCCATCTCCTCCTTAAGACATTGTACGTTAAAACAGATTATTGAGAAGAGAGAACCTAGCATATTGCTTATTTCTTGAAACAAATTTAAACTGTAATTTTTTTTGCAAAATAATTAAAGGTGTGATATGCATAATAATGTTTATGTATACATCCGTTTACTATTAGAACGCACAGGCCAAATTCACGCAAAAGGGACTTTCCGGGAGTACTTTTGTACAATGGTCCTCCACCAATTACTGCATCCTGCTGGCAGGACGTCGGTTTTTTATTCATTGGTCCTGCCGGAAAGACGTCAGCCCTTCCAGCAGGACACTGTAAAAAAAGGTGTTTCAAAATGATCACATGAACGTACTCGCTTTTCTTTGAGTACAATTGCATCTTAAATGAGCGATGATGTACTCAAATTTAAGTAATTTTACTTTAAAAAATGAGCAGTGTGATTTAATATTGTTAATCTCAGCTTATGTTCAAGCTATCTTAACAAAGCGACCTGACAAATTTAAAATATTTGTTCAGAAGTTGTTTTTTCAAATTATTTGATGCAAATTGCTTAAATAGGAATCGATTTATTACAATGCAATTATCTCACTTCCCATTCTTTTGGCACACCTCTTTAACATTACTTCTGTGTACAACTTCTTCCCGTCTTCCTGGTAGCTTAATTGATAAGGCTCTGGACATCGGTGCCTGCAGATGTGGGTTCGATCTCCTCTAAGTCTTGTTTGTAATTATCGATATTTATTGAAAGTGATTTATAAAGTCAGCCTTATGTAGGCTAGCATCTGCTCTTTTTATTCATTTTTACCCGTTGTACTCATTTTTAAGTTCATGTTTTTTCAAAATTGAAACTTATGTATATGATAAGCATCGATGTATTGAAAAATGAGTACATTTTAAGACACTGACAGATTTATATAGAAATTCATTAACTGGTGGGTTTATATAATGATTTTTTATACTATGTACCGAATATGTACTAAAAACTGTTTTATTAATTTAGCACGATAATTATTACCAAAATCAATTACACAATATTTGAAAGAACAGTTGAAAATTACTATTTCGTTAAAACAAAGCTACTTTTCACAAAAAACGTGCAGAACTTTAGAATTGGGTGTTATCATAAAATAACCTTGAGAAAAACCCAAAATTTGAATTTAGCAATGTAATTGTACCTTTGAATGACTTATACGTGACAATGAATAATTTTTTACAAAATTGATTTCAAACACTATTTTAGTTACTCACATGAATTAAACATTACAATTTTTTTCAAATATCATGGTTTGAGTTCAATACGCAGGCTTTCACGAACTAATAATTATTAAGCATCAAATATAAAAATCTGAGGAAATATATTCGATGAATTTATTATTGACATTTTCTAAAAGTCATGTGTATTTTCTTTTTCTTCTTTGAAAAAATAAGCGTTGGGTAGGTTAAATGGATGAACAAACATGCGAAAGCATAGAAAATAATGCAATGCAAGCGATACAACTATAAAATAACACTTAAGAAGTTTACGTGCCCTGTTTAATTTTAAAAATTATAAAAGCTGCATTTAAAAAAAATTTAATTAAACATAATTTGTTTGTTTGTTTGTTTGTTTGTGTGTGTGTGTGTGTGCGTGTGCGCGTGCGCGTGTGCGTGTGCGTGTGTGCGTGCGTGCGTGCGTGCGTGCGTGCGTGCGTGCGTGTGTGTGTGTGTGTGTGTGTGTGTGTGTGTGTGTGTGTGTGTGTGTGTGTGTGTGTGTGTGTGTGTGCGTGCGTGCGTGCGTGCGTGCGTGCGTGCGTGCGTGCGTGCGTGCGTGCGTGCGTGCGTGCGTGCGTGCGTGCGTGCGTGCGTGCGTGCGTGCGTGTGTGCGTGTGTGTGTGTGTGTGTGTGTGTGTGTGTCCCCCCCCCCAATAGATAATAAACTGAAAAATTGACTTTTCCCCTTAAAACGCGTTTTGAATGCGTTTGATTAAAATTAAAAACCCATCTAAGTTAGTCTCAGCAATTTTTTTCAGTTTACTGATATTGACCACGATCCAAAAACCAAGAGATAAGTAAAAAAAGATCTCTAAAAAAACAGCAACTAATGATCTTAAACATAACAATCTTGTCCTAACAAGGTGACGCCTCCAAAGGGTTCAAGCCCGCCCAAGACGCGTATCTATCTCGTAATGATTCCAAAAAGTCTGGTACGCTGACAGGAAGAGCCATAATGCGCACCGCGGTCACATCGAGCCATCTCCAACAACAAGACTAAGAAAAGGAAGCGCCCTTTCGCTAATTTTATCTTTCTTTTGAATGTGGTGACAGCGCACTTGTGGCTGGAGGAAGCAGAAAGATAACATGCGTGTCATTGGCGTATATGAAATGAAGAGTTGGCTGCAAAATTGAGTTTGGAGTGATAAGAAGAGTATACAAAGTTTGGGAAGTTTTTTGTGATTGTGAAGATTTAATCCTTTTGCACTCTACGGTTACTTCTCAGGCGAGATAGATACATAGCGATAATATGTTTTAGTCTTCCATGTTCTTCAAAATAGACGAGAAGAGTGTGTTTCTGGGTTTGAAAAACGTCGTTCTTTTGTTGGCTTATTCTCGCACTAACTCAAACAGTTGTGGGTTGAATTAACGTATTGTTACACTGTTAAAATAAATAAAATGTACTCATTTTTGATTACATCGATGCTTATCATAACTCCGAATATATAAGTTTCATTTTTGTAAAAGACATGTACTCAAAAATGAATAAAAAGAGCAGTAGCTTACCTACATAGGCTGCCTTCATAAATCACTTTGAATAAATATCAACAATTACAACCAAGACTTACAGGGAATCGAACCCATATCCTCAGGCACTGCAGTCCAGTGCCTTATCCGTTGTACTACCAGGGCGAAATGACGAAATTATAAACAGAAGAAAAGTTAAAGAGGTGTGCCAAACTTGGTTTCCATTTAAGCGATCGACGTCAAATAATATTGACTTACTATTAAATGTTTTAGCGTTAGGAAACATTTTAGAATGTAAAAATATTTTTAAATATTAGTTCAGAAAATAATAAACAATAAAATTTATGATTTTTTAAATACCAAATTTTCTAAAATGTTCTTTGTTTAATCAAATAGTTTCTTAGAAAAAAATATCCGATGGGGGTGGGGGAATATCATCTCTAGCATCAAAAATTCTATAAAACCATGTCATAAAATACGTTTATTGAAATAGATTAAAATTAAATTGCAGGTAATATATCAACATATCAACTGAAATATCAAATATAATAATTAAATCATAAAGTTGGTGTCACAGAATACTTTTTTAAAAAATTCGAATATCCTTAAAAAATTTTAGTTTTGAGATAATTAATTATCAAAACAATCAATTAAATAATTTTTCATAAAACTCAGTATTAATTAAAGCCATGCCATAAAGTGCAATCAAAACAATTAATTAAATAAATTATTATAAATCCTACGTATTATCATAACTATCCGTTTTTAAGAGAACAAGGCTGTTAGTCCTAAAATATCCTGACTTTTGACATTTAATATATTTTTTATTTTTGAAAGAATAAAAATATATAAAACCAATACAAAATACCTAATAATAACTTTCAGTGTTCAAAATGCGAAAACAATTATGAAAACATTCAATGTAGACCATTTTAATTAAAGAAAATAAGCGGATTTAAAATTTCTGCATTAGAAAAAATTGTGACGAGTCAAAGAAAACTTCGCTTGTTTGCTTTTCGAGAGAGGAGTTGAATAAAAAAGCGGCTTTCAAAGATGTCAGAATCTCTAAAATCTGTATATTTCGTGTTTATTTTTAACAAACTTCTCGCTTTCCGTATGAATAAGTTTTTTTTAGTTCAAATGCTTTCAGAGGATTATTATTTGGTCGACATTAAGCTTAAAGTCAAATATTTGGGAATTTAAATTTCCATAAACATTTTATGTTATTAAAACTAAAAATTTATAAATTATAAATGAATAAATATTAAAAAAATGGTTTAAATATATTTAAATGTACGACATTAATATGTGATATATTTTAAATTAAGGGAACTTTGATTTCTCTGTATTTTTTTCGTATATTTCTTAGTTATTAAATGCACCTAATTAAAAGTAAATGCTATTATTAAAAGTGATATATATTTTCATGAGTCTGTATTATAAATTAAATCCTGAATATATATATAGAACCTACATAAATACTAAATACATATTATTAAACACTAAATATTAAATACTAAATATTAAGTACTAAATATTAAATACTAAATACTAAATATTAAATACTAAATATTAAATACTAAATACTAAATATTAAATACTGAATACTAAATACTAAATATTAAATACTATATAATAAATACTAAATATTAAATACTAAGTATCAAATACTAAATATTAATTACTAAATAAGCAACAAACCACTTATTTAATATTTTATAAAGATACTCTTAAAAGTAATATAGCACCCCCCCCCCCTCCCCCCTCTAGATAGTTTAAAGAGAGGTACTTTCTTGAAAATCAAAATAGTTATTAGAAAGAATAAGAAATTTTAAGAATATGAATAATAAAATGATATAATATTGATAAATTATCATTGAATCCAATACACAAAAGAAAATACATAACTAAATTCTAAAATATAAATAAAGCAAAAACCTTATATAAAAACAACAGATTTGTTAAAGCTTTGCTAATAAATACAATTCATAATTTAAATATAAATAACAACATTTTAGTAAAGTTATATTATGAAAATAAACCTAAAAAATTAGTTTTTATTTTCGTAACATCAATGAATGCACAATAATGAAATCCACTATTAGCATCTTGAAAAATAGTAAATTAATCTTCTTATTATTCATTAGAAAGATATGATATGGCAATGGTAAAATAAAAGGATCCCTATTGCGAATTTTACTGTCATTTCGGATAAGTTTATTATCCTATTAATAAATAAATGGACATCATAGGAATGGCGCATAAAAGAATGTCGTATTTCTTGATCTTGATCTTGCTTAGTAATAAAACACTACAGCATATAAAACTAACAATGTAACAATTTTAGAAAAGAGCCCAGCCCGGTTTCAAAGGATGCTCCAGCAGAAATAGCGAATCTTAAATGTATAAGCTGATTAGCAAAAGTGCCCGTTATTCGAACAGGTATTTTTAAACTAATGACGGAAAAATGAAACATTTTCTCTATTTATAGAGATAATCACATATACCACTAAATAATTTCAAATTAAAAATATCCCATTAAGGTTTTTTTTTCTAAATTAAAATCAACATATTTTTAAAAAAAATTAAATTGGGAAATCCTACATAATTTATAGTTCAATATATGATATTCCTTATATAGGAAACTCGTGTTAATTAATATATGATATTCATTTTTAAAAATGTGTGATATTCATGTTATTCAGTATATTATATCCATGTTAATCCGTATAGGATATTCATGTTAATCAATATATGATATTTACGTTAATTAATATATGATATTCGTTTTATTTTTTTTAGTGTTGTTTACACTCTTGTAAACTTGCGTTTTATGTATAGGACGTATTTCTTGAGAATTCGTATATATTAAGCTCCAGGCATAGGGCAAGTAGAAAAATATGGGTAATATAACTCTCTAAGATAACCTACTTCGATTCATAGATGCGGTAAAATGGGTAACCAGGAATCGTGGATTTTTATGTGAAAAAGTATTATTAAAACAAACCTTTCAGTCAAATTATTAACTTAAATAAAATAGAATAAATAACAATAATCAACAGTTGATTGAAAGTTATTTGTGAATGCAGCCTATGCAAGCAAGCAAGCAACTGCCCTTTTTATTCATTTTTACTCATTTTTGAGTACATGTCTTTTTTTAAAATGAAACTTATGTATTCGGAGCTATGATAAGCATCAAATGTAATCAAAAATGAGTACATTTTACTTATTTTTTGAATACCTATTTTTAACTGTACGCTCTAAAAATTATTGCTACATCCTTAATTGTGAAAACAGTCAATTAAATTCGATCAAAGTTTCGTCAAATATACTCAAATTAGCTTGTCGTTAGAGTGACAAAGTGTCTTTGGTCATTTTTTTAAAAAAAATTACTGGACGACAAAAAATATTTTTATTTTACGAATAACATTTTATAACAAAGGAACAAAAACCTAATAAAACAACTTTCAATCTTAACGAAAGAAATCCCATTAGTTTCGAAGAAATTTTTATTCACAAAATATATAACAAAACCTTTTAATAAATTTGATATATTTTAACAGCGCTGAACCATAATGCTTATATCTTTAGAAAACCTAGTTTAAATTCATTTTTTCAGCAGAAAAATAATACAATGCATCGAAAAAAACTTTCACAATTTTAAATTATACAAACATTAAGCTCTTTTCATTGACTGTTTGATTAGGAGATTTCCACATAGCGTTCAGTCTTTGCTTCAATATTTAAATTAGGGGATATTTATTTTTTATAACATACGATGTTAACAAGGAAATTTATTTTTCCAATTTTACCTTTACAAACAACTCTTTTGTTTTCGATCTAAATTTACATCCATGACGCAGAATATAGAAAAGGATGAAAGCAGAAATTTTAAAATGTCGTTTACTTGTATTTAGAAAGTAAACGAAAGTATTTTAAGTCTATGGAAATTTTATTCATTTTCAGAGATTTAAGATATCTAACATTAAAAGTGTATTTTAATGGATTATTTTTTGTGCTTAATTCAAAGTATTGCAATTAAGATTGCAATCGCAATAATTGTCGTAAAAATAAATTTGTATTTCAAAGGCATGCGTGAAATCAAAGTTTTCAGCTTATTAAATAGAATAGGATTGAATATTTAAACATTTTAATTTAGTTCCATTTAACGTTAAGAAAGGACGTCAAAGTCGAAATTTTTGTTGAAACTTAATTCAAATTATCTGCTGACTAAAGCTGAGCAATTTCTAAACAATATCTTATATAACTTGCAAATTTGCAATAAATAACAACTCTATTGATATCTAAAACTATTTTGAGATACACTTTAATTTTTAATGTTGACTGAAGCATGTAACCGAAGCAAGAAAGAATATATATCGCTCACAGTTTATATATTTATATAATACAAAATAGAAAATCGTATTTAAATTAGATTGAGTCATTTATGAGTTCAAAATTTGTCGAATGACGTATGCAAAACTAAATTAAAATATTCTAAAGCATGTGAAATATTAACGTTTCCAGGTAACTAAAAATAAAATGACGGGATTGTTCAAACTTTAATTTACTTCAAAATAACGAGGCCGGGAGTCAAATTCGACAACTTTAACACACTTTTTGAAAATCTTTATTTCAAAATCAGATCATAGCTAATTTCTTATTAAACATTTTGAAGTTAAGAAACAAGGAATAACTTTATTGATATCTAAAATGGGTTGTAAGATATATCTATTAAATATAAAAATTGACTGCAAAAGGTTAAAGGCATCTGAATAAAACTTATAGCGTACACTTACAAAGATAAATTATTTCTACGGACAATTATTAAAAATCGTTTAAATATGTCCAACAACTGGAAATATTAAATGAATTTTGCTTTTACTTTTTGGTGCATTAGCAATATTTTGCTCATTTTCGAGAAAGTACGGTCATCGCTCATTTATGAAGCAAGTGTACTCAAAGAAAATTGAGTTGGTTAAGGTACTCATTTTTAAGTACCTTTTTTTACAGTGTTCTCTTCATAATTATTTGACATAAATCTTCCATAACTGTATGCTACCATCCGCATTTAAAGAATAACTCCTTTTTCTGTAACAACATCCAGTTCACCCGAGACATTGTAAAGAAAATATCAACCCCATTATCTCCATAATTAGTTCACATAAATCTTCTACAACGTGTTAAACGACATGCTATCATTCGCATTTAAAGGTAAACTCCTTTTTGTGTAATAACATCCAGTTCACCTGAAATATTGTAATGACAATATCAACTCCATTATCTCCATATTTATTTGACATAAATCTTCTACAACGTGTTAAACGGCATGCTATCATCCGCATTTAAAGGTAAACTCCTTTTTGTGTAATAACATCCAGTTCACCTGAAATATTGTAATGAAAATATCAATTCCATTATCTCCATATTTATTTGACATAAATCTTCTACAACGTGGTATACTGCATGCTATCATCCGCATTTAAAGGTAAATTCATTTTTGGGTATCATCATCTAGTTCACCTGAAACATTGTAATGAAAATATCAACCCCATTTTCTCCATTATTATTTGACATACATTCCACAACGTGATACACTGTATGCTATCATCCGCATTTAAATGTTAACTCCTTTCTGCGTAGCATCATCCAATTCACCTGAAACATTGTAATAAAGATAGAATATGGTTCATATCAACCACATTCTTTCCATAATTATTTTACATAAATCTTCTACAACGTGGTAAACTGTATGCTATTATCCGCATTTAAAGGTTAACTCCTTTCTGCGTAGCATCATCCAGTTCACCTGAAACATTGTAATGAAAATATGAACCACATTCTCTCATAATTATTTGAGCCCTAAATCTTCTCTTACATGGTAAACTGTATATTACCATCCGCATTTAAAGGTTAACTCATTTTTGCGTAACATCATCCAGTTCACCTGAAGCATTGTAATGAAAATATCAACCCCATTTTATCCATAATTATTTGACATATATTCCACAACGTGATACACTTTATGCTATCAACCGCATTTAAAGGTGAACTTCTTTTTGCGTAACATCATCCAGTTCACCTGGAACATTGTAATGAAAATGTCAACCCCATTCTCTCCATAATTATTTGATTTAAATCTTCTACAACGTGGTAAACTGCATGCTATCATCCGCATTTAAAGGTAAACTCCTTTTTATGTAATATCATCCAGTTCAACTGAAACATTGTAACGAAAATATCAACCCCATTCTCTCCATAATTATTTGACATAAATCTTCTACAACGTGCATGCTACCATCCACATTTAAAGGTTAACTCCTTTTTGCGTAACATCAACCAGTTCACCTGAAACATTGTAATGAAAATATGAACCATATTCTCCCATAATTATTTGACATAAATCTTCTACAACGTGCATGCTACCATCCGCATTTAAAGGTTAACTCCTTTATGCGTAACATCATCCAGTTCACCTGAAACATTGTAATGGAAATGCCAACCAAACTCTCTCCATAACCATTTGACATAAACTTTCCAGCGTTACTATTAAACCTCCTATCCCACTCCATTTTATCTCGAACGTTATTATAATTTTATCTTTCCTAACAGCCCCTTGAATAGAGGACATCATAAAGCAACTCCACGTCCATTTTGACGCTGTCACCGACTTCGTTAGCTGGAAAACTGTTTATGGGGAGCAATGATTTCTCAGTAGCATTTTCCGGAACAGAACACGGCAATGTTTTCGTGTCAGCGACCCTTTTTCCCGCTCTTCATCTCTCTGACAGGGCTGCTTTTCAAAGGGAAAGGGGGAAGGTTATGAATAGAATTACCATCATTGAAAAGAAGAGCTAAAAGTGGAAGGGATTGCTTTTCTTTCCATACCTATTGAATAAATAATTCGAAAATTAGGGCTTAACGATGTGGCTGAAACTGACCCATATCGAGAAACGCCCCTTAAGTTGTATTGTGCGTACTAAAATTATGATGGCTGGCATAATTTTATGTTTGGAGATATAAAACTCTATTATTTGTTGTATAGTTCTATAAAGATACATAAAATATCTATGTTAGAGCCCTTTTACTTGTGGTTATATTTTGGGATTTTTTTTAGGTCTTATATTTCCTTTTTGGTTTGAGATTCTATCAAGGTAATTATTTCGAGCCATAAAAGTACTTTAAATAGCAATTAAAAAGTTTTGAAGTGGCATAGAATTTGTTTTGGCGAAACAACGTCTAATTTTTTTTTCTAATTAAAACTGGACTTAGTATCAAAAAAATAAAAGGTATTTCAATTTTAATTAGGGCGGTAAAAGTATATCATTATTCCATTAGGTTTTACTATAAAATAAAACATACATAAGATATATGGAATTTCCATTTACGTTATTTTATAAATAGGAGATAACTGTACAAAAACATTTGTAATAAAGACATTATTCTATAAACATATACAACAAAAAGTATAGAATTTTTTTTAAACTAAACACATGGAAATTAATTTAAGAAATTCGAAAATTTTAAAAATGGGAAATTATTTTAAGTAGCAAATATATATATATATATATATATATATATATATATATATATATATATATATATATATATATATATATATATATATATATATATATATATATATATATATATATATATATATATATATATAATGTTTATTATTATAGTTGCAGTCGTTATCAAAGTTCCATGATGCAAGTATAACTAAAGGCCGACAGATCAAGTTCACAACATTTATTTCTCCGGACTTCACAGCCCGTCTTGATAGCTCGAGGTTACATCCGAATCTGGGTAGCTAATATGGATACTTTTAGATGGAGAATGCACCGTGGACGCCTCTGATTGGTTCATTTCGGTTTTGGTTCGCATTTTCTAGTTTGAGTTTGGGATTTTGAAGTGGTGTGGGGGGCGGTGGTCACATGTGTAGTGGTGACTCATCCTAAATCTAAGATTGGAATATTGCCTCTCGAGATTAAAGTTGGGTGCTTTGGTACTGGGAAAAGGGACTATATACAAAGTTAATTAAAGTAATGTTATAATTTTATAGTTGGGAGACGAGTTATAAAATATCTTACATATATATATATATTACCCCCCCCCCCCCCCTTCTAATACTTTCTAAACAACTATTATTCCAAACAGGCTGAAAAAGAAATGACTTGGCGTAGCAATACTAATCTTAGTTGGTATATGTTTTAGTATATAATATAATAAAATTAAAACAAAATGTAACAAAAGTTTACTTACAAATATTGCGATATGGGGGATATACTTTAGTGAGTAGTGCTAGTTATGAAATTTCCATTGTCTGGCATGTGATATGATATTAAAAGGTGGTAAAAGGGCTATAAAATTAATAAAATACCTATAAACAACAGTTTTATTGTTATTTTAACAATAGACGAAGGCTACAGGTAGACAGTCAAAGTTTTACCGCTCATTGGACATCTCCCTTAAGGTCTATAAGTTATAAAGTGAAACAATATGCTCCATAGTATAACGTAAATTATTGGTAGCAATGTTGTTGGCTAACCTGTTTACCAGATAATTTTGTCATTTTTTTTGTTTCCATTTTTGCTTGGGGGTTATCTGAAAAGCATATTTTTTCAAGGAAATGTTAGTGATCCCGCATGTTTTAAAAACAGGATCACTTTGGCATTGGGGTATAACTGGCATACCAAGAAATGTCTTGAGTTGTCTTTTGTCTCTGACCTACAGAAAAATCATTGGAAATACTTTAAATTAACTTAAACTCTGTTATTTATCAGTATTATCATATTTCATGGAACCTCATATCACACTTTCGCCCCAACATAATATGCAAATCACAGCGTATTTTGTTCCAGGGTGTGATCCCCTAATATGACATTTTAACTTTTGTAGTCGAGCCCCTTTTCGATCGCGCGAACCAGCAACTCGAGACACTTTTTCGCATATTTTGTACATTTCTTACAGCTAATCAACGCATCAAACAAAGTGATACCGAAGATTCATCTCCCTTATCGCAAAGGGTTAGCAATATTTTTTATTTTTAAAAAAATCATAATTTCACCGTCTGGAAACCAGACTTTAAATAAATCATTTAAAACACTTTGATTGTCACGCGGTGTCAGACACCTTAGTCCTGAAAGAGATGAACGGGTATCAAGTATATATCGATATAGATATATACCCTATACAGATATACCCGATATACATATATACCCGATATACATATATACTCGATAACGATAAACCCTCCCCCTACTAATGATCTAGGACGGGATATCACGACCTCGATTCCAACAATGTACTAATTTTGAACTTCAGTCCTGAAAACTACCCAAGTTTGTAATATTTTTCAAATGTGTCGATTTGAGGCATTATATAAAAAATATATCTTTAAAATAATTCAGATTTTTAAAAATTATTTATGAACTCCCATGTAGTTGTGCTCAACTGGGGAACTGTGTCAAAAATCGCCTCTTTGAGCTAGTATATTTTTTTCAACATTTTCATTCTCACTTCAAACTATTTTTAGGATGAGTAGTCCAATAGCAAATCTCGTTAAGCAGATTTTTTTACAGGATATAATACAGATTTTACATATTTTCAGATTTTTTACAGGATATAATACAGATTTACAGATTTTTTACAGGATATAATACAGATATTACAGATTTTTTACAGGATATAATACAGATTTTACAGATTTACAGATTTTTTACTGGATATAATACAGATTTACGGATTGTTTACAGGATATAATACAGATTTTACAGATTTACAGATTTTTTACAGGATATAATACAGATTTTACAGATTTGCAGATTTTTTACAGGATATAATACAGATTTACAGATTTTTTACAGGATATAATACAGATATTACTGATTTACAGATTTTTTACAGGAAGTGAAAAAAAAATTATTTCTGTTGTCTGTGTAATGGATTTATTAAATTTTGCAGCAGCATTTCCCTCGTGAGAAAAACAGTTGCCACTCTCTTACACAAAACAACGTAAAAATATCGATAGAAGGCTGGTAATATAGAAAAACGAGGGAGAAAATAGCGAGGATTTAACAAGTTTTGCATCCAAACCAAGTGCACCAATTACGTACAGGTGAGGATAAAATAAGTTCTGACGCATGTCGAATCAAATGGATTTAACGTTTTATGAGCAGCATTCAGATTTAAAGAGTTTTGCAGGAGTATCAGATTTTCGAAGCTTTTCTAAGGTTTAGAAGTGTTTTGCAACTATTCGAGCAACGGATCTTATAAATGTTGGCGCGACCTTGATTTTAGATTTTTTTTAATTTAACGAGTTTTGCAATTGAGCGACTCAGATTAGATCACTCTTTCCTTTGAATAAAAAATATAATTTGTCTATAACACGTCATATCCCAGCAGTAATGTCAATAAGTGCATCTTGTTTTCCATCGACACAATCAGTTCTTTTCTAAGTAGATTACTCTCTTAAGTAATAAACATGAGATTTTGTGTAAAGACTATATTTGCATGAGTAATAGTTTGTCCCGTAACCACGCCCGTGTTTCAACAATGCATACAACATCAAAGTAAACAAAGTTTTTTTTATTTTATTGGAATTTTTATAAACTTGGGGAAAAGTTGGGAAAGTAAATTTTCCCCAGTAATTATAGAAAAAGAATTTTATGGGCGTAGTCGCAACTACCACCCTTTTAAAACTTTATCCTCGTATGTGGTCTGCCAAATTTAATTATTTTACCACGGGTTGTGATCCATCTCAGAATCAAAAATACAATAGCAAATTCACTTAAATTATCCCGGTTTCTGCCCTTTTTCTCTCTCATTATGTTTATATACCAGATTTTATATGCAAATCTGGACAAACTTTTAATTGAAAAATTTAATTGAGGTGTTTCATCTGCTCCTAATACAATTAAAATTCTTATAACATTAATTTCAAATAAAAGTAAATTAGTTTGTTTTATCCTAAACTAATATATGTTAGTAAAAAATACATTTTTAAATATTATCGCATTTATAAATTAAATAAGTGTTGACATGTTTTGGAAAAGATATACTCATTTTTATTATCAATTTTAAAAGGATAAAATATTAAAAAAATTACGTTAACTAAAATAATTAGGAAGCATGCCACTGATAGATAAAAATAAAGCTCTGGTAATTCTCCTTTAAAATGAATTATTTACCACAAACCACAGAAGGTTACTTAAAAAAACAATTTTAAATTTCTCCTATGTTACATTGTTATTTTTTTATTGTTTACTTACCTAAAATAAAAAAGCAATTTGGAAAATGAAATATAGTATTACTAGATCACACACAGGCAAGATCTGAATATTAGTTACCCATTATATGCAATACAGGTTGTATCCGAAATTCAAAAAATTATGTTTTGGTATCAATATATACTTTATAACTTTGACTTCAATTTTCAAATATAGTAAAGGAACAGAAACAGTCTTTTACTAATAATTTTTTTTAAAAAGAAGTCAGTAGAAGCAAAAGTAGCTATGTTCATCGAACGTAAACATGAGCGTCAGTGATAATTTGATTTGTGATTGGCTGAAATGTGGATACAGCGAGTTTTGCTTCTTGAACAAAAACAAGATGGCGACGCGTACATTTTCAAAACCAGTTAAAAGCATTCATCCAGTTTCAAAACAAGTTATGCGGATTTAAATTTAGATTAAACTAATTCAGTAACCTGAAGACATACACATTTGAATGAATAAATTGTTGTACGTTTTCTTCATTTTTTTTAAATTACTATTGTTTTAACAATAGCCAAGTTTTGACTGTATTTTGCGATTGACTCAAAGTAGTTAACAGTGCATATAGCTGCTTTTGAATCAGGTATACGCATATATAAAAAGGATCATTACTTTCCAATCAAATTTACCGAATTTTAAAGAATTGTTTTAGAATATTATTTTTAATGAGAGCTGTGACTATGTTGTTGTGCTATATATTTTTGATATTCTGTACATTTGTGTTTGTTTGTAAAAATGATTAGCTTCTGTCAAGTAAGATTATAGAATCCAACAACCTTAACACATCTACCAACCTGGCTTTCAAAGCCCATTCAATTATTTTATAATATTTGACTGTGACGAAAGTCGCACAATTGTTTATCAAATGCATCATTTGTAACGTTTTAATTTAAGTCACTACTTCAGAAATGTGCGTTGGAGTCGTCTCTCCTTTTTAACTTCATACATTCTGAAAAACACATGGTAAGAGATGGAGTATTGGTTACACATCTGTTGCCTTACAAATGATGCACATGTAGAGATTGATTGAAGAACGATTGTTGATTACAGATTTCCGATTTTTTTTATGGATGGGTTTATTAGATTTTGTGTTAATATTAACTCAATTAAATTTCGTAGATGTAATACTATGTAATTTATAGTACATTATATTATTTAATTATTTGTCCCCGACATTAATTGCGTGAATTGAAAATAAATCATCATATTAAAGAAATTATTAAGTTAAAATAAAAAAAAGAATGCTTCAAATGTTTACACATACTCTTAATGCTTTTAAATAAATTCATTCATATTTTTATTATAATACTTTTTAAATAAATTCATTCATATTTTTATTATAATACTTTTTAAATAAATTCATTCATATTTTTATTATAATACTTTTTAAATAAATTCATTCATATTTTTATTATAATACTTTTTAAATAAATTCATTCATATTTTTATTATAATACTTTTTAAATAAATTCATTCATATTTTTATTATAATACTTTTTAAATAAATTCATGCATATTTTTATTATAATACTTTTTAAATACAATAATTTTAATATAAAATGTCCCTTAGTTGTATATTACACATTCACAAAATAATAATATTGACTGAATTAACCTGATTGACGGAACTTACCTTCCTCTACAGGATGGTAGGACATTTATTCACAAAGGCTGGTTCCACGTTGAGTTATGTAGGCGAAAGCGATGCTGCAGCCAAGGGATACATTCCCCCATTCCTCTCCACGTGGTACAAAGGTCAGAGGGCTGAATGGGTTAATAATCATCCTGGTCAACGCGGTCCACTTTCCTCTATATGGTGGTATGTCTTTTTACCATCATAGTTTGATTCCAAGCGGAGTTGGGGTGGAATCGTATACTGAAGTTGGTCGAAACTTCCCCCACTCGTGATTCAAAGGCCAGATTGCGGAATGGGTTAAAAATCAGCTTATTCGAAACGTTTCATTTTCCTCTACATGATGGTATGTTATTAATCCCCATAAATTGATTCCACATGGAGTTATAAAGATTTTACAAATGTCGTTTTTCACTATACGACTCAATTCAACTATGTACCCGTTCCAAAAGGAAATATATATTCACATAAAGAAAGCAGTAGCATTGCCTTTTGTTGCTAATTTAAGTAACAACTGTTAAGCTAAATAACACAAATTAAGCATGTTTATAAAATAATTAAGTATATTTTTAATGACCATCAAAAAGGATTTTTTTATTTACTTTACATCAAATTCTAAACAAAAGAATGCATTCTTTACAAAGATAAACATGCCGTGCCATAAACCAATAAACAAGCATCTCTCATCCGACAGATTCTGCTATTTTGCGAGGAAAAAACACACAAACAAAACCGCCAAATATCTATTTTCCGAGTAATATAGTCCTGCAAACCGAAGGTACGCAAAGGGATCGATGCCGAAAATCGTGACAGTTATAGATGGATCGTCTCGTGTGATTTGGGGTATACTGTAAAGGGATCCGTGTGTAAATGATCACGAATATGACGCGAAAAATAGTGCTTGGTTATATATAACGGCTAAAGAAACTAAGAACTTATGGAATGTTTTTGAGAAAATGTAATAAGAGAATGGGAAATTTTCAATAAATGAAAGATAGATATACTGTAAAAGCATGAATTCTATGAAACTGGGGATTTAACTTGGTTCAGATTAAGGTTAAAATAGTCATAAAATCCGAGAAAGAAAGGGTTAAAATAGTCTAAAGAGTATATATACATATATCAAAGATAAACAACGTTAATGACAATTTTTCATAAATATTCCTGCATTGGATATATAGAAAGATATTACTATTACACAAGTGTTTAGTTTTTTCTTTATAGGCATACATAATAATAAAATTAAACTGCTCAATTTTAGATAATTAAAAAAGATAATTAAAATATTAATGTTGAGCAAATAAAATACTACATTTTTCATTATGGTAAAACAAGACGTTAATTAAAAAACTTGTTTACAGATTTTTTTTATAAGAGTAACAAACTGTAAAAGGGTAAACAGTTTTTCCGTTTGTAAAATTTCGGTTAGTGTGCATATCATTTATCTATTCAAACTTGTTTCTTCTAATAAAAAAAAGTATCCTCAAAAAACCTGAGTATAAAATTAAAGGAAATTATAAATTTAATTTCAGAAATTTTTTTACCCTCCATTTTCATGTTCCAATAAACTTGAACTTGCCCAGAAAGAGGGGGCCCATGTGCATATATTAAAAAAGGTATTCCCTTTTGTTATTTTAGATTTACCTATGGGTCCGTGGTTTAATGCTGATTAGAACCGCCGGCAAAATAAAATAAACAAATTAAGTAAAACATCTGGCCCGGATACAGTGCTGCCATCTTTTGTTCATCATACACATTGAAAACTCTTATAGAATTTTGGGGTTCAGAATAAGTATTATGGAAATTCCAAGCAAATTGGTCTTATGGTCAAAATTATTAAATTGAAAGATAAACTTTCCAAAAAATTAATTTATATAATTAAAAGTGCATATTTTTTGAAAATTATATTAAATTTCTTATAAAAATATTGGACAGGGGTGAAAATTTTAATCAAATGTGCATGTTTCGAAACTCGTCCGGTATATATCATAACCAGTACATCTGTTCTAACAAAATATATATCTGGAAAAAAAAATATTAAATTCTGTTGATATTTTTAACAGGATAAAATAATATATTCAATGTTCAGTGTTACACACGTCACACAAAGATAATAATTTTAAGTAAAAACTTAATAATAAACTTCATCATTCTAATTTTTTTATAAGCTTATTCAATTTGGAAAACCTGTACAAAAAGTCAATTTCTTTCCTATTAGATTTAAAATAAAATAAAATCAGGCTTAGTCACACACGTCACTGTGTGACAGATATAACAACAGGTATATCTGTTGATGAAAAATATGGGAAGGATATATTTATAAGATTGTGATTAAATTATTTGCAGGGCTCTCAGGTTCGGAGAATTTTTGGGTCATCTGACGATAGAATTTTACAGTTTAACGATTTTTAAAGTTTCTATGGCGATTTTCTCTTTTTGCCAAATTGTTGAAAAAATTATGTTTTACTGTTCAAAATAGAGATAAACTGGAAGTGATGATTCCAGACATATAGAAACAATTAGTATTCACAAGTAAACAACTCTTATAATGACTCTCCGCACACATTTACCAGGTAGTATTTATATCAAATGTTTAATGCCTCTGACCATTTAACGAATGCTTGTACTCTATTTCCACGATAAAATGCATCTGTTTTACAAGTTGTGTAAACAATAAAGATGATTATTTTGTATCTATTTCCATTTTTATGTTAATTTTTAACCTCTGTCTGGAAATACATACACTTTTATACACAAAAATGGCGATCATAAGTTTCATTGGGAAATATCCCACGTAACCGCATACACGTCGCGTTAAATGTCACTATGTCACAGTACTTATCATTTTATTATAGCTAAATTATTGCTAGCTCAGATTCCTAATACCACTTTTTTAAATGTTTACTTGATGCTAATTTTTTTTTATTTCAATCAATATAACAATAATTCACAGAAATATTCTAATTCATTAAGAAGAGTGGAAAAATGCTTGCACAGTGGTCACACACGTCACGTAAAATTAAAAATGTATATCCCTGTTTTCTTGAAATGTAAAAAAAATGCCAATGATATTAATTATATCTTAAAGCATCAATGACATATATCCATTTGAAGTTTTTTAAACTGCAGTTATTTTAAAGTCAAAATAATTACTAATGTGCTGAAAATGTTGTCTGGGGAGGGAGATGAATGTCATGCTGGAATACTCCATTAATGTATATGTTTAAGAAACCAAGCATAAAACACATTAAATTTCGAATAGATTAGAATACTTAAAAAAATCCACTGTTATTAAAACTAATGTTTATCTTTTACAAATACGATTTTGTACCTCGTGCTGCCATCTATTGCAGAAAGTGGTTATGATACATTAAAAAAGTAGCCCAGATTGTTAATACAATATTATTTTATTTTATTTTTTGTAAAAATGGTAGGAATTCAATACGACAATTGTTCCCTAATAGGTGTAAGTTCTCAGATTACTGAATAATTTATATTATAAGTCGTATTTTCCACTTAACTCGTTTTGCAACTGGAATAAATATTTAACAGATTTTCCAAATGCATGCTCCGCCATCTTGATTGGTTCGTTAAGAAACAAAGCAAGCTATATCAACTTTCCAACCAATCAGAAATCAAGTTCGCTGACGATCATGTTCACGTTGGTTTTGCATCTGTATAAAACTTGTTTTGAGTGGATATAGTTACTTTTACTTCTGAGAGACTTCTTTTTTAATTTTATTATTAAATAAAGAATTTTGCATCTGTATTATATTTTAAAGTTGAATCCAAAGTCATAAAATTAAAAATTGCGGAGAGATTTTTTGGAGAAGTTTATTACTGTGATTGCCAATTTTATGTTTAAAACATTTAATATATTCTACCTGTGACACTTGAATAACAATTAGAAATGAAAAAAATATTGGTTATTCAATGCATAATTTTATTAACAAATTTAAGAGGCTTTCTTATTAAAAAGTTTATTTATATCGATATAAATTAAAAAGCAGGTAAAATTTCTTATAAAAGCCATGTAGTTTGTAATTTCTATAAAAAAAATATTTTGATATGGGTCTGGGAAAAATCAAAACAATTACAAATATGTTTTTTAAATTAAAAAAAATGAATTTTAATTTAAATAAATTTTAATTTAATTTAATTTAATTTAATTGAATTTCAATTTAATTGAATTTTAATTTAATTGAATTTTAATTTAATTGAATTTTAATTTAATTGAATTTTAATTTAAATGAATTTTAATTTAATTTAATTGAATTTTAATTTAATTTAATTGAATTTTAATTTAATTTAATTGAATTTTAATTTAATTTAATTGAATTTTAATTTAATTGAATTTTAATTTAATTTAATTGAATTTTAATTTAATTGAATTTTAATTTAATTGAATTTTAATTTAATTGAATTTTAATTTAATTGAATTTTAATTTAATTGAATTTTAATTTAATTGAATTTTAATTTAATTTAATTTTAATTTAATTGAATTTTAATTTAATTGAATTTTAATTTAATTGAATTTTAATTTAATTGAATTTTAATTGAATTTAATTTTAATTTAATTGAATTTAAATTTAATTAAATGCAAATTGAATTTTAATTTAATTACATTCAAATTGAATTGAATTTACATTTAATTAAATCCAAATGTAAGTAAATTTAAATGTATTTGAATTTAAATGTAGTTCAATTTAAATTTAGTTGAATTTAAATTTAATTGGATTTAAATTTAATTGAATTTAGTTTTAATTGAATTGGAATTTAATTGAATTGGAATTTAATTGAATTGGAATGTAATTGAATTTAAATTCATTTGAATTTAAATTCTTTTGAATTAAAATTTATTTGAATTTAAATGTAATTGAATTTATATTTAATTGAATTTAAATTAAATTGAATTTAAATTTTATTACAATTAATTTGAATACATTTAAAATTAAATTTGCATACAGTAAAAAAAAATAAAAAATTATCTTCTGACAAAAAATAGTCTTCAAAGAACCTCAATACATATTTAAACAATGCAAGGCCATTTCAGAGAAAATGCTTACATTTTTAATTAAACAATAGAGTTATATAATAGTTATATAGTTATTTAATTAAACAATAGAGTTCAATAATTAATTATAATTATAATTGACAAATAAATTAAAAACTAAAATTGAGAGGAATTTAGGAAGTAGCATAATTGTTTTTTATGGAATTAATGCAAAAGGGAAGATGGACTAATATTATTACCTTGATGTCTTCTTATATCGTTATTTTATAGATTAAAGTTTTTTAAATATAGACTTGTATTTAATGAAAACTGCACTGCTTACAAATTTAAATTTTGTCCGCAATAAATACATTTCAAATTTGCGGTCATTATTTGCAACTGTATATAATTATAAATTTTTATTTTCAGTTTTATAAAACGACAAAAGCATCAAACATCTACTAAATTCAATATTCAATAGCTATGTCTGGTCTCACAATTTATTTTAGATATGATATGAGAAAATATTATACACTACAAGGTCTATACAATATTAAGTATTTATTTCAGATATTTACGTAGAAAGGGTCTTGAAATAAAGCTATAATTAAATAGTTTAAAATTTAAGTATTTGGGTTACTTCTTATGTGATAGTATTTTAAGGTTATATTTTCAATGACATATTATGTTCAAAGAATTGGCAACTCTGCTGATTCATACATTATGTTAACTTGTATACAGTATGGGGATACCATACTGGTAAAACCAAATGTATGGTATGTACTTTAGTATAGTGTGTGAACTCTCATATATTTTATTTTCCGTCGTACATGTTATTTGATTTTTTTATAACTTGTTTCATGAATGATTTTTTAAGGCTCCGGCTAAAAAAAAAGACAGCATAACATCAAAGAATGAAAGGTTTTATAAAGAAGTTTAAACTTTTTTAAAATCAGCATTTTCTTTTCATGTTTTTTTCAATGGTTCAAAATTAAGTTTTTTTTACAATTTTTATTTTTTGCATGCTTTATGAAGAAATTTTAAACAAAAACCTTCATTGACTGCAGTTTTTCTAAAGTTTTAATAGAACTAAAAAAACTGCAGTTTTCATGCTTAAAACCTTCAATTTCACAGCTTTGATGAAATTTTCTATTGACTATTATATTTTTTGGAGGGGAGGGGGGGGGGGGGTGGATTTGTTTTAAAAAAATTATTTAATTTTAGAACGTAATTATTAAATTTTTATAACACATTCTATTTAATTGAATTACTTTAGTTAAACTAACTAATTATGAAAAAAAGCCTACAAATGTTAAAAAAAACATATATTAATTATTTATAAAATGCTATTTTATAATAAGTTCTGTATTAATAAATTATTTAAACATAAAAAGGTTTTTCTTGCCAGAACTTTCAATATGTCTTATACTTTTCTCTTTACGTAACCAATAATCCTCAATTCTTCGAGTTCGAGTTAAAACTAAAATTTTTAATATATATTGCAATCTTGAAATTATGAGGGAAAATACGAATATAATGTTTCCAACATGTTTCTGCAATCTTGCGAAACATATAGAGGTATAATTCGGTATTACCTCAACAGCAAGTTATTAGTATAAGTATGTTTTAAAGAGAGGTTTTTCCAAGTTCCTAATATTTCCTAAATACGTGTTATGTTTCTGTATTCTGCAAAATTGGAGTATGGGCGCGGTTGCGAAAGGGATCGACTAACAGAAATTTCGTCCCACGCAAATTTGCCATATTTACTTCAGAAAGTAATCTATCGGCAATAAAATTAATTGAGGCGAGAGAATGACAAGCACTTACGAAGATTGGTGATGCGTCAGTAAAGCGCTATGCAATTTTGCACGCTTTACTTGCCATAAGAAGAGGGATATCTTCTAACAGGTTTTGAAATGACAATGTAAATGGTTATGAAACTACACTGGTTTATTATATTGACTAACCAAATATAGTTTAACGTTTATGACCATATTAAATTGAATGGTATGCACAGCGAGGGAGATAAGAGACAGATATATAAAAGTCCGAATATTATTAATGTTGAGTTAAAATACAATAAAATAAAATTTTGTGACTTTTTTTTTTTTATAAATTTCCAGTTTTTTTAACTAATTTTTTTTTTGACATTCAATATGTAGATTTGAAAATTTTGTTTATCAAAAGTAAAAATTTCTTTGTTGTTTAAAAAAGATTTACTTGTGTGAATATTTGATTTTTTTTTAACAAGGTTTATGAGGAGCTCTAAAGTTTATCCCCTAACCGGGTCTTTATATTAATTTCAAAGCATAACAAATTGTTGCGTGTGTCTAAAATGTACTATAAATAGTAGTACATAACGTAATTGAACAGTTTAATGTGACTAAATATGTACCACATCTGGCAATTGAAAAATGTATCTGAACTAAAGAACGAACTGAGTTCTCAATGAAAAACCTTTCTCAAAAAGTTTTAAACATCTATTAAAACACCTGTATCCAGAAAAAACTGACTTCCATAATTGAAGATCTGAGTGGATAAACATGTTAAATTACTGAATGTTTTATGTTATTTAATATGTTCATTCACTCAGCTCTTCAATTCCGTTTACTCATGAAGATTATACTCATCTGGCAATTGAAAAATGTATCTGAACTAAAGAACGAACTGAGTTCTCAATGAAAAACCTTCCTCAAAAAGTTTTAAACATCTATTAAAACACCTGTATCCAGAAAAAACTGACTTCCATAATTGAAGATCTGAGTGGATAAACACGTTAAATTACTGAATGTTTTATGTTATTTAATATGTTCATTCACTCAGCTCTTCAATTCCGTTTACTCATGAAGATTATACTCATCTGGCAATTGAAAAATGTATCTGAACTAAAGAACGAACTGAGTTCTCAATGAAAAACCTTCCTCAAAAAGTTTTAAACATCTATTAAAACACCTGTATCCAGAAAAAACTGACTTCCATAATTGAAGATCTGAGTGGATAAACATGTTAAATTACTGAATGTTTTATGTTATTTAATATGTTCATTCACTCAGCTCTTCAATTCCGTTTACTCATGAAGATTATACTCATCTGGCAATTGAAAAATGTATCTGAACTAAAGAACGAACTGAGTTCTCAATGAAAAACCTTCCTCAAAAAGTTTTAAACATCTATTAAAACACCTGTATCCAGAAAAAACTGACTTCCATAATTGAAGATCTGAGTGGATAAACATGTTAAATTACTGAATGTTTTATGTTATTTAATATGTTCATTCACTCAGCTCTTCAATTCCGTTTACTCATGAAGATTATACTCATCTGGCAATTGAAAAATGTATCTGAACTAAAGAACGAACTGAGTTCTCAATGAAAAACCTTCCTCAAAAAGTTTTAAACATCTATTAAAACACCTGTATCCAGAAAAAACTGACTTCCATAATTGAAGATCTGAGTGGATAAACATGTTAAATTACTGAATGTTTTATGTTATTTAATATGTTCATTCACTCAGCTCTTCAATTCCGTTTACTCATGAAGATTATACTCATCTGGCAATTGAAAAATGTATCTGAACTAAAGAACGAACTGAGTTCTCAATGAAAAACCTTCCTCAAAAAGTTTTAAACATCTATTAAAACACCTGTATCCAGAAAAAACTGACTTCCATAATTGAAGATCTGAGTGGATAAACATGTTAAATTACTGAATGTTTTATGTTATTTAATATGTTCATTCACTCAGCTCTTCAATTCCGTTTACTCATGAAGATTATACATGATACGGATACTTGGGTTCAAAAATAGTATAAAAGGAATATTTTTGAAATCACTATACTCTTGTATACAGGAATTTATATCAAATATATACATCATTATGTATATGTCTTAATTAACAACCAATATGCAATTTGTGTAAGTTTAATCAACTCAATACACAAATGATTAAACATACATTTAATTTTCCAAAACAACTTTTTGTAAACAAGCTACCAACAACATAATCTATTCCACTTGCCACATATTTTAATAATATAAGAAAATCCTCAAACAAATGAATTATTTCCAAAATCATTTCTTTAATATGGAAAAATATCTTTCACTCTAAATTTCAAATTATCCAGATCAAGAAGTGAAATTGTGACACCTAATTTGAAGTTTCAAAATATTCCCGTGCAATTTCAATCTGAAATCCCTTGTTAGCGCTACCAAGTTTCACTTGCATCCAATCACATTTAATTTTTGGTATTTACGTCGCATACAATAACAAGAATATTTTTTCTTCTCAATTTTTTTATATTAGACCTCGTTATAGAAGTTTTTAACCAATGTAGTCATATTAATATGCAGGCATAAACATATATAACCCTCACTGAGTAAGTATAACTCATTTTGGCCGCGTACCTTTAAGGGTTTAATTAAAATCTGAAAAACCTATTCTCTTCCTAAATAAAATCTAATAAAAGAAAAAATTTCAAAAGCTTCAGATTCTTAGACATCTGACAAAAAGAAAAATTATGAATAATTATAATGTTACATATACATCTTTAAACAGACGGGAGTCAAAACCTCATTATGTATATGAAACATGCTTTCGCAATATAAAAGAAATGGGGTAATCCCAATGGGGTAATATGCTATTTTCTGTCCTATGCGATAGAAAATTCTGCAGGATCCCAGTTCAGAAAGGTAATCTTCTATCTCACTCATTTGGGATTTTAATCTTAAATTTATATAACTTTGTAAGTCTACTTATAATATTGCGAATAATTCTGCCAAATATTAGCTTTCTGTCTACATTGTGAAATATAAGGTTTAAGATGATTAAAATTAAGATCTCTTAATCGCATTTCGTATTCTTAAGGGGAGGGATCAAGTAACAATAGCAACATAAGAGGATATATGAAAAGTTCTTAATTTTACACATTATGGCTTCCTAAGGAAATAGAGATGAACTTGAAATAAAAATCATGAATTTATTTAAAATAATTTAGTTAAAATTAATTTAGTTAAAATTAAATTATTGAAAATTAATTTATTTAAAGTTAATTTATATAAAATTAATTTATTTAAAGTAATGCGTTTTACTTAATTTATTTAAAATTTATTTAAATTAATGTATTTAAAATTTATTTAAATTAATGTATTTAAAATTTATTTAAGTTAATGTATTTTAAATTTATTTAAATTAATGTATTTAAATTTTTTTTAATTAATGTATTTAAAATTTATTTAAATTAATGTATTTAAAATTTATTTAAATTAATGTATTTAAAATTTATTTAAATTAATGTATTTAAAATGTATTTAACATTAATTTATTTAAAAAAATTAAAAATTTAGAATTACAAAATTATTTAAAATGTATTTATTAAAATTTATAAGTAATTACAAAATTGTTTAAAATGTATTTATTAAAATTTATGAGTTGATTTATTGTGTGTTATTTTTCAAGTTAAATACTAATTAAAATCTGGTATGTCGGAATTATTAGCATGATAGCAATTATAATTACAAATATTATTAATATAGTAATATTTATGAAGTATTATTACAAATATTTCAAAAATAAACAATGTTAAAGAAAACTTTTCCCAAATATTCCTCATCGAACATATAGAAAGATATTACTATTAAACAAATGTTCAATTTTTCTTTATGGTCATAAATAAAAATAAAATTAAACTGTTTTATTTTTATTATTTGTTTATAAAGAAGAGAGATATAATTAAAAGATTAATGTTGAGCAAATCAAATACTAAATTTTTCATTATGGTAAATCAAGATGTTATTAAAAAACTTATTTACAGATTTTTTTTTATAAGAGTAACAAACTGTAAAAGGGTAAACAGCCTTCCGTTTGCAAAATTTCGGTTAGTATGCATATAATTTATCTATATTCAAATGTGTTTCTTTTAATGAATAAAAGTATCCTCAAATAAAAAGCATTGACATCTTTTTCCCCTTCAAAAAATATTTGAGATCTACCCTTAAGGTAATAACTTTTTGGTATGATATAACAGGATATTATATAATACGATACACTGATACAATACAATGCAATGCATTGAACGTCAGTGTTACAATTGATTTCATTAAAGGGTTACCCTCATCTGAAAGTTCATTGTCCGTTATAATTTGATATTTATTACCATCCAGAAAACTTATTTGATTGATAACTCGCAAGTAGCCACGCAATAATTCTACTGCAGAGTATGGCAAAGTTTATTATATATTTAACCCGAACTTCTTTAGTGAGTGTCAAAGACCTCTATATCTGCAGTTTGCTATGCTGTGTACTTTTCCCATAGACGTGCACTCAACTATTTCAGCAAATGACTATCGTTAATCAAATAGATTTTAATATTTTTGATGTCTCTCGACAAAATACTATACACAACATCTTATCTTCGTCCGAATGAACACATTATAGTCTTTAGAAAACTTTAGAATGTATTGAAATCTAACAGTTATTCAGTCACAGGTTATAATCCATAAAAAATAAACTTGACTTGAATTCCCCTTTTACTTAAAAAACTGTAAAAATATGTAATAACGGCAAAACTGAAATTTGAATAATAATTTAAATACCTATAACATAGCACTTCCATACCTAAAATAAATGCATTTTTTTAGGTTAGTTATCACAATTTCAATACTATATAGACAGATTAATACACTTTCATCATTTAAAAAATTTTCTTCCCATATAAACTATACTTTAATTCTCTTAGATTTTTCTTAAGTCTGCTCAGACTTAAGTCTGCTATTTGCAAATTCTTTTGCATTTGTTCGTGGTTAAAAATATTTTTATGTAAACCTGACCTTTTGGATTAATAACTTGTAATTCTTCTAATTAAATTAATTAATAATAGCTAGGATATGTGTGTGTGGTGGGGGGGGGGGGGGTACACAGTTTTAAGTTTTTTAAATGTACACGTTTGCAACGCGTCAATATTTTTCCTGGTGAGAATGCGGGCGTTTAACTAAAAAGTACCGACTCAACAATTTCGAAAATATTATTGATCCCGAGAGGGATAAAGCGCTATTAGTAGGGTAAAAGTACACAATAGCCCCGTTTACACGTACTTAAAAAGCCGGGGTAAAGCCGGCAATTTTCCGAAATCTTTCCTCCTTGGGGAAAAATGCGGGTACAAACTTGTACCTGCTCTTGACCATTTCTATGCTCTCGACTAGGTGTAAAACTAAAACCCGGTTCATTCCCATGATCCTTTGCGAGCTCACTCCGCGAGATTTCAATAATGGCGGCTGTATTCAGTGTTTAGATAACTGTACGAGTATAAACTGATATGTAACACTTTCAGAAATATTGTAGTTTTAAAAAGTAATAGGATAGTAATCGGGCGAAAATTATTAAAATACGTTAAATGAAATTGTTTTATAAAAGCAGTGTGGGAAAAGTGCCTAAAAAGATTTTTTTCGGTAAATTGTTTGTTGCACACCAGTGTGAGTTTCGAATTCAAATTCTAATAAAACAAGATATTTCCGAAATATAGGGGGATTTTTTAAAAGCAACGTGGATTCCCGAAATGGTACAGATGTAGTATAGGACATTTGGCGCGCGAGGTTTTTTTTGGCGTGTTTTGTAGCGGCGATAAATTTATAGTATGGCAACCCCACCCTGACATGTTGGTAAGTTCCGATTCTTGTGTCGACTTTGGTTGGGATTTCCAATCATAAGCGAGTAGCTTTTGGCGACTTTTTCGGGCGATTCACTTCTCAATCTGAGAATGGAATAATTGTTTACAAATATGAAAGGATAAGAATTTGCGGGATTGATTCGGAAGGTCACGTGACTTCCCGACATAGGAATTTCGGTGATTGGTTTAAAGAGTGACGTGTTTTTGTGTGGGATGAATTGAAAATAAGAATTATTCTATTCGAATAGAATTCGGCTTAAGTGTTGTTAAGAACGAGTTATGAATATTCCGTGTGTGAGAAGGAAATGAAATTGGTAAAAAGTGTGAATGTGAAGAATGATAAGTGGCAGTGGACGTGTAGAACGGAAGGTGAAAATGCGCATCGTGTGTGTAGGAGTATTAGGAAGGGTACATGGTTTGAAGAGAGTAACTTGAGCTTCTATCCTCCACAAACACACGATTTTAAATTGTAGGCCCCTGTTGTAGTTGTTTCTAAATATTTTTTGGTTCAAGTGTTCTTTGATAAAATCTCGCCATTGCCCGGTGCTCAAAACGATGAGTATCCCAAAACGACTGCCCGAAGGATTGCCTGTAAGCACCATTATCGACTGCAGTGAGGAGGTCATAGATGTGATCCTGAGTAGTTCTAGGCCAAAATCCAGAGACGACAAAATCGACGTAAGGAGTCTGTGACTTTAAGAGCGCGGTACGCGTGTGCGCTTAAGAGTGCCGTCGAAATGCCCCAAACGACGGTCCAGAGGATCGCCTGTATGCACCATGATCGACAGCCCGGAGGGACATTGTTACCTTTGAGATAGGCGCCGAACTGTCGTCAATAGCCCAATATAAAACTCTAGTGCGATGTTAATTAACCAAAGCAAAACTTCGAAATCAATTCTAAACCGTCACCATTAGCCCATTGTGGAGCTCAAGTGCGACGTTATTTCATTCAATCGTGCAGACTTAATAGAAATCCTTCGAAATGAATTTTGAACCGTCACCGATAGCCCACACAGTAGAAGCAATCCGATCAATCAATCAATCATCCGAAAATAAGACACAACGCTTGAGTTGTTAACTGTAATTGTGTGTTTAACACCGGAAGCTACCATAAATATCAGAAAAAAATACGCGTGCGCAACCACGGAGTAAAGAAGAAGGTGGAGGTGCGAACAAATCAAAAACCAGTTTGCAATGCGAAGTAAGCAATCGCTTAAAAAGTAGGAACTGAGGAAGTATTTGGCGTTATTCCAAAGCACTACTTTGTACCAGTACTTGGCGATAATTTATTTTATAATTTAATTTACCTATGAAGTGGAAATAATAGCATTATTTATTGATTTGGAACTTGTACTGCATCCCACAACTGCACAAACAGTCATTTTTTAAGTTTTAGCATGCGTTTTCTTAATTTGAAAATAATGCATCCCTCGTAGAAAAACTACTGCAAACTAGGTTTGTTTGTGCCTAGTTTGGGGTTGCTAACTTACGTCTCATGAAATCTCGCCAAATCATCTCCATCTTTTTCATTACTCCGTGGTGCGCAACGCATCGGGTCGTTTGGCGACCACTTCAAAACACAGCCAAATCCGCTATCGAAGGCAAGTCTTTATCGCGACTTTCAATCTGGCAACCCTATGACATCATAGCGCTGTTTAACGGCAATTTTTCGTCGCCAAAAAAAAAAAAATGCGCCAAATGTCCTAAACTACATCTGTTCCCCCGAAATTTAGTAAGATTGCTTTTTAAAAACAATGGGGATAAGAAAGTGCGTAAAAAAGATTCTTTTCCGTAAATTGTTTTTTGCACACTTTGCATGTATGAGGTTTTTCTACAGTGTGAAGTTTCGAATTCAAATATTAAAACAAGATATTTACGAAATTTAGGGGATTGCTTTTTTTAAAAACAGTGTAGATAAGAACGTGCCTAAAAGGTTCTTTTTCTTAAATTGTTTGTTGCACACTTTGCATGTATAGTTTTTTTTTCCAGTGTGAGTTTCGAATTCAAACACTTAAAACAAGATATTTCAGAATTTAGGGGATTGCTTTTTAAAAACAATGTGGAAAGGGTTGTGCCTAATGTTTCCATTGTGCTTTCTAATTGCACGAAACAAAAACATTTATTCCAATATTTTTTCTAATTTTTCAAAATGAAAGCATTATTTGCGATACGATCCCTATTTTTTTTAATGAAAACGTAATTACTTCCAATATACGTTTCCTAACTTTCAAAATAAAAACGTTATATTAAATAATTATTTATATATTTCAGATTATATGTGAGTTAATTTTATTATTAATATATAAATTTGTAAATTAAACAAAGTAACTTTCCCTCACAATCAATAAACACAAATAAAAATAAAAGCTTGAACTAACAAGTTGTGTGATCAGTGGCGTAGGAACTTACTATTTTCAGTGGAGGGTGAACATTTTCTTCAGATGTTATTTTTTTTAGTTAAAATAGTATGGAGTTAATCCATTAAAAAATAAATTAACGTGTATTCTTTTTTGTTGAACACCTTTAGAACAATAAGTAATCACGAAAATGTATTGTAAGCTGAAATATGAATTTATAAATGTACTGATTTTTAGATTAGTGGTTGTTTGAAGGAATTTATTTAAATTTAACTTTCGTTAACATAATATAATTTTCTAAATAGGTAATTTCATTAACAAAATATGTTTAGAGAATAAAGTATAAATCTGATTGTTTCATATTTAAGAAAATAATCGCTCTGAAACAAAATCTCATTTAATCATTTTTTTACCAAACAAATTGACTATTGTTTTTCCTTTTTAATATTTTTAAAAAATATTCGATATTAAAAAATGCTAATCTTTTTACTTTAATAAATTCAAAAATTATTCATCTATCAAATACAATATGTGAGACGATTGGTTTAGAAAATATTTTAGAAAAAAAGTGCATAAAATAGTAAAAAGTTTTCAAAGGAAAACAGATGCAATCTGTTTGCTGCTCTTTAGGAAGTGACGTTAGGAGTGACGTTACTTCCTAAATACCGGCAAATCATCAAACGACATGTAAACGGGTGAAAAGTTATCCCCTATTACCCGGGTAAATACCGGTTCGTTTTGTTGGACGTGTAAATGAGGCTAAGTACTTTTTCCCCACAGACCTGGCGAACTGTTACCCCATTTTGTTTTTTGGTAATTTCATGGCTCTACAGGTAACAACGAAAACATTAGAGTTTGTTTGTTGAATCAAAAAGTCATATACATCACTGTTAAAAGAAAGAACGACGAAACAATAGCTCTTCAGCTTCACAAAATATTTAAATTAAATATCGAATATATTACATCAAAACTGTTAAATAAAGACCTACCCCAATTTTGTAGCTCCAAGCTACGATACCATCACGCGGTTCCGTTTTGCAACTTTCACTTATATAACAAGCCCCGGGATGTTGGACGGCTCGTGAAACTACACTATTAAAAATAGGTAATCAAAAATAAGTAAAATTTACTTATTTTTTAAAACATTCAATGCTTATCATGACTCCGAATACATAAGTTTCAATTTTGAAAAAGACATGTACTTAAAAATGAGTACAATCTGTAAAAATGAAAAATAAGAATATATGCTAGCCTACATAGGCTGCCTTCATAAATCACTTTAAATAAATATCGAAAATTACAACTAAGATTTACAGGAAATCGAACCCAGATCTGTAGGCACCGCTGTCCAGAGCCTTATCCGTTAAGCTTCCAGGGCGATGTGAAAAAGTTATAAACACAAATAATTTTAAAATGGTGTACCAAAAGAATGGGAAGTAAGATAATTGAATTGAGATAATTGTAAGATAATTGATAATTGTAATAACTCAGTTTCCATTTAAGCAATTGAGATCAAATGATGTGGAAAAACTTCTTCTGGACAAATATTTTAAGTTTGTCAGGTCGCTTTGTTAAGATGGCTTGAACAAAAGTTGATATTAGCAGTAGTAAACCAAACTGCTCATTTTTGAGAAAGTACGATTACTTAAATCTGAGTACGTCAGCGCTCATTTACGATGCAAAGAAAAACGAGTACGTCCATGTACTCGTTTTTAAGCACCTTTTTTGCAGTGTATGTGCTTTCAAAACGTCACTTTGTACTTTTGCTCCAAGCTTACTTTTACCCCCTTATTACCTATCATGTGATGAGTCCTAATTAG
This sequence comes from Troglohyphantes excavatus, assembly GCA_963932185.1. Taxonomy (NCBI): domain Eukaryota; kingdom Metazoa; phylum Arthropoda; class Arachnida; order Araneae; family Linyphiidae; genus Troglohyphantes; species Troglohyphantes excavatus. Next base: position 45,781,703 of record OZ010672.1, on the reverse strand, counting down.
AGAACATGCATTACCCATGTCAACTCATTTCTAGAAATCAATAGTTTTACCACATTTTTGGATAAGACAAGTTTTGGAACAACATTACACATTTTAAAAATAAATAACATCCGAGCGTGCGAATAGTACCCCACCTCTTAAATTATGCAACCAAGCTAACGAAAGTATTAAACAAAAAGTAAAATAAACTTAAACATCAAAAGTAATAAAATTATTAACATCAAAAACATTAAACACTTATTTAATAGCATTATAAAAACTAGATATTATTCTTACAATACTTACAACATAATTTCTTATTAATAATTTTTTAAAAGGGCTTATATGTCATGTTATATATTTTAATATAATTTTAAAACCGTCGTATAACACTGGATGATTCCAAACTATAGGTCGTATTAACACTGGGAGATTTCACACTAAGTCCCATGGTCCCATCAAAAGTAATAAAATTATTAACATCAAAAATATTAAACACTTATTTAATAGCATTTTAAAAACTAGATATTATTCTTACAATACTTACAACATAATTTCTTATTAATAAATCTTGCAAAGGGGTAATATGTCATGTTATATATTTTAATATAATTTTAAATCCGTCGTATAACACTGGATGATTCCAAACTATAGGTCGTATTAACACTGGGAGATTTCACACTAAATCCCATGGTCCCATCAAAAGTAATAAAATTATTAACATCAAAAACATTAAACACTTATTTAATAGCATTATAAAAACTAGATATTGTTCTTACAATACTTACAACATAATTTCTTATTAATAAATCTTGAAAAGTTGTAATATGTCATGTTATATATTTTAATATAATTTTAAATCCGTCGTATAACACTGGATGATTCCAAACTATAGGTCGTATTAACACTGGGAGATTTCACACTAAGTCCCATGGTCCCATCAAAAGTAATAAACTTATTAACATCAAAAACATTAAACGCTTATTTAATAGCATTATAAAAACTAGATATTATTCTTACAATACTTGCAACATATGTCTTATTAATAAATCTTGAAAAGGGCTTATATGTCATGTTATATATTTTAATATAATTTTAAATCCGTGGAATAACACTGGATGATTCCAATCTATAGGTCGTATTAACACTGGGAGATTTCACATTAAGTCCCATGGGCCCACACGCTAAATTGGTTTCGCAACATTAGTTTCTTGTCCCTAGGGCTCTGAAGATATCTTACCTTTCATTAGCGCTTGCTTTAATGAAGAGACAATATAAATTGACTCTGCCTCTGGAGCAAATGTCAACGAGGAAGAGTGATCTGTGTAGTATAGAGATAACATACATGATACCCGAATTTTGTTAAATAGAACTTATTTCATTAGAAGTACCTACCAGTTAATTGAAAAGGTGCTATTTAAATAAAAATATTTTTATATCGTTTTTTTTATTTATATAACCACGAATATATTTTTAAAAAATTACGAGTAGTTGCATAGTTTTTAATAGTTTCATAACAAATTTTTAAAAAAAAATCTACGAATTTCTAAGTTTTTTTCATATGAGGAGCGTGTGTGTCAAACAAACATGTAAGTCCGATTGCAAATCGCAGAAAACAGCAAAAACGTTTATCATGCTTTACAATGGACTACCAGATTTTCAAGTTTTAAAATAGAATTGATATTTTTGGAATTATTATTATCCATTTTTTTTTTGCAAAAACGGATAGAGGTTATCTTTTTTATATATATAAAATTCAATGCTTTTATCATTTTTTAAATTTTTTTACTTGTTGTGTTTTGCATGAACGATCCTCTTATTTGAGGATATTGAAATGTATTCAGCATATATGTGGAGTTGCTTATGTATTTGCCATGCAATTATACTTAATAACGAGTACATATATACTCTAATTTTAGTTGGATCATGCTTGACAGTGTATGTATTCAGTGAAATGTAGCAAAATATCTATTGCATATATCTATTTACCTTCATTGTTAAAAATGCACTCTCATATTTGACGAAACTTTTGATATTTTTAACGAAACGGCGCCTGCTATATGATCCGATTAAATATTTCGCCAAATTAAAGAACTTCATTTTACAGTTTTTTAACTAAATTTATTTAGTTAAAATTGAAGCAATATTCATATAAATACCAATTATGAATTAATGCCCCTGAACAGGGCTGTAAAGAAATCTGAGTAAATTGCATTCATCAAAAAATTTGATGATTCTTTTTTCGTCAAAAGTTACTTGATTAAATGACGAAACAATTGTCAAATATGACGAAAGTACCCTTGATTATCGCAGTAATTAAAAAAATTAGAGTGTTGTTTAACATATGATTTTGAGTCAAATTTACTGTGAGATTAACCATAGTAGAAATTAAATTTCATAAATGCGGATATACAAAACAAATGTCGATAATACAATTGTCAACATTGTACCTCCTACACTCATTGTCCCTTTTGATTTGGATGGGTATAGGTAGAATGAATGTTCTTTAATTAGAATATGTTTTGCTGGCCGTTGCGATATTAGTGTTGCATTTGAATTTACCACTTGAATCATGTTCAACTAGTTATAAGTTTGATATGTATAACCTGATATAATTTTATATGTACATGTTATGTACATACATGATATGTACATACATACATGATATGTACATACATGATATGTACATACATGATATGTACATACATGATATGTACATACATGATATGTACATACATGATATGTGCATACAGGATATGTGCATACAGGATATGTACATACATGATATGTACATACATGATATGTACATACGTGAATATGTACATACATGGTATGTACATACGTGATTATGTACATACATGATATGTACATACATGGTTTGATATTTAGCTGTCAGGATATACCATGTATTTGGTTTAGCATTTGAAGTACAATACTAAAAATCATTCAGAGTTTAATGAGTTCATTCAATAAATAATTCACAAATGCCAGTAATAATTTTTATTTACTAAAATTCAGTATACGAGTCAGCTGCAAAAAACAAAGACTGTTCTTCAAAAAGTATTGCTGCTGTGACTTTTTTAATGAGTTAATACTTGCTTTGGCTCGAATTTTGTTTTAAACCTCTTATTTTCAAATAACTATACCATTACATGAGCATATGTTAAAACTTAGTTTTAAATTGAAATACACAAATCCAAATTGATGTTCGTCTCTTTCTCGAACAATGCGTCTTAATGTCTTGAAACGCTATCACTTTACATTAAAGCCAATTTCCTTTGATATTACAGTGCAGATGTTACATAGTGAATAATGAATTGATAATACGATCATTACAACGACTAAGTAGCATTTCGTGATCTCTCAGATTGTAGTCGGAAAGTTTGATGCATATCAAGTATATTGTGTATCAATAAATTGGCTTTTGTCTTATGCAAATGTATTGTTCAATATTCAAATGCAGATACGACACCCATTATAGATAATAGCCTTAAGATCCCATTACAAAATTAAACCATTTCCCTCAAATCTTCAAACTTGATTAAATTGTAATATGAATTTACTAACTTCGCTTAGTTCATTTTAATATTAGTACCAGAAGGGCCGAGCTTAGCTTGTTAGCATATTTTATTGCTTAATAATGTATTCATTATTGAAATAAATGCAAATTTTTTCAAATGCCCATAGCATTGATTAGACGTATAAGATATATTTACTAAGCCTACTAATGTCTTCATCACCGAAATAAATGCAAGTTCTTTGAAATGCCCATATGGTTCGTAACACGTAATTTGTAAGATTCTTTAGCAATTCTACAAAAGCAATTAAAGTAATGTTTTTTAACGATTCTGAGTGTCTGATATAGCCATTCCAACAATTGTAAGACAACATTTTCGGTCCATTTTCTATTTGTATTCTAAGCCCTCACAACTTTCTTCTACTTCAATGATTCAGTATCAATTTTTAGTGATGTTTGCATTTGTCTAACTCTGTGGTAACTGAATAGACCTTTAAATGCAAAGTCGCCTTTGTCGTTTTTTGTTACTGCATAAATTCCTTCAGCAATCTTTTTTCTTCAATCTACATCCACAAATAATAAAATAATGAAGGAAAAAACAATATTTTATATTGAATGCGTTACTTTTTTCCTTTCGGTAATATCCATTGTTGCACGTAATCACAGAGTAAACAACGGTATTTGTAAAACCATTTTAACTTCACACAGAATCAGATTATTTGCATAATTGACATACCGACGTTTAGAGGAAAGTTGGAAACGTCAACCATGTCGTTTGTTAACATATTATTTCCTCTGAACTTTGTGCGACGTACATACGAATGTCGGTATGGAATCTATGTCTTCCCACTTGATCAAACATTATATGTCCCTTCCATATAATAAATTTTTTGTACATCTTTCAAAGTTCGGCCCAAGTACGAAAAAGGCCTCCAAGTTCGAAAATTTATTTTTGCGTTTTCCGAAAGTTTATAAAAGTGAGCATGAAAATGATTGTGCTTTTAACCAACCGTGTGAAATAATATGACAAACATAATGAAAAGCACATTTACAGCAAAATATTAAATTTATATTTAAAAATGGTGTTATGCAGCTACGGAGTGTTTTTTGTAAAAATATGCATTCGAATTGATTTACATTTTAATATTTTTATACATCAGATTTTCAGTTTTCTCCGTTGATTACAACTGATATTACAGTTGCCACTTATTGAAAAATTCTTATCGCGATGGCTAAAGACACAATCATTGTATGTGAATATTTCGAACGAAATGAGATATTGGTATCAATGTGAATGAGGAATATAGGTCTTCCCCCTTGAACAAACATTATATGTCCCTTCCAAATAATTAATTTGTTGTGCAGGTTCAAAGTTCGGCCCAAGTACTAAATATGCAATAACATTCGAACAAAACATCGTAGGGCCTTGAATATGGTCACGTTGAAATTCTAATTTTCAACCATTTATTCTACAAATTTCAAAGCTCTTCGTGTTCTAATTACGGAACCTTTATAGTACTGACATATACACATACATACGAACTCGTTTTTTGTAATTTTTAGTTTTATATATAAGACCCATTATAGCAATAAATTATTACCATGGTATAAATTCAATTCTTCGGGCAATACTAATTTGAATGTAAGTACATTGAAACCAGTTTATTTATAAACCAAATTCCATATGCTTTTATACTAAGTGGGAATGCCAACAACTTATCATTAATTCCAGAGATTCTCTAAAAGAACTGCAATAAAATACCATATTTAAAGAAAAGTAATCACGTATATATGAAGAAAAAAAATCAAATCTAAATATATTTTCTCTGCAGTTTTTGTAAATTTATTTATTTATGACTCGTTAGTTAATTTAGATTGCATATGTTTAAGATTTTACACATATGTCAAATATGTTAACAATTATAATATAATAGGTCTGGATAACACAAGCAAGGGAACAATTTTGACGTGTTATTAGTTGTATTATAAATTAATTTTATTTCATTAATTATTTTGATATGTTAATCTGTTTTTATAAAAGCACACTACGAATTATAAAAAAATAGCTGAATTTACTAGGGAATCATACTCTTTTATATATTTTTAGCAGTGCAACAATGCTTTGGAAAGTAATATTGTCAATACCGAATGTTTGTTAAAAAATCATTGTTACTTATTAAAAGTAAAATTGAAAAAAATGTATGTGTTTTTATTTTAAGAGAGTATAAACTACTTCACAGTTATATCTAATGCTATAAGCAAAATTTCAATACATATTGCTAATTTTTATCTAATATTTTACTGCACTATTCAATTAATTTATTTCAAATAAATTTTTTGGCATAAGTTATTAAATATTTGATGCATACTTATCTATATATAGTTAATGCTTATATAATTTAATTTGATAAATATGCACCCTTATTTCCTCAATGTGGTAATGTGGTGAAAAACATTTTAACGAAAATATTTGTACTTTTCTTAATATTTATATTTAATCTGCTCTTATGGATTTATTCCTATATTAATAAAACGCTTTAAGATTGCGGTAGTATTCCAGTTTCATGTTATAAAAATATATCCAACTATTCAGACTTTCATTTTCAAAATTCATTGAATACAAAAACGTAGAAAGAAAACAAACTATTTTACTAAAAAGCTTAAATGTTTAAAAATCTATTTTTTCTCGCATAAATCTGTGAAGATTCCTCTCAAAATGAATTGCAAAAATGTCTGATGGTTGGGTAAAAATTTCCGGAAATAATATTAAATTTAGCATGAGAAAAGTTTTGAATTGAAAGATATTTCTCTGAGATATGTTTTCTTTTTAAAAGAAAAATGAAATGTCGGGAATTGAATACGTTCGATAAAAACAACTCCTTTTCGAAAAGTAATTGCGTGGGATTTGTGCGAGGTTGTTTATTTTTAAAATATAGAAAGAAACCTAAACTCTCAAGTGACAAAACAATTCGAAGGTAGGAAGAAACGGCGCTTGCGAAAGTGAAATAAGCTTGCGATTTGTAATATTGATAAAATGTCTCCTAACGGTTATATATAATAAGAAAAATATCTAAATAAAATATATCTTAAAAGCACGTACCTTTATGATAGAAAAAAAATTAACTGCTCACTGGATTTTCTTAACCCCTTTTCCTTGTAAGATGATAGCGCAGTATTCCCACAAAACAGTGTGTCTTTTGTTATGTCAATACAATATTTTAAAGTGCAGCTCATATCCTCTCTCAATAACTCAAATGTTTGTCTCTTTAGGTACATTTCAAAACAAATTTCGAAAATTGTATTCAAATATTTTCGTTGGATTATAAAGGCATTTTCTCTTCATATTAGTCTCCATTCGTATTATCGAAATGTATTTATGTTGTTCGCAATAACATGTAGATTAAAATTCAATTGAATATAAACTTATATTAAGTTTTTTTGTTTGTGTACTTTGAAATGTCACGTAGCACGTTGTAGGGTAAGAGAGGGTATCTGTACGCACCTAGTGGGTTTTTAGTTATATCTTAAAAGGTAAAAAATATACCAATTTTAAAATTTTACTCAACTTACTTTATGTATACATGAATAACCATACCAAGTTTGGTCAACTTACATAAAATAATAAAAAAGTGTTTGAAAAAAATGCTTACTCATCGCCTACAAGGAGTACTCATTTGCGTACTCTTAGTCTACTAAAAAAAGTGTTTGAAAAAATGCGCACTCTTAGTCTGCTAGGAGTACGTATTTGCGTACTCTTAGTCTACTATGAGTACATATCTGCGTACTCTTAGTCTACTATGAGTACATATTTACTTACGCTTAGTCTACTATGAGTACATATTTGCGTACTATTAGTCTACTATGAGTACATATTTGCGTACTATTAGTCTATTAAGAGTTAAAGATTGCGCACATTGGGTCAAGAGTACGTACATGTGTCAAGAGTACGCACATGGTCAAGAGTACGCACATTGGTCAAGAGTACGCACTAACAATGATCACAAACAAATAGCCCGATGCCTTCATAAGCGGATCAGTCCTCATACCACCACTCTTCGCAAATGCCACACTGTATCCAGTTCTCAAAAAACGATTGTCCACATCCTGGACAAGAAACGCTTTAGTCGGCATCAAGAGGGAAATTGGTTGTTTAGACCAAGATTCTTGTTACTTGTCACATCTATTTTTGTCTTTCTTTTAAGAAATCTATCTGCCATTCTTTGTCTTTTCTTGATCCTTCTTTTTTTCTTTTCTCTTTCTTCTAAAAGATTTTTGAATGGTGAAAAGATGATTACTTCTTACTTTTGTGCAGGTCTCTTTCCCTTTTGATGTTCTCTTTCCTCGATTTTTGGAAGCGATAAAATTGAATGAATACCAACAGGAGGTTTAGTGACATTTAGACTTTCAGTTTTTAAAATTGTCAAGTTTTCTCGGGGCATGCCTCAGTATTTATCAACTTAAGTCCACCACATATTCAGGTGAAAATTCATTTTGGTTGTTTGAAAATTTTATGAGGCCAAGAGTACGCAGCAAATAGTTGTTGCGGACTCTAGTTCTGCCCGGAACTGTTTTACCGAATCGCTGCTAATAGGTTCTAGCACGGTGCAGACATAAAATTCTGACTCACCTCGTTGCTAATGAACTGTACTTTGTAAAATATAGAGTAAAAAGTTTTTAACTAAATAGAATTATGTACTATGAAACTCTTACGTTTTAAGTTATAAATATTAAAAAATATATATATATAAAAGTTTATTTTACCTTGTTAAATTTACACAAAGTGCAGCACACCGGTGACGATATGGTGTGTTCTTCTGGTGTTGCAGGTATACTAATAAGTCATAGCGAAAATTCCTTGCAGTGCTGCCAACAGTCAATTTTAAAATTACGAACTCAAACTTTGTTTGTATATATATATATATATATATATATATATATATATATATATATATATATATATATATGCCCTTCACTGAAATCTGAAATGCTTAATCTCTATTTCCAATAAAAATGTCCTTAATTTTACTTACATAAGAAAACACAAAGTAAAAATTTTATTACCGTCACCAATACCCCATTGTATAGCTCTAGTGCGACGTTAATTAACCAACCTATCAAACAATTCATCAAACAAATTTCTAGATTTTCAAATAATGATTTTTGCTTGTTTTTCCTAATAATATTAATATATATTATTAATAATTCACGCCACATTTTAAATGCATAACTGGGTTAAAAAAAATGATAGCATTATTTGAAAAAAAATTGTGTTAATTTAAATGTGTTAGGTTTTTTAACAAGAATAACTATCCGTACTAAATAGAAAATTGTATACTAATAACTTGTTTAACTATTAACTAACTTGTTAATAACTATTCACTTGTTTTTATTAGTTAATTATAAGCTTATATGTTCAATTAAACACTATGGAAAATAAATATTTTAATTCCTACTACTCGTTTTTAATATTTTATTGTAAAAAGGTCTAGTACACCTGTTTCTAAACTCACAAATTAGTAGTAATAATCCGTGAGAATAACAAACCAACCTTAACGCAAATATTATTCTGTGACATGTGAGTATTTATTCGGTACCTTCTCAAATATAAAAGGGTTTCACATTCAAAAAGATCCACTAATTCTTAATCAACAGGCACATGTTTACAATACTAATTACTTTATAATACTGTAATATTTTACTATCACGCATAATAAACTAATAACTTTTTTTAATCCTAAATACTTTAAAATAACCATTGCTTACAACTCAACTAGAATGCACATTAACACTTTTTGCACAAGCAAAATTTCCCTTTAATGAATCCCAATACCATCATTTACAACTGTTAGCTAAATGCCTCAATTGGGAAATATAAATCCTTCCTTCCCCTCCAGCAACGGGATTTATAAACCAACATTGCAGTTCTTCACATTGTCCGCTGCGGCAATAGCTTCCGCGACAGGAATGTCTTTAGTTTCCCGCGTATCGCTTTTCCTGAACTCTGCTTCTTGTTATGATCGAGGTTACACCATCTTTCTGTTTACTATGTCCACTCTTGCCTTCATATCTCTGGTAATGAGTTCTTTCTTCTCGAATTGGCGAGAAAAATGTCTCTTTTTGGATTTTTTTTTTCCAAAATGGTTTTTTTTTCTATCTTTATCTGGTTCTTACCCTTTATTTGATTTGTAGCTTCATAATTCATAATCTGGATGTTTTTTGGTGTGTGCACTTGTTTGTTGATGGTTGATGTAAGGTCGTTGATCGGTTAGGGATTTCAGGTTATTATCCTGTAGATGTTTAAGGATTTGTTTTTGAATTTATTTTATTTCTTTGGATTTTATTTTTAATTTTACAGATTCCTTTCTTTTATATAGTTCCATTTAATTTTAGAGTCAGCTTGGAGTATCAAACTTACTAATTTTAGCGGAATTTGTTAGATGTGGTTGAAATTATTTTGTTTATTTTTTAAAATCTTTCATACTCATGTTTGATCTTTTTGAAAATATACTTCTGTAAAATCAACAACTTCACTTATACTTACACTATGGTTTTATAGATTTATTTGCATTAAATATGGGTTCAAATTCAAAGAAATTCAACAAGCAATTACCGTATAAGTAAACTTTTCCCAAAAATTATCAAATTGTGAGGTATGGTTCAATTAAAGGATACAGATCACTGATAGTTTCCCATATAATTTAAAATTCATGAAAACTGACTAGCAACACAAATTACTCACTCACCCACAAACAGGTGACTGACGAACAGAAACAATAAGTCGTATAAATATAAGAAACAAAACAGTTATAACCATTTCTGAGACTGTTTAACCTTTGTACACTGTTAAAAATTATTACGATCTTGCACCAAACTTTGGTACCCATTTAGCTGCAACCAACGTTTGGTGCTTTGTTTCACCATTTTACGGTTCCACCACGGATACCATTTAGTGGTGAAACATTGCACCAAAACGTGAGGTGGTCGACCGAAAAAAATATATAATGCTTATCATGCCAAACCACCCCCAAAGTTGTATAAAATTCAAAATTCGAGTTTTCTTAGTATTTTTGTAGCGAAGCTGGCAACCCTCCGAACGCAAGATCACAACTTTTTTTACTTTTCTTTGTCAAGTCCACCGATCGGGTTCGAACATGGAATCCTCTAATTCATATCTGAATGCTTTTATCTACTGGGCCACGGAGGCCCTTGTTCGTCATTGTCTTTCTTGGTGGGGATTCTCCGGCTTGTTGACGTAGCGACAGCGAAAATTTCGGTTGCAGTTAAAGAGGTTGAACCAATTATAGGTGAAACTTCCGCTTTTTTCCCGATAAAGGAGTTTTGGTTTTACTTAGATTCCACCACAATATGGTGTAATTTGCTGCAGACCTTAGTTTCGCACCAATATATTGTACATCGTTGAACTGAAATTTTTATCAGTGTACTTAGGATATTCCGATATACAATTCTTCATAACAGATAGTTTGAAATAATCTACTGGAGATTCTAACAATGGTACATGAGTAGAAGTAAATGTTTTTAAATCTTCTTATCAGAAACCGGAGGTAAATCATACGTATGTTTTATGTCAATGGTTGGTCATTCTATAAAGGTTAGCTAATACTAATATTTGTTTAAACATTGTTGAGATTTCGAATACATTTTCTCATCTGAATAGCCTATTCAATCAACTTCTGATTGCTTCTAAAAATACCGTTTCATCATCGAACTAAATTTTTTTTTTCTTTTCCTTAGTAAAGTTCTTAGAAAACCTAATGAGAAGAAATTGTTTTCGGCCGAAAATTTTCACGAACAAGACTTATATTTCAACATTCCCTGATAAGAATTCTCCAATGCTGCAGAAAACTTCTACTCGTTTCTAACATTAAAAAAAATCGAAAAAACTGCTAAATTGAAAGTTCAAAATTGTATTTTTGATATTGTCAAACTAATAATGTGGTATTTTGAGAACCGCGGTATATCTTTCGCAATCTCGAAAAATGTTTCTTTAGCATTGCTTTACAAAATAGTTTTTAAAAAACTGCATTCTGAATTGCATTCATGTTATGATTATTTGTATTTGAAAAGCACTGTGATGGTTATATTTAGTTCATTCAACAAATACTGTAACCTTAAACAACCTCGAAAAATATTTAAATTTAGTGCATTCAACGAATATTGTAACCTGAAACGTAGGATATTGATATGAATATTAGTTTAGGTGCAAAAAAACAAAAACTGGTAATAAAGTTCTGTAATAAAAAGTTTATTACAATAAATCAAAACAATTAAATTATTTTATAAATGTTTAACATTTATTTTATAAATGTTTAATTGCACTGCCTTTATATATTATGTTTGCTATTATTTTTTTTAAATGAATCTATTTTAAAATGTGCTTAATGTTCAAATTTAGTATTTTAAATAAATTATTAAAATCACGAACAATCCTTTTGCAACGTGTCGATCTGTCGAAAGTATTCAGAAATTTCAAACTTACATGTTTTATATAGAAATGATCAATAAAAGATTAAACATTTTATTTTTCATTACCTTCTTTAAAAATTACAATAGTTTAAAAATACACACTAATCCTTAGCTGTTCCTCTTGAACCAGACTTAAGCACAAAACATTTTTCTTTATCAATCAACAAAAGCGGCAGTTGTACCTATGTAATTATGTTGTTAATTGAGTCGTATAAGCACTTGAAATCTTATAATTTAATTATTCCACTACAAAAACTATTACTTTTTATGTCTGCATTTTAATGCAAAAAGTTTCCGATATATTAATAATATAGTACTTTTTTATTGTGCCACTACTATGTTGTTTTAAGACAAATAAAATTAATTAAAAAAAATTATAGATACATACAGACAACATTTCTACTTAAAAGGTACAGATACAATTAAATTTTTACTAATAATACTTTATCTGTTAAAATATTGATCAAAGAAATCTTAGTGTAATCCATTAGATGGATTTTTCTCGTATTTTGGGATTTTTAAAAGTGAACTAAGTTTAAAAAAATTAGTATGTAAGTCTACTTTTATGAACTTCAAAATCGATTTCTGTAATTTTGTTTATTTACCTTTTGAAGAAAACCAATACCAAGTTTCGCACATTTCAAAACAAAGTTCATAAACTTTAACAATACAAAAACCTTATAAAGAAGCTCACATACGTATTTAAGATTCTTATTTTGGATTTTAGCTTTTTAAAAAATTTCCCACTTGGGACATATATATTTCGTTTATCCATATTTTGAATGTAATAAATCCCTATATATAAATGCAAAAGCCATTGACTCAGCACTAATTCTCCAACTTCTCGTTTATTCACTCAGGAAGATCAAATATGGCAGAGTTGTTTCTTACACCTTAAATAAGGAAAGTAGGCAAATTTTTGTTCAAAGCGAACGTTCTTCAGGGGTAAAAAACTCATTATTCGACATTAATTGTGATGTTGGTTTTGGATACAAGAAACGTGAAATTTTGCATACTCATAAGGTTTACAAGACAAACAAAGGAAAAAAATCTTAAAACCTAGAAGTTTGCAAATGGAACATTTAAAAATCGGTTTCGATTTTTTTAATGGAACGTTGTTTATGGACCCTTCCGATTATCTTAGAATCATGAAACAAAAAAAAAAGTTTAAAAATCTAGAAATTTGCACAGGGGATTTTTAAAAATCGTTTAAAAACCATTTTTTTTACCAAACGTTACTTTGGACACTTTTAATTGTCCTATAATTGTGTAATTCCGCCTATTATTATAGAAAGTTAGTTATAAATGCTTCTGATTGTCCTAAAATCCTGATACTTTTCAAACTGATAGAATTTACCATACATACAAAGGGGAAATGGTAAAATCTAGAATTTTCCTCGCTGAACCTTTAAAAATCGATTACGATTTTTCTTACGGTACATTAGTTTTAGATACTTCCGATTGCCTTAAAATCGTAAAAGTTTCCATACAGATAGAGTTTTATCATGCAAACAAAGAAAAATATCTGCAAATCTATAATTTTGTACTTGAAACATATAAATGTGTTTCCCCATTTTGTTCCTATACCCTTGCCAACAATTTGAAAGTTTAATCGCTTTTATGGATATAGGTGTCTAATACACGTTATTTCGAGATAATTATTATGAATAATTATAAAATTTGTTCATCTTTAAATCTCTGGGACGTTACCAAAGTTTAAAATTCGAATATTAATCAACCGGATTACCATATATTTGTCTTCATTATTTTATCGCCAACTTCTCCGTATTATGAATCTTTCCATATCTTACGACTAACGGCATAATAAAATGTCTTTACAAATTGGAAGTTTTAATACTTTGAGTCCCCCTGAAGTGCAATAAATTAAAATTATAATTTCTTTCGCTTAGAAATATTGTATTTGCATCTATTTTGTAAGTTATTTTCTTCCCGTGCGTACACTGTTAAAAATAGGTACTTAAAAATAAAAAAATGTAATCATTTTTGATTACATTCGATTTTTATCATAGCTCCAAATACATAAGTTTCATTTTGAAAAAAGACATGTACTCAAAAATGAGTATAAATGAATAAAAATAGCAGTTGCTTGCCTACATAAGCTGCCTTCACGAATCACTTTCAATAAATTTCAACAATTACAACCAGGAAATATCAGGAATCGAGCCCAATCCGTCTACCTAATGTCGTCCGCACCAAAGTCCAGGGCCATATCCGTTGTACTACGAGAGCTACGTGAAGAAGTCATAAACAGAAGTAATGTTAAAAAATCGTGGCAAAAGAAGGGGAAGTAAGATAATTGAGTCGTAATAACTCAGTTTCCATTTAAGCAATCGGAAAATCATCTTTTGAACAAATATTTTAAGTTTGCCAGGTTGCTTTTTCAAGATGGCTCGGACAGAAGCTGATAGTAGCAATATCAAACCATACTGCACAATTTTGAGAAAGTTCGATTACTCAAATTTGAGTACGTCATTGCTCATTTACGATGCAATTGTACTCAAAGAAAAACGAGTACGTCCATGTACTCATTTTTAAGCACATTTTTTATAGTGTAGAATGGGTATTTCAGCAAGTACTAAAATATGAATAAATGAAACATATTCCCTGAAACTTTGAAATCCCTTTTTCTGAATTCCTGCAGAAGCAACAAAAACATCTCTCTAACTGTTTCATATCCGTCAATCAGAAAAAACATAACGCTAAAATAATAAAGTTCCATTTATTCCGGAAACAATTTTAACCTTAGGGTGAGACAATGATGACTCAGGTAGTTAAGAAAATATTTGAGAACTGAGTCGGTATTTCTGAGTGTTTGTGCCAATGTTTCGATAGCTTCGATTAGTTTTCTACTACTTCCGAAAGAAACCCTAGGCAAAAATAAGCAAGCTTACTGTCTCTTATTTCAAACAATTAAAAAAATAATATTAATTGAGGTTTTGCTCATTTGGTTTCTTTTTATTTATAATTCCAAACGCTCATATTTAAAATAATTAAATAAGTCTAATTTTTTTTTCAATTCTGTTATAAATCATTGGCATTTTGGAAACGAAACTTTTTTGAATACTTAATAAAAGTATATATTTTAAAGAGATAAAAAATCTAACTTTCAATCATTGGCATTTTGGAAACGAAACTTTCTTGAATACTTTACAAAACTATATATTTTAAAGAGATAAAAAATCTCTTTTTCAATTTTGTTATAAATCATTGGCATTTTGGAAACGAAACTTTCTTGAATACTTTACAAAACTATATATTTTAAAGAGATAAAAAATCTCTTTTTCAATTTTGTTATAAATCATTGGCATTTTGGAAACGAAACTTTCTTGAATACCTAATAACACTATATATTTTAAAGAGATAAAAAAATATAATTTTCAATTCTGTTATAAATCATTGGCATTTTGGAAACGAAACTTTCTTGAATACTTAACAAAACTATATATTTTAAAGAGATAAAAAATCTCATTTTCAATTCTGTTATAAATCATTGACATTTTGGAAACGAAACTTTCTTGAATACTTACTAAAACTATATAAACTAAATATTTTAAAGCGATAAAAAATATAGTGTTTTATTAAGAAGCTCTTTAAGCTTGATATATTTTGATTTATTTATTTGAGAATTATATTGAAGTATGTTTTGTTTTAAGTTTTTACCTACAAAAGAGTTTTTATATTTAATTTACAACCATATATAATTATGGTCGGGCATGGCAATTGCAAACACTTTTTGTTATTTCACTTATTTTAATAATAAAAACATATTGTAAAGCGAAATGAGGAATGTATTATCAAATATATTTAAGGACTTGTAATTATATTAAAGACTTGTATATTAGATCCAATTTGTAATCAATCATTTGTGCAAATTAATCCTATGTTTCCAATTACCCCTGACTTCTGAGGTTATTGGATTAGCATGTGACTCGTAAACTCTTGCTTCACTGTTTCGTAAAAATCATAGATTATTAAAGGATTCCCTGGGTTATTTTTAAATGATAAACATGAATTGCCTGTACATAAAACCCTAATACCTGTTATTACAATACATACGTTAAACATAACGTTAAAGTAAATATCACTTTATCCGATATTTACATTAAATTTTCTAGCGTTTTCTTATCCAAAGAATAAGATATTAACCATTAGTTGTTTATTGTCTGTTATATTAATTATTAAAATATATTGTATTGAAAATTTCACAAATTAATATTTTATGTTCAGAAATTGAAAAAGCATTAAAAACAATATATTTGCTTCATTTTTTTTCTAATTTCTATATCAGAAATCTATTACGTGCGTATTTTATTTTATCACACTCTACGTATTGATTTCCGGATAGATAATTTAGCATATATTCGAAAAATATATTTTACAAACTTTATTTATTTTGTGAAAAAATTCGGTAACATGCTTGCAAATGAAAACCGAATCTACTAGTTTAAGTTTAAATTAAATTATTATCGTTAACGGATAAAAGATAATCAAACTATAATATAAATGTAAAACAAGTTTTTTCTCAATAATTTATACTAAAAAATATCTGGGTACTCGAAAATTAATAAATGGTAAGCTTGCTGCAACATTTTATCAAAGCGCTGAATTCATAAACAACTTGATTAAGTTCTTTGGGGACTTAATCGTTCTCAAAAACAACAGGAGTCAATAAATCGTCCATGATTTTTTTTTCTATTGGCTGTTTTATATTTTTTATGCTCTTAAGTTAAAGAGCCGATACCTTTTTCAAAATTAAAACACAAGTAAACTAGGTATTTTAAACGAAAAAATTCGAAATTTTTTTATTATTCTTATTTCTAAGTAAACATTTTTACAGCTTAACTAACTTAATTAACATCCGATGTTCAAGAAGCTCTTGAACACATTTTTTTCTTAATGCATTGAGCTATATTTTAGTAGATTATCTACATCTCTCTTCCTGCTCACAGTGAATTGACTTTGTCGTTTAAGAAGTAGAGATGAATGAGTTCACTTTATTATTCCTCCCTACAGACTGCTGATGTACTTAAAAGCAAAATGCCATTGGGTAACATCATATTCCATTATATATTTGGTCACGTAGTGTAACTTTCTATGAAAATGGTTTAAGGAAAAAGTTTTATTAATATTATAATCCGGTATATATAAAATTGAAAATAGTTTCGGTAAAGAAATACAGCCTTAAAACCTAATTTATTTAAAGTTTTATATAACCATGTAAAATTGAAATCAATAAAGAATTTTGGAAAATTGTAGGATTTTGTGCCATTTAATTGTCATTAATACTGTTAATATATAAATCAGATCAGAATTTTTCATAAATTATTTTTGTTACTGTTAATATGTTTACCAATTGATATTTCTAAGACACATAAAAAAAGTTAGACTTATTTTTTAAAATACATTTAGTATGTCGTCATTGCAGCGTGACATTTTTAGTTATTTTTTGTATGTTTGTATTCATTTTATTTTTACATAAACTTAAGCAAACAGATGAAATTTGATTTTATATCATGATGAATTTTATGGTCATATAATACAAAAAATACAAACTTTTTCTTTTACAATATCAACAATAAGCTTTGCCATTACATACATAAACTTTCAGGATAAATACATTATTGTATAGATAAATAATAAACAATATTTTATATACCTAGCCATTTAAATTTAAATTAGAATAAACGGATAGAAGAACTAAAATAATTTCTCATTGGGAGAAGTTTTTCTGTCTTTGGATATTTATGATAGTAAAACAGGTTAAAAAATAAAATTTTAAATTTTTTTTCGTTAATCAATATATCACACAGTCAGAAAATTATACGAAAGTTAATATAAATATGTGACATCATAACAAAAATTAAAAAAAATTAAGAAAAAAATATAAGAAACGAATCCAAATTTTCCGTTGGAAATGGAGAAAAATTTGAAATTATATCCGCAGGGGAGGAGACAGATTGGAATGTATATCAAGAAGTATAAGTAGGTACTATATTTTAAGGTTAAATAGTTAATGTCTTGCGTATAATATAACTAAGAAATATTTGACATGGAGGTAAAACTTACAGTTGTTTATATTGTCTTTTATAGCTTATATCTTTATGAATCCAAAAGACGTTAATATTGAGTTTAATAAAAGTTAAAAATTATGTAATAAAGAACATTATTTAAAATCACTCATTTCAATATAGAACCTTTTCCTGGTATGTTTACAAAATACTTCAATTTTAACCCATTATTACATTTAACTGAAGCAGGGTGTAAAGAAAATTTCTTTTTAATGACATATTTCTAGAAAAATTTCATTTTACTTTGTAATGCCGAATATGTCGCTATTCTGTAGGACTGAAAATCATAATCCGAAAATGGGTTATATTCATTAATAAATGATTAAATGATCAAATAATTAAGGAAAGTTCGTGTGTTTTGAAATTTTCAATTTTTAGTTCAATATTATAGTAACGAAGTCTCTTAGTGCGTTAACGTAACAATATGGGAAAGGCACAGAGTGCCAATTATTTGTTTTGATAGTATTAAAAATAAACATAATTATAGTGCCTATAGATAATAGGAAACTTACCCATCTAAAATGAAAACTATAAAAACATAGTTACTTTAAAAACTGGAAAATGTAATGCTGTGTACATTGCCAGAACTATTTAAAAATTTGGCACATATGATTTTTTAATAGTGAGGCATAAGTTATCTCATCGGTTATTAAAGTATCTAATTTTCAATTGTTATTTTTATGTTACATATCATTTCATTTTAAAATCAGCTGAGCAACTGTTATTGTAACCTAATACAAGTAACGTTTATTTTTTAAATTAATCTACTTCAGTTACATAGAATTGTTATTGTATTTTTATAAATTAAAGGAAAGAGGATGTTTTTCTTGAGAAACCCCCTTAAAAAAATCCACAGAAAAAATATTTACCTTAATAAATTAGTTGGACGTAAAAATGAAAGTCATTTAATTAACTACTATATTAAAAATTACTCACGGAGAATAAGAAAGAAACCGAATAAAAAATAACCGAAGAAAATAAATTATTCAAATAAGCCATTCAACTACTGTATATAATGAAAAAATAAACCTTAGAAAAACACGTACTCTTAAAAATCTAATTAAATATAGAAATTTTTTATTGCAAACAAATACATTGCATTCATAATCACATATACATGACCTGATATACTCATATTAGTCCATTGCAATTAGGTAAAATAGGAGAAAAATTACAATAGTTTTTAAACTTTGGTCATATACTCGTTTGACCTCCAGGAATTGAGAACCGAAGAGTTCCCCTCGTTGAGGGGGGAGCTTTCCCTCCTAGCCCCCTTAACCCCCCCCCCCTCGATATTTCGAAAAAAAATTATATCTCGCTTATAAAACAAGTTATAATTACATTTTTTTTAAAAATATAAGTATTTAAGTTTTTTATAAATTATTTCTTTAGATTTAAGCTTGTACCTGGCATAGTTTTCCTGTAAAAAAATATATTACAATAATATATACCTGTATATTATAAATTTTTTTAATTAAAGTGAACCAAATAAATGTTTTATTAAACTACCAAACATGAAATGTAAAAAAAAAAAATTGTTAAACATTTGATATATGATATAGTTTTATATATTGTTTTATCAGAGCTGCTCTTAATAACCTATATGCCCAATCCTGTGTTTGTGCATTTAATTTTGGTAGAGAAAGCATGCAACGCAGTTTAAAATCCAAGGTTTATTAAACATGAAACAACACATAACCTTCTTTAAATTGAAAATATATTAGGACATAGTCATTAATGAAGAATGAAAAAGTATCGGAATTGTGGATACATATTAGGTTACATTTCAATACAAATTATTTTATTTTACAATAATTACATTAAAATTATTTCTTTCTGGATAATGCAGAATAATGTGATAGTTCTTGCTTTACTATCATTATTTATTTCATCGACGATGTCTATTGCTTCGGTAGTACTTCAACTTTGGCCTCGGCAGTTTTTGTACATAACAGTGCAACGATGGTTAACTTTTACATTCGTGCATTTCTTTCCATAACCTTTATTACATGCACAAGTAATTAGAAACACTATTTTAGCTGGAGCTGGTCCTTTAGTAGCTGATATGTGTGTCAATAATTTGTTCACTAACTTCCATCCCCAGCCCGATTAGTTCAAACAATCTCCTTGCCACGTTTGCACTTGGTGAAATATGCTACGGGAGTGTTGATATGCAGCTTCTGTGTTTGGAGGTAATTTGGAGAGGACAACAACAGCACTCGCTTGACCTACTAGTTTATTAAAAACAGTCATACATAATCGTATTCAAGTTGCTTTCTTCTTTGTTCATATTGTTATACGATGCGATGACGAACCTCTCCCCTGCTCGTTCAATGTCATCCCAAGTAGAATTAAGGTTATTGAAGATATCAGGAATATCTTGCATGTATTTACTGTGGTGGAACAACTATACTTCCTTCAGTTTTCTCTGGAACTGTATTATAGCATTATAAAACGCTAATGTCTTTGTCTTTCTCATAATGGCACTGCTATCAAATAAAGCCATGAGTACAATTGCAAGCTCGAATACGATATCTTGTAGTTCGTCAGGTGAATGTACAGTATCCTCTGGAAAAGATGCGTTGTATCTACTTCAATAACGTCTTTTTCTGACTATTACTGAGCTGGTTGACGAAAACGTTGCTTTTAGCCATGTCAGATTTTTTCAGCTTGCGAGAGCCAAATTATATAATTCCAGTCAGGTCCCTCCTAAGGTCCACACCACAATGTTGGTAAATTCCTGAGGACTTGGAAAACTTGTGAAACTTTTTTTAAAAATTGAAATTAAAAAGTTTCACTTTAAAAAAAAAAGTCACATATTTCGCAAGTTTGCCAACTAGGATTGCGATTTTGACAAGTAAACAGAAAATTACCAACATTCTTATGGCCCACGTATGCATAAAAATATTGGAGAAATATTTGTAAAAAAATGCAATATTTTAATAAATTTTACTTCTGGTCGGGTTGGAAATTTCCCTTCTAAAACTAATTTTTCCCAACCAATTGGGATGGTTTAAAAATGCGAGGCATTATTCCCGGGCCTTTCCTTCGAGATAGACCCTGAACCTTCACCAATAGCCCAATGTGCATCTCTAGAGCGATGTTAATTAACTAAACCAAACCCAAAAAAACAAACCCAAAAAACAGGTACACTAACAGATGCAAAAAAGTTGGTAAAAACCGTAAAAACCCATATTTGACTTGGCATTTAAGAATTTAAGGCATCTATTAAGAATGTTACCCCAGGAAAACCTCTTCCATGTGTAATGCTTCCAAAGCGTTTTAAAATGTTCATTATCGTTTGCTTAATCACCATGTCTGACGAAACTCCAGACGAATTGTTATTTGAACGATGAATTGTAAATAAGCTGTCCAGGGTTAATTTAAGGATTTCCTCAGTTGTCATGTTCTTTTCAAGTACATTCATATCCTGGAGGCCGGAGGTACATTTGGCAAGCATTGGTGTAAGGGAAATGTCCTGTTGCATGAAGTAAATAACTAAATAAATAAATTGAACTTTCAATTCAAATTTAGTAGTTTAATAAAACACTTTTTTGGTTTGCTATAATAGAAAAATAGCCATAGAAAGAAATGGAACATTTTACAAATATATATTTTTTTATATGAAAACTATGCTAGGTACAAGCTTAAATATAAAGTAATAATTAATAGAAAAAAACTTACTTATATTTTAAAAAAAATTGTAATTATAGCTTGTTTTATAAGCGAGATACATTTTTTTTTTAAATTGCGAGGGGGGGGGGGATTAGGGGGGCTAGGGGGGAAAGCTCCAACCTCAAGGAGGGGAACTCTTCGGTTTTCAATTCCTGGAGGTCAAACGAGTATTTGACCAAAGTTTAAAAACTATTGTAATTTTTTCTCCTATTTGCCATTTTTCGGTCTAATTGCAATGGACTATATATAATTTCTTTTATTTTACCATAAAATTAACAGAAAAAAGTCAAGTTTAAAACTTACATTGTAAAAATTAAAATTAAAAATAACACACCAAATAAAAAGTATATTTCTGTATAAAATATAAAAATAAAATTACCTTATTAAAACAAATGTGCTATAAAAATTTTAAATACAATTTTTTTTTTCAATTTGTGCTGCCAGATCAAGTACTTTTAGACAACTTTGAGTAAGCATTAGAAACCATTTAATAAACGGAGAAATGGAAATTAGACTTGTTTAGTGCCTTAATTTATTATGGAAATTAAATTTTTAATAACAATTTTCTTCTCGGTTTAATGAAGCTAGAACTTTTTGGCAATGCATTTATGGAACTACATTTCTCTAGATTTTTTTACAGTAGTATAATATTATGCTTTTTAAAAATACTAACCTGCAAAAAAAACGTTTTGTCAGGTTAAACTCTGAAGGTATTATATTAATTTGATTTTCTAATCTATTTTCATTTCATCAATTTATGCAATGCTTATATTTATATAGGAATATACTTTGTCTAAATTCAAATGGTTATTGCATAATCTACACGCATGTGGTCTCGTTTAATATCTGTTCTGTTAACATTTTGCGATTATTTTTATTCAAAAATGTTATGTAGTTAGAAATGTTTATTGTTAAGAATCATTGAAACTAAGAGCCTTGTGTATAAACTAATGAATGTGTTACACATGAAGTCAATATATACAGTTGTTATGAGTATTATTACTCATTAGCAACTAATGTTTGATATGTGTATTTTATTGCACACATGTGTAGTCTTTTTCGTATTCAAAGGTGCCCCGTCTTTTGTAATTTGGCGCTTTCAAGTATGATTCAAAAATAATTAAGTAAGTTTATTTTAAAATTTGTAGTTGCATATTAATCTTCAAAGTAAAATACTTTATGGCTCGAAGACTCAAATCTAAATACATCCAACTTTAAAACAGAATTTTTGACCTAGATTAATATTTATATTTTGATATCGTATATCTGTCAATATTAGGTATATAAATAATATTTACTAAAGAAATATTCTCTGGTTTTATTATTTTTTTTATCAAAACATATTAAACAAACTCAGCAACTGGCTAGAGTGAGCTACTCAGAATTTTATGACAGGCAATATCCATCCATCTATTGTAACCTTATGTATCTATATATTTATCACTATATATCTATATCTAATTTAAATTAAAATTTTATGTATCAGCAGCCTGGGTTGACCATGTGCTCTCTTTATCGACCTTTTTGCACTCTGTTTTCAATAAACAATAAATAAAAATCTAAAAATATACAATAAGATATTTAACTCTTAAAGAGACATGGGAAATATTAAAATTGTAAAGCAGTTTTCACCACAAGAGAGTTAAATTTGTTTTGTTTTCTACACATAAATTTGGAAAAATTCATTTTATTTAAGTAAATTTAGTTATTAAAAGTAATTCAAAGCATTATATTTTTAAAATGTTTTAACATTGAGTATTTTCATGAATTTGAAACATACGTACGTGAAGTTTTCTTTTATTATAATTATTCTACTCACGAATGGCTAAAGATGTCATATATTTATATGTAATTATTATGTAATTATATATGTAATCTTTATGTAATTATTTATTTTTTCCATTTCTATAAAAGCATGTATTGGAAATTTAATTTATAATCCTAAAACAAAAATAACTTTTAAATTTCTTTATTTTCTTTGCCGCTCATATTTCTATACAAATAAATATATTGACGACAAACAACAGGCTCAAGACCTGACAAGTTGGATCAAGTCTAGTATCTTCTAATTATTCCCCAATGAATATTATTTTTCTTAAAATCAATTATTTTTGTAGAATTAACAATATCCATTGACAAGTTATTCCATTTATTGATTACCTTATACTCAAAATTGCGATTCCTTTCGTTCTATCACTGATAGTATAACCTAATTCCTTGACATCCCCTTATTTAAGAAATTTGAACAGTTGAATCAATTCTGTCATAACCCGTATCTCTTCAAAAGTATACATATTCATATTTCTTCGTATTTCCATAAACCATGCCTGAAATTTAATCCGAGATCTTGATGATTTCTTTTTTCAAAAATATATCGCATCGCTTTTAAAAACTTGCATAAGCGGAAATTGCATTTTCGACGTATCCTTTTATTTCGTCACACCCCTTGTTAGGTAACCTCCCATTAATAAAACGAAGAGTCGCTCTTCTTCAATACCACCTAACAAAGGAATCGACCTTCGATTTCTTTATGTCGCTGACTTTCCTCGCCACAACTGTCTGCAGTTGTTACGCATCCGACTAGTTAGTGCGAACGTCACCGTCCGCGTCTAATTTGGAGTAATTTTCTAGTAGAGAGGATCACTCGTAGGTTTCTGAAGTTGCGTAATGAAGGCGCTAACAGGAGGAACCCACTTCAATCTCCTTTGATTGTAGGAAATGAGGATATCGATTGGTGGTTTGATATGATGTGGATTTCGGTCTTTCAAGTTTGTGTAAGATGGAAAAGGTGCGATAAATATTGTTTTTAAAATAATTAAAAATTATTATTGATTTTTTTTTTTTATTTTAAACGTGAACAAAAGTGTTTACACAAAAGCATAAATTAATTGTTAAATTTGGTTGGTTGGATTAACATCATCCTAGAGCTGCACAGTGAACAATTGTTGACGATTAGGGATGTATCCCGAAGGAAAGACCCGGGAACAATGCTTAGTAATTTTAAATCCTGGTCAGAGTGTTAAATTTTAAAAAAAATTAAAAATTTTATGTGTGGCGGTTAAAATAATATAATGTGGCGGTTAAAATAATATAATGTGGCGGTTAAATAATTTTATGTGTGGCGGTTAAAATAATTAAAATAATAAAATAATAGGTGGTTAAAATAATATAATGTGGCTGTTAAATAATTTTATTTGTGGCGGTTAAAATAATTAAAATAATAAAATAATAGGTGGTTAAAATAATATAATGTGGTGGTTAAATAATTTTATGTATGGAGGTTAAAATAATTAAAATAATAAAATAATAGGTGGTTAAAATAATATAATGTGGCGGTTAAATAATTTTATGTGTGGCGGTTAAAATAATTAAAATAATAAAATAATAGGTGGTTAAAATAATATAATGTGGCGGTTAAATAATTTTATGTGTGGCGGTTAAAATAATTAAAATAATAAAATAATAGGCGGTTAAAATAATTAAATAATAAAATAATAGGCGGTTAAAATAATAATAATAATAATACTAGTAAATCCATTTTGACTCACACCACTATTACTCCCATCTCAAACTGAAAATCTTCAAAATGTGCCCGGTTTCAGCTTACGGTGAAACCGGGCTTGCGGTGCCCGGTTTCAGCTTGCGGTCAGCTAAGTAATAGTGGTGTGAGTCAAAATGGACTTACACCACTATTCATTTAACTGCCTCATGTATTAAAGGTAAACAGTTTATGTCAACTGTCGTAACGCTGTACGACGTTAATATAGTGCTTTGTTATTTATAACTTATTTTGCATATCATTTCCCATTTTACATTAATTTAAATTCTTCATGTATGTCAACGATTTAATATTTCACTTTAGTTAAGTTTTTATTTTATTGATTGAACTCTCTTGCTCAGAAACTCTCTTGCCAAAATCAAAATTGGATTTATTTTAGCGTTTTTGTTTTTTTTATTTTTAATTATTTTTAATCAGGCTTTGTTTTAAATTAATTCCCGATTTTTATCCCTGTTAATTTTCATCTACCTGTGAACTTTTTCCACATCTTCTGCCATTGCTTTCAAGCCGGCCTACTCTACAAAATCCCAAGATTTTAACAGACAGCCATCTTTACGGACAACCACAGACCCGCCATTTTACACCATTTCAATATGCCTTCTTCTCACAGCGCGTCAACCATAGTGACAGTGAACTCTATTGACCCCAACCACTCTGCAACCAATTAGGATCCTGAAAAAGGGTCACATGGGTCCCCGATAGACATACTCTAAGAAGCGAACGGACCCCCTTTGCTTCGAGGAAGATTACAACCCACGCGAGCGAAAGACGGACCCTGAGAAGGGGGGGGGGGGGGGGTCTGTGCCCATCTCCAAAATATTCCGGACGGAGACGCGACGCAGTCTTCGGATAACAAAATGCTCTCCTCCAAATGCCGAAGCCAGGATCCAGTAGCAAGATCATCCTCTGCAGCAATATGAGATGTCAGCTAAGCCCCATTTCTTTTAATAATTTATTTTGGTACCACTCGCGCCTTATTTTACTTAACTTATAAATTCTTATTATGCGATGCATAACATTGCTCGTGACTTAAATTTTTATGTTTTCTTATTCAATTAGTGTTTTTTATCGCGCTGCAAGAGAGTTCTCTATCTTACAATTAAATGCCTACACTTTTGTATTTTATGTTTGTGTACAGGTTTATAAATATGTATACATTTATCTTTGAATGAAACTATGTTTATGCCGATCCACAAATAAATGTAAATGTTTTCTTTTATTCATTAAACTTTAAAACTTAATTATTTAAACTTTGTGTTGTGTTTTCTTTATCTCTTGGATCATCTTGCTCTAGCGATACATCATTTGGATGTATTTTGTTTCGAACTTGTGTTATTGCCTTTCATAATTCATTTAACTTCACTTATGCGTTTGGCCAGTTTAATTATTCATGTTCACAAAAACTGTGAACATTATTCTAAACTTTAATTATTAATTTGTTCAAAATTGATTGTTTTTTTTTTGTGTACCCCTGTATTATTCGTGTAAGATTTCATTTGTTGTAGCAATACAACACAACGTTAATGAAAAAAATTACATTGATGTTTATTTTTAAAACTTTTCATTACTATGTCACTGGAAATAGTTGAGAATTCACTCAAATAAAAAACAGATTTATGTGATAAGAAAAACAAAGCACAAAAATGGCGTGTCTTTAGCTCATTTCTTCCTCTGAGCTCAAATCATATTCAATTTGTTACACATGTCACGGAGCAAATAAATACATTGCTATATTTTTCCAAAAAAAAAAAGAGAAAAGCTTGTCGCTTACCACCCACATAATAAGACCTCCAACTGTTTTCCCATTTATCGTCCTATCACAACCCCAAAGTGATATCATGGCTGGCGATATACGAAAACAGCGAATGTACGGGGGATAGAAAGAAAGATATTTATGCTACTAGGTCTAGAAAAACGTTTGGGTTAGGGCAAAGTGGAGTAAAAGGGGTAGTGGGTGAAATGAGTATATTGGAAACTGAATATAAATTACACATCGTTAAATATTGGAAACTGAATATAAATTACACATCGTTAAATATTGGAAACTGAATATAAATTACACATCGTTAAATATTGGAAACTGAATATAAATTACACATCGTTAAATATTGGAAACTGAATATAAATTACACATCGTTAAATATTGGAAACTGAATATAAATTACACATCGTTAAATATTGGAAACTGAATATAAATTACACATCGTTAAATATTGGAAACTGAATATAAATTACACATCGTTAAATATTGGAAACTGAATATAAATTACACATCATTAAATATTGGAAACTGAATATAAATTACACATCGTTAAATATTGGAAACTGAATATAAATTACACACCGTTAAATATTGGAAACTGAATATAAATTACACATCGTTAAATATTGGAAATTGAATATAAATTACACATCGTTAAAAATTGGAAACTGAATATAAATTACACATCGTTAAATATTGGAAACTGAATATAAATTACACATCGTTAAATATTGGAAACTGACTATAAATTACACATCGTTAAATATTGGAAACTGAATATAAATTACACATCGTTAAATTTATGTTTAGATCTCGTTCTATTTTTAAACAATACTTCGTTTAAAGAAGTACATTTCAGCCACAAAATTAATTTCTGGGTGATTTTGAAAAAGTCGATTTGTTTGAGTTTACAAACAAACATGTGATAGTGTGATGCATGAAAACTTATATTTATAAACTAAAAAAGTCTTAATTATTTACCAATACTAATGGATTTTGCACAGAAAAGAAACCTTTTAATACATTCCAATGAAAACTTGTTAGAATTTAAGTAATAAGAGGAACTCAATCATTAAGCTTTTTCCAATTATCATTTACCTTAATATATTTTACAAATGAAAGAATTTAGGGCAGGCAGTGCTGTTAATATTTCGATAATATCGTACCGTATCAAGTTCCTCAATCAGTAACTACAACACACTTTTTAAGATTCAACTATTTAATAAAAATCTAAAAAACATGTTTATAAAGCTATGTTTACTTTTACTTCATTTTCAAATTTAGACTTTAGTGTTAAAAATACTTAAGTTCATTTTAACAGTTTTTCAAAATCAATCTACAAACCATCCTAACTGCGCGTTATTACATGAATACCAAATAATTTAATTTCGTACACTGTTAAAAATAGGTATTCAAAAATAACAAATGTACTCATTTTTTAATACAGTTTATGCGTATCATGGCTCCGAATACATAAGTTTCAATTTTGAAAAAGACATGTACTTAAAAATTAATACAATGGGTAAAAATTAATAAAAAAGCAGTGCTAGCCTACATGGGCTGCCTTCATAAATCACTTTCAATAAATATCGACAATTACTTTTATACCGATTATTATGCTATACCAAGACTTACCGGGAATCGAACACGCATCTGCAGGCAACGCTGTCCAGAGCCTTATCCGTTAAGCTACCTGGGCGACGTGGATAAGTTATAAACATAAGTAATGTTAAAAAGGTTTGTCAAAAGAATGGGAAGTAAGATAATTGAATTGTAGTAACTGAGTTTCCATATCTTCTAAACAAATATTTTAAGTTTGTCAGGTCGCTTTGTTGAGACGGCTTGAACAGAAGCTGAGATTAGCAATATTAAATCCCACTGCTCATTTTTGCGAAAGTACGATTACTTTAATTTGAGTACGTCATCGCTCATTTAAGATGCAATTGTACTCAAAGAAAAACGAGTACGTTCATGTACTCATTTTAAAGCACCTTTTTTTATAGTGTAGTTTTTAGTTGGTCAAGACAATAATCAGTCCCTCCATAATACTACAATTCTTCTATTTAATTCCCAAGATTTGCATATTATAATCGTCAAAGCCTTCAACAACTAATTAAATTGCAACATTCCATAAACCAACTCATAACATATAACCGTATTCTTCTGCATCATAAACGATTCTCAACTATTTCTAATCGAATATAAAAGTTCCTTTTTAATACTTTTAAATGAAATTTCGGCTCAAAGAACTCGAAATATTTTAATTACTTTTTTAGATTCTTTATTTTGTTGCAACATATGTGCGTTCGAATTTTTCTTTTTAATAACCAGGATCAGTAGATTTTTATTTCTTTTTTTTTGTCAGAATCTAAGCTGCACATTTATTACCGACATTAAATATAATAACACAATTATAATATTGTTGAAAATATTATTTCCAGGACCTTTTAATAGGAATAATAATTTAAATAGGACTATATTTTAATAATAATTTAAATAGGACTATATGTTAATAATAATTTAAATAGGACTCAATTTTAATAATAATTTAAATGGGACTATATGTTAATAATAATTTAAATAGGACTATATTTTAATAATAATTTAAATAGGATCATTATATTATCTAAAAATTTAACTTTTTAATATTACAATAAAAATTCAAATATAAATAAAATTTAAATTTCTAAATATAACAGAATACAGGCTCGCAAAAATATATTTTAATTAATGATTTTTTTTTAAAACGTACGATATTTAAATTCAAAAAAATTTCTTTTCTACTTTTTTTATAAATTATTAGGATAGTAAATGAAACCTTTTAATGAATTAACAAAATTCGAACACTTGTTTACAAAAATGAGATGCAAAGTTACGTAATATTAATTTATAACAATTGCCTGTTAAATAGAAAATAAATTAAATGGGTTTTATATTAAAAAAATAATTAAAATTTTTCCCGGTAAGATCTTTAATGATACCATAAAACTGTTCAACAAAATGTGCTTTTAAACATAATTGCCATATTCAAGAAATGTTCCCTTTTAAAACTGTTTTATGATTTTCCAAGGTTGTTATATGAAATGAAAGGTGATATATAATAAAAGGATATACTATCATATATATTATTTATGTAGCAAAGATCCATATTTACACCACAAAGGATTTTATCACATGAGGTATTAAAAAAAAGAGAATTTCATGGACCATTCACGAATAGCACTTTCATCCCATAAATATCAACGGTTTTTTTTAATGCGTTTAAAATAATTCATTTTAATTGATTTAGTTTTTAAACAAGCCGTTGATATTGCTACCATCAATGAAGAGACCGTTAAACTTTTTTGATTTTTTTTGCCATTAAAGATTCGCTAATATCTTTCACCCGAATGGGTGTGTGGTGGGGGGGGGGGGGGTTCATTCAATAATTATCGTACGGGCATGCTAGTAATAAATAATCCTTCTAATTATTATCTCTTTTTCAATACTCTATGTAAAGACGTTCTTTACTAAGATCCATTTCCATACGGCGCATGGTCAGAGTGCTGATAACGAGTGCCGAAACTTTCCACGGGCTATGTAATTTTTTAATGTAAAATTAAATTCATTATTAATTGGTTAATTATCGCACGGGCATGCTAGTAATAAATAATCATTCTAATTACCCAGCAAAAAAAGTCAGCATAAAACCTTCATTAAAATTGTTAAATTGAAGGTTTTATGCAGGTAAAATAAAAACTTCAAAAAAACTGCAGTTTTTTTTAAGGTTTAATGCTGAAAAATTCAGCATCGAAATTGTTGAAGGTAAAATGCAGTTTTTTTAAAGGTTTTATGAAGGTAAATAAAACCATCAAAAAACCTTCATAAAACCTTCAATAAAACTTTAATTTTCCTCTAAGAATATCATTACTAAATTTTTTTACATTAAACCTTCAATAAAACTGCAGTTTTTTTGAAGGTTTAATGTAGAAAAATTTAGTAATGATATTCTTACAGGAAAAGTGAAGCTTTATTGAAGGTTTTATGCATACTTTTATAAAGCTTGAACAAAAGTTAAAAACTTTTTTTTTAAATGTTGTTTATTAGAAGTTCTAATGATGAAAAATTGAGCATCTAAATTCTTGAAGGGAAATTAAGTTTTATTTTATAAATTTTATGTAGACAAATTAAAAACTTCAAAAAACCTGCAATTTTTTTTTATTTTTTAATGTTTAAAAATTTAGCATGGAAATTATTGGCAGGTAATGTGTAAATTTTGTAAAGGTTTTCTTAAAAGTAAATTTTAGGAAAATTGATATTTGAACTTTTTTTGAAAGCTTTATTTTACCTGTTTGTTTTATAAAAGCGAAATTTTGTTTCAATAATGAAGGGAAGAGGAGGTTTCTAAAGCTCCCATTTGAGGATTCCTTTTATCCGATTTTTTTTCTCACTTTAACAAAAGTTGGTTTATTTCTTAATAAGATTTTCCTAATTTAAAATTAATAATTTTGGCAACAATATTTTATTTGTTTTCTAAATTTATGCGGAAGTAGGTCCTCTTAGAGACTATGTGCTCGTTATGAAAGAAAAGTATGAATTTAATTGAAAAGTTTAACCATCAATTCCTTCTTTTCTATAAAAGGATAATTATGTTTCTTAAAATACAAAAATATCATGAAAATTAATCGTTTGTTTTAAATATTACTAACCTTTAATTTATCCTGACATTCACATTAAAATCCGACATTGCATTGGTAGATAAAATAGTTAAATAATTAGTGTGTCCCAGCAGAAAAAAGTCAGAATAAAACCTTAAATAAAATTGTGAAATTTTAAATTTTATGCCTGTAAATTACAAACGTTAAAAAAATGCTGTTGTTTTAAAACTTGATACTGAAAAATTCGGGATTGAAATTGTTGAAGGCGAAATGCAGTTTTTTTAAAGATTTTATGAAAACAAATAAAATAACTTTACAAACTGTAGTAATATTCTAATAAAATTTTGGTATGAATAGTAATGGTTTTAAAAAAAAAAAATTGAAATGAAATTTTTTGAAATTAGGATTTGGCTATATTCTTGTACAAAATATTATATTTTTTAACCGATTTTTTTATTGATAGATAGGATTTTTCTTCCAAAAACTTTTACAATGAAACTAAGTTTATCGGTATTTAACTATACGGAAATTTCAATTACTTTTTTTGATTTTGAGATAATCATATGAATGATCTTTTTCTTAAAAATAGTTACGGGCCAGAGTGGGTGGCATTTGGATAGAATGCGCCCCGCGAAATCGAAGGTCTGTGTGTGTCGTCCGCAAAAAGTAACCGCTGTGTTTAAGGGACTGTTGCACATTAAATATGCCGTGGTCCAAACAGAGCCGTCTTTTTAAATGAAGGGCTATTGCAAAACTAGCTTTGTGGGGTCATTTGAAATATATTTAAGAATCGAATAATGACATTCTTATGCTTTTTGGTATTGGAGTAATCGTTGCTATGCACATGTGGCTGGAAAAAGCTTGAGCTAGAGCAGTTCAACCTTTTTTTTATTCTTGAAATACGGAACTAAATTAACTTATACATTTTATAAAAATACCTCATAAATAATACCTAATAAGTATTTAAAAAGTTTTTGTTAATAAGTACATAATTTCTCTTGTATAATTTATGTAGAACAAACCCGTTTAAAAATTATTTCATTTGAAACTAATGAATAAAATTCTTCACTATTCTTTGTTTTAGTCAACAAAATAAGCGCGTTGTATAAATCTGTAGCATTGACAAGCTTTACTTTTTTGCATTTGAAAACTTTTATTCTATTCGTTACTTAAATTTTTTTTTCGAATAAAAATCCGTGATATAAAAATAATAATATAAATACAAAAATAATATATATATATATATATATATATATATATATATATATATATATATATATATATATATATATATATATATATATATATATATATATATATCAAACAATCAACTTATTTCTATTGATATATAATGTAACCCAAACTCAACACATTCCTGTTTTTTAATATTTGCAGACAACACACGTTTAAAAATTTTGACCTTTTCGCGAACACTTATTTTGCTCGTTGAAAGCAAAGTTATTTTTTTATAACACTGCCACATTTTAATTCTCAACTGGTAGGTCGGTCTGGTTGCAAAGAAATTTTAATTTAATTATACAAATTACAAGTAAATGGCAGATGGTTAATAGCAAAACAACAAGCGAGTGTTTAGAATAATAAGAATTAAAATGTAGGTTGTCCGAAATCGTTTGCTCTCAACACTGTTTTGAAGTTCCAATATAATTTTGTTATGATTGAGTGGCAACACCCGAAATGTTTATCAAATGATTAGCAAGCTTGACAGATGGAATGGAACGGAAAATGTTTTCTATTTGATTTCGAACAATATTGCAAACACATTTATGAAAACAGATGCCATTGTATAATTAAATGCAAGTGTTCACTGCTGTTTTGTTAAATGGTGAAATTTAGAATAAACGCGGTCATTCGTTTCTTACTCATTTTTCATTGGAATAGAACAAAAAAAGTTGGATCTCGACGGTTTAAAAAGGTGCGGTTTCCAAAGTTGGATTTTCATGTAAAATGTTGTTATCTTTTGTAGCAAAGTTTCTTAATTCTTTGGACATTTGGTAGTTTTTATTATTTATTTTAATAACTGTGTGCTTATCTTTAGATTGTAAATGGATTTTTATACAATAAAAGTTGAATTCCAAACTTATGTATTCTTTTATTTTTTATAAATATGTTATAAAATTATGTAATTGTTTTAAGTTGTAATTTAGTATTTGCAAATGCAAAACTGTATACAAAACAATTTTTTAAATTTTCATGTTTCAGGGTTTAAACGAACTTTACACATTTTTTCGAAATGTAAAAGAGTTATGCGTATGTTAGTAGAAAAACTTTATTGCAAGGTTTTTCTAAATACTTATATTTTTGTGTAGATATATGTTAACGGAATATATTTCACTGTATTAACCAGGAATACAAAAAGTAAATGGTATTCAATATCTTGATCAAACCTGTAAAGCAATAGGACATTATTACTTTTTTTATCCTAAAACGTGCGTTTTTAGTAAATGATATCATAAAAATTGATAGATAACATCAAAATAATTGATAAATTGACCATTGATAAATTGATTTTAAAATAAAACTGTTCTAAATAGGTTTTGAAATTAAATGTTATTATTGAAAAGTATAGTACTATTAATACTGCAAGTGTATGACAAGTTATTATTTTTTTCTTGTATCGGTCTTTCTTTTGCAAGTTTGGCTTAAGTAAATTGTTGGAGCACTTATTAACAAAATATATGGCTAGATGAAAACAATTCAGAAGTGCTCCGAATTCAATTTAAATTATCAGTCAATTTGAACAATTAGTTGTTATAAAACTTCATCATGCTTGAACATTAGTTTGGTCAAGTTTCAGATGCTTCAAGCAATCATCATGATGATTTCAATAGCAATAAATATAAATTGAACAATACATGTTAAAAAATTAAACATTATTTTTATTTAATATTTCCATATTGTACTTTGCTCACATGTGCGTTACGAATGCTTACAACTTCACCTACATTGTGGCTAGATTGAAGAATTTCAGTAATTTATAAAAAAATCATTAGAAATTATTTCATAATTCAAAAGATTTTTAAATATTAAAAACCTGATTTCTAAGTAATGTAGTTTCAATTCTTAGATATAGTTTTAAAGTTAATTACAATTTTGGTAATAACTCGTTAGCAATAAAATACACCTTATGAAATTATAAAGATATTTAAAAAAAAGTTTTAATAAAGTTTTTAAGCTAATGATTATTTTTTGGCATTTATATGTATAGAGTAGAAATATTTTCTACAGCTTTTTGAATATTAGATTAGAGAAAAAAATTATTCTTTTTGTTTAAAATTCTTTAGTGCAAAAATATTGAAATACAACATAAAATGTTAAATAGACTAAATTTTGATTTGTTTAAAATAGAAAAATAGTTTCTTTCAAAAAAACTGCATGAAAACTGCAGTTTTTATGCAGACAAAAACCTTTAATTTTCGTTCACGGAAAACCTGCATAAAACCTTTATAAAACCTTCATAAAAACTGCAGTTTTTTGTTTCAATGTCCTTCAAAAAACCTGCATGAAAACTGCAGTTTTTATGCAGACAAAAACCTTTAATTTCCCTTTAATTTTCTTTACCACGAAACCTGCATAAAACCTTTATAAAACCTTCATAAAAACTGCAGTTTTTTGTTTCAATGTCCTTCAAAAAACCTGCATGAAAACTGCAGTTTTTATGCAGACAAAAACCTTCAATTTCCCTTTAATTTTCTTTACCAGGAAACCTGCATTAAACCTTTATAAAACCTGCGAAAAAACTGCAGTTTTTATGAAGGTTTTTTGAAGGACATTGAAACAAATAACTGCAGTTTTTATGAGGGTTTTATGAAGGTTTTATGCAGGTTTTTAATGAAGGTTTTATGCTGACTTTTTTTGCTGGGTATTATCTCTTTCTCAATACTCTATGTAAAGACGTTCTTTACTAAGATCCATTTCCATACGGCGCATGGTCAGAGTGCTGATAACGAGTGCCGAAACTTTCCACGGGCTATGTAATTTTTTAATGTAAAATTAAATTCATTATTAATTGGTTAATTATCGCACGGGCATGCTAGTAATAAATAATCATTCTAATTATTATCTCTTTCTCAATACTCTATGTAAAGACGTTCTTTACTAAGATCCATTTCCATACGGCGCATGGTCAGAGTGCTGATAACGAGTGCCGAAACTTTCCACGGGCTATGTAATTTTTTAATGTAAAATTAAATTCATTATTAATTGGTGTAAATTAATAATTTCAAATTATTTTTTAAATATTGTATTCTTATCGGGATTATATATGTAAGAATATTAAATTTCAAATTAAAGACGATTGAAATTGAATTAAATGAGTTTATGATTCAAAATCGGAGCTTTAAAATTTAGCAATTTTTTTTAAATAACAACTTCTGAATTAATAATTATGTTAATTAACTCCTGGTCATTATCAAGAGAGAGTAATTGTAAGTTTATCATAAGAAAATCAACAAATATAACTTTACATATTTGAAATAAATTTAACCATAATTAATAAAAAGTATATACTATTAAATGCTTAGACTAAAACTTAATGCTAAACTAAGCATTAAAAATTTTAAACTACAAAAAAGAACATTTATAAGAAATTATTTAAAATAAAATTATGGAATATAGTTGTTATGTATGTTTATACTTGAAACTAACCTGTTACGAATGTAAACTTCCATCATTATTTTAAACGACTGTCCCTTGAAAAGGCAGATTGTCATTTATGCGTTTTATAATAAAGTCCAAAAAAGACTAGTTTTTCTTAATGGCATAGTTCAGCGCTTTCCTGCCTAGGAATTTATTTGGTCTTAATTTTCCCTAAGTTTTGGTTCATTAAAATATTTAGTACAAAGTTGCATTTTAAAAGTATTAAATTAAAATAAAAAAATGGAATATATATATACATTTCAAGATGCAACGCTTAAAATGGATTTACTAGAAATACTTCTAACACAAGTGGAATATGAGACGTACAACAGTAATATAAATATTTACTCAT
The DNA here is from genome assembly GCA_963932185.1 of Troglohyphantes excavatus. Classification (NCBI taxonomy): domain Eukaryota; kingdom Metazoa; phylum Arthropoda; class Arachnida; order Araneae; family Linyphiidae; genus Troglohyphantes; species Troglohyphantes excavatus. The sequence continues at coordinate 45,744,993 of OZ010672.1, read as the reverse complement.
CGTGCTATTTTCGTTGAAATGTGCTTCAAATATGTAATAAAACGCTGGTCTTGGTTTATATTGAAATTCGACAGTTTGAATTTATAAAATTTAAGAAAAGTCAAAGTTTATCTTTCTAAAGTAGTTTGAGTCTCTTTGGCTTAATACTGTTTCCGATTTTCTATAAACCAAATAAATTTATAGCATTTTTATTGATTTTAAACAAATTATTACGTTCTGCGCGAAGGACTCCTTCGAAATATTTTCCTAAACAGTACAACAATTAAACTTTGAATATCATAGTAAAGAAACGACACATTTCTTTATTATTCAGGTCTAAAATAGAAAATTATATATTTAAAACGATTGTGTTTTAAGAATTTGAAATATGGATTTTCTCTTCAATCGTTTTTTTAACATTGTTGAAAACCGCTTTAATTTCCTTAAATGGTGATGGTATTATAAAAGTAGGGTAAGTTGGAGTAAAATATGTGTTTTAAATTAAATATTGAATTACACAATGTTAAACTTATATTTTTATCTTGTTCTTTATTTGTTAATTTACTTCGTTAATGAAGTACATTTTAGCAAAAAGTTACATTTCTGGGTGCTTTAATTCAAGTCCAAATGTCGATTTGTTTGAGTATACAAAAAAAAATTATAATTTGATACATGAAAACTTTTGTATATAAACTAGAAAAGTCGAATTTTTTACAATTATTCGTGGAATTTATGTAGAATAGAATTCTTTTTTATTACATTACAATAAAAAAAATAAAAAAATTCTAATTTATTTAGATTTTTTTTCGATGTTTTTCAAAGTGAAAAAAATGGGTTTTCGAATTATTAATGTTAAAAATATGAAATCGTAAAAATTTATCATTCTTCACACAAAAATGAAATTATTCTTCAAAAATATTAATTTCGAAGCTTATAAACGACAATAACTAACTGAAATATATTTAACACTGTTTATATATTAATATAATGAAGTAACATACCTGTATTTTTTTCCAAATAAACTGTCAACAAAAGAATATATATCGATAAAAAAATAAACGCCTTTGTTTGTTTTTATTAATAACTAAAACATAATGTTTTAAATAAAATAAAAAAAATCATGAAAGTGAGTGAGTTAAAAACAAATGAAGAATTAATGAAATAATTTATGTAAAAATCAGACATTTCATGAAAGGAAATAAAAAAAATAACAATACAAACTTATTTTTTAGAAAATAATTAACACCCTAAGTTAAATTAAATTATAGATTTTGAACAATTGTACAAAATGTCATTTATTTTGGTCTAAAAATTGAAACGTCAACGAAAACCTTACTATCACTAAAAAAAATCCTAAAATTAATTTATTTAAATGGACTCCAGAAATAACCTAAACCCCTTACAATGAATGCATTTGCATATCCAGTGCCACGTGGGACTTCCTGTGATAGATTTATTCCATCAATTACACAACTGTTAAAAGGAAATTTGTCTTTATTGTTATTCAATTACAGTTTTCGACTTAAATTAAGCATTTTCTCAAAGTGAAGTAATGTATGACATAACTTCATTCAAACTATTTGGTGCGAGTAATCATTCATAATGAGTGTTTCCTTCGTAGCCATTAATATGACTTTGAATATATTATTAAATTTCTATGGTATTCGCACATTCGATTAATTGTTATTCAATTTCATCATTTCTGACAGTTCAGTAAGTAAAGTTTAGGTTATATAGAGAAATTAGTTTTTCTGATGCTTGTCTTGTTAAATTTAAATACAAGTATAGATATATTTTGATTATCGCCATTTGATTTTAATTTTTTATTGCAAATGTAAATGTGTTACGTAAAATGAATAATGTTAAGTTAAACTGGTTATGGTAGGTATTACAGGGTGGTCACAAATTGTTATATGATGGTCATTGTTTGGCTATATCACATTCAGCTGTATTAGCATAATAAAACGATATTTTTGCCCAACTACTCCGCTCACATTTCAAACAGGTCGCTTAGCAACACATAAAGTTGTTAAAATATAACAAAAAAAATTGTTTATTACGTATAGTTAAACAGCCGAAAATGACCATCGCCCAACAATTTATGACCACTCGGTATGATAATATGATAACATAAAAATCGTGTTTATTTAACTTTGCTCTTTTTTAGTAAATATGTCTTGTGTCAAAATGTATTGTTTGATTTTTTTAAGCATAATTTTTTTCTGAATTTTTCAGCACGTATGCCTAGTTTACCAATCGACGGCTAGGTTGGCAAATAGACAAACTAACTTAAATACTTTCGTGCTGTACACTGTGTGTGTGTGTGTGTGTGTGTGTGTGTGTGTGTGTGTGTGTGTGTGTGTGTGTGTGTGTGTGTGTGTGTGTGTGTGTGTGTGTGTGTGTGTGTGTGTGTGTGTGTGTGTGTGTGTGTGTGTGTGTGTGTGTGTGTGTGTGTGTGTGTGTGTGTGTGTGTGTGTGTGTGTGTGTGTGTGTGTGTGTGTGTGTGTGTGTGTGTGTGTGTGTGTGTGTGTGTGTGTGTGTGTGTGTGTGTGTGTGTGTGTGTGTGTGTGTGTGTGTGTGTGTGTGTGTGTGTGTGTGTGTGTGTGTGTGTGTGTGTGTGTGTGTGTGTGTGTGTGTGTGTGTGTGTGTGTGTGTGTGTGTGTGTGTGTGTGTGTGTGTGTGTGTGTGTGTGTGTGTGTGTGTGTGTGTGTGTGTGTGTGTGTGTGTGTGTGTGTGTGTGTGTGTGTGTGTGTGTGTGTGTGTGTGTGTGTGTGTGTGTGTGTGTGTGTGTGTGTGTGTGTGTGTGTGTGTGTGTGTGTGTGTGTGTGTGTGTGTGTGTGTGTGTGTGTGTGTGTGTGTGTGTGTGTGTGTGTGTGTGTGTGTGTGTGTGTGTGTGTGTGTGTGTGTGTGTGTGTGTGTGTGTGTGTGTGTGTGTGTGTGTGTGTGTGTGTGTGTGTGTGTGTGTGTGTGTGTGTGTGTGTGTGTGTGTGTGTGTGTGTGTGTGTGTGTGTGTGTGTGTGTGTGTGTGTGTGTGTGTGTGTGTGTGTGTGTGTGTGTGTGTGTGTGTGTGTGTGTGTGTGTGTGTGTGTGTGTGTGTGTGTGTGTGTGTGTGTGTGTGTGTGTGTGTGTGTGTGTGTGTGTGTGTGTGTGTGTGTGTGTGTGTGTGTGTGTGTGTGTGTGTGTGTGTGTGTGTGTGTGTGTGTGTGTGTGTGTGTGTGTGTGTGTGTGTGTGTGTGTGTGTGTGTGTGTGTGTGTGTGTGTGTGTGTGTGTGTGTGTGTGTGTGTGTGTGTGTGTGTGTGTGTGTGTGTGTGTGTGTGTGTGTGTGTGTGTGTGTGTGTGTGTGTGTGTGTGTGTGTGTGTGTGTGTGTGTGTGTGTGTGTGTGTGTGTGTGTGTGTGTGTGTGTGTGTGTGTGTGTGTGTGTGTGTGTGTGTGTGTGTGTGTGTGTGTGTGTGTGTGTGTGTGTGTGTGTGTGTGTGTGTGTGTGTGTGTGTGTGTGTGTGTGTGTGTGTGTGTGTGTGTGTGTGTGTGTGTGTGTGTGTGTGTGTGTGTGTGTGTGTGTGTGTGTGTGTGTGTGTGTGTGTGTGTGTGTGTGTGTGTGTGTGTGTGTGTGTGTGTGTGTGTGTGTGTGTGTGTGTGTGTGTGTGTGTGTGTGTGTGTGTGTGTGTGTGTGTGTGTGTGTGTGTGTGTGTGTGTGTGTGTGTGTGTGTGTGTGTGTGTGTGTGTGTGTGTGTGTGTGTGTGTGTGTGTGTGTGTGTGTGTGTGTGTGTGTGTGTGTGTGTGTGTGTGTGTGTGTGTGTGTGTGTGTGTGTGTGTGTGTGTGTGTGTGTGTGTGTGTGTGTGTGTGTGTGTGTGTGTGTGTGTGTGTGTGTGTGTGTGTGTGTGTGTGTGTGTGTGTGTGTGTGTGTGTGTGTGTGTGTGTGTGTGTGTGTGTGTGTGTGTGTGTGTGTGTGTGTGTGTGTGTGTGTGTGTGTGTGTGTGTGTGTGTGTGTGTGTGTGTGTGTGTGTGTGTGTGTGTGTGTGTGTGTGTGTGTGTGTGTGTGTGTGTGTGTGGTGTGTGTGTTGTGTGTGTGTGTGTGTGTGTGTGTGTGTGTGTGTGTGTGTGTGTGTGTGTGTGTGTGTTGTGTGTGTGTGTGTGTGTGTGTGTGTGTGTGTGTGTGTGTGTGTGTGTGTGTGTGGTGTGTGGTTAGTTATTAAATAATTTTTATTTAGAACTATATTTTTATGATTTTTGAAATGAAGTGTATTATTATTGTTATGTAAGTGCGTGCGTGCGTGCGTGCGTGCGTGCGTGCGTGCGTGCGTGCGTGCGTGCGTACGTGCGTGCGTGCGTGCTGTGTGTGTGTGTGTGTGTGTGTGTGTGTGTGTGTGCGTGCGTGCGTGTTATTAAATAATTTTTATTTAGAACTATATTTTTATGATTTTTGAAATGAAGTGTATTATTATTGTTATGTAATTTTATAACTTCCACAGAAATTTATCAATTAAAAATTCGTATAAATATATTTTTGTTCCGTTGGATTAAAAATCATCAACAATAATAACTAAGTCTGATTTTTTCAATGTGATAACTAATTCCGTTCATTGTCAAAAAGGGTTAATCTGATGTAACGAAAGTATATTCGAATGTTTTCTCATTAACTTTTGTACATTTTTCTGTGTAATAAAATTTATTCGATTTAAAAGAAAAATTAAATTTTAAAATATTTAAAGAAACGTTCGTTAAATTAGAACAAACATTTTTGTTGTATTTCCTGGTCAATTGGGACATTGCTCTATTTATTTTCTTTAAGTTTATACTTAAGTTTGACAGTTAAATTTATTAGTTAAATTAAAATACATTAAATGTTAATAAAAAGTAAATTCTTACGTTTTTTTTTTTTTAATTTTTATAATGAAATGAAAACTCAATGACTTTATTGCTCAAAAGTGTGTTTTCTTAATCTGATGACATCTCCTCATATAAAAACACTCCTTGTATATATTAATTTTAAGGGAGATATTTGCATCCTGCTTTAATGAATGTTTACTTATTTACATATTAAATAGTTACTTTATTACAAACTCAGGTGCTTGTTTAGGGTCATTCCGACGCAAAGATATACAAGACTTATGTGGAAGCATAAACATAACAATTGCAATAACCCTTAACGCCCTAGATTTATTATTATAATAAATACTAACAGATCAAGGGGTGTAGTTGCTCTGGCCGTTTTTGATAGTTTGCAATAAACATTGGCGTGTTATCACGGAGACCGTAAACTACCAATTATACATTATAAAAATTATTCATTTATCTATAAGAAATAACAGAAATGCATCCAGAGAGGAGCCTTCCGATTTCTATATTATTAATACATGTCCCCACATCGGAGACTTTAGAACGTTAAGGGTGAAATTAATTTAATTATCTTATTGTAAAATAAACTGTGTTTTTAAAAATAGTAATTTAAATTACGTGAAGATTTTAGAGATAATCTGGTACTTATTTACAATTCAAAGTCAATAAACTCCACAAAGAGCAAATAATTTGCCTAGATAAATGTTCTATTAAATCAGCCATCTAAAAATACACATCAAACATTGTGCAAGAAAGTTTCTATTGCAAACCCGATGATAATTTCCGCCCAGTTCTTTTATTTTACTGCACACGCTTCAATGCATCAAAGGAACAGAATTGTTATTGCATTTAGTTTTTCTCAAAGAGAAAACGGAAACAAATCTATTGAGTTGTTGTTCAGATAATTAAAAGTGTTTTCTTTTGTTGGTGCTCTTCACGGCGAATTATATCTCAATTTGCATCTCAACAGGAGTAAGAAATTGAAATCCGAATCTGATGATAATGTAATGTATGTGGGTTTTTTTTGTGATTACTTATGTGAAAATGGCTTTGTTTTAAAGTGCAGAATATTGTTTTAGGCGCTTTTATTATTTTATTTTCCTTATAGAGAATCCTGTTAGGATCCTGTTAAATCTATGATAAAGAGACAAGACTTAAAGAGTACTTTGTATTAATAAGTTTCTAATACATTTCTAATATCAAAATTACTTTTATGCAAATTTTGTTGATAAAAGCTTACATGAAAACAGTTTTTTAATTATAAATACAATGGAATTTCAGGAACCCAAACTATTGTTGTTTGGCGGCGGTCTTGTTTAGCTGTTTAACTACATCTTATAAACTATACATTTTGCTATGCTTTAACTACTATAAGAAAGAATTACTCTGTTTCACCCTGCGGCTAATATTAGAACTCTGTTGAATTTGAGCTAAACTAACCACTACCGTTTCATTGTTCCTTCCTGTGTCTTACTATACGTCAATTCAAAGGCAAATTTCAATGGAAAATGGATTCTTTTGAGCTGACGGATATTTAAATTTATAAAAATAGTTACGGATAAACATAAACTATTTTTAAAATATTAACTTCCAAATTTTTTTTTTTAGAACCACACCACGATTTTTAAGTATATGTATTAAATAGTTTATTGACCGAGAGGTTAGAGAGAGATCAATGTTTTAATTTAACTTTTAAGCACTTCGTCTGTTTGTCTGTAAATTTGTTTGTTACGCATTTACAACCAAACGCGTTGTTGGATTTTCTTCAAATTTGGCATGAATGTTACTTGCAGTCATTAAAATCGACATATATGTTTTAACCGACTTCAGCATCAACCAATATTTCAAAAATCACCAAAAGAGACAGGTTATCAATTCGACGTAATTTCTATTTTAGCTCAGATAATCGGATAATTTTTTTTGTTGCTGGATAGGAAATGTCTGGCTTTAACACCTTTTGTAAAATATATTTGGTTATCCGGTATTTAACTATCCGTAATTTCAGTAACCGGACCGTTTAAAAATATATTGTTCAATTTTTCGAAAAATTTATTTTGTTAGATAGAAAAAAATCTACTTAGACAAAAAATGCAAAAAAAATGTTTATCCGGTTTTTATTTATCCATAAATATCTATTAACCAGACTTTTTTTTAACTTGTTCTTCGATTATAAAAAAATTCTTTATTGGAAAGGGATTGTTTAACTATATAATTTTGCTTACCACGCATGTATTATACCGGATAATCTCAAATTACACTATCCGAGGAATGGAAAAAGAGAGTTACAACTTATGTTTCCTGTTTATTAAACTAAAAATTAAGCAGGGAAAAAAAGTATTATTTTTTTAAAAAAAGGAACACCAACTTTATGAAAAAAGCGCTAAAAACTAAAACAAATTAATTTTAAGAACAAATGGAAAAATTTAATTATTTAATTGACCGAGCGTTATTGAGTTTCCTGTTTTAACTCAACCTTCACGCCCTTCGCACCGGGGGAGTTGGGGGGGGGAGTTGGGGGAGGGAGTTGGGGGGGAGTTGGGGGGGGGAGTTGGGGGAGGGAGTTGGGGGGGGAGTTGGGGGGGGAGTTGGGGGGGAGTTGGGGGGGAGTTGGGGGGGGAGTTGGGGGAGGGAGTTGGGGGGAGTTGAGAGGGGAGTTGGGGGAGGGAGTTGGGGGAGGGAGTTGGGGGGAGTTGGGGGGGGAGTTGGGGGAGGGAGTTGGGGGGGAGTTGGGGGGGGGAGTTGGGGGAGGGAGTTGGGGGGGAGTTGGGGGGGAGTTGGGGGAGGGAGTTGGGGGGGGAGTTGGGGGGGGTTTGGGGGTCCCCCAATAATCTAGAAACCCTAAAAGTTGGAAATTTCAACTTATTTCAACTTTTAAAAATCCCTGAGTAGGGAAAATTTATGCCTGAAAAAAGTATATATTAATCGCAAATGTAAAGTAGGGAAGATTCGAAAATGCCTAACTTGTAAGATTACACTTGAATTAGACCTCAGACCAAACACTGTATTGAAACATGCGTGAACAAATCAATACTTTCGAGAGAACTGTTTAATATGACCTAATATGTAAAAAAAAAGCTTAAAAATGCGATAACTTTGAACTGAGAATTTTCAGCACTGTTGAGTTGGGAATTTCGAATAGTTAAGTTGGAAATTTCGAATCGTTAAGTTGGGAATTTCGTATCGTTAAGTTGGGAAATTTGTTGTTTCGCATTATACAATACACTAGCAATATGGCCCGGCGTTGCTTGTGTTCACTTTGCGAAGTAAGAGCTGCGCGATTTTTTTTGTGTGTGTTAGCGTAGCTATCGCATATAACTCTCTGTGTGATATGCTAAATAAATTTTATCATTGTTTCCAAAATTATACTTTAGTATAAAAAAGGATTTCAGTTTTACATTTGAGTAAAACCTTCTTCATATTAATTGTGCTTTAGCAAAAAAAAATAATATGAACTAATATTATTAACTTATTTTTGTTTCAACAAAATATGATTTTGGGTACTTTTCATATTCAACCAGCATACAACATTCTTCTTCTTCTATTGGCACGACAGCCCGTTGTGGGCCAATGCTTTCCTTAGAATCTTCTTCCATTCTGTTCTCCTTTAGACCAGGGTATTAACATACAACAATATTCACCCATAATAATGAATTTAAAAATAAATATAATCTGATTAATCAAAAGTTCTGAAAATACCTTTTAATCTGATTCTAAACTATTTAAATATTACATTGATAAAATTACACTTGTTAAAAATAGATACTCAAATATAAGTAAAACGTACTAATTTTTTATTACATACGATGCTTATAATGGCTCCGAATACATGTTTCAATTTTAAAAATTACATGTACTCAAAAATGAGTACAATGAGTAAAAATTAATAAAAAGAGCAGATTCTAGACTACATAGTCAGCCTTCATAAAATAACATAATACTTCAGCTTTGCATATGCAATAATACCAATGAATATAGTATTTAAAAAACTAAATGCCCAACTGTGAAATACATTTTTAATTGTCCATCTCACTCTACAATACTTTTTGTGCAGTTCCACAATATAAGTTTATATTCTTTATACTAGTAGTTCTAGAAACAGTAGACCTTTCGAACAAAAACAACCTTTAAGAAAACACATAAAATTCATGACTTCAAGGAATATTCATGAAAGATTTGAAGAAAATCGAATAACGCGCTGTTCTATTTTCCTCAAATTTGGCATGAAAGAAGTCGTTAACATTGGCGGTTTTTTCGGTCACGTGGTTAACTGTTCCCGGAACTACTAGTACATAAAGTACACTATCAAACTAAAGTAGAATTATTTTTAATGTACGTAACTTTAGTGAAGAAAACATACAATTGAATCCGAAATAGATTCTAAATTTTAAATATTCTGTATTTAAATATTCTATTTTAAATATTCTATATTTAAATATAAGCAATTTATTTACTATACCAGTTTACGGAACTACTAGTACATAAAGTACACTATCAAACTAAAGTAGAATTATTTTTAATGTACGTAACTTTAGTGAAGAAAACATACAATTGAATCCGAAATAGATTCTAAATTTTAAATATTCTGTATTTAAATATTCTATTTTAAATATTCTATATTTAAATATAAGCAATTTATTTACTATACCAGTTTACGGAACTACTAGTACATAAAGTACACTATCAAACTAAAGTAGAATTATTTTTAATGTACGTAACTTTAGTGAAGAAAACATACAATTGAATCCGAAATAGATTCTAAATTTTAAATATTCTGTATTTAAATATTCTATTTTAAATATTCTATATTTAAATATAAGCAATTTATTTACTATACCAGTTTACGGAACTACTAGTACATAAAGTACACTATCAAACTAAAGTAGAATTATTTTTAATGTACGTAACTTTAGTGAAGAAAACATACAATTGAATCCGAAATAGATTCTAAATTTTAAATATTCTGTATTTAAATATTCTATTTTAAATATTCTATATTTAAATATAAGCAATTTATTTACTATACCAGAAGCCTTCAATAAGAAAGTTTACTTTACGAATATATTCTACAATTCTAAAATTTCGGTATGCTATTAAGACTGTCGCATTTCTCTTAAAATATTTTTTTTTCTTATTTTTAAAAGTATCCTTTTTCTTTTAGAAAGGCAAACACAACTCATATTTCACAAATATCTTTAAAACATCATTCAGTTCACTAGCCTGGAGTAAAAGATGAAAAGGGAAAAGAGAATTAAATATCTGGAATCATTTGAAAATGGAATACTATAGCCATTACCCTTTCAACAGAACATTGAAAGCATCTATATTGTGAAATAGGAAGAAAAAAAAATAAGAAACATATTTTTATCCAAGTAAAAAGTATAGGAAGCAGTTCAACCTGTAATAGAATATGTCTTGGCAATATTTTTTCTAAAATTTTGTTTAAAATAAAGTTTGACAAAAACATAAGCTGGGATTTTCAGTGGGATAATCCGAACGCACGATACTATAAAATACAAATAATAATGCAGATTTTTACGACCAACTTCCGGTTCAAGAACCAACAGATTTGGTTCATCCTTCACTGTAAAAAAATATTTAAAAATGAGTACATGAACCTACTCGTTTTTCTCTGAGTGCAATTGCTTCGTAAATGAGCAATGAAGTTTCTCAAATTTAAGTACTCGTACTTTTTCAACAATGAGCAGTGTGATCTAATATTGATAATCTCAGCTTCTGATTAAGCCATCTTAACAAAGCAACCTGACAAACTTAAATTAGTTGTTAAGAATATAGTTTTCCACGTTATTTGATGTCGATTTCTTAAATGGAAATTGAGTTATTATAACTCAATTATCTTACTTCCCATTCTTTTGGCACACCTTTTTAATATTTTTAGTTTAACGGATCAGGCACTGGACTGAGGTACATGAGGATCTGGGTTCGATTCCCGGTAGTCTTGGTTGCAATTGTCGATATTTATTGAAAGTGATTTATGAAGGCAGTCTATGTAGCATCTGCTCCTCTTATTCATTTTCACTCATTGTACTTATTTTTGAGTACATATCTTTTTCAAAAATGAAACTTATTTATTCGGAGCCATGATAACCATTGAATGTACTCAAATATGAGTGCATTTTACTTATTTTTGTGTACCTATTTTTAACAGTGTTAGTATATGCTAACTATCCCACAATGCGGATTTAATTGTTTCCAGAAAACGTTTACTCATGAAAAAATTACTGATATTCAATGACAAGCAGCATTTGACGGGGGAAATGTTGTTTATCATGAGAATCCAAACAAAAACGTTAATTTAAATTTTATTTAATCTAATTATTTAATTTAATGATGTTATTTAATCCTCTTGTTAATGAGAAATATAATACGGGAGTTTAAAGAAATAGTGTGATTCAGCTGACAGCGTGGGAGAAATTGTTATGTTGCTTGTGTAGATGATCATTATATAATCATTTCCAAATAAAAAGTGGAAATATTATATTACAGGAGATGCAGATGAAACACGAAGAAATGCAGATGCATATTTGAAGAAATTCAATTTAATGTTACATAAGTTTAATCAAGCGTTAAAAAAAATTAGCAAAACCCTCGTTATAAAACTGAATTTTTTCGTTGCAGTTAAACGCAAAATAGATTCATTGCTGAACTTTAATTTTGAATCTTAAAAAACTGGAAGCTTTCAGCGGGAAATTGACACTTCTCAATTTGCCTGCAAAAAACATTTAGCGTTCTTTAAAAATCCGGTTATTTGATAATTGTCTTTATAGTTTTTGCTGATATTTTTTCGTTGAGAATAACTAGTATTTACTTACATTTTAATTATTATTGAACAAACAAATAATTTCTCCTGTTCAGGCTGGGACTCCTAAATTAATGGAGGACTATTTTGTTTATTTTTTGAATGCCGTTGAAGTTCCAATTTATATCTGAGTTTATATAGTATCTATATTACGACCACGTTCCTATTGACATTCTCTGAAATGGGAAATATTTTATTTGCTCAGCCAGGATTAGAAAAACACTCAAGGGAAGAAGTTACTAAGTCTATTTTTGAAGTAAATATAATATTTTATGCAGTTTTTGTAGTGTTTAAATGTGGCTCGGTGGTCTAGAGGTATGATTCTCGCTTTGGGTGCGAGAGGTCCTGGGTTCAAATCCCGGTCGGGCCCGTTACTCGTTTTTTCCCCAGATATATATGTTTTTTTGTTTGAATTAAAATTTTCTTTATTTTTAGGAAAACATAAAATTATATGATTTTTATTCGCAAACAATCATTGGGTGCTCCCTAGGTGATAATGTGTAAATGTTTAATGTTGTTAATCCATTGTATATATAGTCTTTAACATAATATATTTTTTTAATGAATAGTGACTAAAATATTAAATTCGTCTTTTAGTAAGGTACATTCTTATCTTTTTTCGGTGAACAAATTCCTTTTACTGAACAACCCTTATTTGTCTTAACTACGAAAAAATAGTTTTCTTCAAGTGTAAAAGAGTCACTATATAAAATATCTGAAAATATTATAAAATTAATAAAATATCTGAAAGATGAATATTAAGATAAAATTTTAATAAAAAGTCTTAGGGTTTGGCATTGTGTCTTCTTTATAACACTTTTGCCAATAAGTAAATTAATATTGATAATAAGTCATGTTAAATTCATTTAAATGGATTCAAGTTTTTCAGTTAGAAGTAAATTGAGTGGATTTTCTAAACCGGTCACTCAATCAAAGAACATATTTGTATTTCTATTCAAATTAGCATATGAGATACTGTTTTGCGTTAGATCTTTAGCTAAAAAATTGTGTTTTCAACCTTTAAAAAAATAACGTTGTAGAAAAAATTTAGAAAAATCTCTAAATACTCTAGTTTTAATTAATAATAAATACATAAAAAAAGTCTAAAATATCAAGAACACGCCACATACAACACCAACTGTGAAGAAAGAAAAGAATAAACGTAATTATCTTGAAAATTTCCAAAGAATAGCAACAAATTTAGTTATTTAAAACCAAAATATTCTACACACCACTTTCTTGAGTAATTATAAGATTTTTGCAAAATGATTGAAGGGGTTCTTTTTTAACTCTCATTCTCTCTCCCTTGCATAAATTTAAATGCATTATTGCTCTTATGTATGTTATTATCATATCATAATCAATTATTAAAAAATATCAAAATTCATCATAAGATATAAAAACTTTTAAATAACCATTATTATAGCAGAGATATATGATGTATAAAGAATAAACTCAGTAAAACATTTGGAAATAAAAAAGTTAGAGAAAATTCTATATTCAATGCTAATTCAACTGAATTAAGTACTTTTTTATCAATGGATGAAGAATTTATAAAATGTTTTTAAGGTACAAAATACGCAAATACAATTTTCAGGAGTTAAGGTAATGCAAATTTTGTGGTAATGCAAGTCCTCAAACAATGTGCTGCTAAAATTTATTTTAAAAGAAGACTACGCATTTCTAAACTATTCAATTGAGGAATTTAGAAACTTAGTAATCTATGATCTACAATTATTCAAAACTAGTAACAGCTATTTATACTACAAAATTATCGGAACTACGATATGGTCTTTTACAAAAATATTTTGATACTAAAATTTATTAAAAAATATTTAATTGATTTATGTAGTATTCAATGAAACAATTTAGAAATTTTATAATATGTAACATATTAAAATCTCTAAAAATTGCAACATCTATTTATGATACATAATTGTTAGAACTTAACAAAAAGCTGTTAATGACCATGACTCGATTAAACGAATAGACGATTTAGCTCTATATGCATATATAACGAGATATTTGCAAATATAAAATAGCTTAACGAATCTAAACATTTAAAGTATGTGTGTAAATCTATTATTAATAAATATATACACCAGGTCTTCACAGATTAATTAAGTTTGTTGATATGCATTATTTTCCAATTTAAACCTTACACAATTGAAAATATTTAGTGGTTATATATATCAAGAGACTTTCCAACTCTACTATATTAATTAGGCGTCCTACACTCTCAGAAATAACACTCTTATTTTTTTTTTAATTCTGCGATTGTCAAGGCGACTTTCGTTATAATTTAAAATCGTTTCATCATTGACTCGCGAGGCTTATAACGAAACAATAATCCTCAAATTTTGAACCAGATTCATTTACTCAGATTCTTTTTCAGCCCTTTTCTGAATCATCAGCTCATATTTGGTTCTTATTCTTATATTGTATCATCATTCAAACTATCATTCTTGGCCGAGTGGATAGAAAGTTGGACTCTGGAACTAGAGGTTCGCGGTTCGGTGCACCTCGTCGATATTGAAATATTACATTATTTAAAGTTATTCTAATTTTTGAAGAAATATTTAATCGGAGCATATAGAACGCATGTGTTTTGTCACAAATATAATAAGTTTCGTCAAATATGAGAATGCATTTTAACAGTATACCGCAACAATTGATTGTATAGTATGGTTATCCTATTTTTTTTAATCGACATTTGTAAAAGAGAATATGTTCCATAGACTCATAATAGAACATATCCCCTTTTTACAAATGCCTATTCATTTTAGTTCATCACCAATTTTCATAATTGCATATTTTTATAATGACTCATTAAAATAAAGTATAGAATAATTTAGTAATTAAAATAAATTGAAAATAAAATAAAAGTATTGAAAACTCAGCATAGATATTTTAATAGCACACCACACACTTTGCATCATGTTAAATTGTTATCAGCCGTAATTTAACACAAATATTTTTTATAATACATTATGAAAAAAAGGTGCTTAAAAATGAGCACCTGAACCTAGTCACTTTTCTTTGAGTGCAATTTCATCGTAAATGAGCGATGACGTACTCAAATTTAAGTAATAGTACTTTCTAAAAAATGAGCAGTGTGATTGAGATCCAGAACGATGAGATCCAGAAAATGAGCAGTGCATATTCTTAATCTCAGCTTCTGTTCAAACCACCTTAACAAAGCGACCTGACAAACTTAAAATAGTTGTTCAGATGATCGTTTTTCTCATTATTTGATGCCATTTGTTTAAATGGAACCGAGTTATTACAATTCAATTATCTTAATTCCCATTCTTTGGGACACCTCCTTAACATTTCTTCTGTTTACAACTTCTTCACCCCGCCCTGGTAGCTTAACGTATAAAGCTCTGGACAACGATGCTTGTAGATGTGCTTTAGATTCCCGCTAAGTCTTGATTGTAATTATCCATATTTATTGAAAGTGTATTTAGGAAGGCAGCCTATGTGGTTAGCACCTGTTTTTTTTCTTATTGTATTCATTTTCGAGTACATATCTTTTTCAAAATTAAAACTTAAGAATTCGGAGCTGTGATAAGCATCGAAGTGAGTACATTTTACTTATTTTTAGTACATATTTTTAACAGTGCATAGTTAAATGACAAACCATCATTTTAATTTTATTTGAAACAGTTTTATTAATTGGTTGTAATAATAATCGTAATTAGCATTTATATTAAGTTGGAAAACAGCTGAATAGTGAAATATTTTAAGGCAAATTTGTGACTCCGTAGAATGAAATTCTAATTAATTCACTAGAACACACCCTAACGTTTAATGAAACATTCATCAGTACAACACCCTAAAGTTTAGTTTCAATAGAATTAATTTGAGTTTGTAAATTTAGAGTAGACTTAATTGCTCTTGAATCTTAAAATATCCTTTCAAATATATTGACTCTATGCGTATAAGGATTCGCATGATAAAACAAATTTCATATACATAATAGCTTTAGGATAAATAGATCACAATTTGTAATAGGTGTTAGACAATACTAACTACTAATCTCTGGAGAATTTTGTTCCAAAATCAACAAACTTCTAAACCGTTTCTGGATTTCAATTGTTGAAACAAATAAACAAATGAATTCTAAAATATGATTCTGTAGACAATATTAAAACCAATTAAAGAATACGTATGTATGCCCACACAAAATAGAAATTCACGGTTCCAAACAATAGGACAAAACAATTCCAAACAATTAAACCAAATTGACAAATATATCGGGGATGTGATTATTGAATAAAAATAATTATAGTTGTGCATTCTTACGTTGCTAGAGCCTCTGTGAAGTATTAAGTAAAACATTTAACTATAAATTTCAAAACTTGAACACTGTTAAAAAATCCATAATTTAAAATGAAAATACTATATCCAACATATTCGCTATATATATACACACGCAGTGCTCGATTTCTAGAAATAGAGGTGCCGGAACTGTCACCTTCTGTGCGTTGTAGGGGTATTCCAAATTATTGGCTTGAAGAAAATAAATCTTTGGTTATACAAAAACTTGAACATTTTATTTAATTAAAAATTTCAGGCTACGGAAGATGAATCAGGCTGCCAAGGTCAAGCCTTTTATGTGAAATGTAACAAGTAGTAAGCCTAGCCCATATATATATATATATATATATATATATATATATATATATTGAAAGTTGCAAATTTGTTGGAATTAACATAAACTGCTAAAGTTAGATGACACCTTTGCTATGCTACCCTAATCCTCTAAATTTAACCAAATATTAAAGTTATATGAGATAGTTTTATAAAGATATAAAACCGTTGAAAATATAACAGAACACAATTGCAATTTTTACAATCATCTTGCAATGTTCTTGGGAGATGCTTGCAATGAGCAATAGTGCAAATATTATATATTTGATGGTACCACGTGACTAACCATAAAGTACTGTTGAATAATTCTTGAAAGGTTTACATTTAAATATTAATTTACACAAATTAATTCAATAATCCATATCACACTCAACTATATTTCTGTCTTAAATGCCGTTCCATGGCTCTATGATAAATTAGGCGTGCGTCTTTTGCCGTGTAATCAAGTTTTACCGCTTCTAAGTTTAATCAAGTTTGGTTTGGTAGTAGAAGTGACTAAATGTAAACATATACCGACATAATCCCGATTCGTACCTAATGAACTGTGGTCCCAGTTATAATCCTTTGTTAGCTATTCGCTTAAGACCTTCAACTTAATCTTTTGGGACTGTCTCATGATTACAAGTCACGTTCAAGTCTTTTCCCTTCAGTTAGTTAACGTTTAAAATGCATATTTTTGAAAATAGTAAAACTTTTCACTTACAATCAAAGGTGATTTGAAACAAATGAATAGTTCTGGAAATCAATATACAAGTATGTTATGGTGAAACATTGAACCAAAATTCGCATTGTCGCTACCCCATTTTATAGTAAAACGTTGAATCAAAATTTGCGTTATCGCTACCCCATGTTATAGTGAAACGCCGGTATAATTTGTTGAATGTTCTGGAAGAATTTCTAGTATATTTGTTTGGAAGCTGGCAACCCTCCAATCGCAAGATTACTATTTTTTAGTGAAGTCCACGGCACGGGCTCTAACTAGCAATCCTCTGATTACCAGCTAAACGCCTTTATTCACTGGACAACCGGGGCCCCAAATGCAAGTGGATTGAGGGGATTCCCCGGTTTGTAAATTCAGCGAAGTTTCGGTTGCAGTTTAGAAGATTGCATCATTTTTTGGTAAAAGCTGCGATATTCTCGATCAAGGATTTTTGGTTCAACCTAGATTGTACGGTGTAAGTTGCTGCAGAGCACTAAGATATGGTTCAACGTTGAACTCTGAAATTGTTAACAGTGTAGCTTCACTGGAACGTTTACCATTTTTCCTTTCCAACGGTTTTTTTTTACCCTCTTTAACTGCTTTAAAGTCATGAACTTCTTTCATTTTTTTATAGTGGTATACTGCAAGAAAAACCACAGAAACGATTACAGAATCGCCTTCAGATGAAAATTGGTGAGCAGATGGTGACAATAATCTCACAACTATTTTAACCAAAAGCTAGTCAATCACATGATAAAATTCTCAACCTGTGATTGCATAACATGACATATTTTATTTGTATAGATTGGCGTTTTTCAAATGTTTGCTTTTGCTCGAACCTCCTGTTTTCAACTTTTAAAATGAAAGATATATGTTTGGAAAAATTAATATTTCAATTCAAAATCGGATTTTTTTTTTATAATATTCAATGTTCATCTCATTTTGTTACATGTTTAGACATGTTTGGTTTTGAATGAGCACTCATCAGCTAATTACACCTTTCCCATTTCACCGTCTTACATTTTTTTTAAAGAAATTCAAAAATTTTTAGTGTTTATAAAACGTCAAATAATTTTTTTTTATTCTTAAGTTCAAAAATAACTTTTCATTTCAAATTGATACAAACACATTCATAATTAACATTTTATTTAACACAACGATAAGTGTAGCGGGCTCAATCGGATCCGATCACTAATCTCTAACTGTAACTTCTGGATTGGACAAGACATTTTGTTGACTTGAAGCAAATTGAAGGCGTAACAACAGTATCCCACTTGCATCGCTACCGCAATCTTTCGTATACTTTCCATGTTAAAATAAACCGACAAGTATTGTTTTTGGCTGTATGTTTTGCTATTCACTTTGAAACCCATTTTAAATGCAATCTGCTATTAAAATAAAAGTCATTTGCAAGTCAAAGTCGAAGTGGTTAAAAGGCAAGAGCAAAAACTATTTGTTTGGAAATATAAAAAGAAATTCTGTAAGAAGAAAATATAATATTTATATACATTTAATATTTCTACAATGCTATAGTATTAAAAAACATCCCTAAATCAGTTTAAAAAACTTTTGGGGTACAGTATGGCTGCTTTTAAATTTACTACAACGCGCCCCATTGAGGAAACAAGTTTTGAGCCTTCCAGAAGTTACGGGTAGAGTTCAGTGGATCCGATTGAATTCGAGGCGCGCTTTCTATTATAGGGCCACCGCAGACTCAAATAACATCAAGCTATTGGGTTTATTTTTCCTATGTAAATTTTCCTTTTCAGCTTTTAAATAAGAAGACTGTCGCCGCTATGTGCGTCATCGGACTTAGTTTCCCAGTATCGACTTCAGTAGTATTTTTTTTTTGCTGTTTTTGTAATAAAGACTTTATACCGAGAATACTCTCTATTTTGTTGAGCTAATGTTGTTTTGAATATGGATATTCTCTTTAAGTTATATAATTTTTATGTTTCTGAATTAAATATTACTGTTTTCTTTACTGAAATCACTTTTATTCTTGCCGACACACATACCTCCACAACTATAAGGTTGCGAGCGCATTATTAATTCTTATATTTTCCCTTCCTTTTAAAATACTCCCCTTTACTTTTACAAAAATAGAAATATTTTGCCTCTTACGTTAAGAAAATCTACTTTCTTTAAGTACACACAGACACCCAATATGATTCAAAAGCAAGCAATTATTTCTAAAGGATTTGTCTGAAAATAACAGGAATATCTTTCATAACAACAAAGGTCGACTTACATTCACCTCGTTGCTTTTGGTTTGTACTTTCAAGACAGTAAACATATTTTCAATCCAAACGTGAATTTCATCTCCACTTTCTAGTTTTCAAACTTCAAAGAAAAGAATAGAAGTTTACAACAAACATATATTTGTAAATACCTAATAGTGAATTCTTATTATTGATTTTATACCTTTTGAAAATGTCCTGGATCCATCTTTTATTCTATTCAAAGACTTTCGAGCGGAATTGCGCAAGAAAATTTCGACGACAAATATTTTGGTATTTAATTTTTGTCTTTATGTTTCTCCGAAATTTAAAGCAAGAAGAGAATCTGTCACAAAAGAAAACTTTTGTCTGATAAAAAACAGGAAAACAACCTGAAGTGTCGTAGATTCGTGGAAACTGACATTGAATTTTACGTTACCAGATATTGACAATTGTTAAAGTAAATATAATTAATTTTTGTAGCAATATTTGCTTTAGTCTATTATCACCCAACTCACACATTTCAATTTTGTGCCGCATTAAATATTTATAAATAATGTATAGTATTGTTCTTGATAATTATTAGTTTTTCTTTATTATTGAATATTTTAATTAAAACATACGAGGGTGATTTGATAAGTCCGTGACTTTTAAAGGAAAACATTTTTTTTTCGGCAAAAAATAATTTTATTTTTCTACATAATCTCCTTTTAGCTCGATACATTTAGTCCAACGTGTTTCTAATTTTTTTATACCTTCTAAATAATATGATTCCTCAGGCCCTCAAAATATGCGTTTGTTTCAATGATGACCTCTTCATTCGACCCGAATCTCCTACCACCCAGCCATTTCTTCAAGTTTGGAAACAGGAAATAGTCGGGCGGGGATAAATCTGGAGAATTTGGTGGATGAGGTAGTCATTCGTAGCCCAATTGAGGAATGTTTGCCATGGTGATTACACACGTATGCACCCGTGCATTGTCCTGGTGAAACAATACTCGCTTCTTCGCTAAATGCGGTCGTTTCTGCTTCAAAACAGTGTCAAATATGTCCAACAGCTGTGAATAATATTCGCCGTCCGTAATCATTCCATGGAGTTTATCGACCATTTCTGGCGTAACGACTTCGGTCAACATGAACGTTCAGCGTCATTTGTACTGGTGCGGCCACAATGGAACTCAGTAAACCACTTTTTAACCATTGAAATTGACGGTGCAGAGTCCCCATAGTATTTATCAAGCCTCTCCTTAGTTTCGGTAATAGTTTTTTTGCGTAAAAAGTCATGCTTAATGAGCACACGAAATGGATTTTATCGACCATTTCTGGCGTAACGACTTCTTTCGGTCAACATGAACGTTCAGCGTCATTTGTACTGGTGCGGCCACAATGGAACTCAGTAAACCACTTTTTAAACATTGAAATTGACAGTGCAGAGTCCCCATAGTATTTATCAAGCCTCTCCTTAGTTTCGGTAATAGTTTTTTTGCGTAAAAAGTCATGCTTAATGAGCACACGAAATGGATTTTATCGACCATTTCTGGCGTAACGACTTCTTTCGGTCGACATGAACGTTCAGCGTCACTTGTACTGGTGCGGCCACAATGGAACTCAGTAAACCACTTTTTAAACATCGCCAATAGCTCACTGTGCAGCTCTAGTGCGACGTTAATTAACAAAAAAAACTTTTTAAACATTGAAATTGACGGTGCAGAGTCCCCATAGTATTTATCAAGCCTCTCCTTGGTTTCGGTATTAGTTTTTTTGCGTAAAAAGTAATGCTTAATGAGCACACGAAATGGATTTTATCGACCATTTCTGGCGTAACTACTTCTTTCGGGCGACATGAACGTTCAGCGTCACTTGTGCTGGTGCGGCCACAACGGAACTCAGTAAACCACTTTTTAACCATTGAAATTGACGGTGCAGAGTCCCCATAGTATTTATCAAGCCTCTCCTTGGTTTCGGTAATAGTTTTTTTGCGTAAAAAGTCATGCTTAATGAGCACACGAAATGGATTTTATCGACCATTTCTGGCGTAACGACTTCTTTCGGTCAACATGAACGTTCAGCGTCATTTGTACTGGTGCGGCCACAATGGAACTCAGTAAACCACTTTTTAAACATTGAAATTGACAGTGCAGAGTCCCCATAGTATTTATCAAGCCTCTCCTTAGTTTCGGTAATAGTTTTTTTGCGTAAAAAGTCATGCTTAATGAGCACACGAAATGGATTTTATCGACCATTTCTGGCGTAACGACTTCTTTCGGTCGACATGAACGTTCAGCGTCACTTGTACTGGTGCGGCCACAATGGAACTCAGTAAACCACTTTTTAAATATCGCCAATAGCTCACTGTGCAGCTCTAGTGCGACGTTAATTAACAAAAAAAACTTTTTAAACATTGAAATTGACGGTG
The DNA here is from genome assembly GCA_963932185.1 of Troglohyphantes excavatus. Taxonomy (NCBI): domain Eukaryota; kingdom Metazoa; phylum Arthropoda; class Arachnida; order Araneae; family Linyphiidae; genus Troglohyphantes; species Troglohyphantes excavatus. Next base: position 45,723,367 of record OZ010672.1, on the reverse strand, counting down.
CAGAGTCCCCATAGTATTTATCAAGCCTCTCCTTGGTTTCGGTATTAGTTTTTTTGCGTAAAAAGTAATGCTTAATGAGCACACGAAATGGATTTTATCGACCATTTCTGGCGTAACTACTTCTTTCGGGCGACATGAACGTTCAGCGTCACTTGTGCTGGTGCGGCCACAACGGAACTCAGTAAACCACTTTTTAACCATTGAAATTGACGGTGCAGAGTCCCCATAGTATTTATCAAGCCTCTCCTTGGTTTCGGTAATAGTTTTTTTGCGTAAAAAGTGATGCTTAATAAGCACACGAAATTCACTTTTTTCCCTTTTTGTGGAAATTAATGAGGTTAGCTGCTTTTAATGGCTGTCAAACATAAACTAAACGGCATGGCTTGCTCAAAATGTTACATTAGTCTACCGATAGATGGCAGTTGACGGGAGCGGTGTTTCCATTAAAGTTAGTGCGCGGGAAATTTAAAAAGTCTCGGACTTATCAAACCACTCTCGTATCTATACTTTTTAATTGCAAAGTACATTTAAAATAATGTACAGGTAATAAAGTAAAATTTAATTTCATCAATTATATTTTTAAAGGGATATTTTTAAGGCATAATTTCAATCAAAAGTGTTTTTATTATTAGAAATAGGAAATTTTGTTAAGAATACATCATCTAGATTGACCTTCAATATTGTCCTTCATAGTATGTATTTACATTTTCTTAAGGCAAATAAAGCAATTAATATTTTTCAAAAAATTTTAATCGCCATTTTGTCAGTATCGTCTCTATGTTTCATGAAGGACGAAATATTATAACTTTTGCTATTATACACGAAGTGTAAACGTATTCTGTGATAAAAATTATTGATAATTATTTTATTGATATATTTTTATAAGCTTTTCTCAGTAATCGGTACAAATTTTATTTGAATGTCGTTATTAATAATTAGGCAAAATGACTGTAAAAAGGAAAATATTTGCGAACAAATTAGCTTGTGACGGTACAAGGTAGGAGTAATTGACAACTGTTGAAATAATTATTGACAAACACAATAATTTTTTCTCATTTCTGTTTATTGGGAGTTTAGTTTTGCATATACAACGCCCAGTTAAAAAAATCAAAAAAAAATTAAAAGGGCTAGCCGCAGTGGCGTACGTGAAAGGTCTTGTTCGTGCTACATATTGTGTATGAGCACAAGGGCACTACGATGTCGGGTTTAAGGTGGTTTTCTCATTAAGGCGATTAATGTCTAAATGTGGCAATCTAAAACTTTGTTTATCTTTCTCCGTCAACGGTTGCGTGCGCATCCAGTGAACACTCACGTCTGCTATCTAGGCGCAATGTCACGTAGCAATTGCTTTACGCTTGTCGATTGGTTAGAATATCTAAGTGTCTAACGAACTCTTATTGGGTGTACGATTTCGCTGAAGATTAAGTTTATCTTATAATTTTGGCAGCGTATTTGATGGCTACGATTACTAGTTAAGTACAACGTAATTCAAAAAGAATTTTATTTTAAACATTTGAATACTGGTTACTGGTTGTTTTATGTGTCTTAAATATTATTTAATTGAATAATATTTTAAAATTTTGGACGATTGTTTAATTGGGCTGTTTAATTTGTGTAGTGTGGGCTCTTAATTTAATATTACTGTGTATTTATAAATATTGTGCGTAAGTTTATTATAATTATGGAGGTAAGTACCCTTATTTTACTGTTGATATGAGTGAAAAGGGATTGATGCCCCAAACTTCGGGCATTACATCGCCTTCGATTCAATGCATTTTAAATCAAATTCAAAGCATAATGCCCCATCGAATTCAATGTAGTTTAAACCTACAAATGTATTTTCAATGTGAGATTGTCAAGATGAACTTTTCGAAGGCGAGATGTGATGCTTTGAAAAGACTGCCCGAATGGGTACCAGCTGCTATTCTGAGCAGTCGGGGGATAAAACTATGAGACCACAATTTCCCTGGCCATAAATCGACGTCAGGAGTCTGTAACATTAGCGCACTGCACGTGCTTGCGCTTACAACTGTGAGCATAAATTGACGTTCTATGTGTCATCTGTAACAGCCATTTTTTTTGTAACTCTAGTTCGACTCAAATTAAACTGTATATTTCCATAATACATATTTTAATACATTTTTAATTATTTGTAATTTATTATAATTTATTTATAATTTTAATTATTTATAGTTTTAATTATTTGTAACTTTATTTATTTATAATTTTAATTATTTATAGTTTTAATTATTTGTAACTTTATTTATTTATAATTTTAATTATTTATAATTTTAATTATTTATATTTTAATTACTTATATTTTAATTACTTATATTTTAATTATTTATATTTTAATTATTTATTATTTCTTCATTTATAATTATTTAAATTTCACAACAAAGAATATTTCGAATTCATATTCCCTTGCTAAATCTCTCTGTCCCTAAAGCTAAGCTTAATGTGATACTATCGTGTTCCAATCTTGTTATGAGGTATTAAGATATCATGGCAGATAGACTTAAGCGACCGCCCAACTGAACGGGGCAATGCATTGAGATATCAATTCCCAGCCGGGGTTTAATTATGTAAACATTAAGAATAGTTAACTATTCTTTGAACAGAATACTTGATTAAAACGTTTTATTTTTTTAAAAATCACAAATTTAATAATTTACTTATTATTTAGTTAAAATTCTTTGAATAAAAACAAATCCTTTACACCACAAGGTTTTCATTTAAATAAATTCGAATTTTGTTGCGTTGGTTAATATTCCCTTTCCGCATGAGGCATGGCTGAGAGTCGTAAGCGACCTCACATCAGAGCTAACACATTGAATGCGAGTTCGAATTTCTGCTTGTGCGAATTTTAGCATTCAAGCTCGGTATATTCGGATTTCTCAATTCCAACAGAACCCAATTGCGAAAGAGGGGGTTTTCTGGCTTAAATCGTTACTGCCGTTACGTAAACAAAGCGCATAGGATTGTTTTACTGTTAGATATTTCGATAATATACTTCCGTTTCGTGCGGTTTTACCAAGCAACATCTTATTAACCAAACTGAAAATCGTTTATCGTCAAAAAATATTTATAACTTCGATAATGCATTATTTTGAAGCACACTAATGGTTTAATGATGACATATTAATGTGTTGATGAGGGACATTTAAAAAAAACCTCTAGTTTCACGCAACTTCACTTAATAGTTTTTTTAAAGATTTTACCCCGTTTTAAAAATATTAAAAAAATATCCTATTCGGTATTTTTTTTAGGTTTTTAGGTAATGGGCTATTACTTAAGCCCAATATTTTGAAAATTACCGTTTTAAATGTGGAGAGTATAAAGTCACAAAATGGCACTACAACTACGGTCATCCAGGATTTTTATGTGCCTATACAGGAACATGGCACCATTCTTCGAAAAACTCTTTATGTCCTTCGAAACTTTTATTCATAGTTTCAAGTATAAAAAATGTACAGAACCGAATTCTGTAAGATGCTAAGTCACCACGATGTTTTACTAAAGTGTTTTAAGTAGAAAACAAGTGTGGTAGTTAGTAATTCCGACCAACAGGATAATGAAGTGAACAAAATACTAATAATTAAATCCTGGGATAAACAAAATCCTTGTTTCTTATTTTACAACTATTTTTTAAACCCATTAATTGAAATAAGTGATGCATACAGATATTGTACTAAAATTCAACCAACTCCAATACATATTAAGAAAATTATCATACGAAACCTTAAAAAAATGGAATTTGCCACCAATGTTGATGGTACTACATGAAGTACCAGAAATGACACTTTATATTCAATACCTATGACCATATGAAGAGTCCAGAGTAAAACCCCCATCACTGTGTAAAATTCGAGAAAAACGCAATTAAAAGGTTACCAATGAATATAAAGACAGTACAAGTTTCGTAGACGAACGTAACAAGTCGCCAAGCAAAGTTTTGGCGCCATACTCGTCATCTGAGGGGCATGGCATTAAATACGAGTAACTAACCTTTTAACTAAGTCTATAACCATTACCAGAGTGCGGTTAGCCCTGTAGTAAAGTCTTCGGCTCGTTAATTGGTTTGTTAATTAATGTCGCACTATAGCTGCACAGTGAGCTATTGACGATGATTCGGGATGTATATCAAAGGAAAGATCCGGAAACGCACACTGCCTCATATTATTGAACCATAGTCAGAGAGAGCATGCAGGTCATAATCAGAGGTTTGCTATTTGGAATATATACGTGGACTATTTTTTTAATACAAAAGATATGCCCAACTCAGCTTAAGAAGCTGTAGAGCTATACGGGCATGCCCGAGAGAAAACAAACAAAACTATAAGCGGAAAAAAAGGTAATGCTCTTCATAGGACAATTCCTAACAAACTGACGTTCTAAATGTAAATGAAAAGCACAATTAATACACTAATTACAAATGACAAAACGAACACATACATACAAATACAAAAAAGTAAAACCATTAAGGCTTAAACAAGTAAAAATTATTAAAATAAATTAAATTTTGGAATATATACGTGGACTATTATTTTTAATACAAAAGACATGCCCAACTCAGCTTAAGAAGCTGTAGAGCTACGGGCATGCCCGGGAGAAAACAAACAAAAATATAAGCGGAGAAAAAGATAATGCTCTTTATAAGAAGACAATTCCTAACAACTGAGGTTCTAAATGTAAATGAAAAGCACAATTAATACACAAATTACAAATGACAAAACGAACACATACATACAAATACAAAAAAGTTAAACCATTAAGGCTTAAACAAGTAAAAATTATTAAAATAAATTAAATGTTGGAATATATTTGGAATATATACGTGGACTATTATTTTTAATACAAAAGACATGCCCAACTCAGCTTAATAAGCTGTAGAGCTACGGGCATGCCCGGGAGAAAACAAACAAATATATAAGCGCAGAAAAAGGTAATGCTCTTTATAAGAGGACAATTCCTAACAACTGAGGTTCTAAATGTAAATGAAAAGCACAATTAATACACTAATTGCAAATGACAAAACGAACACATACATACAAATACAAAAAAGGCCATTAAGGCCATTATTAAAACCATTAAGGCTTAAACAAGTAAAAATTATTAAAATAAATTAAATGAGTGCAAAACATAGTGTAAAACATAATTTTAAAACATAACTACAGACGACAAAGAATTACAAAAAGAAAACCGACAAAAAACAACACAAAAATACAAATGGTAAACCTAACAAAAGAAGCACGCCCCCCCCCCCCCCCCTCTCCCCTTATTCAATTGATTTACATATTTCGGCAGAAATTTGTAACACAGTTAACTAATCTATATACTGAACCCTTATTTTTTGGGATGTTACAATTTACTTTGGAGTGAATGATGAGTTTTTTCACCAATAAGAACAGCATATTCACCTTAAATTCCAAAGAATGGCACCCTCAGTTCATTTTCGGACAAAAATTCAATGACGAGATGTTTCCTCCCTACACCCTTCAAATATATTTAACTGAAATTTCCACAATCGGGACGTGTTTTCCTTTATCTCTCCCTCTTTTGAGTTACGCATTAAGACTTTTCCAAACTGTCAAAACTCACTTTAGAAACAATCTACGGAACACATGAAATATATCAAACTCTAAACATAAAGTGGAGGGTTTGACTTTGCATCTCAAAATATTTTCGCAATTATCGTTGTTGTTTCCCGAAAGACCTTTGATGTCTTCCTTTGTAACCCTAGCTTCTAGAAAATTACAGCCACAAATTTCGCTTACTGGGAAAATATATCTACAATTCCGAAACGAAATAATAAGTGCTGAGAAAATCTAATTCAAGCATTCGAAGTCTACAGTTATTTCGAATACGTTTTTAAAATAAATAAATACAGGTGCATGTAAAATACTTGAAAATTGGAAACTAGTCTTTCTGGGAAAAGTAGATATCGTGCGACCAAAAAACAGTTTAACTTTACATGAAACAACCACTAAAATAGCCACCTTTTAGAAACATAATCAAATAATAAAACGGCCACCAACTTGAAACGGAATAAAAAAAATCTATACAAAAAATTGAAATAAAATAATCTCTTTAAAAAAAATTACGAGGAAAAAAAAAACGCTAAATACTTGTGTTTTATTTATGTAGGCTATGTAAGGCGTGTAACATTAACATCAACAGTGCATTCTGGTTTATCGTGTCAAATTTTTACAAGCTTTCATTCCATTCCTTTATTATAAATTAGTTTAAAGAATTTAATTAGAATCCAATTCCCTGTCGTTGGTCATAGGGAATATTCCATAAAAATTGTGGTCTACTTCAATAAAATAATATTTTGATTTAAATTAGAATTGCCGAAGTATTTATTTCCTTATATTATTAGAATATCTAAACTAATTTAATATGCTCCTAATACGGATACCATCGAAAGCCGTTCATATTGCTTGAAATATGTGTTCATGTTGACAGTTTGTTTGAAAAAAAACGTGGGAAGAACGGGAGTTTCAACTAAAAGAACACAAATAACTCACTTTTCTTTTTGGGGTTTAAAGGGCAACTTTGCCAAATTTCATCTTTGTGGGTAAACGTTAAGTAGAGGAATGTATGAATTTTATTTAAGCCCGTACGCAGAACGGATATTTCAGCTAGAAGTTTACGAACAGCTTAAATTGCTTATTTACAATATAAGGAAAGACTCTGCCAAATTGCATCTTTCTGGATATACGAAAATTAGAATAATCAGTGATGAGTTAATTTCATTGACATGAAACGTCTTTGAATTTGGTTAATAGGATTGGTAAAACCGCATGAAACTTAAGTATGTAGTGCGCTTGCGCTTATGTCATCTACCCATAAAGCAATTAAATGCGCTCTGTTTGAGTAACGGCAGTAACGATTAAAGCTTGAAAACCTCCTGTTTCACGGTTGGGTTGCGTTGGAAGTTAGAAACCAGAATAAATCGAGCATAAATGCTAAAATTCGCCCAGGAAGGTATTAGAAATCGTATTACATGCGTCCAGTCCAATGCGCTGTCGCTTACGACTCTCAGCTATGATGTATTATGTGAAAGGGGAATTTTAACCTACATAACAAAATTCGAATTTATTTAAATGAAAACTTGTGGGTTAAAGATTTGTTTTTATTCAAAGTATTTCAACTAAAAAGCAATTTTAATTTTACATTTTTACTATTTATGCTGGATGGGATTCGAACTCTACTCTATTGAGCGGTCGCTTAAGTCTCTCGGATAATACCTTCGGAGAAAAAGGAATGTTAATACCTCATAACAAAATTCGAACACAGTAACATCAGGTTCGGGTTAGCGTTAGCGACAAATTGATTTAACAAAATATTAATTCGAAATATTTTCTGTTATGAAATATCACACAACGTTTATTAAATAATTAAAAAAAATATTAAAATATGGATTTTGGAAATATCCAGTTTAATTTGATTAAATCGAACCAGAGTTACCCAAAGGGCTGTTACAGATGGTGCATATAATGTCAAATTTCGTTCACAGTTTTAAGCGAATACACGTATCTTACACTAATAACACAGATTCTTGACGTCGATTTAATGGCCCCGGGAAATTGTGATTTTCTGCCTTCAGCCTACGGCTACTCATTATAGCAGTTGGTACCTCCTTCTGGTAGTCGTTTGGGGCGTCCCCTTCCCCCCCTCCCTACATTTTACTTGATACATTTAATATGTTTCTCTACATTTTATTTGATAGCTCATTCTACGTTGAATTTGATTTAAAACTGCATTGATCGAATGCCAGTAGTGCGTTTGCGGGTTGTGTTAGAGTTGACACGTTTGACGGTATTGGTTAGCACTGAAGTCGATTAAAAAACACATACGTCAAATTTTAATGACATAAAAGAATATTCCTGCCAAATTTGAAGAAAATCGAACAACGCGTTTGGTCGTGACTGCGTAACAAACAGACGCAGTACCAAACGGTCGAGTTAAAACAGGACCTCTCTAACTCTTGGTCAATAATATTTTAACAATATCTTTCCAACATAGAAAAAAAAATTAAATCGGAGAACATACTTAAAAAATCCTTTTAAATAAATATTTCCTTATAAAAAAAATATTTGTTTGCCTTTTTTGTCTAGTAGATTTATTTTTCTGTCCCCCAAAAAAGAATTTTCGAAATCGAGCAATATTATCAAACGTCCGATTAATTGAGGATTCCGGAAATTTAAATGCCAAATAACTGAATATTTTGTACAAAAGGTGTTAAAGTAAAACAATCTCTATCCAACAACAACAAAAAATTATACGAATATCTGAATTAGAACAGAAATCAGGTCGAATTGATAACCTGTCTACTTGGCGAGTTTAGCAGTATTTGTTGGCGCTGAAGTCAGTTAATAAACATATAAGTCGATTTTAATGACTTTAACCAACATTCATGGCAAATTTGAAGAAAATCAAACAGCGCGATTAGGCGTAAATGCGTAACAAACAAATTTACAGACAAACAGACGAAGTACTGGAAGGTCGAGTTAAAATCATGGAGGTAGTAGTAACAGGATTGAACATGCTTTATCTCCCAGCATCGTCGCGATTGAAGTAACTGTAACGGCATGGCGGCCATGTTGGATACACCAAAAAAAAGGCAGAACTCGTAACGTGAACGTAAAACTTACCTATTTTTCTCTAAATTGCTGACATACACTTATTATTACTCAAATTATGAATTAAGGTTAAAATCCTTAAACTAAGATATTTTTTATGAATAAATTAGGTACTTATTAATTAAAAATAACATTTGTAAAAACAAAAGTTAATGTTTCTTAAAAATCTTTTAGTTTAAAAGTCTATATTTTAATAGTACCCATCCCCTAAAATATTCAACCAGTTAAATATGGTAATCGATTAACTTGTTATTATTCACTAAATTTATAATGATGATATCAATTATTACAAGGTACCTGGGTCTTGCAAGGGGCTATAACCTCTTCATCTGAATTGGTATCTATTGTAACTATTAAAATCGAAGAGAATAGACTGAATTGGAAGTTAAGCACCCATTCATTCACTCACCACTCACAACAAAAGTTCCCATCTATGCCAGGACAAGACAGGAAAAACTTTAAAAATATAAAGATTTTTTTAATGAAAATATAGGTACTTATAAATATAATAATTGTTTAACTTTTATTCAGACTAAATTCAGCAACATTGTGAGAGACAATAAAAACATTTTATTAATAAATATATATTATGCAGAAATAGATTATACAAAATAAAATTATATTTTCACAAAATTAATGCCCTTTGAAATTGACTATATGTTTAAAAAACTGTCTGACAGACTCCTTATTTATAGCAAGATTTTTACAGTATTAAGCCAAGCGAACTTTTAAATATTGATGGATTATGCAGCGCATGGGTTAATGACTCATAAAGACTAATTTAGAATTGTTAGATTCATTTTTTAGTTCATTTTGTCGGAAAACAATTTCTCATTCTTTATAAACTGAAAAACTATCATTTGATGGATGGATACATCCATCAAATGATATTTTTTCAGATTTGTAAGACACGAATGATGAGATAAAGAGCAGTAATGCAAGGAGAGCACTTAATTTCTTTACAATAAAACCAGCAATATAATAAATTATGTCATTTGTGCATTCACTTAAAAATACACAATTTAAAACATCATCTGCCTCATGTTCTTCATTTATTGAAGTATCATGTTCCACCATAGATCTACACTGTGTTATTAAATTTATCACTGTTTTAAATGACACAGAGCTGGAAACAGTTAAAAAAAATTACATTTATCAATGGAATACTTTTTCCAGATGCCGTAGATTTTATTTCTGCGTTCACTAACAATTTACGATAAGTAGCACGAAACTGACTTGCAGTCAGATTATCATTGCTGCCTCCGTGAAAGCGAACTGCAGAAAAAAACAATTTTACATGATCATGGCTCACCTTGTACAATGAAAATTACAAAAGATCTGGGTACTCAAAAGAAATCATTTTTGTTACGATCGATTCAAAATTTTTGATGCACACAAGAAAACCTAGGAATCCTGTTTTTCTTCTCGAATCTAAAATAGTAATACCGTTGCGACTTTCCCTAAGTGAAAGAATATATGATTTGGCGCTGTTCAAAAACTTTAAACACAAATATGCATTTTGTTTGGAAATAGCTTTTTTGTAGCCAAATTGTTTTATGAATCTGGAATTTAAAATATCAAATAAAGTGTTTATTAGCCTCAAAAATTCAACAGTAGCTTCACTACCTCTGAATTCCTCCAAATTTAGTTTGTACAATAGTTGCAATATTCGATTGCATCAGCAACACTGGAACTAAATAACTGTGTTGCCAATTTTGCTTTCATCTTTTGTTTGGAAAGTCTTACATGTCCTGCTCTTAATTTATTTCCCAAGTGAAGTCCTTCACTATCCTGCAGTTTGTGTGATGCTTCCACAAATTTCCAGTCTATTACTTCTGAAGAGAAAAGACTTTTCTTTTCTCCAAAAGTATTTCATACAAGTTTCAACATATGTGGTGGTTCTGGGATAATTGCGATTTCTCTATTGCAATCCTCAGGATATAGAAAAGAAGTTTTCAAAGTAAGGACATCATCGAAATTGCATCCGAGTTTCTTTGGTCATTGTGAAATTGCTTGAAAGACCATCAAAAGTTAACGGCACTACATTTATATTATGTTGATATAGAAAGGATAAGCAATTTCTTAATGAATGTTTGTTTTATCTAATTATTATCTAATTATTATTTTATCTATTATTATTTAATGTTTATGTTTGGAATTTAATACATCGGATAAAGATAGCCGATAGGTATTTTAAAGTGGCTATTGATGCAAACCAAAACCAAAAACATTGGCAATATTAAATTCCAATCCCTCCACATCACCCAATTTGAAAATTTGAATAACTGAATAAGATCCCCTCTAATCCTTCTTTCTTCGATTGTATACATATTTAAAGTTCTAAGCTTCTCTCTATTATTAATTCTCGAAGTATCCTGAATAATTTTTGTTGATCTATATTGAACCCGTTCTAATAAATCAATATCCATTTTAAGATAAGGTGACCAGAATTGTACCGCATATTCTAGATGGGGCCTAACCAAACTCTTATATAGTGGTAAAATTACGTCCTTAGATTTAGATGATACATTTCTTTTAATAAATCCTAGCATTCTATTCGCCTTCTTACTGGCTGTCCCACAATGATGTCCCCATTTTAAATCCCTATTTACTGAAACGCAAAGATCACTAACAATGTCACTGGTACTAATCTCAGATCCAGGGATCTTTTTCAAACATCTATTTGTGCAATTGTAGGCCACACAAGACCGCATACTTCTGAAATAACTTTCAAATATCACAAAAATAAAAGTCAATCCAACACGTTAAACTGCTGCAAATCGGAATTCTTGGTGTTGCTAAGATGGCGGCGAGGTTACTGTGAAAGCTTCAGAAACTTCGTCCAATGATCTCTCCTATTTTACTCATACCTCCATGGTTAAAACAGGGACCTCTCTAACACTCTGTTAAAAATGAAAATAATTTTATGTCGGTTTTTTCCGAAATAATTATTCTCGCAACTAAAATCATTCACTATCATGGTACGTAAAGTACTTATACTCTCTCAATTGTCTGCTGTGATTTCTGTAGAAAGAAATGTATAAATTACCGACATTCAAATTTTAAAGTCCTAAAATAATAAATAGTGTACTGAAGATGTAAATTTAAAACTCCTCTCTATTTTTTATAAATATTTATCATAAATATAAAACTGTTCAATTTAGTTACTCTAAAAATTATTAAGACAATTCAAGTCTTTTAATAGTTTTTTTTTAAACAAATTTTTTTTTAATAATAAAAAATGTTTTTTCTTAATGTTCTTTTAATAAATTACAATTATAACTTTTTTAATGAGCTGAAACTTTGATATCGCTCACGCTATAAAAGAAACGGATCTCCAGTAGTCCAGTGGATAAAGAAGTTCAGCTGCTAATCAGCGAGGATTGCTAGATCAAGCCCGTGCGATGGACTCGACAAAGAAAAGTAAAAAAGTAGTGATCTTGCAATCGGAGGGTTACCAGATTCTCTACAAAAATACTAGAAAGTCGTCCAGAACATCCAACAAATTGTACTGGCGTGTATATGGGGCTGGTGAACGATAAATCTGATCGGAGTCCAATATCCTGACGCCTATTGAAGTTCCAGCTTCGCTACAAAATACTAGAAATGTCGTCCAGAACATCCGCAAAAATTAACGGCGTGTATACGGGACTGGTGCACGATAAATCTGATCGGGGTCCAAGGTCCCGACGTCTATTGAAGGCGTTGGGTGCCAGTTCAGGTGTTTCCTCGTCATCTGACCATGGTTCTAAAATAACGAGGTGCATGTATGAATGTGTATGTGTTCCCAGATCTTTCCTTTGAGATTGACTCCGAACCGTCACCAATAGCCCACTGTGCAGCTTTAGTGTGACGTTAATTAACCAAATCTATTGAAGTTGCGTCGGGTGCCAGCTCAGATGTTGTCCCCGTCATCTGACCATGGTTCAAAAATACGAGGCATTGTTCCCCAGTCTTTCCGGGAAACAATGGTTAGAAAGTCGTCCAGAATATCCAACAAATTATACTGGCGTGTATACGGGGCTGGTGCACGATAAATCTGATCGGGATCCAAAGTCCCGACGTTTATTGAAGACGTTGGGTGCCAGTTCAGGTGTTTCCTTGTCATTTGACCATGGTTCTAAAATAACGAGGTGTGTGTATGAATGTGTGTGAATGTGTATGTGTTCCCGGGTCTTTCCTTCGAGATTGACCCCGAACCGTCGCCAATATCCCACTGTGCAGCTCTAGTGCGACGTTAATTAACAAAACAAAACCAAACCAAACCAAACCGGGAAACAATGCCTCGTATGCCTCGGGATGCCCCCGAACCGTAGCCCATAGACCACTGTGCAGGTCTAGTGCGACGTTAATTAACCAAAACCCCCGCTCTAATATTTTATATACAATTTAAAATTTTATATCATATAAATACATAGTCTGAACAAATTTGAAAAGTGTATTCTACTTCATTATAGGTATAGGGATTGTGATAGAAGTACAAACAAATGGACAATAAGCGTCGCTAATAGGATTCAGGAGTCATAAATAATTCAACTACGTCGAACTAAAAGAAATACTTTTATTATTTTTAAGTAGTGTAAGTTTCTATTGTATATTTTCTAGAAATTTCATTTCACTTAAATAAAAAATAAAATCAATTTTACTGAGCAAATTATACATACTAATAATAAATAAAATTGTTTAACTTAAAATATTTTGTAGCATAAAATCCTTACAGTTTCACTCAATTGGTTTATCTCAAGTTAACAATTTTGAGATTTAACTTTAAAAAAAAATTCCCTTGAAACAACTTTTTTTAAAAAGATGTGAAAAATATTACACATTGATTTTTGTTCTATATGTTTTTGCTCTATTATATACCAACTTTTATTCAACAAACTCTCTAGATTAAATTTGCTATGAAGTATACAACCGCGTCCAATTGCATACGTTCTTTATTTAATCAATAATGTATTGACGTTGTACAATATTTTGCGCAGATATAAAACAGCCCGTTGTCTTTAATTATATAGAAACGTATTTTTAGAAATAAACAAAAAAAATTAAGTATATTAAGGTGTACGTATACACTTGAACATTTTTTTTTTATTTATGAATTTAAAAATATAGTTTTTTCGTGTAGGAAAACACTTTAAAAAAAGTGATGAATCATTTAAAAAAATTCTGAAAAATATAAAATACAAATTACCTAATTAGCATTTTATATGTTAATTAGCATGTTTTTTCAAACGTGATTACGCAAGTTGTAATTAATCTAGAAGCATAATTTTTGTTGGAAATTACTCGCAGTATCTTTCTTAATGTTATGACCCTCCAAAAAGATTACAGCATTTAAAGTGTTTTTTTAAATAATTTTTTACCTCGACAGTCCCTAAAAAAACACTTTTTTATTCAAATTTTCAACTTTAAAATTCTATTAAAAATTATTTTTTGAACGAATCGTTTTGATGGAGGGTCATAACATCTTACAACTAATATAAATTTAAAAGAAAACATAATTTTCTCAAAATGTTTAAGCAAACTTGAGTTATCATGTTTCGAATGAAGGACATATGTTAAAAATACAATTCTTCAGAAATCAAGTGTAAAGTTTACAAAACATATTGCCATTGCAAGCGCGGCCATAGAATAACTCTTTGTAAATAAAAAAGTTTTTGGAATATTTATTCAATCTTGGTATCATCTGAAAGATACTGAATCGGGGAATACTATAGAACCAAAAAAATATTTTGGAAATTTTGGCCGATTTTCGTTTTTTAAAGTGTGTATGTACACCTTAATGCTACCAAATATTATAAACTTTATTTAAAAACCATTTTAGGACTGTCTGTATTTTTATACACAAGTACTCGTTATTTTAATAAATCGAATTCCGTTTTAAATTTACTCAACTTTGTTGGCATAGAACAACCAATCAAAATTAAATACGCAATTCACAATAACATTACATAAACAGGTTTTAGATCCAGAAAAATTTAAATATGCATTATAATCATGACCTACCCAGTATTTGAACCTATTCACATGGTAATTCCTAATATACCTCCGTCCTAATATACTTCTTTCCTAATATATCTCCGTCGAATATCATTGCACTATGTTTAATAAAAATTGCGGTTTTAGTAAAAAATAACTAGCAATAATTTTTAGCAATTTTAAAATTTTCTTCCAAATTGAAGAAAACACGAAAAACATATTTATTCCTATCACAATCCTAAAAAACAAAATTTTATTTACAAACAAATACCTGCAAATGATACCAAATTGAAATGTCAAACGAAATTTCGACCGTCCTTCAATCGCCAAATAAATGCCGCGAAGTCGCCAAGCAATACTTTTAGGACACACCGAGTCCCTTTCCGAAGCAACAGGCAGACAGGAACAGAGCAGCTTTCTCTCAACAGCTAAGTTTAGACGCCGTCCCGAAACAGTTAAACTGTCATCCCAGGTGAAATCTGTTCTGAAGTCTGAGTGTCTATGTTTGTAAGTATGTTTCTTGACTGTCATCATTTCTTTAGATGGAATTTTACTGTCAATTTTTCTCAACTTATGTTATTTACAATTGATGAAAAGTTTATATATGTTCCAAAAGAGCGTCTAAAAAAATATTTATAAAACCTATTTTCCTCATATGAATGACTATTGATTTAAAATGTCTAATTTATTTATTTTTTTAAAAACAATAAGTGTACAATTTATGTATTAAATTTAAAAATGTGTTTTTACTTATGAATTTGTATACCTTTTTTATATGAGTATTTGAAAGTATAATTCTATACATTTAACTTTATGATAAATTGCTTAAAAACTTTTCTATAAAATTAGCTTATTTTGTTTATCAATGTCGTTTTCTAACAACGTTATTTTAATTATCTTTTTGTTTAATAGTATGCTAACATATGAAACAAACAAAATAAAAATAGTTTTTTTATAAGAGATACATATTTTTTCTCATAATTGTTGGTATACCATTTATATTTCTCATAAGTGCTAGTATACGACTTGCAAATATTCCTTGAGGATATAAAGTGTCAACAATATGCTTCTCCTTTAGAAAAGTCTATAAAGTTAACTTTTGTACTCATATGTTTCGTCTAAATGTGTCCCTTAAAAATTCCACCCCTAAAAATTCCATTGTCTAAAAATATTTATAAGGAAGCGACAAAACTTGTTTCATTATTAGTTTCGGTTTTTAAAAAAATTCTAGAAGAGTTTACGAAAATAAGTTAATTAAATAGTGTAATAAACAGAAGTACCCTTTTTTTTAAATATATTACTCTCAAATTTTAATGGTAATTAATATATTATGGGTGATAGATTAATTGTGAAAATAAATCAACTTCCAAAAAATCGCAAAAATGTGTTTTTATTTAATTAAAAATAATATTTCAAAAATGAAAATTTTATTATTTCAAAAATAAAAAAGTTATTATTTCAAAAATGAAAATTTTATTATTTCAAAAATGAAAATTTTATTATTTCAAAAATGAAAATTTTATTATTTCAAAAATAAAAATATAATTATTTCAAAAATGAAAAAATTATTATTTTAAAACATAATGATGATTGATTTGTTTTTATTGAAATCTACATACCCTTTACTGTTTGGAAGAAATATAGAATATTTAAATTTCCCCAGAAAATCCTTATTATCCGATTTTAGAGGAGAAGTTAGGAGATTTAACAATATTTTCTACAATGAGATTTAATTTTTTTTTTATTATTTTATTCAACAACGCGACAATAATTTAACTGTTAAAAGATTAAAAAAAATAAGTTTCGACTGCTTAAAATCTTTAGTAAAGAATAAAATTATTAATAAGTTCCAATTATCACCGTATCTTTCCTTAAAAAAATACTTAACAAAGCTGCTAACCACTGTCTCCCACGTGTTAAAGTGAAAAATTAAAATGCATTAGTGTAAAATCATTCGGGTTTTGAGGTTTAAACAATAAATTTTATCTTTAACATAGCTAAATGATTATAAATTTCACAGACGTCAGAGAATATGGAGTCCAATTCATTTATATTAATTTAAGAGATTACATTGAGATTTTTAAAAAATCTTAAAAAATTATAACTAAACAATAATTTTAAGGGAAAGTTCTTCATCGAAACATTGCGTTAATAATATTAAAATTGAAGTCTTGATTTTTGTCTTGATTTTAATACATATGTATTGATTTTAATACATATGTATTGATTTTAATACATACGTATTTATTTTAATACATATGTATTGATTTTAATACATATGTATTGATTTTAATACATATGTATTGATTTTAATACATATGTATTGATTTTAATACATATGTATTGATTTTAATACATATGTATTGTATTGATTTTAATACATATGTATTGTATTGATTTTAATACATATGTATTGTATTGATTTTAATACATATGTATTGTATTGATTTTAATACATATGTATTGTATTGATTTTAATACATATGTATTGTATTGATTTTAATACATATGTATTGTATTGATTTTAATACATATGTATTGTATTGATTTTAATACATATGTATTGTATTGATTTTAATACATATGTATTGATTTTAATACATAGGTTTTGATTTTAATACATATGTATTGATTTTAATACATATGTTTTGATTTTAATACATATGTATTGATTTTAATACATATGTATTGATTTTAATACATATGTATTGATTTTAATACATATGTATTGATTTTAATACATATGTATTGATTTTAATACATATGTATTGATTTTAATACATATGTATTGTATTGATTTTAATACATATGTATTGATTTTAATACATATGTTTTGATTTTAATACATATGTATTAAAATCAATACATATGTATTAAAATCAATACATATGTATTAAAATCAAAACATATGTATTAAAATCAATACATATGTATTAAAATCAATACAATACATATGTATTAAAATCAATACATATGTATTGATTTTAATACATATGTATTGATTTTAATACATATGTATTGATTTTAATACATATGTATTGTATTGATTTTAATACATATGTATTGATTTTAATACATATGTTTTGATTTTAATACATATGTATTGATTTTAATACATATGTATTGATTTTAATACATATGTATTGATTTTAATACATATGTATTGATTTTAATACATATGTATGCTCATTCAAAACACATTATCTAACGTCTAATAAGCATAGAGATAAGTTCAATCTTCTGCTTTTGAGATGTTACTCTTCAGAGGATCCTTATCAGTAATACCCGGAAAGTATTTCAGAATTCACATCTTCCATAACGATATAACCGACCACATCCCCCTGATAACATCCCATCCCACATCGCCCCATCCTGATAAGATATTTCGCTCCATACCTTTGAACCATCACCGAATTACACCCCCATGTGGCTCTGAGTTCCCTCGTTCGAAAATCCCTTAAGACTTAACATTCTATCTACTTAATGCTGGCCAGTTAACTCAAGATACAAACCATTAGGAGAAAATATCGAATCACGAATGTTAAATTGATACGTGTACATAAGTCTGTTTTATGTTATAAAAGAGTATGGTTAATATTTGTTTTGAGATACAAAAGATGTTTATTTCAATGTAATATTAGGTTTAGGAACTTATCGTTATCTTAAAATTATTCATATTTTTATGAATCCATTAACTTTAAACAAATTTTTCGAACAAGTTGCTCACGTTAGTTTAAATCTTATGGTTGTGTATTATCAACTAATAGATGCGAATAAAATTTAAATTGTATTAAACATGACACTTATTTGTAACAGATATTTCGATTAATTGAAAACTTTATTACTTACACACTGTTAAAAATAGATATTCAAAAATAAGTCAAATGTACTCAATCAATTTTGACTACATTTGATTCTTATCATGACTCCGAATACAAAAGTTTCAATTCTTAAAAAGACATGTACTCAAAAATGAGTAATAAAAGTAGATGCTAGCCTACATAGGCTGACTTTATAAATCACATTCAATAAATATTGACAATTACAACCAAGACTTACCGGGAATCGAACTCAGATAACATGCACCGCAGTCCAGGGACTTATTCGTTACTACCAGGGCGACGTGAAATAGTTACAAACAGAAAAAATGTTAAAAAGCTGTGCTGGGAAGCAAGATAATTGAGTTGTAATAACTCAGTTTCCAATTAAGCAATGGATAATGTGGAAAACCATCTTCTGAATAACTATTTTAAGTTTGCGATGTCACTTTGTTAAGATGGCTTGAACAAAAGCTGAGATTAGCAATATTAAACCACACTGCTCTTCTTCGAAAAAATACGGTTACTTAACTTTCAGTACGTCATCGCTCATTCACGATGCAATTGGACTCAAAGAAAAACGAGTAGCTTCAGGTACTCATTTTTAATTACCTTTTTTTTACAATGCAGTATTATTAGAAACCATCATCAGGGATTCTAGGAAATCCCTTTTTGGTTGGTGTTGTATGTCATACATTCATTATTTTCTTTCCCCTACTGTCTTCTGAATGCACACAATGAACAGAATAGAACATACGAAGGAATAGAAGGATAGAACAGATAGATACTTACGATCCATACAATTATAATTCAGGATAGAACATTCAAAAAAAAATTATTAAGAAATTTTTTATTCTTAAAAATGCATGTAACAGAAGTTTGGGGGGAAATATCAAACTACGAAAAATTTTATATATTTAAAAGAAAAATGGATCCAACAATGGTTGTGTTCTTTGGTTACTGAAAAGTATGCCTCAATCTATAGAGTATTGAGTCTTATACCTGAAAAAGGTTTTTTCAATTCTTCTAGTAAAAAACAAAATCACAATGCACATTTTTTTAAGTAAATACTTCTAAAACTTCCCAGCAAAAAAGTCAGATCATAAATATTTCATCAAAATTGTGAAATTGCAGGTTTTATGCACTGAAAACTGCAGGTTTTTTTTATTGAAATATATATTAAATTAAAGGTTTTTGTTTCAATCTCCTTCAATAAACCTTTAAAAACACTTTTTCAAAAAAACTGTAAAAAAACAACTTTAATTTTAAAACATTGAAATCGATGAAGAGAAAATGCGGAGTTTATAAAGGTTTTATGCAGGAAAATTAAAAACTACAAAAAACTGCAGATTTTTGTTTCAATATCCTTTATAAAATTTTAAATTAAAACTTCACCCAGCAAAAAAAGTCAGCATAAAACCTTCATCAAAATTTTGAAATTAAAGGTTTTTATGCAGGAAAATTGCAGTTTTTTTGAAAATCTATAAAATTAAAGGTTTTTGTTTCAATGTCCTTCATAAAAACTGTAAAAAACCTTCATTAAAACCCTCATTAAACCTTCAATTTTTAATCATTAAGGGAAAATGCATATATTTCAAAGGTTTTATGCAGGCAAATTAAAAACTTAAAAAAATCTGTAGTTTTTTGTTTCAATATCCTTTATAAAACCTTCAAATAACCTTCAATTTGACAATTTTGATGAAGGTTTCAAGCTGACTTTTTTTGCTTGGCAATTTCGCAATTTTGATGAAGTTTTTATGCTGACTTTTTTTTTGGGGGGGGGGGGTAAAAATTGCAATCCTTAATAATTTCATCCCATTACACAGTTTCTCATAACTATTAATAGACATTTAGAAAATTTTATGCTTTTTAAGGAAATTACGTATGCAGAATAATCTTCAGCAAAACTTATTTTTAAACAATTGAAAAAATTTTCTATAATACAATGTAAAATAAAACGTTGCTACCGTTTCAAATCAGTATAAATAAATTATAAATCATCATACTGCTTTTTTCACGAAATTAAAAACACATATATTTTTAATATATACTATCCATCTAATTTGAATTAAATGCTTTTTCCCATTTCAAAATAAAAAATAATATTAAAATACATTATTTTTAATCAAACAACCCTTCGTTATTTAAATATTTTAAAAACATTTATACTTGTAAATATATATGTGAATTTATGCTATATGTTTTTATGATATAATTTGCGAGTCTTGAGAAAAGTGCACATATTTATCTTATGAGACAAGCCGTATTTATTACTTTTATAAATTATTGCATTTGGGTATAAAAACCTTTTTGCTTCAGGCAAACATTGATTTTCTTGTGAATAAAATTCAATGTTTGCCAAAAGAAAAAATAGGAATTTCGTGAATTTAAACTTCGGTTGAATTTAAAAATATATATATATCGTAAATAAATATTTTATCAAATAATTATGAAATAATAAAAAAAAATATTGTCTTACATTTATTTAGTAAAACACATTAAGAAATATGTGCACATAAAGATATATACTTATATCATGTCTTTGAAAATAAAGTTTCACGCCATCTTTTTAAAAAAAAATTAAATATATAAAAAATTGCTTAAAAATAATAACACAAAAACGTATATTTTATTCACACATAATCAAATTTCCTCTTTTGAATCTACTTTGAATAAAAGTTAATGTTTAAAAAAATAATTATTCCTATTTAAAAAATTATGTTAAATAAAAGTGTGCATCACAAAGTAAAGTGAATTAGCATATATAGCAGGTAAAACTAAATATCTACCAAACTCTTTTTATGTGTTAAACACGAGATACGGCACAAAAAATATTTCTTGTAAGAAAGTTCCGTGACCTAAAAAATAAAGTTTAACATAAAACAAGGGGAAAAATTATATATAAAACCAATCAAGTGTGAAACTATTCTCAAATACTGACTCTTCTGAACCAGTTCTACAGAATTGAGACAGTTATTATATATTTCCATTGATTTATTTAAGACAGTAACGTATATTAATAATTAATTTTGTTAAAATTACATAGATTTAATTTCTTTTTGCCTATTGTACGATACAAAGGTGGAATATAATTTTATTTAAGACTAACCTGGTTCTGTTTTTTATCCACTAGATGTACCAGACTTCATTCATTCTCTTTGTTGTTGTTTTTTTAATTCAGAACCACATAATTTTAAAAATACGTTCAAATATCACGGAAAAGCAAACCACGTCAGTTAATTTGATGATTACGCCATTTATAAGCAAGAAATTGCAAGAATATATAATTAAAAAATAATTGCCCATTCTGTAGTTATTGTTTAGGGTAGACCGGGGCAAGTTTGGTACAGGGGTATGTTTACACAATGCTCATAGCTCATATACTGTTGTTCAGAATGCTCATAGCTCATATACTGTTGTTCAGAATGCTCATAGCTCATATACTGTTGTTCAGAATGCTCATAGCTCATATACTGTTGTCCAGAATGCTCATAGCTCATATACTGTTGTCCAGAATGCTCAATATATTGGGTCGGAAGAAATATCACGACTGCCATTAGCGCTCACAACAGTTTGGAGTCAGTTGTGTGCGTGGTAAATGATTTTTAAAAAAAATCTGTTTTTTCGTTAGGTGAGTAAATTTTTACACTAACGTATTAGCCTTAACAGAACATGTAATTTTAAATCTTCATTAGCCATTATGGCGTATCCTACCTGACTGTTCATTTATGGTTATTTTAATGTATTACACTAATTTTTTACCTCAAAAATGAAACTTGAAGGTTCAGTCAGTGCCGTTACACAAATTATATTTTGGGGAGGGGGGGGGGGGTGAAACAAGAAATTTCCCAACTGAACGATTCGAAATTCCCAACTCAACAGTGCTGAAAATTCCCAGTTACAACTTATCGACATTTTAATCTTTTTTAATATATATTTTAGGTAATATTAAACATCTCTCTCACAAGTATTGATTTATTTGTTGCACCCATATTTCAATACAGTGTCCGTTCTGAGGTTTAATTTAAATGTAATCTTACTTATTGGGCAATTTCTAACCTTCCCTATATTTCATTTGTTAATAATATTAATTTTCTTCATGCATAAATTTTCCCAACTCGGGGTTTGTTTTAAGAAGTAGAAATTCCCAACTTTCAGAGTTTCCAGATTTTTGGGGGAGGGTCAACCCCCCCCCCCTGCGGTACGACGGGCCTGGGTTCAGTTATAACGAAAACGTGACAAAGGGCAAGTTTATACAGTGTGTGTGCGGCCACTTGAAAAAGCAGGACCTGGAAAGCGAAGTAAGGAAAGTATAAAAAATAGACAGTTTTCTATTCTTACAGACACGCTTGTAAGAATTGCTTTGTAAGAAGAACAAGATAAGCAAAAAAATATAAAATTAATCCAACCCCTCGTAACATAAAAAAGACGACAAATCCCTCAAGAAAATTATTTGATCATGAAAAAGCAGGAGCCACAAAAAAAGTAAAAGATAGCAATAACCGTGGCCTTAAATCAAATGTAGGAACTTATATAATGTAGAAACATATAACTGAAAATCAATAAAAAATTGATTTTATAATGCGGCGATAAAACTGTGTATTTACTGTTTGGGATCATATCAAAAGTCCTGGAAAATAATAGATACAGTGTAAGAAGGGATCATTTTATGGTTGTATTACGGGTGATTAAATATTTTTTGTTTGCAAAAATTGTGAGAACAAATTTCAAACTCAGGTGGACTCATAGTTATGTACTTTTTGCAATAAACTGAAAGTAATTTTGATAAATACTTGTTTTTATTTACAATAAGCCTTTTATTTCACAGTTTTAGGGGGGTGTAAATGTGCCCAATGTATTGTGTAATGCAGGCACCGTCACGGGGGTGGGGGTGGGGGAGTTTACTCGGGTGACGTCACGGCACAAAAACATAGTTAATTGTAATAAAATAATCATTTAAGGTACATTACAGGCACCGCATTGTAGCCTAAAGTTCAAGTAATGAATTAGTATTAAAAACAAGAAAAATACTGCAATAATATCTAAAAATATAATAATAACATTAAAAAAAGCGTGTAAACCTGCTCCCGTCTACCTTATACATAGGAGAGAAAGTGTTTTTAATCCTCCCAGAGTTTTAAAAAGTATTCTTAATCTTTTATTGATTTTAACTAAATGAACTATTTAAACTTTTAACTAATTTTTTTTAATTTAATATTTTTTTTAATTAATTGCTTCCTTTATTTATTAAATTTAAAATTTTATTTAATTATGTACAAATGACCTGAAACGAATTATACATTCTTAAAAAGTAATTACAAATATTTTCTCTTTATTTAAACTTATATCCAAACTGGATCCTCAGAAGAAAAAAGGAGAAAAAACGGATACTTTTCCCAAAGGACAAAGTATTTCTAAGCGCAAATTCAAATTAATTAAGTAAAATAATGTGCATCATCAGATCAATGTGATATAAAAAACAGCTCAAGTAAAAGTGAAAAATAAAAGAACATTTAAAGATAATTGCATAGGCTTATTAAATCCAATTCAATTATTTTTAATTTTAACTTTTCGAAGTATGAATTAATCTCTTACAATAAATTGTATAGATAAACCCATGGGAAATCATCGAGGTTATTCTAAGAAATCCGAAAGTTGTAAAAAAAAGCATTTAAGTTAATTATAAAAGTATGTCAAAAAAAGAAAAAATCGCACAGATTAAATATCAAAAATCCGTAATTAAAATACAGTTTATTGAAATAACTTGTTGGTATTAGAAAAAAATATTTACAGCTCGTGTTTACCAGTTGAAAATTTGAAAATTTTCTTATATCATTTCAGAAATAATTTGTAGTTTCAGAAACAAACAATTTTTGACAAACAATTTAAACACCATTATTTTTCATGTTATTTTTTTTAAATCAAAGTTATATTTTCACATATTCCCAAAAAAACAAAAAATGAAACAACTTATTTTTGTCTAAATTGTTAAAAAAAATTAAACAGTAAATTACTGCAACACTATTTTTTTTAATTTCTGAAATTTCTAAAAATAGTTTCTACTTCAAGTAAAAAAATTAATTACTTCCTTTATTTATTACAAATTTTATTTAATTATGTTCAAAAGACCTGAAACAAATTATAGATCCTTAAAAAGTAATTAAAAATATGTTATCTTTATTCAAACTTATATCCAAAACTGAACCCTCAGAAGAAGAATACGTTCCCAAAGGACAAAGAATTTCTAAGCGCAAATTCAAATTAATTAAGTAAAATAATGTGCATCATAAGATCAATGTGATATAAAAAAGAGCTCAAGTAAAATTGAAAGATAAAAGAACATCATTTCAAGGTAATTAAATAGGCTTATTAGATCCAATACACTTATTTTTAATTTTAACTTTTAAAGTATGAATTATTCCGTTATAATAAATTGTATAGCTAAACCCGTGGGAAATCATAGAGATTATTCTAAGAAATCCGAAAGTTGTAAAACAAAACATTTTAATTAATTATAAAAGTCTGTCAAAAATAGAAAAAATCGCACAGATTAAATATTAAAAATCTTTAAATAAAATACAGTTTATTGAAATAACTTGTTGATATTAGAAAAAATCTTTACAGCTCGTGTTTGCTAGTTCAAGGTATTTATCTTACATCCTTCGACAATTTTCTTATATCAGAAATAATTTGTATTTTCAGAATGCTTTGACAAACAATTTAAACACCATTATTTTTCATGGTTTTTTTTTTTTAAATCAAAGTTATATTTTCACATATTCCCAAAAAAACAAAAGTTCAAACAACTTATTTTTTGTCTAAACTGTTAAAAAAAAAATTAAACAGTAAATTACTGCAACACTATTTTTTTTTCTGAAATTTCTAAAAATAGTTTCTACTTCAAGTAAAACAATTATTTTTAAAAAAAACTTAAAATTGGAGTATATATGAATTCACATTTTCTTTATAACCTAATTTTCTTGATTATTACCGCTAGAACACAATTCATAGTACCAAGGATCACAATTAGCCACTCCCATAGGAGCATAATTTAAAAGAACAGAAATAACATTTAATAATACCTATAGAAAGAATAATTTTTTGAGTAACCTTCCATTCCAATAGCTTAGTTTTTTATGAAACTACTGTGTCGATTTGTCTCAAAATCAGTGTTTAAATATTTTTCGTTTGACCTTGAATGTGGTATTGGTGAAGAATTAGATTCAAATATAAAAAAGGTTACTTACATTAGTATAAAATCCTTATTCTATCTTTATAATTTCTTGAGATTTCCATAAGCAATTTCTAGTGGATTTCACTTTTATCGGTCTACAGCACCGAAAAAATAAACTCAACTAAATCAATGATGCTTATTAAAATTACTCATTAACAACTAATGACAGAAATTGACTAATTACTTTTTAAAAAATAAATTCCAGAACAAGGAATTTTATCAACTCATAGGATAACAAAATTATTATTTTTAGCCACTCTTTTGTTATTAATATTATATCCAACATTGTATTGAACTCTCCCCTACGTAGCACAGAGACTTTGAAACCCTTCTTCCCTACCGTCTACGTGGTGTTCAAGGCGTCCTTTTATTGCGTCTATAAAAAAACCCAAATGTGCAACAAATTCTCTTACGTCGTGTGCTGCAAACTGGTTCACTTTTCAATTCAAATACCTCTAAATTTCGTTGCAAGAAAAGTCTTTTTGGTTGCACACACGCGTTTGTCTATCTTTTACTTAGAATGTGAATAAAACAGACGCCAATTACACACAATTTGATGGTAATTGATTCCCCGAAGAGATAAATTTCGCTTTTAATAAATTATAATATAATAATTGAGGGGTTTACTGTTAAAAGGAGGTAGCTCCAATTATTCAAGTTTGCAGAAATCCGTAAAAAACGTTTGAAAATTCAAAATTCCAAGTTGTGTGAAGATATTCTTTTTGATCAATCTTCTTAATTGTTCCTGACAGTATTTTCACTCAAAAATATATCTTACAGATGATGTGGCACATGTTGGATTGTTGGAGCTACCTGTTTCTTGCAACCAAATAGATGCTCTGTCTACCTCTATGAAAAATATTTCACAAAAAAATACAATTTATTATAATATTATTTTATTTAAAGAAAACTTCAATTATATCATATAACTTGGCTCTTTAAAAACAAAAAATTACATTTTTAATCATCACACTCCCCCTCTGTAACGTCTGGCTCATCTGTTGCGTTGTCATGCATTGAGTAACACGAGAACTAACGATTGGAGCTACATATTTCTGGTACCAAACGAACAAGTTTTTTTAACCACAAAATAGTACACGTAACTCCAAATTCCCCTAGGTGGAGATGCATCCTTTTTGCAGCAAACCCTGCAATTGAGTAATTATGTCAATATATTTAATGATTTTGAAATTCGACAACCTATATATTAATTATCGTATTAAAAATTATATTTGCCAATAAGATTCGAGTTTGGCTATTATGCTATGTTAACGTATATGCAACTGATTTATTTTAAATAATATCTGATTACAAATGAATTCCATTATAAGTAGCTTATCATTGCAAAAGTAATTAATAAAAGATAAGCAGATAATTGAATGTTAAAATTAGTAATTATAAAAATAATTTTAATTCTCTAATAACTGCATTACATGCTTAACTTCATTTAATAATCATAGTTTATTAATAAACTACCTAATCCCCATGCTTTGTGTCTATTTATAAAGGATTAATTATATATATCTCTGAAACAAAACAAACCCCAGCATGCGTGATAGCCATTATTGGGCTAGCTTTGACTTATATTTAATGTTTATGGTCATTAAAGTCAAGTTGAAAAGGTATTCATTTGGAAACTAAAGTTCAATGTAATAGAAAGTGGGAATTCAATTTAGATTATCAGTTTCTCGCTGCCAAACTTTGTAGGAATGTGCAGAAAGAGTAATTATTTGTCGGCATCTTTGTAATTGCTGAACAATAGTGTTGAGAAATTAACCGGCTTTTCCATACAGTGATTACTTGCTAACAGAAAACAATTCATTTAAATAACCTATGAAAAGAGTAACGGTTATAAGGTATTCACATTACCTACGATATTGCTTTATAAAAAGCAATTATTTAGAGTTTCTTATAAAGAAGAATAAAACTTAATCCTCTTTATATTTTTTAATTTATTTATTCTCTTCGATTGTGTGAGATTTATTCCAGTTATTTCATCTGATAATTGGAACTGTTGTATATTTAATTGCTGAGTGGAGGAAGTAAGAATAAAAAATAATAATGGAAATTTTAAAAGTTTAACTCCTTCCGAATTTTTCAATCTTGTTATTTATTTCGGATAGTGAAAAATATCTAATCTTATTTTATGATGCTAACAATATTAGATTTTTATTTCCTTTCGAAATAAATTCGTCGTATATTATTTATGATTTAAACTTAGCTCTTTTATATACAGTTTAAGAAATATCCCTGTTTTAAGCATGTTTTGAATAAAACTAATTTATGTAGCTATATTTTATCTTAAAATTTTACTACTATTAATTTTTATCTCAATCATTTAGTATAAGATAAATAAAAATAAAATCCCACACACTTAAATATGCCCTTAGATATACAAAAAAGAAGGAAAAATCATTTTAAAATAAATGTGTATTTTTGTTACTTGGAAACAAGGGTGCCCATCTCCCCCCCCCCCCCCCCCAAAAAATCTCTACCCCCTCAAATTTAAAGCATATAACTTTATTAGAATCTAAAAAATACAACCAAAGGGTGCTTAAAGCCAGGTTCGTATATATGGTCGGAGAATCGGATAACATAATTTTGTCGAATAAAATTGTTGTAATTTCAGAAATTTATGTTATTGTTAAAACAGGCGTTGAAATTCATAATAAATTCCATAGAACTTGTTATCGTCTGTCCGCTAAGAATCGATCGATTTCGGTTCAAGAACCGCAGCTTTGTTATGGTCTAAAAATCTGGTGTTTTTTTACAAAATGTCATCGATTTGTCTAAGGTGTTGCTTTCAATTCCAACATAAATATAATTTTCAAATGGACATTTTAAAAATTTTAAATCCCGATTTTAGAATTCAATTTTGTAAACACCTAAAAATAGTTACAGTAGAAATGTTGACGGTAATCTCTGATTGTTCAATTTCAGAAAAACCCTTGCAATCGCTCCATTTAGACTAAAATAACTAAAATATTTTATTTTATTACATGTGTCAGTGATATATGCAAAATCACTCTAATTTGCAGAAACACATGATGTAAATCGGTTTTACCCTAAATGCTCAGAAACAATTGCCTCTTACTTGTCAGCCAAATGCTACTGAAAATGCTTAAATACTTTATATAATTAATATAATTATATAAGAAAGAAAAGCTTTCTGACTGAAATATAAAAAACAGCTTTTTTTAAACACATCATGACATATAAGAAATAAAACTGATGTTATTTGCGCGCGTTAGATAAAGACTGTTCTACGAGTGTTGTGTAAACCACATAGTTTGTATTCCCAAATCACAGGGCCATCTACAAAAGCTAAGGCGCTATAATAATGTCCCCATTCTACACGGACGTTATTTACGCACGTTAGGTTTTGCAGATCGATTGGTCCACCACGTGGTTTGAATGCACCAATCAGAGGCTTCTGAAAAATACAACGCGGCGTAAATAGCATTCGTGTAGAATGGACCTTAGAAGATCTGTTTTTTTACTGGTTAAGTATACTTTCCCTTACCTAATGGTATAAACAAACTGTTATATATAAAACACAGTTACACATATGGTCACATAGAAATATTTATGAAAAAGTGGGAAAATCCATGTCCTAACGGTTAGAGATGTCACCATGAACTAAAGTACAGATTATAAGTAATGAATAAACTTGTGAAAGTTTTATTTAAAAAAACATCTATTAAACCCCAACAAAATAGACAGAAACACAAAGATAGAAAAAAATTCTCGACGAAATTCATGTAAAATACTGAACGTTATTGGTTTTGTTTAAAATCACTCGTGACATTCTATTCTTATGTTTGGCTATTTTAAATATGACTATCAAATGCAAAAACTTTATTTTATCGAATTTTAAGAAATCTTTTAAAATTAAAACTTTAATTTGAAAATGCCGTATAATATTTATCCACTGACCAGTACAGTTTATAAAACTCGGAAAATACTTTGCATTTAGTTTTTGTTTTCTTTACAATTTAAATTCGTCCTTGCTGACTAAAATATATTATCCGTTCTTTTATTGAAACACAATTGATATTATTTAAACCGATTCGACGCCAAGACGAAATACAATATAACACCACCTACGCTCAATGGCGGCAATTGGGTTCTAATAATGGGCGGGGAAGGACAAGATAAAAAGAAAACAAGAAGTTCCTGCAAGTGGGATAGGACTGCTAAAAAAAATTTGACAACTCTTACTATTATTTGAAAGAAAGTTATTGGATTGCACATTTGTATTTACTCACTATATTGTGTTATTTGAAGTATAACAACTTAAAATACACAATAAAAAACTTTTAATAAAATAATTTTAAGAAATTATAAGGCTACATACAATAAAGCTGATTTGAGACAAAGTTACAAGCTTTCTTTTTTTTTGTTAAAATAGTGATAAATGCCTTGGCTTTCTTCTAGAAAATACTTCAACACAATCATCGAGATTTAACTTCGGTTTTTCTATAGCTGTTAGCGTAAATGCGGCAAACTATCTTGTTTTGTAAAATCACTCTTCTGAGAACAATAAAAGATATTTCTGCTGAAGCAGTAAATACTATGTTTGTTAAAAACAATTTCAAAAGTTTTAAAAGCTTGGGCTAGTTTTTTCTTTACTAAAAATGATAAATTCTTTTTGATACGCATTTCATTTTGGTTTTAAAAGGCAAAATAAAGCACCACAACTTTCAGAAATACTAAACAAAAAGGCCTCAAAAACTAAAGTCCAATTTTTAGAAGTATAAAAAGTAGGAACTGTTACAAAACACCTTTTCATTTTACCTTTTATTTTTAAAATTTCCCGCCCTAAACATTAAAAGAACACATTAAAGAGTATTTTAGTTTACCTAGCTATTATAGTTCGTACTCTACTTCTAAACTAAAAGACTTAAAGACCTCTATATTCTATATGACACCAACGAGAAATTTCAAAAAGTCTGTTGGACTTGAAATTAATCAAAGTAAATTTTTAAAAAAGAACGAGATCAAAACAAAAAATTAACAATGTGTAATATAATATTCAATTTTTTTTTAATATTACCCCATGACCTAAAATCCCCCACCTTATCCTATTCGCTTTTTATTTCAGAAAATAAATTATATAAGTTATAAAAATATCAATAAAACGAAAATAATACAAAGAAAGGTAAACCTCTATTGCGTGAAGGATTTTTTTTTTCCTTTTATAAATACAAATTTTCTCAATTTATTGAACAAATATTTAACTTTAATTTTTTTCTAACAATTAAGATTTTCTATCTTTATACTAAAGGCAATGTTCGCAGTTGAATATTTTTGACACATTAATTTCAGGAAAGTTTAAGTAAAAAGTATTGTGCTAATATTTTCAATTGGTTCATGTAATACTTTTTATGTATTTTTATTTATATTTAACTTAATTTATATTTACTACTTGAAAACTCCAAATTTTACGTTCAGTAATGAGGAAGTGTAAATATTGTATTATAAAATATTTGAAATATCTCTAAAGGTGTATTTATTATAAAAAAAATAACTTTCAAATAGGAATATAAGATGCTAATCTATATTTTGAGATTTTTCATTAAAAGAATTACACAATTTTTTTGTAATTAAAGTAATAAAAATTAAACTACTAATTTTTTAAGCAGCAATCTTTTACTTTATTTATTATATAATTTTTTTATTTTATTATTTTTCGTACTATAAACAGCTTTTAACTTACTGGTATTATAAGTACAGAATTTTTTATTTCTTGTTTTATTCAGTCTGAAATGAATCTTGCAAAATATATTAGGTTTGTGCAGTATATTTCACACAATTTATGTGTTTTATATTTAAAATATATAATCGTATCTTAAAATTTTATTTACTAAAACTGCTTAGATAAAATTTATGCTCCAAACCATTAAAAAAATTTTATTAAAATACCAATAGAATTTTTTAGTAATACTAATAGATTACTTTGAATTAAAAATTGACATGTATTTCATATCGGTTTGTAAAAAATTCTACTAAAACAAATTTAGTCTTCTTGCTATTAATGAAGAAAATCGGCTTAATTTTTAAGAAGAGATTAATTATTTTTATTTAAATTCCAATAAGCATCTATTCGTTTAGCATAATTTTTCAAATATTTCATTAATATGTTTAAAATTTACCTCATTACTTAATAAAATATATATATAATTACATTTCGAATAAAAATTAAATTACGCAATACATACTATTACTAACGCTTTCTTCTATGATTCGCAATAAATGTTAACTATTATAAATTAAATAACGTCAAATTGGTGAACCAATCTATAGTGAAAATAAAATATTATTAAACAACTTCACACGTAGTGATAAATAATGTATTATTAAATAAAATTTGAAGTCAAAAATAACTTTTAAAAAACCAAATTATTTTCCATTTATTCTTATACGTGTTGAAAAATGAATAGATGCATACAGTAATTAAGAGGAGGAACGGCGAAGGTCCCCTTGAATCCTAAAATTCAGATGCAAAGGTATTATTTCGCATTTAGTTTTCAGATTGACATATTTAAATATGCGCAAGAAAATTACAATAATATTTTATAAGAAAATAATAACATAGAATTATTTCGCATTTAGTTTTCAGATTAACATATTTAAATATGCGCAAGAAAATTATAATAATATTTTATAAGAAAATAATAACATAGTATTATTTCGCATTTAGTTTTCAGATTGGCATATTTAAATATGCGCAAGTAAATTACCATAATATTTTATAAGACAATAATAACATAGTATTATTTCGCATTTAGTTTTCAGATTGGCATATTTAAATATGCACAAGAAAATTACAATAATATTTTATAAGAAAATAATAACATAGAATTATTTCGCATTTAGTTTTCAGATTGGCATATTTAAATATGCGCAAAAAAATTACAATAATATTTTATAAGAAAATAATAACATAGTATTATTTCGTATTTAGTTTTCAGATTGGCATATTTAAATATGCGCAAGAAAATTACAATAATATTTTATAAGAAAATAATAACATATTATGTAAAAAATCCAAAGATTGTCTATATCTTATTATAGTCTTACTAAAGTCTATATGAGTCGCCCAATTCCAAAAAGCATGTTGTTCACTTTGTAAATCTTACGGTAAATCATATTTTCTTGCATTCAATTATATTTTTACTCCTGTAATTAAACAATTACACATTAAAAAACATACTTTGTTTAATTCCAAGTGTAGAAATAAAATTTAACACGAAAACAACTTGATTTACCGTAAGTTTTCCAAAGTGTACAGGAGAAGTTTTAGAATTGGTCAACTTATATAAGTTCATCAAATTAAAAAAATGTAATCAATCACATGAACTACGCAAGTTATAATGGCTGCATTTGTAGACTTTTTAACAATATTGTTCATTGTACCAGTAATTATTCTGATTATTAATATATTATATACATTATTGCATATAAATTTTATTATTACATTCATTCATTCTTATAACCATATGTAGTTATTACTATAAGTAGCTAGGGATTTTCCAGAATGTTTGAATTCCAGTTAGAGCTCAGCGATTCCTGAGAAGATGATTGAAATATTAGTTCAAGGATTTATATCATTTAACAAAATAAAAGAAACTTTTATTAAGCCTCTTTGCTCAAAAAAATCCTACTATTCCGAATGAAACTTCCTGATATTTTTGAGTGGCACTTTAAAAAGGAGAAGTTGGATGGGGTAAATTTGGGAGTATTCAATTTCAATGGATACGTTCAACCAATTTCCGTCCCTCACTAAAGTTTCTTTCCGCCGAAAATCAAATATAATAAACAAATAAAAATAACTTGAAAAATTCCATGGAAAATATGAATTTAAATCTAACAAAAAAGTCAGTGACTTAAAGTGAAAATAAAATATTTTATGGAAATGTTGTGTTCTATTTTTGTGATTTTCCTGAACGTGTATAGGGTGCGATGAAAATCCTTTGCGACGTACTTAAAGCTCTTTCCGCTTAAAGCACTATATGGATGCTGTCAAGGAAACTGTTATAAGATTGTTTGAAACGAGAAAAATGTTTTCTGGTTTTCTTGAAAGCTTTAAGAAATATTCGACTGCTGCTCGTTTATCCCCTCAAAAAAGCAGTTCCAACAATGATAGTAAATCATTGTTTGACAAGTATAAGTCAAGTTAAATTTATTTAGTTGCTTTTTATCTTCTTATAGCTGTGTAGCTTTTTACAGCTGTTAAATTTATTAGTTATTTTCCCTGACAATCCGATATGTCCATTGCAGTATATAGATAACAGAATACGGCAAATACAAAAACATACACATTGTTAATTTTATTACTTATAATTTTATTATACTTAAAATTTTATTACTTATAAAATTAAATCCTAAAAGGAAAAGAAAAATAATACAAAATAAACCAAACAAATTCATTTTTTTTTAATTTCACATTTTCTAACGCTTAAACGTACATAGCATACTTTGTCACAATTGAATTTGAATTCATTAACAATTCAAATATGATTCTAATATAAATTTTTAAAGAATTATTTATATACAAAAAAACTTTTATAATTTATTAGTAAGGAGTACTCTATATTTCCATATACAGATAACAAATATACAGAAGTGCTACATATACCAATGCAAGTATTCTTGCCAAATATATTCTACTAATGTGAATTAAAGAGACATTTATTATCAAAAGAAATCCCTTTTCGTGTAGATAAACTTTTATTTTATTCGAAAAAGATAAATTAGTTCAGAAATGCAAGTGTTACAAGTTGTGAATATGGATATTTAAATATATTTCACCCTATCTTCACATAAAAAATACTTTATGCTTCGAAATATTTTAATATTATTTGATTTCATAAAAAATTAAGTTTGGAATTGTAGACATTACTTTATGGACAAATAAGACTCTTCGATTCTCTTCGATTAATTTCATCATTTTCATCCCAACATTTTATGAACCTATAAATTATATCAAATTTTATTGGCGCATTTTATTTTTGATTTCATAATCTCTTAAAGTTTACTATATCTAATAATGTTAAATTATAAAAATAAAAAGTAGATCAAAATATGAGTTTTAACTGAAATCCAACTATACAGTTCCCAATAAAGGCAAACAGGCAGGCACCTACTAATTAATATGGATTACGAATCCCAACATAAAACAAGCAAATCCTCACTGTTAAAAATATGTACTTTAATATAAGTAAAATGTATTCATTTTTTTACTCAATTTTTTCAATACTAACAGCACTGCCTGCACAAAATCTTTTCATTTGTATAATTTATTAAGGTAAATGTAAATTGGAAAAAGCGTAATGATTGAGTTCCTCTTATTTCTTAAATTCTAACGAGTTTTCATTGGAATGTATTAAAAGTTTCTTTTCTGTACAAAATCCAGGAGCATTTGTAAATAATTCGACTTTTCTAATTTATAAATATAAGTTTTCATGCAGCACACTATCACAAGTTTTTTTGTAAACTCACACTGTTAAAAATCGGATCTTAAAAATAAGTAAAATTTATTAATTTCTGATTACATTCGATACTTATCGTGTTTCCGAATACATGAGTTTCAATTTTGAAAAAGACATGTGCTCAAAAATGAGTACAATGAGTAAAAATGAGTAGATACTTGTCTACATAGGCTGTCATGATGAATCACTTTCAAAAACTATCAAAGATTAAATCGCTCATTTCGTTCAAAAACAAGTAAACAGGTATTTTTTTAATTTGATTTTAAACACATATTTTTATGCCCAATCTTGTCAACTGCCATTCCATCAACTATCAAATTAACTTTAAAAATGTTTGTTTTCACAGTAAAAACATATTTTATTGCAGAAACTATGTAACTGCAAAAATTTATTTTTTTAGTAAGGAATACATATTATAATTTAAATATAGGCAATATACACATAGAAAACATGCTAACTAATTCTCTATTTTTTTTTAGTAAAATTCTATATTACTATCAAAGATAGAATGTTTCCTTTGTTCCCAAAAATTTGAAAAAGTACACTAAAGCTAGTCTGAAATAAACGAACCAATTACAATCAAGTTATACCGGAAATCGAAGCCAGGTCCTCAGCACCGCAATCCAGTGCCATATCAGTTAAATTACCATGGTGACGTTAGAAAGTAGCAGACGTTAGACGTTAGCAGGTGTGATAAAAGAATGGGAAGTAAGATAATTGAGTCGTAATAACTCAATTTTTATTTAAACTATCGACATCATATAATATGGAAAACTATTTACTGAGCTACTATTTTAAGTTCGTTTCATTAAGATCGCTTGAACAGAAGCTGAGATTAGCAATATTAAATTACATCGCTATTTTTTAAAAAGTACGGTTACTTGCATTTGAGTATGCCCTACGCCCGTTTACGATGCAAGTATACTTAAAGAAAAACGAGTAGGTTAGATATTCATTTAAGTACCTTTTTTAAAAGTGTATACGCTCCTCAAACCACCAAAGCAAGGCTTCCGAATATCTATTCATTCTAGCGTAGAAAAAATAAGACTAAAAGGAGTCTGTGCAATGTTGCATTTATGACACGTTAGGGATGGGTAAACTTTATGGCCAGAAGGCAGAATTGCGATAGAAGATGGCAACTGGCTAGTATTAACAGATCAGTCAGCATTTTTTTTCTGCCACCCATTCAGAAATATTATTGGATGGTCTCTAAAATAGCAACAACCCATCAAAAAAAGTCAGCATGAAACCTTCATCAAAATTTTCAAATTGAAGGCTTTTTGAAGGTTTTATAAAGGATATTGAAACAAAAAAACTGCAGTTTATTTGAAGTTTTTAATTTTCCTGCATAAAACCTTTAAAATATCTGCATTTTCCGTTCATGATTAAAAATTGAAGGTTTTTTGCAGGTTTTTATGAAGGTTTTTTGCAGGTTTTTATGAAGGTTTTTTTTACAGTTTTTATGAAGGACATTGAAACAAAAACCTTTCATTTTATAGATCTTCAAAAAAACTGCAGTTTTCCTGCATAAAACCTTCAATTTCAAAATTTTGATGGAGGTTTTATGCTGACTTTTTTTGCTGGGAATGACCAGAATTGTTTAAAATGTTTCATTTTTTTTTTTAATTTTATTTATTTCTAAGATATTTCTGTGTGGGATTTTGAACAGCATAATGTGAATGTTTTCCACTGTAAAAAAATTTGCTTTAAAATGAGTACATGGACGTACTCGTTTTTCTTTTAGTACAATGGCATCGTAAATGAGCGCTGACGTACTCAAATTTAAGTAATCGTACTTTCGCAAAAATGAGCAGTATGGTTTAATATCGCTAATAATATCAGCTTCTGCTCAAGACATCTTAACAAAGTGACCTGACAAACTTAAAATAGTTGTTCAGAAGATGCTTTTCCACATTATTTGATGTCGATTACTTAAATAGAAACTGAGTTATTACGACTCAATTACCTTACTTCCCTTTTTAACATTACTTTTGTGTATAACTTCTTCCCGTCACTCTGGTAGTACGACGGATAAGGTCCTGTACTTCGGTGCGGACGACATCAGATAGATGGTTTGGATTCGATTCCCGATAAGTTATAATTGTTGAGATTTATTGAACGTGATTTATGAAGGCAGCTTATGTAGGCAAGCAACTGCTCTTTTTATTCATTTAACTCATTTTTTAGTACATGCCTTTTTTAAAAATGAAACTTATGTATTCAGAGCTATGATAAGCATCGAATGTAATCAAAAATGAGTAAATTTTACTTATTTTTAAATACCTATTTTTAGTGTAAAGGCATACTTTTTAACAAATTTACTTTGGTTGTTATTTCTGTTAAGTAAATCGATTCTCGTAAAAGAACATAGAAGTTATTTATATTTCATAAGTTTGTTCGTAATTTGGACACTTTCAATACGTGTAAAACAATTACATAATATAATGCAAATTATTAATGTTTTCGCGTTATTGTAACATTGTTTTGTCAAAACTCATAGTCACACTGTGTGAATTGTGTATTATATCATCGCTTTGCATTGTGGTTTCTGAAAATGGAATCAAATCTAAAAGTAACTATATGACCATTTTATTGCGAATTACAGTATCAGATATTATAACAAAATATACATTATAATGCTTTACACGCCTTGCACTTCAATGTTTTCGCACCAAATTTGGCATATTTTTTTTCTCATATAACTGCTATAGCTTTTTGTTCACGTATTGCAATCACTTGAGTAAAACTTAACATTGCAGAGTAAGCAGTTGCAAAAATAACTTTAAAATTAGCTGCAATCAAGGGGCTAGGTGTATAGTCTACATGAAGCAAAATAGTCGATACAATAAAATATAAATATAATAAAAGGTTAAATCCGAGACCAGTGCAAGGTTTAAATTTCATACTCTATCAAGTTATTGATTTTATATCAGAAACTTTGTACTTTTTTATTAATATGAGACTTCTTAAAGTATCCCAGACAAGATTGACAAAATGATGACTTTCTTAACATAAAGCTTCATACTTATTTTTATATTTTCTTGAAAGATTATCCGACAACCGAACAACAAAATATTTTTGACAGCTTCTTCGAGAAATATTACCCGATTATAATTTTTTTAGACAAACATAACTACCTGAAAATGAATTACGTAATGGCAGTTTGTGCATAACTTATTTTTCAATTAAAGTTATATACTATCTTTTTTCACTATTTTAATTCATTCTTATTAAATGCATTTATAATTAGGTAATATGAGGTATCTGCAAAGTGCAGACAACTTTTTAAGCCACTTCATAATTTCTTTATAATTGCTATGAGAGGGAGATTACATTACCATTCTTGTTGTGCCATAAAGTTACTTAAGTTTTGCCAGTTTTTCTGAACACTATTATCTACGCTAGGCGTACTTTTTTCATTCTTAAAATTATTTTTCTACAAAAGTTTCTAAACATTAGGTTAAATAGTCGTGAATAATAAGGAATAATAGTCGTAAAATATGATAAAACTGAATTAATGATTGCTGTTTTTTATCACTTAACTTTGGGATAGAGTGACCTTATAACCAATTTTAAAATTTTATCATATTAATATTGTAATTGCATTTTCTGATTTCTACCTTAGTTTGATCATACTCATAATATTTTATCCGATACTGAACTAACTCTATCCCAAATCCGACTAAATGTATTAATAAAAAATCTGTATTTATACTGGAGTATTATGTGGATGATACCGTATTTTAATCTTCTGGATATTTTTATCGTCTTTACTTGGTCAAAAACAAGTAACCCAAATTGCATGAAAACAAATTAAAAAACCGGAATAACAAAGGGTAATAAATTCTATAAAATATAACTCAGCTATTAAAAATATTTTATTTCATTCATCTAGTCAGATAGATACTACTTTAGTCATTCATCTAGTCAGATAGATACTACTTTAGTCATTCATCTAGTCAGATAGATACTACTTTAGTCATTCATCTAGTCAGATAGATACTACTTTAGTCATTCATCTAGTCAGATAGATACTACTTTAGTCATTCATCTAGTCAGATAGATACTACTTTAGTCATTCATCTAGTCAGATAGATACTACTTTAGTCATTCATCTAGTCAGATAGATACTACTTTAGTCATTCATCTAGTCAGATAGATACTACTTTAGTCATTCATCTAGTCAGATAGATACTACTTTAGTCATTCATCTAGTCAGATAGATACTACTTTAGTTTTACAAAGAACGTGTCATGTCAGCTTGGTATTTCGATTTTAATTAACAATTTTTAAAAAATTATTTTATATCCCATATATTTGAAACACTCTTTTTTTACTATTCCCTTTAAATATATATGACAAACAGTCAGCATACACAAACTATGTTTTAAAACTAAAATATTTTGGTTTATATTTTATTTCATAAGCAATACATTAAATCGTATTCTAAATGTAAATTTTAGTAAATCGTCAACAGATGGCACTACTAAATCCAGCAATAAATAAAAGGAATATTTCCTTAAAATTTATATCGTATAAAGTAAGTATGCAAAAGGTATTTTCAAATACAAAAAAAAATATGTTTAACATTTTATTTCCTAACAAATCCCTTTTAACCTATTCTAAATGTAAATTTTCGTAAATCCGTAACAGATGGCATCACTAAAAAATCAACCAATAACTAATAGTTTGTGTTTTCGCCTATTCAAAGTATTATCTCTAAAGGGGCAAAACACTCACCTTTGGAATTCGATGCAGATATTTACAAATTCATTCTTTGATTCATTTGATTAAAATCCATTCTATTCTATCTATCCCTTTACCTGAAGTTAAAATGAGCATATGGAACGAGTGGCGTCAAAAGCACTATTGCTCACCATCTGCGTTTTTGTGCCAGTCATTTTAAAACCGCTTTTCAATAGAAATCTCCATTTCAAAGTCGTTTTATATAGCCAGAAAGAAATATATTTCACATTACCTTTAAATATTTGGGTCCTTACACAAAGAAAATAATAAAGCTGGCCATGGTGAAACATTGAAATAGGTTGACTAAAAGTATTACTAATATATAAAGTCAACGTGGCATTCTAAATTATTTTTAAAATCTAGGAATTTTTCGGTCTACTTCTCAAACTTCAAAAGGTAGAGTAGACTGTAAATAGACTTAGCTATTTTAACCCCCCCCCCCCCACATAATCAGTATTAAGCTTTCAACTGCTTACGCTATTTAGTAACGTCATTGTGGGTAAGTCTGTATACATATTTATGTATATAACAAGTAAAGAAGTGTCACATTTTGATCAAAGATAGATTAATGTCCTTAATTTAAAAGCCCAATCCTATTTAATGCTTCACCAACGATTCAACAAAGACTATCAATTAATGAATGGTACTTGATACAATTTTAAAGCAATACTATTTTTCATGTGATGAATTAGTGGAAAAGTGTTTGCTCAAGATACTTTTTAAAAGTATTCAATTATATTTAATGGTGTAACTGGGGAAAATATATTTATATTAACATACTAGAGACTAAATAAAATCTAAAGATAATTGGATAGTTTTATACTATATTCATTTTCGTTCAATTAGACGTTCATTAATAAAGGTCTAGTTTGTTCATTTCAATACAGTTCTTAATACTTATACCTATTTAAGTTAATTAGATGTTTAGAAATATTTTATGTGAAACTTACTGTGTTGATGTCATTAGATAATAACTCTTTTTTAAGTTCGAGCATGTGATTAGTTTTCACAAGTGTAAAAGATATACTCTTTGTTAAAAAATATTTTTTCTGGAACCTTCT
The DNA here is from genome assembly GCA_963932185.1 of Troglohyphantes excavatus. NCBI lineage: Eukaryota > Metazoa > Arthropoda > Arachnida > Araneae > Linyphiidae > Troglohyphantes > Troglohyphantes excavatus. Next base: position 45,682,387 of record OZ010672.1, on the reverse strand, counting down.
CTTTTAAATAATTTAAAGGTTTGGGATTTATTTTAACTTTAATGTTTTATAGTGGGGACTTTGATCTTTAGATCTTCTTTGTAATAAAGCTTATATTATTCAAATAAATTGTTTTCTTCTCTTAAAATTAAACTCAAGTTAACTATCAAAAATACAACTAAATTGCATAAATTACATAGCATTTCTAATTAAATTTTATTTGAAGTTAATGAAACTTTATAAATGGTTAAAAGATAATCAAAGCCATATAAATAAAGTTTAATTGAAATGAAACATAAAATTTCATAATTCATTCATTTTAAAAGGTCTCAAAATTTTAAAAAATTCCCTAAACTATCATAAATAATTTTCATAAGAGACTAATAAATATTTTGTTTAATTCTTTATTTCTAAATAAAACTTCCATTAATTAATTTATATTTCTATTTTTATTTTAATTACATGTAACAAAACGAACGTTGTCATAATCATGAAATAATTTATATAAAGAATTTTTAAATATTCTCAAAATTAACTTATGTTAATGTATTAATCATCATATTAATGATTATATTAATGATGATTATTAATAACTATATTAATTATTTATTAAAATTATTATATATGCTAATTATAAAACGCAATGTAAATTTATTACATTTTTATTTTCTTCAAAATTTGAAAGATCAAATATTAATTGGAATCTGAAATGTGCATAAGTGTATAAATCTTTTTCCTATTTTTCCCTTCATATACCATTAAAAAATTTCTACGAAAATGAATGCTTTTAAAGCAAAAAGTATCCTAAAAACATTCATTAACAAACAGTCATTTAAAACATCCCGTTATTGTCACAAATAAAATTGCGGGATATAATCAACTATAATGACGCATCTCATGACTAACAACATTGTTAAACCTCAGCAATTATCTAAAAACACGAAAGTCAACATCTTATTGAGTCTCTGGATTCACGTGTTCCACAGGGGATGATAAACCGGCGCTTGTTACATGAAACAAATAACAATTCGGTTGTGTGACAAAGAAAAATGAGTGGGGGGAAATAATAATTACAGAACGTGGTTTTGACACACGTATCCTTAATGGTATCTCCCTTTTACAAACTTAACTAAAGGAGCTGTTTGTTATTTACTAACGAAGCTAGGTTCTTAAGGACTATTGGGCAATTAAAAGACAAACCGGCAGTGTTGTATTTTTTATTAAGCGTAAACCTGATCAAATTTTTACAAAATAATTACTATAACTATAAATGGATATTTTTAAATTGTTGTAGTTATTAAATTTTTACAGCGGAAACTTTTTAGAATCTTAATAGAAATATAATACGAAATTAGTCCATATAAATCATTAAAACTTACATAAAAGTTATATACAAATTTCATATAATAATGAAAGTAAATTATTGTTAATGTTTGTATACACTATACAAAAAATCAAAGGGTAAGTCAAACAATTACCATCTCCCAAATGGTTTGAAGATAGTAATTGTTTGACTGTATCACATATAAGATAAAAAGTCGTCTTATAGAACATTGCGTTAAGAATATTAAAACATAAATACAACGTTAAAAATATGCAATGAAAATAGATAAGATCTAGACATGTTTTGGGAGATAGATCTCCCTTCATCAGTAGAAAATGAATGTAGAAATTTTCTACTGATGAAGGGAGATGTGTCTCCCGAAACATGTATAGATCTTATGTATTTTTATGACGTAGTTTTAACGCGTTGTATTTATATTTTAATGTATCACATAAAGTTTTATTGACATATAAAACATTTTTTTTACGTCGCTTATATTTTAAACAAATCACTTAGTTTTAGTAGCAATAAATAAAGAAGTTAAAGTATAGCAACATGAATAGTTTATTATAAGTAGTTAAACCGCTAAACAATTATCATCGCCCAACAATTTGGAAATAAAATTAATTTTATTTGGTTAATAAAATTTAGTATTGTAATTTAAATCTCTTAATGTATATTTAAAAATTTCCAATATAAATTAACGGAGTGTACTTAAACTTTCAATTGAAAAAAATCGAAAATTTCAGAATAAGTCTCAAAAGTAAATTCCCTTTCGTTAATAATGCAAATTTGTTTAAAAATAGTTCATTATAGCCTATTATTAATTATATTTCAGAATGTCTTAGCACTAATTATTAAACTCATTCTTATAACTTGTAATCAGCAATAAATTTAATTTTGCTTGACATTTCAAATCTAATCCCTTTTTTAAATATTCTAAAATTCAAAATAATCTCGCCTTAATAACTTCTGTCTTTACTCATTTAAAAGCAATCTTACAAATAAATGTGAGACTTTTCAAAATATTTTTCTTTGAAAAAAAATTATATCTAGAGTTTCAATGTATTTTTCGACGATTTGTATACACAAATTTAAATTGTTTTGAATTTATAAAATATTGATATAATATTTACATAAATTTATCACAAAAACATAGATTTATATAAAATATATGTTTTGAATTTTAAATTGCAACTAAAATTAATCTATATTTATTAAGCAGTGATTCACTAACACTACACTCAATATAAAACATCCCCGTCATTTTATAACTCAGATAATATATAAAATAGGATTTTTTCAGTTTCAGGAAACTCCTAATGAAAGTACTATCTCGATGTAATTTTTCAAATATCCGATAACAGACATATTTTTAGAACTATCAACAGAAGAAAAGAGACATCTGAATCATGGAAACGCCATTTTCCGTGTTTTCTCTTAAATAACACTCTTGATTGCCACTCGTTATTTCTATAATTAGATTCAAAGCGGGAAATAGGGGGTGCACATGTTGCACAAAGCGACAATTGAGAAATATTTTAACGAGGGGAATACATTTATAATTTATATTTTCTTCATAATAATCTACAATGCCCAACCATGTTTAATTTTTGGGTAGATATTGGGTAATTATTATAAAACGCTATTTCTTATATATATATAGATATATATAGACAGACAGACAGAATATTAGTAATACTAATAAAACTTTGCTCCGTCAGCTCTTTACAGAATCTAAAAAAGTCTTGAAAATCACTATCTTAATTGAAAATATATTATTTTTATTTTTGACAATTTGAAATATAACAAGTTTTGTTTTAAATTGTAAAATTTTATCCCAACTACATAAAAAACGGTTGTATTCTTCTAACAAATGAAAACAGATCTTAAGATATGATAAAAATAAATTATCTGAAATAAATAATGTAGCAGTTTTTAATTTAGCGGCTTTAAGAGCACTTAGAGTAATATACAATTATTATTGAAACCAACCTATATAATTAAGTAAGCCCTTATTGATAATCTTTATTAAATATCAAATATTTTAATTTGTTTCTAAATTCTTAAATATACATTTAGTATGTGAATGATTATATTTTTATTATGTTTAGAGTATATACATTGTTTTTATTTGTGAAATTTTTATGAGTTTTAGTCGATAGTTATGCTGCTATTAAATAAAAACCACTAAATATGTCTTTAAGCTTATAAAGCTGATAACTGAAAATGAGTTGATAGTTTGACAAATTATCAGGAGAGCTAAAAATGAACCAAGTTTAAATTAAGATTAATGAGTTTTCATAAATATTAGAGAAATTGAGAGAAAATTGGGCTATATAAATATTTAAGTATAAAATGGAAAAGCTCCCTATAAAATAAATTGTGTTATAAAAAATATTAGACCTTAACAATTTCTTATTATGAAATTAATCATATAGAGTAGTAAAACATTAACAAACAAGAAATATTAATCAGAAAAGATGTCTAGAATTTTACATACAAGGTCTCTTAAATATCTATAAATAATAACTATCTGAAATATAAACTTTAAAAAAAATTACTCAGGAATTTTTAAAAAAATACTTTACATACAAATTTGTTTTTATTATTTTTGCGTTGAATAATATTTTTTTTTAAAGTATTACTGAATTCTGAAAGGGTTAATAACTTATAAATTTTTTTACTTTTCCCATTGGAACTAAAAGTATTTTGATAAACGTATTGTAATTATTTTTTTTTGGTACATTCCAAAACACCAAAAAATGCATTTCGATATAAAAAAGCAATAAATAATTTTTGTATAAGTTATAAATATTTTAAATCCTTCAAACATATCCTTTTGCATAATTCCAAATAATTGTATCCAGGTTTCTCACACATTTTGAACTTATGTAAAAGTTTCATATATATTATTGCAGTAGTAAAGATCTCTTTTTCGTGTTTCACACTCAACGGATTTTAACATGTGATGTATAAAAAAAAATATCCCGAAGCAGTGACTATTCGTACTTTTATGCAGTGACTAATCGTACTTTTATGCAGTGACTAATCGTAATTTTGTGCAGTGACTAATCGTACTTTTGTGCAGTGACTAATCGTACTTTTGTGCAGTGACTAATCGTACTTTTGCGCAGTGACTAATCGTACTTTTATGCAGTGACTAATCGTACTTTTGTGCAGTGACTAATCGTACTTTTGTGCAGTGACTATTCGTACTTTTGTGCAGTGACTAATCGTACTTTTGTGCAGTGACTAATCGTACTTTTGCGCAGTGACTAATCATACTTTTATGCAGTGACTAATCGTAATTTTGTGCAGTGACTAATCGTACTTTTGTGCAGTGACTAATTGTACTTTTGTCTCATGAATATTAACGGTTTATTTCAAAAATGCGTTTAAAAATAATTAGTTTCCAAGCAATTTTTAAACGAGCCGTTGGTAGGGATTCCATCAATGGGTAGAATTCTTTGAATGGAGTGTCATCTATTAGTTACAACGAATGTGTGTGGGGGGAAGGTGTTCATACTATAATTATCGCACGGGCATGCTAGTATAACTTTAATTGCATACATACAAAAGATCAAAAAGTCTTTTGTTTCACTTGATTCTCAGTCACCTTCAATGTGTTCTTTATAAATTATAGTTTTCAAATATTTCATTAAAGAAATTGTGCAATTCTAAATATTGTATTCTAAATATACTTTAAAATAGCTACACACAATATTTATTTAAACATTGTTATCATGTATATTTTGATTTATGTGATTTAATTAAATTTGGTACTATTTTACAAAGATTATTGTATCTTTAGTATTTACAAAACACTTCAATCAATATTTTGCAATATAAAATGTGATATAATATGAACTTAAAATAAACTTTTCAACACTGAAAAACATCTTCAATATAATAAAAAAATGTTACCTATATTTTTTATAATAATTGTGCCCTAAAAAATTAAATTACAAAATTTTTTTAAAAATAATTTATTTTTTAAAGCACGATCTCTGTGTAATTATAGTTGTTAAAAATAAATCTTCCTCGGAATTTGTATATAAAAACAAGTACAGTGTTTTTTGCTTGTTTTTCTAGTTCTTGGGAAATAAAAACTCTAATCTGATGTTATTTTGTAGTAGCTGGTGTTATTTTATTTTAATTAAGAGATTAAATGAGAAAAAAATTATTTAAAAAAATAAATAAGGTTTCAAAACTTTCATTTTATTTACCCAAAAGCTTATTTACTCGCAAGAGAAGGTTTGTTAATCGTAAATGAATTAGCAGAAAACAGAAAGCAAATCATATTAAAAATAAATATATTTTTTATTTTAATTTATTCTAGAAAAAAAGTTACAATAATGCGGAATTATGTTTTACTTTTGTGGAGTCTTTAATCGGGTCGAATTAATAGCTATATTTTATTTTATTTTTTATATAAGTAATTACTCTCATCATTGAAATAAACACCAATTTTACTGATTAAATAAATACGATTTTATTCCTACATAAATAATTCAACTATTAACTGAATATCACATATAACTTTGAATTTTCTTATGTTTAAAAACAAGGCATAAACTACAAATTTATCTTCTTATTTCATTAACCTTTGCTCATTCCAAGCTTTTATAGATTTGAACTTTGAAATTAAATCTTGCACACAGAGAACAAAACTAAAGGTTTTTCCAATTACTATTTCAAAATTATTTAATATAAAATTGAAAATACATTCTTTGTATGAAGATGCGAAGATTACGAATACAAATAATTTTACGGCTAAAATTTTGTAATCAATAAAATATATACATAAATCTGGTGAAAACAAAATCAAACTTGTATTAGAAATAAACTTTGTCAAGCTACTCAAACGTAATTTAACAACAAACTAAAACGTAACTAGATAAATACAAGTCTGTAAGAACATTCATTCATGCAAGCTAGCCACTTTTTTATATATTTATCTAAATTTTTTTCTAGAAACAGCAAATATATGTTTTATTGTTGGATAAGCTTTATTTTACTTATACCATTAACAACGAGTTTAGAGATCAATAAAGAATAGAAATATAAAAAAAAACTTGTTTCCATAAAAAAATACTTTTATGATCAATAGAAGCAAAACTTCAATACTTTTTCCAATTTTTAGAAGATAGTTCTTATATTAGTGTTGAAAAACTTTAAATATAAATCCATAGGCAAAATTATTTTTTAAACATATTTCGGTTAATGTAATTCTTTGGAGAGAAAAATATTCAGTTACACTTAATACTCATTTGGGATAAATTATTGTTATAACAAGAGGGAAAGAATAATATTTTAATCTACCCAGCAAAAAAAGTCAGCATGAAACCTTCATCAAAATTGTCAAATTGAAGGTTTTTTGAAGGATTTATAAAGGATATTGAAACAAAAAACTGAAGTTTTTTTTAAATTTTTAATTTGCCTGCATAAAACCTTTAAAATATCTGCATTTTCCCTTCATGATTAAAAAGTGAAGGTTTTTTCAGATTTTTATGAAGGTGTTTTACAGTTTTTATGAAGGATATTGAAACAAAAACCTTTAATTTTATAGATCTTCAAAAAAACTGCAGTTTTCCTGCATAAAACCTTCAATTTCAAAATTTTATGCAGGTTTTATGCTGACTTTTTTTTGCTGGGTAGATCGATTACATATAAATACCAAATGAGATCGTAGACAATTTTCTTGATATTAGTATTGAAAATTTCAAATACCTGTACCTATACCTTTATTCATTTTTACCCGCGATAATGATATTCGTATTAGTATCACGACGCACTAGGTTCAATTCCTAACATTTTCAAAGGTGTTCTTTGTAACAATGGTGACTCAGGAACACACAACCATGTTGACTATCATGACGTACTCAAATTTAAGTAATCGTACTTTCGCAAAAATGAGCAGTGTGACTTAATATTACTAATCTCAGCTTCTGTTCAAGTCATCTTAACAAAGCGACCTGACAAACTTAAAATATTTGTTCAGAAGATGGTTTTAAAAATTATTTGATGTTGATTGCTCAAATGGAAACTGAGTTATTCCAATTCAATTATCTTATTTCCCATTCTTTTGGCATACTGTTTTAACATACTTCTGTTTATAACTTATTCGCGTCGCCCTGGTAGCTTAACGGATAAGGTTCTGTACAGTGGTGCCAGAAAATGTGGATTCGATTCCCGATAAGTCTTAATTGCAATTGTCGATATTTATTGAAAGTGATTTATGAAGGCAGCCTATGTAGGTTAGCATCTTCTTTATTCATTTTTACCCATTGTACTCATTTTTAAGTACATGTCTTTTTCAAAATTGAAACTTAAGTATTCGGAGTTATGTAAAATTATGTATTCATGATAGGCATCGAATGTATTCAAAAATAAGTACATTTTAATTATTTTTGAATACCTATTTTTAACAGTGTAGACTTCCTAAAACTTGTTTTCGAGATAGGATCCAAACCGTCGCCAATAATGTGAAGCTCTAGTGCGGCGTTTTTTAACTAAACCAAACGAACCAAACCATAAAACTTGTTAGTAATGTGTTGGTTAAGAAAAATTATTCTCTAAAATATTTATTATAAAAATTTTATTTATTATTTATTTATTATAAATAAATCATTATTTACTAAAATATTCGAATGCGTATTAATAATAACAATGAAATAAAGTGAAGACACAAGTTATAACCCCACGAGAAAAAAATCTAATATTTTTTAATTTGAAGTACTCTAAAGTGTGAGTTACTACGAAAGCTTCCAAATTTAGCACCAGTGCCAAGTTTTGTATATGTCAAGTGCAAACACTTTTGTATCGTAGTTCCTGAAATAAAAGCACAACCACCCTCTTTCCAGGTAATTAAACAGCTTTATCTCCTTTGTGTATAATAAATAGTTCAAAGTAAACCAAAACAAACTTATCCTTGAGCTGAGTCCTTATGTGCGTGAATGAGCATCTCTTTCCAAAATGAATGTGTGAACACGTAACGCTAAAGTCGCTTGTCACTCATACGTTCAACACTGTTAAAATGGTGAAAATAAAAAATCTCATTGTTAATCATTGGTTGTAGTTTAATTAATTATTATTTATGTTTGTTACAGGGATCTAAAGTATTTTATGGAAACTTTTAATCCCAGAAAAATATTTTTGTTTGATTATGTATCACATAAAGTACCTTTCTATGCATTAACTAGCCCACGTTGCTAAAAGGCAAGTGTACTTTTCGGACCCTTTCTATATAAAAATAATACGTGTATTTATGCCTTACCTAAGATAAAAATATTAATAATCATTCATTCATAAATTGGAAATATTTGATATGGAGTATATAACTGAATATTTTACACACAATAATATCAGTTTAATGATAGTTGATCGCTTTCATGTCTAAATTTTAATTATCCAAACTCGACAGACGTTTTGTTTAAAAAATTTAAAAGAAAAGTTTCATAAAAGATCGGAAGACGGTGTATTATTTTTAATTAAATCATCTAGCTATAAAGTACACTAAGCCTCCCGAGAAACCGAATATATTTTATGAAATAAAATATAAACTAACTGAACTTCTTAAATATCAGTCAAATGTTATGAATTTTTAGTTTCGCTAAAAATTCAAACTGTAACTTCTCAACAATGTCCGCATCAATTAGTAAGTTTAAGTTTGTTTTTTTCAAAAAAACAAACATTATAAACTAAAACTGGTACTTAATATTCTTATATTTTCTTAAGTAAATATCAGCTAATAATTTTTATCTAAGTAACCAAGTGATTAAAATTAAAGTTTAAACAACCAAACAAATAAAAAAATTCGCTTATCTCGAACTTTTGAGAGAAATTTAATACATTATAGATATATTAAATTTCTCTCTTCTTAAATATTTAATACTTATAGATTTACTATAAGAACTATATATGTGGCTTGGAAAAATAAGGACCAATGTTGCACCGGTTTACGATTAGACATTGACCTTTCTACTTCCAAGCCGGAATAAATCAAAAACGTAAATTGTGTGACTTAATTTCTATTTGTTTTTATTCTTGTGAATTTGATAGGTACTTTTATTTAAAATTTAAGAAACTGCTATATAATTGACATTTTAGTGGCTTATATAGCTCTATTGGTAATACATATACCTCACGTTAAAGTGACAAAATCTGTATTGAAACGCCCATACTGTATTTCTCTTAATCTGGCACGAATTGCTGAGGAAGCTTATCCGATGATTAAGTTAAGTGGGAAAACGTTATTCTCTGGAGAGTGAAGTATATTGATCGACAAGTGTTAACTTACGTTGAGGCAATCCTTTGCTAAAATGAGAAAAGAAAAACTAAAAGATACAGAAACACTAAAAGAAAAGAAAAAGATTTGCTAAAAGAAAATAACTGCAAATTGGTTATTTATAGAAATATCAGTGGAAAGACTTGTACAAAAATATTAATGTACTCAAAGAATAAAGAATATCATTGCAATAACATAAGCATATTAGCATAAAGCCTTTATATTTTTTCAAAAACAGAAAAAGAAAAGTGCATTTATTCCGCTTAAAAAACCTTTAATTACTTTCCCTCCCTCTCTCTCTCTCTCACTCATATTTTTCATTAATATGTTTTTTTAATTCAAAGAAATATGATTTTAGTATTTTATGTTTCAAAGCCATAAACGAAATTCTATTATCAAGTGTTTTTACCTTTAAGTTAAATTTCTAACTAAAAATTATTTCGTGTAAATGTATCTACAATATTTAGTTTTAGAAAATAATTATTTACATATTATATTTTAAATATAGAATACTTAGACTTACTTATAGAAAATTAAAGTGCATTTATTTCGCTTAAAAAACCTTTAATTACTTTCCCTCCCTCTCTCTCACTCATATATTTCATTAATATATTTTTTTAATTCAAAGAAAGATGATTTTAGTATTTTATGTTTCAAAGCCATAAACGAAATTCTATTATCCAGTGTTTTTCCCTTTAAGTTAAATTTCTAACTAAAAATTATTTCGTATAAATGTATCTACAATATTTAGTTTTAGAAAATAATTATTTACTTATTATATTTTAAATATAGAATATTAATGAATATCTTAATATTATGCTTCTAAGTTGCGTACCAAAAAAAAATTTCATTATGATTTGAATATCATGTTAAATATTTGAGGCGTTTGCATCTATCGAAAATATAAACTGATATATTAGCAGTCTCAGGTTCAAGAGCATCTATTAATACATTAACGTTTTAAAAGTTTTATTTCTCTATATTTTTAATATCATAAATCTGCTTTGTTTAAACAATGAAGTTGTAATGCAAACAAACAAAGGTGGGTGACCCCAAAATCTTAAAATTTAGTTTTGATTGGAAATATACTTTTTGAGAAAAGTGTGCCAAAAGATGAAAAAAGATTATTTCTTAAAAAACTATAAAACATAAAATCCCTGGTAATTCTAAATTTATTGTTTGGTCTTCAACCCAATTTCAACCCATGTTTAATGACAAAAATTACGTGTACTTTTAAAGCTGCAAGGTAGACCAAATTTTACATTTCCCTATCTCCAAAAGTGCAATATTATCATTAACTTTCCTTGCATAAATCTCATATTTAAACCTTTTTAAAAAATCTGCCAAACTCATAATTGTTTATACAGTTTATAAACTATGATTGAAAATTTATGCCAAAAGAAATCGGCTGAAATGTAATAGGAGCAATTGTGGAATAACCATTCATTCTATACAAAACATAATAAGAGCTTGAAATTAGTTTTATAATCGCTTTCCTTATAACGAAAATTTAACAAAATAGCAATTACCGAAACCTTGTTGCAACGTTAAACACCGCCTGGGGCTGTATTTAAAAATAACGTTTGCCCTTTACATAGATTTGCAAAGAAATATTTAATGTTATATATCACAAATTTAAAGATATAATTCAGTTTCTATATATTTTGAGTTATAATTTTATGTTTTTGTCAAAAATTTCAAAGTATAGAAACATAAAACAGGAAGAAAAGTTTAAACAAGTTTTCTGAGTTTTTCTATTTATCTCAAATAATGACCACTTCCCATTAATTTATTTCTCATCCGTTTTAAGTCATTGGTAAACTCGTACACATTTTCGGTAATCAAAACAATCAGAATGCATTTGTGATATAGATATATACCCATATATCTATATAGATATATACCCATATATATATATATATATATATATATATATATATATATATATATATATATATATATATATATATATATATATATATATATATATATATATATATATATATATATATATATATATATATATATATATATATATATATATATATATATATATATATATATATATATATATATATATATATATATATATATATATATATATATATATATATATATATATATATATATATATATATATATATATATATATATATATATATATATATATATATATATATATATATATATATATATATATATATATATATATATATATATATATATATATATATATATATATATATATATATATATATATATATATATATATATATATATATATATATATATATATATATATATATATATATATATATATATATATATATATATATATATATATATATATATACTTATATATATATATATATATATATATATATATATATATATATATATATATATATATATATATATATATATATATATATATATATATATATATATATATATATATATATATATATATATATATATATATATATAACGAAATTTTGGGTTATAAATTCATGTAATATAATAATATGCTGTTATAATAATTATAATTATAAATAATAAAATGTTTTATGCTGTATGTCATAATTAGCTATTGTCATAATTATCTGTATGCAGGAATTGCAACGTGTGTTTACAACGTTCAAAAAGGTTTCCTTTTTGCCTTTATACTTAATAAATGTAATAACAATGCATTTCAAGATAATAAGCGTACTACTTTTAATAGCATTTTTATGGCTTTCAATCTATAGTTGATTAGCATTTTCACTAGATGTACTGACATATTAAAACACGCGTAAATAAATTCAAAAAACATAATCATAAAGCTTTAAATTCAATTTAAGAAGAAAAGAAATTTTCAATTTGTAAAACGTTTATTCAAAGATAAAACATTCTTCAAAGGTAGTCTGGGTTTTAAAACGCACCTTTCTAAGGAGAGCTTCATGTTTAAGATTAAACTCTTTTCATTATGTTATTTTCCATCAGAGATGAAACAATGTAAGGAAATAGAAACTCGGATATTTTTTTTAGTGTGGCATTATCGCCAAAATTAGAAATGCCTTTAAAAGTGCTTGTGTTTTGCAAATAAATTTAAAGAGTATACTGCTGCCACCTAATCAAGTCTTTTGATTTATTAAAAAAAATTTCACAACGATTTTTGTTTTTGATTAAAATTTTACTACTTTTTTCTTTATCAATAAACTACATGTATCACTACTATCTTTCCTATAAAGAAATATTTATAATTAAAACAAAGATTAAGTATCAATTATATTTGAATTTCAACATTGCAAAGCTTTTAAAAATATACTTCAAATAATCCATTTTTTAATATGTATGCAATCCAAAAAGGGTTTTGTTGTACACATATAGTTTAAAATATATAAAATTAAAAATCCATCCACAGTCTTTATTTTCATTTTTTTTTTGTGCAAGATTGATATCCACTAATGCAATATTTCTGTATAATTACAATTCTTAATTTTTTTTCATCTCTTTTAAAGGAACTATCCAATCAAATACAAAGGAATCATAAAAATAATTTTAATAAAATTTGTATAAGAAAGTATAAGAAAATATTTCACATTAAAATTAATCCTGCTTTTAATTAGTAATTAAAATCTATAAAAAAAATTGTTCTATCAAGTAATTGAAATATTTCCAACAAAATAATTATAAATATTATTTTTTGACGGGAATTAATATGTCTATGCACAATCTGTCCGCCGGGATTACAAAAATATTTTGCTAATTATTTTTTTTGCAATGGAGAAATGTTTCCCTAATTTGTGGGTTAACCTTTGCAATACTTAAGTTGCTTTATTATTTACTCTTACTTTCTAATATCATTATTTTCAGCCAATTTAATATAAAATATTCCCCAAGGTTATTAAAAATTATATTTCATATATTTTAAAAGCTGACTTTTTAAGGGAATTTATGTTTTAATTTACTTGTTACACTTTTTATTTTTCCGTACATAAATGATAATGTAACCCTTCTATTGGGGTTCCACACTTAGAGCACTACAAAACCCTATTAGCGACGCTTTTATATCCGTCATTCACCTAATCTTATCTAAGAAACGAAATAAGTTATTGATTTCAAATATATACAAAATATGTCATGAGCGATCCAAAATAGGAAGTAGCATCTAAAATTTTATATCATTGTAAAATAATTAGCGAATTGGAATCGCAAGAGGTGTCTAAAAATAATTTTCAAATTTCTAGAACGTGTGTCAACAGTTTGGAAAAATTGTGTTATTGCTCTATCTCAAAATCTTCGAATCCATGAAATGTAAAACTAATAACGAACTTGACTTTAATTTACTTCCATCAACGTTCCTATCTTACACATGTTTACATGTTTTCACATATCGTCAAACAATCATTTCTAATGTTCTGATTAATCTTGTAACGTTACAATACGAGATTCATAACATATCAAAGGATAGATAAAATAATCTACGTTCCTGAAAACACATCAGCAACAAATTCCTCAACCTATTACCACACGTAAGTTATTCCTTTCTTCTCGACTTACAAAACACAGGAAACAACAGAATCTTTATCTCCTTATTTGGGATGAATTGTTGCAGTTCCACTCGTCTTTTGATACATGAAATTTCAACAGATCTCCCAAAATAGAATATAATTAATTTATATTTATATAAAAATCATGATATTTGTGGCTATAAGGAGCTATTTTTCTAAGAATATTTAGGACATTTCCACATATATCGTTGTTAGATATTTTCAATTACTTTAAAAAAATTTAAACACCTCAACAAATATAGAAAATTACGTAGTGTTAAAATTTTTTTTATTGTAAGGGCTATCAAAATATCGGTTTCAAAAACGATTTACAGAAAACCATTTTTCACATGACAAACCATTTATTCTAATGCTGAGCATACAACTTCTCGTGAATTTAAATAAAACTTTTGTACACAAAAGTTTAAGTTTGTTTTAAACACAATTCTGCATTTTACAATATAATACATTGAATCAATTCCATCCATTCACAAGCAAGAGTAAACAAAACTCTACCACTAACCTATATGCAAACAAACTCAAAACTGCAACACACTTTAACATTGTAATAAAATAGAACTTAATTGAATGTTAAAAATGGTAAACTGTTTCATTTTCAATATAAAAAAGGTTTATCCTCAATTTACGAATATCGCACATTCATGAGCCGAAAGCAAAGTCACTGGTACAAGCAATAGTAAACAAGACTCTTTACCACTAACCTATATACAAACTCAAAACTGCGACACACATTAACATTGTAATAAAATAGAACCTAATTCAATGTTAAAAAAGGTAAACTGTTTTATTTTCAATATAAAAAAGGTTTATTCTCAATTTACGAATATCGCACATTCATGAGCCGAAAGCAAAGTCACTGGTACAAGCAATAGTAAACAAGACTCTTTACCACTAACCTATATACAAACTCAAAACTGCGACACACATTAACATTGTAATAAAATAGAACCTAATTCAATGTTAAAAAAGGTAAACTGTTTTATTTTCAATATAAAAAAGGTTTATTCTCAATTTACGAATATCGCACATTCATGAGCCGAAAGCAAAGTCACTGGTACAAGCAATAGTAAACAAGACTCTTTATCACTAACCTATATACAAACTCAAAACTGCGACACACATTAACATTGTAATAAAATAGAACCTAATTCAATGTTAAAAAAGGTAAACTGTTTTATTTTCAATATAAAAAAGGTTTATTCTCAATTTACGAATATCGCACATTCATGAGCCGAAAGCAAAGTCACTGGTACAAGCAATAGTAAACAAGACTCTTTACCACTAACCTATATACAAACTCAAAACTGCGACACACATTAACATTGTAATAAAATAGAACCTAATTCAATGTTAAAAAAGGTAAACTGTTTTATTTTCAATATAAAAAAGGTTTATTCTCAATTTACGAATATCGCACATTCATGAGCCGAAAGCAAAGTCACTGGTACAAGCAATAGTAAACAAGACTCTTTACCACTAACCTATATACAAACTCAAAACTGCGACACACATTAACATTGTAATAAAATAGAACCTAATTCAATGTTAAAAAAGGTAAACTGTTTTATTTTCAATATAAAAAAGGTTTATTCTCAATTTACGAATATCGCACATTCATGAGCCGAAAGCAAAGTCACTGGCACAAGCAATAGTAAACAAGACTCTTTACCACTAGCCTATATACAAACTCAGAACTGCAAGCAGCGACACACTTTAACATTGTAATAAAATAGAACCTAATTCAATGTTAAAAAAGGTAAACTGTTTCATTTTTATTCTCAATATAAAAAAGGTTTATCCTCAATTTACGCAAATCGCAGATCCATAAGCCAAAGGCAAAGTCACTGGCAATCAATTCCCGCCTGTTGCTCGACTGACAGACAAATTGATTGTTGCTTCAGATTTATGGGTCATAAAAGGCAACACAAGACATCTAACTTCCGGGGCCGATTTCAAATTTTATGACTTGATAAAAGACCAGCGTAAAAAGAGATTTAGCAGAAACAACGCTTGGATATTGCCTGTGGATCAATAAATGTGTCGATTTTAAAGAGAAACAAGAAAGGATAACATTAAAATTGGGATTATGCTAATGCTTTTTAAAGGCACGCTTTTGAGATTTAATTAAAATATTAATCGCTTTCGACTACTTTTTTATTTGGAAACATCACAATATACTCGTAACATATAAATGATCAAAATCAAACAATTTAAAGAGTATATATATTTAAAGAGTACGAAATTTTGGGTTATAAATTCATGTATTATAATAATATACTGTTCTAATAATTAATGAATTGGTGTTATAATAATTATAATTATAAATAATAAAGTGTTTTATGCTGTATGTCATAATTAGCTATTGTCATACTTGGCTGTATGCAGGAATTGCAACGTGTGTTTACAACGTTCAAAAAGATTTCCTTTTTGCCTTTATACTTAATAAATGTAATAACAATGCAATTCAAGATAATAAGCGTGCTACTTTTAATAGCATTTTTATGGCTTTCAATCTATAGTTGATTAGAATTTTCACTTGATGTACTCACATATCAAAACACGCGTAAATAAATTCAAAAAACATAATCATAAAGCTTTAAATTCAATTTAAGAAGAAAAGAAATTTTCAATTTGTAAAACGTTTATTCAAAGATAAAACATTCTTTAAAGGTAGTCTGGGTTTTAAAACGCACCTTTCTAAGGAGAGCTTCATGTTTAAGATTAAACTCTTTTCATTATGTTATTTTCTATCAGAGATGAAACAATGTAAGGAAATAGAAACTCGGATATTTTTTTTAGTGTGGCATTATCGCCAAAATTAGAAATGCCTTTAAAAGTGCTTGTGTTTTGCAAATAAATTTAAAGAGTATACTGCTGCCACCTAATCAAGTCTTTTGATTTATTAAAAAAAATTTCACAACGATTTTTGTTTTTGATTAAAATTTTACTACTTTTTTCTTTATCAATAAACTACATGTATCACTACTATCTTTCCTATAAAGAAATATTTATAATTAAAACAAAGATTAAGTATCAATTATATTTGAATTTCAACATTGCAAAGCTTTTAAAAATATACTTCAAATAATCCATTTTTTAATATGTATGCAATCCAAAAAGGGTTTTGTTGTACACATATAGTTTAAAATATATAAAATTAAAAATCCATCCACAGTCTTTATTTTCATTTTTTTTTTGTGCAAGATTGATATCCACTAATGCAATATTTCTGTATAATTACAATTCTTAATTTTTTTTCATCTCTTTTAAAGGAACTATCCAATCAAATACAAAGGAATCATAAAAATAATTTTAATAAAATTTGTATAAGAAAGTATAAGAAAATATTTCACATTAAAATTAATCCTGCTTTTAATTAGTAATTAAAATCTATAAAAAAAATTGTTCTATCAAGTAATTGAAATATTTCCAACAAAATAATTATAAATATTATTTTTTGACGGGAATTAATATGTCTATGCACAATCTGTCCGCCGGGATTACAAAAATATTTTGCTAATTATTTTTTTTGCAATGGAGAAATGTTTCCCTAATTTGTGGGTTAACCTTTGCAATACTTAAGTTGCTTTATTATTTACTCTTACTTTCTAATATCATTATTTTCAGCCAATTTAATATAAAATATTCCCCAAGGTTATTAAAAATTATATTTCATATATTTTAAAAGCTGACTTTTTAAGGGAATTTATGTTTTAATTTACTTGTTACACTTTTTATTTTTCCGTACATAAATGATAATGTAACCCTTCTATTGGGGTTCCACACTTAGAGCACTACAAAACCCTATTAGCGACGCTTTTATATCCGTCATTCACCTAATCTTATCTAAGAAACGAAATAAGTTATTGATTTCAAATATATACAAAATATGTCATGAGCGATCCAAAATAGGAAGTAGCATCTAAAATTTTATATCATTGTAAAATAATTAGCGAATTGGAATCGCAAGAGGTGTCTAAAAATAATTTTCAAATTTCTAGAACGTGTGTCAACAGTTTGGAAAAATTGTGTTATTGCTCTATCTCAAAATCTTCGAATCCATGAAATGTAAAACTAATAACGAACTTGACTTTAATTTACTTCCATCAACGTTCCTATCTTACACATGTTTACATGTTTTCACATATCGTCAAACAATCATTTCTAATGTTCTGATTAATCTTGTAACGTTACAATACGAGATTCATAACATATCAAAGGATAGATAAAATAATCTACGTTCCTGAAAACACATCAGCAACAAATTCCTCAACCTATTACCACACGTAAGTTATTCCTTTCTTCTCGACTTACAAAACACAGGAAACAACAGAATCTTTATCTCCTTATTTGGGATGAATTGTTGCAGTTCCACTCGTCTTTTGATACATGAAATTTCAACAGATCTCCCAAAATAGAATATAATTAATTTATATTTATATAAAAATCATGATATTTGTGGCTATAAGGAGCTATTTTTCTAAGAATATTTAGGACATTTCCACATATATCGTTGTTAGATATTTTCAATTACTTTAAAAAAATTTAAACACCTCAACAAATATAGAAAATTACGTAGTGTTAAAATTTTTTTTATTGTAAGGGCTATCAAAATATCGGTTTCAAAAACGATTTACAGAAAACCATTTTTCACATGACAAACCATTTATTCTAATGCTGAGCATACAACTTCTCGTGAATTTAAATAAAACTTTTGTACACAAAAGTTTAAGTTTGTTTTAAACACAATTCTGCATTTTACAATATAATACATTGAATCAATTCCATCCATTCACAAGCAAGAGTAAACAAAACTCTACCACTAACCTATATGCAAACAAACTCAAAACTGCAACACACTTTAACATTGTAATAAAATAGAACTTAATTGAATGTTAAAAATGGTAAACTGTTTCATTTTCAATATAAAAAAGGTTTATCCTCAATTTACGAATATCGCACATTCATGAGCCGAAAGCAAAGTCACTGGTACAAGCAATAGTAAACAAGACTCTTTACCACTAACCTATATACAAACTCAAAACTGCGACACACATTAACATTGTAATAAAATAGAACCTAATTCAATGTTAAAAAAGGTAAACTGTTTTATTTTCAATATAAAAAAGGTTTATTCTCAATTTACGAATATCGCACATTCATGAGCCGAAAGCAAAGTCACTGGTACAAGCAATAGTAAACAAGACTCTTTACCACTAACCTATATACAAACTCAAAACTGCGACACACATTAACATTGTAATAAAATAGAACCTAATTCAATGTTAAAAAAGGTAAACTGTTTTATTTTCAATATAAAAAAGGTTTATTCTCAATTTACGAATATCGCACATTCATGAGCCGAAAGCAAAGTCACTGGTACAAGCAATAGTAAACAAGACTCTTTATCACTAACCTATATACAAACTCAAAACTGCGACACACATTAACATTGTAATAAAATAGAACCTAATTCAATGTTAAAAAAGGTAAACTGTTTTATTTTCAATATAAAAAAGGTTTATTCTCAATTTACGAATATCGCACATTCATGAGCCGAAAGCAAAGTCACTGGTACAAGCAATAGTAAACAAGACTCTTTACCACTAACCTATATACAAACTCAAAACTGCGACACACATTAACATTGTAATAAAATAGAACCTAATTCAATGTTAAAAAAGGTAAACTGTTTTATTTTCAATATAAAAAAGGTTTATTCTCAATTTACGAATATCGCACATTCATGAGCCGAAAGCAAAGTCACTGGTACAAGCAATAGTAAACAAGACTCTTTACCACTAACCTATATACAAACTCAAAACTGCGACACACATTAACATTGTAATAAAATAGAACCTAATTCAATGTTAAAAAAGGTAAACTGTTTTATTTTCAATATAAAAAAGGTTTATTCTCAATTTACGAATATCGCACATTCATGAGCCGAAAGCAAAGTCACTGGCACAAGCAATAGTAAACAAGACTCTTTACCACTAGCCTATATACAAACTCAGAACTGCAAGCAGCGACACACTTTAACATTGTAATAAAATAGAACCTAATTCAATGTTAAAAAAGGTAAACTGTTTCATTTTTATTCTCAATATAAAAAAGGTTTATCCTCAATTTACGCAAATCGCAGATCCATAAGCCAAAGGCAAAGTCACTGGCAATCAATTCCCGCCTGTTGCTCGACTGACAGACAAATTGATTGTTGCTTCAGATTTATGGGTCATAAAAGGCAACACAAGACATCTAACTTCCGGGGCCGATTTCAAATTTTATGACTTGATAAAAGACCAGCGTAAAAAGAGATTTAGCAGAAACAACGCTTGGATATTGCCTGTGGATCAATAAATGTGTCGATTTTAAAGAGAAACAAGAAAGGATAACATTAAAATTGGGATTATGCTAATGCTTTTTAAAGGCACGCTTTTGAGATTTAATTAAAATATTAATCGCTTTCGACTACTTTTTTATTTGGAAACATCACAATATACTCGTAACATATAAATGATCAAAATCAAACAATTTAAAGAGTATATATATTTAAAGAGTACGAAATTTTGGGTTATAAATTCATGTATTATAATAATATACTGTTCTAATAATTAATGAATTGGTGTTATAATAATTATAATTATAAATAATAAAGTGTTTTATGCTGTATGTCATAATTAGCTATTGTCATACTTGGCTGTATGCAGGAATTGCAACGTGTGTTTACAACGTTCAAAAAGATTTCCTTTTTGCCTTTATACTTAATAAATGTAATAACAATGCAATTCAAGATAATAAGCGTGCTACTTTTAATAGCATTTTTATGGCTTTCAATCTATAGTTGATTAGAATTTTCACTAGATGTACTCACATATCAAAACACGCGTAAATAAATTCAAAAAACATAATCATAAAGCTTTAAATTCAATTTAAGAAGAAAAGAAATTTTCAATTTGTAAAACGTTTATTCAAAGATAAAACATTCTTTAAAGGTAGTCTGGGTTTTAAAACGCACCTTTCTAAGGAGAGCTTCATGTTTAAGATTAAACTCTTTTCATTATGTTATTTTCTATCAGAGATGAAACAATGTAAGGAAATAGAAACTCGGATATTTTTTTTAGTGTGGCATTATCGCCAAAATTAGAAATGCCTTTAAAAGTGCTTGTGTTTTGCAAATAAATTTAAAGAGTATAGCTGCCACGTAATCAAGTCTTTTGATTTATTAACAAAATTTTCACAAGGATTTTTGTTTTTGATTAAAATTTTACTCCTTCTTTTTCAATAAACTACATATATCACTACTATCTTTCCTATAAAGAAATATTTATAATTAAAACAAAGATTAAATATCAATTACATTTGAATTTCAACATTGCAAAGCTTTTAAAAATATACTTTAAATAATCTATTTTTGAATATGTATGCAATCCAAAAAGGGTTTTGTTGTACACATATAGTTTAAAATATATAAAATTAAAAATCCATCCATATTCTTTATTTTCATTTTTTTTGTGCAATATTAATATCCACTAATGCAATATTTCTGTATAATTACATTTCTTATTTTTTTCATCTCTTTTAAAGTAACCACCCTATCAAATACAAAGGATATATATATATATATATATATATATATATATATATATTTATATTTAACCCCTTAAGCTTAACCCTACGTAATCCCAAACAAAGGTTTTTTTATAAAGCAAATAAGAAATATACGAAATATTAAATCTCAACTTTGAATATTTTTGTGCACATTTATATACTTACATTAATTAGTCATAATAAAATAACATAAATAGGTCCGATAAAAGTCAATAAAAAGGAATAGTCTATTTTTACTTATTTAGATAATTGCATGAATCTTTTGAATATATGTATTATCTTTTATAAAAATATTCAGAGTTTGGAAGAAAATTCAAAATATAGCAATGGCATAGAAACATTTTTCGAAAAAAAATTGTTCTTATTATTCTTTAAAAGCACTTTAAGAAAAATTATTCATTATTATAAAAACAAAAAGAGCCAATAACTTGTCTCATAAATCACCAACCATCTATTCTAAAATTCCAGAAATATTCTTAGCTTTACTTGATGTGTTATTTTAGGTTATTTTCATAACCTTGCCCTTTTATTCTCTTTTTACCTATTGCTGACTTATCAAATTCAATTTGTTTTATTATCTCAAGTTCCATTCACTTAAAAATAGTTCTATTAAATAAAACACTTAGTAAAGTTTCAATATTGTCAGAATATAGCTTCTGGCTGTATTATTATTGAAAGAAAAGAATACTCCACCTTCTCTTAAGAATTTCATTCTTGAAAGCGTTTCTTAATAAAAAAATATATTGTATTTTAGATAAAAATATAATATAACTTAAGTTAAAAGTAATACTTTCTAACTCAAACAAAACAAAATAACGACTTTTTTTTTATTATTTTAAATATTGTCAAACTTTAAGTCACATTAATCCCAATTGACCCCTATATTTTTTAATTATTTTAACAAAATATTTTAATCCTTAGAAATTATTTTAAAATATTAACACTCATATTGGCTTCCTATATTCCATAGTACATAAAGGTTCCAAATCTGTTAAATGCTCCCATTGTTACTTGAAAAAACAATTTCCCCCCGATAAAAATTACAAAGTCAGTCTGGAAATTAATGTAATACTTTTTTCAATAAAATTAGTTGATATTACAAAAACCCAATAAGCTGCTTTTTAATTTAAAATCGGAAAAATACGTTATAGCGCTATGCACTTTCTGGCTGCAGCTTTGAATCAAACCGAGGATCTTCTGCATGTTATGCCGATATTCTACCAGTCAAACTAAAGTGACCACTCAAGCCCATGCAGGAGTATTGGGTATATGAAGTGCTAGTACCCCCTCTAAGTGAGTGGGACGGGGGAGCGAATGATTAAGATATCATTGAGGTGTTATCACGTGGGCAGTGGTAGAAGTTGTGGTGTCACAAGTGTTTGTTCAAAGATTGCGTTGATCTGCAGTCCATAAGTCACCAATATAGCACTATGCACTATTTGGCTGTCACTCGGAATCGAACCGGGGACCTTCTGCATGATACTCCGATACTCTACCAGTCAGGATAAAGTGATCGCTCAAACCCAAGTGTAAGTATCTGCTATATGAAAAGACCTCCACAACTTTCAAATATATATATATGTAAATTCATATACTTTATACTTAGGTATTATGAAAATAGGATAAAAACTCGTCAAATGAAACAATGCGTTCAGAATATTGAAAACACAACGGAAAATTACGCAATTAAAAAAATACAATGGTTATAGTTTTACATTGTCTGTATTTTCATTATTATGAATATATATATATATATATATATATATATATATTATATTCAATTTTCCGTTGTGTTTTCAATATTCTGAACGCATTGTTTCATTTGACGAGTTTTTATCCTATTTTCATAATACCCAAGTATAAAGTATATGTATTTACATATATATATTTGAAAGTTGTGGAGGTCTTTTCATATAGCAGATACTTACACTTGGGTTTGAGTGATCACTTTATCCTGACTGGTAGAGTATCGGAGTATCATGCAGAAGGTCCCCGGTTCGATTCCGAGTGACAGCCAAATAGTGCATAGTGCTATATTGGTGACTTATGGACTGCAGATCAACGCAATCTTTAAACAAACACTTGTGACACCACAACTTCTACCACTGCCCACGTGATAACACCTCAATGATATCTTAATCATTCGCTCCCCCGTCCCACTCACTTAGAGGGGGTACTAGCACTTCATATACCCAATACTCCTGCATGGGCTTGAGTGGTCACTTTAGTTTGACTGGTAGAATATCGGCATAACATGCAGAAGATCCTCGGTTTGATTCAAAGCTGCAGCCAGAAAGTGCATAGCGCTATAACGTATTTTTCCGATTTTAAATTAAAAAGCAGCTTATTGGGTTTTTGTAATATCAACTAATTTTATTGAAAAAAGTATTACATTAATTTCCAGACTGACTTTGTAATTTTTATCGGGGGAAAATTGTTTTTTCAAGTAACAATGGGAGCATTTAACAGATTTGGAACCTTTATGTACTATGGAATATAGGAAGCCAATATGAGTGTTAATATTTTAAAATAATTTCTAAGGATTAAAATATTTTGTTATAATAATTAAAAAATATAGGGGTCAATTGGGATTAATGTGACTTAAAGTTTGACAATATTTAAAATAATAAAAAAAAGTCGTTATTTTGTTTTGTTTGAGTTAGAAAGTATTTCTTTTAACTTAAGTTATATTATATTTTTATCTAAAATACAATATATTTTTTTATTAAGAAACGCTTTCAAGAATGAAATTCTTAAGAGAAGGTGGAGTATTCTTTTCTTTCAATAATAATATAGCCAGAAGCTATATTCTGACAATATTGAAACTTTACTAAGTGTTTTATTTAATAGAACTATTTTTAAGTGAATGGAACTTGAGATAATAAAACAAATTGAATTTGATAAGTCAGCAATAGGTAAAAGGAGAATAAAAGGGCAAGGTTATGAAAATAACCTAAAATAACACATCAAGTAAAGCTAAGAATATTTCTGGAATTTTAGAATAGATGGTTGGTGATTTATGAGACAAGTTATTGGCTCTTTTTGTTTTTATAATAATGAATAATTTTTCTTAAAGTGCTTTTAAAGAATAATAAGAACAAATTTTTTTCGAAAAATGTTTCTATGCCATTGCTATATTTTGAATTTTCTTCCAAACTCTGAATATTTTTATTAAAGATAATACATATATTCAAAATATTCATGCAATTATCTAAATAAGTAAAATTAGCAGAATAAATTTAACCAGAAATCATGAAAATTTTCGCTGTAAATTCTCCATATTACCGACGGGGCGAAAATTTCTTTCATCGAAATAAGAGTTTGTTTGTGCTGATAACACGAAATTCAATAGAAACGACAAAAAATTGTTTTTCTGGAACTAATTTGTTTTGTGTTTAGAAAGTAGAACACGCCGTCTCCCTTGAAACGAAATTTGTTTATGCTAGAGATTTTCCCATATATATCCAGAGATCAGATTAATAGCTTTATCATACAACTCTTTATAGAAGCGACATGATACTAATTCTTGAAACTCCTGCTTTAAAGTTACTCGATTTTAATAACACCTCATGAGATGAGTTACTGGATCGGCGAGTTACTTCTTATATAAGTTAAGGTAAAAAAATTGATGTTGTGTTGTTGCCTTTAAAATTTTCGAGAATTTTTTTTATATTTTTCTTTCAAAAACTTGCTTTAATATATCTTGTTAAATGATTTTTTTAACATTTCTAAAGTTATTACAAATAAGACTTTTTCAATATCAGATTTTCTAAAATGTGTATTTAGTAAAATGTATGAATCTATTATAATCGTATTTCATGATTAAAAAAATACTTTTTCGGACAATTCATAATTATTTTTATATTTTACTTCAATAGTCATTTAATGCATTACATCACAATATTATAATAATTTTAATACCCCAATTTTTTCTAAAATTTCAACTATTCTTCTATATATTCTCCTAAATCTATATATGACGAATTTTTTTTTATAGTTTATAACAATTCGAGATTTTAACATTTTTGTGTGTTTAAATGTAACTGTTGATTACAAATAAATATACTGTAGCAAGCTAGTACTTTTTTTTAAATGACAAACATATTTTTTGGAAATTCAATATTTGTTTTAGATTAGTGTTTATTTATTGCTAGTGCCATTTTTAGAAAAAAATTAAAAAACACTTATTGTATATGATAAAATTATTCGATTCATATTATAAGTATTCATCTTCTTTTCAAAATGTTAGCCAATTTTAAAAGATGAAAAATAGCTTGTCATTCAAATATTAATTTCACATTGGAATTCTTAAAACAAAAAAAAATATTTAGATATTATCATTATAAAAATTACATACAAAAGTCGGTAAACGTTTAAAACAAATTTGAAATTTTATAAAATAGAATATATAAAATAAAGCATTATTTTTAGTGTTATTGTCTAAACCTATTGTACAATGCGTCAAGTAAGAAGAGTAAAATTATATCTTCCACAAATAGATACTATCACCATTTTAGTGAATTTCCATTCTGATTTTATTCGACTTTTGTACAATGTTATTTTTTTTATTACATACAAAGTAAATTTCAAGCTTTTACAAATAACTTTATTTTAATATTACATATTTATTCCTATTTATTGCTATTTATATTATAGCAACAAACAAAATCTATACTAATCAAATTAAACAAAAGTAGCTATCTGATTGCGATTTTAAAAACATGAACAATGAAGTTCAGAAATCGATCCCATAACTGATATGAATCTCTACAAACGTAAAATCAAAGCAATTTAAAAATTCTCACACTACATTTAATTTCATTTAAATGTATTTAAGTTTGCGAAATTTAAAATGTATTTAAATTAAATACAAGTAAAATGTATTTAAATTAAATACAAGTAAAATGTATTTAAATTAAATATAATTAAAATGTATTTAAGTTTGCGAAATTTAAAATGTATTTAAATTAAATACAAGTAAAATGTATTTAAATTAAATATAATTAAAATGTATTTAAGTTTGCGAAATTTAAAATGTATTTAAATTAAATACAAGTAAAATGTATTTAAATTAAATATAATTAAAATGTATTTAAATAAAATATAATTAAAATGTATTTAAATAAAATATAATTAAAATGTATTTAAATAAAATATAATTAAAATGTATTTAAATAAAATATAATTAAAATGTATTTAAGTTTGCGAAATTTAAAATGCATTTAAATAAAATATAATTAAAATGTATTTAAGTTTGAGAAATTAAAATGCATTTAAATTAAATATAAGTCAAATGTATTTAAATTAAATATAATTTAAATGTATTTAATATAAATGCAATTAAAATGTATTTAAATTAAATATATGTAATATGTATTTAAATAAAATATAATTAAAATGTATTTAAATTAAATATAATTAAAATGTATTTAAATTAAATGTCATTTAAGATGTATATAAATTAAATATAATTAAAATGCATTTAAATTAAATATAATTAAAATGCATTTAAATTAAATGTAAAATGTTTGTAAATTAAATATAATTTAATTAAAAGTAATTGAATATATTTAAATTAAATATAACTAAATAAAGTGTAATTAAACTAAATATAATTGTATTTAAATTAAATATAATTTAAAAATATTTAAAATATATATAATTAAAATTAAATTTAAAATAAATATAATTAAAACATATTTAAAATAAATATAATTAAAATGTATTTAAAATAAATATAATTAAAATGTATTTAAAATAAATATAATTAAAATGCATTTAAAATAAAAATATAATTCAAATGTATTTAAAATAAATATAATTAAAAAGTATTTAAAATAAATATAATTAAAATGTTCTTATAAATAAATATAAATGTAATTAGTATTAATTAACTGCACAGCAAAAAATTATTGCCCAGTTGTTGTTGCTTTTAAAACAAAAAAAAGGCTTTCTTATTATATTCATTAAGCACTTTTGCGATGACGTAAAGTAAGAATGTTTCAATTAAAAAGTTGTTTTTTTATTTAGTGATGAATGACAAAGTATTTATTGATATATCCTAAACTTCAACTAAAAGAAATTTTATGAGCAATTGAAAGAGAGTGTAATAATATTACATGGTAATCATCTATATTTTTCAACTGTCATCAAATTTGTGAAAAATATTCTAATTCGTAAGTTTTAACGTACTTTTTCCTCCCCAATAGGACAGATATTTATGAACACTCCTACATCCTTGTACTACTGTCCTCACGACAACAATATTTTTGTCCCTATAAACAATAAGATTTATAATATGATAGCATGCGAAAACGTTATTATAACAAATCTTTATTCTGATGCCTTGAAGCTTAGAGGCCGTCACTTGCACCTTTCCTTTGCCAACACTACTCACGGGCGCCCAAATTTTTTTATACTATTACATCGCTTTTTTTTATTTGAAATTCTTTTAGCAGCACTGGCTTGCAAAGTTTTTTACAAAATCATTAAAATTTAATTTAGATTTTGGTTATAAAAGCGCATAATCCTTGTGAGTTTGAAATTTAAAGGGTGGTGAAGATACAGACGACTAACAAGAACCTAAAAATGGTTAATTACACATAAATAAAAATATAATATTGAGAATACTATTTTAAATCTATAATTGAAACATTTGTTACTGTATTCTCAAGCAATCAAATACAACTGATTACATGAACTTTTAAACATTGATTTTTGATTATTAATACTAACTCATTGTTACTTGAATAAGATCAAGTAACAAACCAATGAGATTAGCACAATCAACGCTAAACTGTGATGAAAAATAAATAATATGTACTCATTTTTGAGTATATTCGATGCTTATCATGGCTCCGAATACACAAAATTCAATTTTGTAAAAGACATGTACTCAAAAATGAGTATAACGAATAAAAACGAATAAAAAGGAGTAGATTCTTGCGTACATAAATCACTTTCAATAAATATCGACAATTACAACCAACGCTTACCTGAAACCGAACCTATATCCTCAGCACCGCAGTCCAACGCCTTATCCGTTAAAATACCAGGGCGATATTAAGAAGCCATAAACAGAAGAATTTTTTTAAAAGTTGCGCCAAAAGAATGGGAAGTAAGATAATTGAGTTGTAATAACTCAGTTTCTATTTAAACAATCGACATCAAATAATGTGGAAAACCATCTTCTGAACAACTATTTGAAGTTTGTAGGTTTTATTAAGATCGCTTAAACAGAAGCTGAGATCAGCAATATTAAATCCCATTGCTCATTTGTGAGAAGGTACGGCAACCGAAATTTGACTACGTCATCACTCATTTACGATGCAATTATACTTAAAGAAAAAGAGTAGGTTCAAGTACTATTTTATTAGTATTTTTTTTACAATGTAAAAAGTATAAAAGTACAAAGCCTCCTAAAATGAAAAATAAGGTTTTTAAAGGCATTACAATGAGGATCTTTTCGAAAACCTTCGAAATATTATAAGGACGCTTTAACCAGTTGCGCTCCAAATCGGGAAAATTAGGGAATGGAACTCAAAAAAAAAAGGGGGGGGGTTGAGATCTTACCAACCCTTTTATTTTTAGTCAATTAACTATTGTTTATGTTTGACATTTTAATGAATTTTTCTGCTTCAATTTAAGTGAATCTTGTCGAAACACGGATAAATTGTAGCAAAGAAAAATCGAAAACAAAGTTTAGTGTAGCATGTGTTAAAACTTTCCTGAGTGAGATATAAAGTGGCTCTCATGAGAACGTGTCCTTGACATGTTCGTAAAATTGTATTGCTGTAAAAGAATATCTAGTGTTTATCAATCTATCATATGTGTCTGGCGTTTTTTATTGTTATATATATGTTCAACAACTTAAAACGCCTATAATAACCAAAAGTGGAAACTTTTCCTTGCAAGGCAGTTTAAATTTTATGTTTGTCTTAATTTAATCTTTTATTTTTATTTGGCTTTAAAATACTTCAATGAAAAACATTTGAAAAGCATAGGTTTTTTTACGAATTAATACTGATGCACATTGCAGAAAAAAACTGGGAATTTCCTATTAAAAAATCAGAGTCAACTATTTGAAAACTTTTATGGCAACTTGAGTTGTAAAGTTGTTTTCAATACAGAAGACTTTAATTTATATTTGCAACACATTTTTTTAATTAATTTCTTTAATAAAGATAGCTTTTAAAAGTTCTCCAAATACTTTTTATTTAAAAAAAAATTACAAACACACTGAAAAGCAGATGCTAGCCTACATTAGCTGCCTTCCTAAATCACTTTCAATAAATATCGACAATTACAACCAAGACTTACCGGGAATCGAACCCAGATCCTCAGGCACCGCAGTCCAGAGCCTTATCCAATAAACTACCAGGGAGACTTGAAGAAGTTATAAACAGAAGAAATGTTAAAAGGAGTTCCAAAAGAATGGGAAGTAAGATAATCGAGTTGTAATAATTTAGTTTCCATTTAAGCAATCGACATCAAATAATGTGGAAGACCATCTTCTGATCAACTATTTTAAATTTATCAGGTTGATTTATGTTAAGATGGCTTGAACAGAAGATGATATTAGCAATATTAAACCACACTGCTCATTTTTGAGAAAATACTTTTGGTTATGCTTTGAAAATACTTTTGGTTATGCTTTGAAAATACTTTTGGTTATGCTTTGAAAATACTTTTGGTTATGCTTTAAAAATACTTTTGTTTATTTAAATATGGTTACTTAAAAATTTGAGTACGTCATCGATCATTTACGATTCAATTGTACTCAAAGAAAACATGTAGGTTCAGGTACTCATTTTTAAGTACCCTTTTTTTACAGTGCAGTTTTAGATATTAGTAGTTTTAATATTTGTTAACTACCATTCAACCGATTCCACAAGATTATTGCATACTTTACTTTTATTATTGACGACTGAAGAATATTTTGAATAATATACTGAGTGTATTTCAATCATTTTACAAAGAGAAATACAGTAGCATCGATATCACAATTTTAAATTAATTGATAGGAAAAAGTTTTTAATTGCATTTCATTATTTTTAATGAAATTTTTAATAATTATGATTAATATTTCTCTAAGTGAATTCATATGTTCCTTTATAATTACCATCCACTTTTATTAACATTGCAATAAATAACCTTTATTATTTTATTTTTAAGTTATAGTTGACATGTAATCTATTCTAATACTCGTAAAACATGTTATTACAGGTTCCGTATATAACATTCCAAAGTTGAAAAAGTGAAAAATGAAAGAAGGTGGCAGAGACAGCAAAATGCTGTCATTTCCAATTGCAAATGAAGCAAATGAAACATTCCTCTCGACACTTGCTTGGAACGTCACAGCAAACAGGTCCGACTACAACTACTCTCAAGACAACGATGAAGCTTACATTCCATACGAATTACGACCAGAAACCTACATTGTCCCTACAGTATTTGTAATTGTTTTCTTCGTCGGGTTGCTTGGGAATGGGACTCTTGTCTTGATTTTCATACGTAATAGGTTCATGCGGAGCATCCCTAATACCTACATAATGAGCCTTGCAATCGGAGACTTTTTAGTGATAGTTGGAACAGTTCCATTTATTAGCACCATTTACACCTTCGACAGTTGGCCATACGGAACCTTTATTTGCAAACTCAGTGAGTTCTTAAAAGATCTTTCGTCAGGAGTGACCGTTTTTACACTTACTTTGCTTAGCATTGACCGCTACATTGCAATCGTTAAGCCATTGCATAAACTTACAGGGCATGGAGGTAAAACCTGTACTATCCTGCTTGTTATGATAATTTGGTTTGTGGCCATTGTAATTGCAATCCCTGGAGCACATTTCTCGTATTTATGGGAATATTCCTTGTATCCTGGTCATGTAATCTACGTTTGTTATCCTTTCCCTGAAAATATGAAACCCTGGTATCCACAAACGATGGTACTCATGAAATTCTTAGCATTATATGCTGTGCCATTAAGTCTGATTGCTGTGTTCTATGCTTTGATGGCTAGACACTTATTTTCTGCTTCTAAAGATACTTTTGGTAACCATGACAGCCATGTTAAGAAGAGAAGAGGTCGCACTAAGGTAGCAAAGATTGTCCTGATCTTCGTGGTTTTGTTCGCGGTCTGTTTTTTCCCAAGTCATGTGTTTATGCTGTGGTTCTACTTTCACCCAAATGCACTTGATAAATACACAACGTTTTGGCATGCATGGAAGATATTGGGATACATGCTCACGTTTTTCAACAGCTGCTTGAATCCGATTGCGCTGTATTTCATCAGTGGCGTTTTCCGTCTCCAGTATAGGAAATACTTGCTTTGTTGCCGTAAAACCCCTTCTAAGAATACGTATTTGACCACTTTAAAAACTTTACCTACCTCTTCGCACCGCAGCACGGTACGCACAGTTGCCATGTCAAAAATGTAAAGTTCGAAACATATATTGAAAAAAAAAAAACTTTTTTTTCAATGTCATGGATTTTAAAGTGTTCTCGTTAATTTATGTAGTATTTGAAAACTTTATGTTAAATAGTTGTTCATCCAAAGCAATGACATTCAATTGCATGATATTTTGTGGTTTCATCTACTATTTAGATTCAGAATGTGTAAGTGTTATTTGTAAATGCATAAAAAAAATTTCAATGCATATATTGTATTCGTCATACGTTTCATTATTCGTACTAGATATTGTAAAAGAAAAAATAATAAATAAAAAAAATTTAAAAAAAAGTTTTAAATTCATTCATGAATATAATCGAAACACTCCTATATAAATGCAAAATACTCCTTTGACCTAACAATTCTCATTGTACATCTATAGAGTATTATAAAATATGTCATAATAAAACAGGTGGTTCAATTTCCATGTAGAAAAAATACTGGGCAATCCCCCCTAAATTTCGTAATCATACTCACTTGTATAACCCATTGCAATTCCTTTAAAAATCATAATTCTGATTTTGACCTCTATATTGCAATTTGGCATTGAGGTTCATTGTACCGTACGTAGAAAATGTAATGGGAGGCCATGACACCCTATACCCACCTTTACGAGTATAAATGTATAAATTGAAAAAAATTAGCAAATGTACATGCTAATAAATTTTCTGTGCCTATACGCGGGCCGTAAGAATATTGGAAAATTTCTGTAGACTTGGCAAAATAACAATCTAGTTGGTAAACTTGTGAAACATTTGTCTTTTTTTTAAGTGAACTTTCTTAGTTTCATTTTAAAAAAAGCCAAAAACGTTTCACAAGTTCACCAGCTAGGTTTGTGAAAGTCTACAGAAATTTACCAACATGGAGGGCTGCCTCCCCACCCCTGCCCCCCAACAAAGGCCCTGATGATAATATAGATAGTTTATTTGTAATATAGATAGTTTGGACAACGATGTACCTCGAACCAGTAATACACTGTTAAAAATAGATACTAAAAAATAAGTAAAATGTACTCATTTTTGAGTTCATTCGATGCTTATCATGGCTCCGAATACATAAGTTTCAATTTTGAAAAAGTCAAGTACACGAAAATTAGTAAAATGAATAAAAAGAGTAGAAGCTAGCCTACATAGGCTGCCTTCCAAAATCACTTTCAATAAATATCGACAATTACAACCAAAACTTACCTGGAATCGAATCCAGATCTTCAGGCACCACAGCCCAGAGCCTTATCCGTTGAAACTACCATGGCGACTTAAAGAAGTTATAAACAGAAGAAATGTTAAAAAAGTGTGTTAAAAGAATAGGAAGTAAGATAATTGAGTTGTAATAACTCACTTTCCATTGACGCAATCGGCATCATATAATGTGGAGAACCATCTTCTGAACAACTATTTTAAGTTTATTAGGTCGTTTCGTTAAGATCGCTTGAACAGAAGCTGAGATTAGCAATATTAAATCACACTGCTCATTTTTGGGAAAGTACGATTATTTAAATTTGACTACGTCACATAGACGCAGGAAGCCCAAGAATTATTTTACCCCCCACCCCTTAACATTTTACTATTTTATGCCCTTTTTTTCCTTAAATATATTTCATAAACCAATCGTCTCACATGATTGTATTTGAAGGATGAATAATTTTTGTACATATTAAAAGATTAGCATTTTTTAATTTCGACTATTTTTTAGAAATATTAAAAAGGAAAAATTAGTCAATTTGTTTGGTAAACAAATGATTAAATGAGATTTTGTTTCAGAGTGATTATTTCCTTAGAAATGAAACCATCAGATATATAGATACTTTATTTTCTTAACAGACTATGTAGTTGAAATTTCTTATTTGGAAATTTACATTTTGTTAAAGAAAGTTAAATTTAAATAAATTCCTTCTAACAACCACTAATCTAATAATCAGTACATGTATAAATTCAAAGTTTTCGTGGTTACGTGTCTAAGCAAAAACGAATACACGTTAATTTATTTTTTGATAAATCAACCCCATACTATTTTAACCGCGAAAAAAAAAAGTACATTTATGACGAAAAAAAAATTTCAGCCGGGTGAGGCTAAAACGGTTTTTCTGGGGGTTTTGTCCGTTTTTTTTTTTTTTTGGGTGAGGCTGAAACGGTTTTTCTGGGGGTTTTGTCCGTTTTTTTTTTTTTTTTTTATATTATACCAAAATATAACTGGCCCAAGGTACAACATATAAGTGTACCTTAAGCCCATTTAACAAGTTTTTTTAACTGTTTTTCTATAACAATAGCTTAATATAATAATGCTTTAAATATATTACTTTATTTCAAATTAAATTTTTTATTTTGTCAAATAAAAATTATTTAATTACATCAAAAAATAAAATAAATGTGATAGTTATAAAAAAAATTGTCTCTCGGTACTATATCTTCCTGTATACGAAATTTATAAGTGATTCGCTCGATAGTTTTGCTGACATGAGATATAAACACGAATTGCTTAAATAAGACTACCCTGTTCATACTTTTGTATAAGATGAAACTTTAATAATAATGCAGCAATTTCATGTAAACAGTATTTGTG
This sequence comes from Troglohyphantes excavatus, assembly GCA_963932185.1. Lineage (NCBI taxonomy): Eukaryota > Metazoa > Arthropoda > Arachnida > Araneae > Linyphiidae > Troglohyphantes > Troglohyphantes excavatus. Next base: position 45,647,621 of record OZ010672.1, on the reverse strand, counting down.
GGTACAGCATTTAAATATGATGAACACTTTCCTGCATAACAGGAAATTATGAAAATGATGCTAGAAATCTATACAAATGTATAAAGTCAGAGCCAGCCACAGAAATACTCTATCATCATTTATAAATAAAACTACAATTCCGTGGAAGACGAGCGCACCAGGTTTTATTCTTATAGTATGTGTAGCGATCTGCTAAGGGTTGTCAGATTCGCTCCTCATCATGCGCCAAAAATTATCAGCGGAGTATTATGAAGAGGGGACTGATGCATGTTAAATTCGTCGTAATCTAATATCTTCAGGCCTATTCGGGTTACTTATGATACCACCTCAGGTGTTAACCTCGTCATCTGCTGACCGTGGTTAAAAATTACGATGTAGTGTTAGGTTCATTCCTTTGGTGAAGATCCCACAATGTCGCCTCTAGGATTGGTGGTTCGAACCCGTGCGATGGACTTGACAAAGAAAAGTAAAAAAGTAGTGAACTTGTGATCGGAGGGTTGCCAGCTTCGCTACAAAAATACTAGAAAAGTCGTCCAGAACATCCGCAAATATTAACGGCGTGTATACGGGACTGGTGCACGATAAATCTGATCGGGGTCCAAAGTCCCGACGTCTATTGAAGGCGTTGAGTGCCAGTTCAAGTGTTTCCTCGTCATATGACGAGGAAACACCTGAACTGGCCAGATCAGAACCATGGTCAGATATATGACCATGGTTCTAAAATAACGAGGTGCATGTATGAATGTGTATGTGTTCCCGGGTCTTTCCTTCGAGATAGACCCCGAACCGTCGCCAATAGCCCACTGTGCAGCTCTACTGCGACGTTAATTAACCAAACCAAACCAACCCCCAATATCGCCAATAGCCCAATGTGCAGCTCTAGCGAGACGTAAATTCAACCAATCAAAAAGAACTTTCACATTCAGAAGTATTTCAACCAACCGCAGCTAGTTTTGGTTTGTGGTTTGATGGGTTTTGTTGATTTAAGTTAGTGTGGGTTGGTTAGGGTTGGCTGGTTTAACATCACAAATGTACTGTTAGAGGCCTTTTTGGATCTGTCCCGAAAGAAAGACCCGGGAAAACTATTCTTGTAATTTTGAATCATATGGTCAGATGACAATGGCAACACCCTATGCACCTGATATGAGGACATTTATACAAAGACATTATAACGTGCACGAAGTCATCTATAAACAGCGAATGTTTTTTGCGGACGACAAAGAACAAAACTGACAACATTCCGATCATGAGCTCTGTGCACTCTCAAAACCGATATTTAACTACATCCGCCTAAAAAGAGGAGACTGGTGCACGTTAATTTTGTCATTGCCCAAACGTCTTCATGCCTACTTCAAGTGCGTGGGGTGCTAACTCTGGTGTTGTCTTCATGTATTTCATTCGGTATAGATCCCGTTCCGTCACCATTAACCCATTGTGTAGCTCTAGTTTTTCGTTTATTCAACCAACCAAATGTTCTGATGTTAACTGTGGTATCGAAGTTTGGAGAGGGGGACGCCAGCTGTGGTGTAGTCGGAAAGTTAAGAAGCAGTGTTTCCGTGTATTTTCTTCTAATTATAAGTCAAACTGTCTCCAAAAGACTATTGTGCAAATTTATGCATGGCTGCAGGGTGACGTTAGTTCATTTAACTAACCGATTATCTTGACAGATACCGTTTCGTCTCCAAAGCCCATAGTGTAGCTCTTATGATGCTTAAAAAAAGTAAACTTTTCGAAGCAAGAATCCAGTCAGTAGAAAAATACTAAGATAAACAAATTCTAACAGGAAAACCAGGAGGGTTGTTTTATGACTCATGAGTTTTCGTTAAAGTTTGAATGATGAGTTTTTATAAAGTTTTGTGTTCTATAAATTTAAAATTGTTTAAGAAGTATAGTCAATGTTGAGTTATAATATATAAGTTTTGTGATGTGGGAAGCTGTTGTAAATTCTTTATTGCGCAGTGTCGTAAGTACCATCTTAGAATGGTCAGACATTTTATTTCCCTACTGGCCTTATATTACTGTGTTTGTCGCAACAATATTATTTATATATGTGTAAGTAACACTTTTGTCATTAATAAAAATAATTAACTACACAAATTATTTTCACTAAAATTACCAAAAAATTTACAATTTAAAGTTTGAAATATGCAAAAAGAGTTTTGTTTATTGCAATCTAAGGAGAACAGATGTAGTATAGGACATTTGGCATGTTTTTTTTTCCTTGGTGGCCAAAATAGTCGTCAAAACTGTGTTTCGATTTATGCGGATGAAATTTTAGAATTTAGTATTAAATGTTATGCAATAGAAGTAGTTTTTAGACTTTCCTGATGTTTAATTATTGATCAACAGTTTTAAGCGCATGCACACAACGTGCGCTAATGACACAGACTTGTACCTTGATTTATGGCTCCGGGCAATTATAGTCTAGACTTCGGCCTACAACTACTCAGGATCAAAGCTAGTATCCCCTTCAAGCAATCAGTTATTGTGCTTAAAGGCAATCTTTCGAGCAGTTGATTATGGTGCTTAAGTGTTCTGTATAAACTTCCTGGCAGAACATCATTCAATCAATTAATTTGCAATTAACCATCATTGTAAACATACTGCTACTTATTATAAACAAATATTTAAGCTACCACATTTGAATATTGCTTTTCCATAAAACCATATCGAAGACAAAATCTCACATAATAACAATTCACATTGTATGTAAAAACATGTGAAATGCGTTGAAAATTAAACTTACCCATTGTTGTTCTTTACACTGATTGTTATCTTTTGCATATCCAAACAATTAATTATATTAACTATCTTTTTTAGATGTTATTGTGCAAATGAAGGAGGCATTCATTATGTTGCTACTGAAAGAGTTCCAATAATAATGAGAAAAGTTATAAATCCTTTTACCTTTGATGTAAGCCATGAAGATGAAAACTCTTCAGGTATGGTTTATTATTTATATTTCTATATTATAATATTAATTTGTATTATATCTGTGAGGGCTCCAACTGGTCCTGTTTAAATTAATTTTCGTAGGAATGTGACCAAATTTATAGGCATATGAATGTTATATGTAATATATTTTTCACATAATTTCTACTACTTACCGCCATTTTCTGTAGTGCATGAAAATTTATAAATTTCAATGATTTGTATCAAGCAGAAGTGCATATCAAAATGATTTCAAAATTATATTTTTACTTCACACACACACAAACTTTAATGTCTTGTATTTTAGCAAATCATGGTTTTTAGTAGAATGTGCCAATAGTATACCTGCTAACTTATATGGTTTGTAAATACAATGTAAGTATTTTTACCATTTTGTAAAGCTATTGAATTATCATTTAAAATTGTACGGTTTGCGCATGTTTTCATTTTATAAAAAATTACTATTTTCAGTAGGGATTGTAAATGTTTGGCAGTTGTTGCAGTGATTAGTTAAAAAGCACTTAATAGTTCAGCAGAAATGGCTCTTCATTGAAATAAAATTTCCACAAACCTCAACTATTTTAACAAATATTGAAGTCAAGCAAAGCTGTTTGATTGTGGAACTGCTGCTGTTGATAAGTTACTTAGAAATACATGTTTTTATTGTGAATTTTATGTAATTCATTTGAAAATAACAGATTTTTAAATATGTTGAATTTTTCTAATGTGTTACTCATTTTTCAGAACATATAACGTTGTTTTTTGTATTGATTTTAGATATTAAGTGTACCATTTCTACCCAAAAAGACTGTTATATCCTCCCTTTTTGGGGAGTACCTGGATCTGATTTCTTTGAAATGTTGAAAATGAACTGGGTTTCAATGAAACACACCCTTATGGAAAATCATAACACTTTCAGGAGCAAGTGCTTTGCTGCTAGTCCTATTATAAGGTATATTATAATTTTCAAATTTTTTAAGAATAAATGATAAATGCAAAAAGTATCACCACTATCTGAATAGCGAAGCGAAAATTAAATATATATGTATCATCCCTAGTGACAAGTCAGCTACTGTTCACTTTTGTGCTTTTGACGAGTACTATAAATGCTGACCATTTAACGAACTCTATAATTAAAAACTTGAATTGAATCTTTATATAGTGATATGAAACTTTGGTTAATTCCTAGTGTCTGGTGCCCTCGCCAAATGGGATTTGGCGACAAATGAGTGGGCGATAAAGTTTGTATTTTGGCAACTAGATGAACTAGATGCGCAAGGCTAGATGAACTAAATGGCAACAAGGCTGAACTAAGTGCATCTAGTTTAGCCTTGGTTTCACGCAGTTTCACCATTTTTGAATTGGCGTTCGGTTCGCATGGTGATTTTGATGTGTACGTGGATGGATGTATACACGGACGACGTTTATTTAAATAGTAGGTATTTGTGGGAGTTTGAAATGAAAGGCAAACATGCCGTGATTGATTGCTGCATTGATGGCATGGATGCCGGATTGTTGTTTAACAAGCGAACGTGCAAGGTATGCGGAAGGTGCATGGAGCTGGCCCAGCTGCAATTCACTGTGGAATGGGTTTATGGGTCGAACCATGGATACATTATGCAGCAAATGATCGACTGCCCGGAGGGTGTCATGGATGTGATCCTGAGTAGTCGGAAGCCGGAGACTACAAAAGCAACGTCAGGAGTCTGTGATTTTAGCTCGCGGTACGTGCTGTCGGAATGCCCCAAACGACTGCCCGAAGGATTGCCTGTAAGCACCATGATCGACTGCCCAGAGTGGGTCATGGATGTGATCATGAGTAGTTGGAGGCCGGAGACCACAAAATCAACGTAAGGAGTCTGTGACTTTAAGCGCACGGTACGCGTGTGTGCTTAAAAGTGCTGTCAAAATGCCCCAAACGACTGCCTGAGGGATTACCTGTAAGCACCATGATCGACTGCCCGGAGGGACATTGTTACCTTCGAGATAGGCGCCGAAATGCCGCCAACAGCCTAATATAAAGCTCTAGTGCGATGTTAATTAACCAAAGGAAAGCTTCGAAATCAATTGTAAACCGTCGCCATTAGCCCCTTGTAGAGCTCAATTTGACCAACGCAATGTCCGCCATTTTGATTTGGCAACAAAAAAAACATCATTTTTGGACTTGGCGACAACGGGGCACCGTACACTAGGAATTTACCGAAACTTTTTCTGTATTCATCATACCTTTTTAACTATACCCCATCCAAATCCCTGAGAGAATTATGAAACACGCTTTATATCTTTCATAATATGAAACAGTTGAGTCTTCACCTTCCTCAAATACCTGACTAGAATGATTGTATAGTATAAAATCTAAAGGTTAGAAATCGGATTAGATCCATTTTCAAATCTCACCCCACATTTAAGTGATCTGCGCCTTATCCATAGATCTTCCCTGCACTTATATATTAAAATTACACTTACAAGACATATTTATAGCATTGTCCCCAACCATCTCTGATAGACTAAAAACTATTTCCTACTCTTCTAAACTTTCCATCCCTAAAGTAAGTAACAAAACTTTCTCATTGGTGGGTTAGCACGAAAAGATCCTATTATCTCTCTATTTCTCTTTTTTAATTAAGATATTGAATACTCTTATCTATTCAAGTGTGCGATTTTGAAATGGCATTTAAATTTTATTTAAAAAATTGTCAGTTTGTGAGTTCTACTAGTACACTAAGGATTTCTTACATTTATAAAGATTTTAAACTTGGTTTAATTTTATTTTGTTTAGAAAAGATAGAATATTTTTAAATCCAACTATGTTCTTTTTTAGAGAAATATTGAGGAAATTCCATTGTTGGCTGAAATTTAAAAATTATGCTGCTTTTAAATGGTAGACTAGGTTTATTAATGAAACAGTTGTATATTTTTTACTATGTTTATTCTTTCTTTTTTTAGACTTGCTAGTGGACAACAATCACTTGTCTTCAAGCCACCTTCATCTTTAGATCTTGATGAAAGAATAGATCTAAGACTATTTTTGCCATTGGTTGTAGTCATGTTATTAGTAGAAGAAGCTATTGAAAACAGTGAAGAGCCTTTTGTAGTAATTATAGTTTCATTTTAAATATTACAAATTTTAATCTAGAGTACTTGTTACTATTAAGTAGTGTTTATACTCTTTATTGTATCGAGTTTTTTTTTAACTTTGCTTTGCAGAAACGCCTTTTTATGTGTAATATTATTGTTAAGTACCAATAGATTATGGAAAAACTAGTGTTTAAAACTAGTGTAAAACTATTCTACAAATATGGATCTACATATAGTTATTATTTTTGAGTGATCAAACAAAAAATTAGCTAAATTCCTTTGACATTGGGCTGCAGCACATATTATTAAAAATATTCCTGAGTGTAGTGCATATGTTAATTAATGTATTAAATTCTACTATTTGAGTCCAATGAAAAAATATTAACTACATGTACTTTTCTTGATTCTTTTTCAGTTTATTCAAGCAACTATTGTAAATGTTCCTGCAATTTTTAAAAACATCAAAACAAGAAATGTACATACTAGAGAATCTAATGTTCCTTATAATATACCACAAAGAATTCCTACAGTTCTTGGAATTTATGTAAAAGAATCACATTCACCTACTATTGGTGTAGTAAAGGTAATATTAATTTACTATTTATTATTAGTATTTTTGTTTGTTTTTAAGTATCATTTGTTGTTTTTTCACTTCATAGATTTTTTATACACAAAATGTATACTAAGAGTATATTAGTTATTAAAGCACTTTTAAAGTTACATTGCAATTGAACTCAATAAAGTAGTGTTTCAATTTTGAATAAGTTTTTTAACTTTAAAATATGTACTAAAAAAATTAAATAATGACTGTTTACAATATGTGTAGTTAAAGTTTTATGTTGAATTACGTCATCAACTTTAAACTCTAAAATGTAAAATCAAATTTAAGAAATGTACAAAACTTTGAAATAAAATTTTATTAATCCCATGGTCATTGCAAATGCACAAATATCTGCTTTAACTTGTTACTTATAAATGTTGAAGACATTATGACAGAATTTTAATTTCCATGCAAATTTTTAAGTATTGTACTAAAAAGCTGCTGAAGAATAACACATTTAGATTTAAATATTCTAAAATGTTCTTTAAAAAGCTCATATATATATTTAGGTATTTAACTAAAGGGATAAAAAATATATAAAATAGCTTAACCTTTACAAATCAAATCGGCTGGGACACCATGTGTCCCATAGATTTTACAGATCTAATAAAGGACATGGCACAATTTTGTTTATGGAGGGGGAAGAATTTTTTAAACATGTGAGATCTGAAGTATGTTGTTTGTGTAAGAACAGTTAATTACATAGTTTCGAACATGTGATGCTTGACTAATAGTTTCTACAAATCGTCTTCAGCTGGGCTTTTCAGTTTTCCAACCCCTCAAGTGACCCTACCCCCATCTGCGAATCTACCAGCTTTGAGGAAGAATTGTTAACAATCCGTGTGTCAGACAGTTACACGTCTCTTATTGTAGGGCAAGTCGTCCTTCTACAATGTTTTGAGAACTCTTTGTTCTGTCTCCCAAAGAGACATTTTCTCCCCCATTTAGGAATTAGTCCACAGGCAGGGCAACTTTTCTTTTACGAAGCCCATGTGAAATAAACACTGGTTGTTACCCAAAACTACTGTTTTATTTTATATTAGCAATTTAGTCTGGTATTGCCCATCCATAAATACATCAGAATACCTTATTTATATCTATAAATAATTTTAAGCTATGTTTTGTATTCTTCACTTTGCATTCTCATTTTATTTGCTGTTTGACTTATATTTGTGATTATTTTTTTTTATACTGGATGAAATGCCAATACTGAAAATGTTAAAACACAACATTTAAAGTTATTACACAAATATCGGAGATGAAAATTCATCTATATCCTTAGCTCGAAAAGCAATTTTTAATTGATTCTTTTAGTTTACATACAATTTTCTATAGAATTGTTAATGTGTATTAAATGGTACACTTCATTAACAAAATCTATTAAAGAATTTTAAAAGCATTTTTTTTGCAGAATTTAAAATAAACTTTTTATTTTATCTTGCATATGACTATGTGGTTATTCATTTTCTAAGGCATAATTTATGGTTTCTAAAGATGCTTTAATATTATTTATTAAATACTTTAAGACAAAAATTCAGCACTATAAACTATATTTCTCTCTTAAAATTGAATTTAAATTGTCTCTTTATTTGAAAATTTATTCTTGACAGCCACAAAATGAACTCTGAATTGCAACCTTTATTTTTATAGGTGATATTAGTTGGGAGATTAGTAGTAAGGCAGCTTCTTTGTAGATGATTTAAAATTTTTAGAAACTGAGTTTGCACATGGTATCAAAAATTTAAAGGCTGTCTATTTTTAACAAAGGGCTAAAATCTAAAATATTGATTCAATCAGTGAGCTGGGGGTATTAGTAAATGAAGATTTCCAAATGAGTCATCAATGTATAGTAGCTAGCAAAAAAGATCATAGAATTGTAGGTTACATCAGGATAAGCGTTTCAACAAAATCTAAAGATATAATCTCGCCATTGTATTGAGGTTTGGTAAGGCCTCATCTTAAGTATGCCCTGTACAATTTTGGTCGCCATATCTGAAAAAAGACATTGATTTAGTAGAGAAAGTTCATCACAAGGCTACTAAAATGATTCAAGGTATTTAAAGCAGGGATTATGGAAATAAATTACAACATTTAAATATATACTTTAGAAGGGAGAAAAGTTAGGGGAGATTTGGTTCAACTGGTTAAAATTTATTACACAGGAGGTTTTGAGGGTATAAATTTTAATATGAGTGATTGGAACTATACTTGCCAGTGAATATTGTTAATTTTACAGAATTAAATTATTTTAATAAAAAATAGATATTCATTGGGAGGAGATACTAGACTGGACCAACCTTGTTAGACCTTGATCCAGTTGTTGGTCATCAAGATTTGTATAAAAGGAATGTTTATAAAAAGAAATTTCATATTTTAATAGACACTAGAATTAATACTGACAATTCCAAAGGCAATTTGGTTATATAGTCAGAATTTTTTTTAATTGTTTTAGTGTTTGTCATTAGTGATTATTTTAGTGTAGTTTTTTGTTTTATTTTTGACTTTGTTATATTAAACATACAAAATTATTATTTCTGTATTTTTAGAGAGTATATGATGGATCACTGTTCTCAGAAAATGTCAATGGTAATGACATTCCTATTTGTGTGGCTTGCTGTCAAAGGACTGTTAACACAGTTATTTTCCCATGTCTTCATGCAAGTCTATGTACTTTATGCTACCTTCAATGTGAGATTTGTCCTAGTTGTCGTGGGCCAGCATTTTATTATTTTACGATAGGCCCACTTACCGAAATTCCCCAGGAAGATCATTCAGATTAACTATTATAGAATATGTAAAAATATATACGAAATGTAATTAATATTTTTGCAGTCTTTTTTTCTAATTTTATTGTGCTACATCGTAGTAAATAATGTTTTAGCAAAGTCAAATTTAACTAAATCTTAAAATATTATATTTACATTTGTAAAGTGAATAAATATTTTGTCATGTCATGTTTAGTACAAGTAATACTTTTAGTTTAGTTTATTTATAAAATTTGTGTTGTGTTTTAAATAATGTTTTAGCCTATTTTTGTTTCCCTTCTTTAACTTTGCTGTATTATTTTAAACCACATTTGAACTGTAACTTTATAATATGCAATTTATCTTAAGATTTTTCCTTTTCAGTGGATTTGTTTCTTCTTTGGTCAACATACACTGTAAAAATTTTAATGTGATAGTTAGTGGTTGAGTATTTGTATAATAGATGGGGGGGGGGGGTCTGAGTCCCAGTTTTCAAAGCTCAAATTTATATGGATTATACTTAAACAAAATCAGAAATTTTACTAATTGTAGAAATATGTTATTTAAGAAGTTTTTCTTTGTTACTATTAGGGATTCATAATTCTTGCTTTAATGTTAAATTACGCTCATTCGACTTATTTTTCACATTTTACTAGAAAATTTATACTTAAATATTTTACATTGAATTCACATTGATGGTTGTTTAAATATGTAGAGGAAACAATATTTTGTATTTATGCATGTACAAAGAACTTTATTAAGATGTATATAGTTAATACAATATATTGACCCTGTAGGTATATCTAAATTCCCTGTATAAATGTATTCTAATTGTAATAATGTATTTGTTTAAGGAAAATTTAAGTTACAAGTATTTCTGCTTAATATTAACAACTTTTTAAAAATTATGTTTAAACAAACTATCTTCAATTATTACATACTATCCTGTTTAAAACTTTTTCTGTATATGGTATATTTATCAGCATTACAGATTATGCTCTTTTATTGTGCACTTGAGAAAGAATAACTGTTTATATGTTTTGCTATGTTCCAGTGCTCTTCTTTTTTTTTAAAGTTATTACCAGTTATGGTCATATTGTAGCTCTGTAAATTGATCAGCTCACCTCTGCAACTTACACTACTAAGATCATTAGACATCTCATTTACATGTGAGGAAACACCTCTTTGTCATAAAGTTTGTTAGTTATTAACTTTGTACATTTTAGAGTTAAGCCTTTAATTCAACTTGTGTTTTCTTTGTACCATAGATTATTTAAAGCAGTTAGTTGGGGGAACAAAGTACCTTCTCACAGATATCATGTACAAATTTGAGAAAATAAAGAAGAATATAATAACTATAAGAAAAACATCTTAACAAGCTGTTTCAAATGGAAAAATTTTATGTAATTTCCTGAAACCTTTATTAAGAGACTATACAATACATAACGAAGATATTCTAAAACTCTTTTAATCTCTAAAGAACACAGATAGAAACATCTATTTTTAAATTTAATATAGAGACAGTGTCTGAATTGTGATGTATTTTCTTACATCGTCTATTAAACTCAAAATTATAAATGCTCCATATTTATATAATTTCATTCTCTACATGAATTGACATAAATAATCAAATAGCAGAAACAAAAATCTACTAAAATTATTAAATATTTAATGCTACTCATTGCATTAAATATTTTAACTTAATATTTGTTTAGTTTGTTACTTTTATAATAACTAAATTTCATACTGTGATGCTACAAAAAAAGTTATAATGATGGAACTTACCAAACATAACAATATTTTGTTCCTTTCCTTGGGTGAGGCGCACACTCCATCTCCTGAATTGTGATCCAGGTTTTCTCAATCCGTACCTCAATGATCCATTTCCTGTTCAAAATTTGCAAAATAACTTGTTTTAGGTAATTCATTTATCTATACTCTATCATTAAATTTTTTACTTATTAAATTATTTTTATCACAATCTTATAAAGAAAAATATGTATAAAATAAATATATATAAAATAAAATATGGTCATTACAAATATGTAAAAATCAGAAGAAAATATTAAAGACATGAATTCATATATATGGTGCTATTTCATCAAAAATCACAATTACGTGTTTGCTTCTGCCAAAACGCAACTTTAGGCAGTTTCAACTTTAAATTTAAAATAACTTCAAACATAAATGTCTTACAGAAGAAGAAAAAAATACCCTCATTGTATTTTATATACAAACAGTGAATATCAGAATTATCTGCTTATCACTTTTTGAGATACAAATCCAAACAGAATCAGTTAAATTTTTATGACAGGGTTGTAGTCTTTATTTAAAATAGAGAGAGATTTGATTTGCAATGGTCCAGACCCCATTGATTTCCTCCTTAGTCCGTCTTTGGATAACATAAAATTCCATTTTTTTTATATATACCTTAGCTAGAAAGAAAGTTATTTTAAGCAGAAATGGTTACAGGAATAAAATGCATGCCTCTCTTAAGATGATAGGTGTTCATAGACAAACAGCATTGACATTATATTTTTTCAAAGTAAGGGACGGCATTCAAGTACCTTTGAAAGTTATAAAATTTAAAGTAATTTTAATTTTGAATATATAATGTTTATTCGTGCAAATTGCTATATCATACACACATTTCCAAGTTGAGTATTGTAAATAAGAATGGTATCCTCACCTTGAGATGTCTCTTTAGTCACAGCCTGTCTCTTTAGTCACAGCCTGTCTCTTTAGTCACAACGCAAAACGTTTGTCTCGTATGAATGTAAATTTTTTACAGAACATACTTTCAATAGCGTTTGCAGCAAAGGTTTTTAGGCCGAGGGGCTATAATACTCTTATTAGTATTAATAAAATAAATATTTGCCATTCAAAGACTAATCTGTCGGCAGTGGCGTAGCAATTCAAAAATGATGGGGGGGGGGGGGGAGGGTGCTCAGCTTCTTCCATTCCCAAAATATGTACCATGCAACATAAACAATTAACTATAATTAGTCGCGTGGGCGAGAAAATCTCTCCACATATCACGTGGTTTCAATGTTGGGGACGCAAATATCAGTATTTTTATTCCTCTATTTGTAACAACACTCTATGGGCGATACTGTTTTCTAATTTTTACGTGCCTCAAACGACTGCTCGAAGGAAGTTCGTTTAGACTACTCGCGAAGAGAGCACCGGAGTCATAACAACGGCAGAAGCCGAGTTGCCATAAACGTTCGTGAAAGTTTAAGTTTAGAGAGTAGTTATGTCAACTCTCACGTTCTCGCTATTATTGTCCAACATTTTGCTTTGGTGACAAAATCTTTCGAAATAGATTTTGAATCGTCTCCGAGCCTGTGTGGCTCGGATTTGGGCTCCTGGTTCGAGAGTATAATTTTGATTGGTAAACTAAACCTCACAAAGATAATCGAGGAGAAAAGATAGGGCAATATATATCCGCAGTACCGCACAAATGAGGTATTCGCGCACTGCATTTTGGGAAACAGATAAAAGTTTCAGTTTCGTTTTCAGTGATAACAGGTTTGCAGATAGAGGAGAGAGGGGGATGAAAAGCCGTCTGCAAATACAACCAGTTTCCGCGTTCAGACGGCTCATTCTCATTGGACGTCGTTCTCTGTGGCGTTATTGGTTTTATCTCCTCCCCACAATGCCCAGCGCTTTGTTAAGGGCAGAAATTTGAAAACCGGTCGGCAATACTTCATATCCCGGAAAAGGAGAAGGGCCTCTTCTTTCCCCTCTCTCCTCCTTGAAACCTCATGGTCGAGAAGACTTTGTGAGCCAACCACTGAGCTCAAATATATCCTTGGAGGGATTATTAAGCGTGGGCAGCCGCGCATCACACTCTTTTTTTTTAAAGCCTATACGGCAAAAAATAGTCCTTTTGCATGACATCACTACTGAGCTGAGTAAGAACCGGAGAATTGCATAAGCGTGCGACCATATCACGTGCTGTACAAACTTCGGAATCCACGTCCAGGCTAAAGTACATTTGCCCACATTGGGATAGTCGTCACTCCAGTGTTTATTAAACAGCTCAGTGTAGCCCACTGAACTAGAATATAACATAACCCAGGACTTATCGTGTCACGCGGATGCATACAATTAGGAAGAAAAGTTGAGAAAACGTTCGTCCCTGTCTATGCAGAGTGTCACGTGACGTCACAGAAAGGTTTAAATTGCTTTTTTCCTGAGTCTTTTGTCTTCTTTTTCTTGTAAGTATGGAAAAACCTTAAATATGTAACATTCAACGTATTTTTGAAAGCTAAAAATGCCTTTTAAATCTACCTGAGAAAGGACTATTTTTTTCTACCTTCACTCAAAAAGGTGTAAAGTCGTCGGCGGCGCTTACTCCTCGCTCAAGTGCTCGTCATCTGACCATGCTTCAAAAATACGAGGCATCGTTCCCGGGTTTTCCTTCGAGATAGCCCCGAACCGTCGCCAATAGTCCACTGTGCACCTCTAGTGCGACGTTAATTAACCAACCTCACTCCAGTGCTTATAGTTTTTTATATTAAGGCAGAAAATGCATAAGACGTCACTTAACATTTCTAATGACGTCATGTGTAATCTCAACACCAGCCGTGAGTAGTGTCCATTCAAAATAGCCACATTTCGTATTCGTACCCGTATCGTTTGATATACGTATGTTTATTTATTCGCGGGGTTTCAAATTAATCATTCTACTTGTAGATTAATTCATAAACATATATTATTATTTTAGTTAGGATAATTCAAATACAATATTAGTGGTAATGTTCATGTTTTTAACATTACAATGCAGTTGATGTATGTAAGATTATATCTCTAAAGCTACTACATGTAAATTACGATGCAAGTATTCTATTGTGTTTATTTACCAATGTTTAAATTGATTAAACAATTATAATAATTTTTATGTTTACTACACATTGTTGTAATCTATGCATATGCTAATTTAGTTTGCTACTTGTAATTTCTAAATGTGCTGATAAGCGGAAATGCTAGATTCACATAAATTTATATCCTGATCACTTTCACTAGAACATATAAGGACGTTTAGTTGTGCAAAATTCTTCTTATGTACAATTATTACTTTTAATACAGATACACCATAAAAACTAAACGATTTTCATGATTTTTCTTTTGTTGCCAAGCTATTCGTAATTACATGGTTCAACTATTAACGGTCGTTTCGGATCTTTTACAAATATTTTGCCATGTACAAACATCGCCAACTTTCTAAAAAAAATTGCTAGTTGCACCGATTTTGCAAACAATTATATTGAGTTTTCAACTACTGTATTAATTAGCCTGAATATGTATGCAATATTTTTCGGTGATAGGCCAGTTGTTGGCAAGCATAAGTCTTGGCATGAAAATCACTGAGTAAATATTGTAAATATAGCCACTACAAAAGAGAAACACTGTCTTTCAATTATGAACCATAATCAGAAGACAAGAACATCAATGTTTGCTAGCAATAATGAGGAATTAAAGTAGCAGTAAACCTGATTTTCTCGCTAAAATTAATTTTTTTGCTATGTGCAAGTTTTTAATCCAAACATGTATTTTTAAATAAGCTTTCCTTTGGTTTTAATAACTTAAATATGTTATGTGTACTTTTTAAACATGTCATGCATAACAAAACATGTTATTTGCACAAACTATTGTTATAATTGTACTTTTAAAAATATGAATAATGTAATATTAAAAAAAATTGGTACTTTTTGGGTATAGCAGTCTTAGTGGGAAAGGAAAATGGTTGCATTTCCCCCTTGGCAAGTTTATATTTATATAGGAACAGATGTAGTATAGGACATTTAGGCGGTTTTTTTGTTGGCGACGGAAAAAGTCGCCAGAACGTTTTTTTCAATTTGCACTAAATTGTAGAATTTATTATGCAACTATTGTTAACTATTTTGTTGTATTCTTCCGCTTTCATTCGAAATTACCGTTAAAAATAGTTCCTGTAACGCACAAAAACGATTACGCAGCACAATAACGTTGTAGAGTTGCCAGATTGAAAGTCGCCACAAGAATCAGAAAATACCAACAATGTCCAGTGGGGTTGCCATACTATAAATTTATCACCCCTATAAAATACGTCAAAAACAACTCGCACGCCAAATGTCCTATACTACATCTGTACCTTTATATATATTGTTTATTTTTAATTGCTTCTGTATATGTATATATTAAGTGAATTTTTGTAGGATATTAGTATATGAATCAGTGGTCTGCCCAGAAGAATTTTTGGTCCGTTTTTGGATTTTTCACAAAATTCCATTTGCAAAAATTGAAACCTTCAAAGTTCTGTTTTTGAAAAACGGACTCTTCACAAAATTCTATTTGCAGAAAACGGACTATTTACAATATTCCATTATCAAGTCTGAAACCAAAATATTCCGAATTCCACAATACAATTTCGAAATTCCTTTCTACCTCTCTGTTTCTCATGGAAGGAAATGTGTAGTGAGAATTATGCCAGAAGCAGGAGAGTAGTGGATGGTGAAAAGTGTGTGTAGAATGGGGGAGAGAACGGCACTGCATTTGGGATCACGCATCATTGAAAACAGGTTTGCAGTGGGCTGATACCTTCGGTTCGGTGATCGCATCAGGATATATTCTCGAGGAATTTCACAGAGCAAATTGTTATCTACCACGTGGTTTGCCGATTAAACATTGCGAAAACTAAAAATGAGGATTTGTATTGAATTAAAGTTTTTTGATAAAGATTATAAAGAAGGTTTTGTTTTAATCATCTTTTAGTGTTTTTTTATATATTATTTATGTAGAGTACATGCATTTAAGCTATTTTTTATTCTTGCATAGAATTTTCACAAAAACATAATTAATAATTCACAAAAAATACGGATTCTGTTAAAAAAAAAACTGCTGGTGTATTTGTAACTGTGTGTTTCTGGTTGAAATGGAAATGCACCAATTTCACTTTCTTGCCAAAAAATAAAGCAATATACCAAATTTTGATAGTATGTAAAAACAACTTTTCTTATAAAATAATAAAATACTTTTTTTTAAAAAAATACTGTAATTATAATTTTATTTTAAACTTTTTTAGCTCTCACTAAATGTGTATGAAATTATAGTACGGAAGCTATGCCAGCTAAAAGGAAACTTGCTAGCAGTTATGAAAATGCACAAGGTAAGTGAAACTCAGAATTAACGATATTATAAAATAGTATGGCAGATATGTCGTTTGGTTTTTAACATTTTTCTAACCCGTTTATTTATGGAACGGTTGCATAATGGCCAAAGTTGGCTAGGATTGAATCATAGTACCCTGTATACTTGCATACTGTAAAATTTAAATAAAAAAGTAGGGATGTTGAATTATACGTGAGTAAATAAATATTAGAATATCAGTTGAATAAAATGGGATTAAAATCTTTAATGTACAATTGATGTGCCTCCGACGTTTTTCAAAGAGAAAAAAAATTGGGAACAGATGTAGTATACTCTAAAAGTGTGGATTAATCAACATACAATGGGAAAAGCGGTCACCTTGTTCATATCTAGCTGGTGTTTTGTACCCTTTTGGAATAGTCATTAATGCACTGACGCTCAAGCAATTTTTGTAATTGTCCAATTTGCACCAGAATAAGCAATTCAATTTGAAATATTAATCTTATATTCTTTTGTTAAGAATTCATAATACTAACAACTTCTACATAACCATTACAAAATGCAGGATCTGGATAAGATCGAATAGATAAAAATGATAAACATCCCATCATTAAGATATAATATGGAAATTTCTTCATTAATAACTCGTTTTCATCAATGTTCTCTTCATTAATTTTTTTTGGCATAATTTAACAGGTAGTTTGACATCACTTTTAAGTAATTCTTTAAATTTTATATAATATTTCAATTTAAGTATGTTGGTGTAAGTCAAAAAAAATTATTTTAACCATTATGTTCAAAATTAACACCAAGCAAATATTTGTTAATAATAATTGTTACCTAAAATAATACAAACCAATTGTTAGATATTCAGTTAATAATTTTCTACTAAAAATATCATTTTCATTAGGTTGTACAGAGTAAATTTTATGTATATTATTAGGATGCACATGTATTTTCTTTCAATACCTTAAAATATACCTCCAACAAAAGTCCAATTTTTCATTCTCAGGAGCCGACGCCGGAAATTCAACTGCAGTACCCTCAATAAATTGCCAACAGTTTCTATCTATTAAAAGGATCTTCAAATGTGCATCGATATAAAATATTTTATAACTATAGTTTACTTCTATTTATTTTCAAGAAGGATAAAAGAACACTCATCTGAATTTGATTGCGATAGTGAACATATTAGGCAGAAAAATATTTTAAGAAAAGTCTTCTTCTTAATATGTGTTAACTAAACAATTTTAGGATTTGAATATTGCACATTTTGATTTTACATTAGTAGTGAGTCTGCAGGTATTTTCCAGCTAAATACCCTATACCTAGTTATTAACTCAAATTAATTTATTGTTAGCCATTTGTTAAAGAGAACAAATATGTGCTACATGTGCATAACCAATTTTTATATTTTCAGCCTGTGTATTTTGTAAAAAAGAGGATGATGATGAATCTATATTTGGCAATTTTTTTCATATGAAGGATCTTTCTGTTCATTATAATTGCATGGTAAGGTCATTGTTGCTAAATAATATTTTTTTATATTATCATTGTTTTTAAGAACTATTTATACTTTATTATGCTATATTTTCACTAACTATACTTATACTTTTTCAAAAAGCATTCATGTGTTAACTATGTGTTTTCTAAATAATTATTACGGAAACATTGTTTAATGTATTCTTACTTATTAATTCATAAAAACTTTTATTGTTTTCCATTGGCAATTCTATTATTAATTTTTAAGTATATTTCTGATTTAGTTTCATAATTTATTTTAAAATGTATTAAATGTTTCAAATAACAAGAAAGATTAGGTGGTTTCTATAAACTTTACATTTAACTTTTAACAAAAAATAAAAAATACTGTTTCATTTAATACTTTATTTTTGTAACAATGACAAATTTAAACAGTGTTATCCTTTATAATAAAATTGTATTTTTCTCTTTTTTTTATATAATTTAGAATATGTTATGAAATTCAAGTGTTTTTGTATTACTTCTTAATGTATTGTAAAAAAAAATATATTTTAGTTCTTCTCAAGTGGTCTTGCTCAACAATCGGAGAAGGTACCAAATGGGATATTGGGTTTTAAGATTGAAGATATTCAAAGAGAAGTGCGAAGAGGCCAAAAACTTGTAAGTTTTTAACCATTTTAAGCCTTATTAATAAAAAAAAATAGGTTGGCTTAATTTTTCTTTATACCACTTAAAATACCATCTAAATGTATACCACTTTTTGCCTGATGGTTCTCATCAGGGTTATTGCGTTATACAATTTTAAATAAGTATTTCAGAAGCATATGCATTGACATATTAAAATTATAATAGTAGACTATGAAATATATTTTACTAATATATGTATTTGAAGATCCATTGTATACTTTGAATTTGGAATTGTTTTTAATGGCAGATTCTTGTCATGCACGCACACACTGCATACCATAAAAGAAAATATGTACACAGAATTTTGTTTGTGTAATTTTTTAATATTTAATACATATAAATGTATACTTGAGTTTACTGTATGTACAACTTTTATCATTTTGTCTCTTTCAATAAAATTTATTTTTGATTTTTAGCGGTGTTTTTATTGTAAAAACAACGGAGCTACTGTTGGTTGTGGTGTTACTTCATGTCGCAGAACGTTTCATTTTCCTTGTGGTAAAGATAATGAATCACTTCATCAGTTTTTTGGATCATTTAAGTAAGTAAATCATTTTTATTTGGTAGTATATTTTGCAAGTTAAACATTAATTTTTTTATATGATAAATCAAACTGAGTAAAATTAATTTTGTGTTTTATTAGTTACCTTTTAAATATAAATCTTAAAAATGTATATGGAAGTATATTTGGTTATATATTGGTTTATACTTCACTGTTACTTTGAGTCATAAAACACTAGTGATATTGTGGCCGAGAAATATTTTTATTTGTAATTTATTTACTTTCAGTTATGTCTACCTTTTTTTAGACGCTGAATAAGCAAAAGAGTTCTAGTAATTAATTTTGTACTTTTTAATGCACTTTTTTACTCCAGTTCCAAATAGAATTTATCTTAAAAATGTATATGGAAGTATATTTGGTTATATATTGGTTTATACTTCACTGTTACTTTGAGTCATAAAACACTAGTGATATTGTGGCCGAGAAATATTTTTATTTGTAATTTATTTACTTTCAGTTATGTCTACCTTTTTTTAGACGCTGAATAAGCAAAAGAGTTCTAGTAATTAATTTTGTACTTTTTAATGCACTTTTTTACTCCAGTTCCAAATTGAAATAACAGGGTGGCAACATAACCTGGAAAACTGTGAAATCAGGAAATTTATCATGAAATTTTTTAATTCTGGAAATATCAGGGAAACTTTTAAAATTTCACAAAAAATCAGGGAATTTTTTTAATTTGGATCGATAAAATGGCAATTATCGTCTGTTATGCCCTCCATTCTTGGCAATTTAATTGTCAATATTTTCGTTTAGTTCTAAATAAGAATTTAAGAAAAAAAAAGCATGGTAATGCACATTTTCATATTTTCAGTTTTATTTTTGTAAAAACGTGAACCACTGCTGGAGGGAGAAGCAAAAGGAAAGTGTGTTGAACCTTGAATTGTAAGCAACATGTAAGAGGCTAATAAATATGGGATTTATTGAAAGATTAGGAAATATGAAGCATATAAAACATTTAAAATTATCTACAACAGAATTAATTTGAAAAAACTTGCATTTTCTGCTTTCAGAGAACATTACTATAATGCCTGTCGCAATTGCATAATTTGTATACTTAAATTATTATTTTAACTGTCTTTGTATACTTAAATTATTATTTTAACTGTCAATAAGTATTACTTATAATACTTCATTTATAAAGCAATATATTTATAGTATTAACGTAGCGTGGATACTTTGTTTCTATACAAAACATGTATTGCAACATTTCTTAATGTAATTGTAAAATCAGGGAAATTTTTGTGACACCATCAGGGAACTTTTTTTCTAGAATGTTGTTGCCACCCTGAATAACAAAAAGTTATAATGAAAACTTATTCTTTTATATCAAGTATGGAAATGTAAGTTTTTTTTTTTTTTTTGACATACTTAAATACAATTATCTATTAGTCAAAATAAGGTTTCCAGATAATTGGAGGTTAAATCAAATGCTTTACATAAAATAAGTTGACATATAATCTTACTTTTCCTATATGCAAAAATACTGCTAGCTTAGTTACCATATCTGTTTTACATTGCTGTTTTCTCATTACTTTAAATTAGATTATCCATGTTGTTTTTATAGCTGATTTGCAAACTTTTAACTATAGAAGTAGATCACAGTTAGCTTTTTTAACTAGAAGGTATACATGGAGGAAATTGCTTTCGACAACACTATCTTTAAATTGTTATTGACATCTGAAATATATATTTTTAGGGTGCAAAATTGAGGAAAATGTACACTAGGCTTCTGTTCTAGTAGTGATTAAAAGGTATTAGACCTCGAAATATTTTGCCAAATGCAAAAAATGTTTGAATTTTTTTTCAAAAAAATAACTTGCTTAGTAGCCGAATCTTATTTTTGCACATGGAAAATTCCAATTAAGATAATAAAAAAAAGACATTTTTAATTCTTAAAATAAATAGTTAAGCCGATAAATCAAAAATTAGGAAAGCTTAAACAAGTCTTCAGAAATTTCTGATCTTTAACATTGTTTTGTAAAGAGTTAAGAAACATCAATTATTTTTTGTCAACGTCGATCACTTTCGAAAATAAATTCAAATGAACATTTGCTTTTTTGCATCTCGGAAAGGAAATACAAGTATTCTATTCATTTAAATAATATAATGGGTGAATATACATTTCTTATCGAAATACTTAATTTTAAATTACAAAATAAATCACTTTAATCTAGCTTGAATTCACGGATTAGCAATGTCATGAATTTATCTCAATTTCATCCGAAATTCTAATAAGACAACCATTAATATCTTTACAAAATATTATCAAGTAATCTTTATATATATTTCACTTGCGCGGTGATTGAAAAACACTGTTTTTCTGTACGCTGAGTGGCAACAGTTAGTTTGTTTACGAAATTCTGTTGTGGCCGTATTTTTATTTTGCCATTATGTAAGCCATTTTGACGATTAGCCCCTTCAATTCAGTAGTAAATAATTATTTTGTTGATGTCAGCTTAAATTAGGAAGAATATAAACCCTATAAAACTATATTTCTATGACCTTCATTTTTATGACGTATTAACTTAGTTACGTACACACTTCTGGTAGGCAAGAGTATGGTAAGCTTAACGTCAATTATGCCAAAACAAACTACCAATAATGTTAAAAATTAAACTAAAACGCAGGAAAGGTGTGAAACTAACGTGGAAAATAATAAATAATGGTAGAAATAAAATAATAAATAATGGCTTGCCAGTGGTTTCATTTGTAGTTTAAAAGAAATTAAATGATTTTATATTGATTTACATGGCGAAAAAATGTATTGATGCCAAGATGAATTATAATTTAAATTTAGTTTCAACGTTTAAAGTTTTTGGTAATATAATTAAAAAAAGTATTGTTACTAGGACACATTGTTATTGTGTCCTACCTTTTAGCGAGCGAAGCAAGAAGTGGTTTGCGGAGCAAACCTATGAGGATTGCGTAGCAATCCTCCGGGGGTTGACGGCGCAGGGGGCGGAGCCTCCTAGTAAAATATATTGCTGAAATAATTTTTTTTAATTATTGCAATCAAGTAAGAAAAATATTGACACTAAAGTGATGTAATTTGCTATGCATGGTGTCAACTTTTTAGCCTTCCATACAAAATCCTCTTAAAGTAATATATATTAGTTTCATTGATTCTACAAACCAATGAAATATTTATAAAAATATAGACTAAATTGATTATTTATGAGCAGTGAGTGCTATTTGGCGTTAAGATTAAGGCACGATTTGTCATACAATCAGCACACTTAGCGCGCACTCTCCATCTTGGATCTGGGAAACCTAATCAGCGTGAATTCTCAAATTTAATTGCGATTCAGCCTTCCCTCGCCATGACCCCACTTTAAGCAAATTATTTTATTAGCCGAACCCCCATTTTTGGCAGAAAATTTTGACTTAAATTTATCTGCTTATATACGAGTATATACAGCAGCCATCGTATCGTAAAAGATGCCTAGTCACATGGACTCGAATTTTTTTTTACATGACTGGAGAGTTAAGTTTCAGACTTTAGGAATAAACGGAGATGTCTAGAGGTCTATCGTTAATTTCTCAAACTGATTTTTAATCAAATATATAGCCACACACTTTAATAGCTTTTGCCATAAACATTGCATTTTTACAGTACGTGGTATACATAGTTTGAAACTGTACGAAATTGAATCCATTTGATTCATGTCATATATTTCTTCAAGAATATAATTTAAAATATGAACTAAATTGACAAAAAAAATGAAGAAACATACAGTTTACTATTAAGAAAATAATATATATATAAGCAATGTGACTTATTAAGTATTTATGTTGTCCCATCAGTACTACAACTAGATAACTACAAAATTGGCATAACATGGGTTTGTATAGACATCTGATTTGTAGTTAGTTCAGTACTGATGGGATGATATGTTTACATGTATTTAATTTAAAATTGATGATAAATCATACTTCTTATTTATTTGTAAATGCATATAGTCTGCATATACATATGTCTGTTATGCTTTTTTTTAGTTCATACTGCGAGTCTCATAAACCAGTGCAAAAATCCATTAGAACACCAGGAGATGCTTTTCACTGTCACATTTGCTATTCATCTCTTTCGAAAACTAATGTGAAAGATCGCTTGTATTCAAAATGTTGTAATCATAACTGGTACCATAAAACATGTTTGCAGGTAAAGACAATTTTTTTTAATGTTTTCATAGCATTTAAAGAAATATTTTTTTGCTCATGATTAATTTACAATTCAAAAGCTTTATACAACTTAGGGTTTAAAATTAGCTTTTTTTATTAGTTATGCAAGGCACCAAAGTTATGTACAATAGCAATTCACAAAACTGATAGTATAATGTACTTAATAATAAACTTTTAACAACTTTTATTCAAGTTTCTAAAAAGTCACTTTTGAAGACTAATATGTATTTATTTGTAATAATCTAATAAAAATAAAAACCCTCATTCCTTTTTAATTTGTAAAATAATCATTAGCATGTAATAACCACTACTTAAAATGTATAATAAATGTCAGTTTTTTTACACCTGTACTTTTAACTCAACAAAAATATCTTCTCATATGCAGCTATATGTGTCTTTTTGGGTATTTACATTATATATACACACACATAAAGTGTTTTTACTTAAACTGGCACTGTTCAAAATCATCTGTTGTATGATTTAACAATAAAATAGCACTCCAGTAGCAGAAAATTTCTAACAAACTGTCATTTTAAATAAAAAAAAATTAAGGAATTCATAAATATCAAATATTTGCAGTATAAATTTATTTTAAAATACTGTAATTCACACAATATCTTAAAGAAATGTTCAAATATTCTAATTTAGAAAGATGGAGAAATTCTTAAAATTCCTTTTTATTCCTAACTTGGCATAAGTAATTGGCTCTTAATCATAAAAATAAATTATAACTAAAGAAACGCCCTACAAAACAGGAAAAACTGACTTTAAACATGTAGTAAAACAATTTTTTTCTTTAAAAATCGGGGGGGGGGGGGGGGCTATTGAGCTAAAAGGCCAATTTCTGATAAAAATCAACTGTGGTTAGCTGATAATTATTAAATATCTACGTAACTCAATCAAAACTGAAAATAACCACATGAATGTTGAGAAATAGTAATAAATCTTCAAAACAGAATGCATTTTTAGTCACCAAAATCAGAGTAGTCGCTATATCACATTGCTGATTTTTGAAAGAAATTCATAATTGGTCACCTGTTGAATATCAAATACTTAACAAATAGATTAGATGAACAATGAGAAAAACAGAGCTATGTAAGCAAAAACAAAGTGACAACATAACATTGGAAAACTGCGGAATTATTTAATTCTGGAAATATCAGGGAAAATTTCAAGATTGCCCAAAAAATCAGGAAATTTTTCAAATTTAATCACTAAAACATCAATTATTATTGACTATTAAGCGTAGTTTAGTTGTCAAAATTTCATTTTAGTTCTGAAAAAAAGGAAACACATAAAACTTATCTACAAAAAAAATTATATTATTAAAATTAATAATTGATAGCAAAAAATCTCATCTCATTTCGTTTATCATCATTCAATAATCAGCCTTGTGTACCAAAACTAAGAAATAGGTAAGGTTGGGGTTTATTGAGATGTCTTATATTTGTGAAGTCCAAATTTTGGTAAGTAAAATAACATAAAATACAGGTTTACCTTTTGTAATATTTGTCTTAATAGGCATATAATTATAAAAGTCATAAAGTTTTTACCCACAATAATTATCCACTTAGGTACTATTTTCAGTCTAAGTTCCTCACCTTCATGTTTATTATTTTTATTCTCACAGAGGCAAGAGCATTTAATAGAGGTACAAATAATTTAATATTTCATACTACTTAATTTGTTATGCTAGCAGTATATATGATGTATAAAATAAGGTTTAAGTTATGGTAAAATATAGCCAATAAGCAAGTGGTTTTTAACATTTGACTTTTTAAAAAAATAAAAAATATTAAGCTTTACTATTACATATGAACGATAAATTTATATAGAGTGGACCACTAAAATTCAAACTGAGAAGATATATATTATTCTATAGAAATCATGAATTGTATGTAACCTCCATTTATTTAGAAATAAATTATTTTTATTAAATATTAAATTATTTTAACAGAACTATGTATACTCCTGAATCATATGAAATAGTTTCCATATAATTTTATTTAAAATATATTGAAAATTGAATTTTTTTTTTTGGAGAACTGTTTTTTGGAGAATAACTGATATATAAATTAAACTTATCACCAATGAAAATAAATGCCTTGGAAATTCTAATACTATTAGCATTCATTTATCTACCTCTGAGAAATGATTGGCTTGCCTAAGCAGCTCTTCAGGATCAACCTCTGATTTTATTCATGATATTTTTATAATTAAATTCAACTACTTAAAATTCACTTTTAAAACTTGCTTGAAAGTTTATGGATTTCTTTTACCTAGCAATATGCAACAAGTGCTGGACGCTACTTCTTCAAGTGTCCAATGTGTAAAAACTCAACCGATTTTATTAAAGTAATGGAAACGTATGGTATCAACATCCCAGAAAAGTAAGTAAAATGCTTTTTAAATCTTGATATTTTATAGACTTTATTAGTTTCAGAATGACAGGTGATCTTTAACAATCCTGCCTTTAGAAATTGATGGAAAATTGAATTGAGATAGTGGTACAAAGTTTTGTTTTACTTTTAAATTTTATTATTTAGACTTTTGATGGATATTGAAAGTATTGTTTTAAAATTATTTTTTCATAGTTTCAATTTCAAATATGAGATTTAAATAGTGTTATAATCATATTGCAAACATTCCTTTTTTTTTTTTCAAAAAATTTAGAAAACTTAATCCTCTTTTATTTAGTAAAACAGGTAAAAAATAGTCGTTACAAACTCTTAACTTGTGAATGCCACAATCATTATGCTTTTTTTAATAAATTACCAAACTATTATTATTAGAGGCAATCAAGAAATGTCATTCTTTGATTGTCAATATCATGATTATCAGTTATCTTTGTAGAGATATTAATCTCTTTGCTTTTCAACAAGCCTCCATCAAACATTTTGCTCTTAATCTTTATAATTGGAATCCATTATGTGTGTGCATGCCTTAAACATTATTTATGTACATACAAATCATTAAACTTTTATAAAAATTATAACTTAAATTTCTGATATATTTAATCTAACTTTATATAGTAATTTTGAGGATTTTATTTTAGAGATGCTTCATGGGAATTAGAAGAAAATGCTTATCATGATCTCCTTTACCGTCCAGAGTGTGGTGCTTCGATTTGCCAATGTGATCAAGGCAGAAAATATGATGAGGATGGGTTTGTATAGTTTATTTATTATTATACCTTAAAAAATATATTTACTTTGCATACTTGTCTTATTTTATTCATGCATAAAATGTGTCTAAAATGTAATATCTTTTTTAAATTTCTGTGTTCACTCTGTTTTTGGTGATGGTGTCATTGTAGATAAAATTTTTTACTAAATTTTAATCACTTCCTATGAACATAAAGCTTAGCAAAATTACAAAACTCTCATGAGAATCCAGTTGTCATTAAAAATTACATGATTATATACATTTATTTAAAAAAAATGCTTTTGTGAATAGTATTTCGAAGTTACATTGCACCTATATAACACAATAGTTTTAAGTTTCAGTTGAAGTATTGATGAAAAAGTTATTTTTAATATAAAATTCTTCAATAAAAGAATAAAATATGGTGTACCTGTATAATGTGTGCATAAGGCAATAACATGATAAATCGTGCTTAATTTTTTATTTAAAAAAAAACATAGTGAATGAAATTCTAATGCTGGAGTTGAAACTGCCATTTTAAGTGTAAAAGAATTGTGACATAAAAAAATCGAATATTTTGCAGTAAAAGTTTATTTTAAAATATTAGAATTCACACAGTATACTCACAAATGTTTAAATATTCCAATTTATAAATATGAAGAAATTGGTGGAAGCGCGATTTTTGAAAAACTTTGTATAATGAATTAGTTTTTAATAGTAAAACAATTTATAAAAAGTAAAGATATGCCTTTCAAAACGATGAAACTAGCTTAAACATGTAATAAAACAAGTTTTCTGTCTTGAAAATCGAAGAAAAAAAACATCGGGCTAAAATGCCGATTTCAGATAAAATCGGCAGCTGTGGTTAGCTGATAATAATCAAATTCTTAACAAACTCAATAAAAAAAAATGAAGAAAATCATAGTAAAGCTAGATAAATATTAATAAATCTGCAAAAAATTGCAGTTTTAGTCACCAAAATCGGAGTAATCGCAGCATCAAATTGCTGATTTTTGAAACACTTGTACCTGTTGACTACAAATAGAGCAGATGAGAATGAGCAATTAGAAAAAATTGAGACATTTAAGCAAAAGAATTAAAAAAAAATTTGCCAAAGTCGGAAATCTGCAGTGGTAGGTGCATAAAATGCCATTTTTGTTTAACGCTGATTCCCTTCTCAAAGAAGGTTCTGCAAATTATTTTCTATTAATGTATCTTCTCAAAGAGCATGTACTGAAATGTATCCTGGAGTTGACAAAAGAGAATGGACAACAAAAAAACATCTGCGAACATTTGTTCAAACACATGTAACTAATCATGCATCGCGAGTTTCCATTATCAGGACTTCTCTACCTCCACCTGACTTTCTTAACTTGGGGGACAGTAATTATGCAATATAGAAAGAATTTGCAGAATATGTTCTAAAGTAGTGCAGCCTTAGTAAAATTTGTCCGATAGACTTCTGCAAACTTTCGAAACAATCTGCAACACATGTCTCCATGTTTTTGCTTCTGGGCCAAATGAGTATCTCTTTAAAGAACGCACTTTATTTTAACAGAAAGAAATATACAATTTTATTTAAACCACTCTTTTCTTATGTAGCAGGTTTCTGTAATGTCTTACTTTTAGAGCTAAATGACTCAAAAAAACTATTCATGATACTCGTTTCCATAATAAATTTATTGCTGCAACGTATTTTATTTGTAATCTTCAACATCAATTATTCAGTACTATTAAATGCTCACAAATGCATTTGTTTTGAATCATTAATTTTAATATAAATTTTCACTAAAGTGTTTATTAATTTAAGAAAGTTTTTTAAAGTTTAATAATCTGGTAAATCTGGCTTGTGTAGACAAGTTCCCCCCACTTGCCAAGATGTTATTTAAAATCAAAGTATATTTCCAGATTTAAGTATTTTCTTTCGTGTGTATATTATATCTAACATGTTATATTTTGTTAAATTTAGCGAATGGGAACTACTTTTTTGCAAACTTTGTGGAGCTAAAGCCAGGCATAGATTTTGTGAAAGCTTAGACGAAAGTGTGCAATCTTGGGAATGCAATGAATGCAACCTATTGGAAGATCAATGTATGTAATATTTTTTTGTTCGTGTAATTTTTTTCAATTGCTTAAAATTATTTATTATTAAATTTTCATTTCTTTGTAGTTGAAAAGAAAAAGTCTCAAGCTCAAGTCTCTTCAGAAATATCCACACAGGAAAATTTGAATGTTCAAATTTCCAAAGAAAGTTCAATTTTTGATTGTGAATCATTTTGCAGAAGTTTTGATTTTAGTTCTTATCCATCAAGTATTGCATCTATTGCAAGCCTAAGGCGAGCATTAAGTTGTACAGTACAAGTGACACCTTTTAAAATTGTAACAGATCCTAATGGAGTCAAGAAACCAGTATTCGACAAAAGGAATAAAAATGGGAAAACGAAAAAAGTAAAATCTCTTAAAATAAAAAACATGAATAAAATCAGTGCATTGCAATTAAACATACACAATGAAATTAGGAAAAGTAATCATGCAACTCCTACTAAAATCCTTAATTTTGAATTAAATAAAGATAATGGGAAGAGAAAATTGGTTTGTGACCCTCTTGTAAACAAAAGAGTTCGTCTTCAAGAGAAAGTGATAAATACTTTTAATAACAAGGAATTAGAAGAAAATTCAACATCAAGGAGTAAGGCAAGTTCAGTTAAGGTTAGTGAAGAGGGATCTGTAAGAGTTAAAAAAAAGAATTCTGTAAAGGACAAAAATTCGAGTTCTTTAAAATCCCTTACAAAAAAGTCCAACAAAAATCATTCTCATTGTTGCTCAAGTAATACATGTATTAGTAGATTCTTTGGGTTTGATTGTCCTAAATTAAAAAATAACAGAATTTAGCAATTCACTGTATAAATACGTTGAATTCTCTCGCTTGTTGAATGTAAATTCTCTATAAAAACTAGGTTACTGTTGTGCTACTATTCTTAGTCCATATGTTGGCTGCTATAACAAGTAATTGGAGTACTATTTTCTCCCCTATCAAGAAAGAGTGGTATAGTATATAGGTTAAAGTTGTAAAAAACTTTGATGGATATATTCAAATATTTTGATAAAGTTAACATTTCTACACATATGTGTAAATTTTAATAAATACTTTTTAAAAAAAGATTTTAAATACATATTTTTAAAAAATGCTTACTCTTATCTACTTTTTCATTTGTACAAAATGTCATGCTGTTTAGTACAAGACTATAAATGTTACAAATACTA
This sequence comes from Troglohyphantes excavatus, assembly GCA_963932185.1. Taxonomy (NCBI): domain Eukaryota; kingdom Metazoa; phylum Arthropoda; class Arachnida; order Araneae; family Linyphiidae; genus Troglohyphantes; species Troglohyphantes excavatus. The sequence continues at coordinate 45,617,812 of OZ010672.1, read as the reverse complement.
ACATTTTGCTTTACATATAGATATTGTAATTTATGGGTGCATATAAATCTATATTCTACTTCATGTATATGTTTTTTTATAAAACAAATGTTTGCTATGAAAATCTATTGTGTATATTATCAAATGTGCTTTGTGGTTGTCTGTGAATTTGCTGATTGGGTATTTGGAATAGGTAATAACTTTCAGATACTTATTGTTTATTGAATAGTAAACTTTCAAAAATTAGTAGATTGATTCTTAAAATTAATAAATTATATAGTCTTTAAATGTAAGTTATATTATATTTTAATATAACCTTAAATTTATATACTTTTTTTAATTATTTGAATAAAATACTAGTGATTGTGTATCTACATATTCAAACTTTGCTTGTCACTATCAATTTAATTACTCAGATATTTATTACTTATGTGTACTTTAATTTTGTTTGATGTTCTTATGAATGTAAACAGTTTCATAATATTTCCATGATTTTTTTTTATTTTTGCTATGTTGGCAGTAGATTATTTTTTTATTCACTGTACTATATTATATTAACTATACTAAGAATATATTTAAACTTTCTTTTTTGGCTGAAACTACTTATGATAATTTAAAGGACTTTATTGTCAGAAAGGATTGAGCATGGGAGTAATGTATCTTGTAAATGCTTTGCATTTTTATTTGCAAATAAGAAGCATTGCTCAATTTTTGTTTCTTTAATTTTTGTTTTAATGGTTAACATGTTTCAAGCAAATAAGTACAAATACAATGTTAATCTTCGTTAATTCTTTTGTTTTCTTATTCCTTATAATACTTTTAATGTGCATGTTTATATAAATGGTTTTTGTATTCAGTAAAAAAAAACTTATTATTTATTGCCTCTATCTTATTTAAAGAGTAACTTTCATTTTATTAGCTACAAACAATTTTTTTATGTATCTAGATTTTTGCAAATGCTTACCTTAATATAATAAATTAATACTTTAAAATTTTGGGTCAAATCATGCATTATGGAATATATTTGGCGCAGCATGGCCATATTTGGCCCTTGTGCCATTAAACCTCATATAACCAACCATTATGGAATATGTTTCTGATTGCAAAATTTTCATTTATTGTCAGGCCGTCTCTAGTCTATCGCTATTGGGTTGTTGAGTGACATGCTTCTCCTTTGGGCCATCTAAAGTCAATCAATATGTGTCCCTCAATTACTGTTTCTGTGCCAAATTAAAATCTTAATTACTATATAAAAAATTATATTGTTTTCAAAAATCTTTTGAATATTAGCAATTTAATGTATATATGTGTGTCTCTTCCCTACCTTTTTTTAACACTGATTACTCCCATGATTGAACTTTCATGCTATAATTTTATACCTTCACACTATAATAGCAGTTTTATTGGATATAAGGCATTGTTAATGTTAAAGCTAACATTGAATTTTTTCCCCTGAGATTAGTTTTTTGAGATTAGTTCCAATCATTGTCAATAATTCATCTGTTCAGCTCTAGTACAACATGTACAATAACAGCATGTAAAAAAAGAATAAAATGGATCAGAGAAACCAATCCGCTAGATATGTTAGGTTGTGGAGTTGCAAAAATCTGGTACATAAAAGTTAAAGCAAATAAAAAATAAATTTTGTGATAATTAAAAAATCATTTAAAATGGTTTTTTTGCACATTTACTTAGTCTCTGGTTAAAAAATAATCATAAAAAGTTTGTTTTATAAATAAACATATCAAAGAATGACTTTCACTACAAGACTGTACCTGTGATATTGAATATTTTTTTATATAAAATACATGCAACTTGTATTCCTTTAATTTCCAAGGGAACAGCAGTTATGAAAGAATATTGACATTGCTGCAATAGAGAACTCGATAAAGTATCTGATTAATTACTTAATATGGAACTATACTATGGAAATTAATAGATCCATTCTAAAAATGAATCCACAACTTTTTAAAATGATCATCGTTCTACATAAAAATTGTGTTTATCTTGTACTATGGAAATCAATAAATCCATTCTAAATATTAAATCCTCAACTTTTTTAAATGATCATCGGTTTACATGAAAAATTGTGCATTTACAATGCACTCGATAAGAGTCGTTTTGTAGCTAATCATACATTTACCTTTTAATTTCAAAAAGTCAAACATGAAATTGGTCGAGTAGCAGGAAGGTTTGTTAGTCTCGGTGGTAAAAAATCACTAAATATTATCAATCTCATTAACGTAGTGCCAGCTTGCATACGTCGCATATTCTTCTCATAACGTCGCCAATAACTCATTATTCAGCTCTGGTGCGACGTTATTGCATTCAATCAACTGCATCCACTGTTCTGTAACTTCTGGATTAGACAAGGCAGTCTGTTGACTTGAAGCCAATTGAAGGTTAAAAAACTGTACCCTACTTCCATTTTTAACTTTTGTTTTTGTATTTCATGTTAAGATATGACGATTAAAATGCTGTCGCATATTCATCTCATAACGTCGCCAATAACTCATTATTCAGCTCTAGTGCGACGTCATTGCATTCAATCAACCGTATCCACTGTTCTGTAACTTATGGATTAGACAAGACAGTCTGTTGACTTGAAGGTTAAAAAACTGTACCCTACTTCTATTTTTAACTTTTGTTTTCGTGTTAAGATATGTCGATTGAAGTGCTTCTTTTTTTTTCAAATAATTTTCCATTAAAACCCATTTTAACTGCCTAATCTTTGAAATCAATTTTAACCAATAATAAGTGGATAAACAGCAAAAAGACAAATTATATATAGAAGTTACAGTTAAGAGTTCAGTGATTTGAACTCGCAACCCTGTGGTTGCTAACCGACATCGGTTCAGAAGGATTCGTTATTTTTGAACCACTGTCGTATAATATTTATTACTATCGATAGAAGGGCACAAAGTGGCTTCTTTTAAATCAAAATTTGAAGTGGGGACTCCGAAATCTAGCTTCATTGTGTTTACTTAACGTCGCACTAGAGCTGCACAGTGGGCTATTGGCGACGGTTCGGGGCCTATCTCGAAGAAAAGACCCGGGAACGATGCCTCGTATTTTTGAACCATGGTCAGATGACGAGGACAACACCTGAGCTGGCACCCGACGCAACCTCAATAGGCGTTAGGACATTGAACCCCGATCAGATTTAGGGCGTGGCCGTATACACGCCAGTATAATTTGTTGGATGTTTTGGACGACTTTCTAGTATTTTTGTAGTGAAGCTGGCAACCCTCCGATCGCAAGATCACTACTTTTTTTTCTTTGTTAAGTCCATCTCACGGATTCGAACCACCAATCCTCTGATTAGTAGCTGAACACCTTATCCACTGAGCAACTGGGGTTCGAAAAGGTTAAATCAACGTTACACTAAAGCCACAGAATGTTCTGTTGGAGATGGTTCGAGATTGATCCAAAAGGAAAGGAAGTCCCGACGTCTATTGAAGGCGTTGGGTGCCAGTTCAGGTGTTTCCTCGTCATCTGAGAGGCCTCCGTGGCCGAGCGGTTAAGGGCGTCAGCTAGTAATACGAAGGTTCCCGGTTCGATGCCACGTGATGGACTTGACAAAGAAAAGTAAAAAGTAGTGATCTTGTGATCGGAGGGTTGCCAGCTTCGCTCCAAAATACTAGAAAAGTCGTCCAGAACATCTGCAAACATTAAGGCGTGTATTGTATACGGGACTGGTGCACGATAAAGCTGATCGGGGTCCAAAGTCCCGACGTCTATTGAAGGCGTTGGGTGCCAGTTCAGGTGTTTCCTCGTCATCTGACCATGGTTCTAAAATAACGAGGTGCAGGAATGAATGTGTATGTGTTCCCGGGTCTTTCCTTCGAGATAGACCCCGAACCGTCGCCAATAGCCCACTGTGCAGCTCTAGTGCGACGTTATTTAACCAAACCAGAAGGAAAGGCGCTCACGGACACACTACTTCGTAATTTTGAACCGTGGTCAGTTGACGAGGACAACATGGAGCTGAAACCCTACGCATCTGTACAGGCGTGAGGACGTTAGGCTTACGACAGATTTAACAACACCTTCTTTAATTTACATTTTTTTTTTCGCGGACGACGAGAGCCGACGCTGACAATCCTTCGATCCCGAACTCTCTGCTTTCTCAAAGTCGAGATTCGAGCCCACAACCTTCTGAGTGGAGTACCCTGCCACCCGCTGGCCCCTTCGTCGTCTGACCATGGTTCAAAATTTGACATAGTGTTCCCGGGTCTATCCTTTGGAATATATTCCAAATTGTTGTTAATAGCCCATTGTGTAGCTCTAAGTGAAGACTAAGCGTCTAAGTGAGACGCTTATTCAACCAACTTTAGTTTTGGCCGTTCGGTAGAACTTACAAATAAAATAACCCAAACAACTTAACTTTTGACATGCTTTTATTTAATTATAGGTTCAGTTAACAGGTTTAGTTTTTAACTTCAATTAAATCATGGTTTATTAAACCGCTTCACTTTTACCTGTATTTGAATAGTGTTCGTAAATTAGTCTAAAGGTAAGTCATCAATAATTTCTTTAAATGATAAAAGTTTTCCTTGCGTATAATTGCCTTGCATGTTGATTTTAATTATACTATTTCTGAATTTACAAAATATAGTCTCTGAATTTATATAAATAGAAAACCTCTTTTCCAATGTGCACTTTCTGTTTCTTTTTAATGCTACAAAATGAACATATTTTATATAAGCTGATGGGAGTGATAGACAAAAGGAAAAAATATTTCAATTCTATGGCGAAATGCCATAGATTCTTTCAGATTTAATTTATATTTGCCTCTGCATGGCTCTTGATACCCGTCCTGTGTAGCTTAAGTGCAATGTTAATTCAACCAACTTCATGGCTGTCGGCTAAGTTTGGGTTAAAAACAAAAATGACGGTACTTTAGTTATAAATTGATGAACCTGCACGGCCCTATCAATAGCTTTTTACTCCTACGTCTCATTCCCCACTATCTGTACTGTAAAAAATGTACTTAAAAATGGGAACCTGAATCTACCTATTTAAGTATAATTTTATAATAAATGAGCGATGACTTACTCGAATGCAAGTTACCGCATTTCCTCAAACCCATTTAGATATATATTCAATCTCGATATTATGGATTACGATATATCGAAGTGTATAATAAACATACATTTATAATTCTAAACTATTTCGAGCAAATATCCCGAAGAATAAAAGTTACGAGTGCCTCAAGAACTATATCTTGTGGTTGTGGTGAAGGCAAGTTAATTGTACAGCCGCGGGAAAAAAAACGAACCACCGATGATTATTTCGTTAGTTTTTATAGTAGAGCTAAACTTAATATACCATTTTGTAGGGAATAAAGTCTACTACACATTGATATACAAAAATTTTGCATAGGGAACTATCCTCATTAAAATCCGCACCAACTTTAAAATTTCCAATAGCAACACCCAATTTTGATTCAATATTTAAAATCTACGACAAAATTTATCGTTGACTATCAATTTGCAAGTCATTTGGTTAAGTAGTTTTTTAATTATGAATATCGAAAGTTTAGAACTTGTAATGTTAAATGAATTTCTTAAAACTTTTAATCATATCTTTCGAAATAATAATTTTTTTAAGCTGAAATTTTTATGCGTGTTACTTCTAAACGACCCAAATAAAATACACTAACTTTCATTACTTATATGTAAATTTTTTAATTTTATTTAAATTAGGATATTAATATTCATAAAATTTATGAATAGCAACCATGCTATATTTTGATAGTGATGGACTCAGAAAAACGTTTTATATGCATATCTAAAATTTCATGATTTTCCTCTTTGTAGTTTTTTGGCAATATTATAATGTGCATCAAATGATCATTTAAGGGGTCATACACAAATTTAAAATCTGCAGAACTTAACAGAAATCTACTAATTTTGAGAATTAAAAGCGCTGTGATCGCGTTGGTATAAAATTCTAAATTCTTATATAGAGGCGAAGGGTATACAGGAGTGGGAGAATGAATGACCACGGAAAAATAAGAACCACGGCTAACGCCAAAACATTTTCTACCAGCGTACTTTATTTCGAAGTCTCACTAATACTTTGTTCACTGTGGAAGTAGCCCCCCAAATAAGATCGATACATATTGTCTAATATCTCTGCATATAAATGTAGGAAATTAACGAAAATTTGTATTTAGATTATTTTGAGGGCGGGGAATATTTCTGCGCTATCAAAAGTAGGTGTTGCTATTGAAAATTTTAAAGTTGGTGCGGATTCGAGTATGAAGATAGTCCTCTATGCAAATTTTTTGTATATCAATGTATAGTAGACTTTATTTCCTACAAAATGGTATATTAAGTTTAGCTCTACTATAAAAACTAACGAAATAATCATCGGTGGTTCGTTTTTTTTTCCGCGGCTGTAGAATAGTAACGGATTTTAAGTAGTTATTCATTGGGGGGGATAGTTAGGAGGTACTAGCTGGACCAACCTAGTTGGGCCTTGAGCCTGTTGTTGATCGTCAATATTTGTATAGGAGTGCTTGGTCTCACTGTTTCGTTCTCTGAGTTTTTAGGCGGATGAATGCGTGAAATGCGGATTTGAGACTCGTGCCTTATTAATGGCGCTCGTTTATAAAAATATATATTTAAAGTGTGTGTTAGAGAATATGCGTATGGCATGTGAAGTGACAACTATATAAATGAATTTAAGCACGGATATCTTTAAACTGATCTGCCCGGCTCCTTCGCAGAACGCAAGTGGCTCAACGCTCGCGAAAGAACTCGTAGTCGAAAGAAACGGGTTGCCGCTTAAAAGCGGTTAAGATCTTCCTTCGTCGCCCTTCGGAAATAGTCTAAAAGTAAGTTTTAAATAATTAAAAACACGCATGTTTTTCTTTGGTACAGCATCCATTATGTTCTTACCATATCACTCTAATTTGAAATCTTATTAAAAAAATGAGATCATTTCAAATCGAATTGAAATTTTATACCATTAAAAATTATTTGTTAAATGTTATATATTGTATGTCGTTTCTAAAATAAGATTTCTTAAATTTGGTGATGTAAGAAATGAATACACATTTTTCAAAGAAACGCATGTATATTTAAATTATTTAAAATAAAGAAATAATTGCATTTTGTACATGAAATAATAAATTTGTAAGGGAGGAATGTCAGTTTTCAAATTTGGATGTACATACTCAAAATTGAGTACATGCATTCGAAAACGAATATACTTGCAAACGATTCATGCATGTAAGGAAAATGTAAATATACATACGCACATTTCGAATTTAAAACTAAATTTACTTAAAATTGTTTCCCTGTATGTACTCAAGTAAGTACATCCGCGGAAAAAAACGAACCACCGATGATTATTTCGTTAGTTTTTATAGTAGAGCTAAACTTGATATACCATTTGTAGGGAATAAAGTCTACTATACATTGATATACAAAAAATTTGCATAGGGGACTATCTTCATACTCGAATCCGCACCAACTTTAAAATTTTCAGATTTTAAATTTGTGTATGACCCCTTAAATAATCATTTGATGCACATTTTAAAATAGCCAAAAAACTACCAAGAGGAAAATCATGAAACTTTAGATATGCATATAAAACGCTTTTCTGAATCCATCACTATCAAAATATAGCATGGTTGCTATTCATAAATTTTATGAATATTAATATCCTAAATTAAATTAAAAAATATACATATAAGTAATGAAAGTTAGTATATTTTATTTGGGTCGTTTAGAAGTAACAGAAAGAATATCAGCTTAATAAAATTATTTCGAAAGATATGATTAAAAATTTAAGAAATTCATTTAACATTACGAGTTCTAAACTTTCGATATTCGTAATTAAAAAAACTACTTAACCAAATGACTTGCAAATTAATATTCAACGATAAATTTTGTCGTAGATTCTAAATATTGAATCAAAATTGGGTGTTGCTATTGGAAATTTTAAAGTTGGTGCGGATTTTAATATGAAGATGGTCCCCTATGCAAATTTTTTGTGTAGTAGACTTTATTTCCTACAAAATGGTATATTAAGTTTAGCTCTACTATAAAAACTAACGAAATAATCATTGGTGGTTCGTTTTTTTTCCCCCGGCTGTACATGTCTTTCAAATTTGAGGCTAATGTAATTGAAAATATAAGCATCGAATGAATTAAAAAGAGTACATTTTACTCATTTTCAAGCGCATGTTTTTAAGTGTGCTCTTATGTTAAGCAGTTTATTAATTTACTCCAGTATTTTAAATTAAGTATTTTGTGTTGTCCACTAGGTACCTCAAACAGGATGAAAGTCTGGACATTTCTTATCCTGGCAACAAGTCTAATATCCTGCTGCACTTGTACAGTGCTCGCATCAGCTGGATACGTTGCATCGACCTCGGTCATGAGAAACTTCCTCATCAGCTCTGGCCTGGCCAATGTCATCAAAAGCAGTTCCGACTCTTTATACGCAGCAAGCGGCTTTCGATACCAAGGCGATCAAGGAACGGACATCAGGAAAGCGGTCATGAAGAACCATAATATCGTGGAAACGGGGGCTAATGACGAGTTGAAGAAAAGGATTTCGGTCGCGAAGACCTTTGCGAATGAAGGACGGGATTACTCCGAGAGGCTGTTTGGAGTCCTCAACAAGATGGACAAGAACACGTGCATTGCGAAGTTGCTGTGTGAGATCGGAGCAGAGCCGGTGTCGTTTGGGGATATTGGATTAAAGATAAAGCATTATATTATGTAAGTTGGGATTTTGGTTAAGCTATGGTGAATGATGGATCACTTGAAAAAACTTTATAAAAGGTTTTGCAAGTGTAAAAGCTAGTTTAAGAGGATTTACTAGTTTGTAATGTATATAAACCATATAAAATGACAAGAAATTACGCATTGCAGTTTAAAATCCACCCAGACGCAATGAATTTTTACCCTCAACGCTGGAAAGGCTTCGCTGCAGAGACTTGTATTAAGGCCAAAGAAATCGGAAGACTCTGCTATGGAGACATGTTATTTCTAGTATATGTAAATTAATAATTTTATGTAAAATTGGTACGAATGTAAGTTTACCGCCCCCACGATAAAATGTCAATGGTTGTTGCAAACTATCAGTGTAACCACATCCCTTTGATCTGTTATGTACTATAACAAACTTTAAGGGTTAAATTCAGTTTGTTTAACCTATAAATGAGAAGCAAACATACAAAACTAATTATGTCTAACATTTATGAAGATTAGATTATTACATTACTGAACTCCAAATTTTTACTCGAAATAAGCTATTTTATTCGTGCAAAACAAATTGTCCCATTGAAATTAACTTGCAAAGATTGAAATCTGCACGAGTCGATGCATTTAGGTTTGGTTAATTAACTGATCACGTCGCACTAGAGCTGCACATTGGTCTATTGGCGACCGTTCAGGGTCTATCTCGAAAGAAAGACTCTGGAACAATTCCTAGTATTTTTGAATCGTGGTCAGATGACTAAGACAACATGAGGTTATGTACCACAACATACGAAAATATTTAAATTGATAGCAGACTCGTAAGATTCCTACATTGCAAATATTGTTTCTTGTTTTCATTGTATTTATATTGCAGGTCTGTGCCTCCAGTGACTTGGAATAGTGAAACATTTCCTTATATTGAAGCCTTTCAATCTGGTTTAAGTAAAGGGAAAAACATTTGCAGACAGCATTACTATACTTGCTCTTACGATCTCAATCGAGTAATGGACTTCCTTTGGTTCTTCACTAATCCAATTAGATTGTAAAATGTTTGTGAAAATTACCGACGACTTCTTCAGTTGTCTACTACTGCAAGAAGGATTTCTGCCGACTGAGGTTTCTGGGCCTTAAACAGACTTCATAAAATGAATATGAAAATTTTATAAGAATTGATTATAATTATCAAAATAAAGTTATTTTTAACTAAAGTTGTGGTTTTTTTATATTTCTTGTGTTAATGGATATCTTTTATGGGGAAAATGTAAATTGTGGCTTGGTTATGGCGCACTATGCGCTGCTGCTTGTGATAGTAAGATTTTATAGTTAAAATAATTGCATATACCGTATATACTCGCGTATAAGCCGACCCCCTAATTTTAGGACTATTTTTTTTGTCCAAAATTGAAAACTCGCGTATAAGCAGTTGCATTTTCGAACATGAAAAATTCCGATTAAAATCGGCAAATCATCTAAAATAGAGTGAAATGTCAATTCTTAAAATAAATATTTAAGCCTAGAAATAAAAAATAAAAAACAGTGGCTAGAGAAACGCCTCCCTTGAAGTTCGCGACGATCCATCGTGCTTAAAAAGTATATACCACTCTTGTGTCTTTCAAACCTTCATCGGATTTTTTAAATTACATTTATCTTAATATCGTAGTGAAATATTTTAAACCATAAACTTAAATACCAAAACGTGCAATTTCTAATTCTTAACATCGTTTTGTAAAGATTCAAAAACTTAAAAAACGCCAACTATTTTCGGTCAACATCGCGACTACTGTCGCGATTAATTACGGATGAGCATTTTTTATCTACCTCTGAAGGAAATACTAGTATATTATGGATGAATGTATACTTATTAAAATATTTAGTTTTTATTACGAAATAAATTACTTGAAAGTAGAGCTTGAATTCGTGGAATTAGCAACGTCCCGATTTACCGCTTTAAAGTAAAGTCCATCCAAAATTCTAATAAGACAATTAATTTCTTTACATAATATTATCAAGGAATAAAATATGTATTGGGGAAACAAATGTTGTTTAATTATTGCAATTGAGTAAGAAAGACGTCGACTTTTAAAGGGTGTCATTCGCTACGCACGATGTCAACTTGTTAGTCTTCCATCCAAAATCCTATTAAGGTAACTTTTACTTGCTTCATAGATACTACAAACCAATTAAATACTTATCAAAATATATACTTTTTATTTAGTTAAACTGATTATTTATCAGAGTGCAATTTTGCGTTACGATTACGCCGCGATGCGCAGAACGGTCTTCAGTCAGCATATGTGACGCACATTCTCGATCGCGAATCGGGGAACTCTGTCGGAGCGTTTCTCAAGAATCCGCTTAATTTCAACTTCTCTTTTCCCATTTTAGGCAAATTATTTTATTAATTTTACTGACCCGCGTATAAGCCGACCCCCCCACCCCCCTACTTTTTGATGAAGATTTTGACTTAAATTTCTCTGCTTATACGCGAGTATATACGGTAAGTGATGAGCAGAGATGGAACATTGCAAAAAATTTCAGGGTTTTTGTAGTTTGTATGTATGTTATGGTGGTTTAACCTGACAGAATGTTGATTAATTTGTAATTTCATTTCATGTGCAATACAATATTCAACTGTGCTACGGGATTAAGTTACTCTCTAAAATATGTTTCAAAGAATATATTTAGTTTCGACAATTGAATGTCCCAATTTAATCTTAAAAGAAATATTGTTAAATGTTTTGATTATTAAAAACTAAACCTGCGTAATTTAAATTAAAAATGGGGTTTTGATTCTGCAAAAAGATTGTCGCTAAAGGGGAAACCTGGCCGTTATCCTGCTGCCACTCTTAATGTGTGCCGCTGGTCAACGGCAAGTGATGCTTTCTTCAAAATAACTTGTAAAAAAAAAAGTAAGTCTAATTGCAACTTTAGACGCCGTCAGTGAACGTGTTAAATGACAGGACACTATTGGTAGTTTTTAAATTCCTCTAGAAGCTTACTATCTTTAATCTGCAATTAATATCGGCTTTGCTGCTCATTTTCAATCATACTGACCACTAGTCAGCATAACTACTGAATGGTCAATATTGAGTTAAATGTTGAATACTAACTATTTATATAACGATACTATGATCTGGTTAACCAGTTTACAAATAATTTTTCCTTGACTCAAATTGAAAACTCCGTTGGTAAATATAAAAGTGGGAATTTAATACGGTTTTATTTTGAAGTTGTACTTTGCAATTGCAATGATTTTTTCTCAATCTGTACACATTTTAAAGTATATACATAAGAATTTTTATTACGATTCAATCTCGTATCTTTAACATTTTTTAAACCATTTGGCTAACAATCTATCTGGTTTATAAGGGCAGTTTGTTCGATTTAATTATATCTGTGGCTTGGAACAAGGATCAATGTCTTGACTTAAACGCTTCCTTTAATTCGGGATAACATGTATTTGCAATATATAGTAACACGAATTATCATTGGTTAGTCAGTAAAGCGGTTAACATACGGCATTGGTCCTTTGTTCTAAACCACGGACATGAGTTGCATATTAGCAAACAATCGGAACGTGTTTTGTCCAACGTTTCTCAAAACTGATTTACTGCCCATTATGTAGCTAGTGGGATCCGAGATGTTAATTCAACCACAGAAAATTAGCGTAATCTCTGAATTAGACCCGGTTTTCTATCGAATTAAACTATTTTATTCAAGAAGTTTCTTGAAAAATTAACTTTCAATGTTTGAAATCTACATGAGATAATGCGCTTAGAGAAAAAAATATTTACATTATCCTATGAATTACAATCCGACAAAACATGTTCTGAATGTTTGCTCCAAATTTGATTAAAATTAACCCGACTCGTAAGGAATAAACGACTCTATAATCATTGGATATGGATTTTTATTTAAACTCGTATTTTCAGTTATTGTTAAGTTTGTTACTATAGTCATTGGCATTTATATAAAAGTTCCAAGTTACTTTTTATTTATGTGCTTTTATCCATTTGCTTTTAAAATTATTCAAATTTAGCAATATAATAGTTTTTTTAAAAAGAATCTATGATTTTCCTACGTGAGTTGTATGGAACTCATAAAGCATCAAGTCCAATATGACGGCGCGGCGGCTAACCAGCGATAAAATATCCGGCTCGCATGCAAAAAATTACCTTTCAAGGAAAAAAAAATCGGGCCAAGATAATTTTTTTTCTCGTGGGGGAGGCCATGTAGAATGACATTAGCATTGCATGGTTTATATAGTGTATACAACTCACAGCACGAATATCGTAGTCTGTGAATATGAGTTATATTTGATTCACGGAACTTTTGGACAAAGAAAGCGTTAGTTAAATACAACTCGTACGGCAGCGAATGTGCTAAGTTGTTTAATCCTGCTGAATAACATGTATACTTTTAATCCGAGCATGCTTTACTAAAGCTTACTTTTGCTTTTTTTTTTCAATAAAGTAGTTAGTTGAAGTAACTGTTTATTTCACAGAGTTCTTATTTAAAATATTAGAGCAGCAATGACGCAGTTGTGGTGAAACAGCGTGGTATACTGCTGTTGCAGGTTTCTGTATTCATTTTAATAATGTTTTTAAATATGTTTTTATATGCAAGGAACTTTCGATAACTTAGCTATATGAAACGCGCTATAGAACTACCATAGATACCAAATCGTAAGTTTAGTAATCGCCAACCAGAATAAAGAACTGATTTCTAAAACATTTAATTTAAAATTTAAATATCTTATGTGTAATTTTTAAAAAATGTATTTATTAGTTTAATTTTTAGGTAAAAAAATGCTAGTAAATATAAAATTTTATCCCATCAATGCAAAATTTCACAACTGCATTAAAAGGGCTGATTTTTCGCCAAATATACCCCAAGTATGGTAGGTATCCGAGTGTGTACTAATGCCTAATGTTGAATAGCTATAGGAGCCCATATGTGATTAGTACTTTAATATTTTAAGTAACTCTGTGGTGTATTCCTATTAAAAGTTTTTATTTTGCAATGCACCACCCGGGGCTGAAAGTGCCGCCCCATAGGTTTGGTTCTCCGTTTTCGTCTGGACTTGGATCGTCCGCTGGAACCATTGTGCGTTTCAGTTCCTTTAGTCTAGACAGCATCCTTTCCACTTTCTGCGGAAGTTTCTTTGCGATATTGTAACGCTCCAAAGGATCTTCTGAAAAAATTAAAACAAAATTAAATGGGTCGTTTAAAATTTAGGCTAAATGTAAGGCCCAATTTGAAGAAATTTGAGTTAAAAAAAATCCGCATGTGTGCAATAAGATCATGTCAAAAATCAAAAACTTTGTGATCTAATGTTATGTGTTTTTTATTTAATAAAAATATATATTTTAAATATTAGCTTTTATCAACACGGCTTGTGTAGCCTTACAATCTTAACCCAGTAAAAAACCTTTATATAAAATTTGCAGTTTTTAAAGAAATTTCTGAAGTTCTCAGCATTATACCTTTAAAAAATTGCAGATTTTCAGCGTGGAAATTATCCTCGTATGTGATTTATTTTTAAATAAAGTGGTATGCAATAAATGAAAGGAATTAAAACAATATAAAAACATATATAGTAGCCTAGTATTCTTTATTTTAAGCCTTTAATTTGTGGGGGTCACTCCATATACCCACTTTGGGTATATGAATACATCGGTACTCCTACTTGGGCTTAGGCCTCCGTGGCCGAGTGGATAAAGGCGACAGCTGGAAATCCAAAGGGTCCTTTGCGCGGACTAGACTAAAGAATAGTAAAAAGTAGTGATATTGTGATCGGAGGGTTGCCAACTTCGCTACCAAAATACTAGAATGTCGTCCAGAACATCCACAAAAATTAACGGCATGTATACGGGACTGGTGCACGATAAATCTGATCGGGGTCCAAAGTTCCGACGTCTATTAAAGGCGTTGGGTGCCAGCTCAGGTGTTGTCCTCGTCATCTGACCATGGTTCAAAAATACGAGGCATCGTTCCCGGGTCTTTCCTTCGAGATAGGCCCCGAACCGTCACCAATAGCCCACTGTGCAGCTCTAGTGCGACGTTATTAACCAAACCAAACCTACTAGGGCTTTGTGATCAATTTAGCCTGACTGGCAGAGTATCGGCGTATCATGTAGAAAATCCTCGGTTCGATATCGAGTGACAGCCAAAAAGTATATAGCGCTACATTGATGACTTCCGTACTGTAGATCAACGCAACCTTCGAACAAACACGAGCCCTAGTTGCTCAGTTGGTAAGGCGTTCAGCTACTAATCAGAGGATTGGTGGTTCGAATCCGTGAAATGGACTTGACATAGAAAAGTAAAAAAGTAGTGATCTTGCGATCAGAGGGTTGCCAGCTTCGCTAAAAAAATACTAGAAAGTCGTCCAGAATATCCAACAAATTATACTGGCGTGTATACGGGACTGGTGCACGATAAATCGGATCGGGGTCCATAGTCCCGACGTCTTTTGAAGGCGTTGGGTGCCAGCTCAGGTGTTGTCCTCGTCATCTGACTATGGTTCAAAAATACGAGGCATCGTTCCCGGGTCTTTCCTTCGAGATAGGCCCCGAACCGTCGCCAATGGCCCACTGTGCAGCTCTAGTGCGACGTTATTTAACCAAACCAAACCTACTTGGGCTTTGTGATCAATTTAGCCTGACTGGCAGAGTATCGGCGTATCATGTAGAAAGTCCTCGGTTCGATATCGAGTGACAGCCAAAAAGTATATAGCGCAACTTTGATGACTTCCGTACTGTAGATCAACGCAACCTTCGAACAAACACTCGTGACATCACATCGAATCAACCACAACCACTGCCCACGTGATAACACTTCACGGGCATCTCAATCATTCGTTCCTCTGTCCGAATCACCGAGTTGGTTTTGTTAAATAACATCGCACTAGAGCTCCACAATGGGCTATTGGCGACGGTTCGGGGTCAATCTCGAAGGAAAGACCCGGGAACACATATACATTCACACACACATTCATACACACATTCATACATGCACCTCGTTATTTTAGAACCATGGTCAGATGACGAGGAAACACCTGAACTGGCACCCAACGCCTTCAATAGACGTCGAGACTTTGGACCCCGATCAGATTTATCGTGCACCAGTGCCGTATACACGCCAGTATAATTTGTTGGATATTCTGGACGACTTTCTAGTAATTTTGTAGCGAAGCTGGCAACCCTCCGATCGCAAGATCACTACTTTTTTACTTTTCTATGTCAAGTCCATTTCACGGATTCGAACCACCAATCCTCTGATTAGTAGCTGAACGCTTTACCAACTGAGCAACTGGGGCTCCCGACTCACCGAGAGGGAGGGTACTGTGCGGGTCACTTCATACTCCCATTTGGGATTGACTGATCACTTTAGCTTGACTGGGAGCGCATCGACGTATCATGCAGAAGGTCATCGGTTCGATACCGCGTGACAGGCAAAAAGCGCATAGAGCTACAAATATTATCTGATTTATAAAAAAAAAAAGATGAAAAATGTCCATATTTCTTGTTTCAACCACCTCCCTCTAAAAAAATTGTGTGACTGCCCTAGCTGTACTAGAACTTAACATACGGAATATATGAGAATGACGGGCTAAGTAATTAAATCTGAAGAAAAAAATATTTTTCTTACTTTTCAGATTATAAAGCCTCACAGAATCCATTGTGTTCTCTAGAGTGTCGTTTTTCTTTAAACGACAGTGAACGCTTTTGGCGAATGAATCATCGGGAGGAGCTATCCAATCAGATGGCTTTCCAGGAAAGCCTTCAATTAACTTATAATCGCCTTTTCTGCAAAACCAAAAATTGTAGGACACAAAATCATCAAAAATATCCTAAATTATTTTATTTCTTCACAAAAAAAAATACTTCATTTTATTTTGAATCTAGCGACACCAAAATTATATTTTTACGTTAACTACAACTAATTATACTTTGCATATCAATTTTAAGCTTTGGTACAAGGCTGCCTGAAAATGTAACTTTGAACTTATTTTTCTTAGTGATGACTTTTTTCGTATTTAAAAAAAGTTTAAATTGACACAAGTTCAGATCTATTTGACGAAACTGCTCCGAATTTGCTACAGTGTATTTTTAAACATATTACTTGAATTTTGTTTAGGGATAAATAATAAATAGATTATATATTTTTTAGTATTTTTTAAAAAAATAGTTTGACTAGTGAAATTAGTGATTAATTTTTCTTAAAAATTCTTTTGTAAATAACAAAAATCTGTAAAGAGAGTTTGTTAAACACAATCTTTTGCTTATAAAGAAAACTTTTTCTTGACTTATTTCAAAAATAAGTAAGATCGTTTTTTTTTTAATTTTAATGTTTAACCATATGTATTGCACACATGTGTGTAAAAAAATATAATATCTGCAAAATTAAAGGGAAAAAAATAATAATGTGTCCTCTACTATATACCAAATACTATAATTACCAATACCTCTAAAAATAGAGCTACATACTTTCAACGTTTTAAAACTAAAAACTATTTTATTAATATGACAAAAGAGACAAATGTATTTTGTAATCGCATTTATTTATTATACATTTTTAAGCTATAAGAGTTAAAATATTGTTTAATCAAATATTTTTTTTATTAAGTAATAAAAATAAAATATGCAAAAAGTACTTTAAAAAAGAAGCTGTTGTATTAAACTTTTTTTAAGTAAAAACACTACTGTTGTTAATTGACTGAAAATATAAACTAAATGTAATAATTCTATGATATCTCGAAATTTTTTGAGTGCTCCGTGGGCAGTGGTGTTTTGAATATCCTCAATTCTTTGTCCCTTTTCCATATTTTTCATTTCTATTGTTATTATTAAGAAACATACAAATACAAATACTGATGACCAACAACAGGCTCAAGGCCCAACAAGGTTGGTCCATCTAGTACCTCTTAACTATCCCCCAATGCATATCTAACTTCTTCTTGTAATCCGTTACTCCTTTACAATTAACAATATTCACTGGCAAGTTGTTCCATTTGTCTATTACCCTATTATAGAAATAGTGTTTTCTCCCTTCCCGATAAAAATGGTATTTGTTTAACTTAAACCCATGACCTCTCGTTCTATCACTCATATTAAAATCTAAACCCTCCACATCTCCTTGTTTGATAAATTTGAATAGTTGAATCAAATCTCCCCTAACCCTTCTCTCTTCCAGAGTATACATATTCAAATTTCTTAATCTATCTTCATAATTCATGCCTGAAAACCCTTGAACCATTTTAGTAGCCCTGTGCTGAATTTTCTCTAACAATTCAATGTCTTTTTTAAGATATGGTGACCAGAACTGTACAGCATACTCAAGATGTGGCCTTACTAAACCTCTGTACAATGGCAAGATAATATCCTTAGATTTTGATGAAACACTTTTTCTGATGTACTCCAACATTCTATTAGCGTTTTTGCTAGCCACTGTGCATTGATGACTCATTTTAAAATCCTCATTTAACTACACACCCAGATCACTTACAATCTCACTATTTTTGATTTCTGCACCCTGTAAAACATATGCAGCCTTACTATTTTTGATACCCATGTGCAACACTTGACATTTACTGATATTAAAAGACATACCCCATTTAACAGCCCATTCTGATATTTTTGTTAAATCACCTTGTAATTGCTCTATTTGTTCTCCAGAATTCACAGTCCCCATAATTTTTAAATCATCTGCAAAGATACTGACCTTGCTCCCAATCTCCCAACTAATATCATCAATAAAAATAATAAATAAAAGTGGACCTAACACAGAACCCTGTGGTACTCCACTTTTAACTTCTGCCCACTGAAAGTAATTACCTTTAATTTGCACCCGCTGACTACTGATAAGGGTTATTTAGATATATTTGTTACTAGTTTCTTCAGGCAAATGGATTGTTCGTTGGGACCTTTTAACGATTCATATTATCAAAGTAATATATAAATATTTGAACCTTGCATCAAAAGTGCCAACTATAACAATGCTAATTAGGTTGAAAATTAACAGCGTCAAATTTTGTACACACGAAAATAATTAATAAAAATGTTATTCTATGCAACTCAATTAAAAAAGGCAAACTTATACAGCATGAAGTGTAACGATATTTATATTACCTAATTGCTGCTCTAGGTACATCTAAGTCATAAATGTTGTAGACAATTTCATTTCTAACAGCCTCACCATCTTCACTAATAGCATTCCATTGATCTACTCCATCCATTCCAGAAACTATATATTTTTAACAGAAAAAGAGTAGTTTAAGAAATAGTTAGTAGTATTTGTTTAAATACTGGATGAATGTTAATTTTTTTTCCAAAGGAAAGAGATTAAACTAGGTATATCTGTGCAAAAAATATTGATTTTATACAATTTATTGATTTAATAATAATACAATGGAAATTATATACTATTTACAATTACCTGATTTACTTCCAGCTGCCTTCAGAAGGGTAGGAAACCAATCAACTGCGTGAAAGAGCCTGAAAAGTATTTAAAACTCTGTTACTTAAAATAAAACACCTAAAGTTCTATGTTTATAATAAAAAAATATTATTGAATATGAATAATACGAATACACATTTTTATTTTAGTTTTAAGATAAATCGATTTTGAAAAAAAAAAGAGTTCAAACACAATGCTGTCTCCAGTAGTATAACCCTGACAGTAACACTTTTTGTGTTACATGTTTTGTAAATGACATTAACATTGCAGAGCTGTGCCTCAGAGGCACAATCCAAGACGAATCAAATTGGAGATGGGACAAAAATGGGTTTGGTTTTGATTAATGAACGTCGCACTAGAGCTGCGCAGTGAGCTATTAGCGACGGAACGGGACTATCTCGAAGGAAAGACCCAGCAACGATGCCATGTATTTTTTAACCATGGTCAGATGACGAGAACAACACCTGAGCTGGCACCCGACGCAACCTCAATAGGCGTCAGTACATTGGACCCCGATCACATTTATCGTGCACCAGTCACGTATACACGCCAATGTAATTTGCTGGATGTTCTAGTATTCTTTCTAGTATTTTTTCTAGTTCTTTCTAGTATTTTTGTAGCAAAGATGGAAACCCTCCGATCGCAAGATCACTACTTTTTTACTTTTCTTTTTCAAGTCCAACGCACGGACTCGAAGTAGCAATCCTCTGATTACCAGCTGAATACCTTTATCCTCTGAGCAACTCGAGGCCCCGGACAAAATTGTGAAAATGAGGACTGATATAGCGTATTCTTGTTAGGGGGCTGTCATCTATTACGCCACGCATTGCGATTATATCCGTTTTTGGTTTTTTTCGTTAAACCCTGCATTCGACTTGGCGCGGCTTAGCTATAACTGGCTCTTGCGCCATTAAACACCAACCAACCAACCAACCCTGCATTCGACTAGAGTGTAAAAAGAAACGAACATCGTGACCCTTAAATTCATTTACATATTGCACAGCAGAAAGCTATTGTCTAATTTTCATAAATCTTTTCACTTGAGGTACAACAATTCTTTTTTCTCACTTTTCCAAGAGAAACAATAACATTAAAGAAAATAAATCAACAACCACTCGAACCTCCGGTTACCCTTTTCACCTTATGAGCGAAAACATCTAGTCGAATAGATCATTTGTTTGTTCTTGCGGGGATCTCAGGCGTAATAATTGATGGTCCCTAATAGTAAGTGATGACATTCCAGTTCGTCTTTCTTTTTTATTCGTCTCTCGCCTCCAATTCGATTCACCTTGCATTGAGGAGCACGAGCATTGCAGGGTTAAATATATCCGCGTTGATCCGAACAGAGCAACAATGTGTTCACGACTGACTCTAAGCTATATGAATAAGCAAGAAATAGATCGAGATTTTATTTTTTATCAATCAGCCTCTTTGAAAAACGTATATGCCTTTACATATTAACTCGTATGTTTATTCTAATCAAATTTAGCATTCGTCGACGTAATATAACAGTTTATATTTAAAAAATACTAGTACCTAGAAACTTCTAAAACAATTACTTGTCATTTACGTAACCTTTTTTCTTTAGATATGAACCGTGAACGAATGTGACAGCTCTTGTTCCTCCTTCCCATAGCGTTCCTTTATTTCCCCTAAGAGGCCAATTATTGCCCCCTGCAGCTGTTTGACCTCCATTCTAAAAAATAAAAATGAAAATACGATACGACGAAAATACAAATACAAATTTTTTAACTAAAAAATATTTTAGTTTGAAACTCCTTCCAGCTATCAAAATTCGAGACATTAATATGTTACTATCTTTCTCTCTCTCTAAATTCTAGTTATTGTCTCCTGCAACTATTTGATCTCCATTTTAAAATTTGAAAATGCACATATTTCTTTGTATTTATATTTCATCTTATATTATATTTTACTTGAGAAAAGAATTTTGCATGTTTTTTTTCTCACTATTGTTTAATATTGTTTGAGCGAAAGCTATAGAAAATGCTATAGATATGAAGTTTTAAATATTTCTATAAGTACCATCACTTGATACTTCATTAAACTATTTTTTTTTCAAACAAAATTTCCCCTTTAAAATTTGATTTAGAGGTATTTTAATATGAGTGGCTGGCATACAATCTATCAGACATATATAAATTATAAGTCAACCCTTGTCCACATTTATTTATCGAATTTTGTAAGAGAATTTACTCTCAAAAAGAAAGTTCCAAGTACTGTCTTATGCGAATATTTGTCCTACACTTTATAAATTTTAAATACCAGTTATTTCATTAAAAAAAATTGAATAAGAAAATACTTTAAAATATCTTTAACTTCGAGTTAATAACTGTTTTGTTACAAAGCATTCCAAATTGAAATAAACACTGAAGTGTTCAAAAAAAGATTATTTAAACCAAAAATTATCTACTTACGTCAGTAGTAAAAACAAACACACAGTCGTCCCAAAAGCCATTTTTCTTCAAGGTTTCGACCACCACTCCTATTGCAGTGTCCATCGATGTAACCATGCCTAAGAAAATTTGCATAACTGATTATTAAAAAAAAGTTGTAATTAAATGTAACACTAACAAGTCAATTCACAAATCTGAAATCATACATTCGATGGCTAATAGCACAATCATTGTATGCCCGATTTTTAGCTCTTTCCTCCTGCACAAACGTTGTATCCCCGATTTTTAGCTCTTTCCTCCTGCACAAACATTGTATGCCCGATATTTAGCTCTTTCCTCCTGCACAAACATTGTAACCCCGATTTTTAGCTCTTTCCTCCTGCACAAACATTGTATGCCCGATTTTTAGCTCTTTCCTGACTGCACAAACATTGTATGCCGATTTTTAGCTCTTTCCTCCTGGACAAACATTGTTTGTCCCTTCCAAATAATAATTTTGTGATGCAAGTTTAAAGTTCGGTCCAAGTATGGAAAGTTCGAAATCTTCTTTTTGCATTTTACGAAAATTGAAAAACTTATTTTAAGTTGGAATAAAGACGTCACATAGTATGCATTCCACTTACCACTATATTTTCTACGTTTCTCATCTCGAATGTGACGGTACATATCTTCATATACTTTTGGAACCTATAAATAAAGTCAGTATTTAAAAGATGTAAAATACATCACGGTAATTTTAATTGGTATTCAAATACGAATTACCTGTAGTGGGCTATGGACTGATTGGAAAGATAAATATAGGAACAAAGGGAAATCCGGTGATTGGGATGAAATCAACTCCTTTGCAACTTCAGAAAGTAATCTCTAAAAATAAATTTCACATTTAAGAGATTTGTACTAATTAATTATAGCATAATTTATTTAATTTAACGTTGACAAACTTATTTATTGTACTAGTTACAATGTCATTTATTTTAACGTTTGCCGTATAATTTATAGTAAGGTTGGTGATATTTATTTAATTGTAATGCTGAAATTTTTCACATATTGTCGAAAAATATATAAACCGATTTCTACACTAGGATAACAAAGTTCTTAACTTGGTATATATTGCCTTATTTTATTGTTCTTAGTATAAATCTACTCTAAATTTTATCAGTCCACTCTTCGCTCAAATCAAATATCTATTTTTCAAATATATAAATCCACTCTAAACAGATGCGCAAATTTTACAAAATTATTGGCAAGGAGAGCTCATGGCTCTAATTTTTAATAAAAATAAAACTTTAGGGAAGTTAAGCCGTTGTATCAAAATATGTGGGGGGGGGCTTGGACCCATGGGCTCAATACAAGTTTACGCTTATGACAATATATATATTTTGTCGGGGCGGAGTTTACACTAATGCTTTTGACGCAGGTGCTGAATTTAGACTTACAGCTTCTAGTCTACATGGTTAAACGCGACCTGAAAAGTTACCATTTTCCACTTCAAATATATAGAGTATACTTGGACCGTGTTACGCAACAATGTATCAACCCACACATTAAAATAAAATTCGTTTTCAACGTAAATGGAAACCCAACGTTTCACTATCTATGCTAACAAAAATTAGTAGCGACACTGGAGATGAAGTGAATTGTTGTAACATGAATTTCCTATTCAGTGGTTTGCTTTAAAGCCAGTTTTCTCAAAATGAACATTGTGTGGGTTGATCCATTTGTTGCATAACACGGTCCACCTGTACTTACCGTAGAATACACTCCGTTATACCACTTGGCTAACTTCGTGTTATTTCTAAGGTCAAATCCGATTTGCATGTATGGTTCATTCCCTGCAAAAATAAAAAAAAATAGTAGGATTTCAAATAAAATGGGAAGTACTTTCTGGATAGAGACATTGTTATACATTGTTTTTCACATACAGTAAGATACGGAACAGTAGCACGAAAGGCAATGAGTCGTCACAGAGAGACAATCGGCAGTCCCCTATCTTTAAATACATAGCATATTCAATAATACACGATCTACCATATGTAAAGTAAATCACTTCGTCGTCTTGTCTTCGCCGGCTCAAGATTTTCTGTGTGAAGTGGACCGTGTGAATTGTTAGTCAAATGCGAAAATACTTAATGTATTTTATTCATACTCAATAAAAATACTCTTTCCATTTCAGATTCCACCAGTAACCAAATATAACTCGTATGTTGAACTTACATTTAGCATTCGGGCCTCTCTGTTTCGCGCTCCTGGTGTGACTGTAATAGTCTAGAGCTCCATTGTAGAATCCGAAAAAGGAATCGAAACCACGGAATGTGGGCGTATAAGAAAGATTACAGTAACCAAGATGCCACCTAAAATTTACAGAAAAGTTAGCATTTATACTAATACTTATCAAATTATTTATAAAACATTTTAATTTAACAAAGTTTCCAACAACTGCATTGCATAAGTATCAGTAAAAATATGTAGTATTAATTTATAAAATAATACGAACTAAAGAGGTTCCGAAATAATAAATTACACAAATTTTATTTATTAAACAAAGTGTATTAATATATTTATATTAATATGTTTATCAATAAAATAAACATCATAATTCTTACTTTCCAATTACGTGGGTGCTATATCCCAATTCTCTAAGTTTTTCTGGCAAGAAAGGAAATCGTAAAGGAACACCAGTGGGCACTAAGGGATGTAGCACATGATTCTAAAATATTAAAATCAAAAATCAATTCAGTCATAAAATGATGAGAAATTTAAAATTAAGATAAAACCTATGTTTGTAGTTCAGTAATTTACCTGTCGTCCAGTTCGATAGGGGTAATAACCAGTCAGGAAAGCTACTCGTGACCTGAAATGGTATTTCGTTCGGTAACAAATTGATTTGAATAAAAAAGTACTTCGATCGAAAAGTAAACATATGAATGAATTGCAACATCATTGACACAATAAGAAAATAACGGCATAATACTTAACAATAATCTAATTAATTTAAGGATTTGAAATTAGCGGTTGTCATTCGTATTTTACACCTAAACATTTCAATTTGACGCCCTTATTTTGCACCCAGTCATCAAAGACGTTACCCAAGGCGTCAAAAATGACTACTGGGTGTACAATTACTGTCGTCAAACTGAAATTTTTAGGTTTGGTTGGTTTGGTTTGGTTAATTAACGTCGCACTAGAGCTGCACAGTGGGCTATTGGCGACGGTTCGGGGTCAATCTCGAAGGAAAGACACGGGAACACATACACATTCACACACACATTCATACATGCACCTCGTTATTTTAGAACCATGGTCAGATGACGAGGAAACACCTGAACTGGCACCCAACGCCTTCAATAGACGTCGAGACTTTGGACCCCGATCAGATTTATCGTGCACCAGTCCCGTATACACGCCAGTATAATTTGTTGGATATTCTGGACGACTTTCTAGTAATTTTGTAGTGAAGCTGGCAACCCTCCGATCACAAGATCACTACTTTTTTACTTTTCTATGTCAAGTCCATTTCCCGGATTCGAACCACCAATCCTCTGATTAGTAGCCGAGCGCCTTCCCAACTGAGCAACTGGGGCTATGAAATTTTTAGGTGCAAAATACAAATGACGACCACTAATATCGACTACTAATACCGACTACTAATATCACTGTGCGGTTATTAATGTCACACAATCTTTTATAACGAAACAATTACACTTACATGCATAATGTATATAAGTGCAATTATTTCGTTATAAAGGATTGTGTGACATTCGTATCACAACCCTAGTATTTAGTACTTTCTTACATAAATACGAGTAGATATTAAAAATTCAAAAATTAAAACTGGTGATTTTCAGTCGGACTTATGGTAGATTAGTAGTAGAGTATAAACAACCACTCCTGTGAATAGTTCGGTTCATTTTCTCCAGTTTATTTACTGGTGTGTGTGATTTTTGCTTTTCTCTGACCCTTTTATAAATAAGGAGAGAGAAAAATTGTAGCACAAATAAAGTAGATTTTTTTTTTAATATTTCGAATATTAGATCTTCAGTATCTCCTGAAAAGTAATATATGGGACACCTTTTATAGCCAGAGAAGTTCATTACGAATCTTAGAAAGTAAATTACAATGTTAACGATTTTGTAGACAGTGTATATAAGACTTACGGTGTACATACGGGCTGCACGTAACTTTGATTTAAAATAACCCCATTTCGAGCCAAGGCCTCCAGATTTGGAGTGAACAGCTTCGAGTTATGCCAACTCACATCGTTCCAGCCTAAAAAAAAAAATATTTTTAACCTTTAGAAGGCGGGTGTTTGATTTTAACATGAGATTCTGGCCGAAATATCGGCCACCCGCCCTGTAAAGGTGTATACAGTATTTTTATGCACTTGGTGGAAATCCTTATTTAAATATAAAAACTATTCGGCTACATGCTAATCGATTAACAAGGCTAGGCTGCATACTAGCAGAGTCGGCGATCCTCTATAGTTTCAGCATCAACTATAAAGCCTTTATTTGATACTTCTTCTCGTAATAATTTCCCCAATCTTTTTTTTATTTCTTGTGTATCTTATATAAACGGTTTGATCTACATCCAGTATTTTTGAAAACTTATTGCAGTACCAAAATCATTACAATACAATTTTATCTCATAAGCAGATTTTTAGTTTTTAAAAACATAGACATATTAACTTTAACATGAATATACCTGTCTTAACTTCATATTTTAGATTAATATTTTATGAATCGACACGATATTTCCTTTTATAAGATTGAAATACATTGTGGGGAATTTTTTTAATCATTTGGAGAATTTATGAATGCAATGTAATTTTATTTTCTAAATCGTATAAATAAAATTTTCGATAACTTTGATAAAGAAAATGATAAAGTTTGTAACATATGATCATTGGTATCCATCATCTATTTAAAAAAAATATTAAATTTTTGCTATAATCATTCTTTGTTAAGCATATTTTATGGATGAAAGTTTAAAAGTTACGAATCTGAAGAGTAAAAAATTCATTCATAATACTAAAATACCCTCCCCCTATAATTAATAGTTAAATTTTGATAGCTTATCTGAGTATTGGGTAAACTTACTTACTAGCAGCTTACCAACTAAACCCTGTTGAAACAGCTTCAGTATACTTTACTGCAGGTTTTCTGCACGATGTTTTCCGTCAAAGGCATTGTTTTGGATTTTTAACACTTTCAGTGCGAACGATCAAATTCCTATTATTTCACAAGTGCGACACGGGGTCAATTAATCCCATGCAGTAACTATCAGCAAGTGCGTCACGGGGTCAATCGACCCCGTGCCGCACTGAATGTGTTAAAACAGTAGAACACTGCTTAAACAATTTCTTTTTCTTCAGTGAGCGGGGATTTTATCACAGGGCCTTATTATATTATAGCTCGTTCATTGCCCAAGTAATTTTAAAATTCAAAATGATTTAAAAAACTTTTTTAAATATTTTTTTTAAAACAAGCCTACTGAATCAATATCATTGGCGCCGGAACTTATTTTAACGAAGTATGACAGGAAAAAAAAACTGTATTTTTTACAGTTTAATATTTAATTATTTTTTAATTATGTTTAACAACACATTATTTGTATGAAAGTATGGCAGCAGCTATATCTGCCATACCGGTTCCGGCGCGTATGATCAATATCGAAATTTAAGTTGTAATAAACGTTTCTAGAACTCACCTAAGTCATCTGCTACAACAAAAACAATATGCGGTTGCTTCCTGCCCTGCGCAATAGACAAGAATGCAATAACAATTGAAATACACACACTGCTGATCATATTGCCATTGCCTACATCATTTCTGAATACCCGACACCAGACCGAAATTCGACGCACTTTATCAGTTGATATTGTGTCGAAACCGGGAAAATAGACTTCCTTGCATCGTTTCCTGGTGGTCATATCTCTCTGGCCTCTTCATGGTATAAATAATCACTTCCAGTTCAACCCCAATTTGTGGCCCCAGTAGTCCAGTACCAGCGATTTACTATCCATATTTTCCTGATATTCGCAACGCACAGGCCCGCAATGCAGGGAGGCCCAGGCATCCAAGGGTCCGCCGAGATGGGGAGCAAAATATTTGTATTGTCGCCTGCTCTGAAATTTTTTTTAAATAAAGTTTTCAAATACATTTCTAATTGAAAGCTGTATGGGTCCGTCAGCATAATATTTTTTTTATTATTAATACTTTACAAAGGCCTTTTAATACTTTAATGTAAGGGTCCTGACCAAAAAATGTCCTGTTCCCGTTCTTTCCTGTTCTAGATGAGTCATCTATATCTTTAAATAGATTGGAGGCAGAAATTGACATTAAAGCTACACTAAAGCAAAACATGGAATTCCTTTGGAATTTTCCATTTTTGCCACAGTTCAGCTTTTCATGACTGATGATAATTAATCGAAATTTATCTGCTTTTCTTAAACTGAATTCGCATTATTTTATCCCGTAGTATGTAGTTTTGTAAGTGGAGCTGATTTTTTATAAAGTAAAAGTAATAATCATTTTTAATCCTTTAGATTCTTAACATTAAGTTCAATTAATTGAAGTTACATATTTCGATTTCTTCGGCTCATAATGGGTTTTAAGGAAGAGTTAATGTATAAAAGTAAAAGTAACAATTTTTATCTTTTATCTTTTCAAAATTTTAGAATTAATTGAAGTTATCCACTTATATTTTACTAGTCTTACTTTCTTTTATACCATAAGTCTATCATTGTCATATAGCAAAAATATTATATGAAATAATAATTTTTTTTGTACTAAAACCAGGGCCTAATTTACCGTTTAGAACGTTAGGCCCCGGCCTAAGAGCACTCCGTCTTTTGGGGCCCCAATACTTTTATTTAATTTCGCGTAAATTGTAAAAAAGTATCGTATGTTTTGAAAAAGTCGTTATTATTACTGAAATTTTGCTTAACTTTTCGTAATTTTTTACAAAAACATTACTTCTGTTTTTTTTTTAAAGAACAATTAACTGCATTTGCGAGATTTTGCATTTTTCGAAACTATTTTTTGCAAGAGGGGTCCTATCAGTGCTATTGTGCTATAGTATTGAAATTTATAAATCAGATCCTACTCAAAACCACCCCCGAAAAAAAATTTACATTTTAAATTTAACAATGTTTGTTTATATTGTGACTATTTTAAAAATCGAAATAAAAATCAAGTTTAAAATTTTTTTAAATTAATTTTTTTTTTTTTTTTAACTTTATGTTTTTTAAAACTACGTGATTAACTAAAAAATACACAATATAGTTTGGGTTTCTTTTCTAAAATCAACCGTTTCAAATTGAGTGGTCATTACTTCGGATCTGACGAAAACAATATCATAAATTATGTGCTGCCATCTACTGAGATATTATTGAAGTTTTTCTTTGCGTACGTTCTTTTATTGATATACAACTTTTATGATATAATGGTTTTAATTTGTAACAATATATAGTTTCAAAAGGTTATTAAATATTGGTAAAATTCGCTTATAGGCATATTTATCTTTTCAAAAATATGTAAACCATTTAAAATTGTAAAGTAATTTTTTATTAATTTTATTTGTGTATAACAAAATTTTGTCTTTCCGAGTGAAAGACTAAATTTTCTAGAGAAGACGTCGAACTCCTTATTCAAGTTCTCCTAAAAGAATATTCAAAATCCAATGACGGATTTGTTACCATTTTCAACACCCTTCTCTTTTAAGAAATTTGGATGGATAACGGATTCGTGATTTTCAGGAGTTTTCAGGAGCAAACACTTTAATTGCAACCAAACTTTCCACAACTGAAGACAGTGGCGTCGAAATTTATTTCAAAGATTTATGGCAGGAAAAAACCCAGAAGTTTTTACTATTTGTCACTTGATCATTTTTGAGGAATCTTTTTTTATAACGCATTATTTGGGTGAAAGTAGGTTGGCAGGAGCCATACCTGCCATATTGCCTTCGTAGCCAATGGATGCAGTCCGTAATCAAAAACACCTCCCATGAATAATAATCTATTTTACTTTATATTTTTTAATACATTTAAACATTTTATTTAGTTATTCTTTGGAAAACAGTTTTTCCCCTAATAGAAATTCCGAATAGTTAAAAGATTTTGACAGGTATGATTTATAATAACTATAAAAATATAATACATTTTAAGGAAAACTGATAATTTATTTAAACGTATGTCCGCTCTTGGTGAAGAGATAAATGCTATCTTGGACTGAAGCTCTACTGAATGCAAACTATACCAATATCCATTATTTTCCACATTTTGTTTTCTAATACACTTAACCATTGCTAAAACCTGATTATATTTAGCTTAAAAACAGTAAAACCAAACTAAAACAAGCTTTCTAAATATAGGAAACAATAATAAACGCACTAAACCGTATCAGAAAATGGAATAGGTTAATGCTAAAACGGGTTCAGACCAAAATATTGAAAATTAAGTTAGCATTAGTTTGGTTCCCTGGAATTCTGTTCCCAAATTTACGCTGAAACGGAATTGTTTCTATCATTCCCAAATACTATATGGTTCAAAAATACAAGGCATCATTCCCGGGTCTTTCCTTCGAGATAGTCCCCGAACTGTCGCCAATAGCCCACTATGCAGTTCTAGTGCGACGTTATTTAATCAAACCAAACCAACCCAAGTACTATATTAACACGTTTATTCATTGATTCCATAATCATAACACATACAGTTCCCAATCAGGCGACATCGTTCTCGGGTCTTTTCTTCGAAATAGGCTTCGAACCGTCGCCAATAGCTTACTGTGAAGCTCTAGTGCGAAGTTAATTAATCAAACCAAAACCAAACTAAACCAAAACCCAATCAGGAGTAGACCAACAGTGCAACTGCCTTCAGAAAGAGCTTATAATGCTGATAAAGTGCCCTTGAAAGTAGCCAAATTTGAGGACATTAAAAAACTTTCTTCTTACATTCCGGTTCAGTTTAAGGAGTTCTACAATAACATTTATATATGGCCAACCATTGCAAATGTGTATGAGGATGATTCAGTAATAAATTGATTTGGAGCCAATGTATCTCACTTCAATGCTGATATATCTACACAATTTTTTTGTTCCGGGCAATTTTTATTAACTTTAACTGCTTAAATATACATAATGTTATATGAGGAAGGCTTTAGATATTTTTATCTTCCCATTATATGCTCAAATGAGATCTATCCAGACATATAAAACAAATTTTAAAGGGCGAAAAAATATTTTTGAGTACTGAAATGATGACAATAACAAGACAGATTATATGTAAAAATAATCATTTTGATATTTTAAAAAGTATAGGGATTGGATATTTAAAAAAAAAAATCCTCGAAACAAGCTTATGTGGACTGAGCACCTTTTAGAAATTACCGATTCAATTAAACCATCCCCTACAAACACACCTTCTGTATATCTACACTATCAACCACAATCCTTCCCATTATTCCAGACATCTAATCCTTTTCTAGCACACACCACGCTCCCAGACTCTCTCTTCCTCTCCCGCATCGCTAGCGTGGATGGAGAGAGGCGCGGGAGGATGGAGGATGGGGAGCGATCGATCCCTGCGAAAAGGATCCGAGGTCAGTGAGCCCAAGAGCAGAGCACGTGGAGGACAAAACGATTTTTGGAGGAGGGGGGACTGGCTCAGAGAGGACAGAGATTGCAGCACTGATTGAGCGGAATGGGAGGGGTCACGGCCAAACCCTTCTCTGATCATTGCTCTTAAATGGATTTTTTTTTGGTGTTTTATTACTCTAAAGTGAAATAAGGAACTCGTATATTGTGCGATCTATCATCGCGAGTTGGGTCGTGATTACTATCATTAAATATTAAATGCATCAATATGTAGGGAATTAACCCTTCACTGTACAATTTTTTTTCTTATTGAAAAAAAAATAGTGTGTATGCAAATCCCATTTAGAGACACGAAAAAAAAAAATTGGATCAAGAGGCGTAGAAAAATTACACAATTAATTAAATAACTCATGGTCGCCAATAGCCCACTGTGCAGCTCTAGTGCGACGTTAATTAAACAAACCAACCAACCAAATAACTCATGTGAGTGTTATTCAAAACATTTTTCTATATCTATTGCGTAGAATAAAATTTCTTAGTAAGGATTTCAATCAATGATTTTATTTGACAAGAAGGGAAAATGATGTAGTACGCGCCATAAACTATTCCAATGTGGCGTCCAAATCCCAAATGTCTTTCTTGACATGTGCTGATGGTATTTCGAGATTAAAAAGCAAATTAAATGTAGTCAGGTATTGGGGATAAGAAAATGCTGTTCAGTTAGGATGGTTTTGCTTTGCCAAATGTTTAGATGGATTTTTCTGATTTGGGATTTCTGATTATCAAGTTATCTGATTCAAGACTATCTGAGTTCAATATGGCGTCCCAAACCAAATGCCTTTCTTGACATGAGCTAATAGTATTTGGAGGCTGAAGTGTAAATTAAAAGTGGTCAAGTATTTGAAAATGCTGATCAGTTAAGGATGGTTTTGTTATAGTCATTTTTAGGTGACATTTTCTGGATTTAGGACTTCTGAGATACCCAGGGTTAGGTTTTCGAATCTTTGACAAATAGTTTTAGTGTCGATTTAGTAAAAAAAAAATTTCAATATAAAAATAAACTAGTCAACATTTTCCTCATTTTGTTTTCCTACAGGTAATTATTGTATATAACGCACATTCTACACGGATGCTTTAGCTTTTGAAAAATAAAATGTATCTCTAATTGGTCAATACAAACCAAGTGGTTTGTATACACCAATCAGAGAGCTATTTGCAAAAGGTAACGCGAGCGTCTATGTAGAATAGGTCTAAGTATAAACTCAAAGTATAGTTTTCTTATTTTTAAATAAAAAAGTTAATTTTATTATATGCTTTTATTTTAAGTCACTCTGTTGTCTCTGTATAATCAATTCTTGCAATTAAATTTTAACCCCCTTTCCAAATGTCTAATCTACTTGATACTTACGTAATTCCATTAAAAATACGATTTTTAGTCATAATAATTAATAAGTAATTATTATGACTATAAATCGTATTAATAAGTAATAAATAAGGTGTTAATAAATACTTAATAACTTTTAATAAGTAATTATAAGTTATACGTATTAATTAATAAGTTATATTTATTAACACTGCGGAGCTCGCGCTGAGCCCGAGATGTACAATCCAAGGCGAATCGAATTGGAGGTGGGACGAAATTGAAAAAATAAGGACTGGGATATCGTATTCTTGTTAGGGGTCGTCACTTATTACGCCACGCGTCGCGATTTGTTCTGCTTTTGGTGTTTTCATTAAACCCTGTCAAAGACCAGCATACATTCGACAAGAGTTTTATTAAAAACGATCTCTCCTTAATACATAAATATATTTATATATTGCACAGCAGAAAGCTGTTGTCTAATTTTCATAAATCATTTTACTCGAGATAAAAAAAAAATGTCTTACTTTCCCGACCGGTACAATAACATTAAAGAAAACAAACCAACAACCGCTAGAACCTTTGTCAAGATTTTCTCCCTATGAGCAAAATCATCTGGTCGAATAGATCATTTGTTAGTTCTTGCGGGCCTCTCAGGCGTAATAAGTGACGGTCCCTAATACTAAGTGGTGTCATTTCAGTAAGAATCTTTCCAATTCGTCAAACCTCTAACTCGATTGACCTTGCATTAGAGGAGTGAGAGCGCTGCATGGTTAATAATGAGTTTCATTTTATATTAAGAAAGTGGATAGTAGCAATTTTTTTTATCGGAACAGTGTTTTGATCATCTACGTCATGGGAATGTGTCTTCTGAGAAGATGGCTTTACAAAGAGAATTACGAATTAATAGCATGATACAAGGCACAGGGATTTCAAATATCAATTTTGAAATACAACGCGCAAGATCTGTTTTGAAATTCTGTTTTACATATAGAAATAAGTAGGGTAATTTTTTTTAGAAGTGTCGCTACCAAACTCATTTTATATGAAATTAAGAATGTATTTCTTTCATTACATTTGACAATTTATCTACCTTTTTGCGTAATTTACTTTGGTACGTTTTCTACCTTACTGTTTTTACCACCACGTATATTTGCATTCCTCTGAGCGGTTAGAAAAAGCGCAAAATTGAAAAATGGTTTTCCCTGCAACATAGTTTACTTTATATTTGCAATGCACGTGTATCACATGCATATTTTATTTTTTATTATTTTAATAAATAGCTTACAAGAAACACCACAATGCTTCATATTTGAAAAATATTTCAACATCGAATATTTTTATGAATTTAAAATTTAAGTGTATTGCTAGAAAAACTGGAAATCCATGGACGTCTTAAGTCGTTCAGCTCCGTCAGAGGGTTAAAAATTACAAATGTTTTTGTTTACCACGGTTTAGAACTTTAATCACTTGTCATTTCCGACCGCAATAATAGCCACACCACAAACACAACTCAACAAATCAAAAACCGTGGTGAAAGCCTTTTCTGCAAGGTCAGCAATTCAACTACTGCAACCTCTCCCAATGATTAAACTCAATAAACCCACCGCACACTCAAAAACCGATCAAAACCTCAAACAACTTTAATCTCCCCTAATCTAATATTAATAGCTCAATATCCCTTCCCCACCCACCCGCTTAACCCGTCTTCTTGAATGGAAAATGGCATTACCAACGGCTAGATGGCGCTGTCCACTCTTCCTTTTCTCCATCCGAAAAGGCGGGAGAACGCTGGGGATGCGGATGCAAGTCCGGGAGGCTCAAGAGCAATAAGGGATCTCGGAGTAAAATCTGCGGGAAAAGATCAATTGCGCTACTGGAAATCACCCCCGGTCGCAACCTGAAGACAAAACGGGAGATTCCTCAGCAATGCCCGGTCTGGAGCGTTGAACAGGTAAATGGGAATTCAAGTGATTTTGTCTCTCATTGCATTGGGCCATTGACAGCATCTTGTCATGCGCGACTTACCTGGAAGCCTGGAAGGGGGGGGGGGGGGGGGGGCAGTCCGGAAATATCAATTTTGTGGACAATCAGGATAAATGATAACTATTAGTAGCATATTTTCATTGAGAGGTGGCATTGCTGCTTATAGTTTGTGAGATAAGTTTCTATTGACTTATTTATCTTATAAAAGTCTTATCAAAAAGTTAAAGTTTTTGCAAAAATTGAAAACAAACACATGGAGGTCGTTGACCTATATACTTTTTTTCATGTGAATATAGTAACTGCGAACTAAAGGGATTATAGTAAAATTATTGAATTGTTATACTAGTAAAAAAAAAGTTTTAGCTAATTTAATTTGAGTTGGTGTATCTGTATAAAGTATTTATGGCAGTCCTGAAATATCAATGCGTGGAAAATCAGGATAAATGATAACTATTAGTAGCATATTTTCATTGAGGGGTGGCATTGATGCTTATAGTTTGTTAGATAAGCTTCTATTGACTTATTTATCTTATAAAAGTCTTATCAAAAAGTTAAGTTTTTGCAAAAAAAATGAAAACAAACACATGGAGGTCGTTAACCTATATACTTTTTTTCATGTGAATGTAGTAACTGCGAACTAAAGGGATTACAGTAAAATTATTAAATTGTTATACTAGTATAAAAAGTTTTAGTTAATTTAATTTGAGTTGGTATATCTGTATAAAGTATTTATGGTAATTACAATTTTAATAATTATTAATAGTAATCCTAATTTGTTTTATTTGAACATTTCTGTTTTATTTGTTTAAAATAGCTACTAATTTTAGTAAGAACCTTTGTTAGTGTATTTGGATATTTTAAAAACATTTTGCAGATGTGTATAGTAATTTAAGGGAAATTAGAAATCTATGTAACATTAATGAGACAGATACCCGAATTCATAGCAAAATATTGCATGTGATAAATATTACAATTATTACGGCAAAAATACCGATAACTTTACGTTAAGAATAATAAATACAAATTAAACTTATACTCAAAAGTATACGGCCTTTAATAATGTTTTAAATTTATTTATGGCTAAATTATTTTTGCAAAAAATATACTATATGTAAAAAACTTAATATTTTACCCAGTGTTTAGGAATAAATATAATTATAAATTATATTATTGTTTTACTAATTAAACAATAAGCACAATTTTAGGGTGCTTAAATTAACAATAACTAAAAATGTTTAATATTTGATCAAATCGTTTAGAAATATTTATTAATTCGTATACACATTGATCATTACTTTAATTAATATATATTATTTTTGGAAATACATTTTTAAAAATTAAATATTTCGGAAAACTTTTTGCCATAAATACGTATATGAGGTACTTGCATAAAACAAATGACACATCGGTTGTAAAAATTAAGATTTTTGCAATTTCAAATATTCTAGAAATATAACCAATTTTTTATTAATTTAATTTTTTTAACGATCTACAACTAGCTCTTTTATAATGAGTAAAGTTGCGTGAAGTGAGGTAAGTGCAACCGGTTCTTTTTTTTATTTTTAAATTGTTACTGTGTGTGTGAGATAACTATAAGTAATATAGAACCAAACGATGTCCGATGATTACACTTGCCCTTTTTTTCCGGGGTAAGTGCAACCACGGTCCTCAAACCCCCATACACTGCTTACAAATCATAATGATTTTATACCTTGATTAGTACTGATATTTCCAGTTTTTGCTTTTTAACTTTATCTCAAACCGTTTGGGAGCTACGAACGTTTTCGTGAGTAAAAGTGGGACGATTGGAAAAATGAGCAAAATTTAGCAGATAATTTTTTGGTTTTAAATAAATTTATTTAAATATACAATATTAATGTATAAATAATAATGATACATGATTTGCACATGGTTGACACATGTTTTCCAAACTTTTCATTTCGTTTTATAATAGGTCAATTTTGTTATTTCCCAGTCTTAAAAGCCTTTTACATAAAAATTGAATATTAAAATTTTTGTTAAAAAGCCTAAGTTTTTGTTCCTATTAGGTTATTTAACTAACACACTAATCAAAACTTAAAAAACTTATACCTAGGCTAAAAAAACAATATTTATATTAGTCAGACTTTTAAACTTGAGGTGGTTCGAGGAGAAAGCGACTGGAAATATCAAATCTCCTCGGCTGTCAATAGCTGGTTCAGAGATTATACTGTAATAATATCATCAGCATGAACAGGAATGGCATCCTTGTTTTCATGCCGCGTATAAAAGCTGAAGCTTTGTTATTAAAATCATGGTTGCACTTGATCCAACTACTGTGGTACCCACTTATAAAAATGATGGGACAAGTGTAACCATGGCTGCCAATGCTAAAAAATTAGTTCAATTAAAAAATAAGGCATGGGTTTGAAAACTACGTATTAAACCTGATAAGAATACAAAGTTTTGATATTCTAAGTAGACGAACAAAAATATAGAAAAAGTGACAAACTTTCATGACCAAACTTCCATTGAGCGCTAAAATGAAAGCAATTTTTAAAAATAAAAACCCTATTAAGACAGAAATTGCCAGACTTTTTACTGAACATCAAAAGAGAAGATTTTAAAATTGTATATCTAGTGATTTTTTTACAAATATATCAGTTTAAAAAAAATAACCAGCCGTGGCCACATTTGCCCCGTCTCTGCAATTACCCCTCTTCACCCTATACGAGTTTAATGTAATAGATTTCCATGTAATAATTATTTAATTCCATTTATATAGACAATTTCCATTTACATTCCTTATAAAAATACAATTCCCATTTACATTCCTTATAAAAATACAATTCCCATCATCCAATTATATATAATCTCCATTTATGTATACAATGGAATCCAGTTACCAAAGTTTCTATACAAAACTAATGTTTAAATCAGATAAAGTGGTCCAACACTCGATAATGACGTCTCGTTGACAAGCCGCATTTACTGAAAGAGAAGGCCCAATCAATGTTTATAAACACCGAACTTATCTTGAAGAGGGAAGTTCTGGAAATAAAAGCCAACTGAAGAGTGAAAGCGCTCTTCATTGTAGAAGGGGTTTGTGCAGTAGATGAGGGTTCCAATTGATAATAAGCATCAAATCGTCGTTTGATTGGCTGACAGGAAATGAAGGATTACACGTTTCTTTCCCTTCATGTACCGAAGGAGGGTTGTGTTATCTTGTGTCTCTGCTAACAGTGGTTTACAACTTGTGGTCGTTGCGTAGCTCTAGTGCGACATTAATTTGCCCTGTGGGTTTTAAGTTTTGTTCTTTTTTGGGTTATTTGTATTTTTATCGAAAAAAATACAGAAGCTTTATCGGAGACACAGCAGCAGTTGGGTACGTGAAACGTCTTATGCGTGCTGCAGAGGGTGTATGGGCACTAGGGGGTTCATATGTCGTGTATGGAGCGGATTTTTCGCCAAGGCGTTTAACTTCTAAATGTGGCACTGTAAAGCTTTGTTGATCTTTCTCCGTCAATGATTGGGTGTGCCTGAACTCTCCCGTTTGCTTTCTAGGTGCAATATAACTCATTAATTGTTTTACGGTTGTTGATTGGTTAGAATATGCAAGTGTTTAACAAACTCTGATTGGTTGTACGATTTCGCAATTCAGTTTATATTTTCGGGGGCATTTTGAGGGAAATTTGACGTTTTATGTGCCATCTGTAACAGCCTTTTTGTCCAACTCCAGTTTAACTTAATCAAATTAAACTGCATATTTCCAAAATCCATATTTTAACAACTTTTTTAATTTCAGAAAGGAATTTTTTTCAAATATTCTGTTAAATCCTTCGAGAATGAATGGACTGTAGTAGAGCGATTACGACGTCATCATCGTGATGCAAACATCCCGGACCTGATAGCACCAGACATGTGACTTCCTTTCAAAATTTATGAATGAAAAAACTTTGCGATTGACTTGTGATTTGGAAATAATAGTAAATGTGTTACTTCATGAAGTATAAGATATTTTGATGAATGAACTAGAAAAAAATTATGAATGGATGACGTAGTAAACCATGTGTCTGGGGCCATACATGTTGGCCTCACTTTGATGTTAGCGAGATTATAATCTTATGATTTCTCTACTATGAGGGATCCATGCTCGAAGATTAAAACAATCTGTCGCTAACGCTAAGCCTAACGAGATACTGCAGTGTTCGAATCTTGGTATGATGTAGTAACAGTTCGAATCCCAGCCGGAGCATTATTCAGCATAAACAGTAAAAATTAAAAAAAAAAAAAATTTAGTTAAAATTCTGTGAATAAAAACAAATCTTTAACCGACAAGTTTTTCATAAATATATTAGAATTTTGTTGTGTAGGTTAACATTCCGCTTTTACGTAAGACATCATGGCTGAGAGTTGTAAGCAACCGCAAAGTGGACGCATAGAACGCGAGTTCGAATCTCTGTCGGGGCGATCACAATCGGTATATTTCGATTTTTCCCTTCCAATACAACCCAATTGCGAAAAAGGAAATTTTCGGGTTTTAATCGTTACTGCCATTCCGTAAACAAAGCGCATAGGATTTCTTTACTGGTAGATGCCATCTGCGCAAGCGCACAACATACTTCCGTTTCATGCTGTTTTACCAAGCGACACGTCAAAATGCATTTACAAACTAAACACGTTTGTATAAAAGGAAACCCCGAAATGATGTTGGCCGTTTTGTTTTATAATACGTTGGAGCAGGGCCGTCCTTAGTAGTTGCGGGGCCGTTTTATTTTACTACCCAATTTGTGAAGTAAAAAACTATCATATTACTTTTATTTATGGTCTAAAAAATATTCATTATATGACATAGATAAGGTATGATCGGTGAACGAAAATATCATAGATACCGCAAGTTAAAAATATACCAGATAGAGTGTTAGAAAATAGCTATTAATTTTCCTGCAAATCTATTAATTGTTCATTTTGAATTGGCGCGGGCCAAAACTGCTCGTCGCACACCTTTAAATTCGTTGGAGTTAGGTAGAAGGTGTACAGTGTAAATACTTCAAAATAAGCTAAAACATTATGAATTGAGAGAAAAAATCGTATAGTCAGTTTCTTAAAATTACACATTTTAATATTTGCGGTCTGGTTGCGCACAAAAAAACAATCGCCGTGTATAGGGGGTTGGTTCACGTTAAATCTGTTCTGATCACTGATCTCTAACTGTAACTTCTGGATAGAGCAAGACATTTTGTTGACTTGAAGCCGATATGGAGGCCGCCATGATGGGACACACTTTTCTTGATACCGCAATATTTCGTATATTTTTCATGTTAAAATACGCCGACATATATTATTTTTGGGTAAGTTTTTTTTATTTTATTTTTAAACCCATTTTAAATGTAATCTGCTATTAAAATAGGAAGTCATTTGCAAGTCAAAGTAGAAGTAGTTAAAAAGCAAGAGCAAAAACTATCTGTTTGGCAATATAAAAATTAATTCTACAAGAAGAAAATATAATATTTATATATATTTAATACTTCTACAATGCTTTGGTAATAAAAAAACACCACTAAATCATTTTTTAAAAAATGTTGGGGCACCGTATGGCAGCTTTCAATTGGTTTCAACGCGCCCGTAGAGGAAACAAAGTTTGAGCCTTCCAGCAGTTACAGTTAGAGTTCAGTGGTTCTGATCCAAAGTCCTCACACCTATGTAAGGTGCGTGGGGTGCCATCACAGGTGTAGTAA
The DNA here is from genome assembly GCA_963932185.1 of Troglohyphantes excavatus. Classification (NCBI taxonomy): domain Eukaryota; kingdom Metazoa; phylum Arthropoda; class Arachnida; order Araneae; family Linyphiidae; genus Troglohyphantes; species Troglohyphantes excavatus. The sequence goes on along the minus strand of OZ010672.1, from coordinate 45,577,581 downwards.
TCGTCGTCATCTGACCATGTTCCCGAACTTTTCAGAGGCATTGATACCGAACCGTTGTAAATATCCCATCGTGTAGCTCAAGTGCAACGTTATTTCTACCAACCTTAGGTATAGGGGCCGCGATATCCTGGCGGGAACGGAGTCGGAATCGAGTTGGCTGGTTGTTTGAATTAATGTTGCACTAGATTTAGACACTGAGTGAGTATTTATGACGGCTTGGGATCTACTCTGATGTAAAGATCCGGCAACACTGCCTCGTAATATGAAACCACGATAAGATGACGAGGGCAACACCTGAGCTGGCACAATTGCCCACACTTAGGTATAATAGGCCCACACTTAACTATATGTTAGTTAATTAGTTGACTAATCAATGTCACGCTAGAATTTTGCAAGGGGCTATTGGTGATATATCCAAAATAAATGTCCCATAATGGCCTGGTTGGATGAGCGGTGAGTTGATCGGTTAATTAACTCCTCATTAGAGATGCACATTGAGCTATTGGCGACGGTTTGGGGACTATTTAGAAGGAAAGAGCCAGAAACAATGTCTCGTATTTTTAAATCATGGTCAGATGACAAGGACAACAACTGAGCCGGCACACGACACAACCTCAGTAGGCTTCAGGACATTGGACCTCGATCAGATTTAACGTGCACCAGTCCCATACACACGCCATTTGTTTGTTTAATTAACATCGCAATACAGCTGCACAGTGGGCTATTGGCGACGGTTCGGGGTCTATCTCAAAGGAAAGACCGGTACATGCTGGTGGAAATTGAGGACAATTTCAGACGACTTTTGTAATATAGTGTCGAATCTGGCAACCTCCGATCACAAGGTCGATACATTTGAACTCTTTTCAAGTCTCTCTCTTAGTCGTATTCGAACTCGTAATCCGTTGATTCCTAGCCGACTACTAAAGCTCAGGTGTTCTCCTCATCATCTGACCATGGTTAAAAAAAATACGAGACATTGTTCTCGGGTCTTTCCTTCGAGATAGGCCCCGAACCGTCACCAATAGCCCAATGTGCAGCTCTAGAGCTACGTTAATTAACCAAACCAACTAGCCGATTACGGTACCTTGGGGCCACCAGACCCCCTGCGGTTCAAAGTTTTTCAAAGTTAACGAGTTCATTTCCTCGGCACCCAACCAATGATTCACTGTGTGGCTCAATGTCCTCACGTTGATCACTATGCGGGTGCCAATACAACCAATAGAGACTTTCCGTTTAGACATCGTTCACTTTTCCCTTTAGGATAGATACCGGACAGATCTCGATAGAACAATTGAGTAGATCTAATGCGATGTTAATCCAAACAACCATTACGTATTTCCAAAAGCAATCTATTTGAAAATATTCAATTTTCCACTACATTACGAATGGAAAAACAAAAAGAAGGGAAAACCCCTAAATGAAACTTTTAGCCGCAACGAATGTGAGACAGTGCTCTAATATCAAGTGATTTCATTGTCTTTGAAGCATGAAATCCACAACACCGTAAAATTGCACACTTAGGCGATAATGCCTTTCGTATCATTCCCATCAGGGAACTGCCTGTTCTTGTTTTTATTTCTTTGGAAAGTTTCAACCGCGCATAACTTCTTTGTTGGCATCGGCTTTAACTTGTTGTAGATGGCCAATACAGCTTCGACGAACTCTGTTGACAACAGTAAAATATTTACATGCTATTTACATTGGTTATATTAGATTTACAAAACTGTTGCACCAGACGGTATATGCATCTCCTTTATACTATGGAATGAACCGAACTGTCAAAAAAGGATTGATGAAATCTTCAAATGAGTAGAATTGTAATGGATATTTCAAGTTAGTATCTTTATTTTGACATTCGAATTTGTTGTGTGTCTAGAAAAAGCCTTGTGCTTACATTATTTATGATTGTTAATTGTGATAAAATTAGAAATTACCGTGGATTGTTTAATGTATCAGTATTTACGTGATTGTATAGAAGAATCAGCACCAGAGTCTGCATCAAGTTTTTGATATTCCGCTTCTGATATTTGAAGTGTATTAAATCTATTTAGAAGGTTTTCAAAACTTGTCAATAATAGATTTATTCATAATTTGATATGGAATCATTTACCAATTGTATTGGTACATAGGTAGTGCACTATTGTCAACTTGGAGCTTACATTGCCTTTAATTTTCAATCAACAACAGCTGAAGATTGATAAAGAATACAACTTTTGTGGGACATCAACATAAAGAAAACCAAGAAGTTTAATTTTATTCAATATACATTGAAATAAATATATTCAAATCGGGCTGAGTATTGACTATAAAACAATCCAAAAATGAAATCAATAAGTCTAGTGTCATGAACTTGTAATCAACAACTGTCATGATTCATTTGATTGAAGCAAAATAGAAATTCGTTTCGTGCTCATCAGTATTCGATCAAATACGGCTTCTTTAAGTGCTTCGGACTCCGATTCTACAAATCAAACAACTGGGACTCGTGTTGTAATCCCCCTAAAAAAAGGATTTAATCTTATTATAGATACATTTGTATGGTGAATCGTTCTAAAAACAGTAATAACACGAAGAGTTCATGCGAGGTTAACGTAGTTTGAAGAAGGATAAACTCTGAAATGTTCGATATGTGAGAGTTTGAAACAGAAAATGGGACGTAAAGGAAACTCATCAATAATGTAAGGTAAGTTTCAGCTTTAGATTCTTTTGTGTAAAACTTCCGTTTGTGGAACTTTAACTGTTGATAAGAGCGTACCATGATAAACGATTTATATTAACTTAAATATGCAATTTTCGTTTTGGTTTATACTTGTGTGACATATTGATATTCGATATCAAAATTAAGAGATTATTTTATTTACTAAAATTATGAATTTATTTTAATATTTACATAATTTAAATTTTATTACAATGTCTCGCGCATATATCGTAGGGTTAGCGAAAAAAAAACTCATTAAGTCCATTTTTCGTTTTTAATGTGTCTGGATTACGCTAAAATGAACTATTACTAGAAAAATCCTCAATTTAATAACGAGTATGGTTGGGAAATAAAACGCTTACATATAGAGATTTAAGCCCGTTCTACACTAACGAGTAAAACGCGAGTGAGCTCCTCGGTAATTCGAGAATTCCTACCACGTGGAATGAATTGTCGAATCACCGAGAAGTCCGCGCGAGTTTTGCTAGCTCGTGTAGAATTGGCCTAACACTGTCTTCTATGGCTCCGTCAAAACAAAAACCCTAAAATTATAGAATTCCTATTATCCGAATCAATTGGGACCAGATCCCATCCGGGTAATCGAATATCCGGATAATTGGATAATTCGTAAAAAAAGGTTATTTTTTAGTAAAAAACGGAATTTTGCTTTAGTATGCACTGTAATTTAATGCTATTAAAAGCCATATCTTTCACCAATAAGAAACTTTTTAAATGTGGATGCTGCTAATTTTCCTTTTTCTCAAAGCGATTCGGATAATTGGCGATCCGCTTTTTTTTTGTCCGGATAATTAGAGTTCTACTGTACTTCAAAACAGCCTTTTGTGACATAATGAGTTTTTTCGCTAAGCCCACGATATGCCTTTTTTCAACTGCTTTAGATTCAAAACAATTTTACAGTAAAAAAGGAATGTATGAAATGCTAAGAAAACTAAGAATAGTTAACCTTTAAAAATGTAGTAAATTTGGTTTTGTCTCGGTTAAGTGTCGGTTTTTTTTTTTTTTTTTTTTTAAGAAGTTTTAAATATTTACCCAGAGCGCGTTGATACAGTGAAAAAATCATGCCTAACACATAGTATCATTACGGCGGAAATTAGGTTATTTTGAATTATAATAAAACGAATCCGTTGCTGTCACTTGGATTTTGGAGAAAGAAATTTAGTTGTAGATGTTTATGCTCAATCAACATTAAAAAAAGCGACTAAATGTGCAACATGGGAAAATAGGAAATCACTTGGATTTAAAACCTAAATAAGTTTACTATAATTACCAAAGCTATGATGTACTTAAAATATAACCAAAAAATGTGTGTGATATTTAATATATTTTCTGGTTGACAATTCTATGTAATATTTGGAGTAAATACAACATAAGTTTTTTAAGTTTTACTGGCTGTGTGGCTCCACGTTGCTGGGGAACGTTGGTATTTATGAGATGAAGGTATGATTCGTCACTGCTCCAAGAAATTCTCTTTCTTTTGATACCTCACTTGTTAAGATTCGTGGCGTGTAAGAGGCGTTAAAGGGATCTATATTATAAAAATAATATATGTGATTGAGCAAAAAATATAGAAGACATAAAATGAACATGTTTTATTTATGCTAGTCTTAGCACGCTATATATTTTTTTATTTTAAAATTAAATAAAATTCGCAATTAAATCTTGAAACTCAAAACATTCGTTTGGCGGAAGTAGAAAATAAGTTAGTTATGTAATATTAAGTATCTTAATAGTAATAATTAAATATTTTTAATTTAGTGGTACTCCGTACTGTGTTTGTTGAGAATTTTGGCAAGACTCTCAAATTGGAACTTAACAATATTGTGAATTGACTACTTCATACAGAGTCCTTCCATTAATTGCCTGAAAAAGTTTAACATTTGAGGAATGATTAAAGTTAGACAATCATCACCATATTGTGGGCTTGGTGGAAAAACTCACGAAGTCACAAAAGGCTGTTTTTAGATACCGTAAAACAGGGTGAATAGAAACGGCAGGGTGAATAGAAGTAGTTTTGTGGAAAGCATTGTTATGGCGTTACCCTGTTGAATGCAAAAATTATTTTAAAAAAATAATATATAATCTCTATTCACCCGGTTTCACGGTACGTTTTAGTTTTTTCTTGACGGAGCCATAGAAAACTGTGTTAATCTTGTAATAGTGTTTTATTTCTTAACCACACACTATAGACTTGATTTATTTTCCTAATAACAGTTAATTTTATCACTATGAAGACACATTAAACAAGAAAGAAAAAACGGGTTTGGTGAGTTTATCCACCAATCTGACGATATCCACTAACGATTATACTTTATCACTAAATATGTCCCACTCTCGTTTTGGGGCGCCATGTTAAATAAAGATTGATGAATTCATGAAATACACGCAATGATACGATTCTCGGTAATTACTCGGCAAAAACCGCTGAATTTTATCTCTAACAAGGTTTAGCATATCTGTAAAACTTAGGAAAATATTCTTTTCAATACAAAGCGTCGAATGCTATGGCAACCGTAACTCGGTAGTTCTATTCCAAAGGGTTTCTTTAATAGAACTCTTATTTTAACACTTTCCCTGCCACGTGGGTTAATCCCAATGTGAAGTACAATGTAGTGGGAGTTGCGTATAACTCACGCGGCCGTCAAAGGGTTAATCTGGCTATCACACATGAACTGTGCGACAGTGAAGGAATCATTTTGTATGTGGCATGTAATGGTTCTAATTATGAATTCGCATTTATTAATTTAAGTTTACAGTATTCGTGCTAATTTACTAAAAATTTTCATCTTGTGGAACTCGGCAACGAACTAACATAGCTACAAAATCGAATGTATCGTAAGCGTTAACTAGAATAAATAACCGCGGATTTCGAAAACATCTAGAGCATCGCTTAATATTTAATATCAGCCCTCTAGTTTCAAAACCAGATAGATCACTTTTCATAAATTTTGGTTTTATTAAGCGCTAAAAAGCAAAAGGCGCTAAGAACTGACAGCCACGTACTTTTGGATCTAAACGCATGACTGTCAATGCATTTTTGACTGAATTATATATATATATATATATATATATATAATTCAGTCAAAAATGTTCCGACCGTAAAGGATTAAGATCGATATCCAACAACGTTAATTGAAACACAGATTTTATAGTTATAAATCATATTCTAATTAAGTAACCGAAAACTCAAATTAATTGCAATTTTATCTTTTTAATTAGATATTTCATTCTTGCTTAGGCAAATAATATGCATAAGAGTAAAGTGAAACATAAAAGATTTACTGTAAAATTAGTATATATATATATATATGTGGCTTGTGGAACGAGAACGACCAATGTCATAATTGAGAGTTTTGAGAAAAATGACTTTAACGTTTAAGGCTCAGCCTTGTTCCAATGTTACAGAAATACACGGGATTGTTTGATTTGAAGAGTTAGAGAAGCCTGGCGATATTGGTTTCTATTTCATTTAGAAGTTTAAAATTGATATATTAAAAATATAGTTTAAAAAAATGATAAAATTGTCATTGGTAATTCTTGTTCCAAGCCACAGATATATACAGGAGACATCGTTTTTTCTATTTTTTTTTACAATTTTGTGTGCCCCTTATATCTCTAAATTATAAAATAGCGTATTAAACTTAATACTCGCCTCCCCACCCGTCGACAATTATTCCCCACGTGCTATGCCGATACTTTAACCGTCGGACTAAACTAATTACTCGACCCCGAGAGGACGTATCGTGTATTTAAAGTGACCACCAAAAGGTAGTTTATTTTATTATCTCTAAGTATACTTAATTTTCGTGTAGATACAGTAAATTTCCTACATTGTGTCTAATATAGATGTGGTTTATATATTAAATCAATTTAAATATTTAAATGTATAACCATTTATATACTTTAGTTTTCCATTAAGATAAATGCATAAATGGCCATGCATCTTTTTAACTGTCTTGTGAGAGTCAGACCTCAGTCAAAACGACACATTTAAAATACGTAATGTTTACGCCATTAGCAGATTTATAACTGGACTACAAGCCCATTTGCTTAATTCTCTGTGTCTGTATTATTAGAATAGAGTGCTATTTACCCCGAAAATAGCACTTCCCCCATCAATTCGAATTTCCGTTTGCTTTTACACGTTTGGCCGGTAGGAGACATGCTAGAGTACATTTCTACGTCCATCGAAATTGAATTTGTCAATTGAACAAAGCTTTTTTTTCATGCATGGGGGGAAAAAAGACTGGTTTTCTAAAAAGGACCAGAAAATGCTCAACAAAGCAATGCCGTCATGGGAATGTTAAATACAACTCTAAAGAGATAATGTGTAGCTTTATAAAGTCCATTTTTTTATAAAAACTATTTTTAAATTAATTCAACTGTCTGGAAGTTAAAATTATAAAAATAAGATTACAAAAATTTTAGTAGATATTCTATCTTAAGTGGTATTCGGTTTTTTTTTATTTAAAGAGCATGGATCCCCGATTGATGAGTTTAAAAATATATAAAATAGAATTCAATATTTAAATTTAAAATATATTGTAATTATATTATTTTATGCTTTGCGTTCCAAGCAGACATTTGTCTTTTAAATTATTTTTATTTTACATGTTTATGTTTTTGTGCATTAAAAGAAGGTATGTTTGTTTATTATTCATATTTGAATATCAAATTATTTTAATAAATATGTTTCATTCTTTGTATTCTATTCGCACTCTTCAAGTATTAACACAAATAAAAATTACTTTTCGCATACAATTAAAACATTAAATTTCTTTGTGTGTGTTTAAAAAAAAATTTCTTATGCATTTTTCGTTTCACTTGATAACAATCATTGACGTTTGAGAAATTTTCAATTCACACACATCACACCAAATGGCCCTTGTGTAACCTCTTTTCAATTTGTTGATAATATTTAACATATAACAGTTAAACAATCATTACGATTCATTTGATATCACATTTGTGAACCTTATCAAGTTAAAGAAACGCGAGATTAAAGAAACTTATAAGTACTGCTGGTTATACTCTACATCTAGTTTCTTGGAGTAAGAAGAAATAAGTCATGTTTTTCATTCTTTTAAAAGACTGATTTTTTAAAAAATGGGTAGATAATTTAATTTCAAAATAATCGCTTCATTTATATTCATTTCGTTTATGTTTAATTATTCTCAATTAGTAAGAGACAAATTTGTTTTTATTGACTCATATTACCATGTAATATAATACCGATTGTTAAAGATCGTTAACCTACTAATTTCAATTTTTGACCATAAATGGTTTTTTGATCGTTTTTAAATTATAATTGCATTTTTAAAAAATGACAACTCTTAAATTAATGGTACTAAATATTTCTTTAACTTGTATTTGTATTTTATTCGGTTTTTGATTTCTCTTGTATCGTTTTATGAAATGAAGAAGCAGATTAATACTTGCTGGGCTTGATTGATTAACTGTAAAATCTTAAGTTCTGACATTTCCGTTTTAGCTGCAGTAGATTCTGATTCCCATTAATCAGCCAAAAAAAAAAACAATTTCAGAAAACCTATCCGACCCTCTTCTTTTCCTTTCAAAATAAATCTAAAAACACAATAACACTAATTGCGATTTGCAACAGTTAACAAGAAATGATTACATTTCCGAAAAAAAAAATTCACAGAATGAAATATGCATAGTGTGGTTTTAGTGTATATTGCCTTGATTCTTAACACAATTATAACACACAAGCTAATAGGGATTAATAAGGCACTTGACGACGCCGAACAGTTATTAAATTCTTAAGAAGGACAATGCTCTTACTCGAAATCAAATCAACCCATTGTCTTATGTGGGAAAAGTACATAAAGTACAAACACTTCATTGATATGTGACGCGTTAAATTGCTTTCTGTGGCGAGGGAAAGGGGATTTTCATGGAGAGTGCTTGATTTGCATAGAGTAAAAAATTCAATTCACAATTGAACAATGGATTATGGTAGTATTTTTAAACTGGTGATAAAATTACTTTAAAATTGATTGTTGGGTTAAGTTGGATTGCTAGTACATGGTGCCATATAAAAAGGTTTAAATGCATTTGGCGCATTCCAGTGGAACTTTTTATTAGATTCAGACAATATTTTTCAGCACATTTGTACTTATTTTGACTTTGAAACAGCTGCAATTTTGGAAACAACGCTTTGAATTTTGCAAAAAATTAATTTATTAGAGATTTAGAGACTAATGATATTGTTATTTTTGCAATGTTTGTAAAATCCGGTTAAATTGGACAACTTTTTTGAGGTTCAATTCGCGTGGAACTTTTTTTTTATATATTATGATTAGAATATATTTTTTTTCTAAAGTAAAAAAAATCATTTTTGGTTTAATTTTGAAATTGTTTAGTTTTGAAACAATTAACAAATTAAATATAAAAAAACAGATTTTTTCAGCTTTATTTATACTAGAATAAGAACTGAATACGAGATCTACATAATGCCAAATGAAAAAAATTTGGTCATAAATCTGAAGTTACATGAGTTTTTTAAAAATTAACTGGACACATAATTCTAAAATTTTAAATTCGCCGGAAAATCAATGCTATTTTAAAATAAAATTTGTTTTTATATAATAAATTATATTATTATATTGAATACTAGAGTTTATTTCTGTTATAATTACTAAACATAATTTTCTAAATGTTTTGGCATCACGTTCTTCGGCTAATCTTTTCCTGTAATGTAAAATCAAAGTTTTGTTAAAATTAGAATACAATTTGGCCATAAAAATGGTACTAATTTTAAATTATGACAGAAATATAAAACTCAACAAAATAAATGCAATTTAATTATTAATTTAAAAACATTTCCATGACACACGCTTTTGATTGTAATGCAAATACTTCCCCTAAAATTCGAAGAATGGAATTTCGAAAAGGTCAGACATTTCAGGGAACTCTTTAATTGTTTAAACTTGGAGAATAAAATATTATCCCTAAAATCCTTACAATTCCCATACCAAATATCCAAGAGAGTATATTATATATAGAGTATAATTTGGCCATAAAAAGGGTGATCATTTTAAATTACAACAGAAATAGAGAACTCAACAAAATAAATGCAATTTAACTATTAATTTAAAAACATTTCTATGGCACATGCTTTTGATTGTAATGCAAATATTTCCCCTAAAATTCGAAGATTGGAATTTCGAAAAGGTCAGACATTTCAGGGAACTCTTTAATTGTTTAAACTTGGAGAATAAAATATTATCCCTAAAATCCTTACAATTTCCATACCAAATATCCAAACACTGAATGTGTATAAGATGAAGTTACCACAAACTGAATGGAATACTCTCTAATGTTTTGATCACAGAGTCCAAAACTTTCGTTTACTTGCGAGCCCTCTTTCTAAATATATACTGATCGAAATTCAATACTTCCTACGTCAAGTCTCTCCGGTCGAGTGGCATTAACTAGTTTCGGTTCCAGTGTTCTGGAGCTCATTGAATCAGATAAGATTCGGAAATAGGAATCGGATAATTGACTTTGTGATTCGCTGGGAAAAAACCAGTCTTCACTTAACCTTGAGGATTGATATTCACTATTGAGTATAAATAGATTAACGCGTAAAAATTACATTCATAAAGTTTATATGAATCCATCGGTCATTGAATCGTGACTTTTAACGAATAAGAATACTCAAATTTTGAACGAAAAGTCATTTACTCAGATTCGTTTCCGGTTCAGTGGCGGTCCGTCGTCAAAAATGTTAGTGCATCCGAAATCATGTGAACCCCCCCCCCCCCCCCCCCCCTATTTTCCACAACCATACATGAACGGAAATTCCTTAATATTTTTACTAGAATCAAAGTGTCCTTTCAATTTTTACGAAATGATAACATGTGAAAAAAATAGAAAACACTTATTTTTGAAAATTAAATCAATCCTCTTTTCTTTTAAACTTGCAAATATGTCAATTTTAATATTAATTTAAGTAACGAAACACCAAGACACGCGTTAACATACCAGGAAAACTATTTCCGTTTGTAGAGACTCTCGGAAATTCTCGGTTTCCCCCCAGCCCACCCCGGCCGGTTCACGCACGAACCAATCAAGTCATCGCAATCCCAAGTACAGCAGATTTTAAAAACTCCTTTTCGGCTACATTTGTTTCGTCACAACCTCCATTTTAGCGTGTAGGGGAAGTCATGCTAAGTAAGGTTGTCATGGCAACGATGCAGCCGATTTCGAACTACGCTTTTCGGCTGCAGTTTTGACTGAATAAAGTTTTTTCCCCTCCTGAATTGTGTATTACAGCAACAGGTTTGCTATTTATCGGAGATTTTTTTTTTACTTTCCGTAGAAATTTCGTCTTCATTTCCACTTCTAATCTTCATTAAGAAAATTAGTAAAATGTATAATTTTCGTTTTAAAATACACTAATAAATTTAGGTGCAGCCCGGCTGTACTTGCTGTACCCCACGAGCCGTCACTGGTTTCGTTATTACACTTATATTGTCAGAATTCAATTGAGTCTTCTTGGCGGAGTGGATAGAGCGTTAGACTTGGAAATGAAAGGTCCTCGGTTTGAGTCAACTCTTCGATATTCAATTATTATATTATTTAAAATTGTCCTCATTTTTGACGAAAAAAATTCGACAAAATGAATTTCCTCAGTTTGACGAAACATTTAATCGGAGCATATAGAAAAAAAGCTTCGTCAAATATGATAATGCATTTTTAATAGTGAATGACTTTTTTAACTGCAAAAATGTATCGTGACGTGACACGGGGAGGAGAGAGAGGGTAAGAATAGCGTGACATTGGGAGTAGAGGGTGTACAAAAGAACGAAAAAATAGCGTGACAATGAAAGCTCTCTTCATCAGAATTGTTAAGTATCCAAAACAACAGTTTTTAGAAGTGAAGTTTGTTTTTCAGTCCCAGGAGAAACACCGAACGAATTTTATTGGACATTCACTGGTAGAGACCAAGTAAAAACTGCAGTTTCATGTAATATACCAAAAATTCCATGTGGAAAGGAGTCTTTCCTTGTAATATCGATTAATGATTACCCGGGTCATCAGTTTCTTCCTTTCTGCCATTTACAGTTAAAGCAACGCTCTTTCACCAGCTCCTAAGTTTCACTATCTGTGCTTTAGTACATTTTTCTCCTGAAAACCAGTCGCCATTAGCCCACTGTGCAGCTCTAGTGCGATGTTAATTAACCAAACCAAACCACGTGAGAACCACTGAATAAATTTTGAAGGGGCTTTCATTGAAACAAATCAGTTTAAAAAACTTGCTTGCACCTAGTACCAACGACAGTCTAGTACATAATAAAGGAACCAGGAAACTTGTAAACGAAATAAATATTTAAATAGTTATTCTTCAATTTAAAAATTGCATAAGCAATTAAATCAAATATTTAAATTTGTATGATATTGCATTGTAAATTTTCTATTGTACTGTTCAGTGAAGAATTTGATTATAGTGCCGTTCTTCAAATAATTTTAGTTGCAATTTTAAAATGTTCGAGTTGAAATGCTTTTGCAACCAAGTTGAATTCAATCACATTCCATTTACTTTTGCTTAACCATCTTGATAAACCATTGGTTTACTACTACATCTATAATAATAAGAGTCTGTCTGTGGATCGCAAAACACATACTTCGTATAAAAGGCTAAAAAATTATATATAAGTATTATTCATCCTCAAGATGTACACCTGAGGCTGGAATTTGTAGAATTTCGTTAGTTTTTAGATTAGCTTTTAGATTAGTTTTTTTTTAGATTTTAATTATTTTAGATATATTGCATAAATAAACATATTTAAAAACCAATTTCCAATATCTAGATAGAACGTCTCTTTGTAACTTAGTCGGTAGCGCGCTGGACTTTGGAACAATAGGTCGCTGGATCGAGTACTAATTGGGCCCACAATTCTTTTAATGTATATGCCTTAACGGATAACACGGTGTCAAAAAAGTAGTTCGAAATACAAACGTATACTTTTGAACATATACTCGGGAAACTTGAAAATTTCAAATTACTAAAAAATTTTAAACATATCTAACCGAAAAACGCCAAAAAACAGTAATATACAATACATCTCGGAATAAAATCGAGATTAAATAAAGTTCTCTACATTTAAATTTTCACCAATTTTCAAACCGTAAAAAAAAAAGAAATCGAAACATTCAGCATTGCATTCAAAACCCATTCGTTTTTTTTAAAAATATATGCCTAAACGGATAACACGGGGCCAAACAACTAGTTCGAAATAAAAACGTATACTTTTGAAAGTGCTCGAGACATTAAATTTCAAACTACTATAAAATTTTAAACATACCTAACCGAAAATCACCAAAAAACAGCAATATACAATAATGTCGGAATAAAATCGAGATGAAATCAAATTTTCTACATTTAAATGTTCACCAATTTTCAAATCACAAACCGTAAAAAATAAGCAATCGGAACATTCAGCATTGCATTCAAAACCCATTCGGTTTTTTTTAAATATATGTTCGTAATAAAAAACATACTTTTGAACATATACTCGGGAAACATGAAAATTTAAAATTACTAAAAATGTTTTAACATATCAAACCGAAAATCCCCCAAAAACAGTAATATTCAATACATCTCGGAATAAAATCGAGATGAAATAAGGTTTTCTACATTTAAATTTTCAAACCGTAAAAAAAAAAGAAATCGAAACATTCAGCATTGCATTCAAAACCCATTCGTTTTTTTTTTTAAATATATGCCTTAACGGATAACACGGGGCCAAACAACTAGTTCGAAATAAAAACGTATACTTTTGAAAGTGCTCGAGACATGAAAATTTCCAACTACTTAAACATTTTAAACTTATCTAACCGAAAATCAACAAAAAACATTAATATACTATACATCTCAGAATAAAATCGAGATTAAATAAAGTTTTCTACATTTAATTTTCAACCAATTTTCAAACCGTAAAAGATAAGCAATCGAAACATTCAGAATTGCATTCAAAACCCATTCGTTTTTTTTAAAATATATGCCTTAACGGATAACACGGGGTAGTCGCAAACCGTAAAAAATAAGCAATCGAAACATTAAGCATTTCATTCAAAACCCATTCGTTTTTTTTTTTAAATATATGCCTTAACGGATAACACGGGGTAGTCGCAAACCGTAAAAAATAAGCAATCGAAACATTCGGCATTTCATTTACAACCCATCCGCAAAGAAAGGGGGGTCTTCTCATTCTGTTTGTGTCTGTTTGCATCCCTCATGCCCCGGATATTGCACCCCTAGCTCCCGGAATGTATTTCCGCCCTCCCCCAATGTCTGAGTTCTTGTTTAGACAACCTACCACAGGGATTCATCTCTTCCCCCCCCCCCCCCCTCCGACATCCTTATCTTAATGGTGTGTAGTAGAGATAATGTTAACAGATTCCCTGTCCTGATGGTCTCTGAAATGGAAGTTCAGAACCTCCCGGGTCTGTTTCTCCAATAATATGCAAATTTAGAACCTCTGTCCTGGGTTTTGGTGATTATTGCCCTTTTGAGAATTTTTTTTCTGAAAATGTCAGTTTTTGTGGAAGCCGGAGGACTTTTTTCGGTTCTTGCCGTATGTAGATGGGTTTTGAATGTAGAAATTAATGTGATTTATGGTCTCTTGAAACTGTTTAGAATGTATGGTTAAAAATAGAAAGCATATTTGACGTTAGTGAAGTCCCTGTTTTAACTCGACCGTTCGGCATTTCGTCTGTCTGTCTGTAAATGTGTTTGTTACGTAGTCCCGACCAAATGTGTTGTTCGATTTTCTTCAAAGTTGGCTTGGATGTTCTTTGAAGTCAATAGAAATGATGTATTTTTTTGTTGTTTCAAGATGGTGGTCGTTTTAAGTGTATTTGCTTATTGTAGTGCTTATGATAGTTTCTGTGTGTAGTGCTTTGATAGCGCTGATGATAGTTGCTGATGATAGTTTGTGTAGTGCTGATGATAGTTTCATTTAAAACTATATTTTTTTTTTGTTTAGTTTCTTTGAACGCGAGGTATACCGTTCCCAGAACTAGTTTTAAAAAATACAGTTTTTTAGACTACAATCTTGTATCATTTGAGGTTCGACGCGTCTTGGTCTTTCAAAAGATAAAGTGGTATCTTAACGTCACAGTTCTGTTTATGTAAAGTACACATTTTTACATATTTCTAAAGTACACATTTCTCGATATACAGGGTGGTCACATATTGTTAGGCAATGGTCATTGTTTGGCTGTTTAACTACACTTAATAAATCCTTCTTTTTGGTGTACTTTAACTACTTTGTTGCTACTAAAGCTAAGTGATTTGTTTAAAATGTAACCGAAGTAGTTGGGCAAAAATACTGTTTTATTATGCCAATACAGCTAAATGTGATATATCCAAACAATGACTATCGCCAACAATTTATGATCATACTGTATATGGCGAGTATTTTAGATTTAACAATGGGTAAGTACGTTTATCTAAATGATAATTTATGGTTTATTGTAGGATCCTAATATATGGTAAATAAGACATAAACAATGCTAATCTACCTGTGTGTAAAGTACTTATAAAATTCTATAATTTTAAATTTTTAATATGTTTCTTTATACATATG
The DNA here is from genome assembly GCA_963932185.1 of Troglohyphantes excavatus. Classification (NCBI taxonomy): domain Eukaryota; kingdom Metazoa; phylum Arthropoda; class Arachnida; order Araneae; family Linyphiidae; genus Troglohyphantes; species Troglohyphantes excavatus. Next base: position 45,562,248 of record OZ010672.1, on the reverse strand, counting down.
CGTTTTAAGCTGAAATTTGAAGACAAATTTTAATTTTTTTTAATGAAAATTTTAAATATATATTTTTATATTTGGTTGGTAACAACTAAAAATAACCGTAAATATGTTGCCTGCATAATTTTATTTAAGCCAAAGTGTGATTTCTTTACTCGGATTTCCGTTTTTCCGGTTAACTGATAAAAACGCACGTTGTTAGGCAAATATTTAAAATTATCTCCATTGCGTCGATTGATGTTAAAAGCGTTTTGATCTTTCAGAAGATACTGTGTCAATAACGTCATAGTTCTACTTGCGTAAAGGACACATTTTTTACATTTCCCGATATTTTACTGGTTAAGCCTTTTTACTTCCGACGAAAAATATCTTAACATTTTAATTTCAAATATATAAAACTTTTAAGAATCCTTTTTTAGGATCTTCTAATTACAATACTTTGATTGAAAATGTGGTACTCTTAACATTCAAAAAGCTTTTAAGTGCGAGGTTATTAAAACGCTTTTTTTAAGATAATTTTTTTTTTAATTTTCTACACAAAATAAGTTGGAAACTTATCTTTTAATTCTAAAGTTTTCAAAGACATATGTCTATGTTAATACAAATGTGGTGCCCATGCATGTAAACAGTTTCGAAGTTAAATTTTTAGTAAGAAATTTTTCAATAAAAATGTACATTTGCATGCAAAATAATGTATTTAAAAAAAAAATACTATTTTTAAGTATATATAATTTTTCAATTTTTTTAATACAAGAGTTTGAAAGTATCAATAAAAATGCTTTCAATTCTCATTCTGTATTTTACTATACGTCATTTAAAAAACAAGATTTTAATGCTTCGGTTCTAGAGCCAATGGAAGTATAACATAATATATACCATGGCCATAAGTAAACATAGTATAAGGCCATAGCATACCATACCATACGTATACAATGGCCATACCTGCCATATATGACAGGTATGGCGGCCAACATACCTACTTTCATCCAAATAATGTTTCTAAAAAGAATCCAGAAAAATATTATAAAATGCAAAGCGTCAGTTCTTTTTCCCTATCATACCTCTTTGAAATAAGTTCCGGCGCCACTGTATACCTCAAAATATAAGAGAATTCGGAGACGACTTTCACTTTTCTTTCTCCATAATAAAGAATAAATCATTAGGTATTTATGTAAGATTACTCATAGTTCTTCCAAGTTTGAATCTGAAAGAACGAATGCTTACGTTTTTTCGAAGTCTAATTACTTTTTAAAACATCTCAACAGAAACAACTTTTACTTCAAACAAAAACAACCCTCATCACTTTAATTAAGAAAATCACAAAATGCCTAACTACCACCCCTTTTACTTTCACCCACTCCGCTCGTCCAATTATCTCAAACCGGCAACCACAATCTTCCATTTATCGAATTAGTTTTATATGAAGGCGCCAAAACCCCCCTTTTAAATTCCCTTCTCCTACCGCTGCCAGATCCCGAAACACACCTCCCCTAAAACGAAAACGAAACAGACGACTAAAAATGAAAATGTTTTGATCCATAACGTCTCCCCCACCCCCATCGACTGGATCGAATCCCCCCCTCCACCCCCGAAGGGGGAGATTCGAGAACAATGAAGGGGGCGGGGATGAGCCAGTCACGTGACCCACCCCGCCACGCGCTGACTCAACGCGCATGCGCCAAACGACCACCTCACGCAGACGACGTTTCTCTCTTCACTTCACACACCCCTCGCTGTGACGTTATCGCTCGTTAGGAATCGTCTCTTCGCACCGACGTAAACATTATGCCGTAAGGTCAGCGTCTTGTCGCGTCTCTCCGGGTCAAGAGTGGGAGATATGGAGACGACCCAATTTAAGGTGAGTTTTTTATTTTTTCTGTTGATGTTTGTCTCTTGTACCTGGGGGGTTGACCGGCTGCTGGTCAGCTGCACCGCAGCGGGACTGACCCTTATGCCTTGTGGAGCGAATGTGAAGGGCCACTGACCAAGCGAGAGATGACAGCTGATCGCACGAGGAGAGAATTGACAACTCGTGCCGAGGCACTGTATGTAGCAGATAGGGGTATCCATCCATTCGTATACTATCTCTCTTGTATCATTTGAGGTTCGACGCGTCTTGATCTTTTGAACGATATTGTGGCATCTTAATGTCATAGGTCTCTTTACGAACAATTTTTACATTTCTCAATATACAGGGTGGTCACAAATTGTTGGGTGATCGTCGTTGTTTAACTGTACATAGTAAACCATTCTTTTTTGCTGTACCTTAACTACTTTGTTGCTACTGAAGCTACGCGATTTTTTAAAAATATAAGCGAAGTAACCGGGCAAAAATGTTTTTTTATATGCTAAAACAGCTAAATGTGATACATCCAAACAATTTGCGACCATCCTGTATTGTTGGTAAAGCAAACGCTTTTTTTTGTAACCTGAAATGCATGTTGAACCATAGTGTAGAACCGGCGTTGGAAAACTTGCGCTCCGTAAATGCAAATGATAAGGTGTCAAAAAGCAGGATTGCAAGAAAAATATAGTTTCAGTTGTCAAAGAAAATTTGCAATTCCAAAACGTAGGAAGCAACTCTCTCCCCACCCCCACCCATCCCCCCTTTCCTCATCCATCATTTCGTGGATAAGCTATAGTTAAGCAACAATGGTGGAAGGGAGGTTAAGGGAACTCTTTGATGTCTTCACTAACTTTAACATGAATAATCTATTATAAGTTAAATGATCGTAGCGTTTTGCATTTAATTTTGTATTAATAAATTCGTAGATGGCCTAATGGGGTAAATGTGCCAAGCCCCTCACTTCTACTTTTTTGCATTGTTTGAAGTAGACTATTAATTTCGCAAGTATTTCCAACTCTTTTATGTACCACCATTTATTAATTAATGACGGTTCATATATTTCGTACAGTTTCCCGATATCTACGGAATTAATTTTTTTGGAAATATCAGGTATGAGTTGTTTTCTTTTATTATTTAAAATAATTTTCCTTTTACCACACTGCTATAAATTACACTATTATAAGTTGAATGATTGCAGATGTTTGCATTTAATTTTGTATTGATATATTAGTAGATGGCTTGATGGGGTAAATGTGCCAGGCCCCTCTTTTCTAAATTTTCTCATTGTTTGAAGTAGACTAATAATTTGACAAGCATTTCCAACTCTTTTATTTGTACCGCCATTTATTAATTAATGACTGTTTATATATTTCGCATAGTTTCCCATAGTCTACGAAATTAATTTTTGTAGAAATATTAGGCATGAGTTATTGTTTTATTTTTATTATTTTATTACTGAAAATATTTTTCCTTTTACCACACTGGAGTAGAGAAATAGAGTTTTTTTTAAGAAATAAATTGGATAAATGGTTTGATATTTCAAATAATATTGAAATTGTGTTGGCAAGTGGAAAATTTAACTATTTAAACTCGATTCCAAATTTTTACCTAGTGGAGTTTACATATGCAAATTGAAAATTAACTTATTTAAAAAAAAGCTTTTTTTGTTACAAATTTATTTACTAATGGTCTGATAGGGTGTTTTATTCAATTTCCTCCTAAAATGTTATTTTATGCAATTAAAACTATGCCCCTGTATTTTTTCTTTTAAAAGATAGTCATTTTCCGTATATGACAAACTTTTGTAATGTTGCACAAAGCAATTTTTGCAAATTTTTTGTGAAAAAAAATTATAATGATTTGACTTTTGAAATATCAGCCAATAGGGATTAATCAGTCATCCTCACCGACGGTGTTTTTATGCAAATATTCTGTATTATTACAATTCTTTGACACCGGAAATAATTGATTAGTTCCAAATCAACAGCCATTGTTAAAATTCATTGAAATTTCGCAAAATTTGATAGATTCCTGCTGAAAGTCATTGCTCAAGAAAAGCGGGAGGAATATTTCACCAATAATGATAAATTTAACAGGAAATTAAACCAAAAATATAGTTTCTTAATCGTATTGTCGCTAGAATCACTGGAAGAACCAAGATATCAGGAATTTGCGCGTTTTGGTTATTGTTTAACGCGACGACGCTATTAAATGTTTTGACTAGAAGACTTGCTACGTTTTGCGACGGACCTGTAAGTTCTTTTTCATAATGCTATGCTATAAACTACCTGCATATAAAAACTAATACTAGTTTATGCAGGATAGTTTAGTCATGCTAAACTAAACTATCCTGCTATAAACTACCTGCAAATAGATTTTTTTCAATTAATCAATGTAATGTCAATGGCGACATTGAAAATGGGATTTTGTCATATCTGCTCAATTTCGTTTTCATCGCTTTCATAAAGAATAATGGTGCATAGTCTATAGCATTTAGGAGACAATGCATAATATGGCAGTAAAAAAGTCTTTCAAATTGTGCTGAGATAGAGTAAACCTATTTAGAGTAAAAGCGCTATAAACTCGCATTTTTATATTATCCGTACCAAAGTGATATTTTTATTTGGGTTATTTTGAAGGAATTTAACACTTCCTCCTAATTTAGTGTTATACATCATTTGCAATAGTTCTTTTGCAGTTAGTAAATGTATGTAGAATTGAAGACGCTGGTACAAAAATAAGGCAGCTCCAATTTTTAAAATTGTTCAGGAAGGACGAAAAACACTGAAAGCTTCTTGCATTGTATAATAGAAAAGTACAGCTGCTTTTCCTTTATATCTCTATAGCCATTTCTTAGAGCTGTCTGGTTCTTGCACTAAGCTGTAGAGGATTTTTTTCTTTATGGGAATAAGTAAAAAAGTGTAAATCAGAAAAAAGTGGAGCTGCTTTATTCTTGCACACATGACTTCAATTATCATGATTTATCTTCATTTATGTTTGATAGGCGCGACAATCTAACAAAATACAACCAAAATATATATTTCAATAATACTGAACATTAACTTAGCTAATACTGTAATTCTATTTATCAGAATCATTAAACTAAAAAGAAAATTTTCAGAAAATTTTAACCGAAAGAATAAAAATTATCATTTAATTGCAATTTGTAATCAAAATAAGTTATACTGTACAAACATAAAATTTGACATTTCGGCAGTTTCAAATACTATAATTAAATGTACGACAGCTTAACATAATTTATTCATAATTTAATTCTAGATTCGCGTCTACACTACAACGATTTTAAACTTATTTAAAATAAATAATTTTTTATAATATGCAATATTTTAATTACTTTCCGTTTAATTAGCGAGAGAAATGAGAAATTAAAAGGGTAAATCCCTTTCGAAATCTTCTAACCTAGGAGTTTCTAAAAGGTTGCCCAGTAGTACTATCTCATTTGCATTGGATGTGTCAGGTCCTTGAGTGTGTGGGTTTAAAAATAGAGATAAGTGCTATCCGTCCTAAAAGTGGGTGACTGCTTCATTTCATTATTGTGAATCTTGAAAGGGCGACTGTTTAGAAATGGGTTGGAGAGAGGGGAGTACTATATAGCACTTATTTCTAAGATAAGACCGTTACATCCCTATTATGAAATTAGACTAACCGAAGCCACGTTGTTTCGGCATTACTCTTCATTTATTTATTAGCATGGCTTTCATTATAACCCTTTAATGCAATTATAAATTATCTTAACCGTTTAACTGACTAACTCGTGTTAGTAAATATCGCAAATAAATATTATCCCGAGAAAACTCGGGCGTAGCAGAATTTGTTGCTATGTTTTGTTTAATCGCTTTTTAAAAACAAAACCTTTATATTATGTTTTATTCCAGTTCTCATATATAAAAATGCAGTAAAAAATATGCTTATTTTTTTGCATTATTTTTCATTTTTATTGTTAAGGGAAAGTGGTTAATGATGTTGTGATTTTTATTGATTATTTGAACTGTGTTATTTAGCTAGTACAATTTGTGTGAAATGATAGAACGTACAACGTCCTTTCAGAAGGACGCAGCATACTGCCAGTAGAAATTGCCTTTACAATGGTATAGATATTTTTTCCTTCCTTCTGGCATGACGGTCAGTACCTACCGGCTGAGTTGGCGTATAAATATTTTATGTACAAAAGTACTTCCGGGAGGACATTGGCCGTTCTATCATTAAGGTTCTGGGACCGTTTTAAACTTTTCTTGAACAGTTTTCAAGGAAATTATAAAGCACAAGTTACAAATTAAAATATAAAATTATTTTTGAAAAAATGAATGAAAGAATTCCTTTTTATGCAACGAATCTTTACAAGTAAGGATCAAAAGAAAGAGAATTTCTCGAAGAACTGACAAATCGTCCGTTCACCTCATAAATATCAGTTTGTCAAAAAAATGCGTTTAAAAGAATTATTGCATAAAGATAGATATTTAAAACTTATTTTAAAGACCTAGCTAGAGCGTGCCTTTGTAGCGTAGTCGGTAGCGCACGGAACTTTGAAACAATATGTCGCGAGTCCGATTTCCGACGGGGGCCACTCAAATTTCTCGCCACGGGTTCTCCTGCAATGTGGGGCCAAACAGCTACTATAAAATAAATCTCTATAAAAACTATTAAATAATAAAAAAAAAACTAAAAAACTATTACATAATAAAAAAAAAACTAAAAAACTATCTCTATAAAAACTATAACTATAATAAACTATAAAATAACGCTGTAAGAAACTAGAAATTAACTCTATAAATAAACTATAACATAAATAACTCTATAAATAAACTATAACATAAATAACTCTATAAATAAACTATAACATAAATAAACTATAATATAAATAAACTATAATATAAATAAACTATAATATAAATAAACTATAATATAAATAAACTATTATATAAATAAACTATAATATAAATAAACTATTATATAAATAAACTATAATATAAATAAACTATTATATAAATAAACTATTATATAAATAAACTATAATATAAATAAACTATTATATAAATAAACTATTATATAAATAAACTATAATATAAATAAACTATTATATAAATAAACTATAATATAAATAAACTATAATATAAATAAACTATAATATAAATAAACTATAACATAAATAACTCTATAAATAAACTATAATATAAAAAACTCTATAAATTCTAATTAATAAATAGGTGAAACTTTATAAATTCCAATTAATAAATAGGTGAAACTATATAAATTCTAATTAACAAATTGATGGAACTCTATATATTCTAATTAATAAATAGGTGAAACTCTATAAATTCTAATTAACAAATTGATGGTACTCTATATATTCTAATTAATAAATAGGTGAAACTCTATAAATTGAAAACGTTAAAGGCCGTAAGATAAATACGTGTAAAGTATATAAACGTATGCCCTCTTAACTATTCTGTCAACTCATTTGAATTTTTTTAAACGTAATCTCTTGTGCAGCTGTGTACAGATTCATCTGGTTTAGGAGAAATTCGAGTCGCCATGGGGGGAGTGGCGGAGGGGGGGGGGGATGAGCCCGCATCCTGACAATGCGACTAGACGATGCAGAAAAGAGGAAAAACTCCCTCTCTTTCGGGAGGGAGGCATCAATTGAGGTGCTTTTCAGAATTAAAAATAAAATAAAAAAAAGCACCCCCGACAGATTCGCAAATTGTCCTCCAACAAAGAGCCGCGGAAAATTGATGACAGACTTGTCTACAAGCATGTCCAAGAGGTGTCTTGGAAATATTGATTCGAGTATTGATCGAATGAGTCTCCCAGTTCTTTAACTTATACAAGATGATGATAGCTTTGTGGTAGAAAATCCGTTGGTAAATTCGTTTTAGATTTGTAGTAAATCCGTTGTAAATTCATTGTGAAAGAAACTTTTTTTATTGATTGTTCTAATTTGTATTCAAATGTTAATATTTTAATAATGTACAAATGAACATTATATTGCAATCATTTATTGACTAAAGTTAAACAGTAACGTTAAAAATATTTGAGTACATATATGCAAAAGCAGTTATATTCACTTTTAATTTTTTTAGTAAATCGCGAAAAAACTGTCAAAACATAAATGAGTAAGTTCTCAATTTACTGATAAACTAAATTTTAATTTTTACATATTTTTTTTTTGGATACTGAATGAAGGATTTAACTAGTTTTGCAAAAGCATGCGGTATGCGTCGTAATTTTGTTTTTAAGAAATAAAACCCGCTATATCATTATTTTAACAAATCAGAAAATCACATTCACTGATGTTCACGCTAGATAAAATTGCTTTTACAAATACTTGCTTTTACAGTTACTAGATATAATTGCTTCTGCGGATTTTTTTTTTAGTTTTATTAGTAAATAACGCTTTTGTTCTAACTAGATAACTTTTGCTGATATATTTGCTTTTACTTCCGTTGTTCACGTTTTTGGGTCTGTCGCAAACGTTTGTTATATCGAATGTTACGTAATCGTAAGAGAAATATCATCATTACTGTCGTACGTCCGGAATGAATTAAGAAATAAAATTATAAAATTATTTACATAGGTCAGCAATTGTTAAAAGTATTGTTATTTTACTATTGGATTTCTTGGTTATTGTCCTACTTATAAAAACTAATTGAATTCGCAATTTAATAGTGGTCAAGTATTGATTTACTGAATTATGAAAGTAGCATATTCGATCTTTTCACTAGAAAGGAAAGCTATAATGCAGAACAGCTATGATTAATCCTTGCATCTTAAAACACAATGAAGTTTATCAGTTACAGATTTGAGAATATTTCATTATTTAAAACGTTGTTTGTTTTCGTAATCCGAAATGGAACTATATCTGTAAATAAACTTTAGTAACATAATGCAATATATAATCTAGCCTTAAATTACATTAATTTCATTTGTTAGTACTTTTTGCTTTTAATTTTCAATATAAGAAATTACAGTAAACCTATTTTGTTGCTTAATTGAAGTTATTTGAGATAAAATCAAATTAAAAAATTAACTGTAATTTTATGATTTTTGATTGATGGCATATATTGTTTTCTTTTTATTTAACAGTTAGATAACCTATTAAAATTTTTTTTTAAATGTAGTCATAGTTATATAAATAACCTTTTTATACTTTAAATAAATTAATGTTTTAATTAAATGCTTTAAAAATGAGGCAAGCATTAACCATGGAAAATCTCCCAAGCTTCTTCTTCAATTAAATCAAATTCATCTTTATTATAATTGTTCTATTATTTACCTAGCAGATATAACAACTTTAGTTGAATCTATATATTTTTTACATAATAAAAATATTCTGTTATTAAATAACGGTGCTCAACTAGGGATATGAAACAAATCACATTATTTCACCTGTTCTTTAAAAAGAACAAGAACAGCCTGTTCTTCAATTTTAAGAAACCCTGTTCTTTTTTTCTAATCTGTTTTTTCCAGATCACTTTAAAATAAATTTTTTAAAAAAAACGTGTGTTTTTTAAAAATCACAGTTTTATGAAAAAGAACACGGTTTTAAAAAAGAACAGGAACAGGGAACAGCTGTTCTCAAAAAAGAACATAAATTTTACATTCCTATGCTCAAAGTCTGGTATATAGGGAACATGCTGCCATTCACATACACAGAGGTTTATTCATTTAAAATTTCATCCCTACCCTTTATTAATCAAATTCCCTACAAGAACACAATACATATAAATACTTTAATGGGTCTTTAAATCTAGAACAATCTAGATCTGTAATCTATAAGCAATCGGAAATGATTTAACCGCCCAGAGCGATTGTGGCTTAATGAGTCGATTGTACCGCACACCACAGGTGCGTTTACTTAGTCATAAAGCATGCGGGGCCCGACACACTGACTCGTTAATAAGCGTGGTTTTCGCTAGTTTCCTGCGGTTATCAAAGATCTTCATTCATGTTCTCGATTCGAGCTCCAATTTCCCCCCCCCCAGCGTCCATTTCCGTTTCTTGTAAAAATGTGTTGGGGAGAATACACCTTTGTTTTAGGCAGCCGATGACGACACCTTCTCGTTGGAATGGGCTTGCATCGCAACTTGAGCGGGTTTCATTATCTAAGTAATTTTAACACTTTGCACTCCGCGAACACTTTGCGATTTGTGTTCTTTCTATGGAACAGTTATTCCTCTTTACGTTCTTTTCCACAGATTTTTTTTATAATCATAAAGGGGAAAAAATCCTAATCTGTTTTGTATTTGCAAGAGAACAAGTTGCAAAAAAGATTGATGTTCTAAACACAATATCCTGCTGTTCTCGTTTATTTTAATGAACAGGGAAACAAAATAACTGGTCGTTATGTTGGTGCCTGAGAGGCGCCTTACGAGTGCAAAGGGTTAAGATTGTGTGTGGAATAGTTTTCGAGAGCTGTTTAATGAAATGGCTGAGTAAATTGAATTTTGAAATATGAAAATGTTAAATCCTAGTTTTAATTGAGTAAGATTGCTATGGGAGATTTCTGTTATGGTGTTCATATGATTTCTATTTATCTTTTGGGAATGTTTTAAAAGATATCTGTGTTTATACATAATACCCAGGGCCCGATTAAGACATTGAAGCAAGGGACGCTCGCCTTTAAATGAGGCCCCATTGTTCTCAAATAGACCTTGGAGAACATCAAATCGAGCTTTTACATGCACTAAAATCCTTGCCCTTGAATGGCATCATTAAAATGAAACACGTTATAAGTATAATAACAAAATATATTAATAAGTAACGAATATTCCTAATATTTTGTATGTTTCATTTTTCCTAATATTTGAACAAATTTAACAAGTGGCAATTTTTTTTATTAAAGATTGTAATGCAATTATTTTAAGGTAAATTTAAAGGCAAACTATGTTAGGGGTGTTAAATATTATGTATAATGTGTGATCTTCAAAAATTTAAAATGTAAGCCTGGGCTTCACATGCCTATTCGATAATCAGGCCCTGATAATACCAGGGCTACATTTTCTGAGTTGACTTATATGTATTAGTATTACTAAATTGCGTAATGAGGATACATAGCAAAACATTTTAAAAATCTAAATTTAAACCGTATTTCCAAAAAAATATGTAGAATATGTGAGCCGTCTAGTTTCAAAACCGGATAGATCCATGTTCATAAATTTTACAGGAGACTCCAAAACGTTTGACAGCCAGGTACGTTTGGATCTAAACCGATGACTTTAAATACGTTTTTAAACTGGATTTAGACACTTTTGGTCAATACCGTTTTGCAAGGTGATGTAGTGCATTGTGAACTTGTGAAAAATATTTATTAAAAAAAAAAGATTTCGCGAAAAATGTGGATTATTCCTGGTTTTTAAACTAAGCGGTAAACATGGAATTATTTGTAATTTTGTTAAATCGCATTAGTGTAATCATAAAACTAACACCTCTTCTGAAAGTTTAATTAAAAACGCTTGCTCATGGCGCTCTGGATTCAATTGCGAATTGAAAAAGCGTAAGAATATTTGAATGGATGCCGTTATATAAATATGTGCTGTGGTGAGAAATTAATAAACTTTAAAAGATAAAATTTATTATCTATTACTTCAAATCTCATTATTCAGACTAGTAAAGTTATCGTTGAAATTTCGGTTTAATAATTACTATCCGAACTATTTATAGTTAAAATATAATTGCAAACTAATTGCAAGTGCGGAAACGAAAGTAAGATTTTAAAATGAAAAAAGAATTCATGAACTCCTCTAGAAACTTTCGACGAGTCAATGACTTGGTAATTTTTTTTTGTATTGTCACTTTTTTTAGATTTTAAGGCTTCTTCGAAGGACTGATTTAATATCACGAATATTGCAAGGTAGCAAAACACTTAAACTAATTTTAAACTAAAATTTATAAAACAGATTATCTTTCTTATTTATTCTAAAGAAAATTATATTAAAAATATTAATTCAAAATAATTCATTCGATCAGTAATATAATTGGTTCATTATTATTAAATAATATCCAATAAGAGTTAATAAACTATGAATAAAACACACACGTAAATTAGAATATTTATTTCATGCAAATTGTATAGTATAATCTGTTCTACCATATTTAAAATTCATACGTTTTTTTGTTGATAATTTTCCTTGAAAACAATTAAACGGAAATAGAAAAGAGCGCTCATAAAATCTTCTATTAGCTGGTATGCTGATTACAATACAATTATAACCAAATCTACTTTTACTAAATTAACTTTATTAAATCTAATTCTAACCAAATATACTTTTGTTGCAAAAGAAATCTGTTAGCCTGATGAATTAAAATTGTATTTGTTTTTAAATACATTTATTTTCGTCTTCTCTCTTCTACTACAAAGCAAAAATCTCACGAGTAAAGCGATTATTCCATTGATTATTTCTTTCACATTACTCAATTGTTTACAATTCTTTTCCCATTGATTATCCATTAACATTGATTTTTCTCCTCAAAGGCAAAGCCCACAAAGAAAGGTCTCTGTAGTTCTTTTTAAAATAACAACCAATGGAAGAGGCCGATTTTTTTCAAAAATATATAAAGCTAACAAGTACAATTTGCTCAAAATCACTACCTTAGTCAAAAGAAAACTAAAGTCATGCATCCTGGAGTGAAAATAATGATATAGCAGGCCGCTTCCCGTATTAACAGAACAGCCGGAGCACCAAATATTTATACTGCTATTTCTATATTTCGTCTTCAAAGGACATAATTTTCTATTGAGAAAATCCGAGACTTCAAAACATATTTTTGCTTCCGAGCGATCGCAGAAGGGGCAATTTAATTATTTGTGCATAAAATTCGAACCGGTAAATTATAGCATTGCCGATTCTGGTATCAATACGAAATTAAACCAGTTGAAGATTTGGGAGGGGGGAAAAAAATAAGAAACCATTTTCCAGAATGCTTATAATAGGCAAATTGCTTTTGCTATCCATCAATGCAGACTGGACATCCAAAACTAGTTTTATGTTCGGATTTTTCAACCACTTAAAAAGGAATAATAAGGAGTCTTAACCTCCATTCAGAGTTGGATGGTCTATTTCCTTAGAAATGACATTGCCTATGAGAAGGTACCATCGAAATTTGCCACCAAGACCTTAATAGTTGGATCACGTTTTGAGTTATAAATTTGCTTTTTTTATAAGGAAATGCGATTTTCTCATCTCATGATTATTTCATCCTTGTGTTTCATTAATAGAAATTCCATTTACCTCGTTTCTCAGTATTCATGAAATTCCAAGTTGGTAGCTATATTTTTCCTAGGTAAGGTAGTGAAAGCACTAAATAACTTAATTTTGAATCATTGGGTTATTTATAGAGGTTATTTGTAAATAAAGAAGAGTTAAAAGAAATGATGGCTATAAAATTAGGATGAAAAACCTATTTTTACCATTACATTAACCTACACATAATTGTTGCATACGTTCTGTATTCGGATAATATAAACATTTGACCTTTAAATAATTCATATAACCATTTACAAAAACCTTTAGATTGGTTATGGTATATGTTACCCAGACAGCACAAGTGATAACTACACCAAATAGAAATCCTCCAATAGGCATGTAGAATATTAGTACTTTCCAGGTGTAGTGCTAAATGACTTAATTTTTGCATGGGAAACCTTGACATAGGAAACTTTATTATTTAATATAAGAATCTTTGCATTAGACAAAGAATCTTAGTAGTAAGCATAGAGAATCTTAGTATTAAGCATAGAGAATCTTAGTATTAAGCATAGAGAATCTTAGTATTAAGCATAGAGAATCTTAGTTTTAAACAGAGATATAAGTGTAGCCATGAGGATCATAAGGTTGCTTCAGCGCTCTCCCCTACAAATGCATTTTGTGCATTCAAAACTACACAGATTTAGTTTGGGGTTATTTTTTTTTTGTAACAGAATTATTTTGAAATAAGAAAACGTTTCTTTTCCTTAAAATATTCTCGTGTATTCAGCTCATCTTTGTGTTTTATTTATACATTTCAAAATTATATTGTGGTCATGATAGAGGAATAGCCGGAGAAGGAAATTTCTTCACAATATGTTTTCACCAGGTGTTTGAAAAAATTAAATTATCTCTTTTTAATATATAATTTTGTTAAATTTCAGTTGCGAAGTTTAATTACACTTTAAATTTATTTGTAATAAATTAACAAATAAATTAAACAGTAACTTTAAAAATACTTAATTTAATTTTTAAATTCTACTATTCTCTCTCCCCCCCCCCCCCCCCCCACTAAATGTAAATTGTTTTTTCTCAAAGTTTTCTTATATAAAGAGTAAGTTATAATTTTCTTTACAGTTGCGGTCTATGCAATATATGACTCACACAAGTATTGATATTATCTTTTAGTCGCATTCTTAAGAAACTTGAACGCATTAAAAGTTTAAGCAAACTAATTTAAAGTATTACAATTGAGATGGAATCATAAGTTTACAAATATTTCCGGAAAGTTAAATATTAATAATAAGATGTTACTAACTTTTCATTGAGACAATCGAACTTCTGAATAATATAACTACAAAGGAAATTAATAACGTTATGTGCATGTACAATAGACCCCCGAAAAAACAAACCCTCGCAGGACCAACAAGATTTGGTTGTTATAAAGAAATGTCGTTATAATCAACTTTTAAAATTAACGTTGTTTCTATGATAAAATGTTCGGAGCTGTCATTGCCGGTCGTTATAACGAAATCGTCGCATATGGCGGGGTCGTTATAAGGTCTACTGCTATAAATATTTTTTTTTACTTTGGTGGAAAGTTTCTATCGTGATCTTCAGAGGTTTTTCAATTTTTACCATTGTAAAAATAAATACATACTGAAAAAAGTGTTTATTAATGAAAGTTACCTTAAAATTATGTTTTTGAGAAAATATTATAAAAACACACATGAACAAGTAATTTTAACTCTACATAAATAATTGAGATTGAATTAAAATTGAAAAAAGAAATTACTAGTTAGGATATTAAAATAAATCTAATTATCCAGATCAAATGGAACCAAATTCCATCCTGATAATTGGATAATTTATGAAAAAAAGATTATTTCTTAGTAAAAAAAAAACTATTTTTTCTTTAGTATGTAAGTTTAAGACGATACGAAACTTTTAAAATGCGGATTTCTTTTTCTATTTAAAACGATTCGGATAATTGGCGATCTGCTTTGTTTGATCCGAATAACTGGAGTTCGGATAATTGGAGTTCTACTGTATAAAAAAATATCTTAAAAGAAAAGTGTCGCATTAAAAAGTGAACGATTGATTAGGAACACCATTTCATTAAAGATTGTTGAGGTCATATATGCATTTGAATAAGAACAGTAGAACTCCAATTATCCGAACTCCAGTTATCCGGATCAAACAAAAAGGATCACCAATTATCTAGATCGGTTTGAGAAAAGAAAAAGAAATCAGAAAAATCCACATTTTAAAAGTTTCTTATCGATGAATTAGTCATTAAATGTCATTAAATAGTCATTAAATGACATTACAAAATAAAACAAAATTCGTTTTTTTAATAAGAAATAACCTTTTTTCGTGAATTATCCAATTATCCGGATGGTATCTGGTCCCAACTTATCCGGATAATTCTAGTGCTAAGTGTAAAATGCTTCCTACATCTCTTTTAATATCACTATTAAATCTGTAAAATATATAACATGCTCAACAAAGGAATAGTATAAACAATAAGAACTAGTTATAAACTATTCTTTTTATTTACTGTTTTTCATATCCATTGTCATCTTTGTTACTTTCAGATGTTTTTCCAAACGATTTAATATTTTCGTAAACAAATGTTGTAATATGTATAAGATAAGCTTTTTTAGCTCTCGTATAATAGTAACGTCAATATATTTAGATGTAACTTCAACGACTTGTTTAAATATCTTGGATTAATATTATTTTTGCAAATAAAAGGGATATATTTATAGGCATTTTTCTACGTTGTGGTGGAAAGTTCTTCTCATTTTATAAAACAATTTCCTCATTTTATGAAACAACCTAACGCAAATAATCAATTGTTCAAATAAAATAATTTTTAAACTTTTTTTAAAAAATAGATCAAATGTACTGATATTATAAGCTAGATTAAAAACTTGATCCAATATAGTGACAATAGTACATTTTTCTGGATTT
Organism: Troglohyphantes excavatus; assembly: GCA_963932185.1. Taxonomy (NCBI): domain Eukaryota; kingdom Metazoa; phylum Arthropoda; class Arachnida; order Araneae; family Linyphiidae; genus Troglohyphantes; species Troglohyphantes excavatus. Next base: position 45,546,228 of record OZ010672.1, on the reverse strand, counting down.
ATAGAATACATGAGGAGAACCAAATCACAAAAACAAAACATGTCAGTCCGATCTCAAATCACAGAAAACCCAAAATGGCAGTTGCATGCATTTCCATGAACCTCCGGAAGTTTTCAAATAAAAGGGATATTTTTGTAAATATCAATTTATTTTGAAAAAACGGATAGAAACAATATTTTTTTATATATAAAATCAAATGCTTATCTCATGTTTTAATTTTTTTTTGACATGTTGGGTTTTGCATGCACGCTCTTAACATTATACTATAACCAAAATAACCCCTTTTTCTTCTATTCCAAAATGAATACATGCATCCAACATTGATAGTCTATCGCTAGATATTACCACATCTATAATATCTTGAAAATTTGTGCTTTATGGCAAAATTAAAAAATCAAAGTAACCAAGGACATTTCTTCATATGTTCTTGTATTTTAACTAACCTTCTTCAAAATGATTTTACTATATGCCTCAAACAATAAATAATTTAACTCGTAAAACGAACAAAACATATGCAAATTGCAGTTTACGATAAATTTTTTAACTACTACGACTTCACTAAACAGAGGCCAGCTGTTTTCAAAAGCTCTGAAATTGGTGGCTCATAGTTATTGCCAAATTTCAGCTGCGGAGTTTTGAAAGCATAACCTTGCTGATTTCTCAGATCTCATCTCTTTTCAATTACATCAGACAGAAATTGGTTTTTCGATTCCTACGATATACTATACTTAACTATAATTACTAGGTACGTTTTAAAGTCATGTTAGTTTCACGTAATAGATAGGTGGGCATCGATGCATTCAATACACAAGTTAATGAGTTTTTCATTTTTTTATATATTTCTTCAGATTATCGTGAAGCATGGATTTAAAATAAATACCTTCTATAAATTATAGTACTGGCACCGAAACCAGTTTATATTTTTATATCAGTGATAAATTCGGAAAGTATATCTGTGGCTTGGAACAAGAAAAACCAATGTCAATTTTATCAATATTTTTAAAAACTGTTTTGAGTACTTCTAAATGAAATAGAAACCATTGTCGTCAAGCTTCTGTAACCCTTCAAATGAAACAATGCAGTGATTTACATAACATAGCAAAACGGCTGATCCTCAAACATTGAAGCCACATTTCTCAAAACTGTCAAATATGGCAGTGGGGACTTCTTGTTTCAAGCCACAAATACAACGTTGGTGGTCTCAGGTTGTATTTTTTTTCCAATTAAAATTTATCTTTAAATTACATAGAGTTTATCGTATGGATCTTTTGGGAAATGAAGAGTTTTAAAACATCTGAAGCTGAAAGTTACACAATTAAAGAAAATATATGCGTTTCAATTGTTCGTTTTTTAATTAAAAAACATTAAGATGCGATCACAAAGCTTATGAAAAGGATGCATTTTAAAATCCTATGTTAATTTTCTATTATTTTAGGATTCTACGGTGTTATTTTTGACATTTAAAAGTTACAAATAATTTAATTAAAAATAAATTATTTGCAGTTTTATTCCTTATTTACTGATGTATATTGTAACAGACGATTAAAAATGGGCAAATGTTCATTATTTTTGTAATTGTATATTTTTTGTAAATTAAAGATTTCACATTAACTTCAGTTATTGTAATTAAAAATTAACTTATAAAAATTAATACGGGTTTTTTATTTCCTATTTATGTATTAATACCACTAATAAATGTCTAGTAATGGAGCATAGAAATTTTAAAACAAAATATATTGTATTAAAAATACATGCTAATTTACAATTAATAAATTGAATATAATTTCTAAATTTTTAAGTTATTAAAAATTCATATTTTTCGTAAGTTATTTTTGCTGTTTTGAGATAAAAACGGAAACCAAAATATCAAAACCCTCAACTACTTTTTTAGAACACTTTTAAAAGACTCTTTTAAGCTCTAAAATACAGGGAAAATGAAATTGTTCAGTAGTTTTGATGATATCTAGAGAGGTTAATGGAACTCTGAGTTATAAGGAAGTCATTAGAATTGAGATGCCTCTACCTTACAATTTAGTGAGGGTGTATTCCTCTTGCACGTTTTTATCGTCTTTCGATTCCCTACCCACCCATTAAAACGGTTGGTGAAAGTTGTAATTATTTGTATCTATCAAAAATATACCAGATGCTGAGTATATGGTAAAGTTGCGGAAAATGTAACGAATATATTTATTTTTATAAAATAAAATAAAAAGTTAAATTTCTGATCAATATTAACTTGTTATATTTTCAAAAATAGATTGCATGCATTTCTTGAAAATTTAACGAAAGGGTTTTTGCATTGAATGAATGAAACTTCAATCCGATATTGATGCCCCCGTAGCCGAGCAGTTAAAGGCGTCAGCTGCGAATACGAAGATTCGTTTGTACGATGCCAGGCGATGGACTTGACAAAGAAAAGTAAAAAGTAGTGATCTTGTGATCGGAGGGTTGCCAGCTTCGCTACAAAATACTAGAAAAGTCGTCCAGAACATCCGCAAAAATTAACGGCGTGTATACGGGACTGGTGCACGATAAATCTGATCGGGGTCCAAAGACCCGACATCTATTAAAGGCGTTGGGTGCCAGTTCAGGTGTTTCCTCGTCATCTGACCATGGTTCTAAAATAACGAGGTACATGTATGAATGTGTGTGTGAATGTGTATGTGATCCCGGGTCTTTCCTTCGAGATAGACCTCGAACCGTCGCCAATAGCCCACTGCGCAGCTCTAGTGCGACGTTATTTTACCCAAACCAATCAATCCGATATTGTTGAAACTGCTTGTTTGTATATCACGGAACACTGTAATATAAATCTGTGTAATTTTAGTCTAATAATTCTACCTTTTTTATTGTATAATGCGTACTAAAATGCTTCAAAACAATCCAGTAATTGTAAGTTATTTATATGTATGTTCGGTATTTAATAGTTACTAGAATGCCAGTGCGATAATTAGTACATGAACAAATTATCGCACGGGCATTAGTACATGAACAAATTATCGCAATTATCCCCCTCCCCAACACACACCCATTCGGGTGAAATATAGTAGCGAATCTTTTATGGCCAAAAAATCAAAGTTTAACGGTCTGCTCATAGATGATCAACGGCTTGTTTAAAAAAACCCGTTGAAATGAATTATTTTAATCGCATTTTTGAAAGAAAAAAAACCGTTAATATTTACTAGATAAAAGTACGATTCGTCACTGGTCCATGAAATTCTCTTTCTTTTGAAACCTCATGTGTTAAGATTCGAGATTCATGTACAGATATAATATATATCATTTAACTATTTGCCCCCCATTGTCCCCATTCAGGGAACAAAATAACGACCTGTTATTTTGTTATCAGTTATTCAAATTGAACAAGAACAGCGAGTTTTTGAGTTTAAAAAACTTCTTTGATTAGTGTGTTTCCTCATCACCTTTAATACAGGATAATATTTTTGACATCCAGAAAAACCAAAAAATTTGCGGGAAAAAACATAAATGGGAAATACGTTCTTGAACGGATAAGGATTAAAATTCAATTAACATATAAATAACATACTATAAAACATAATATGCATATACATAACGTACTTATAAAGAATGGATATATTGAGAAGAAATAAAGCAATGCTAAAAATACTCTAATACATAACATGCTATACCGTTTAAAATGGGTATGGGTTAACGATTTAAATTTCAAAAAATAAAGGGGGAAGTCGTAAACATTTAATAATAAATTTATATTTAATTTTCTGATAATTAAAATAAATATTTTTGTACCGTACACGATAAAAACATTTTTGCTTAAAAATGAGTACCTGAACCTACTTATTTTTCTTTGAGTACAATTGCATCGTAAATGAGCGATGACGTACTCAAAATTAAGTAACAGTACTTTCTCAAAAATGAGCAGTTTGATTTAATATTGCTAATATCAGCTTCTGTTCAAACCATCTTAACAAAGCGAACCGACAAACTTAAAATAGTTATTCAGAAGACGGTTTTCCACATTTTTTTATGTCGATTGCTTAAATGGAAACTGAGTTACTACAACTCAATTATTTTACTTCCCATTCTTTTGGCACACCTTTTTAATATTTCTTCTGCTTATAACTTCTTCACGTCGCCCTGGTAGTACAATTGATAAGGCATTGGGCTGCGATCCCTGAGGACCTGGGTTAGATTCCCGGTAAGTCTTAGTTGTAATTTTCGATATTTATTGAAAGTGGTTTATGAAGGCAGTTTATATAGGATAGTATCTTTTTTTTTTATTCGTTGTGCTTATTTTTTAGTACTTTTTTTTTTTAGAATTGAAACTTGTGTATTCAGAGCCATGATAAGCATCGAATGTAATCAAAAATAATTGCATTTTACTTATTTTTGAATACCTATTTTTAACTGCGTACTTTGAAGGGGGGAAAAATATAAAAGAAACTCCTGTATCGCATGTATTTTCTCGCTCGGATAATATATATTTTCCAAGCGTAAAAAAAAAAAAATAAGATACCCGGAACCAACGAGTTAGTTTGTTAGAAAAGTTAAACAGCATAGATAATTTGACTCCAACTCATTGCGTTTCCACCAGCCAAAAGTTAATTTTCACAGTTCGTGGCCCGTTACCGGTCCGACGCGTTTGTTCCCTCTACGAGTAAATATTCTATCAAATAAACAGCGATTTGAAACACGAGCTCTGCTGGAATCAGTGGCGTGAAGGCGTCTCGTGCAGAATTAATAGAAAAAAAATACACATGTTGATTCGGTAAATCTGATAATGTAAACATGTTATCCATAAGGTGAATGATCGATCCTCAATATTGTTTCAAGTTAAATGTATTTCCTACTTTCAAACAGCAGTTGGTTTAATGCATCATGTACTGTAAAGAAAAGGAACTTGAACATCTAAATCTACTCGTTTTTCTTTGAGTATAATTGCGTCGTAAACGGACGTATGACATACTCGGATGCAAGGAACCGTACTTTCTCAAAAATTAACAATGTCATTTAATATTGCTATTATCAGCTTCGGTTTAATCGATCTTAATGAAACCTGACTCGTTTTTCTATGAGTATAATTGCGTCGTAAACGGGCGTATGTCATACTCGGATGCGAGGAACCGTACTTTCTCAAAAATTAACAATGTCATTTAATATTGCTAATATCAGCTTCGGTTCAAACGATCTTAATTAAACCTACAAACTTGAAATAGTAGTTCAAAAGATGGTGTTTCACGTTATTTGATGTTGATTGCTTAAATAGAAACCGAATTATTACAATTCAATTATCTTTTCCAATTCTTTTGGTACACCTTCTTTTTAACATTTCTTCTGTTTATAACTACTTAATGTCGCCCTGGTAGTTTAACAGATAAGACGCTGAACTGCGGTGCCGGAGGATCTGCGATCAATTCCCGGTAAGCCTTGGTTGTAATTGTTGATATTTATTAAAAGTGATTTATGAAGTCGGCTTATGTAGGCAAGCATCTGCTCAATTTTACTCATTGTAGCTATTTTTGAGTACATGTCTTTTTCAAAGTTGAAATTCATGTATTCGGAACCACGATAAGCATCGAATGTAATAAAAAATAAGTACATTTTACTTATTTTTAACAGTGTGAAAACGAAACTCCTGGCACGTTCATTTTCCATGAATTAAAGCATCAACTTCGGTTGTTCACTGGCAAAGGATGACTAATTAATAGAACATTAGTTTAACATATGACATCCTGAAAAGAGTTTGACTAAATGTGAAACTATATCTACTACTACTGCATTTTTGCTGTTTATATAATCTGATCTGTACTAACTGTTGGATCACAAACAGTGAAAAGTTCATTTTGATATATATTTTTTTATTTATAACCATTAATGCTTTAAATAAATGCTATCTATAAATAATTTGAATATCTCGACATAAATATCTACCACTGTAATTTAATAACTTATACACTGTTAAAAATAGGTACTTAAAAATAAGTAAAATGTACTCATTTTTGATTACACTCGATGCTTATCATAGCTCCGAATACATAAGTTTCGTTTTTAAAAAAAGACATGTACTCAAAAATTAGTAAAATAATAAAAATAGTAGTTACTTGCCTATATAGGCCGCCTTCATAAATCCCTTTAAATAAATTTTAACAATTACAAGTAGGACTTGCCGAGAATCAAACGTAATCGGTCTACCTGATGTCGTCCGCACCGAAGTTCAGGGCCTTATCCGCTGTACTACCAGAGCGATGCGATGAAGTCATAAGCAGAACTCGTGTTAAAAAGGCGTGGCAAAAGAATGGAAAGTAAGATAATTGAATTGTAATAACTCAGTTTCCATTTAAGCAATCGACATCAAATAATGTGGAAAACCATCTTCTGAACAACTATTTTAAGTTTGCCAGCTCGCTTTGTTAAGGTGGCTTGAACAGAAGCTGAGATTAGCAATATTAAATCGCACTACTCATTTTTAAGAAAGTACGATTACTTAAATTTGAGTACTTCATTCATTTATTCAATTGTACTCAAAGAAAAACGAGTACGTCCATGTACTCATTTTTAAGCATTGTTTTGTACAGTGTAACTTAAAATTCGATTTCTGTTAAGCTATGGCAACTTATAAACTTGTAACGTATTTGCACTTAATTCGATATTTTTTTTATACCTTTCTCAAGGTGAGTACCCATCATCGAACTATTTCTTGCGGGACACATCTTCCTTTTCTTCTCATACGGGATATGAAGTTTATTTTTAACTCTTACTAATGCGACTGTATGTCCCGTAGGGCTTTCGACGTTATTAAATTGTTTATCGTGCTATCTCTTCGTATCGCTGCGCCGTTGTAATATTGTAAACATCTTTTCTTCGTATTAACTGGTTTTATAGTGGCATTTATTCAGGATGTAAATTGTCTATAACATTAAAGTAACGGCATTGTAAGATAAATATATATATATATATATATATATATATATATATATGGCAACCCGTTATATATATATATATATATATATATATATATATATATATATATATATATACTTAAATATGCTATAAATTCCTTTTGCAGTGATTTTTAAGTTTTTCTATTATAAATTTATGTTATATAAATTTGATATATTGATGTGCGAGAATTTGTATGTTATAATTTTTTTTATGGTAATGAACAAATGAAACGTTATTGAAAATGCATTTTTTTTTCTTATGTTTGTTTCTTATAAAGCTCCTTTCAGATTAAAATTCATGGATTAAAATTTTATTTAAGAATAATGAATAAAATTTAATGAATTGAATTTCCATGTTAATTTTTGAATTTGGTCTGTTATTTTTTTTATTTAATATGTTAATTTGCGAATTTGTATTTTTTTTATTTTAGAGAAAAAAATAGTTTTGCGAAAGATTAAAATTAACCATATTGATATTTTAATATTAAAAAAAATTCTAGTGTTATTTTTTCGTAAAATCATTCGCAGCTTAATAAAGAAAATTACGTTTCTCTATTATTTTTTAGATTTTTTCTTAATTTGACCATTTTTTTTCCAACAGTAAGCTATATAATAAATGTCAAGCCTATTGCCTGCATTGAATAATAATAAAAAAAAAAAGAATACTCCCTATTTTTCAATTCAATATCTGACCTTCGACCTTGGAAGCTTTTCTTTGCCCACAGTCCACGGGTGCTTGAACTCGCTTCAGGGTTTTTTTTCACGCTTCAGCGCGCGGCGAAAAGCTTAAATCGCAGAATACATTGCTTACGGAGCGCAAAATCGAAAATGGAAGTCAAAAGAAAGCGGAACTGAATAGAGGCTTTGGCAAATTGGTTACAAAACGCTGTCACTTCTATCTCAGAATCTATTGATACTAACAAACGCAAGTCATTTTAGTGAAAAGGGGGTCCTCCCGAGGTCATTTACGTGATTGGTGAGCAGAAAATTCCTTAAGATTTAAATCCGACGTTTGTTAAGCTTAAAGTAAAGAAATTTTGATGAGAGGGGAGAAATAAGCTTACAAAAGTGACTTTTGATGCTTTTTTTTTCAGAAAGAAAGGGTTCTTGTCCGTTTTAAATTGCATTGCTTTTCCATTCTTTAGCATAGCAAACGAGTGATTTTCAGAGTACATATAATGTTAAATGTATTTTTATTGATAAAAGTATAGTTTTATTTCAAGATTAATTTAAATAAATTATTTTAAAGATTAATTGAATCGGTGAGAAGAAGAACAGTACTAGTACTGTTCTTCTTCAGTATTGGACTTGTACTGTTCTTTACATGATTAAATTAAAATAAATTATTTGAAAGATTAATTAAAATTAATTAATTTATAGATTAATTAAAAATAATTTCAAGAAGAAGAAAGTAGAGTTTTATTTCAAAATAAATTTAAATAAATTATTTTAAAGATTAATTGAATCAGTGAGAAGAAGAACAGTACTAGTCCAATTGGACTTCATTGAACTAGTACTGTTCTTCTTTTCACCGGTGCAATTAAAAAAAAAATTTAAAAATTCAAATAAATTATTTTAAAGATTAATTAAAAAAATTATTGTTCATTATTCACATTAATTATAATAAATTATTTTATAGATTAATTAAAATAAATTATTTTAATGATTAATTTAAAGAAATTAATTTAAAGGTTAATTAACAAATTCAAGAAGAACAGTATAATTCCAAATTAATTTTAAAATACTAAAATTAATTTAAAAATACTAAACTGTTAAAATTCTGGCTACCAGGTGCTTAAACAGACGCTGAAAGGTATCATAAATAAAGCAGAAAAATAAAAATTATTTTACTTAAAACGACAGGTTTTTTTTAAAGTTCCGTTTATCGAAAAACTATTATGAATATAATCATGACACATACATAACAATATTTGATTGTTTATGGTAAACATCTTTTTTTTATCAAATAAAAAAGATGACAGATTAAAGTAATTATGCGGTCATAGATGAGATTTTCAATTTGAATCTAGCGAATGTAAATTTGAAAGGAAACGAGGTTAATTCATATCGAGATAATGAACTCGAAATCGGGAGTCATGATCATTTGGGAAGGGAGTGTTTTAGATGATCACACATTCTATTTCCGTACATATCATTAACAATGTAAACGATTCATCATCGAAGCATGTTATTAAAACGATGGAGTGCTGTTTTTGGGGACAAATGCATTAGCATTTATTAAACTTTATTTTGTTTTTTCATGTTATATATTTGCATACTACTCGCAGAACCCTCTCAGTAGTATTTTCTTGTATTTTAAATAAAGCTTCTGTGTGTCTCTCATAACTACACAAATATTAAATAGCCCTTTTCCAATTTTATTTGTACACGTATAATTTTTTTATTTTAAATTCTTGCTTTCGTAATTGTTCAATTTAACAGCAAAAGTTGTTCAAATGTATATTTCCTCTAATACTACATATCGCCTCAGGGCAACATTGGATATGAGAAAAAACAGAGTTACCTATAAAATTGATTGCTGTTTTTTCAATGCTGAATATCTAAGGCTGTAGTTCAGGGATTTCAAAAAAGATGTGAAGACATAAAAATGTCCGAGTGTTCCACTAAATAAAGGCACATTTGGTAATTAGCGAGACCGAAAACTCATTTTCGTTTTTTTTTTTTTAGACGTCTTACTGTTGCTCTGAGGCGACGATATAGGAGAATTTTATGCAACCTATGAGTTGTCAACTTTGAAGAGAATATATTGACACGTTTGAAACGTGTTTTTTCCGTTTATTGTTGTTCAATCTGAAAAATATTATATACTTCTAACCCTTTACGTTTGTTGGTCTAGTGTCTATGTTTAAAAGATTTTTTTTAAAAATATTTTTCTAGAGTTACGCTTTCTCGTGCTTTTCTCAACATAAAAATATAATTAAAGGTCTGAGTAATAAAACATTCTGTCTCGACTACGTAATTTACAAACAGTTCCTTATTCCCCATTTCCATTACGACAAACATAGTTTGCGTTTATTATATTATTTCTGGGCTGTTGAAATGTTATTTCAGGAAAATCAATTATCTTTTCTCAGAAATAGTCTTGTATATCTTCTCGCCATATTTTGCAATGGGCTTTGCAGCTGTTTATGCGGATTGTGCCATGCATTTAAAACCCTTACTGAGTTGTTTAAAAGATTAAAGCGTAGATATCCGCACATGAGGTGTTTATTTAGTCAACCTCCCCCTTTTACTTTTTTAAAGTACTAAATTATCTCTGTAATGTTAGTTAAATTCATGAGGTTCAGGCAAGTTTTATTTTTTATACCATTCACTGTATTTTTGACACACTATCTAGATCTAAAATTATACTAATGGATTAATTTTGTTTAGGAATACTCTGGAATATTGTGTATTTCTAATTAAAATAATTATTCTGGAATTTTATTTAAACAAAGGCAATGAGATTTTGATTATACATTGTTTAATTGAATATGTAAGTAAAATTAAATGCCTTCACATTTGTTCTATTTTTTAATTAAACATTTTAGGGCTAGTAGCTTAGTCAGAAGTTGCTGCAGTATATAGTGAAATTATTTCAAAAAGTTACAGGAATAATCTTTGCAATAAAAATATAAAGTGGTGGGTTTAAAAAGTACACAAAAATGTAAATTTCTTATTTTTATATATTTTACATTAAATTTCTTTTTATATATATTTATACATTTAAAAAATTTAATTTAATTGTATTATATAGGAGGATTTTAAAATGTATCCAAGTATTAAATGTTTCCATGCTGGTTGATGTAATTCAACATTTAACACATAAATAAAATGTATGGAAATTGATTTTTAATTATATAAAATTATTAAACGCAGTAGAGCTTTAATATCTGAACTCCAGATATCCGGATCAAATATAGCAAATCGCCAATTATCCGGACCCGGATAGCTTTGAGGAAAAAAAACAAAATCAGCAAAGCCGTGAATTATATCCAATTATCCGAATATTCTATTTTTCTGATGGGATCTGGTATCAATTAATCCGGATAATTTAAGTTTTACTGTATCAAAATTTTTTTCTTTAAATTATATATATATATATATATATATATATATATATATATATATATATATATATATATATATATATATATATATATATATATATATATATATATATAAAAAATTATTTTTAAAAAAAAGTTTGTGAAGCCAGTGTTCAAAAAAGTGACTGGGCCCCCTTTGACTCCTCTCACGAGACGCTATCGCAGTTATCCTCACAATAAAAAAAAATTGAGTAAGTTTTTTTATTCACAAAATATTTTGCATATTTTTTTATCTCAAGTCTTAATTTTTCAATTATTCTCAAAACATTAATATTTGTATTTTACAAAGATCATTTTTATGTATACCTTAATTCGTTTTACAAATGTGCACTTATTTTCAAATTATTAAAGAATTAAAAACTTAACTAGATTATGTGAAAGGGAGGATTTACTAACCAATCTATATTTATTTATGATCAAATTACCAGGGCCATATTTCCCATTAGGCACGTTAGGCCCGGGTCTAAGACCCCCGTTTTTTTGGGGATCGTTGTTATAATCGGCAATTTATGCAATTTTTCCAAAAAATTTGTAATTTCTTCTTTTTAAGAGAATTCTTAACTTAATTTTTCATTCTTCAAAACTTTTTTTTTACGAAAGGGGCCTTTATCAGTTCTGTTGTGCCTATAGTATTGAAATTTCTAAATCAGCCTCTGCAAATCCCCTTGCTGATAGTAAGCTATGCGGGTATCAAACTATTTTTTCATATTTTCACCTTTAAAAAAAATATTAATAAGTGAAATTTTGACTATTGGAATGCGTGTAAATCTCACCAATCAATAAAATTATAATATACACAAGACAGTGTTACAAATAACTTCCCCCTTCTGATTACGCAGTTGAAGGTTAGCTTTTCCATCCGCTGTCGTTTAATATAATTAATTCCTCCAATTATCCTCAAAATGAAAATTGTTATCAATCTACACACCTCGAATTACACTCTACATGTTCTCGATCAATGTCCATCGACTCGAACATTCATTAACTCACCAGCCTAGCAGGAAGGTTAAGCAGCTATCTGTAAACAAATTTCACGCGGCCCGTGGGCAGTGACTGACCCCAATTCTAACCCAACTTGTCCAAGCTTCTTGAATATGCGTCTCATCTGTTTTTAATCTCTGGTAAATGTCACGTCCATCCATGATGGAACTCGTTCAGTAGGCTGCTTCGGTAGGAAGAGTTCCACTCATTGATTATTTATACGGCCTTGGTGATGCATTTCCAGTGCTATCAGAAGAGCAATATTTCTTCCTGCCCCTGTGAATAGTGCGTGTGTTGATGGTTTTTACGTGTGTTTACCACGCATATGGACATCATACCTGTTTGAAAGTGATGTTTTCGATGAATGAGCAATTATTCTATTAGTGTTAAGGCACAAGGTATTGACATTCTATTTTTCTCAACTAGGTTACAACAATAAGTTTTTAACGTTATTTAGTTTTCTCTATTTTTTTTGTTCTATGGCAGTGGTTACCAACCTTTAGGTGGTGACCGTGAACCACCATGTTGAAAGTTAGACATGGAGCGGACCACCCAGTTAAAAAATTAGACAATGCGGTGACCACCATTTTCTGTTAACAGTAAAAACATTCAGGAACTAAATATACATGTAATTCAGGTATTATATGTTTCAATAAAGCAATTTATAATAAATTATTGAGCTTAATATGTTTAATTAAATAAGATATTTTTTTAAATTAATGGAATCCCATGCATTTATTTGATTTCGAATAATATTGAGGATATTTGAAATTGCATCTTTTCACCAACTTCTGTGTTCTTGGGTAATGCAGTGTATTTTTAAAGATGTATTAAAAATACACTTTTAAAGCTTTGAAGTGGAAAGAGCTCACTTACATTTTTCATTCCAAAAATACGTGTTTAATAAATATAATATATTAGCAGTTCTACAATAACACCAGAAAGAAAAATTGTACTTTTTTCAACAAAATATGAAAAATAATTATTTTCTGTTAAAACCCATAGGAATTAAGGTAAAAAATTAAGTATACATAATGCACAATTTTTTATTTTTTTAAAACTGTCATTTTAGATTATTTTGGCATACAAAATAATGCATTATCGAACAATGTCAGAAATGTATTTTTTTTTCAAATAGAAAAAGAAATTGATTATTCAAAAGTTCTTCAGACCACTTCAAACCTTCTCGCGGACAACCAGTCGACCACGGGTTAGGAACCACAGCTCTATGGCATACATTTTGGGACTTTATGAAAGGACATGCATAATAGTTAATTTCTTTTAGATTTATGTTCACATAATTCAATTTTGTGAGACTTTTTACTTGAAAGACTCTTCAAAATCATTTATAGAAATCTACTAGATTAAACTTTAAACACATCAAGTGCAAGCTGGATGACCCTTTTACTAAAATTATCTATTTTAATGCCATGCGAAACGTGTTCAAATACAGATTCAAGGCTAATGGCGAGGCAAGTACTTTTAGAATTGTCAGCTATTTGTAAAGATATATGGTTAATGTCCTCTTATTATGGGCAAATCAAACTGTTTATGGTTAAAATATAGACGTAAATTGGTAAAGACGAGCTAACTACGGTGTCATCCAATGTCGATCCAATGTCAGTGTCATCCAATGTCTATATTTTAACTAGGCTTAACATTATTTTAACATTACGCAACATATAAGAAGATTTGAATTCCTACATATATCTGCCATTATAATTATTTTAAATTCTTATTAACGTATACTTCTTATACTCTTTTAGAATGATTGTTTCTTTAGAAATCATTAAAAATTTCCACACTAATAAAAAAAATCATATATATTATTTCAGTAATAAAGATCCCTTTTACGGGTCTTACAGATGACGAATCTTAACATGTGAGGTATTAAAAAAAAGGAATTTTCCGGAACAGTAACGAATCGTACTTTTGTCCAATGAATATTAACGTACTTTTAAAAAAATGCTCTTAAAAGTAATTAGTTTCTAAGCAGTTTTTAAGCGAGCCGTTGATATTGCAGCTAGAGTAGAATCGTTTATATTTCGGCTATAGCGTTTTTTTATATTTTGGCTATAACATATTCGCTAATATTCAGGGAGAGGGGGGGGGGGTGTAAATGCGATAATTATGTACGGCATTCTAGTTAAAAATATGTTCAGTAAAAATTAACTTACTATACAAGTAACATAAATGAAAAAGCTTCTGGAATGTATTCAGTGTATTGGTTTATTAAACATTCAGTTACTGAATGTTTTTAACTTTTAACTTTTAAAGCAATGCGGCCATTGCTTTAAAAGAAGTAAACATTGATCCGGTTGCATACAAAGTTATGAGTGATTAACTTATATTTTAAGCACAGAAATACCAATCTCTTTGATGACCAACCTATTAGTAAAATCAATTCACTAGTCTCAACTGTTAATCTGGTATTTTAATGGGCGGAACTGTGTCATCTAAGCCAGTAGGTAAAGCCGTTGCTCCAGCAATGAGCCATAAAATTATTTTTTGGATTACCATATATGTTCCTGGGAACTACTGCACACAAGGCCCCTCAGTACATGTTACAGTTCGCTGGCGAACCGCAACCAGATTAGTGCTTGGCGACAAGGCTTGGTCCACCGACTTACTAAACATCAAGAGCCAAGCGTGACGCAAAACAATTGGGCTAATTTTCACACGACGCTTCTTTTCACTCAAGAAAACCCCCACTGGCAGTAATTGTATGTCCGTCCTCACTATTAATACCGACCGTGGTTAAGAGATTTAGAGATGTGGTTCTTGGTTTCCTTTTAGCCTATTGAAAGATTAATATAGACAATAGAGTTCTTAAGTTTTGAACTTTGCAAGTGCTTTTGTTTGTCGAGTCTTGTGTATTGAAGTCAGAGAAGTGTTAGTCTTTTCAGAGGGCACCACCTTTCTACAGGTTTTATAGCATTTACTAAGTGCATGACCCTTCCCATATGGGTCCCTTGAGTTGCCAAGTAAAAACAGAACATGATCATGACATAAGAGACCCCGTTTGTTGCAGATCTGTAGGCCCTCAATCTGTTGCGGATCTAAGCCCTCAACTATCTGGAATATCTTCACGCATATAGAAAAAGAACGAGTCTACTTTAAAACCAATCTAAGGTACAATGCGCCTATAAAAATTTAACCAATTTTGTTTAAAAGCATTTTTCAAAGCGGTTTACAAACGTAAATAATACACGATAAATGGAGAGAGAATATATCATTGCCAGTTATAGATTATCATTTGAATTATGATAATAAGCAAATAAAATGGTTATAAAACATCCTAACCCCATTTAATTTAACATTTTTTTTCTATTTAACTTCTTTGTTTGCTGCTACTAAAGCTAAACGACTTGTTTAAAATATAGGGAAAGTAGTTAGGCAAAAATATTTTATTATGCCAATACAGCTCATTTTGGTTAATCAAACTATGACTATCGCCCAACAAATTATAATCAACCTGTTCACCTCATTCAAACTACTAACTAAACAGCTACGAGACATTTTTCAAAACAAAAATTGCATTGTTGTTCAAAACACATTGTATAGTTGGTCAAAACGCAAGTTGTACTGATAAATTTGAGTATATCTTTTATATCTTTCATTCTCCTGTATGAAAAAAAGGTATTGGGGAATGAACATTATTCGCCATTTAGTCCTTTAAAGCCAAAACTTTGGACGGTTTTCTATTTTTCAAAAATTGATTTTTTTTTAGAAGCCTTCATTCACTAACCTGCCGTATAAAAGGCAATAACTTCAATTTTTTTTTTATTCATGTTTTTATTTAGCTTCTCCGATTTGTCCTTAAAAAAATACACCTTTTTAAGACATTAAAAATCCATAAATCAAATATAATGCTAAGTTATAATGAAATTTATATTGACCCTAGCTCCTGTTCAATACAGTTTTTGATTTAAAAAAAAAAGGTCCTGTATTAAATAATTTTGATAAAGAATAGCCCTATATGACAAGTAAATACTAAAAATTCCTAAATCCATGATGAATTGTACATAGAAAAACATGATAAAAGAAAATATATTATGACAAAAATAAAATTCTGTACATGCAAACAACTAATTTTAGAAGAAAAAAAGAAAATTTAAGTATCAAAACTTTGATGCAGGTGATAAATTTTGTTTTTCTTGTTTCTTGTAAAGTTGTGCTTTTTGGAGTTAAGGCCTGCTTTCTTGTGTCGACAATCTTTTTAATCACTTATTTCTTAACCCTTTGCGCTCCAAGAACACTTTGCTATTGGTGTTCTTTCTATGGAACAGTTATTCCTCTTTACGTTCTTTTCCACAGATTTTTTTATACTCGTAAAGGGAAAAAAATCCTAATCTGTTTTGTATTTGCAAGAGAACAAGTTTACAAAAAAAGATTGATGTTCTAAACACAAGATCATGCTGTTCTCGTTTATTTTAAAGAACAGGGAAACTGGTCGTTGCGTTGGCGCCTGAGAGGAGACATCGGAGGCAAATTGTTAATATTCTTTTTTACTTTTAATTCCATTCGTATATATTTATTCGTATAAAACGGAAGTAAATCCCCTGTTAATTTCTGGAAAACACATGCCAATAATTTGAGTGCCATTTTCTCAATGTTTCTCCCCATTCGGATGTCTATATGCTTCCCATCGGTCCCTTTGAACCCTTCAAGCTCGTCCTCTAAATATAGCCTCCCCCTTTTAATTCCAATCGTACATATTTATTCGCGTTAAACGGAAGAAAATCCCTTGTTAATTTCTGGAAAACCCAGGCCAATAATTTGAGTGCCATTTTCGTTTCTCCCCATTCGGATGTCTATATACTTCCCACCGGTCCCTTTGAACCCTACAAGCTCGTCCTCTAAATATAGCCTCCCCTTTTAATTCCATTCGTACATATTTATTCGCATAAAACGGAAGAAAATCCCTTGTTAATTTCTGGAAAACACAGGCCAATAATTTGAGTGCCATTTTCTCAGTGTTTCTCCCCATTCGGATATGCTTCCCATCGGTCCCTTTGAACCCTTCAAGCTCGTCCTCTAAATATAGCCTCCCCTTTTAATTCCATTCGTACATATGTATTCGCATAAAACGGAAGTAAATCCCTTGTTAATTTCTGGAAAACACAGGCCAATAATTTGAGTGCCATTTTCTCAGTGTTTCTCCCCATTCGGATGTCTATGCTTCCCATCGGTCCCTTTGAACCCTTCAAGCTCGTCCTCTAAATATAGCCTCCCCTTTTAATTCCATTCGTATATATTTATTCGCATTAAACGGAAGAAAATCCCTTGTTAATTTCTGGAAAACACAGGCCAATAATTTGAGTGCCATTTTCTCAGTGTTTCTCCCCATTCGGATATGCTTCCCATCGGTCCCTTTGAACCCTTCAAGCTCGTCCTCTAAATATAGCCTCCCCTTTTAATTCCATTCGTACATATGTATTCGCATAAAACGGAAGTAAATCCCTTGTTAATTTCTGGAAAACACAGGCCAATAATTTGAGTGCCATTTTCTCAGTGTTTCTCCCCATTCGGATGTCTATGCTTCCCATCGGTCCCTTTGAACCCTTCAAGCTCGTCCTCTAAATATAGCCTCCCCTTTTAATTCCATTCGTACATATTTATTCGCATAAAACGGAAGAAAATCCCTTGTTAATTTCTGGAAAACACAGGCCAATAATTTGAGTGCCATTTTCTCAGTGTTTCTCCCCATTCGGATATGCTTCCCATCGGTCCCTTTGAACCCTTCAAGCTCGTCCTCTAAATATAGCCTCCCCTTTTAATTCCATTCGTACATATGTATTCGCATAAAACGGAAGTAAATCCCTTGTTAATTTCTGGAAAACACAGGCCAATAATTTGAGTGCCATTTTCTCAGTGTTTCTCCCCATTCGGATGTCTATGCTTCCCATCGGTCCCTTTGAACCCTTCAAGCTCGTCCTCTAAATATAGCCTCCCCTTTTAATTCCATTCGTATATATTTATTCGCATTAAACGGAAGAAAATCCCTTGTTAATTTCTGGAAAACACAGGCCAATAATTTGAGTGTCATTTTCATAGTGTTTCTCCCCATTCGGATGTCTATATGCTTCCCATCGGTCCCTTTGAACCCTTCAAGCCCGTCCTCTAAATATAGCCTCCCCCTATTACCCCTTTTTGCCACTTTCCGCACAGCCAGAGATTGACCGCGAGGGTGCTTTTTTTAACCCATCCACACGGATTTTCTGTTCAGAGTGTGCCGATCGGAAATGAACGATGCGGAAAACATAACAGGAAGCCGAGTGAGTTTCCGGAGCAAAGAGCATGGAGCGCTGAGTGAGAAAAGGGGATATGTCTTCAGTCTGCGTTTTTTGACAGAAGCCGAGGAGTTTAGTTTAAATGGGTTAAAAGAAAATGGACATATTTCAAAGGGATGGGAGATAAGAGGAAAGGGCTGTCAGTTTGTTAGTTTGAAAGACGCAGTTGGCGTTCGATTCGGAGATGGTGGAGACGTCCCGTTGAAGTTCTGCGTGGGGGACTCAGGTTAGTTTGGTTTTGAATGAATAGTTGATTATTAAGTCATTAATTGGATCACTTTCTTTTAATCAGTGCCGGATTTACCACTAAGCTGACTAGGCCGCGGACTCAAACTAAATATTTTTTTTTACAGTAGTATTTGTGGAATAGCTTGTTTATACAATTGCACTTGGTGAACTTTTCCCTTAGTTGATATTTGTTAATTAACCCTAAATCAGAAGTTTGACCTGTGCTCACCTGTTTTAACCTATTTTTCATATAGTTTTTTTTTTAAATATTTTTTTAAGAGTTTTAAAAAAAATCCGACTTTGTGTTTGTGCTTTTAACGTAATTTCATTAACCTACAGAGTCACTGAATTTTAATTTACCATTAGTGTTGTCTTTTTAGTCAAAGAAGAAGAAAAAAAATCTAGACATATTTTTTTAATATTATAAAAGTTACCATTTATATGTTTACCTAGAGAATAAATATTTTTTTTTTAATTTAAGTTTTGAATAAGCTTACATTATTTAAGTTACTTTATTTAAAAAATAAATTAATTTACTCAATTCTTTTGCATGGCTCTTAATATTTAAAAAAAAATTGCTAACTGAAATCCGTCTTTTTTATAGTTTTAAATTTGATAGTACTCTAGCTCCGTGCTTTTGCTGTCACCCAGATTCGAACCTAGGACGTCCCGATACTTTACCGATTGGGCTAAAGCAGTTACTCGAGCCCAAATGGGAGTATTGGGTATATGAAGTCACCACCACAGTACTATTCTGACATCAAGTGACTTCCGAAGTACATATTTTACTTCAAAATCACAGACCTTGTGGATGGGAGACTCTCAGAAACTTGACCTAGGTCCTCAAAAATCTTAGTTTGCTTAGGATTTGATTCGCGTTTGATGCCGAAGTGAGTTCTTCTAGAGAAAATGGCGCATACATTGAGGGGTGGGGTGAGTTTTCTATGCACTTCGGACAGAAACTGAGAATATTTTTTATTTGCCTCTTTGTATGTAGATATGTCACAGATTTTTTTTTTGTATAGAGATTTATTTTACAAAAGTCAAACGGTATTTAATTAAAATGGATACTTAAAAAATTTCCCCCTATGTGATGACTATTCTATAAATAGCATTTAAACCGTGAACAGTGGTATTTTAATTTTGTGTTTGTTTAAAAGATTAAAAACTCATAGATTTAAATTTCTTGGAAAATTTCAACCTTGACTATTTTTATGATTACATTAATTGTAAAACGCATTAGAGCTTTCATTTAACATATAATTAAATAATTGTGAATAAAAGTAATCAGATTAAAATTATTTATTTTCTATCCATCCCCCCCGCTCCCCAATAACATTTTTTAATTAAAAAGAACATAATTAAATGCATGTTTACTATTCGGTATAGACAAATATGAGAAGAACTGGACATAAAATTAATTTTTAAATTTATTTTCTTTGCATTGGAACAAGGAACACTCAGGCAAGAATTATCTTGTTCTACGATATTTTTTTTAATTGAGTCCAGTTTGTTCAAACAATTACATTTTTATTTTGCACGTTTCAATACAGATGCCATGTTTGCGCTATTTTTAAGTGTTAGGGCTTTTACCAAAATCACCATGCATTTGAATTTTATAAACTATCGCTAAAACTACCTTTAGAAGGCGGGTGTTTGATTTTAACATGGGATTCTGGCCGAATTATTGGCCTCCCGCCCTGTAAAGAATATCAAATCTTCTGATAAACAGATTAAAATACTAGGTACAATTAGAAGGTGTATGAATTATGAAACAATTAAGCAATTTTACTATTAATCAAAGCAAAATGGTTAATACATCACTGTAGAAAAAAAGGAAAAAACTCATTAGCGTAGGGAAACAAAATGCATAAACTGTGACATTGGAGCTTATTAACTTCTAGCTTCGAATAATAAGATGACACTCTCAAAATGCACTTCATCAAAATTCTCTTTACATTGAAAGTCTCGAGAAAATGCTTTAGAAACAAAATAATGAACTTAAAAACAACTCGAATTATAAATTGCCTTACGTTTTTTTTTTTTTTTAATTCTAACGTTGTTACATATTGTTGTCATACGACTTCATTTATGTAAAGTACTTTTAAAACTTAAATTTTTTTAGAGAGCTGATATGGGTTGTCACTAATTTACTCCATTAATCAACTCTTTTTAATCCTCTGAGAAGCAAACAAAACTTCGCAGTTGTAAAGCTGCTTTCACGACAAAAAAAAATTATTAGTTTGCTTTCAAAAAGATACCAAAAAGATTGAAAAATGCAATAGAGTATTTTAAACCTTTGCGGCCAAGGCTTTTTTCGCTCGCGCGGACCAGCAACTCAAGTCGATTTTTTTCTTTATTCAGCGCATCAAACCAAGTGGTGCCTTAGAGTCACCTCTCGAAAGTGGTGTCCGAGTGTCATCTCTCGATTTACCGCATCAAACCATGTGTTGCCTGAGAGTCACCTTTCTAATTGACAAAACCATATGGTGCCAGAGAGTCACCTCTCGAATTGACGCATCAAACCATGTGGGGCCTGAGAGTCACATTTCTAATTGACAAACCATGTGGAACCCGAGAGTCACCTCTCGAATTGACGCATCAAACCATATGGTGCCTGAGAGTCACCTTTCTAATTGACAAACCATGTGGAACCCGAGAATCACCTCTCGAAATGACGCATTAAACCATGTGGTGCCTGAGAGTCACCTTTCTACTTGACAAACCATGTGGAACCCGAGAGTCACCTCTCGAATTGACACATCAAACCATGTGGTGCCTGAGAGTCACCTTTCTAATTGACAAACCATGTGGAACCCGAGAGTCACCTCTCGACCGCAAAGGGTTAATTAATTTAACAATTACGTGCATTGCTGGAAAAATTTATATTGTAACTAAAAATGTGTCGAAAGGAACGATTTACATTAGATATGCATAAGGCAATTCTATAAATATCCATTACATAACGTAAATATATTAATAAAGAAAAACTTTATTTCTCTTTTGTTATTTTCCATTTAAAATAACCTTTACACTACACGACCTGGGTCAAAAGCAGCTGCCATACCTGCCATATCGATTTCAATGTAACCAAACCCAGCATTCTAGAAAGGTGGTTGTTTGGCCTCTGACCCAGGACGCTACCCTTTTCTCGTTTGCGGGAAAAATCGAATCGCTAGAGAAAGGGGCGGTTGAATTACCCACACACCTACAATGCGCGCCTGCCCTCAAAATTTGATTTCCCTTTCCTCGACCCTCTTCCAACTTCCCACCCACGCGGCTGAAGGATCAGGGGATGAGTCATCAGACAATGCAAAGGGGAAAAGCCATACAGGGTGGGTGAATTTAGGGTTTGGAGTGTACATTTATGCAATGATTTCAAGGTTTGGCTGTTGGAAATGGTTTCAAATGACAAAATGTTTGGGTGTGAGTGGATATTAATGTTCTATCTATTGCTAGACATATCAATCTGGAAATCAATTTTTTTAAGTATAGTTTGTTAATTTTTGCATGTAAATTAATCCTGGTTGATATGTGCTTAGCAAGTGATAAAATAGCTCTCTCTCTCCCTCTCTCTCTCTCTCTCTCTCTCTATCTCCCTCTCCCTCTCTCTCTCTCTCTCTCTCTCTCTCTCTCTATATATATATATATATATATATATATATATATATATATATATATATATTTTAAATTTTTTTTTTTTTATTATTTTTTTTTTATTATTATTTTTTTTATTATTATTTTTTTTCATTTATTATTTTTTCGATTTATTATTTATTATTTTTTCGATTTATTATTTTTTCTATTACTTCCATTTGATCGGATTTTTTGTTTCTTTAATCATCGTTTATGTTTCATAATTTATTTTTTGTGTGTTAACAAGTCCTAGTATTTAAATTGAAATAATTTGCAAGCTGGGAAATCATATAAAATATATGGTACGCGTCGCATTTAGCGTTAAATTGATTTATAAATTTTAATTTTATTCTGCCCTTGCCTTGAAGCTCTTTACATTTTTTGCTTTAAAGATTTTTACTCATTTCTCTGTTAAACACTATTAATCTCATTTAGTGCTTGTTTAACCTGTCATATGGGTACTTAGTAATATACTTAGTGGAAGCCAAAACAAGTTTTCATCAATTAAAATTTTTTCAATATACATGACCTAAAAAATCATCGTTCTTGAACAATTTTATATACTTATATTAACATCTATTGATTAGTGTTAATTATACTAATTTATCAATTATTAATTAATTTTAATTAATGAGATTTTTTTAATTGTAAATGAATTTATTATTTACGCATAAGTATTCCCATAGTTTAATAAAAAAAAAATTGAACTCTAAGAAAGCGAATGAGGGTAAAAATTGATGGGTAAAATTTAATTTTATCTTCTTAATTTGAAGGGTAGAGTATCTCTGAAATTTATTTTACGCATCTCCCATTTTTACGCAATAAGAGAGGCTAATTAGGTGTAGACTGCAAAGGATTGGCTAATAAGATTTAAATAAATTACGAAAATACATAAAATTACGGATAAAACGTAGACATAGTGAATTAACTTTTTAGAACTTTTCACTTAATTTTGAGAATGGCAGTTTTTCGTAGCTTGTTTCCCGTTGTTAATCTAATGCCATCTTTTCCTTCATACTTCTGTTCTGATATTCTTTTCCTGCCTCATAATATGACTGTCTGTATTTTGCCTCGTCTCAAGATATATCTCTCTGTTCTTCTACATGTGTTAATTTTTTGCATTGCTCTTATTCTCGAAGTTTATCAGTGTTGAATGTTTTTGTTTCTCAATAAAAGTGTAGTATTTAATTTGTCAAAATGTTCACTTTTTACATAGTTCAAAAATTATAGATCGGAATATTTATATCTTTAATTTAAAGTTAGAAAATAAAAACTATCAGAGTTAGTTTGCAATTTCGCTAAAAAAAAAATTGTAATACGAGGAGAAATACACAATACTTATAACACTTCTATTAATACTTCCGCCTGAAAAATGAAAGGTTAAATAACATAAACAATGATTTAAGGATTTGATTGGGATTTAGTACGTAATTTATAAAAAGACAAAAAAAAAAACGCAAGAGGGACAATGTAATTTTTTTGACAATTTACTTTTGAAGTATACTGTATGATAATCAATTGAAGATCTTGATTTAATATTTTCTCTTATACTTGCTGTTTTCAATTTTTAAAATAACTGGGAAACTTCCTATTTCTGAAACCAACAGAGCAGTGATAAAATTAAAAATATTAAAAAAAAATCAGAGCCAGAAAACAATAACACAATGAAATTATTTTTTTATAGTATTTAAACATCGCAGTTAATTCAATGTATCTTGAATTAAATTCTTCATAATCAGACAATGGATAGCCATTAGCAAAACCTAATAAAAGTAAGTGCTGACTGCTGCCATCGAATTCAATACTTAACGTATTTAAAAACACTGCGTATGGTCTTTAACTCAGGGATTTGCCATTTTTTCTTCTTTTTTATTGATTTTAGTACGAGAACATTATTTTTTCCCTTGTTTTTTTTCCATATACTATTATTTACGAAAGCTGAATCGGCGATTTCGTCTTCCTACAGCTGTATAGCTTCCTAGGGTGGGAGCATGTCTATGGGTGGGAGAGCCCAGGGCACAGACACGCCAAGCGATCACTATCGCCTTTTTCTTTCTTCGATCACGTTCGCATTTTGGCATCGCGCCAGAGAGTGATGTCCGTCTCCTAGGTTACAGCTTCCTTACCTGGGTGACAGTTACTTCCTCACGTGCTCTTTATATTTTATTTATTAATGTCCTTTATCACAATCTATATAGTACAAGGGGCATTATAACGTTTTAGAGTAATGGATTTCTTTTAGTTCGTAAAAGATAACTAAACACTGCAAATTGTCATTTTTTCAAAAAATATTATAACTTAAAAATGTTTATTAAAAGAAAATCATACAATTATTTTTTTGACTAGCACTTTTAGTGTATATCACTTTATAGAAATTAATTGAAAAATGGCGAAAAATTGCTTGAATCCTAGAATACTAACAATTCGTAAATTTTACGCATTCTCCAATTGACTTCACATATGAGCCGTCTAGATAAATAAGATATATCCATGTTTTTCGCAAAATCGTTTTTTTTAATATTTTTCACAAGTCCTCAATGCACAACATCGCATTGCAAAGCGATATTAACCAAAAGTGTCCGAGTCCAGTCATGGGTTTAGATGCAAAAGTGGATGTTAATCGTTTTCGGCGTCTTTTGTAAAATTTATAAAAATGGATCTACCTGGTTTTGAAACTATAGCGCTAGTATAAGGTTATAATTCTTGGGTTAAATTGTTGTCTCTAATACCTTCTTCAATAAAACGTTTTCGGGTGTTATAACACATATGTTCTTATTATTTGCAGTCATATAAAAAAAGTTAAGAAATTATGATAAATATAATAATTATGCATAAGTTTTTTACAAGTCGTATGGGATTCTAAGCATATTTCGTAAAAGCTCGCTTGCTCTACAAGAAATTATTAAATTGAATTTTGCAGAATTATAATACTTATCTGTAAATCATATTTTTATTTCTTCTTTTGATCACTAAACTTGTATAAATTTCCAGATTCAACTTTACAAATAAAAGCGTTGCACCCCTTAATAGATAATTTAATTTCATGCGTTACTTCCCGAAACAGCGACTACTTAATTTCATATTTAATACAGGAGGATTGTGTAGCATCAGCTGAGCAGGGGGCGGAGCCTCATAGTAAAAGAATAACATAAAAGCAACGCAACTGAAGCTAATAAGGGACATATTCTAGAGATTTCTTTTTAAAACTATGTGATAAATATACATATAAAAAATTTATTCAATGTGAATAATGAAAATTATCTATATTTGTTGTATCTAATCGATCGTTTTTATTTTAGCAAGTACTTGTGACAGTACCCTTGTCAGTACCACAGACGATGCCGGCGCAAAGAAGATCCAAGGGACTCTGTGGCTGCTTCGGCAGCAACGAGCCCCCTGAAATCACCTATCACGTCGTAGAAAACGGCGGAATTATCAATTTGCAACCACATCCTCTAACACCTACGCAGCCAATGCCTGACGAAGAAGAGCTAAATGCCAAATTTGCTGAATTAGTGGTATGGTTACATAATTTCTTGATTAATATGATTTGATTTCAGTTTAATAATTGTAATAGTAAATGAAACTTAAAACACAAATAGTGAAACTTATCTTAAAATATTGACCAATACGCGCGTTATTTCAATGCTTTGTCTATATTTTATCGCTTTGAATTTGATTAGCATATGAGCACTATGAAGTTTAGTACTTGGAAAAATTAGTAAAACGTAATCTCTCTCGCGTAATTTCCCTGATATAGTAACTCGGAGTGCTTGTATTTCAATTTTGAAAAAGGCACATTTTCATTTTTGAGTAAAAGAGAACAGGATTAGTTTTATACAGGTGCACGCGTCTGCATTTCATATTTTTTTTACAAACGGTTTAATGTATTAAAATTATATTATAGTCAAATTGTAATATTCATATTCAAATAATAAAAACATAAACAACAAAGCAAAGTGCAATAAGACCCATTCTACATGAACAGCAAAAACGCGCGTGAGGTTTTCGGTGATTGGAGAATTCATACCACGTGGTATGGATTATCGAATCACTGAGAAGCTCACGAGCGTTTTACTCGTTCGTGTGGAATGAGCTTTAAACATGTTTCTGAAGCAATCGTCAGCAGGAAAAAATAAACAACTCTTGCTTGGAGAAATTGATTATATATCTATCAATTTGAAAAAAAAATTAAATATTGCCAAATGAGCAATAGAACATAGTAGAGTATTCGACTCATAATCGTAAGTTTGTTCGAATCTCGATTATGAGAGCGCAGCGAGCCCGTGATTGGAGCGTTGCCAGTTTCGTCTTTCGTCGTCCACAAGAAACATCCGTTGTGTGTAAGTTGGTTGGTTAATTAACGTTACGCTAGAGCTGCACAGTGGGCTATTGGCGATGGTTTGTGGTCTATCTTTAAGGAAAGACCTGGGAACACTGCCTCATATTTTTGAACCATGATCAGATGACAAGGACAACACCTGAGCTGGCACCCGACACGACCTCAATAGGCGTCAGGACATTCGACCACGACGAATTTAACGTGCACCAGTCCTGTATACACGTCGGTGATAATTGAGATGAGAATTTCAGGCGACTTTTGTAATTTAGTAGCGAATATGGAACCCTTCCGATCACGAGATCACTATACATTTTAACTTTTTGTCAAGCCCTTATACCGATTCGAACTCGCAATCCTCTGATTGCTAGCCAAATTCCAAACCTCCCGGACGCCGTGCCCTGTTGTGTGTATGACACTGGTAGCACTTTAAATCTATCGTGGTCCAAACGTCCCTATGCCTACATAGATGCGTAAGGCACCTGTGTAGGCATCGGGAGTTGTCCTCGTCATCTGACCTTGGTTCAAAATTAAGAGGCAATGTTCCCGGTTTTTTCCTTTGGGATAGATTCCGAACCGTTCGCCAATAGCCCACTGTATAGCACTAGTGCGACGTTAATTCAACCAACTGCTTGTTCTGATAAAATGTTTCCATAGAAACCTGTAATATCAAGATAGGAAACTTTACATTGAAATTCCTATTTTAAAGAAGCTATTATATCTGGGTTAACTTTATTAGAAGGTTGCCCTTATTTTGTGTTTGATACATGATCCCAAACATAAATTTTCAAGTAAGGGAAATTATGGTCCAAAATAACATTGCTATAAATTAATCCACAAGTTGGGCACGCTTTTACTACGCTTTTACTATTGCAGCACAGTTTTAAATTATTTCCATATTCTTGAAACTTTGTATACTTACGCAATCACCATGAGAAAATTGAACTATAATAGCTTACTAATTAGTGAATTTCATTTCATATTGAAGATTTAGGCAACAACAAAAGGATTTTCAAATTCATATTTTCAATTAAATTATTTAAAAAAGCTAAAGGTTTTTGCCTAAATTGTTAAATTTAAATATCTCAATTGGAATGAAATCAACTAAATTATTAATAAGATAGTTTTAATTAATTATAGTAAAATTTAATGTGTCATTATAAATGATCGAAATAACGATCGGAAATAATTTTAACCATGCCATCTGATGGTAGTCCGCTCATCACATATTTCAGTAGTTTACATTTTGCTTTTACTGGGTGGCAATGGTCAATTTCATAAACAGTTGATTTTCCTCACGGGAAATCCTCTATGGATTTTCCTTTGTTTGGTTAAAATGCAAGCTTTAGTGCTGAGAAATAAAGTTGCTAAGTTACCTGAGAGGCTAAAACACAACAAGTTGCCACCAGGAAAAAATAAGACATGCTTAAACATGCTTATAAGATTTGAAAATCTGTTTTTGCAATATAAATTTGAATCTCAAAATACTGGTGGGGCCGAGCCGGTTCTTCAGTGAGGATGCCTGGATGGACAGGTGTGCCCATTACAAGTTTACATCTTTATTATCCGCAACAGTTTGAGTAGTTAACCAACTATTTGACTGGATTTACCGATTCTTTTTGCTTTGAAAATATGATAAATACAATAACAAAAATAAGAGTAAAATTGACAAAAACGTTGGTATCAGAAATAATAAAATTAATAAACTAAATATTATTTTTTTTAAATAAAAAAAAGTTTGAGAGCTTTCACAGCTTACTTATGGTAGTATAAAAATATGAATAAAAATTTCTAAAAATACAATGAAGAGTTAAATAAAAAAACATTGGACGAGAATATATTTCGGTTTGAGAGCAATCGATACATGTTTTTGCAATCTTTAAAGCGAATCATATATGCATATCGCATTTGTTTCTGTAGGCATTTTATGTTTCATTGAATCGTCTTTAAAAACAACTCAATTCCGATTATTGACCATCGACACACTAAATTATTACACATTCCATATTTTTGGATACAAAAATATTATTCGAAATGTATTTTAAAAAAATTGCATATAAGTAAGATACCTAAGTAAGGTACTTTTCTGAATATGAAAAGATTAAAGAATAAATTAATAAAATATTTTAACCTCTATCAGTAATACTTGTTAATAAGAAGGTATGTTTTTATGTTGCAGGAAGAACTTGATCTTACGGCCTCAAAGAAAGAAGTTATGTTTAATCTACCAGCAGAGAAAAAATGGCAGTTGTATCTGAGCAAAAAGATGGTAACAGTTCAATTATTTTTTCTGGATTTTAATATTTAAAAGTTTATGAAAAATTTAGGACTTTTTCTTTTGCATTTATGATTTAGCAAGACTAATTGTGCAAATATGTTCTTGTTTACAGGAAATCTCAGTAGGTCCACAAATAATTTTCGTAAGAAAATAAAATTAATTTTGATTGTACATTAAATTATAATTTTTCTTCTTCAAATTAATTTGATCATCAGATTGATACCAAAAAGACTGATTTATCTAGAGTTTGGTTTATGTAAGTGATCAGAACCTAAAAAAAATATTACTTTTATGAGAGATCAATTTACACACCTTTCAAAGTACTTACCTGTATATTTTCTTTTGACAACACATGAACTAATTTCCATTTATTGTAGATGTATGCATCTTTGCATATCCAACTGCATGAATATGCAGTTTTAGTTTAATCAATTCATGACTTAGTATGTCATTACAGGTGAATACCCATTTAAATTGAAACTTTTTCTGAGGAGATTCCTAGTAGTAATTTATTGACAGAGTGCATACTGTCCCACTAAGCAATACTACTTTTTTTGCATTTTGTTCAATTAACAGTTTGTTTTTTCTAAAAACAAGCTTTCTTTTTTAAGACTGTTAAAATAATTCTCTGCATAGAATATGTTTTCTTATGTTTGTACAATAACAGTAAAGCACTATGATGGTAAAAGTTTATGGATATTTTCCTACCACATGCATCTATTACTTAATCTTGAATCAGAAAAAAAATACCCATTGCTTTATATGGAAAGCTTGTGCTGATAAAACATTGTCATATTTTATCAACACTATCCCCCTCCTTTCTTTATTTCACATAAAATTGACGAAGATGCTGGTAGAAAAAACATGTCTTAATGCGTCTCTCAAGAAGATGTTAGATTGTTAAATGTGAAAATTTCCACTTGTTTTAACATTAGAATTATCTATATGTATTTTGTCAAACCTAAAGATTTTTTCTTATTTTAGGAACAAGATGAACCTACAACTCACTATCCTGATTACTATATTGAAAAAGTAACATCTATGTCCATGGTCAGTAAATTACCAGTGTAAATTGCTTGATAATGTGTTCACTAAAATTTTGAGTTATTGGTTATAAATTTTCATTATGTCTTAAATTGTCTTTGAAAATTATACTAAACTGAATTTCACACTTGAATAATTTGCCACAAATTTACAAGCATAATTACTGATTATATTAAATATTTGGCATATAATGTTAAAATGTGCAATAAAGAGTTAATATTGTAATTTCAAGTCTTAGATACAGGGTACAAATCTTTTAAACGTTAATAATCTGTATTCACATAAAAAAATTGTGAAAAAAATAGGACTTACTGTAAATGTATCAGCACTGTGGGTCATTTTATTAGTGACAAATTTTATCAACCTACTTTTGACAGAAGTTTTAAATATATTCAAACTTAATAATTATATATCAACATCTGCTTAAAGTTGTTGTTTAGTTTTCTTCTGAGTACATCATATAGTTTAGCAAATCAGCATGAATTTTAGCTAAGTGTATGTTTACAATGGTACTTATTAAAAATAAAATGTTAGTATTTATAAATAATTAATTAATAATTCAAATTAATATTTTTATAAGAACTTGTATTTTAATAACTTCATATAAAGTTTTAAGTATTTATTTTTCTATTTCAGTTATTATTTCCAAGAGAAGAGGAAGAAATCATGGCTCGTGCTAAGCTTTTAGATAATTTAAAAACTGCCCTAAGAACTCAACCAAACAGGTAATTTTATTTAGCTTTATTAAATTTCTTGGGGACATAATAATTTGATCTTGAAAATATTATTATTTAACTCTTACTAAATTATTATGTAATTAGAAAATAATGTATAAATTGTTGTAAATTAGTATGTCATTAGAAAATAATTAATAAATTGAATTGATTAAAAATTGGTGGTAATTGTATGTAAAAAGTAAAAAGACGGGGGATATAAGAAGGGGATCAAATGTGGATTTTTTTTATAATATCAATAGAAATGTTTTAACATTTTCAAAAGAAGGGTAGCACTGGACTCCTTCCATTCCTATAAAATTGAAATATCCAATTGCAAAAATGCCATAAAGTCATTAAACTGTGTATAATAAAAATTATTGATATCACAGATAAATGCTCTGTTATTCATCTAAGAATCTATATATTTCATTAGTTTCTGAACAAGAAATATATTAACACAATTTCTCTGAATATTTTTAATGTCTTAAGTTATCTGTCTTGAAATTTAATTAGAACTATAAATCTAGTAACTAAATTTTTTTAAATGCAATACTTTGGATTACAAAACAATCTACAAGTGGACAAATCTATTAAGTGTTTACTTTAAACATGGTAACAGACTAACCCTAAGTAGTGGAAAATTTTATTCTTCCTTGAAAAATATGCTATGTATTATGTTTGATTAGCTGTACTACTAAATCCATTTTGTTTTCTTTTAGTTTTGTCATGAGATTTTTGGAGCAAGATGGTCTTTCTGGAATTTTAAACTTTCTCTTGAGTATGGATTATAACACAGCTGAAAGTCCTATTCACACATCTCTCATTGGATGTGTAAAAGCACTCATGAATAATTCTGTAAGTATCATTATTCAAATACTATAGTGTAGTGAAGAACATTACTAATGGGAAAAACAAACAAAAAATTGCTATTGAGGCATTAAATGAAGTCCTTAATTTCTGCCAGATTTTTTTAATATAAAATTTAAATAATTTTCCCAAAGTAAAAAAGTATATCAATGCCAGTGTCAAATAAATGCCAATCGTAGTTTGACCTGCCTATCAAGACAGTAAGCATACATGACTGAAAAATAAACTTGCATAACTAAAATATTTGTTTCCCCAGCTTGTTGAAAAATAGATTTTCCAGCCTTGATCTATATTAAAAAACTTAAAACCTTTATTGTGCCTTTGTGCTATATGTACTTAAAGTAAATTTAGATAGACAATAAATATTAATAAAAAGTATAGGCTAAAACTTCTGGTTTTTTATTGATAAATTTGTTCTGAATTTAAATTTAATCAGTTTTGTAACCAATACTGTTTCTACATGCTTATTGCATTATTTCAGAAGTGATAGTTGATGTAATTATTCAATCTTAATCAATATATTATTGGATATTTCCTTTTAAAAACAGTCTTTGAAATATTTTTTTTTCAAAAAGAAGGGGCTTTTTGTATTATTTTTATATATTAATATGCAAAATATAATGTAATAATTTTTCTTACAGAATGGCCGTGCCCATGTTCTTGCTCATCCAACAGCTATTAATACAATTGCACAAAGTTTGAGCACAGAAAATCTTAAAACAAAAACTGCAGTATTGGAAATTTTAGGAGCCATGTGCTTAGTTCCTGGTGGACATAAGAAAGTTTTAGAATCAATGCTACATTTTCAAAAGTTTGCTGCTGAAAGAACTCGCTTTTTGGTAATTTTATAATCTATTATTTTGACTTGTTTATAAAAACAAAGAATACACATTTCATATGCTAAAACTGCAATTTAATTTGTTTTTAGACGGTTGTTAATGACTTGGACCGCAGTACTGGCATGTATCATGATGAAGTTAGTCTGAAGACTGCTATAATGTCCTTCATTAATGCCATAATCAATTATGGTCCTGGTGAAGATCATTTGGAGTTTCGTTTGCATTTGCGTTATGAATTTCTAATGCTGGGCATTCAGCCTGTCATGGAAAAGCTCAGACGTCATGAAAATGCCACTCTTGACCGGTAAGATTTTGTCAAGTTGAGTTTAATAAAAATAGTTATAAAAAATTTAACTACTTTTCTAGATATAAAATAATTGTAGGTGTATTTCCAACTATTTTGCTTGAATAGAATTGATTTTTCAGCCATTTGGATATTTTTGAGATGGTTCGTAATGAAGATGAAAAAGAAATGGCTCGCAAATTTGAAAGTGTAAGTTAAATAACTTTTTATAGTAGATTTATTACAAGTCATTTATGTATTTAGAATATAAACTATTATCTTATTAGTACAGTTAGTAGTAAATAAATGTTTTTTATAGAATATATACTACTATAATTAAATAAAAGTTAATTTTTTTAATTATTTTTTTTATATAATATATTTTTTTGTATTATCTAAATTATTTTTTGTGAATTATACTTTTAACTGTCTTCCAAAATTTACTGTAAGAGAACTTATTACAATAAAGAAATTGTCTTTAACAGGTCCATATTGACACAAAAAGTGCTAAAAACATGTTAGAAATTTTAAAGAAGAAAATATCCCATACAACTGCATATCCCCACTTTTTATCATTGTTATACCACTTCATTCAACTTCCATGTAAGTTGTTTTAAAGCTTATTTGTTTAGATCTATTCTATTTAATTGTACATATTATTAAATTTGTGTTTTTTTATAACATCATGCTTTTAAAACATTCATGAAATCAAAAAATGTGTTTTCAGTGGATTACAATACCTGCCCACAGCACTGGCTTTTATTTGATAGAATAATCCAGCAGATTATACTTCAAGGGGAACATGGAGAAAATCCTGATTATTCTCCTATAACCATTAATGTCAAAGAAATTGTTCAATTGTAAGTGGTTGGATTGTACCATATATTTTGCATAATTAAACAAAATGTTTCAACAATTTTACATGAAACTATTAAAAAGTTATTGTTTTTTTTTTATATTTTAAAGTATTAAATTCAAATGTTAACAAAATATTAAAATATTTTAAAGATTAGCTACTGAAGAGGAAGTAAAGCAAGCTAAAAGCAAGGCAGAAGCAATGGAACAAGAAAATTCCGAACTTTCTTCTCAGTTGTTAAAAAAAGAACAAGAACTTGAACAACATAGCCAAGAAAAGGTAATTTTTAAAAAATATTTTTATATTAAATTGTGAAATATACTAATAGCAAGCCAATTATTTATTGTTTCATAATATTTTGCAGGAGAATAAAATAAATTTTTAATTTAATTAGAATTCATCTTGAGTATATCAGTTTAATAAAAATTCTAATTTCTCTCTAAAACTATTGGAGTTATTTATTATTTTATGCTGTAAACTTTATGATTACAATAATTATTTTTAATGGTTTTAATTGTAGTATCCCTATTGAATTTTAAACTATGAGCAGACGAGCAAAATAATAAATTTAGTTATGGAAAAAGTTTATATGTAATTATAAATTTGATGAACCTTTTTTACAAAACTTTAGAGCATAAAACTTTTTAATCCCAAATACGATACATTGTATCATGTTTGTTTTAAGGATACTTTTTGTAGTAATAAAAATAAAAAAAACTTTGACGTCCTTTACTACAATAAGTTTGTTAGTGTTCTATAAAATTTATTCCACCTTTAATAAGTTTAATATATTTTTACAGGATGATCTGCAATCAACACTTAACAAAATGAAAGTCAAACTAGAAAAAGAAACAGTTGGACATCTTGAAGCAAATCAAAAGATTGCTGAACTTGAATATAGAATGAATGAATTGAATCTCTTGGTTTGTTTGCAATTGTTTACTTTTCTTATTTACTTTGAACTACTACATTTATTAAAATAATATGAATAAATTATAAATTTTAATGTTTGATTATTAAATTTTAAAGAAGTGTTCTGACATTTTTGAAATTATTGAAACTTGTAATACTCATATAAATGAGAATAGTCTAAGTGTAATTTTCTGTTTCTTTTAAATATAAAATACATCTAAACTTCTCAGTCCAGAATTAAACTTGCATTTAATTTCCAAAATAGTTTAGTAGTCACACAGTTTGTAAATTATTGGCCATTTCTGTAGTTTGTCACTTTTAGTTAATATATATATATATATATATATATATATATATATATATATATATATATATATATATATATATATATATATATATATATATATATATATATATATATCTTTTACTATTGCATACATTTAGTTAAGATGTTAGAAAATATTTCTTCAATATATTTAATTAAAAGTATGAAATCAAGACTGATATATTTGAGGATTTGTTTTTCCAAAACATGTTTTTTATATTCTAATTATTGTACAACAATGTATATACTATAATATAGAAGCTAAAAAAATTTGATTTAACAGAATCATATAGAATATCTATACAATGTTAAATGTTTATGCTTAAATACCATATATAATATTAGTAAAATATCAAGTTATTTTTATATAGAAATCTTTTATTTCACAATATGTTTCAAATAAGTTTTTAAATCTATTACAATTTATTAATCCTACTGTCACCCCGTAAATTACTTTCTATAGAAAATTTTAATATTGCTTAATTTTTTATTTATAATATTAAAAAAAGCAATTATGGAAATTGTATTTTTCGTCTAGCTTGAAATGGAAAAGCAACAAAGAACACAAGTCGAAAATTTAGCCAAAGCAGGTTGTCTATCAGACGATGCCA
Organism: Troglohyphantes excavatus; assembly: GCA_963932185.1. Classification (NCBI taxonomy): domain Eukaryota; kingdom Metazoa; phylum Arthropoda; class Arachnida; order Araneae; family Linyphiidae; genus Troglohyphantes; species Troglohyphantes excavatus. Next base: position 45,510,991 of record OZ010672.1, on the reverse strand, counting down.
AGGCTGGTATTAGGCCAGCTTCTACTATTGTTCCATGTCCTCCACCTCCACCACCACCTCCTCCTCATGCTCTAACACCAAACCCACCACCTGCACCACCAGGACCACCTCCTCCCCCACCTCTTCGCATTGGTAGTTAAAATACTCCCTTTGAGATTTAGCTTGAATTTTCATATTTAGTAATGTATTCATATTAGTAACCACAAGTTTATTGAAACAAAGAATTTGAACTCTTTTATTGCTGTATGTTAGTTCAAATATAATGCAATAACTAATATCTTCTCAAAATCAATAAAAGCTTAGTTACTAACTGAAATTAAATTAATCTTAAGAAAACTTTTCAATAATTTTTAAAAAAAAGTAATTTTTTCTTCTTCTTGAAACTAAAGAGTTGTACTAAATTTGAAAAATTATGGCTTGCACAAATTTAAATACTTTAGTACCTTTCTTTATGCAATTTCTAGAAATCTATTGCTCAAATTTGCAAAAGAATTTTAGTAGGCTACTATAAGTTCTTGCAATGAATATTTAAATTATAGGTTTATTCAATAAATGCTAAACTTTTGGTAAACACATTAAAAATCTTGTTTTATATATATATTTTTTACTTTATAAAATTAAGAACTTTTTACTTAAAATTCCATTTGACATAAAAAAGATTCCGGCACTTCAATTTAAAATTGTCCATAAAAAAGAGTTAAATGAACAATGGGGGAGTTTAACGCCGAGAAGAAGAAGACCGCTGTTCCAACGAAACATGGAGAAAATTTCACGCCACCGAAGAAGTTCCGTAGGGTTAGCATGGAGCTTTAGCTCCTGTACTGTAATTTTAAGTTTTAGTCTTTAAATAATACCTTAATATAAAAATATTTACTACATACAGTGAGATAGATTGTACTCATTGTTTATGAAGTACTTTTGTGTTGAAATAAAAGAATTTTTCCGTATTTTGTTGTAATTCTAATTATATACAAATATAATATAAATATTTCTGTATTTAAATTTATTCATATATAGAATAAAAATATTACTTATTTGGAATAAACAAATATTATAAACAAACTTTTTCGTAATTGCAAGTGTAGCGACTAAACAAACAAAAGCAAAGTTGTCTGCTGTATGGAAGAAATCGAAACTACTAGTAAGTTACAATGTTGATACATCACGTGAAACTCTCCCATTATGTAATTCAACTTATATTTACATATGATATGCACTTTAATATTTCCTCCCTAGATTATTTTCATAAAATTATTATAATTGATTTGTGTTATTCAAAATATTAATTTTTATCCTTAAACATAATGATTTTGGCAATACCCCCCTCCTCCTAGTAAAATTTTAATCAGCTTTCCTAATGTTTGTCAAAATTGTTAAACTCTAAATTTTTCAAACTGATAATGATTTATGTTCATTAGTGAATGTTAGTTTTTTTTACTTTATAAACTATTAACTGTAACATTTATTTTATAACTGGGTTTTTATGTAAAAAAACAAAAGTATATTGTAATATATATAAGAATTACAATAAATGAATATTATAACTTTTGTATATCTAAAATCTTATAATAATTAAAATAGCGAATTAGTCTATAAAATATACTTTTATTGTAAATGTGGTTGAAGAACTACCTATTTACAATCAGATATTTACTTTCTAACTGCTAAGCACCTCGCATCATGTTGTGAACCCCCAGTAATCACTATTGCCACTAATCAAACCCAATATATCTAGTTTTTTAATATTTTATTTGCTGAAGTATCACCTTATATTCCTAATACAGTTATTTTCAATAGTTTATAAATAAAATTTTCTTATAGGGTCACTAACTGATAAACCCATGAAATCAATGATGAAGAATATTCCACAACCATCTAATCCCTTGAAGTCTTTTAACTGGTGCAAACTTCCTGAGGTAATAATTTTTACAATAAACTTCATTTATAAGTTTTAAAAGTTATTTTGAATGGATTCTTAAAACTATTTTCACTTTAAAATATTTTAAGAACTAATTTTTAAAGTTATTTTATTTTAGAGCAAACTTGAAGGAACTGTCTGGGAAGAACTTGATGATACAAAGCTCTACAAGGAGATTGATCTGATAGATTTTGATAAGACATTTTCAGCATATCAGAAGCAACAAGTAAGTATTTTTTTATATATATAGTTTTAGTATCAGTATAATTTATTTTATAATTCTTTAAAAGCTTTGAATGATTACATATAAAGGAGCAGCTTATCTTTAAAAGGAACAGTCATATTCACACGGGTAATTATCTTTATAATAAAAATTATTTTTTGAATATGTGCTCTTTTAAAAAATATTTGAATTAATTTTAAACATGATGTTTTTAAATAGAACTTTGAAAGCATAGAACAAATTTTTTTGCAAATTTATTACAAAAATGAATTTAATATTTGATATAATTCTGTGCATATCTGTCTGAATTGGATATCACTGGATATAAAGTTTCCGGCTTAATGACATTGAGGTTTTACATTGTTGACAAATTTTATACCTCAATGTTTTTGTTAACTGGAAGGTCCAAAAATTATCTAATAGTAATTTAAACCTAAAAAATGGCTTAGGGTAATAAAGAAATCTGCTGGTTACATTATTTTGATAGTTAAATTATGACCTCTGAAGTTATGAAGTAACAGTTGGGGAAGTAGCAGTATTGCTATGCTATTTACAATATACTGAATTAATGAATTCTTGAATAATCTTTTATTTAGCTAATTTAAGTATTGAAATATTTAATTGTTAAAATGTCTACTTTAACACGTTCACGCCGGCGCGGGCCACCGGTGGCCCGCACTAGATTGTCTCATCGGGCGGCGCGTACCACCGGTGGCTCGCGCTAGATTGTCTCATCGGGTGGCGCGTACCACCGGTGGTACGCATTACATTTTGCTATTAGACGCTGAAAATTAAAATAATAAAAATTTGCTGTACTACTGAGCAAACATAAAGCACGTGTGCAGGTGTGAACAGGCAAAAATCGCGCAACGCCAGATGAAGCGCAGCATTAATTTGAGCACCGCCTCACAGAAAAACAAATTAAAATAGGCGCCGGCGTGAACGTGTTAATCTGCAAAGCAACATATTTAAAGTGTTATATCAAAACACAGATTTCATTGAGTCTTTTTAATACTCCAGTGCATTCATATACTATGTAGAGAGTATCCTGTGCAGAATTTCTCATTATTGTTCTAAATTTATAAAACTTCAGTAAGTACTCTTTAAATTCACTGATTATCTCAAATTATATCTAAAATACATTGATCTATTTTTTCTACTCAATTTAATTATATAGAGATTAATCCTTTGTACATTTTTACAAAATTATTAATATGTCTTAGATTATATATAAATGGAAGCTATACGACATAAGAAATGCATTGATGCATTAGAAAGAAACATAAAATATCTTTTATAAGATATATGATATTTAGAAAACAACACTTACTTAGCATGTTAAATATCTTAAACAACTATTTTGCTTGATTTTAAATGTATAAAAAATGCCATTTATTTGTGATATAAAATGAATTTTATTAAATATATGAATTGCATATTATGTCACCCATATCACTAATTAGCTTTATGAGCTTTTATTTTATAAATTTAGTTTTAATTAATTTAGTTTTTTGGCAATTAATGTAATATCTATGAAAGTGTAAAACCTTTATTTTTTTATATATATAATATATTATATAAAAAAATAATTATAAAACATTAATTTTTTTTTATAAAAAATCTTACTCAAACTTTTTATCGATAAATTTATTTTTGGAATTACAACTCTCGATATTTATGTCATAATTGAATATTACAAAGTAGCCAAATATATGAGAATTAAGGAACTTATTTTTTTAGTGTAATGGCTCTGTTGAAGAAGACATTCCTGCTGTTGTTACACGAGCTACTCTCAAGTCAAGGGAACTATCTGTAATAGATGGCAGAAGAGCTCAGAATTGCACTATATTGTTGTCCAAACTTCGACTTTCAAATGAAGACATTTGCAAAGCAATTCTAAGTATGGATAATAAAGAACAATTACCAAAAGATATGGTTGAGCAGGTATGAATAGATTTCGAAATTTTGTAATAATTAGTATTTTTTTTTATCTCTACATTTGTAAGTTTGAAACTTATTTACTTCTATATTTTACATTAAAAACTACATATTTAAAAAAATGATAAGTTTTAAATATTAATTTTGAATTGTATATTTATTTTTTAGCTTTTAAAGTTTATGCCTAGTCCTGAAGAAAAGGTGCTGCTAGAAGAACATAACATGGAAATAGACAACATGGCTAGAGCTGATCGTTTTCTATTTGAAATGAGCAAGTAAGGGAATAAAAGGAATTTGTCTTTAGTTTGATAAACACAAACAATGGTATGATTAATGAATCATAAAGTGCATTTCATTGTTTTATGTAGAGGTGATTGAACTGAATTGATAATTTGTAATCCTTAATTAAAATGTAACAAAAATGTATTGTTAATATGTGAAGGGCGTCAAAAGATGCAAATTTAAAGTATCATCAATTTTGATAAAACTATAACAAATATCAATTAAGGTTTTTAATGTAGTACATTAATAATTTAAAAGCAGAAGTTACCAGCACTGTTACTTTTTTAAAACCTTAATTTTAGAGTAGTTTATAGAAATGTAAAAAAATATTAATGATAAAGATAGCTTATATTGTAAGATAAGCTAAAGAGAAAAAATTAAGATTTTTTTTATGGTACACTACAAATTAATTCTCAAGGTCAAACAATGATTAACATTGAATTTTAGTTTTTTTCACATACTTCATTGTGTTACTTATATGCTAAACTCTTAAATTCCCAAAAATATATACATTTATTTTTTATATTGATTTAAGACCATGGTTTCTAAAAATATGTAGTATAAACCTGCTACTTTGTAAACATATCTGACTTAAATTGAGCAAAAATGTTTCCAATTTTTTTTTAATTTATGCTTTGTTATATTTTCAAAGAATGTGGCATGTAAATACTTAAGGCTGAGTAGTATATTAACTCTCTTTCAGAATCATGCATTATGAACAAAGAATAAGAACTCTCTTTTATAAAAAGAAATTTCAAGAAAGAGTTAGTGATGCCAAACCAAAAATAGGAGGTAAATTTTTTTTTCCTGACTTGTATTAGCAATACTAGAAAATAACAAATTTAGTAAATTTAGTTGTTTCTATTAAAATACATGATTTTAAACGAAAGGAAAAAATTTGTAAAATATGTTTTTATATTTTGGTTTTGTAAATGATTTCAGCTGTTTTGGAAGCTTCCAAAGAACTTCACAGAAGTAAAAGACTGAAAAGACTTTTAGAACTTATTTTGGCATTTGGAAATTATATGAATCGTGGTGCTAGGGGAAATGCATCTGGCTTTCATCTTGCCAGTTTAAACAGAATTGCTGATACAAAATCTAGCATCAATAGGAACATGACTTTGTTGCACTATATCATAGATACCTTGGAAAAGAAGGTAAGCAGAATTTTATTTTAATACAAGTTCTAAATTACATTTAAAATGTCTATAATAATATGATGTGTCTACATACTCAAAGATTACTTTAACTGTTTGTCATTTAAGTATTAATTTTTTTTAAAAATTAATTAATGAGGAAAATAAAATTATTATAATCAACGGGATTAACCTTGCTGGGCTTAGAGCTTGTAGTTAGTCATCATTTGTATATATTGTACACTACATAGTTACTACTAAAATATTACTTTGAACATGATATAAAAGTAGTGCACGAAGTTTTATGTTAGTAGAGAATATTTAATATTAACATAAAGTTCAATTTTTAATAATTTTTGGTAATATATTTTAGAAATACATATGATCTATGTTATGCAACAACCAGTTAAACCTCAAATTGAAAAAAAAAAGGTTTTCAACGTAAATGGAAGCTCAAGTTTTCACTGTCTATGCTAAAAAAATCATTGGGCGACACTGGACATGTAGCGAATTGTTTCAGCATGGATTTTTCGTGAGTGGTCCGATTTAAAGCCACTTTTCTCAAAATAAACTTTGTGTGGGTTAATTAGTTATTGCATAACACAGTCCGTATACACACAGCAGAGGTGATTAGGGGTGGTGAACAAGGGCAAGTTCCATCCCACTTTTTGAAAATTTAAACAAATTTTCATAGAAATTGGGCATTAAAATATAATTGCTGATACATAAATTTACTTCTATCAATTAATAAGAATGGTTAAATCACAAGCAGCATTTCATTACTCTTTAATGTATTTCATTAACATGTAATAAAATTGTACTTTCCATATGCATAATTGTATGTGAATACTCATAACCTAACATATATCTAGAAAGTTTTAAAAATTACTGATACATATACAATTTTATACACACACACATATATATATATATATTTATAATTGTATACATATGTATACAGCTTTATAAATGTTATACATATACATTATTAAAATATACTTTTAGCTTTGCTATATGCCTATTTACATGTGAACACTTTGTTTTTTATTTCATTAGTTTAAAGATGTCTTAAAAATTGAAGAAGATATTCATCATGTTCGACAAGCTGCAAAAGTAAAGTAAGTTTTTAAAATTGATTTGTTTGCTGCATATACAAACACTTACCTTTAACTTAAGTTTTGAAGGTCTACAATATCCTTAACTTAAGTTTAGATGACTTTATAGTTTTTGAATTTTAGTTCTATATATAACATATCATTGTGTTTGTTAGTAATATTTTATAACTATTTTCAATTTGGCAAATCCTTCTGCAAAAAACAAAAATGCCGATAAAATTATAAAATTCAAAATCCGTCAGCAAAAAAATAAAACAATATAATTCCTATGGTATTATAAAATTCCTTTGCACCAAAAGAAATGCAGTGATTGTTCTGATGTATTATGAAAGAATAAAACACACACACAGCCTGTAGAAAGTAACTCAAATTTACTTTATAATAGATTTTAAATTGTTTTATTTGTATATATTCATCTGAAGCAGTGGTTCCTAAAAGGTGGTCCACGGATTATGTTAGTAGGTCTGCGGGATAACAAAAAGAACAATTTTCATGAGTGCTAAATGTAAAAGACTAAAAGTAATTAAACTTCTGATTTTAGTATTATCTTTTGTATTTATTTGCAAATAAAGTTACTAATTTAAAAAGTATAATTAAAGGTGTTATCAGGGTTTAAAGCAATAAAAATTTGATAAGTGTGGGTTTCACCCTAAATTTTATTTAATTGTACATTATTTTCTAAAGAGAATCTTACTAAAACACAATTAAATTAGAAAAAATTGTCTAAATAGTAAAATTTTGAAAATTGGTAAAATAAAAATTAAATTTAGAGAAAAGCCAACTTTAATATTTTTTAAAGGAACAAATTTCTAGAACTTTTTGAAGTAGCTACTGTATTAATAGTGATATTTAAAATTTAATAACATAAGTATTGTTACAATATCTTTAAATACTTATGTATTGTGACTTTATTATTGTGTAAGTTAGATAAAATTGTAAACATGTTTTTATATTTTAAAACTTAATTAAAAGTTAAATTTGCAGGAAAATACTTAATATTTTTTTATATATGTGATATTTTAATTATACTGCTTTTGTAAAAGTAATTCTTTACTTACTTAGTTTATATAATAGCATTGATACATAAATAAAATGACCCAAACTTTTGTTTTCTTAAAGTCATATTACCAAAATATCTCATTTTTAAATATTAATTTCTCATGTGAGATTTTGCATCAAAATATGCTACATTGTGCTTACAATCTCTATCATTGATATGTTTTGCAAATTTTTATTTATATAAACACTATAATTGAAATAAATATTAATTTTATATAAGAATATTATTTAAATACCTCATTGAGCTTTATAAAATTGACTTAATATTATTACTAATGAAAGGTATGTTCGTATTAAACTGTAGAATGCTGTGATATTTTTATATGTATAACTTTTTGTTTTAGTTTGAATGAACTTACAAAAGAAATGCAGAGTCTAAAATCTGGCCTACAAGAAGTGCAAAAGGTATGTTTAAATTCATTCAATGCAATGTAAAAGTATTGCTATCATAGCAGATGATTATTAAAATCGGTTTCTATTATCTAAATGTCTATTAAATTTTTGCTTAACTTATATTAAACCATTTACTAAGTTAAAATGCAAATTAGGGGAAAAATTATGGAGTAAAAATACACCAAGCTTCCTTTGATGATTTTATTACTTCTACTAGTAACATTGTATACAAAAATTACAAGTTGAATGAGAGTTTCAGAATAAAATATTCGGGTAATAAATAAAGAGAGAAAAAGTATTTGACTTTTAAATCAATTAGGGTATAAAATATATGTAAGGAAGAATTAGCAATTTAATTTTTTAATTAGTAATATACAATAATTTGCATTGCATCATTAAGTATTGAAGGAATGTTTGATATTTTACTGAAGACAACACACATGCATTTCACATTTTTGTTTAAGGCTGTGACTTTTAATTTCTTCCCGACTCAAGATTTGCTTTTCAAAAATTATAAGAGTTTAAAACATTTAGTAAAGAGTTTAAAACCTTTAAAATACAATTTTCTAATAGTGTGTCCTGAGAAATATAATTTTTTTAATGATTGTACAAACTAATATTTGGCTGCCTTCAATGTCCAATGCAAGAATACATTTTAATATGATTTCATTTGTCTTTCTTTTGATATTAATAATAGACTCTTAGTATGTATTTTACATGTATCTTCTTTTTAAATAATACATGTAGGAAATGTATTGAAGTTTTTTTAATATTGAATGAGCAATATCAAACAATAGTTATTGCAGTTTACATATTTACAAACTTTCCTTTCACTTAGGAACTGGAATTTCATCGCTCTCAACCTCCTCAGCATGGGGACAAGTTTGTATCTGTGATGAAAGAATTTATTACAACTGCAACCTACAGATTTTCTGAATTGGAGGACACGTTCCAAGAAATGAAACAAAGAGTGAGTATATAAGTCAAAATTATTATTATTTAATTGTTTTTAGGGTTCCTCCTCCTTCCATCTCTATGTGTCATGTGAAAATATAAGATTGTCTAATTTGTATTTTTTATATACTTTACTAACAATACTTTCAATTTACTCTAGTATTTCAGACAATGTTTTATTCCTATTTTTGTGAAATCATTTGTTAAAATTCAATTAATGTTAAAATATTTTAATGAAAGTTTAAATTACTTTCTCTGTTGGAAAAAACTAGCATTTATAAATTTAAGTCACTTTTATAATCTAATATCCTTTAAACCATTTTAAAAGATCAACCTATGCTTAAGTATAGGATAATATTTATCCCTATAAAATAAATTGTGCAGCATTACTATATTACTAGTTACAATCAAATAAAAATAATAAAACTTAATCAACTTCCATGTTACAAAAAATTTTACTTCATAAATTTCATTAAAATATTATAAAATTTCCTTATGATTTTATTCGTCTTTAAAACTTTTATATTCCTTTTTTTATTCAACTTTAACAAAACTAATTTCTTATATGCACCTAGGTTTGCTTTCAAATTAAAAATAATTTTTGGATTGTATATTTATAAATTTTATGTATTTGCTTACAGCAATCATTGATCTATTTTAATAATTTATTTTTATATATATATATTTTATATATATATGCATACACACACTTGCATTTTTTAATATTTAATTACTTATGTTGAAAATGCTGTAGATATTAAATTTTCAATAATACATAATATAAATTTTATTCTTAATTTACTATGTTTTATGTAATAATTAGGACTTTTAAAAATTATCAACGAAAGCAATTTTTATTATAGAAATGATGTTTGGTTCAATTTGCATTACATAAAATATTATAGAATAGCTTGTAAGATATTTTATAATTTTATTTCAGTATGATCAGGTAGTTAAGCATTTCGGAGAAGATCCTTCACACTTGCAACCTGATGAATTTTTTGCCATCTTTGATACATTCCTAACATCTTTCAATGAAGCTCGTCAAGATAATGAATCTTTTAGGAGAAAACGTGAAGATGAAGAAAAAAGAGCTAAACAAGACACAGAGGTAATAAAGAATTATTAAAAAAAAGTTAAATGAAAACATCTGTTAAATATTTTAGTTATGTCTATTAAAAATATTAAACTTCATGAAATATTAAAAGATTTGTTATATTTGTTAATTATGTGCCATTTTATCCTTGAATAATTCAGCTTCTCATTCATTTCGTGATAAAATTGTTTTGGGAAACTAATATAATTAATTTTATAAAGGCATTGCTAGAAAATAATTAGTTTTGTTAAAGGTGCTGTATTCTAATAAATTACTCAATGTTTTGATATTTAAGTGGGCTAATTGCTACAGAAAATAAATTTAAAAAAAACTACTAAATGCTGATTTTTTTTTAAATCTAAATTTTGATCATTTTGGAAAGTCTCTACCATGTTTTAAACCAATTTTATTTTTAAGAAATCCTTCAAAATATCTCAACATAACTTGCTTGAATTTTTTTTTTAAATAAGGATGTGTGAAAACTTCTTTTAAAATTTATTTTATAACTTACCTAGTTATACTTTTAATTCTTAAATTAATTTGTTTGAAAATGCTTGTTGTTTCAGAGAAAGCATGCTGACAGGTCAAGCAAAGACAGTGGACATAAAGGTAGCTCTGGTGTTCGTAATGGCAGTATTAATGGTTTAAGAGCAATTAAAGCTGGTTCGGAAAAAGGTGAGTTTGATGATCTAATTTCGGCTCTTCGAACTGGTGATGTATTTGGTGAAGATTTTACTAAAAGTCGCCGAAATAGAAGAAAAGGGAGTCAAACCATGCTTCATCAGTCCAGTGGATCCAGCACTGAAAATATACAATGGAGAAGTATTCCCAGGGAATCTAGCAGAGATCGAGTTGTCACTCAAAAACTAAAAGTTTAATGTTGTTACATTTTTCTATGATTTTTTTTAAAAAAGGGGTGAAAATTCATTGATGCTAAAATTGTGTAAATGTATAATTGATTCTCAAGGATGTAAAAATTTCAAAACGTAAAATTTGTATGACAAAAACTATGAATTTATTGTGAATATGCAATTTCAAGCTGATATTTGTTGTATTTTCAAAAAAAAATTACAAACTGTTGGGTGCTATTTATGTTTTATAATCTATGTCTAGTCATTTGAAATTCAAGCATTTGTTGGGATGTAATATACCCATATTGCACTGCATATTGTTCAAATACTTATTGAAACATGTAGGCAACATAGCACTTATACTTGATGGTTATCCAGGTTGTTATTATATACTCATCCATAACTTGGTTAACAACTTCTCCTAAATTTTAAAAATTGGATGAAAAATTGTAATCTGGCAATTGTGTTATATTTATCTACATTTCAAGAAATTCAATTAATCAAACCCAACAAATAACCATAATAATTCTTATTTTAAATTACTTTTAAAATAATTTTATGAAACTTAAAATTTTTTTATTATGTCTCTAAAAAAAATAACAGTACATGATGTTCTGCCATTTGAACTTGTATATAAATTAAAATTTTGTGAATACTATTTTATTTATTACTACAATTATTAATTACATCTCTTATATTAAAAGTTTTGTACATAAAACTATCTTTATTTCAAAAACTACTTATTGTGAGGAATAAGTATTTATGTTAATTTAAAAAAATTATTTTTAAGTCAAGGAAAAACTCATTTAGAAATAATTTATTGAACATAATTTTTCAAATAGCAAATATGTAGAAATTTAAATTGAGTTTATTGCGTGATAAAGTCAGCTCATTTCAAAAACACATAAATTATATTTAGTTTTAATAAATTAGTAGGAAAATATAATAAAGTTATTACATGACATGCTAATTTCAGATACAAATGATGACCAAGTTTAGGTTTGATGCCTATCAAAGTTTATCCATATTAGTAATTCTCAATAATCCCTATTGCATATCTGATTGTTTCTTAATGCTACTTTCTTCTGCAGTATAAACAATATTTTCTAACATTTCTGTCTATTTGTCAAATTGTAGATACTAGTCCTGTAAACAACAAATTAATTATGTGATTTCTTATTCTATCACATGCCTTATATTCAATTAAAATCACTTTACGAATTATATACAACTTATTATCTAATTTTCAATAAGCAGTAACTGTTACGTTAATCAATTTAATACATGTTTAATCTATTAATTTCAAAATTAAACTTTATTTTAATTTATAATGTCAACAATCGTTGTCTTAAATAACTACTGCAGTTTGAATGATAATATATTTTGTAGTTATTATTTTTTAATAGGAAAAATTGTCAAGCCTTATCATATTGGTAGGGGTATTTTGACATTTTATGTTTACATAATTCCAAATTTTAGCAATAATATGAAGTTTTTAATTTGGTTACTATGATTTAATTTTTTGTTTAGCAAAAACGGTGGTCATTCAGCTACAAAAAAAAATGAAGTTCGTTTGCTTCAGGATGATATTCACTAATTTAATCCATGGTGTTCTATTGTTCAGAATGGAACTTACTAAACCAAATGTTAGAGTTGAACTTTACCTAATTGTGTTTTGGCTTATCATGTTGTATTTTCAATAAGGGATATATCCTTTTCAGTTGAAATAACTGAAACAAACAGTATTTCTTTCTAACCTCTGTTGGATTATATTGTAATTTCCAGTTTTAAAACATAAATGTGATACTGCTAATTTTGAAATGTTTAGCGGTTCATTGATGGAGCCCTTTTAATATGTTAATATTACTCTCTAATATCTGACACAGCAATGTACATGTGTCATTTTGAATGTCAGTGTTGCTTATGTTTATAAAATATTTTCAATTGCAGTAAATTCAATGAATCAAGTACTGGTTAATTTTCTTAAGATGTATTTGCTAAAGTATTGTGTTTTCGTTAAAAGACAAAGAGAGTTAGAAGAATGAGAAAAAGTTTTGAATAACTTTATTTTGTTTCAAATGTTCCAAATATTAATCACAAACTATGCATTTGAGTGAATTATTTAAATGAAGTACTTTGTTTAATTTGAAAGAAAAAAAAACAGTTGATGTAAGAAACTAAATGCGTCTTGCAAGTTTCTGTGAAATGTCAATATTTCAGTATATTTATACAGCAATTTGATGTTCGATTGCTATTAGAAGCACATTGATTTACTCCTGATAAGCTCCTTTTAGAATGTTAGATTATCCCAATGCTCTGCTTTCATGTAATTTATGTATTAAAAATGTGAATACATTTATTGTTTTCTAACAAAAAAGGTAATTATTATTTGCATTGATGTTTGCAGCATGACATGTTCTGTTTAATTTTAAACTTGAAAAAAGTATTTTTAATTTTATTATTATATAATAATTATATTGTCTACAATTTATTTCAAATAAAGAAAATGCATTTAAATTTAATTTTTAATGCTTTTAAAATTTAATTTTTGCATAATTACAATGATGCATATTTTTATGCACAAACTTTTAATCCTTTATGTATTATCATATTTGTTTTGATATAACATATATTTGATATGTTAGAATAAAATACTTACAAAATTATATAAAACAGTTATAATTTTAAAATAGCACAAATTCTCTTTTTTTTAATAACTTATGAGATTTAAATATAATAATACTTTTATAACATTCTTTAATGTCTTAATAGTGGAATAATGAATTTTCTTTACTAATATTTGATGATATTTAGAAAAATAATGATGCTTATATTGCCTTATCAATTTGATAAATTTTCCAGAATTTTGTGATATGGGGAATTTTTCCCCATTTATATAAGTTTATTTCTATGTACATCTGGTCTAAAGTATTTTAAACGGCTGATTACAAGAATAATTGACACTTGCTGTTTTTTTGCATAAATGCTTTTTGTGATTTTTTTTTAAATTATCAAAGCTTAAGAGCATTTTTTGTAAATTTATAAGAATTGCCTTTATCTGTGATGTGATCTTTTTTAAAATTTTGATAAAAGTAATGTTACTATTGCATTTTTATAAATTTTGATTCAATTTTTATAAAATGTGTTTAAGATTATTGTGTATAGCAAAGCTAGGCAGTTTTGTTTATTTAAATGTAACCTGATAGGCTAAATGAAGTTTATTAATTACATGTAATATTTTATACATAATTTTTTGCCGAAACAAATATACTATTTAAGTGAATTAGTAAGAATATTAAAACTCTTTAACTAGAACCATTTTTAATCAAGAAAACTACTTGAGCGCACAAACTTTAACAAATTTACTGCAAATACTAGTTTATATGTCAGTCAAAAATAAATCGGGATTTTATGAGAATTAATCTAATTTTAATGTTTTTTAAAATAGGCAGTTTTCAGGAGTTTAGATACACATTTTTAAAAATGTATGCTTAACATGACTGATAATTATTAAATATTTAAATTTATTTGATAAATATGAGGGTTATAATTTTAAGTTTTTTAAATTAATTTTTTAATTCTCTGATTATAAATAACAAACATGATACAAACGTTGAACAAAATTTATGTAATATTTCAAAACTCTAAATTTCTCAAATTTACCATTAAATACATCATACTTTAATTCGTATTTTGTAAAAGAAACAAGGCAAGATAGAAAAAAACATTAACTTTTGTTAATTAGTAGCCAATCATTTAGTGAGAATTTTTATTAAGATTTATATGTTTTTTATTTAAGTAAACATATCACATTTTAAGACAAGGCATTCATAAAATCTGAAAATATAGTTCCTTGCTTTGTAGTTGTAAGCCTTTGTGAAAATGTTTTATGTACAGTATAATAAAGTCTGTTAAATATTATGTCTATTTTTTTAAGCTAAATTACTATATGTGGAAATAATGTGGACTGCTATAGTGTTTTGTGAAATGAGATGTAGATAAAACTGGTCAAAATTAACTTTTTAAAGCAGTGCATGGAATATTATTTGAGTTTGCAAAAAACTTGGAGCAGAAAGTAAAATTTATAAGTTATTTTTTAAGGAATGACATTTTTCATTTAGGCTTCACTTATCATTCAATTAAAACGCCAATGTAAATATACAATAAAGATATATTCAACCAACACGCGATGAGTAAAGCATGTGCAAGAAAAAGCTTGTTTTAAGAGTGCGAGTAAAGGTGAAGAAAAATAACACGGTCAACGAGATTAGTTTCTAATACGCAGGCCAGAATAAAACTCTTAGTTGTTGTTGGATGTGCCAACAAGGGATTACTGGTAAAACTTGACTACGGTCTCATTATCTAGTGATAGCACAAACCCGATTCTTAGGCTGATAGTTAAATGATTTGCAGGCAAGAGGTGTTTCTGCACCCCAAATTTAATTCCAAAAACTCATTTTATTAAAAACTACTTCAGAAATTTTTATTTTAAAACTTTTGTTGTAAAATTATGGAAAAAAAAATCGTTGTAAAATATGGTCTTTATTTTTCCTTTAAAATATTCTCCTATTCTGCTCATCCTAGTTTTATTATTATATATTTTTTATTATGTAGTAAAGTAACAGGAGAAATAATTGGAAATTCAAGAAGAGCAAGACAGGTGTTTAAAATAATTATGTATTCTTCTTAATATATATATTTTTTAGAATTTTAATTAAATTAAAAATGTATTTAAAAGTTATAAAATGTAAACACTAATTTAATCAAAATAATTTCTTTCTACGATTTAAAAAAAAAAATAGGTTTTCAACTCCTATCTGCTTTTCTTCTTTCATAATATGATACATCTTAGTACCCCTCCCTCTAAATTTAAAATCCTGGCTATACCCATGAATATAATTAATTAGTAAACTAGTAAGACAAGAAAATAAAGAATGAAATGTTGTAGATTAACAAATTTAAATCGGTCAAAAATTTTCTTATTAAAATGTTCTATTCATTAAGCATATTCACATGGATCCACAGTATCACCTTATGTCCGGAGGTTGCCATGTCATCAGCTTTACCCTAGGATAATAAACTTATCTCGATTAAATTTCTAAAATTATTATAAAATAATTTGAAATACCACCTGTGATTTCACGAGATGCCAAATTTGGTACCTTCTCACATGATTAGTATCCTCCATAGAATACAATTTTTTTTTTATTAAATGATATCACAAACTAAATAAGAATAAACATTTCTATACATAATACTTTAAAAAAAAATTACAACAACCAAATGTTGTAGTTGTATAGTATCTTTATATAAGATATATATATATATATTTAATTTAAAAGTCAATTGACACCCTTAGGCTTAAGTAAACTGAAATAAAATTATTTTAGACTTTATTTAAATATACATCTCAAATGTAAGCTCTATGAATATTTTTAGAATCAGTTCCATACACATTTTTACATGCAATGCATAGTAGTAATATTAAGTACAAAATTAATTGAAATGCAAAGAAGTTAATATAATATATATAATATAATATATATTGTTAACATAACAAAAGTGTAAATTATTGGTATACAAATTAAGACTAATGGTGGTGATAAATGGCATCAAATATTCTAAAATCTTTTAGGAAAATCTCTTGTACCTAAATATCATAATTTAACAAATGAAAAAACATATAGTATACTTAACCTTTAAGTTTTACTAAAATATAAATGAACTTTATATGAAAGTATGAAAAAACTTAAAAGTTTAAATTTCTTGCATGCTAATTAACTAACTTGAACTTATATTTAAACACCAAGAATATACATATAAGTCTTACACAAATAAATATAATTTTTATTAAACTATAAACCTAAATACCAGGTTTACATACATTTAAACAAAATGATTTGGCATATATAACTTAGAGATCTCATACAGTTTAGATATATTATTAGTATTTTGTAGTAGAATATATGAAAAAGATATATTGTGAGAAATTTTATTTTTAGAAGGCTTAACAATCTTTTATACGTTTGATATAATTTACACGAGATATATTTGTTTCTAATACATCACGATAATCACAATGAGTTGTTTTCTTTTAAAAACAAATTTGTAATGGACATGAAAATCCTTGACAGCAAAGTGCACTCCAAATTTAATCAGCTATCAACAAGTTTCGAATGAATAAATTTACTTTCAGAGTGTGATAGGCATTCTTGGAGATATTCATAAAAAAAAAATGAAAATGATAAAATTCTTACATGAAATTTGTAATAGTCACATTGATGTCCTATTTAAACAAATAGGGCTCATTCCAGACATCTTATCAATAGCATAACTTGTTTTATAAAAATGCTTCATAAAATTAAATATGATACTTAAAATTATATATATTGTTAGCAATAGGAAATATTAATTTTATTTGAAATAAATTCGTTTTTAATTCATTGGCTAGTGAATTTAAACATTGAATTTATGCTTATACAACTGGCTCAATGATTTTTATCTAGTCACACCACATTCACTCTTTTTTCTTACATACACATTACGGATACTCGTGTACATATATAAAAGTGTATAAACATATACCCTTTTCACGAATACCAAAAACATTTATAAATAATGATAAAACTGAATTTTTCAAAAATTCCAATCGGTAACAAATTTTATGCAAGAAAATATTTATTAGCGCTGAAAGAATTTAGCTGAAATGGTAGAATAGAAATATTAATTTCACTTTACTAATATTTTTTTTTCTATTTATAACAACTTTTTGATCAGAATATCAACAGAATGTTTATCTTTTAGACAATGATATCATGAATACACATTTAATAAATTAAAAGTTGCTTCTGCTACATTTTATTTGACTAAAATATTATTTGAATACTTTTGTACTGAGCTACAAAAAATAGATATAAATATTTAATCAAAAATATAAACTGAAAGGACAAATCATTATACATACAAGTCAGGGTAGAATTATAAATCAACATGTAACTGTATGTAGCTTGCATTGGAAAGCAAAAGTATGCTGAACATTGATTATCACATCTTTGGGAATCAGTACTTAGTTGTGGTAAAGATAGTAATAATTAAAGTATCAATAATTACAGCAAACTGTTATTGCACAGAAGCTCTAGAGGTATAATAATGGCAACTATGAAACTGTTTTGGGAATTTCAAAACATACAGTGCAAAGCGATTAAACTTACATCAAATAAAATTATTTATTTAATTTAACTATGTTATTATTAAATTAATTTAACTATGCAGCAATAACATCAGTCACAATAACGGGTACTTTCATTAGAAACACTATGACAGAGGCACTATGTTATTAATATAGGGTTAAAGAGAAAATTATATAACTAAATGTGCTATAAATTCTCAAGGTAATCACAGAGTAGCTTGTATATTTACAAGCATTAGAAAAGTTTTGAAAGAAATGAATTTAGGTTATAATATGCATTAATCTGCAAGCTTATTCACAAATGCTGTTTTTTATACAATGGCTAACTGAACTCGTATGACTTTATTTAGAAAATGTCTAATGTATTATTGAAAAATTACTTATATATAATAATATCTTAGCCAATTAGCCCACTGCATATCAATGCTTTTCTGTATAATTGTGCCATTATCCAATAAAAACAATGCCTCTTTTCTTTTATCATTTATATGCAAGAAAAAAGTTATTTCTGTGACTTCATAACACATGAATGGCCTACTCTAAAATCCTATTGCACATTTAGAACATAAAAAGAAATGGTCAATTTGAGCTACACAACCACCACTAAGTTCTTTTTTTTTTTTTAAAAATAAACCATTTTGGAATGGTAGAAGACAACACTATCAAATTACTTTCCAAACAATGATAGAATTATAACAATGCATAGTTTTTGTTGTTTTAAGATAAAAACTGGAATAGATTAAATGATAGAGGTGTGTATAATAATTTGTCCATTCAGATGATCTACTGTTGCGAATTTAAATCTAAATAAAAGTTATAACGAGATATGTATCATTGCTCTTCATGATTTGTTTCGCATGATACAAACATTCCCAAAACGCACACTTCAAATGTTAACTTATTTCTACAAAACAATTAAACTGAATAGAAATGTAATTCCCAATGATGAACAGGAATAACAAAGTGCATTTAAATATTTTAGAAATGTTTAAGAGTTCAAAATCCTGATGCTACAAAATATAGGTTACAAAGCAGATCACAGCATTAATTTTGTGATTTAAAACTCACAAAATATTCCAAAAATTTGGAATTGTTTAATCTTTAGAAAATAACTTCACAGAATACACAATAACAAACACTTATAATGAAATTAAAGTAAAACTTAAGAATAGATCACAGCAAATCACTTAAATATAAACATTTCAAATAAGTAACTTTTATGAGTATCAAGTTTGAATAACAATTCAAATAAAAAAAACAATATTAATCATACGATACAATTACAATTCTGATCACAGCTAATAACTCTTCCCTTTCTCTTCTATGAAAATTGTTATGGGGATTTCAATGCTCTTATCTATTTGAAAATATAGGTTTATGTGCTAAATAGGTATACATAGAAGTAAAATAAGAAATCCTCCAATTATAAAGTAATTCAGACCACCAAGTTAAATAAAAAAACCTAATAAATGACTTAGTTGAATATAATCCAACATCAACATATATATATATTCATCAGTTTTTAATTTTTTTTATTGTATAATAGAATTCGAAATAAAAAGTCGTATAAACTTTAAAAAGAAGAATTTGAAATATTTATCATAAGGAGACCAAAGATGGCTAAGTTTTGTATAGTCGTCATTGTATGTGAACTTGGAAAACAGTAACAATTAGTCCTTACAATTTACTGTCTGTGAGACTTGGAGCCCTCTCATACTCAAGGCATTGTGCTGTCATGCAACAAATAGTGCAATTTCAGCTATAGTATTCAATATTTCCTAGATATAAACTTTTATATATATATTATACAATGTGGTAACAAGGTAAAAAGGCAATTTATTCACTGAAAAATGTAACAAGGTGCTTTGATTCTAATCACCATATAGAGCTTTGCACCCCATAGTGCTTGCAAGTTCACAGAAAAGGAAATAACTGTTGGTAAAGAATCATATAAGAAGGCAATATAACAATACTAAGGGAAGTTCTTGTTAGCGCAGAATTCCCATGGCATTTTGTTGAGCTCGTTTTGCTTCTTCTTCACTTATCTGCCGTTCAATAAGATACTGAGCAGTGACAACAGCATTAGGTTGACCACTTATTGCAACAATACGATTGCGGGTTCCAGGAGCAAAGATTCCTTTTTTAGAAATTTGGATGTTTGCGCCACTAAATTTTTGAATTTCTACTAATGATTTACCACCTGGTCCCAATATTGCTCCAACAATATTTTCACCTACTTCAATTTCTATTTTTGAAGCATCACCTATTTGCCCATCATTTGGAGAAGGGCTTTTTCTTAAACTAGAAGCCCCCGAATTGAAACCAGTTCCCAGGCCAAAAGAATTATTATTGATAGGTAAGGCAGCTGCACTTGGTGAAGCAAGGGTAGGAGAAGTTCTTCGGAACGGTTCAAATACAGTTGGTTCAGTTTGAACAAGAAATCTATCAGGAGCATGAGAAGTGGTAGCTGAGGTAAAACTAGGTCCTAAACCCAGACCTGATATTCCGTTGCCGAAGCTTCCTATAGGGCCAAATAAGCTAGATCCAGCTCCCATGGATGCAGTAGGGGCAACAGAATTGAAACCAGCTGGCAATTTTCGAACACCAGTAACAGTATTATACACATCTTGATTGTTAATTCTTGGTGCAGCCATTGTACAATTGGCTGCAACTGAGTTTGGTATTCCCATTCCTACACTTCCAACAAATGAAGGCCCATTTATTCCATTTAAAATACTAAGTCCAAGGCTAAGTAGTCCATAGTTTGATAATGTAGTCATTGCAGCACTAATTTCAGAAAGAGCTTGTTCAGAATAACCATTTCCTCTTAGCATATTTTTTACTGATTCAATTATATGAGCAACATGGGAAGGAGGTACGGTATGGTGACTAATTCCAATTCCTGGAAATGGCACTAGACCTGATTGGACAGTACCAGATTGAGAGGCTTGAAAACTATTGGTTACAGTAGGACTGAGGCTGTTTAAGCTGCCATTAGAACTATAACTGGTGTTGCTGTTCATAGCACCACTAGGTACACTACCAGGATTGGCAAACGGCGATCCTGTAGGATTGAAATTTGCGATAGGGCTAGTTACATCAGCATAGCTAACATTTAAACAACTACCACTTTGTGGATCTTCAACTATTTTTGAAAGAATCATTTGGCAAGCATTTTTGTTGCTCTCCATTTCACCGATCACAGTAATGCAGCGTTCAGCTAAGGCATGGTCTTTGGACTTTTGAGAAATTTGTACATAAGCACCACTTTCTTCTTTAATTTGTTTTATATAACTACCACCTTTTCCTATGATCATCCCTGCTGTACTGTTAGGAACCAATATTTTAACCTGAAAAAGATAATTGCTTTAGAACATACAATAATAAAATATATTAAAATTTAAAAAGGAAAAATCTTTTGCATTGTCTTTTTTATATACATAAATGTTTATTATTAGAACTATAACAGCTTTAATACTTAATTTTGTAACATTAGAAACTAAAAACTTCAATAACATAAGATTTTTAGAAGTATGCACTAGTACTAATAAAGGAAGTCAGAGCTTATTAAAAATTTAAGGAGAATGAATATGTAGGCTAGCATCATATGAGGGAGGAAAGTCCGACTTCATGTGTTGTGCATTTAAAAAATAAAACTAATGGTAGTGGTAGTTACTATGGTATGCTTTATGTTGTATGTGTAAAGGAAGCAAAAATTATTTATGGCTTAAATTAACAATTTTGTTTGTAAGTTTAGACATTTCCATTTGCTTCAGACATTCACAAAAATGTTTTAGCCAGAAATGGTTGATTAAACTTTTTCTAAAGTTGATTCATGATTCTTAAAGTTGATTCATGAAATTTCAACAAGCAATGGCCTACACCCTCGTGCCACATTCTTTATTTGATGAAGAATAGAATGAGGTTTACAGGTGACATTAGATTTGTAATCTTCCTCATACTTAAAAAATAAAAATGTTCCAGTATGTAAGGATTAAAAAAAAAAGAAAGATTTTAAATCTTAGTTCTACAGAAATTTTATTTTCAAGTTTTAACACACCAGTGCAAGTTATGTGTTTAATATTAAAAATCCTGAGCACATTCCTATTTTCCTAATTTCAATTTTATATTCCAGAATTAATAAAGTATTTAAAACACAATCATTTATCAGGATATATGGATAAACTAAATTTTAAAAATATTTTGAGATAGTTATGGACACAATATTTCATTTATAAAGTCTGTCATTCTATTAAAGTTATTATAGAAAATCTGTAATTAATTCAAGTATAGCCTTTAAAAATCTCCCCTGGGACAAGGACACTGAGGGCGAGTACAAATTCTGGGCAAGGTATATTCTGTTTAGCATTGCCCACTATATAGTGAATTTTTCTATTTAGCCTTTTCCATAAGGATGAGCATTCACCCACTCTTGCCAAATACCTGGAGGTGCTCATGCTCTGTGATGTTTAATTTAAAAATAAGAATTTACATAGCATACACATATTGAAATTTGACGAAAAACAACAGGATTTTGGAATAAATTTTTGACTAATATTTGATAGCTATTAGACACATTTATTTTAAGAAAAATTAAGTTAAGAAACTAAAAGGACTAACAAACATATGCAATTTGCTGTTATATTTGAATCTAAAATAATAATTTCCATGTTAATCCATATTCATAAAAAAACGTAGTTGAAAATTTTAGTCCACAGAAAATTTGAAATGCAATTAAAGAAGTCTTATACATAATTTAAATTATAAATTTTGTATAATTATTTGATGTAAATTAACAAATTATAAAAAAAAAATCAACAAAGTAAAATTTTAAGAGTGTTTTTTTAAAATAAAGTAATTTTTTAATAAAAGCTAAAAAGATTTGTGTAAAAAAAGTGTTTAATTCTTAATTTAAGTTGTAAAAAACAACTTACAGTTAATTATAAAAATGTGTTACAAATGATCACCATCATTGTCAGCTAGAAGATGATTAATGTATTAATTAAGCTCCGATTTCTGCTATTAATTTGTCACTGGGCATTATTTCTATGAAATACTATTAAATTAGTATTCATCATCAATCCCTCTTGTAGAGTCTGGAGGTCGAATCATCCACAAATTGAGTAGTTAAATCTAAGATACAAGTACATTTTGGGTGCTAAAATGTATTTGTCTGAGTATTTTATTAAATGTGTAATTATATAATTTAAACTACAACATTATTCCAAACTTTAAACAATAGAATAATTTGAAATGGCAAATTTAATTTTGTATACATAAAAACAGGGAAAATCCTCATATTTGAACTTATTAGTAAAATGTTCAAATGTGTAATCCATATATCCTGATTAAAGGCAAAATATAATTATGAAGTTGCTAAAAACTGACTTATGAAAAAAGAACAAAATATGAAATCTATAATAATAAAATAAAGTGTCTGTCTGTGGCTTACTTCCTCTGTGTAAAACAAGTTGAAAATTTATATATATATATGTACTATCATCCTCAAATGTACACTTGAGGCTAAGATTTTTAAAATTCTGTCTAGTTTTTTTTAAAAACGATTTTAACAATTTTAGAAATATTGCATAAAGAAACAACTTTAAAAAATATTTCTAAGGTCTAGAATGTGCCTTTGTAGCTTAGTCAATAGCTAGCTGGGATTTGGAACAATAAGTTGCAGGTTCGACTACAAACACATGGGCCACTCAATTTTTTTTAATGCATATATATGCCTTAACAGTTCCCCAGCAACACGGGGTCAAACACCTAGTACAACATTAACTTAGCTTTATACAAAATTTAATTTTTAACTTAAAGATATATAAAAAGTTTACTCAACAAGAATGTCTTGAAGATATTGATAAATTTTGTGCCAACCACAATTTTTCACAGAATACCATATGAAGCGTGTTGTACAAAATCTGCTCTAAGTGGCTTAGTAAGTAGAGATATTTTATAGTTTGCTATATTATTCATGCGCCACACAGGCAGTACTAATATTAGAGAAAATATTAAGTTGAAAGTCAGAAGCCACATTTAAAAATTAAGTCATCTTCATTTTGTGTTCTTGGCAATTATTTTTTAAACCTCTCCTCTCTTGTCCACATTCGCATTACATGTTGGATAATTTGCTAATGAGGAAATGCCCTGCGATAAGCATAATAAACAAATCTTACTTGCTTTTCCCGTTCTGCAGGTTGCTTATGGTCAAAGTCAATGGCCATTTTAGCATTAGGGTCAGGTTTTTCTTTGACCTTTTCCATTATAAATTCGTGTATACGTGTAATTGAATCAATATTTCCAGTGATTAGGCACACTCTTTCTGTAGTACCTAAAAATTATTAACCCACATTAAAGAAAAAGGCATGTTAATTTATAAAATTTAAAATATTTATGTGTTGTAATTGTACATGCATGGAAATTACTAAATAAGTTACATAAGTTTATACAATCACTAGCTAAAATAATCGTTCGGGAAGAAAATACACAAAAATACAATATTTATAAACAATAGATAATATATTCTTAATTTTAAGAATCTTTATCCTTTCCCTCTCTAAATCTTATATCTATAATTATACATAAATGGGTGAATGCTATTTTAACCCTGTGAGCAGAACGGGTACTCCAGTTAGAAGAACACAATTAGCTTGCTTTTCTGATTTTAGGTATAAGGAACAACTCTACCAAATTTCATCTTCTAAGGTACACAGGAAGTAAGAAAATGAGTTAGCTTATTTTTACTATTTAGGGTATAAGGAACAACTTTACGAAATTTCAATTTTCTGGGTACATGTTAAGTAGGAGATTAACTGATGAGTGAGTGAGTCATTGGCGAGGGTTTTTGCATATCATAGAGATGTACACAATTACACAATTTTAATTGTTTAAGAAAGATATTAAAATACATTTTATAAAAGAAAACTAACATATTGTAAAAAGTCCTTATTCTTATATTTTATACAATCGAAATCAAAATATATGAAAACATTTACCTGGATAAAAATCTGTTGCTTTTGACATCTTTACTCGAGCACCTATATCCTTTTGCAGTTGGGCGATGGTTTCGCCACCTTTTCCAATGATAGCCCCAGCAACAACAGAGGGGACTAAAATTTTAAAATGATAAGTTCCATCGGCTAAAAAAAAAAAAAACATTTTTGAAATTTTTTTTTTCTTCAAATACAAATACAACAGCTCACTTACTCTATACAAGTTATTTGCATTTTCTAACTACACTGTATAAACTGCATGTACTCTGCGTAGCAACAGCCAAGGAAAAGAGCAATATTTTGCTTCTTATCAGACAATATGCTAAATGTGAAATATATCAAAGCGTTATGTTAATTATATAAAAGTCGATACATTAAAAAAATTAAAGGTTGGGCAGTGGCGGAAGCAACTGAGGGCCAAGTTACTTTTTTGAATCCTGGTCTCTTTTGAAATATTTTTTATATAAAATTAAGGGGGGTAAATTTTCGAATTTTATTCTAATGAATTTTTTTACTGGTTAAATAAACTTTTTTGTAATATCCCATCAAACTTCAACTGACAGATACGAACTAACTACAAGCAAGCAAGTTGGGCGACGGAATACAATATGCCAAGTTTGCAATTGGCGAGCAAAAACAAATCATCAGATAGAAATTAGAAGCCGCAAGCCTACCTTCCAGCGAGTTGGCGACAGAAGTCACGTTTTGACGATCAGAGATCCGTGGTTGAGAGCTGCGGACCAATCACAGCAACGAACACCATCACCGTGGCGGCGAGCGTGCCAAACTACTAAAGCCAACTGGAGAGTATCAACACTCCAAGCAAGTAGTGATTTATGTTATGATCATTAAAGCCTTGTGTATGTATGTGCAGGTGTGTAATGTAATGTATCGTATTTTAGTAAATCATTGTAAACTTACGGGGACGACATACACAACACCAGATGGATATACCATGCAGGGTATTTTAGCGCTACCTGTGTGCCGCTGGCGCTGTAGCATTGTATAAGAATCTCAGAGAGACAGTAGTCTACATTCGACAACTGCATCACGGCCCAATTTGCCGATGACACCAAGGAGGTAAGAGTACCTTACCTCCATGGATGACACAGCCATACTAGCTAAATCTAAGCACGGTGACATAGCCTTTGGAAAGCTACAAACCGCTTTAAATATAGTAGAAACATGGTGCAAAGACTGGCGCATCAAAATTAATGCACAAAAAAGTGTATCGGTACTTTTCCGCAAACGCGACACTCTAGTTGATTACAACACCGATCTTGAGAGCTTTAATACAGAGATCAAGAGAGAACACCACACTAAATACTTAGGAATACATCTAGACAGTAAACTTAGTTTTAAAGAACACATTAAACAAACTCTCGCAAAAGCGACTGGCATAAGCTTAAATCCCCTAATTGGGAAGAACTCTAAAATGACACTTAGAAATAAAGTAATACTCTATAAAACTATGATCAGACCAGTTCTGCTGTATGCCTGTCCGGCCTGGGCTGTAGGCCAAAGAACACACAGACAGAAACTTCAAACATTTAAAAACAAGGCCTTCAGAAGGATTACGAATGCACCAAGATACGTCAGAAACATCATACTACATAACGATCTTAAAATGGACACCATTGACACAGCAATATTAACTATCTCACACAATTACAACATGGCGCTAGAAAACTCAGACTCACAATACCTAAAGGAGATCACTAACTACGACCATACAGTAAACCAGAAATATAAAAGACTCCGTACGATTCATCACGGCCCCACATGGTAAGACCCTCATAGACTTGCTTGAAAAATCGACATGTCAAACTCGACAGCTGCTCCTTTGCAAGCAGCCAGGTTATGTGATTGTCCTCAAAATTGTGTATTTGCACCTTATAATAATAAAACATGTATCACAAAGCATCCTGTGCCTCAACTTATTTCTTACACACACCCAACTACTGATATTATTTTTCAGATTTACTAAAACGAACTCGCGTTTAGCCTTAGGGTCCCCAACCCCCATCAATTAATTAGTAACTTCTTAGTTAAATTTAAACCCCGCTAACATTATTCTATTTATTAGACTTAATTCGATGAAGGTGTAAGGACCTCCGGTCGATACACCGTAAGGTTAATTCCGATTTTCGAGAGATAGAGTAGTGTCGCTGAAGGAAGGTGGATTGCGATCCAGTGCGAAATAAAAGCGTATTGACGTAAATATTCTTGGACGGCACCTTCTTTAACTCACTGCTAATCACCTCTACTCCACAAATATGAGCATCGCAAATCAGTTTTATATTAAAAACTGGTTGAAAATGAAAAATATATATAAAAGGAATTGAGTTCAAAGCCAGAAAGACGGCGAATAACCGCTCATATCCAAAGAAATTAACGAAAACACGTAATATATACCGTCATACGTATCCTATAGAAACGGTAAAACGAGACGCATGAAAAATTGTATATATATTAAAAAATATTACTTCATTACTCTATATATATGGAAATAAAACTCCCAAGATTTTTCAGTTCATTAATTAGCATTCGATTCTTGGTAGCTTGGCGAATATCCTCTCCCAAATCCCGATTTTAAGAAAAAACTTGGCACACCATTGATAGATTTACTTGCTAAATACATAGTTCGAAATGGTTAAAGAAAATTTCAACTAAAATAATTCCATAAAACAGAGAAACTCAACTTTTTTGGAGTCGAGAAGTTGATATGCCCAAATGGCATCTTGATAACTAAATAACTGCGAAAGGGTTATTTTAGACTAGATCATTTTTGCAACATCTACCTGAAAATTAAATATGCAAAGCCCAAGAAAGTACGAAATGACTTTTAAATGAGCCGTTTTTTGCATTTCCGCATCAACAATCAAATATGCTTTAATGAAAAAAAAAAGCGGATATCCGTGTTTTCGAGGAACTCTTCAAGCCCACATATTGTTTGCATATTATTTGTTGTGACAAAAATATTTCTCAAATTTTACTCTGGCACACAGAAGGGAATTATTTTTTGTATGTCCTCACTAAAAATTCAAGTTATGACGTAATTCAGCTTTCACACGCTTGCTCTATGGTAATTAAATTACTTTTTATTGCGAAATTGAGATATTGTGCTCTTTTCAGATTCTTATTACGTGACGCAGTACATGCAAGCTTATTATGGGTTATGCTTCTTGGAAAACTATGAATACTATTGCAAAATATATCCTTTTTAGAGTATTAAAAATATAGAACAAAGACTTACCCATCACAATTAGCTCAGGATAATCCGTTTTGAAATTCTTCTAACAGGCATACAGTAGTAACCGAATCATAACCAATTGTGGCTCTCGATGGAGGTGAAGCTGTAACAAATTGATTTGTATATTGCAAAAATAAGAAAAAACGTCGATGAACTACTTGATTTTAAGGAAGACTTATTTGTAAAGTTTTATAAATGCCATAAGATTGCTACAAGATTAATACTTAATTTGTTGTAATGTAGGCATAGATATATTTGAAAAGTAAAGTTTTTTTATGCTTCAATTTATCTATAAGTTTATAATTATCCTTGTATTGGAACACCACGTTCTTTTTCCTCTGTTCTTAAAGAAGAAAAAAAGAGAAACATTCTGTTCTTGAGTTTGAAAAGTCTTGTTTTTTTTGTTAGCTTGTACTCTTTCTGATTCATACAATCAATAATTTCCGGTCAAATACAATACTTTGCCAAAAACATCTTCGTGTCTTAAATCGTTTTCCGCCTGAACGTTTTTTTTATTGTTAATGACTTGACTAAATGCCATAAACCCCAAAAGATGTTTTGAATGACATGAGTTTCATAATAGGCCAATTATATTTAAATGAAAATACCTTAAAATTAATTTACAACTTAAACGGGTTCCAGGAGAAGAATGAGGACGGTTTATCCGAAGTGATAGTACAGAAGCAAAAAAATAAAGCTTCATATGTCTCATATATATATATATACACGGCATTCAAATTATCTAACTTTTTTTTTGCCACACTATCATATTTCTCTCCATTTTACAACTTCGTACAATAAATGTGCAGTCCTGTGCTAATATAAGGGATCGAGATCTTGATTTCATATAAAAGTGAACACTTATCGTTTTCCCCCCGACCTTCCAATTGCAATATTGTGCAACTCTATACCCCTCCTCATATCCTTCCTTAGAGGTTATCAAACAATTAAAAAAAAAATGGAGAAAATTTTTATAAAATATTTCAGGTTTGAATACCCCCTTCCCCCCAAGTAACTTAAAGTTACGGTATTCTAATTTGAAGAAGGTATATAAGTAGTTTATACATGAACATGTTTTCTAAACCAAATTTATTAATTGTAGCTATAAAATTCAGCATGAACCTTTATCAAAGTTGAAGGTTTTATGCAGGTTAAATGCTGATAAATTCAGAATTGAAATTTTTAAAAGTATTATGGAGGCCAATTAAAAACTTCAAAAAGCATGCATGTTGTTGATGAAGGTTTTATGCTGATTTATTTTGCTCGGTGATAAAGTAATAGTCACACCAATTTCTCCGATGGTCATTATTATAACTGTTTATTCAAATTTGGCGAAAGTTTCATGAATATGTTCTTATTAAGCTATTCGTCGAAAATTACGAAATTTATTTTGCAGAAATCATGTATAATAAAATTAAATCGTTAAAACTTTAAAGTATTTCGTCGTAAGCATTGTCAAAAGAAATTTAGTAACTTTTCGCTGAAAGTTTAATCAGATAATAGAAAACTTTCGCCAAATTTAACTAACCATTTTTTGACTGTGGTGTTTGTATGGTCTGAAAACGTCATCAATTAGTTAATTAATAGGCTACCATTGCTATTCATTATCATCCTATCATTAGCGTAAACGACGTGTACCGATCTATAGTACTTTCATATTATTTGTTACGCAAGGCGAGATGCTCAAATTGGTCTTTTCACACTGCTGTGGACGAGCTAAATCGAATGTGTGTATTCATCACTTGATAGGTTGGTCGAATTCCGTTTGATTATTAAGATTATTTAAAGGTCAGTGTCAAAATAGTGTACCTAAATGAATAATGAAATTCAGAAGAAAAAAAATCACATAAAAATTAAAAACCTGAATGTTTTCTAAATATAAGTCCTTAATTATATACAGATACTAATCCAGATCGTTGAATATTTTTGCAGAATAGTCATAACTAAGATACAAACGTTTATTAATATGTGATTTTACATAAATCTTTTTCCCATATGTATAGTAACTAATACGTATAAATTTTCATATAAAACAAAAACTTTATAAAGGTTTAGTATACAACATCAACAACGAGCAAAAAATTGCTAAATTAATTTTAGTTTAAGAGGCCAATTCCAATATAATATTATAGTATACTAACATTCAAATCGCAAAATTCTAACCTTTCTATAAGTGATTTTATTTTCTATAAATATAAAACTTTATTAACAATAAATATATTAGATGTCTAATATGTAAAAACTTCTGTCCACTAAATGATCAATGAAATTACATGGTGTGTAGAGATGAGGCAATTTTTACTAATTTTTTACGACAGTTTGTACCGTTATTATAAAGTATGAAAAACAACAATCGTCAGGGTTTCCAGACAATTAAAGTAATTGCTTTTATCTACCAGAATTAAGTAACAAATGGATAGTTGATTTAAATTATCTTTTTTATTAAAAAAATAGTCAATATG
The DNA here is from genome assembly GCA_963932185.1 of Troglohyphantes excavatus. Classification (NCBI taxonomy): domain Eukaryota; kingdom Metazoa; phylum Arthropoda; class Arachnida; order Araneae; family Linyphiidae; genus Troglohyphantes; species Troglohyphantes excavatus. Next base: position 45,480,127 of record OZ010672.1, on the reverse strand, counting down.
ACTACAGATAGGAAGATTAGCGTGTGACTGGACACGAAGATAATATATCAAATGTCTTAAATTAACACACATAATTGTTTATATTTCGGTTTATTGTAAATTAGTTTAGAGATGCGTTAAACTCGGATAGTATTAAAATAACCTTAAATACTTTCTAGGCAGTGAAACAGTTACACTTTCACAATGGAGAATTTAGATGTGAGAATCACTAAAATATCTTTAGGAAAAAAAACTTTACCAAAAGCGGAACAAAGCATAAAGGTATCTTCTGTAGGTAATTGATCTCTTATAACACGAATACGTATTTCTCATAATATATTCTTATAAGAAGGTTTTTGTAATCAATTGTGGCGAATTTGAACAATTTTTAAACCTTTGCTGCCCTTAGAATCACTCTAAAAACAAAGCAATGAGTTAAAGTAATTTGAACCTTTTCCTGTACATCTATTTTATTAGAGCGTTAGTAGACAGACCAAAATTGCGCTATAAATGGTAAAATAATCTGTCCATTGGAATTGGAACTTTTCAATCGAAATGCAATGTCCAGTAATCAGTACCAACAGATAGCAAAAATTTAATACCGGGATATTTTCCAATGTATGGGCATGTTCTCTGGGCACAAATTGTCCCTCTATAGCAAATGTTCAAAGATTTCTGTACACGGTTCAATATCGTCAGTTTCAACAGCTCATCCATAATAGTATAGTTTGGACTTAGCATTGTCATCCACAAACATGGAATTGCACGAAGTACATTAAGATGGTCCAAACCCAAGTAACAAGTTCCAGCTACGACGCCTCTTTTGGAAATGGGGATAAAGCCTCTAGGGACGAGAACACCTGGAATATCCTTTATTTTCAGTAATATTTGCCTAAATGTTTATCCTACCTTTATCAATGTTCTCCAGATCCTCTGATAGGGAAGTATGGGGCAAGACGGGATAGTAGAGCTTCACATGGCGCCGTTGGCACAAGTAATAGAGAAGAAGCCTTTATGTGAGCAGCAACCATTTTGATTGAGTCGTTTGGCTTGTGCAAAAGTTTTTAAAGAATTGGTCCGTTTTAACTTGAATAGTTTATTTGCGTCGTTGCAGTTTGGTGCTGAATGAAGGTAGCTTATGTTTATTTACATATAACTTAATATAGAATATACTACACTTTTTATTAGTATGTATTAAGTATTAGACGGGGTAGTACCCCATCTTACCCCACCCTTAAGTCGTATTTTTTTCTTTGCAAAGTAACGTAGGTTGTTCGAACGTGTAAAAGGAAGACTGATCGAGGAGGGTGGGACCCGGAAACGACGAAAAATTTCATTGAATCCGTTATTAAGGTAGAAATGGGATACTAAACAACTGCTGACTCCTTTCAAGTTCCAAATCCAGGACGTGTAGCTTCTCTGTACCAGAAACACATTTGTAAAAGCAGTTACCATATCAACTGCAATCAATGGATTTAGGAAAACTGGCATTTGGCCTGTCAATCAAGGAGTTTTTAGTAAACATGATTTTGTCCCTTCTGATACTATAAACAGGCAGTTGGTTGTCACCGCCATCATACGGTCAACGCTTCAGCCTGTTACCATTGACAACACTCACCTTGCTGCTGCTATTAATGTAGAGTTTCAAAGGTTTCCTTTTAAAAAAGATGTTAGAAAGCACGGAAAAGCTGCAGTTTTGATGGATCATATGAAAATGAACTTCTGGCAGAAATAAATATTAGGAGGGGGGGGGGGGGGGAAAGAATTTGAAACATAAGATTATTCATCGCAAGGAAAAAGAAAGCAAAAGTTAACCAGATAAACAGAAAACGGTCACACTCTTTCATCCGAAAATTTCTTTCGGATGTCTTTACTGTTGTTATTTATACTCACAGTTAACCAAGGGCTGGATTGAGTTGCAGAAGCGTAAACGATGGGATTATTGTGCATATGGAGTTGAAGACTGAAATGATGAATAAGTTCAGCTTTGCACATGCCAAGATTAGCCCCACTAGCTACCCCATCTTACCACACCCAGTGGGGCAAGATGGGGTAGCTTCATAGCAAGGAACTCTCATTTTGTGAACCCAAAAGGTACCCCGTCTAATCCCACTCTCCCCTACCCATTTCCAGAACAGTACGAGATCGAATCTACTCTCATTAAATACTAGATGACCTTATTGATATTCAAGTTTTATACGATTCTTGTAAACACATGCAGACTGTTTGTAAACACATGCTGCACAACATCTAATGGCATGCAATACGACAAATAGCTCACCTTTATGAAATCATCTAGCTACTCTGTGAAACTTGATGTTTTGTGTTTCTGTGGTCCTTTGCATCTGTTATGCAATTTTACATGCAGTCTGACCTCAATCTATCTTGGCCGGTATGTTGATCATTCATGACTTGCCATTTTTTTTTCTTTGTGTAAGCATCATCTATCTTTCCAACAGCTGTTTTTATTATTTTGAATATTTTCTAAGTAAACTATCTGTACCTAAGAACAATTCTGATCTACATTTTTCAACCGAGTAAATCTAAATATAGATTTTTTTTTATGGGAGGATCTGAAACTCTACTGAAGAAATATCTTAAGTTTTTTATTAGCGGGGATGAAAACCGTTATACATTTGTATAACGGTTTTCTAAAGGCGGTATAAGACTTTCAAAAACCTACTTCACTATCACTGTACACCTTGTTTTCAGTTTAAAAATTGTTTCTTATTTCATCATTTAGGTAAATATTTCTTCGGTACGAAATGTTTAGTATTGAATTAGTTCTATTGAGAAACTACTGGTAAAACACTATACTGATAACTGATATTTCCATAATTTAAGGAAACCAGCGCATTGAAGTTATAAAAAAAAAGTTATAGACCGAAGATCAAAATTGCCTTGAATTGGTGGTACAATTAGGAAAAATTAGAGAGTCTATTTATGACCTCAGTAAGAATAGTACGTAATTTTTTAAAGACATGTTTATGTGGGTGGTTGAGGTGCTAATGAGCGAAAAACATTGGGTATGTGCAAACAATTGAATAGTGAATGAAACTAATTTAACATCATTGCAAAGTTCTTGAAAAATATAAATGTGAGGGAAAAGTTTAATATGCAACAAAGGAACTTGAGTCGGGATAACAGCGATATTAATATGTTAGATGTTGAGAATTTTTATTAGTTTACTAATAAAATAATTCAAATTATATTGAGTGACCGATGACCATAAGAGATTTGTTTCTTTTCTAGTTTTCTGTGGTCGAAGTGGTTTAGTTTTGTGCTACAAAGTTTTATTGATTTACATAGTATATATAACTCGTACTTAAAAATCGTTTAAAAAGTCGAAATATCCTCTAATGTTACACCTATTGTGAAACTAGAAAAATCACAGAAAGGATTAAGTTTGTGAAGAAATATTGGAAAGAACACTATTTTCTCACAATAGGGCAATTGTTACTAAATTCTAAATAATTTATTTCACATTAGCTGTTTGGCCCTGCGTTTCTGGTGAGCCCGTTGAGACATATACATTTAAAAAACAGATTCGAGTGGCCCCGTCGGAGCTCGAATAAGCGACCTATTGTTCAGACTAAGCTATTTACAAAGGCTTGTTTTAAGTCTTAGAAATACTTCATGTTTCTTATGCAATATTCTAAAATCATTAAAAAGAAAACTAAAACGGAATTTTACAAATCCGAGCCTCAGGCTTACATTTTTCTGCAATATGGGATGTGACCTTAAAGTGACGGGCCGAAAACTACATACTTTTTTTATCAAGGATGAATATAATATAGCCTTATACATTTTTAGCCTGTTTTAGAGGAAGTAAGGATTATGCGGTTCGCAGACAGGCGGCTTTCTTTTATTATTATAGATAAAACTTTCGAGTAACACTTTTGCTCTTGAGACAGATTTTAGCCACTGCAGCCACGCAAGCTCTTCCTATTTTTTTTTAAAGAAATTATGAGGTTGGGTTTTAAAGATATTGGACTGGGTTTAAATATGACTTCTTGTATATTAGAAAAAAATATATAGTACAAATGAAAAGGTTTTTTTTATGCTTTACTAGCATGTGATCTTGTCAATGTTCACAACTTAAATAACCTCTCTATGTGGTATATAGAAGTTTATTTTTTTTCGCTTCTAAATGTTCATAAACTCGATAAATAACTAATTTTGAAACAGATAATTTGATTGTGCTATAATCATTCGGTAATGAGACAATATCTGAAAGGTTTGGGGGTAATTAAGTATTGAATTGTTTCTAAGGTTCTAACTTGAAAAAATTTTAAATATCAAAAATAAATTTATTTTCAAACATTTTTATTTGAATAAATAAAAAAAAAGTGGAGAATTTTTGAGGCGACTGGGTTTGGATTGAATGCTTTTAATCGAATAGTAGCCGAATCCAGATGAAATAAAAAAAACACTCTAGATTTGAGAAATCGTGTACAAAAGCATAGAAACTCTTGATGTTCATTTTAGTAGTCGGCAAAAATTATAAAGGGACATTTTTTAACATATCTGTCAGTTATTTACACTCAACGGCTGTTAATAACAGAATAAGAATATGAATTTGTTTATAAAATATTTAAACTCAAAATTTTCGTTTTCGCACTTGGAAAAAAAATCGCCATGTCAAAAATAGATTTGCGTTGTTCAAATGTCAAAAAATTAATTTCTAAATAACCGCTGAACTTTATCAAGCTTAAAGAGTGATACTTGTACTGCAAGAAATCCGCACATGGTACACATAATTAATTTTTATTCTGCGATGTCGAAAAAAAATTGACACAGATGTTCCCCCCTTAAAATTCGATGAATTTCTACACAAAAGAATATTCAAAGATTGAATTCTGCATTTTCCCGGAACTCTCATTGCTGAAACGTTTGCGGAACTTTAATTATCATTGCTGAAACGTTTGCTATTACTTATTCTCAAGATTTGGAAAATGTTACATGGACGCTCCCGATTTCCGCACCTGCTCTTTTTGTTCTAATTTATTAACTACTTTAAAATAATTATATTTTTTTTTAATAAGTTTATTTGAATTTGGATCAAACTAAATTTTGAGCAATTACCTACTTTTTACAAAATCCTAGATTCCCTCGTTTTGCCGAGTTGAAAAAATTAAAAATGATATTGAGTAATCATACTTTATTTAATGAGTTGAAACGTTGATGTATCACAAGAAATAAATAAAAAGAATTAGAAATTAAAAAATAATTGTTGCCATCCCAAAGCGATTCTTTACCAAATAAACTTTATTTTCTAATTTGGATCATGGGAAAATGCTTTGCAAATATGAACTTTGTATTTTGTTGAGTTTTTGCTAGGCGTTTTAAACGACTGAACAATGAATTTTTAGTGGTTATATCTCAAACTATTTTGTATATAAATAGTTAATATTTGTTGTTTAACCGTATAGTATATACTATATAAATTATGCATTTCAGATTTCTAGAAAGCATAGATTTTTAAAAAGATCTATAACAAATATGTTTCGAAATTTACAACATTCACAACCTTTCGTATTAATGAATATACTATTAATTTGAATTAGAATATAGTCTTACTTTACTTAATAAGCTGACACTCCCTGAAAATTTAAAATTAATTTGTAATATATATTTAAAAAAAAATATTTTAGAATTTTTATTTTGATATTTCTTTTAATAAACTATTTTTACTTAATTCTTAAAGTTTAAAAAAAAAAAATCCTGCATTTATGGATTAGCCAAGAATTACATTTTGAAATACAGTTTTTGAGTTCAGATCATCAAAATAATCTGGGTTTACTTAAAATTGGCATTGAATAAATTGGTAACCTTCGTTTTTTGAGATGAGGTGGTGGATTAGCTGTTTTTATTTTTAAAGGAGGGTAACATCCTTTAATCCTTAAAAGCATAAAGTTACTTAATAATTACATAAATGTTAAGGATTTTGTTCTTTCTATTGATTTTTATAGAACTAATTGTGTTACTTACATAGTACAATATGTATTTGTGGCTCTGGGACTGTATTCAAGAGAGTTGTAAATCTCAAGTAATATTTCTTTAAATAAAATATTTTCCCTTAATTCTTACAGTATGAAAGTTAAAAAAAAAATTAAAAATCATGCATTTATGGATTAAACAAATATATTGGTTGCATGCCTGATAGTAAAAAGCGGGAATGCCAAGAATGCTTTTCTGACAATACAAGTAGATTTAAGACATCTTTTCTACAAAGGGAAAAAAGTTCTGATTTGTCAATTTCATCTATTCCTTCAACCTATACCCCTGTTAAAGACCAAAGAAAATAATGTAATTTGTTATATGGACAATTTATAATTATGCTCTAGTAGAGGAATGGCAATTTTACCTAAAGGACAGTGACTATATGAACCAGCAGGAAAAGAAATCTGGGGAGGCACATGACCACAAAGGGGCACAGCTAAGAAGTATTTGTTACCTAAAAAAAAGACCTTCAAGCAAAAAGCTACATCACTGTCTGAAGCAAAAATAACTTGGACATTACATAGCGAATATGCATTTAACTTGGCTATGCTAACAAATTCAAACTTAAGATTTAGAGAACTAAGCATTTATAGCTTTTTGTGCAATTCGAAATAGTATGCAGGTTTCACGAAGAAAAAATAATCAATACCAAAAAAAATTTAAACAGATAATTGCAAATCAAAATGTAAAACATTCATACAGATTTGTGACTGGCTGTTTGAAATGCAATATTTAATTTACTTTAATTCTACACTAAGTTTCGATATGTATAATTTATCTTTTCAAATTAATTTTGTTATTAATATAAATTTTATTGAGAAGTAAAAAGTTTACAGTTTTGTACTTTTTTTGATTAACTAAATTATTAGCATGAACGAATGTTCACACTCGACTCAAGAACACTGTTTCACAATTATGAACTATAATTGGAGCCTCTGCAAATATGAATGTTCTGCAATAGAAATAAAATTTTATTTGGTTTTAATTTTGTAATAGTATGGTATAATGAGAATTTCGGCAAAGTTGTACTTAAAAAAATTGTAAAGTTAAATATGCCAAAAAACATGCTAAATAAGTTTGATGAAAATTAACGTTAAGCTCTGTGGTGGCTTGGTTGTCGGATATTCCCAAGTAGAATGGGTTGTAGTACATTAAATGAATCACAGTCTAAATATCCACATGTTGGTTATGAAGTAGAAATTTGGAGAGTAGCTCAAATTACAAGACAATATTCAAGACTCAGACAAAAAAAACTTTTATTTCTAAAAATTTTTCCTCAACAAAATAAATTCTACTTCGCAATAATACAGTAGGAAACTACTTTGTACAATAGGCTATATTAGCCATTGTGCAAAGTCAATTACTGGCTGAAACATGTCTAGCCAATAATTAGCAGGCACTTCAGCTTATAACAAGCCTGCCCATCACAATGCTTGGCGTATTTGTGCACATTTGGCAACTAGTACATTCTTTACCAGTAAAGTACCACATTTTATAGTTATTAAAAAAAGTAATCATACATGAAAATTTAGAGATTCACACATTCACTTAACACTGCATTAATAACATGTTCTCGGCATCCAATGTTATCCCAATATAGAAGTACTCGTCAATCTGACAAATGTTACTAATGCATGTTAAAAGGTAGGTTAGATAAATAAGCTGGTACAAAATTTACAAGTATATTCTTTAAGAAAAACAAGGGTTTTATTTGAAATAAGTTTGTGATATTTTGTGGTGACCTAACAATATTTTCCCGACTAGATCTATACCTTTATGCCATTGGAAGAACATACAAATTAATATTATAGAAAGCCTCTTTTAACTGTTGGTTGAATTAACATCACACTACAACTACACAATGCCCAAAAACCAATGCTTCAGGAACACTATCTCATACCTTAAAACCATTGTCAGATGATGAGGACAAGACTAGTGTCTTCCGAGTCTAAAAATCATATCATGATCATGAGAACACTTATGGAATCAGACTGATTTAACATGCACTAGCATCCTCTACACAGGGATGTTTAGTTATACAATGAGGATGGAACTTGCAACCTATAGGCCTTTTTTTAATTTAATTAAATTGTACATCTGCAACTATGAGTTGATTATTCTTGTAAACTACTGTTCAAAGCTATAAGAAGTATTAAACAACAAATTTTTTTCCAGTTTTATTAAAAGGAAATTCCCATAAAAAAAGAAATAGTTATATAAAGCTTATTAGCAAGTTTCATGACAACTGATGACAGTTACAACTTTGAAATGAACAGTATCAAATTTCACTGCGAAAAAGCAGGTCTTAAATCAGTAACAGTGCAACTTATTTTTAAAAGGTAAATATATGGCAGGGAAAACTGACAATCTTGCTATTTTAAGTACAAGCTTTTATTGAAACTTTTTACAACTCATTTAGGTAATAAAAAAAATAGTTGTTCCAAATATGTTTTTATTTAAATTCAAAGCAGCCATTCACATAAGAGGGTTAAAAAGAAAAAAAATGTTTTTTTGCGGATATTTAATAATAAATTCCCAAAATTTGGCATATTTTACAAACTTTATCATTGGATAATTGTGTCGTAAATTAAAGGCGTGTGTAAAATACCCTACACAATGCAAATTTTTCAAAGTAATATAAGGACAAAATAGTGCAGGTACATTCCATATCAAAGTGTCACAAATCTAACTTAACTGTTCATACAACCAAAAAACTTCCGAGAAATATTCCACTTTCGTATTTTGAGTGAGATATAATCAATACTCAAATACAAATTAAATTTATTACATTTTAAACTATTCACTATATATAAAAAAATAAACTAGTTTCTTTAATAAATGCCCTGTTTTTTTGTTTGTGGTAGAGTATAAACCTGTATAAAATTGAATACATATTTTTTTTTCTACAAGAGATTTTGCAATAACACGAAAAATTTATTATATTCCATATAAAATGCGAAAGTGGTGAGGAAAGATAATTACACTAACAGGATGTAGTTTAAAAAACAATACATGTAATTTAAAATACTTTTATTAACAATTAATAACATGGAAAACATTATATAAATGTCAATAATTACAAAATTTGCAATTTAGCAAACTAAATTTAATACATAATACACATTTCATGTTAATCACAACTGGGAAAAAATCAGTTTATATGTATACAGTTAAGATATTTTCATTTTGATGTCGACATTGGTAAGACAGGTCTTACTAATTTGGTCTATTAAGAATAAAACTCGGTTTCAATTACGACATGTTTACACCATAATCCAGAGTAACAGTGTTTCTTGTGTACGTGTAAACATGAAATGTGTAACATTGAAGTTTGAGAGAAATAGCAATCCCCATAAATAGAAATGTGCGACTATTTTAGATTCAGTTGCATTACAATTGAAATTATGTTATTTTATCAATGTGATATTTAAAAAAATAAAATTATCAAATACAAAAATAAACGTAATCCAATATCTACCGTCTTATAATGATATACATATCGTTATTTAGTAATACTACATTTTCCAAATAGCAGCACATAACATTTCAAGTACATAGAGCAAAAACTAAAAAATCAGTACTCGCATATTTTGGTACGATGACAATTGTCACAGCGTCATGTATTTTTGAATATCACCATATAAAGTATGGATACAAGATAAATCCATTTTTTTATAATCACACTCAATCTAAAAAAAATATGCAACATACCCAGCAAATGCAGCACAGAAGTCATTAATTTTCAGATTAGTGCAGTAACTTGATACATTGTCCATGAAAGACTTGCACCAGTATAGAAAAGCTTGTCCAATAAAGGGTTAAAATACAATGATAATTTTAGCAATATATACCAAAATTAGCATATTGATCAAAAGATCTTGGTTTGTGCAATTTTCATTTTTCCAAACATAATTATGAGCAATTCAGTTTGCCATGGTGTAAATCGGATATCAAATTAAGCAATTTATCTAGAGTGTCAACTTATTTACATAGTCATTCTAAAAAATAATAAAAGTTTAATGTTATAAACCATGATCAACATGTAACGATCAGTAACATAATGAAGACTTAATTCAATAGAGCAAGAAAAAATACGAGAATCTGAATGTATATTCTTGATGACAAATAAATAAGAAAGATAATATATTTTATGATAACCATAACTTACCTTGTCTTCGATCATGGTTTTCTTTTGAAGTCATGGCCAAGTCAATTATTTACAAACAAAATTTTAACAAACCTTATAAACGTTTTATATTTTAAACTTAAGATCATGCGACTAACAATATAACAGACTGATAAAATTTCTAACCATCGCCCACTATCGTTGATCCGTGTACGATTGCAAAAAAATTTGACGATGTGGCAGTGGCTCGATGTTTCTTCCGCAAATTAATTCTACGAATATAAAATATTTAGACATTGGTATTTCTTAATTGAGCAAATATTATTAACATGGATACCAATGATCACTATAGAAGCCTAGATATATTTAAGAAATTAGTATTGTCAGTGCTTTTACCGACTACATTTTTCAGTTCGAGCAGCCGGTATCGGATCTGTCTACAGCCGAATGTAGACCTACACGAACATGTACGCACACTGCAGTCGCAGTATCCGTAAGGAATGTGCCAGCTACACGTCACACCCATTGATTAGTTTGCCTGAGCGAATTCAAATTTTCAGAGGGTTAGAAAATGTGTACGCTACCTCGACGTTTATGAGATCTCTTAAGTATTCCCTTAACTAACTCAATTTCGAACAATCGCCGGCTAGTATCTCGAAATTTGAGAACAGATCTCGCACAACCAATCCCGGTTTTCGCCATGTTTTAGTGCAGAAAGCCGGAATCGTTACGTCATACGTGACGTCATCGACTTTGCCGGTGATTTAGGGCCGTTTCTGGATCTTTAAATTGTTTAATAAGCCTTTAATTGCGCGATTTTAGGGCCATATATGTTTTTTGAATGGGTCTAGTTTGAATGAGAGTTGGAATAGTCGACTTGAGAGACAGCTGACTTCGCATGGTGTACCGGAAGTATTATTTAGCGGTATTTCCGGTTCGGAGACACGTGGTCGAAGTTGTCTGCGAAAATGAAACTAAGTATCGTGCGCGTTGATCGATCGTGAATGCTGGTTTTCAAGTTCAACACGTGTTGACGTTATTTGAAAGATGTGGGGAGAGTGAAAGTGGCTCAAAAATATATTTGGCTCGATTGCGGAAGCTTTTGTTTTCCATTCTAATAAATTATTTTCAATTTTTTATTTATTTTTTGTCTGTTGGATAGGAACATCGATTGTGCGATTTTAATTTAATAATATTTGATTTACAGTTAGCAAATGCAATTTTAACATTCTATAGGCATTTTAAGTATTAAATTTTCAAAATTAGAGAGTCAATTTCTTTTTTAATTTCCTAATTGATTAGTTAGAAGCAATTTTTATAAATTTTCGTAGCAAAAATTATAAATATAAAGAACACCTAAACACTTTTTCTTTCAAAACTAAACAGCAGAAAAGAACCGAAAATGCAAAAATCTGCGATTAGTGTTTCAATATTTTTTTTAAAGTTTGTTTAAATGTTATTGCTTAAGGGGGAAGAATTTAGTCAACATTTTATGCAGGTCATTTTAAATGTGCGCTATTATATATTTAAAACATTTATTTAGACAATTTATTCTACGGTCTAATTTTATTAATGGTAGGGCTGCCCTTAACTATTCGATGGACCTTATTCAATTAGGGTTGTCAGATTCTGAGTGACCCAGCAGAAGTTATCAAACTGGGGTACGCAAAAATAATACTAGTAATGGCGGAAAACACCTAAAATAAAATATATAAATGTAATAAGATATAAAAGCCTATAATTGAGTCGAGGTAGAGGGATGGGTGACAAGGTTTATGAGATAAGGAGATTATTCGTAAATAAATTTTTTTATCAAGGGGTATGTGAGAGATAAAAGGTTGAAAACCACTAACATAGACCAAGACACTTTTGAAAATTTAAAACGGAAATTCGAAACAATGGAACCGTATTTCTATATATTTTTTAATAACTAACAACGTTGCTACATGCATATGTATGGCAACAAAATTGTTGGTTCGAACGTTTTAGTTTTTAACACTCCTACGATGGTGGCTCTAGACTTCTTTCATCCAGAGAGATCCCCTTCTTTTATTTTTTAAGTCAGCAGGGACAGATCCGGAGTTTAGATTTGGAAAGCGGAATGTTAAAAACCTAATAATAAAAATTTATATAGAATCGAATTAATTTAAATTATTAAAACTTATTAAAATTAAAAATTTTAGAATTATTATTTTTTTTTTTTAATTATAGACTTCTTTCATCCAGAGAGATCCACTTCTTTTATTTTTTAAGTCAGCAGGGACAGATCCGGAGTTTAGATTTGGAAAGCGGAATGTTAAAAACCTAATAATGAAAATTTATATAGAATCGAATTAATTTAAATTATTAAAACTTATTAAAATTAAAAATTTTAGAATTATTAAAAATATTTTTTTATTAAATTATTTAAAAAAAAATTGAATTATTAAAAAAAAAATTAAATTATTAAAAATAATTTTTTAAAATTTATTTTTCCCCGACAAGGGGGCTAATATCTTCTACGTAAATAGTTCTTATAAAATTATGTTATCGTAAAAAAAATCAATCAAATGTGGCTGTATCGGAACACGTCCAGAATGATTATAGGTGAAACATCATTTTAGCAGATTATAGAAAAATAGGAAATGGTCTCCAACAGAAACCTCTCAAACTAAAGGAAGACAAATTGTTCAGTGTGATACAGCGTGCTCCATCCACGCCCTATGCGTGCTTTGCTTTTACTAAATTTTACACGCATCGCCTCCTAATTTCCTATAGGACGAGAACCAATTTAAGTAAATAGTAATATTTGTCTGGCAGTAAAAGTGTCAGAAATTATCACTCTAAAAGCGTTACATGGTGTTTCTGTCCAGATACGCCAAGTAGTTGATTTTAGAGAAGTTTTACTTCAAAAATCAAGAGTTAATCTATATTGTAAATTTGTTAGTGATAAATGTTTGAAAATAAATGTATATAATATTTTATGCTTTTTAATAGTATTACGAGATGAATAGTTAGTGCTTTGATTGAATAGAAATAACATAGCTAATTTGTCAGATTTAGGTTTTATTCTTATTATAATTATGGGCTAAAAACAAGAAGTACTCAATCTCGCCCTTTTTCTTAGTTTCATAAACTTAAAGCATTGTGGAAAGCAGATAATTGTTACAAGAACTACAAATCGTACAACTGTCAAACGATGCGTGTTAAAATTAATTTAATGGCACTGTAAAAAAAATTGTATAATCATTGTTCGATTAATTGTTTTTAAAAAGCTATAGTTTGAGAATAAAAAAAAAGCTTTCCATCCTGCAGTAACTTGGATATATTTTATTTTTTAGATACTAAAACTTTAGTTATTTTAAAATTATAATTACATTTATATTTAAGGGTCATTAATAAGCCTGTTAAATTATCCTTTGTAGTAATAATTATGCTTAATAAAAAATACTAAAAAAGTATAATATTTACATTTGAGAAATAAAATATTTTACAGTATGTATGACTTTTATAATGCAATTATTTTCAAAATTCTTACTGATATCTGTACAAATAAATTTAATTAATTAAGAATTAAATTTAATACAGTTAATACAGTTAATAATTTTTGAAACTTTTTTTTTTAGACTTTAGATTTTTGTCGAGGAAAAAAACTAACAAAATATTTAATTCACTCATAATTAAATATTTTTTTGAAAACTTCTGCAGATAAAATAATCAAACCTCACATATCTAATTTCACAAACAAGATATTCTGATTAATTATTTTTATTTTACTTAATTCAATAGCTTTAAATGGTAGTTATAAGAACTTAAAAATTAATTGCAGACAAACTACAAAAAAGCAACACATTCGGTCGGAACTAGAAATTGGGGTAGTTCATTGGAACGATTATCATTATACCAATGAGCGTCGGGCATTGTAGCAAGCAAAAACCGACCCCGATAGCTTTTTTTTATCCCATCACAAATACAACCTTGCTGTTTTATTTTGTTTCCTCGTTATAAGAAAATAGAAAAGTTTACTTACTTCAATATGGTAGGTATGCAGAGCTATATTTGTATTCGAAATCTCGCATCAAAATAAGCCTGATTTGCGTGAATAGAACTTACCGAATGCCCTTTAAAGAAAAAGGTTCGACAATACCGATATACCAGTAGAACGCCAACTTTCAACTGCAGCAACACTTCAGTAAAACAATTATACTTTTCAATTTTGGCCAACAATTATAGATCCCCCCGAAACTTTAAGAAAAAACTAAAGACCTCGTTGAAATGAAGTTATTCTTAAGTTAAGTTATTCTTACTCGGAAAAAGTCAAAACTAATCAAAAATTGAAAATGGCTTCAAACTTTCAAAAATAAAATATTTGAAAATAAATGATGATACTATCTCAGTGATTTTTGTAGCACTTAATTATACGATATAAATTTTTTTCTTGGTTCTTGTGTGATTCTTTCCTTTCAGTTTTGAACCTGGAACGCACCCAAAATCATCATTGGAATTAAAACAAGTCTCGCCTATAAAGAGAAAATCATATCTAGTCAATTGGTGCTTCAATCAGTCAATCAAGATGCTCTTTGCACCCTCATTGAGCAACGCCACATAACGGGCAAAAATTCACCAATCACCTTACTTTAGAGAGGTTCTCTTTCGCCAAGCCTTTCACTCATAGCGTATACTAGGCGTATTCATTAAGAGCCTGCAGCGTTTAGCAATATGCGATGTTGTTCTTACAATATGCGATGTTGTTATTCTCTTGTTTCTTTTAGCGAATTAAGTCAACGAACAGTTAGGAGAAAAGATAATAGATCGTTTCCTTCCTTCATCAGATGTCAAGATACATTTCCTGTCACTTTGCATCATTTCGAAATTATGGATATGACATTTTTAGGTTCAACGTCACTTGGCACGTTTCTGTTCAGTCCAGTGGCGGATTTAGAAAAAAAAATTAAAAAAAAGGGCTTCATGTAATTATGATGTAAAGAGTTCAAGGGGAAATGATTTTTATGTCACTATGTAACTGTATTTTATTCCGTATTTCGAAAATATCTTCAGAGTAACGACATATCTCGAAGAAATAAATAAAAGCAATCTGAAATAACTAGATTTTTGTACAGATTATTTATTACTGTGTAGAGGTGATTGGCGCACGTTTAATCTGTCGTGGATATTTGCCCTCTCTAACGTTAGTTTGGGCATGGAATTTTCTAGAACGGGTTGACAGCTCTAGTAGTGTCCTATCATCTGTATATAGTTCAAAATTACTGTAAAATGTTTGCAAAAGTTCCAGTGATAAAAAAAAAAAGTTCATTATAATAGAGATTATGTGTTGAATTGTCATTTTTGTTTTTAAAAAAATTATCTGGAAACGAAAAATGTCCATTTTAAAAGGTGCAAGTTTGAAATTATCGAATCGAACAACTGCCTCGATTGGCTTATAGGTAGATCTGCCACTGTTGTTTGGGAAAATGAACTTTTCAAATATCTGGAGTAGTCGGGGAATTTTTCTAAAACTTTTAGACGAATGTCACACTCATCTAAAAGTTCTAGACTGTTTAGTCTTCAAAATGTGTGCCCCGTCATTTTCCTTTAATCCTCAATGATATAATTTTTTTTCCTTTTAAATATATCTAAATTTGTAAAAAATGCATATTTCTCAATTTTTTCTATACTTTGCTAAGTTTACATGCTTTTATTTTTATGGGATTAAATATTAAAGTATTTAAAAAAAATCAGCCATTTCTCATGTATTTCTCTCTATGGAATTTTTCGAAAACTCTCTAAAAATCTGGAAAAGTCAGGGAATATCGATTTCGATTTTTAGTCACAAAAAGTACACCCCTTAATTGCTAAAAAAGATCAAAAAACACTGATATATTCCGTGAAAAGTACGTATGTGGAATACATAGGGTTTAATCTAACTCAAGTTAGGCGTTGAGATAGACAACTATCTTTTGTTTAACAAAATGATTGGGTCATTGTGACGACATGCGCCGCAAACAATTCCTTACAGATTCTCTCAGTGGAGCATTGACCATCTTGACACAATCAAGACCATAAAAGTACTCAACAACAAAACTATAGAAGCTTATGAAGAATTTTCTATTAAGAAGCAACGTTGGGGGATTGCTGCCTAAGTTATAATCATATGAAATGTACTTTTTCTTCCATGACTCGTTGTTTTAAATGTATTATTGTCATACAAGTATTAGTCTTTATTTAGTTAGTACTTTCAAAGCATGTAGTTAAAAAAATTATTTACCGTGCATTTTTTAATGTTTCTAAATTATTGCACGACTTTTATTAAAAGTGAAATGTTTTATTAATAAGAAAATTCATATATATATAGAGAGAGAGAGGATTTTAACAAAATGATTTATATAAACACTTAATGTTATATAGATTTAAACATTTTAATTTTTATTTCTTACTTTAGTGAGTTTTGGAAATAAGATTTTATGGACATTTCAAAAGTCTTCCCAAAGGTAATATAGAAGGAGAACATTTTCTAGTTTTTCTGCTGAAAAAAACAACATTTTTTTATTATTAACTAAAGATAAGTTTGTTATTTATCAGACAGATGGCAGCACTAAAACATGTACTAGCAGAATCAGTCGGTAGAATTTATTGAGAATTTATTATTATAAGATAAGAATGATGTTTACGTGGTGCCATCTGTATTTCTAAAATTAAAATATTTAATGCAATGTTATTACTGCAGAAGTACTAAAATCGAAATCTTTCGCAACCACATTTTTTCAAACTGTCTTAATTTAGAAAAAACTGTATTAGCATATAATTGAATACTGATTTTTTTTTTATGGGCGCAGAGTTGGCTCGTGGCCCGGCGACACATAGGGAAGCGGTTACTATGGGCAGGGCAAATGCAGGACCCTGTGCGAAGGAGCCCCTTGAATAACATTTTAAGATTACTATTATTATTAAGATGAACATTTTATAGCAATATCATGAAACTTGAAATTTAAATTTGAAATTAGACACATAGAAATGTACAAAAGCAGCATTTTTAATCATCATTTTTCAAATTTAAAAACGACAGCAAAGCCTAAAATTTAATTATACATAGTATTTTGGAACTTCTGTAAATAATGTTTCCTTGTCAGCGCGGTGCGCCACCCAAAGCGTGGGGCCTTGTGCGAAAGCACCTGTGGCACACCCATAAGAGCAACCCTGACTAGGGGGCAGACTAAAAGACCACACAATTAGTAAAAATTGGATGTAGATTATTAGATTGGTAGAATTTTACTCTGGAATTTGAGAATTGTTAAATGTTTTATTTTTTAATTTATTAATTTTATTACTTTTAACTTCGTCGGGTATCCATTAATGCACTATTTATATAGATACGGTATAATTTGTAAAGAATACTATAGCCTAGAAATAATGTAATACTGTACCTGTAGAATAAATGTAATACTGTACCTGTGTCTAAAGGTACAGTATTACAAGGAAAACCAAGTTAAAATTTTCCAAATTTCGCACTGTTAAATTCATTCTTTTAAAATGCTAAAACGTGAGATTAGGAAGAAGGGGATGCGAGTTAAATAAGGTTGAAAAAATAACAATATGGTTAATGAAGTGCAGGTGTTTTACAAGAAACCTTTTCGTTACTTTCTTACGCTTCTATTTTTGGCTGTTCTATTTTGAGGTTGTCTCTATTTTGAGGTTGTGAATTCATAGCAACAACATGACAATTTGTCCGCTCCTTCTTTTTGACTAATGGAGTGTAGTTCACAATTTTCCCGTTGCAGAACAGCAATAATAATGCTAAAAACAAGCTACCCGGTTTCACCCCACTACCCGATCTTACCCCACTCTTCCCTACAAGATTTAAAATCATTGTTATTTCCGTCAAGTGCCAGTTTTAACTAAGAAGAAAGTGACTGTGAGATAATTATTTTTTTCGGAATTGTTTTTTTTAGAATTGTTAAATGTTTTATTTTTAATTTTATTACTTTTAACTTCGTCGTGTATCCATTAATGGACTATTTATATAGAAACGGTATAATTTGTAAAGGATACTATAGCCTAGATATTTTTTTGTCTAAAAGTACAATATTACAAGGAAAACCAGGTTATTATTTTCCATAAATTTCCAAATTTCGCTCTGTTACATTTATTCTTTTAAAATGAAAAAACGTGGGATTAGGAAGAAGGGGATGTGAGTTTAAGGTTAAATAATAACAATATGGTTAATGAAATGCCTGTGTTTTACAAGAAACTTTTTCGTTACTTTCTTACGCTTCTATTTTTGGCTGTTCTATTTTGAGGTTGTCTCTTTTTTTTTGTATTTTTGTGTCACCACAAGACAATTTTCTCTTCCTAGATACTAGTATTTTAACTTAAATAACAGATTTTAAAATTCAGGTTTACAAGTCTGGATACTACCCTGTCTTATCGATCTTACCCAGAGTGCAGAGATTATAAAAACACAACAGAGAACCCCGCTATTATTAGTCTCAATCCTTATTTTTGTTAACAGGGTATAAATCCCCTAACAATAAACATATAGGCTGATTTAACAGAGGCTGATTTACGGCAGGGCATTCGGGGCACTTGCCCAGGGCGCCCATTTTAAGGGTGCCCCTAAAAATGAGTTAAAGCTAAATATATGTGAAAATTTAAATATAAATTTACTAAAGAATTTTTTTAATCAATTAAATTCAGTTTAATCAAAATTATATAATACAATTGTTCATTTTTTTTGCAAAATTTCTGCTATTTTATTCAATCGAATAAATTTAACTTTTTTTTTTGCACGTTCAAATGTATGTCACTTGTTGCATCGAGTTTGTCCAAACAACTGCCCATTGGATCACTTACAAAATTCAATTCATGACCAAGGCCATAAACAAACTGTGTTTACTAATTGCACGCAGATTTTTTGTTTATGGATACTTTTTTTACTATACCAAATTTCCTTATATTGTAACTGTGAGGGATTTGTAGCTATAAAGTGAGTAGAATATACGAATCTCGCTCAAATAAAATAAAGCTAAAAGGGAAGAAAGAACACAACCGGAAATGTATGAAGTAACCCTGTTAAAATATTGAGAGATCATTAATGTTAATTTAAATTCTCAGAAAAACAAATTAGTAGTTTAAAAAAAAAATCCCGCTGTATTTACATTTGCATTAAAGCTGATTGATTACGTCATGTTGCATTGTGTGCTTATACATATAAATTTAGCAGTTTTATTTTGAGGTATGTCGAGGGGGCTCCCTAATTTTCTTTTGCCATGGGCCCCTAACCTTGTAAGTCGGTCCCTGACTAGATTTAGTATAGTTTTTATAACTAATGGCTATTAAATAAGGATAATTTAAAAACAAAAGAACATAAAGAGTTGACTTCATAAAACAAACTCATCTACACATAGGCCGTGAATTCAACAGCAACAACATGACAAATTGTCCACTTCTTAACTAGTGAAGTGTAGTTCAGAATTTACCCGCTGCAGAACAGCAATAATAACGCTAGAAACAATCTACCCGGTTTCACCACACTACCCGATATTACCCCACTCTTCTCTACAAGATTTAAAATCATTGTTATTTCCGTCGAGTACCATTTTTAACTGAGAAGAAAGTGACTGTGATATATATATATATTTCGAATTTTAAAAGCAACATCTAAAATATATAATAAGCTAACATACGAGTTTACACTTTCACTTAAGTTCACGGTTCTCTTCTATTGTGTTGCACTATTTAAAGTGGATAATATGTTATATCTGGTTTCCGTTGACCGTTGATCACAGGATCAAAAGGTTGACGAAAAGTGGACCCCAGTTTTGGATAATTCAACTATTAAATAAAGTATTTTCCAATTTTTTAATTAATTTTATATATTAATTTAAATTATTTTTTAATTAAAAATATTATTTAAAATTAACAAAATTATGTGTTTATCCTGGCTTACTTTAGACAGTAGCGCTATGCCCTTGGCAGTCACTCGAAAATCTAACTGGGGACCTTTGCGTGTGTTACTCCGATACTCTACCAGTCAGGCTAAAGCGAGTCCAAGTGAGGGTATCGTGACCCCCACAGTACCCCCTCTCAGTGAGTCGAACGGAGGAACGAATGATTGATACCCGTGAAGTGTTATCACGTGGGCAGTGGTTGATGATATTTTTTGTCGGTGATGCATTTTTACCGGTGTTGCAATTTTGCCGGTGTGGCATTATTTACTGCAATTTCTCCGGGGTTGCAATTTTGATTGTAGTTTGTGTTAACAGAAGGTCGAATTTTGTCCGGAGTCGCCACTTTGTAGCGCAGTGCGCTTGACAGCTGCCCATGTACTCGGAATCGAACAGGGGACGTTCTGCTTGCTGCGCCGATATTCTACCAGTCAGGCTAAAGTGATCACTCGAACATAAGTGGGAGTATCGAGTACATGAAGTGACCTCTACAAGACTATCAAAGTCATATTTAAATTTCTAACTATTTATCAATATCGAGCATTTAGGATACAATAGTACAAACAAAAGTAGGCAAAAAAAGTATGATTTTTAAAAGCTGCCCCCGCTGGTTGTACAATAGCTTTACGGGTCATTTTCGAACATCTCACGGACACAGTTTGGAAAGTTGAAGTTGTCATTGCTTCATTACAGGGCCTGATTTAGGCATAGGGGCCCGCACAACAATGGGGCCCACACGACACATACACACAAAAAAACAAAACACAGTCAACTTGCGTAAAAAAATTATTAAAAGAGGATGATAATCCAAATGCTAATGAAAATAGCATACTACAACTTTTTTCTGAGGGAGAAAAATTCTATTTTTCTTAAGACACACATTTGTACACTGTAAATATACCCTAATAATTTTAATGTCTTTAAAACAATCTGTTTAATCTGTGATAATTACAAGGCATTGTTTTACTTTCTTTTGGAAATCAAATATTTTATTTTTCTTACATTTTTATTTTGCGAGCCACTTTAGTGTAATACAAAGACGGGTGCCATATTTTATTATCATTTTCATAGATTCTAAAGTGCCATCGCACCTTGAGATTCCTTGAAACCGTTAAAATTTTGTAACACAATAATGGAAATTTACAAAAAACAGTGTTTCCCATTTTCGTTTGTACACTTAATAATGATTTAATTTTCAGTTCTAGGATATATATATATTTTCAAAAAAATTCCACCCTTTCCCCTCGTTTGACTGGGGGTTTTCCAACCCCTCTTTTTCTTGTAGTTTGAGAGAAGGGGGGGGGGGGCACACATATTCAGCCTAGGGGTCTACTAACTCTAAAACCCTATCTGCTTTATTTTAGGACAAGACAATCAAAGTCGTATATAAACTTGTAACTATTTATATATTTATCAATTTCGATGTTTTAGGATACGATAGTACATTTAAAAACAAGAGTAGATAAATATAGTATTCTTTTTAAAAGCTTCCTCTGAAAGTTTACTTTTAATCCGTAAAATAATAAAATATATCAGCAGATTAACATTGGCGCCATCAAAATAAAAATAAGACTATAATCGCTGTGACAAACAATTGAAAACAAGGTTTTCAAGGTCAAAGAAAGGTTTGCAAAGCATTGTAATAGCAAACATTTATTTATTGTTTTAAAACAAAGCAGAAAACGCTATGCCTTTTTCTTAAAAAGAAAAAGAAACTAAACGAAATAATATAAATGGACAGATCATTTTCGAACATCTCACAGACCACAGTTTGAATAGTTGAAGTTGTCGTTAGGCGCCAAATTGCGCAAATTGTCCGAATCAGGTAACCCGCCTCGTATAGTGCAATGTTATTATTTTATTTTTATGAGTTTATTTTGGGATTGGCCTGAAGTGGGAGCGACTGTTAGATTTATTGTGTAATTGGATTAAGCCGAATTGCTGGACAAATCCATCGCTCATTTAAACATCATTTTGTCTCTGCGAATTCCAATCCATTTCAG
Organism: Troglohyphantes excavatus; assembly: GCA_963932185.1. Taxonomy (NCBI): domain Eukaryota; kingdom Metazoa; phylum Arthropoda; class Arachnida; order Araneae; family Linyphiidae; genus Troglohyphantes; species Troglohyphantes excavatus. The sequence continues at coordinate 45,458,096 of OZ010672.1, read as the reverse complement.
GAAGAATCGAATTTGCTAGGAACGGGGTGTGGAAAAATTGCGAAAAGTTCGAAAGTGTACAAATGCATTCGCTGTACCAGACAATTAAAAAAAAAAGAATATTTTGGTTATTTTCCTATGCATAAATCACAAGCTTATAAAATGAAAATTTAAATTGACAGCTAAAAGCACTATCATTGTTTGTCCATTTTTTGGGGCCTAAATGAGATATTGGTACCAATGTAAAGGTGGAATCTAGCTCTTTCCACCTGCACAAACATTGTATGCAACTTGTAAATAATAATTTTGTGGTGCAGGTTTAAAGTTTGTATGCCCATTTTTTGGGACCTAAATGAAATATTGGTACCAATGTAAAGGTGGAATCTAACTCTTTCCACCTGCACAAACATTGTATGCAACTTCCAAATAATGATTTTGTGGTGCAGTTTTGAGTTTTTAAAGTTTGTATGTCCATTTTTTGGGACCTAAATGAGATATTGGTACCAATGTAAAGTTGGAGTCTAGTTTTTTCCTTCTGCACAAACATTGTATGCAACTTCCAAATAATAATTCTGTGGTGCAGTTTTAAAGTTTGTATGTCCATTTTTTGGGGCCTAAATGAGATATTGGTACCAATGTAAAGGTCTCTTTCCTGCTGCACAAACATTGTATGTAACTTCCAAATAATGATCTTGTGGTGCAGGTTTAAAGTTCGGCCCACTTTCGAAAAAGGTTCGATATCTTCTTTTTGCGTTTTCCGAGTTTACAAAACTGGACATACAATGGTTATGCGTTTAGCCATCGACATCTTGTATTTAAGCAACAAGAATAAAAACAAAACTGATCTCCAAAATACATTGAGATATATAGTTATTAAATATTGCAGTTTTATGGTGGGTTCGTCGATTTCTGATTTGATCTTGAAATAAGATACAGATTTATATAATCTGGACATTCCCAAATACTATATATAAAATTATATACAATTTTAAATAGGCTTTATTTCACTTAAAAATACCTACACGAGAGTGCATTAAATTAATAATTTTTCAAATTCGAAATCTTCTTTTTGCGTTTTCCGAAAGTTTACAAAAATGGACAAACAACGATTGTGCTTTTATCCATCGAAATACGAAAATATTACGAAGTGCGAAAGGGAAGAGGGTAAAAATTCGATACAATTTTATTGTATTTAGTATCGAGAAATTACTGTTACTATTTTTCTATTATTTATTTGAAAGTCTCTGTTGGATAATTATCTATTTATTACGTATAAGGGTATTTAATTGGTATATACGGAAAAAGTTAGCAATAATGGCTATGCGCGTTTGGTAAGAAACTTGAAATTTATGGAAAATATGTGGATTTTTATTATTATTTTTTATTTAAAATATGCTGTCTAGAGTTCACAGTGTATAGAATATTTAGCTTTTATGTTATATCTCTGGATTCAAGTTATGAATATTTATTGTATTTGTCTCTGTTGGGAGCGACGGTGGATCACTAATTATGCGCTCTCTTATAGAGTTTACCACATCTTCCGGGGAATTATGGACGAATAATTCAACTTTGGGATATGGCTGAGCAAATACCCGTGTATTAAAAAAATAAAATATAACACTTAAAACAGTTCTAGGAAACACTGTTTGTGTTGTTAGTATTAAAGTATTGGCAATGGTGTTCAAGTTAAAGTAATTTCATTCGAATCCAGTGTATTTTTATATTTTTTTTGCCATTAGGTCATTTGAATTACGAAAATATAACGTGAATAAGTTATAATCTAGGTTTTAATTTTCATATAACTTATTTTGCAACTGGATGAAGGCTTTTAACTGGTTTTGCAAGTGTATGCGACGCCATCTTGTGCCATCATCAAAACCAGCTATATCCATATTTCAGCCAATCAGAATTCAAGTTTTTGCTGATATTCGTGTTCGCGTTTGTGGATATAGCTACTTTTGCTTCTGTGGACTTTTTTGAGTTTTATTAGTAAAAAACGGTTTATATTCATTTGTAGTATTTTAAAATTGAAGTGAAAGTTATAAAGTACCAATTGATAGATTAATCTAATTTTTTGAACTTTCGAATATAACTGTTTTTGAATTTGGGCTACTCGTTACTATTTTATATTTGAACTTTTTTTGCTGAATATTTTATATTTAATACATTATTTAAATATTTGAGGGAAATGGGTATGCCTGCTGCCAAACTGGTTCCGGCGCCACTGGGTAGAAACTAATTTAAATATTGAAATACATTTAAGACGCTGATTTATGATTTTATGTATTAAAACGCTGATATTGTTTTACCAATATAAAAAATATGTTTAAAATGGCCTATGGCCTAATGGAAAATCAAGCCTAGATGTTACTCTACTTAAGCTACAAACTACACTACAAAAAAAAGTGCTTAAAAATGAGTACATGGACGTACTCGTTTTAATTTGAGTACAATTGCATCGTAAATGAGCGATGACGTACTCAAATTTACGTAATCGTACTTTCGCAAAAATGAGCAGTATGGTTTAATATTGCTAATATCAGCTTCTGTTTAAGCCATATTAACAAAGCACCTGACAAACTTAAAATATTAGTTCAGAAGATGGTTTTCCACATTATATGATGTCGATTGCTTCAATGGAAACCGAGTTATTACGACTCAGTTATCTTACTTTCCATTCTTATGCCACGCTTTTTTAACATTACTTCTGTTTATAACTTCTTCATGGCGCTCTGGTCACGGTTCTGGTAGTACAATGGATAAGGCCCTAGACTTCGGTGCGGATGACGTCAAGTAGGCGGATTGGGTTCGAGTCCTAATTGTAATTGCCGAAATTTATTGTTGAAAGTGATTTTTGAAGGCAGCCTATGTAGTCAAGCAACTGCTCTTTTTATTCATTTTACTCATTTTTGAGTAAATTTTTTTCAAAAATGAAGCTTATGTATTCGAGCTATGATAAGCATCGAATGTAATAAAAAAAAGTAAATTTTACTTATTTTTAAGTACCTATTTTAACAGTGTAAAGCCACATAGATTTCCAAGTACATCAATGAGAATATTTTACATGGAGAAAAGATATATAACCAATCAAATAGACCTAAATGAAAGACATCCTGAATTTGTATATGACCCCGTGTTCGATTGAAACTATCGATTTATTTGGACGTCAATTGGAAATTAACGATGGCTGCGTTTTGAGGTTGCGTTCCGTTTCGGATGTGTGAAATATTATTTCCAGTGGATACGTGAAGCCAAGGGAGTGGCCGAAACAGGAGCATTGATTAGTCAGGGGTTGAAAAAAGTGGAAATTATAGACTACAAAAGGTGTGAGGGACATTTCTTTCATTATTTTTATTACACCGCAGTTATTACCGCCCTATTTATTTATATTTTTTGTAATTCATTTCGGCATCGGCTAGGTCCTGTTTCGCATTGACATGCTTCGTTTCGGCTTCGTGGAGATTAGGCAACATTGGAGTGTTTACCTTGATCGCTATTTAAATAGTTTTCACTCCAACTTATGAATCTGAAGGATAAGTAATCAGCAAAGGATGGCAACTTAGCGGTAATTTCACCACGTGGAGCTCGGCAACTCTTACAGTTTCATTATCGCCAGCCAGAATGGTTGGATTAACATCACACTAGAGCTGCACAGTGGGATTTAGGCGACGATTCGGGTCTATCCCTAATGAAAGACCCGAAAACAATCACTCGTAATTTTGAACCATGGTCAGATGACGAGGACAACACCTGACCTGCACCCCACGCAACCACCTGACACAGGATTGAGAGGACATTTGACCACGACGGCTTTAACGTTCTTCGGTTCCCTACATACGTTGGATATTTTTTAACGTTCTTCGGTTCCCTACATACGTTGGATATTTTTTAACGTTCTTCGGTTCCCTACATATGTTGGATATTTTTTAACGTTCTTCGGTTCCCTACATACGTTGGATATTTTTTAACGTTCTTCGGTTCCCTACATACGTTGGATATTTTTTAACGTTCTTCGGTTCCCTACATACGTTGGATATTTTTTAACGTTCTTCGGTTCCCTACATACGTTGGATATTTTTTAACGTTCTTCGGTTCCCTACATACGTTGGATATTTTTTAACGTTCTTCGGTTCCCTACATACGTTGGATATTTTTTAACGTTCTTCGGTTCCCTACATACGTTGGATATTTTTTAACGTTCTTCGGTTCCCTACATACGTTGGATATTTTTTAACGTTCTTCGGTTCCCTACATACGTTGGATATTTTTTAACGTTCTTCGGTTCCCTACATATGTTGGATATTTTTTAACGTTCTTCGGTTCCCTACATACGTTGGATATTTTTTAACGTTCTTCGGTTCCCTACATACGTTGGATATTTTTTAACGTTCTTCGGTTCCCTACATACGTTGGATATTTTTTAACGTTCTTCGGTTCCCTACATACGTTGGATATTTTTTAACGTTCTTCGGTTCCCTACATACGTTGGATATTTTTTAACGTTCTTCGGTTCCCTACATACGTTGGATATTTTTTAACGTTCTTCGGTTCCCTACATACGTTGGATATTTTTTAACGTTCTTCGGTTCCCTACATACGTTGGATATTTTTTAACGTTCTTCGGTTCCCTACATACGTTGGATATTTTTTAACGTTCTTCGGTTCCCTACATACGTTGGATATTTTTTAACGTTCTTCGGTTCCCTACATACGTTGGATATTTTTTAACGTTCTTCGGTTCCCTACATACGTTGGATATTTTTTAACGTTCTTCGGTTCCCTACATACGTTGGATATTTTTTAACGTTCTTCGGTTCCCTACATACGTTGGATATTTTTTAACGTTCTTCGGTTCCCTACATACGTTGGATATTTTTTAACGTTGTTCGGTTCCCTACATACGTTGGATATTTTTTAACGTTGTTCGGTTCCCTACATACGTTGGATATTTTTTAACGTTCTTCGGTTCCCTACATACGTTGGATATTTTTTAACGTTCTTCGGTTCCCTACATACGTTGGATATTTTTTAACGTTCTTCGGTTCCCTACATACGTTGGATATTTTTTAACGTTCTTCGGTTCCCTACATACGTTGGATATTTTTTAACGTTCTTCGGTTCCCTACATACGTTGGATATTTTTTAACGTTCTTCGGTTCCCTACATACGTTGGATATTTTTTAACGTTCTTCGGTTCCCTACATACGTTGGATATTTTTTAACGTTCTTCGATTCCCTACATACGTTGGATATTTTTTAACGTTGTTCGGTTCCCTACATACGTTGGATATTTTTTAACGTTGTTCGGTTCCCTACATACGTTGGATATTTTTTAACGTTCTTCGGTTCCCTACATACGTTGGATATTTTTTAACGTTCTTCGGTTCCCTACATACGTTGGATATTTTTTAACGTTCTTCGGTTCCCTACATACGTTGGATATTTTTTAACGTTGTTCGGTTCCCTACATACGTTGGATATTTTTTAGTGCGCGAAAGGAACGATTCCAACCAGAATGTGCTGATTTTTAAAACATTCTGCACATTATTGAATTTAAATAACCTAGTTTTAAACAATATTTATATAATAATTTTATTTTATATGTCAACAAATATAAATTATCAACTGTATTAAAGGAGGCGATTTGTTTTCTTAGCATGGCCTGAGGTAAGGGAAATAATTTAACCAATGTTTAACACCTAAAGCTGAAAGCAAAAAAGTCCCATGTTTATTACTCTAAGACTTTTAAGTTTCCAGAACAACTAGTAATATACTTTTACAAGTGAGATAAACTATCACGAAACTGAATATGCATGCCAGATGGACCCCCATATTATCCAGTAAACAACATATGAAGAAGTCAATTTTTTTTAAAAATAGCATTTTTTTATCCTTTTATATTATTAAATATATACCATAAATTACGTTATTATAAAAAATGACTTTCACTTATAAATTTAAAATTCCATGCCAAAGAAAAAAAAATCCCATTTAATAACAGTCAACAGTTAATAACAGTCAGCAGTTAATAACAGTCAACAGTTAATAACAGTCAGCAGTTAATAATAGTCAGCAGTTAATAACAGTCAACAGTTAATAACAGTCCACTGTTAACAGTTAATAACAGTAAACTTTTAGCAGTTAATAACAGTCAACAGTTAATAACAGTCAACAGTTAATAACAGTTAACAGTTAATAACAGTTAACAGTTAATAACTGTTTACAATTAAAAACAGTTAACAGTTAATAACAGTTTACAGTTAATAACAGTCAACAGTTAATAAGTCAACAGTTAACAAGTTAACATTTGACAACAGTTAACAAGTTAACATTTGACAACAGTTAACAAGTTAACATTTGACAACAGTTAACAAGTTAACATTTGACAACAGTTAACAAGTTAACATTTGACAACAGTTAACAAGTTAACATTTGACAACAGTTAACAAGTTAACATTTGACAACAGTTAACAAGTTAACATTTGACAACAGTTAACAGATAACAGTTATTAACAATCAAGAGTTAATAACAGTCAACAGTTAACAGATAACAGTTATTAACAATCAAGAGTTAATAACAGTCAACAGTTAACAGATAACAGTTATTAACAATCAAGAGTTAATAACAGTCAACAGTTAACAGATAACAGTTATTAACAATCAAGAGTTAATAACAGTCAACAGTTAACAGATAACAGTTATTAACAATCAAGAGTTAATAACAGTCAACAGTTAACAGTCAATAACAGTCAAAAATTAACAGTTAATAACAGTCAACAGTTAATAACAGTCAACAGTTAATAACAGTCAACAGTTAATAACAGTTAACTGTTAACAATTGATAACAGTATATAGTTAATAACAGTCAACAGTTAACTAACAACAGTAAAAAGTTAATAAGTCAACAGTTAAAAGTTAATTACAGTTAACAGTTAATAACAGTTAATAGCCAAAACCCACTTAACAGCCACTCAACGGTTCTTCTTTTTATAGACACACGCACTTCATAAACCTCTAGCTATATGAATGAACTTAAATGAGTCTTTATTTTTTAATAAAAGATTTTGAGTCAAATTCGTTTAAATGGAATTTGTTTTGCGAGTGAGATATTTATTTAAAATGTTTATCTTATATCAAGTGTGATATTTATTTAAAATGTTTAACTACCATGTTGAGTTTCTTAAAAAACAAGGTGTAAAATGAATTAGGTTAACTAGATAGAATATCGAGTGAAACAATAGCAATTTCTTTTAAAATTTCTTAATTACACAAACCAAAGAAGATCGTTATCTGAAGTGATTGCCGACATCATTAGTTTTAAACCATAAACGACAATTATGTTCCTGTTGTTATAGTATTTTTTAGATAATTAGTGTACCATATTGAAAGCAGGTTTTATATTCTCACTAAAATCTACGTAATACTAGAAAATATGGGTCAGTATTTTCGTGTTTTCTTTAGTTAGAGGCAAAGATAATATGGAAAATTCAATCGTAAAGCTGTTTATTTGTGTTATTTTTAAAAAAATTAAATATTTTTCGTATATATATAATTATCTTTATTATAATTCTAAAATCATCTATGTCAATGTAAAGCCATTTAAAAAAGCTTTTAATTTCTTTTCTGTTATTGTTTCTATGCTAATTAAAATCTCGAAAAAAAAAAATCGAGCAAAAAAAAAACTCTTTATACGCTGAACCAGGACAGTGGGTAACTCGGCTTAGAAAGCAATAAATACGTGATTGGAGAATTATAATAATACTAATTATTGTCAATTACAAATTTAATATGTAATTACTAATTATAGGGAAAGGTGTTGTACCTTTGAACCGTTATACCTCTGACCACTATGCGATTCAGCGGTATTTGCTAGGACTTAGTAAATATAAAAATTCCAGTATGTGTAGAAGTTGGATGCTTTTTAACGTGCAGTTTCAATCTAACTATTAAATATGTTATTGAGAATAATTGTGTAAAGTTAGATGTTGACAAGCCCCTTCTGACAGCTAGGAATTGTTTACTCACCTAACTCGTATGGTTGTACCTATGACCCCGTAAAAATATGTGTACCTTTGACCGGTCAAAATAAAATAAATGAAACGACTGAATGATAAAAATTATACATTTATATGACAGGATGAAAATATGTATATAAGACGACATTATATGTGCATGATAACAATGTAAGCCATTTTTACACCATTAAGATGTGCTGACAAACGACAATATTCGTAATTTCGAGTTAATATAGCTAACTACATTGTGAAATAACAGTAAATATATATAACAATGTATTTGTTCAATATTTATGTTCAATATGAAAATTTGATAAATATATTCTAATTTTTTTTTCCTAGTGTTTTCCACGTATTTGTTAAAGGTACAACGCTTACTGGTCAAAGGTATAACCACATGTTGTTCCCTGTGAAAGATAAAAACGGGCATTTGAAATTAAAATTAATTTTTAACAAAAATACAAATGATATATTAAACCCATTAGTTTTAGAGACAATTTTAATCAGTCTATTATAATCAAAAATGAGGTGTAGAAAACTCAAAAAGCCAAAATCGGCCAAAGGTACAAAATCTCCCTATATTCTTAAAATCCAGAATATACTCCAAAAGTTTTCTTCATTTCAAAAACTTTGTGTAATATATCGATTACACATTTAATGTACATGCATTAATTGACAATTAAGTACTGTACAAGAGTATCCCCCCCTACAATGAAACAAAAGAATATCGAGGGAATTAAACTATCAAAGAATCACTAGCATGCCCGTGCGATGATTATTGTCACTGCTCCTGAAAATTGTCTTTCTTTTGATACCTCATGTGTTAAGATCCATTGAGTATAATGGCCGTAAAAGGGATCTTTACTACATAACTAATATATATGATAATACCGAGATATCTTTAAGATATAGCTTGAACAAACTAGACCTCATATGAACGTCTAGTTTCAAAACCAGATAGATCCATTTTTATAAATTTTACAGGAGACGGGAAGACTCTAAAATCAATTGACAGTCACGTATTCTTGGATCTATATGCACGACTATGAATGCATTTTTAGATTGGATTATCTTAGACACTTTTGGTCGAATACCGCTTCACGAGGTGATGTAGAGCATAAAAAATATAAAAAAACAGTTTTGCCAAAATGTGGATCTATCTGGGTTTGAAACTACAGGGCTCATATATAGTTCGTTCCGACAAATGGCCGCTGTGATGTCACATTATTTAAATGGTGGTTTAGATAAGCCAAAAGGTCAAATGGACCAAACTTATTTGTTAATTTGTCAGAACCAGCTTAAAGGGGAGTTAGCCATCCGCCAACTAATCAGAATCAGACTATAGATGTAATTCACTAATTAAAAGGTGCCTCTTTTTACTAAAGTAAACTAGAAAACTCCTGAAAATTGTCTTTCTTTTGATACCTCATGTGTTAAGATCCATTGAGTATAATGGCCGTAAAAGGGATCTTTACTACATAACTAATATATATGATAATACCGAGATATCTTTAAGATATAGCTTGAACAAACTAGACCTCATATGAACGTCTAGTTTCAAAACCAGATAGATCCATTTTTATAAATTTTACAGGAGACGGGAAGACTCTAAAATCAATTGACAGTCACGTATTCTTGGATCTATATGCACGACTATGAATGCATTTTTAGATTGGATTATCTTAGACACTTTTGGTCGAATACCGCTTCACGAGGTGATGTAGAGCATAAAAAATATAAAAAAACAGTTTTGCCAAAATGTGGATCTATCTGGGTTTGAAACTACAGGGCTCATATATAGTTCGTTCCGACAAATGGCCGCTGTGATGTCACATTATTTAAATGGTGGTTTAGATAAGCCAAAAGGTCAAATGGACCAAACTTATTTGTTAATTTGTCAGAACCAGCTTAAAGGGGAGTTAGCCATCCGCCAACTAATCAGAATCAGACTATAGATGTAATTCACTAATTAAAAGGTGCCTCTTTTTACTAAAGTAAACTAGAAAACTCCTGAAAATTGTCTTTCTTTTGATACCTCATGTGTTAAGATCCATTGAGTATAATGGCCGTAAAAGGGATCTTTACTACATAACTAATATATATGATAATACCGAGATATCTTTAAGATATAGCTTGAACAAACTAGACCTCATATGAACGTCTAGTTTCAAAACCAGATAGATCCATTTTTATAAATTTTACAGGAGACGGGAAGACTCTAAAATCAATTGACAGTCACGTATTCTTGGATCTATATGCACGACTATGAATGCATTTTTAGATTGGATTATCTTAGACACTTTTGGTCGAATACCGCTTCACGAGGTGATGTAGAGCATAAAAAATATAAAAAAACAGTTTTGCCAAAATGTGGATCTATCTGGGTTTGAAACTACAGGGCTCATATATAGTTCGTTCCGACAAATGGCCGCTGTGATGTCACATTATTTAAATGGTGGTTTCGATAAGCCAAAAGGTCAAATGGACCAAACTTATTTGTTAATTTGTTAGAACCAGCTTAAAGGGGAGTTAGCCATCCGCCAACTAATCAGAATCAGACTATAGATGTAATTCACTAATTAAAAGGTGCCTCTTTTTACTAAAGTAAACTAGAAAACTCCTGAAAATTCTCTTTCTTTTGATACCTCATGTGTTAAGATCCATTGAGTATAATGGCCGTAAAAGGGATCTTTACTACATAACTAATATATATGATAATACCGAGATATCTTTAAGATATAGCTTGAACAAACTAGACCTCATATGAACGTCTAGTTTCAAAACCAGATAGATCCATTTTTATAAATTTTACAGGAGACGGGAAGACTCTAAAATCAATTGACAGTCACGTATTCTTGGATCTATATGCACGACTATGAATGCATTTTTAGATTGGATTATCTTAGACACTTTTGGTCGAATACCGCTTCACGAGGTGATGTAGAGCATAAAAAATATAAAAAAACAGTTTTGCCAAAATGTGGATCTATCTGGGTTTGAAACTACAGGGCTCATATATAGTTCGTTCCGACAAATGGCCGCTGTGATGTCACATTATTTAAATGGTGGTTTAGATAAGCCAAAAGGTCAAATGGACCAAACTTATTTGTTAATTTGTCAGAACCAGCTTAAAGGGGAGTTAGCCATCCGCCAACTAATCAGAATCAGACTATAGATGTAATTCACTAATTAAAAGGTGCCTCTTTTTACTAAAGTAAAATAGAGTAAAGTAAAGCTATTTTATTGCATTCTATGCGAATTTCTAATCATGTGTCCCAGACTTATATAAAACAGCTCGCACTCATAAATGTATATTCATTTGAATACACATTTACGAGTGCGAGCTGTTTTATACAAGTCTACATTTATGAGTGCGAGCTGTTTTATATAAGTCTGGGCCACAAGATTAGAAGTTCGCATAGAATGCAATAAAATACTTTTAAAGCGAATCCGTGATCGATATTAATTTACGAACAGACATATCTCTTTAAATTGCTGTTTTCGTATCCGAAACTTTCAACCTCTTTAGGCCTGCCCTATTACAGCGAACCCCTAATATGGGCAGACAATAATTCTGTATCGTCTACATTTTTAGACATTTTAAAAGTTATTTTTTATTATTTTTTGGTGCTGGCATTTGCTTGAAATGAAATAATAAGAATTTTAAAAATATATATATGGGTTACTGAGGAAAAGAAATTATACAAAAAGACGCTATGCTTCAGTTAATTTCCATTGTCCTTTTTCATTGTTTTTCGAAGAAGAGAATTATGAAGATGCAATAGACTTTATTTTAACCACACTCTTGGGTGCTCGTCAACTTTTGTTTTAAAGTTTAATAGTCAATTTTTCAAGGTATTTACCAATGAGGTTATAAACATTCAGCTTGTTTTTCCCCCTCTACCTTTTATGAAAAAAAAAGTAGTCATTGGTAGAAGCATATAATCAACTTTCTCTTAGTTTACTCGCAGAACTATTTCTCTAGAGTAGTTTGGGTCTCGAGTTTAATTTAAAAAAAAAATGGAATCCAGGAAAAGTAACGAAATATGAAAGAAAAAAGTTGATAGTTTGAGCGTGTACTTAACATATGAAAGGTCTTACAAACAAGGGCATATCATGATGTTTCTTTTTTTATGTTTTTGCGAGAATGGTTGGAATCTCGGATTTATTATAAAGAGAATTTACAAAAAGTAAAAGAAATCTATTTAGGGAATGTTGCTGCGTATATGCGTATTTTTTAATATTTAGTCTTAAAAGATGGATTAAGATTGTTAAGATCTAAAATAAAAATTAAGAAAGCCCTTTACAGCACAGTTTATTAGTTTGAATTATAAAATAGTCGTACCCTGATTAAATAGTTATTGTTTATAAACAGAGCTCAATTTTGAATAAAGAGATCTGGGTCTAGGAGTCCTCAGTTTTGAAAGTGCAATTATTATTTAACTGCACATCAACTACTAAAAAATCGCCTAACTTTAGAAAAAATCGTTATTGTTATTTTTGAAGTATTTATACTTGACCAGAATGCCCGTGTGATAATTGTCACATTATGAAGTCTTCTTATCAATTGCTTTCAATAAAAAATAATTTAAAAAATTGAAATTGTTGGCATATTTTTAAAAATTGATTAACTTTATCAGTTGTCGTATCACCAACTATCGCAGTTTAATTTTAATCCACTTCCGAATGTCAAATCGACATAAATCTTGGTTTACATATGTGATCTTGATGATAATACAATATGTATAGTCGCTATAATTAGTAATTAATAATTAATAGTGAGTGATTTTACATTGAAAATTAAAGGATTGAACCCGAACTATGCTTTAATCATGTGTGAAAGGAAGAAGAGAAATGTATTGGCTATGCTAAAACTGAAAAGTTTTCTAATGCCATTTTGATTTACTTTATACAGAAAACAGATTTTCTTTGCAGTTAAATTTTAGTATTAAGGGACAAAAGTCAGTTCGCTTTTGTATTTTTACTTAAAAGTAAAATATGCGAAGTCTAACTAAAATAAAACTAGCTATTGTCAGCTCCATAAAACTCTCCCTTTTAGAGCAAAATCCACACTGCAAAAAAATGAGTACATGAGCGTACTTGTTTTTTAAAGTACAATTGCATCGTAAATGAGCGATAATGTCCTCAAATTTAAGTAATTGTATTTTCTTAAAAATGAGCAGTGTGGTTTCATATTGCTAATCTCAGCTTATGTTCAAGACATCTTAACCTGACAAACTTAAATATTTGTTCAGAAGATGGTTTTCCACATTATTTGATGTCGATTGCTTAAATGGAAACTGAGTTATTAAAATTCAATTATCTTATTTCCAATTTTTTTTTTGGCACACCTTTTTAAAATTACTTCTGTTTATAAGTCGCCTTGGTAGCTTGTGCGTCGCCTTGATAGCTTAACGGTTAAGACTGTGGACAGCGGTGCTGAAGACCTGGGTTCGATTCCCGGTAAGTCTAAGTTGCAATTATCGATATTTATTTTAAAGTGATTTATGAAGGCAGCCGATGTAGGCAAGCTACTACTCTTTTTATTAATTTTTGAGTACATGACTTTTTCAAAAATGAAAATAATGTATTCGGAACTATGATTAGCATCGAATGTAATCAAAAATGAGTACATTTTACTTATTTTTGAATACCTATTTTTAACAGTGAAGAAGCCTAGGAATGCTTGGATGGGTATGTTTGTTCAGTGATTATGACCGGTAAAGTTTTTTTTTCGAAGTGATTTTAAGTATTGATATTCGCCACTAAAAAGTTTAAAATATTCTGTATATAACATACTTTCTAAAACACATTTTAATTAAATCTACAAAAATTTAAAAAATACTGTAGTGTTGGTAATTGACAAAATATAAAAGCTTGGGGTGCTCATATATAAGGTTTTGGGACCAAATAGTACTGCATTTAATATTCTGAATGCTAAGTATTTCGTTGTTAAAATTAGGGTTATCGAGATGAAAATTTTTATTATTCCGATTCACGACCCTTTTTAATCTAATTCTAATTTCCCAAATGAATATTTAAGTCGATTATTTTATTAATAATAGTAGTTATCTAGCTGTCACAACGTTTCTACGCATATTGTACCAATAATATTACATAAGGTACAAAATAATTCCGATATATTTAATGAAGTTTAAGGTCACAATTAGAATATAACTTTAAAAAATAAAATTTATACCTAAAGCAGAAAACTCATATACAGTTGAAAAAACAACTTAACAGCCGATAATCAAAATCAGGTACATGAATGGCTGAAAACATCCTAAAAATTAGTTCCATAACTTATTTAAACATTCGTTTGTGTCCCAATTTTTTTTATTAATGACCATATGTTAGGAGAATATGAGACAGAGATCACCTTCAGAAGAATTCTGGTCGGATCTGATTGTTCTAGTTGTGCGGATATGGTTGTTATAATTATTATTAACACTACTTTTCAAATAAAAATTTGAAAGGAATATTCGTTCTAAACGGAAACAAGTTCTCAATAAATTACGCACGACTATTCGCATTATCAATGGAAAACAAAGTTGTGTGTGGAATAGTTAAATGATCTGTCACTAGATGGCGTAAGACAAGGGTATTGCACAAAACTTGAATTCAGATTATCTTCATTGTCATCCTTATTAATACAAAGGGAAGAACAGGCCCGTCGTATCGAAGGAGGGGGAATCCGACCCCCCAAATAACCTGGAAACCCTGAAAGTTGGGAATTTCAACTTCTAAAAGCCCCGAATTGGGAAAATGTATGCCTGAAGAAAATTAATATTATTAACAAATGAAAGACAGGGAAGATTAGAAATTGCCCAACTCGTAAGATTACAATTAAATTAGACAACAGAACAGACACTGCATTGGAATATGGATGCAATAAAATAATGCTTGTGAGAGAACTGTATAATATTACCTAAAAAATATATAGAAAATGATGAAAAATGTCGATAAGTTGTAACTGGGAGTTTTCAGCATTGTTGAGTCGGGAATTTTGAATAGTTGAGTTGAGAATTTAGAATAGAATCGTTAAATTGGGAAATTTCTTATTTCAACCCCCAAACCCCCACCACACCCCCTGAATTTTTTTTTTGTGTGTGTAACGGCACTGGGGAAGAAGTGTATGCGTGTGTGTGGAGGGGGGGGGGTGTTAAATTATAACACAACAGGTTATTCAAGCATAGATGAACTAACTCGGAAAACTGTATAATTGATAACTTTACAACACATGTTGTAATTTTTTAAAATGTTTTTTTACAAGATTGACGGACATGCGATGTTATTAAACTTGACAATTCTGCAAAAAAAAAAAAAAAAAAAAAAAAAATTCAGTCTGTTCTGATTTTTTTTCCGACAGGCACGTAGTAAACTATTAACGCTGATAAAAAAAAATCATCGAAATTTACTTCTGAAAATAAAAAAAATAATCCTCTTTTAGTATTTCTGTATTGAAATATATAAATTTATATTAATTTATGAGGAAAACCGTAGTAAGACGCCGAGGTTTTGAAATATTGAGAATAGTAGTCAACTTGTTATTTTTTTGAATAACTGAATGACTGGCAACGCGATTGACAGTTTCCAGTTAGCATCGTAGGGCGAAATGGAGAACTTCAAATTGAATATGTCAATATTTAAAAAAATAATACCTATGATTTTAGAGCTATGATGATAGAGTGTTGGACACTGGAACAAGAGGTCTGTGGTTTGAGTCAGCTTGTCGACATTGAATTATTTGAAATCGTCCTAATTTTTGACGAAACAAATGTCGTTAAAAAACGATAAAATGAATTTGAACAGTTTGACAAAATATTTAATCGGAACATATAGCAGGCGTCTGTTTTGTCAAAAATGACAAAAGTTTCGTCAAATATGACAATGCATTTTTAACAGTGCAGTATATGCTGCATTCAAAGTTTGTAGCAACTTTCGCTTCGAAGACTCCAAACCGACGGATGTGCATACATTTTAATAAGATGTTTAGTATACTGTTGTCTCGTCATCTGACCATGGTTCAAATATACGAGGCATCGTTCCCGGGTCTTTCCTTCGAGATAGGCCCCGAACCGTCGCCAATAGCCCACTGTGCGACGTTAATTCCTTCGTTAATTAATTAAGTTAATTAATTCCTTCGTTAATTAATTAAGTTAATTCATTCCTTCGTTAATTAATTAAGTTAATTCATTCCTTCATTAATTAATTAAGTGCGACCAAACCAACCAAACCAAACCAAGTATACTGGTGTCGTCACTGAGCTAAAATAATAAACTGGAGCGAGTACTCCCATTGAGTTACAATGTACTTCACTGTGCCGCGCGGAGGCGTACTATTCGGAAGAAAAGTTGAGAAAACATTCTACCTTCGCTTTGCGGGAGTCTTACGTGACGTCACAGAAAGATTTAAAAACTGTGTTTTTCGGTGCCTTTTGTTATATTTTTCGTATAAGTAAGAAAGTAAGTATGTCAAAACAATTAGTGTATAACATTTTATGTATTTTTAAAAGCCAGAAATGCGTTTTTAAATCCATGCTGAAGGACTATTTTTTCTACCTTCGCTCAAAAAGGTGTAAAGCGGTCGCGAACGCTTAGTCCTCGCTCCAGTGTTTATTATTATTTTAGCTCAGTGGTTGTCGTCAAGAACGGAAATCTTAAAAATTATGATCTATAAACACTTAAACGATATATTTCCGTGTTTTTTAGTGCACTTAAATGCAACTCGGAGAGTTTTAAGACTCTTTATCGATCCAAACCACACCTCAAATAAACATTTCTCATCGAAAAGAAAGTGAATCACGAAACTAAAAACCTTAATAAATTATTCATTTCATAATTGCGTTACTGTAAGCGTGAAAAATGAAACTCGGTACTGTCGCGAATACTCGTTCATTTATTAAACCCTTCTGAATTATCAATTTCCTCCGCTTTGAACAATTATTGATTAACGATCGGATTACAGTAAATGATACGGGAATATTCTTTTATGTCACTAGCTACTATAATTTCAGCTTATGCCCTCCATTGAGCATCAGAGCTATCGCCTTTCTTCATGCTATTCCATGAAGAGGGTATAGTATTAAGAATTTCGAATGGGACGCTTGGTGCATTTGCAATGGGATTATGCCCTTAGGTCAACTAACAATTTATTACTTTATTTCTGTAAGATATTTATTGTTAGTGGCTGAGAACACACTCTTGGTATTCTAAAAATTTATAGATTTTTTAAATTTTCTTTTTTTATTAAACTAGTAGAGGTAGATATAATAGATCATTGGCGACGTCAATAACCTATTGTATCTACCTCCACTTGTTTGATGAATGGTTTGTGATATCCAGAAAGAAAGGCCAAGAAAACTAGACATTAGCTTTGAACGAGTACATGGCATAACACGAAAATTTAGATTAAGAGAATATTAAGATTTTAACGCGGTACAAGATGACGATCGTCGATCAAATCTCTGACGAGGACAACACCCGAGATGGCATGCCACTATTCGAATTTCCACATCATGACCGACGTAAGGATAAGACAGTTTTAATTTGCACCAGACCCTAAACGGGGCTAAACGGGTCATAGTGGAGTTTCGGGGAGTGGTCTCGTGATACGTAAGTTAGCAACCCCAAACTAGGCACAAACAAACTTAGTTTGCAGTAGTTTTTCTACGAGGGAAGCATTATTTTCAAATTAAGAAAACGCAGGCTAAAACTTAAAAAATGACTGTTTGTGCAGTTGTGGGATGCAGTACAAGTTCCAAATCGATAAAGGATGCTATTATTTCCAATTCATCGGTAAATTAAATTATAAAATAAATTATCGCCAAGTACTGGTACAAAGTAGTGCTTTAGAATAGCGCCAAATACTTCGCCAGTTCCTACTTTTTAAGCGATTGCTTACTTCACATTGCAAACCGGTTTTAGACTTGTTCGCACCTCCACCTTCTTCGTTACTCCGTGGGTCTTATCGGAAACTCAGCAGAATATCCCAACAACCCACCTCCATTTCGCTCCTTCCAGCCATACCAAATGAAAATTAAGGGTACTTACCTTAAAAATTATTATAAAATCGCGCACAATAATTTATAAATAAAGAGTAAAATTAAAATAATAGCCCATATAACACTGAAATTAAACAATCTTCCAAAATTCTAAAATATTATTCTATTAAATAATATTTAAAGCGCATACAACAACCAGGAACCAATATCCAAATGTTCAATATTTTTTGTTAATTGCGCTGTATTTAACAAGTTATGATAGCTTGTTATTAAAATTATAAGAAATATTTACTAATCAAAGTTTAAAATCGTTTGAACCAACAACATAATTTACAAATCTCCGAATTCACATAATTTTCAAGAAAAAATAAACTGGATATTTCTCGAAATTGTACCACCAATCAGAGTTCTTTAAAAACATTTTTTTAATACCCAGGACATGCCCAACTCAGCTTAAAAAGCTGTAGTGCTACGGGGCTGCCAGGGAGATGGTTAAACACTTTCATATTCTAACCAATCGACAACCGTAAAACAATTGCCGATTCACATTGTGCCTAGAAAGCAGACGCGACAGTTCACTAAATGCGCACGCAATCGTTGGCGGAGAAAGATACAGCTGTATAATGTCACATTTCGAAGTCAATCGCCGTGGCGAGAAATCCGCCTCAAACCCGACATCTCAACCCCCTAGTGCCCATATACCTCTTTGCACAACGCACAAGACGTTTCACGTACGCTACTGCGGCTGTGTCCCCGATACAGCCTCTTTAATTTTTTTAAAAATCTTTCTAACACCTACAACTGTTAAAAATGGGTATTCAAAAATAAATAAAAATCACTTTTGAATACATTCGATGCTTATCATGGCTCCGAATACTTAAGTTTCAATTTTGAAAAAGTAATGAACTGAAAAATGAGTACAATGGGAACAAATGAATAAAAAGAGCAAATACTAGCATACATAGGCTGCCTTCATAAATCACTTTTAATAAATATCGACAATTACAACTTATGGGAATCGAACCTAATCTGCAGGCACCGCTCTCCAGAGCCTTATCCGTTAAGCTACCAGGGCGACGTGAATAAGTTATAAACAGAAGTAATGTTAAAAAGGTGTGCCAAAAGAATCGGAAGTAAGATAATTGAGTTGTAATAACTCAGTTTCTATTTAAGCAATTAATCACAAATAATGTGCACATCAAATAATGTGGAAAACAATCATCTGAACAACTATTTTAAGTTTGTCATGTTGCTTTTTTAAGAAGGCTTGAACTGAAACTGAAATTAGTAATATTAAATCACACTGCTCAATTTTGAGAAAATACGATAACTTACATTTGAGTACGTCATCAGTTATTTACGATGCAATATTACTCAAAGAACAACGAGCACGTTCATGTACTCATTTTTAAGCCCCTTTTCTTACAGTGTACTTGTTAAGTTTCACGACAGACCATTTCAATTTTACGATAGCCCGTTTTTTTTCACGACTGCCCCACTAATTAATGACTGCCCCACTAATTCACGACTTCCCTTTAGAATTGACCCTGAGACTATCATTGACCTAGTGTAACAAATTAGAGAATGGATTGCATGACAGTGACGCCAGTCATCCATCAATCATCATGGCAATATTATAAAGAGAAGTATGAACAGTTTTCACAGATGTTTTTAAAAGGTTTTTAGTTACATTATGTGCTTTACCTCCGTTCTAAATAAGTCTATTTTTTTAATCGACTTCAGGTGCTAACTCAGTGGAGCTGATCAATTCGATCTGATGCACAAGGTTACTGTTTGAAATATATGCACAGATACCTCTCTATTAATTTTAACCTTCCGTCGGGCGCAATATGTTGATCGCCGAGTTCGGGCGCAATGTGTTTGATAGTCCAACAATGTGTGTGTTTGATAGGCGCAATGTGTTTGATAAAAAATAATAAACACCTAATTATACAACTGCGAAATAATGGACATCATTATTAGTGATGTAAAAAAAAATATTCTACAAAAAAAACTTGTATTTGACATGAAACTAGTAGAACAAATTGCAATAAAATTGCGCGCACAGGCCTCGCTGTGCCTTTCAGATCAATTCCACCCAACGGAAAGGTTAAATAAAATTTCCCCATGCTTTTATTTTCAATAAATTAACCACAATAGTTCTCTATAAAGTTTTAGTGCATTTAATGCATATTTTATTTTTAGTGTTTTTTTTTAATATTTTACTATTATTCTTACATATAATAAAATATGGACCATTGTTATTGTTTTATAACTACAACTTTTATTGAAATTTATTTTAAATATAATAAATGGCCACACAGAAGGTAATCACTAACAAATGTAGTATATTTTCAAAACTATAAAAATAACCGAGCGAATTTTAAAAAATAGTATGTTTTTTTACAAGTGATACAAACTTTTCATTTCGTAACTTAGTAGAAAGTGAAAAAGATATTGACTGGGAAAAAGCTGTTACATGAAGAATCCTCAAAAAATAAAATATAAATGTTTGTAGTTTAACACGTTTTATAAATAATTATTTAAAGAACAATACTTTGTTGTATATTTTTTCTTCCTTTTACAAGTGTTTAAGTAATGCAGTTTGATAGTATAATTTTTATTCAACAGAACAAATGCAAAATTCTATAAACAAAGACCTGCAATTCTATTGTAAGAAATTCTCAGCGAATAACATTTAAAATCCCAAATATATGCAAATTTCATTGGCAGAAAAATCTAGAATGTTCATTCAAACGTGTCAGTAAATTTAAATTTTACTCTCCTCTTTTAATTTCTATCTATTTGAACTCACTTAACATCTATAACAAATCGTTAGTAAGTTGCATTTCAATATAATTATTACAGCTTGTTTAATTTGAACACTGTTAAAAATAGGTATTCAAAAATAAGTAAAATGCACTCATATTTGAATACATTCGATGTTTATCATAGGTCCGAATAGATAAGTTTCAATTTTGAAAACTTCATGTACTGAAAAATGAGTACAATAGGTAAAAATGAATAAAAGAGCAAATGACAGAATAAATAGGCTGCATGCACCGATGTCCAGATCCTTATCCATTAAATTACCAGGACGACGTGAATTAGTTATAAATAGAATAAATGTTACAAAGGTGTGCCAAATGAATGGGAAGTAAGATAATTGAATTGTAATAACTCAGTTTCAATTTAAGAAATCGACATCAAATAATGTGGAAAACCTTTTTCTGAACAATTTTTTTAAGTTTGTCAGGTGGCTTTGTTAAGATGGTTTGAACGGAAGCTGGGATTTACAATATTAAATCACTCTGCTAATTTTTGAGAAAGTACGATTGCTTAAATTTGAGTACGTCTTTGCTCATTTGTGGTGCATTTGTGGTGCATTTGTACTCAAAGAAAAACTAGTAAGTTCAGGTACTTAGCTTTAAGTATATATATATTTTTACAGTTAATAAATAGTATCAAATTAGTTTAAATAAATATTAAGATGATTTCAAATATATAATGCTCATACATTATAATCCCGCTTCAATGACGTGTTTTTTTTAGAAAAATGTAAAGAACCATTATAAAAAAATAATGAAGTCCTTTTATTATTAAAGTTACTTTATTTATTAAAATTAAGTAGATAAAATTAATAATGCTGAAAAATGAGTAAAAAGTAACGTATACTATTATTTTAAAGATAACGTTTAAGGTTTTTTTTTAAAAAGTTTATTTGAATAATTTATGAAAGTTTTTAGGCAAATTACTTGAAGTTGTTAAATAGAAAGTCTTCTGTGATAACATTAAAAAAAAATAATAACTAAAAATAAAACTCCAAAGTACTCATTGGCTTAGGAATTTCTGAATGTTTTTTACTCTTCCAAATAAACAATAGTTTTCTGACAATGCTTTTACATCCTATACAGTTTTTACCTCTTCAAATTTACTTAAAAACCAAAGAAAGGAGAACTCTCAAGTTTGATAATTTATATTTAGGTTGAACAGTTTTGTAAACTAATCCGTCAAATTCTGAGAAAGAGATTTCTCTTTCCGTTTATCATGCTCCAAAAAAAAAGGGAAAGATTTTAGCAGTTAAGAAATTTATTTATTAAACGTTGGAAGGAAAAATCCTGTTATTTGTTTTATAAATAACGATTTTTTATTCTAGTTAGGCATCTATAAGCTATGAATTATATAACCGTTATAGGGTAAATATGTAGCATTCATCCAACCGTGAACGGTCAGTCACGTGTTAGCAGTACATGCTTTTATTCTTTATGACAAACTCAGATTTATTTTTGATTATTATTTTATTATTTTGGAGTGAAGTTTTCTTATTTTGGAGACTAGTACGAAAATTGTTTGTGGATTTAATTATTTCTTTGTTATGCTGTTAGTTTTTTGGTAGATTTGTCTAAGATAATTTTGATTTTTTTGCATTTTTAGAATAACAGAAAAATATTTCTCTGGAAGTTTTTTGTAGCTTCTATAAGGGAATTTTAATAAAAGATGAGGGTAAGAAGTGCATATGGAAAATCGAGTTTTTTAAAGTAAAAATTAAAAGGATTGACATAGAAAATTATCAGATGTATGAAAAAGTTTTGCTTGTACACTAAAAAGTCAAGCACCATAGACAAATTCTGAGATTGCAAATAGGTGGTTTGATTTCATTGATTGAAGGTCACTGTGGTAGAAGAAGGGAATATGCAAATATCATAAGGTGTGTCATATCAAAATTTACTCTCAAGAAATATGCAAATTAGGCAGAGTTTAGAGACGTTGTCGTTCTGAAGCCTTTCAATATATAATTTAATATATTGATACAAAAATTTTGACAGACATTTCTGGTTATTTGTAAATAGATACGGTGGATTGTGGCTCAAAAAAGGGGTTTGGAAAGTTTTCATCACTGCTTCGCATTGGAAGGTTTTAATGCAGTGCCAGAATTCAAAGACTTCACTATTTACTTTGGTGTGAACAATTTTGTGATTTCTCGTTTCTCGTAAAAATTTCAAACGAGTGGAATGGTTCCCGAGCTCTTTTTCTAGGGTACCAAAGGGGGTCCTTTGTTGATCCATATATGGCTTTATTGGCTAAACAGAATTGACGAGCAACCGTGTCAACTGTAATAGAAATAGTACCATTAATTACTATACCATTAATTGGAAGGTTATAATCTTCAGCAACTACGCAACGATGTCTATATATGGAAGTACTGTATGCCCGGGTATCACTGGTTTTTGCCCTTCTAAATGTCAAAGCCAGAGACGAACTGTTGAAGGGATTTGGAGGGCACTAGAATGGTCCATTGTACTGTTTGCGGTTGAGTCAAGATTTCTTTTAAATCCGATAATAGGTATGTGAGAATATGGAGGGAACAAGGAACACGTAAAAAGGTCAGTAAAATCCTTGAACACCGCGTCTTCAGTGTTGACAAGGTAATGGTGTAAGGCTACATTTTCTTTCAGCTATCACACCACACCGACCAGAACCTCTTCACAGGAGGTTCTGTAAGGGTTGTAAGATACCGGGATGAAATCTTTGACCCTTTTACTGTATGCTGCAGAAGTTGGTCCGGCATACCTTCTTTTGGACTATAATAAATGCCGAAAAAAGAAAGCTTACATGGAGTGGCCAAAATATTTTCGAGATCTAATTCCTATTGAAAATCTTTAGTATACCCTTGGACGTACTGTCTCTGATCCCTTCATCAACTCTAAAACAGCTAACAAACAGCTACAAACAGCCCTATTAGAAGATTAACAGCTTTTCCCTCCAGATGTGACGGATTACTTAATTAAAGGTAGAAAATATCGCTGCTTAGATTCTTTGAAAACCTAAAGTGGTCCCATACTTTACTAAGGTACATTTCGTTTACAGCACAATTTATAGAAAAGTTTTTTGAATGTGAAATTAAATAACTGTAAATCATTAAAAATACTAAAAAAAATTTTTATAAATGTTTTGGTAGATTAATGAATAAATAACATATATCCTTACATCTACATGTGGAATTTGGAGTCAATTCAAGTAATTTTTTTCAGTTATCTTAAATTAACCGTCGGGTACTTAACTATGGAAAACAGCGTGTATGCAATCGTTTAATGTTTATATAGGTTTTGGTGGGTAGAAACACAGATTCGATTTAACATACGAACCGTTATTTTTAAGTGTGTATATCGCAGACATCGAAAGGGAATTGGCCATTTTCGAATTTCTTGAATGCACATTTCGGTTGATTTAACAATGCACTAGATATATATAATAGGCTATTGGTAGATGTTTGGGATCTATCCCAAAGGAAACACATGGAAATACTGCTGGGCTTGACGAAGCGTTAGCGGGTAGGGTACGGAGCCCCTAGTATATATAGATACTTAGTTATTTCTATTGTGCTTCATTTTATATAATTTTTTCATAATTGCATTTATTCATAAAATGATCAAATTTAAATTGATATCGAACCTTTTTTTCTCAGTGATGCCTTTTTCATATTTGATCATATTTAAATTGATATAAGTTCATGTCTATTTGAAGAAATTGCTCCAAATTTTCTACAATATATTTCCAAACATATTGTTTTAATTTGTCTTTAAGATTAGTAATATATAAATTATATTAAAAAAAACTTTGACCAATGAAATTAGTGTTTTTTTTTCAATTATTTAAAAAAAAAAAACTTTTGCAAATAGCAAAATCTCTAAAGGCAGTTTGTTAAACACATTCTTTTGTTTTAAAAATGCCAAAATTATAGCCATTAAGAAAATATTTTCTTGACTTTATCAAAAATAAAAAAATTTCACAATTTTGTAAATATATAATTGTAATTTTGTAAATTTGTAATTTTGTAAATTTGTAATTTTGTAAATTTGTAATTTTGTAATTTTGTAAATTTGTAATTTTGTAAATTTGTAATTTTGTAAATTTGTAATTTTGTAAATTTGTAATTTTGTAAATTTGTAATTTTGTAAATTTGTAATTTTGTAAATTTGTAATTTTGTAAATTTGTAATTTTGTAAATTTGTAATTTTGCAATTTTGTAAATTTGCAATTTTGTAAATTTGTAATTTTGTAATTTTGTAAATTTATAATTTTGTAAATTTGTAAGTTTGTAAGTTTGTAATTTTGTAAATTTGTAATTTTGTAATTTTGTAATTTTGTAAATTTGTAATTTTGTAAATTTGTAATTTTGTAATTTTGTAATTTTGTAATTTTGTAAATTTGTAATTTTGTAATTTTGTAAATTTGTAAATTTGTAAATTTGTAAATTTGTAATTTTCTAAATTTGTAATTTTGTAAAATTGTAATTGTAATTTTGTAAATTTGCAATTGTAATTTTGTAAATTTATATTCTAATTTTGTAAATTTATAATAGAATTTTTGAAAATTTGTAATTGTAATTTTGTAAATTTATAATGGAATTTTTGTAAATTTGTAATTGTAATTTTGTAAATTTGTAATTATAATTTTGTAAATATATAATTTTTAAAAATTATTAAAAAAAATATTATAATTTTTTTTTAATGTTTGACCATGCGATTGTGTTAATATGCTTTGCACACATATGTGAAAAAAAATTATAGTGTTATCTGCAAAATTAAAGAAAACAGTCGAATGTCTCCCTCTCCAATACTTTTTAGAAACAATAAAAATAAGCTGTTAAGTGAATAAGCTGCGCTATAGATATTGAAATGAGTCGAATCGTAGGTCAAAACTAGAACCCACTGTGATTTTTATTTTTCTCGGAAGACAATATGCTGTTGGATATTTTTTTTATGAAGGCCTGTTTAACGGGGAATTAAGTTAGTGTAGGATGACTGCTTGTTACACTCCGCAGCCTGCAAATGTCATTGCCCAAAAAACATTTGTTGATCTTTTCAGGTTGACTGGCAAGCAGTAATTTGGAAATTGCGCTCCACTCAACTTGCGAATCTGTCTTTCACAGCCTACAATTAGCTTCTTTTTTAACAAGGGCTTCACGTGTCCATTTTATTTACTTAAGATTTCTAATTCAGCGTCTTCTAATTGGGGTAATTTAAAGACTTTTTTTTGCGCAGCCTCTTAAGTCGCTGTGTTGTACGTTTGGGATGTTTATCAGATCTTCGAATTGGTACGTAATGAATTGTAGTATTTTAAAGTTTAAACAATTTAAGTTTAGCTCAAAGTATAATAAGATTAGGTTTAGGAAAACTATACCCCGAAATCGGTACGTGGTAATATTTATGTGTGACTTTTATTTAAAAAAAGAAAGATTGATTAAGTGCTTGGCTGTGATAGAACATCTGATAAACAATCTGAGAATTTAAACGAACTTTTATTTATTTATTACACATAGATCTAATTTTATTGACAGTTCTATTAGCAAGTTTAATTTGATTTGCTAATTAAATTTGGGCTAATCCCTCATAAATTGGGATGTTTAGGTAAACTAAAATTGCACCAGTAAACAAATCCCGTTTTTATGTCTCTGGTTTTTCTCAAATTACTTTGTGGAATTGTTTTTGAAATAAAAAAGTTGGTGAGGTGTCGCAGAGGTTTTTTCGATATCTGTTCCTGGAAATTTGTTTTCCCTGCCGAAGCTTTTAAATAGAAGGAGGGTTTGCTCGATTGGGGATAAAATCCTCGAATTCTGAAGTTATAGTTTTTAACATGCAGGACAGCGGTATTCAATCTTTTTTTTCTCACTACCCTTTTATAAAACTTTTCATTTATGAATACCCCCTTCTCTAGTAATTCTTCTCACTCATCCATCTGCACAAAAAAGTTTGTTTTTGCTAGGCAGTAATGTTCTCAAGTTAGCTGGTAAATTTATCAAAATACTCAAATTACACTTAAAAGTTTTTATTTTTGATTTTACTTATTACATTTATTATTTTTATGTTGGGTGTTTTCCGCCATTAATGATATTATTTTTGCGTAGTCCCAACCGAACCGCCATGTACCGCCCAGTGGTACGCGTACCACACAGGCTGGGAACCGCTGATGTAGAAGAAGGTGTTGCACATTTGACCCATTGTAACTTTGACCAGTATGTGATTTAGCAATAACTACTGGAAGTTCGCAAGTATAAAATTTCCAAGCATGCATACATGCAGGACAGCGGTAGTCAATCTTTTTTCTCTCACGACCCCTTTATAAAACTTTTCATTTATGAATACCTCCTTCTCTAGCAATTCTTCTCACTGATCCATCTACGCAATAATTTTTTTTGTTAGACAGTAATGTTCTCAAGTTAGCTGGTAAATTTACTCAATTACAAGCACTCAAATTACAGGTAACAGTTTTTATTTTACTTATTACATTTATTATTTTTATGTTGGGTGTTTTCCCCCATTACTAATATTATTTTCGCGTTACCCCAACTGAACCGCCATGTACCCCCAGTGGTACGCGACCATAGTTTGGGAACCGCTGATGTAGGAGAAGGTGTTGCACATTTGACTCATTGTAACTTTGACCACTATTTGATTTAGCAATATCTACTGGGAGTTCGCAAGTATAAAATATATTAACTAACGTGCAGTGACGGAGTTCTTGAAACACGGTTATGGGGGAATAATGTTTATATCATGTCATTGAGAAAACCTAATTAATTTTTTTTTCATCTCGTATAATCTTAAAATAATATTTTTATTTTAATTCTGCCTAAACATAACTGTTAAAAATATCATTGGGAATAAATGTGCAAATTTGAAAGTTGATAAGATTAACTTTCCTGGCAGATAGATGAATCAAGATGATCTAACTCTCTTAGTGTTGCACTTTTGATCAGCAACAAAATTTCTAACTTTGTCCTGTCAAAATGAAGTATTTAAAGCGACAGAATGATAAAAATTATAAATTTATATGACAGGATGAAAATATCAATGAGATTGAGCATAATTAAATTTTTATACGTTAACACTATATACACGTATGATGACATTTATACGCCATTAGAATTTACTCGTAAACGACAATAATTTTCGATGGGAGCATGACCGGATTTAGGCATAGGCTACATAGGCTGGAGCCTAGGGGCCGCACCACACATACACATAAAAAAAAACGCGGTCAACTTGTGAAAAAAATTATTTGATGGAATGATAATCCAAATCCCCATGAAACTGTATACTACAATCTTTTTATAATAGAGAAAAACATTTTTCTTAACATATTTGTAAAATATAAATATACCCTAATATACCTTTATGATCTTTAAAACAAATACGTTTAATTTGTGATAATTACAATGGCATTGGTTTACTTTTTATCGAAATCGGTTGTTTTTATTTTCCTTAAATGTTTATTTTGGAAGGATCCACATTTGTAATACGAGTGCAATATTTTATTGTATTTTTCATAGATTCCAGAATGTCATTGATGCACATTGAGATAAATTGACGCCGTTGAAATTTTGCAACATAGTATTTGAAATTTACAAAAAACAGTGTATCCCTATTTCATTGGCACACTTAAAACTAATTTAATTTGCAATTCTGGAATATATATTTTTCAAAAAAATTCCGACCCCCCCCATTCACTTTACTGGGGGGTGTTCAATAAGCTCTCCCCTTCCTGTAGCTGGTGGGGAACACACCACATATTCAGCCTATGGGCCCACTAATTCTAAATCCGGCTCTGATTGGGAGTTGATCTGCGCTTTATACACATAAAACTTTATACAAATTTGGTAAATATTTTCTTAATTTTTCTTAATAGTATTTTCCACCTATTACTATTTTTAGTATTTTCCATCTATTCGTACAACACCAACTGGTTAAAGGAACAATTAGGTGTTGTTCCTTTGGCTGAATTTTTAAAAAAAAAATTTTAAACTGAAAAATAAGCATTTGAAATTAAAATTCAGTATTGATAAAACTACAAATTATAGAATAAAGCCGTTAATTTTAGAAGTAACTTTAATCAGATTGTTATAAACAAATATAAGGTGAAGAAAATTCCAAAAGTCAAATATAAGAAATATTAGTCAAAGATAAGCAATTTTTATCACTTTCAATTGATTAATTCAAATTACTAAACTTTTGGAATAGGTTAAATATTATTCCAAATATATTTTTCAAAATTATTATATGAGCGGCAAATAATTATTATTCCTTGTAAATTAGGACCAAAAAGAGCAAAGGTAAAATTTAAATATGAATTATAATTATTTCAGGCAATTGGATTTCAAAAATCGGTTTACTTGATTCAGGCTTTGTCAAGCACATTGAATAACAATTACGGTATTTTTTTAATGTACAAAATAAATTTATAAAAAATATTACGGAAACTGTTAGCTCATTGCTGACTGGTTAATTTACACAAAACCTTAAATGCGTCATCTGATGCTTTTTTTTTATTTGAACAGAAATTCTACAGAATTTAAATACTGAGATTCATGCGTATCTCGATATCTGTTTACAATGTGCATTTATGAATACGATTCGTAATTCGTAAACAAAGCAAAAATCATATATTTTACTATAACTTTTAATTCGACCTGCAAGCAACGGCAGTTGAAGAAATGAATGCTGTCAGAGTTTTATTCCTTGCCGCTGCCAAGCTTATGAATAAAGAAGCTTTTAGCTTAAAATTAAGAAAAGTTTCTGTAAAATGTTGTTTTGCCGATATATTTCCGGGTTTTGTGGAATATTTCTTTTTGATGATGTTAAAGAGTATGGAAATGGAAATTTTAGATTTGTTTCTAAGTGTTGCACTTTAAAAAAAGGACATAGTATTTGCACAAGCCACCATATTAATTTTAAATGTAGAAGTTAAAAAGTAAAACATAATTAAAGAAATGTTTCCGAAATCCTCAGAGCAGGTCGATTTTACACCTTTTTAATATTTTAATTTTTATCAATTTGTACGGCAATTTTTGAAAATGTATTGCTGCAACATAGCAAGTGTTATTTTATAATTAGGCATTAATGTAAAAAAAATTAATACGTGTTATTGTAAGGTTATAAATAAAACTTATATTTAAATTCATAACAAACTTCGAATGTCATCCATGATTCAGGCAGTTTTGAGCAAATCGTCGTCAAAAATATACACTGTAAAAAAAGTAATTAAAAATGACTACCTGAACTTACTCGTTTCTAAGTAATAATTACATCGTAAATGAGCAAAGGCGTACTCAACTTTAAGTAACCGTACTTTCTCAAAAATAAGCAATGTTATTTCATTTTGCTTTCTGTTCAACCGATCTTAATAAAACTTGACAAACTTAAAATACTAGTTATTCAGAAGATGGTTTTCTACATTATTTTGTGTCGATTCTTTAAATAGAAACTGCGTTATTTCAACTCAATTATCTTACTTTTGGCACACCTTTTTTAACATTTCTTCTGTTTATAACTTCTTAACGTCTCCCTGGTAGTTTAACGGATAACGCATGATACTGCGTTCATGATCTGGGTTCGATTACCGGTTAGACTTTTTTGTAATTGTAGATATTTATTGAAAGTGATTTATGAAAGCATCCTATGTAGGCAAGCATCTACTCGTTTTTAAACATTGCACTCATTTTTAGTCACTGTACTCATTTTTGACTACATGTCTTTTTCAAAATTGAAACTTATGTTTCCGGATCCATGATAAGCATATAATGTATTCAAAAATAAGTACATTTAACTTAGTTTAGAATACATATTTTTAACATTGTACAACTATTTTCTTTTAAAACTACGTATAAAAACCCAAACGGATATTTTTAAAAAACACACACAATTTCAAATTTAAATCATTACCCAGCCGACCAATTTCACAGCCGATGCAGACAACTTTTTATTTTATCACTAATAGATATAATGAACGACTTGTAAGTTACGTAAAGAAAATACCCAAATAATACTTATCTTTAATGCATTTCAACTAAAAATCTGCAATCTTAACGTTTTCGTTGCCGAAGAAAAATAAGACAATCCTTAAAATTACTGCAATAAAAGCAAAACTCGTTTGTTTACACAGCAAAATCTATTACAAGTAGAAATAAGGGAAAGATAATATACTTATCAGTAAAAATTGAATCATTATAATAAATGTTTATATTGGACCCAATTTATTGAGGCGGACGTCCGGGATAAAATATTTATACATGTTTCCGAGGTAAGTTTGTAAAGTGTCTCCGTTGTCGTTTTTTGTTTTTAACTAATTAAAGAAAATAGTCGTTTCATAAAAAGAATAAATTATTTAGTTTATATAGGTATAGTAAATGAAAGAGAATGTTGTTTATAGGGGAAACTTTATATACTTTACTTTTATAGGGAAACATATATTGTAATAAAAAAGCTGTCCTAAAGCTGAGGAAAAGTGTTATTATTTCAATGTAAATAAAGAATATTTTTCACATTTGAATTGATTTGTCGTCCATTGTACTGTTTGTGAACAGTACAAAGAAATGCCCTTGCATAAATTTTCTTCGTCGAACTGTATTATATCGGATCTTAACCCTTTGCACTCCGTTGGCGCCGCTCAGGCGACAACATAACGACTCGTTCTTTTGGTTCCCTGTTCTTTCAAATAAACTCGAAAAGTGTCTTGTATGTAAAACACATCCATCTTTTTTTTCAACTTGTTCTCTTGCAGATCCAAAACAGATTATGATTTTTTCCCTTCTAAGAGCATAAAAAATTCTGGGGGAAAAACAGAAAGAGAAATAACTGTTCTTTAGAAAGAACGCAAATGTCAAAATGTTCTTGGAGTGGAAAGGGTTAAAAATCTAACCAATATTGTTTTATTTGACTTAAAACGTGTTAGAATGGCTAAAATTTATTAATTAGTAAAGTAAAATTTATTTAAACAATTTTTTTTCCAGAATATACATATATATCAAGAAAAATAATTAAGGCATTAAATTTTTTTTGCCTATTTATAACTTTCCGGGAAAATGTAGACCATTTTAGTGCATTAATTTTGAAGTTTATTAAATGAAAGCCGTAAAAATGTAGATGTGCACAAAAAATTAAAAAAAGTTCATAAATATTTAACCTTTGCACTCAAGTAACATGTTTGATATTTGCGTTCATTTTATGCATACCGTTCCTGTTCTTTCTAAAGATGTATTTTTTAGCATGCTCGTTTAGGGTAGATCATTATAAAAATAAAAAAGTTTATGCGTGAAGATGATATAATTAATCTCCCTTTACCATCATATATTTAGTGGTTTATGGTATTGGTCAAATGTTTATAAAAAACATGGGTTTTGAGGAATTTTAATCTGAAGAAAGTTTTAGATCATCAACATACTTGGTGCTTCTATATGACAAAAATAATTTCTATTAAAGTTTGTTATTGAACAACTTTTTAAACTCAAGAAAATGTTGTTCCCTTTCATTTTAAAGGACAGATGAAAAGGAGAGAGGACGTCGTCATTTTTGTAACTTGAAGGCAACAAGCGGATAATAAAATATGTTGATACCCAAGTGATGTCAAACTTTTAAATTGGGTTTAATAAAGAACAAGCTAACGAAAGAAAAGCGTTCAAGAATATGCAGTTCTCGTTCAATTTGAAGAACATGGAAGAAAAGTATAAGCCATTATTTTGGTGACTGAGTGTCGCCAGAGTCAAAAGGGTTAAAACTAATTTTATTTGCACAGCTTTGGGAATTTCCGTTTGGTATTAGGTGGCTGGTTGTTCTAGTGTTGGATTTCCTTTAAGCAGCGGGTGTGTTGTGTTAATTTTTTTTCGAAGCCATGCAACTAGTTTTTATTTATGAGTATGGGGCAGACAACTATATACAAGTTCAAAAAAAGAAGACAACATTCTATAAAAATGCAAAGCTGTTTAAAGAGGTAGCAATACGAAAATGACAAACCGGACAATGAAATAATGCTCTTTTATCTCCATAACAAAAATAAATAATCAGTTTATTTTATTTTTAAGTAAAATCTCAATCATTTTTTTTATAAGTTTACATATTTACGGTTGGAAGATAGCGTTAACTCACTGAATTTGATACAAGTAAGGCATATATACAGAATTAAAAAAAAACATACACCTCTATGGGGATTTTTAGTTTAAGTTCATTACGTTCATTATTGTTTTACGTTCATTATTGTTTATTATTTTATAAAAGTCACAATGTATAGCAATGATATGTATTAAAATACAAATGTAACGTTAAAATACGCAATAAAAATCCATGAGATCTGGATATGTTTCTTGAGATACATTTCCCTTCATCAGCAGAAATGAAAAGTCTGTGTGTTGAATAGAACTAAAATAAAACCCAGAATTGAAAGTGTTTCCAAAGAGCAAAATACTGGAACAAAATACTGGAACAATACTGGAACATGTTATATAAATATGAACCGCCTCCAAGAAGTCAACTTCCTGGAGGCGTTTCATATTTTTAGAAATATTGATTCGATTGTCAATGAAACATTTGCAGTTCCAGTATTTCCTGCTTGTTGACACACAATAGTTAACTCCAACCGATTGGGATAGTTTTTGTACTTTAGCAACACTTTCAATTCTGGGTTTTATTTTCTTTTTACTGTACACACAGACTTTTCATTTCTGCTGATGAAGGGAGATGTATCTTCCGAAAGATGACCAGATCTCATGGATTTTTATTGCGTATTTTAACGTTGCATTTGTATTTTAATATTCTTAACGCAGTGTTCTATAAGACGAGTTTTTATCTTAATGATATGTAATATATAGAAATAATAATACATGAAATTGCATAATTTATTTTTTTATTCATTCATTTTTATTATTATTTTGAGAAGAAATCGGTACTACTATCAAAAATTTCTTTACATTTGAAACATAATCGTATATTATTCTATATTTCATATTAAAAAATATTTAATTTATGAAAACATTTTTTTTAATTTAGAAGTTTTTTAAGGAACTGGTTATTTTAGCTTAGTTTTAGAATTTTTTTTTTTTTAAGATAATACCTTTACTCTACATTTTGATTCTGATGATATTTATTAGATGAAATCCCGACAAACGCCTTATCCGCCTTTTTGCAAATACGGTTCTACGTATAGAAAGGATAGTTATGATAAAATTCAGATAAATTTCAAATAAAAGGACAATAAAAAATTTAAAGAAGAAAATTATATTTTGAAATGTTTCTTATTTATTTTACTGAGTGGCATGGAAGACACTAAAATGAAATGTTAAGGAATAACGATGTACTCTAAAATCGTCAAAATCTCGATTTTGAGATTTCTATTTTATATGAATTTTTTTTATTTTTCCAATGATGTATAATTTTGGTTTCTAGTCACACTTAAACAATGGTTTCCAAGTTCCAACCCGTGGTTCGCGGACTACTGGTGGTCCGCGAAAGGGTCCGAAGTGGTCCGTGGAACTTTTGAGCAATTAAAGTGTTTTATTTCTTAAAAAAAAACTTTTTACACCAAAATAATCTAATAAGAAAATCACATTTTTTTTATTTAATATAAATAAAATTTTGTGTATTGTTAATCCATTAAAGACATTAAATTGTTATTACTCCACTGTTATTATTCCCTTTTTATATTTTCTTTTTTACCTTAATTCCTATGGATTTTAACCAGAAATGAATATTTTTTCATATTTTGTCAAAAAAAAGCAAAATTTTTCTTTCTGATGTCGCAATTGTGGATCTCCTAATATATTGTATTTATTAATAAGCATTTTTGGAATGAAAAATGCAAGTGGGATCCTTCCACTTGCGGTTTTAAAAGTGTATTTTCAACACATTTTTAAATGTATGCTACATTACCGAAGAATATAGAAGTTGGTGAAATGATTCATTTTTAAATGTTATCATTATTATTTAAAATCAAATAAATACACATTATTCCATTATTTTCAAAAACTACCGTATCTAATTAAAAAAATTACGATAAACTTATTTTTTATTAATAACTTTATTGAATTATATAGTATTCAATGTTTTAGTTACATGTATATTTGGTTCGTAAATATTTTTTATTGCTAATAGAAAGCGGTGGTCCACGCAATGTCTAACTTTTAACTCGGTGGTCCGCGCAATGGCTGACTTTTAACTCGGTGGTCCGCGCAATGGCTAACTTTTAACTCGGTGGTCCGCGCAATGGCTAACTTTTAACTCGGTGGTCCACGCTATGCGTAACTTTCAATTTGATTTTTCACGGCCGCCAAAAGGTTCAGAGCCACTGCACTATAAGTATGGTAAATTTAATTTAACAAAAAAAGGTAGCAATTGTAAGCATTAAGATTTTAAATTTTAAACACTATTCTTTAAAAATTTAACAATTTGAACTTCGATGTACCTTTTCTACAAAACTATTGTATATATGCCCACAATTTGTTTTGCAAATTGAAGCACATAACCTACAGATTAATTTAGGGTTAATATTTTGTTTTTAGTTTGCTTTTATTAATTTTTATAATGCAGAAACTATATAAAAAATCAGGGTTTTTAGAAAAAAATTTTGGTAGTTGGTAAATTTTTTTTACAAATATATTTAATCTTTTTTTTTCTAAACCATAATTTAAGATTTTTTACAAGAATCATTAATTGCTTATAATAAAATTCAAACGTATAAGGGGTAATTCCAATAAAAAGTACATCGAAAAATAGCGTTTTAACGCTGCATTTAAACGTTATACGTTATTAGTAGGGATGAACCGGATAGTGGTTTTGCCGGATACCGGATATCGGATATCCGGCGCACATTACAAACCGGATATCGGATATCCGGCGCACATTACAAACCGGATATCGGATATCCGAACTGGATTTTGCCGGATATCCGATCGGATATCCGGCAGTTTCTTTTTTATGAAAATATCTTCTCATACACACCAGAAAATACGGAAATCGGTCAAAAATTACAAAATATATTTTTATTTTATAATATTCCTCAATTACTTACCCTTAAGGTGATACCAAGATTGAATAAACATTCAAAAAACTTTTTTTATTTACAAACGGTTAGCCTAGAGTGCTGCTAGCAATGGGCGTATGTTTTGTACACTTTAAACTCGATTTCTGAATAATTGTATTTTTACCATATGCCCTTTCATTCCAAACATAAAAACTCAAGTTTGCTTAAACTTTGGAGAAATTTATTTTTATTTTAACTTTATATTAGTTGTGAGATGTTATGACCTACCACCATAACGATTCATTGAAAAAAATTAATAGAATTTCAAAGTTAAAAACGAGAAAAATTCAAGGGAGAATCTGCACACTGTTAATACATTGGTAGAATTTTCAGGAAAATACTTAAATACCATATTCTTAGCAAAGATAATTGACCGCCAAAAAAAAAAAATCTTCGATGTTTTATTCATCCGGATATCCGGCTTGGTAAATCGGATATCTGGCACTTTACTTCCGGATATCGGATAGTTACCGGATAGTTAAAAATCAGCCGGATAGGCCGGATACCGGATAGTTACCGGATATCCGTTTCATCCCTAGTTATTAGTTAATTAAAAAAAATATTAACCTTACTTCCAAATTTCAACTACGGTATATTTATACAATACTTATTTAAAGAATATAAAATTCAAACATTCAAGTTAAGTAGTTTTAAAGAAAAGATACATCGAAATAGGGTGTGTTAGCATTGCATGTATATAGGGAACAGAGTTCTCTTAATATAAAAGAAAGAAAAACGAAACACGAAAAACAAATCATTCATAACAATAAAGTTATAAATGTTGAGACACATGTAAACATGCAAAAAAAATTACGGTTTAATTACGAGTACGGTTTTCATTACCGAAACCAAGAACAACCCGTTCCTGAGATATGAAGCAATCGCCCTAAACGGTTCCAAGTGAGTTTTCTCTCGTTTCTGAGATACCGATTCTTTCATGTTTGGATTGACAGCCGAGATGAAGAGGGTTTTGAATGGAGGGGGCGGGGCATGTTTCATTAAGTGTGGGGGCGCTACGATCGTGGCGAGGCGTGGGGGATATTTGAAATGAAGACTAAATCATCTCTTTGACCACTGATGATGCAGCTGAGTGGACAGCGGTCACTCAAGTCATGGAACAACAGCTGAAGTCAAACACTTGCGTCACTAGCTGCGTCACGTTGGGGTATCAAGGTAGGAAACTTTTTTTTAAAAGGGAGGTGGTTGTTTTGTTTACTTGCGCCTTGGGGTTTGCGCGCTTTTCTTTAATGATGTCCGAAGATTTGGCTTTAATCAGAGTCGTACGCGTGATTTTATTTTATGAAATCGCACCAAAAAAACTAAATAAAGTGCACGAAAATTATGTAAATAATGTGTGAGAAAGGCAATTATAATGACAAGATGTAAATTGATTTTAAAAAATTGTATGTCTGAGAAATATAATTTTTAGCGAAAAATTGCTATAATTAAAAATAAGCAAAAACATATTGAAGACATAAAAAAAAAACGTTCTGAAAAACTTCTGCTGAAAAGATAGGGTATGGAAATTAAAAAGAAAATGAATGAACAGGTATCGAAACTGAAGTAAATTCTAAATTAAAATATAGACTAAAGTTTAAATTAATAAAACTTTGATTTTGGAGTGTGAATGTATATATTAGTTTATGTGTAAAAATATTAAATATCTTGAAATATTAACTGCAATAATAATAAATTTCTTATATCTTCACTTTTAGTCTACCTTTTATATTTCCTAATGATGATACAAAATCTAATTAAAGGTTATTTGTAAAATTTCTCTAAATTCAATATATAAGCAAAAATATATATTGTTTTATTTAAATTTAAAAGAGCTGTTCAATCACCTTAATTTAACATTTAATACAAAAGCATTTTTAAGCTAAATTTCTTGGTGTATAAGCACTTATACATTAAACGTAAACAATTCTTTTTATACTTGACACATAACGTTTTTTTTTAAACAGCAAGTTTAAGTATTTTAAAGAAATAGGTATAATATATATAAATATGTTTTAAATGAATATAGATGTTTGTGGGAAAAAGGCGATTTTTTTAGTTTCAAATACTACAGGTTAATATTTAAAAACAAACTTTTAAAATTCTCAAAACGAGCAATACCTTTTCCTTTCATACTAATTTAGAACTGAGAGTTATAATGTACAGAAATAGAAATGTGTATCACAAAATCAATAAATTTGACTACTGGGACTTAAATGGATTATATCTATATTTACCACAAAACCTACAACACTTTAACTTAATTAAAAACATTAATAAATTACAAATAACTACATTTCCCCCAAAAAAATTTTACTCTTCTAAATTTTCATCCATGGGCATTTTCATTCCAAACAATTTTTAATAAAATAAATTTTAATAACAATTTATTTTAAATAGTTGTATTTATTAGTTTTAATTATAAACTAATAAATACTTTTAATCATGCATTTTATAAAAAAGTAATATTTCTTTACAAAAATAAATACATTATTAAACATTAATGTTTATAATGTTTACCTTTAATTTAAAATTTAGAAAAATCGGTTTCTTTGCTAGTTGTGTATAATGAACGGATACCCCCTTTTAAATGTTAAATCAACTTGATATTTGACACACTTATGTGATCCGGAGATGTCAATACGAAAAATAGTCATACTAATCAGCAATTAATAATGCGTACTAATTACAATGAGTCACACTTATAATGGAAACGTAGACATCAAGTTTTAAACATGCATTATTAGTAAGATGCTTTTGATCACGTACACTATGAAAATGCATCTTCTGAAAAAACTATCTCAGAGAGCATTGTGAATTAATAGTATGAATAGTATAGGTTTATCCTTTTCAGAATAACAACTATCGTACATTTAATTGTTAGAATTTGCTTTATTTTGCCTGCATATTCTCGCTCTTAATTCCAAATACATATCTATACTATTAAAATTACAGGAAGCTGTTTTCCAGAAATCTTAGAAATTAATGATCCGATTTGGATGAGACTTGGTAAGATTCATTGTCTCAACTAGTAAGAAGATTTTAAATTCGATAATTTTTTACTCGATATATTTCTTAGAAGATAAGTTATAACTTTAAAACGGTTTTCTCCGCAAATTATTCAAATTGAGGTGAAAGTTTAATTTTGTTAAGCATTTCTGGACAGATTTTAAAAAAATATTAAGAGACTAAAATACGAGTCCAAAAGAAAATTGTCTACTTGATTTTGTGGAGATATGTTAAAAAGAAACTGAATTATTACAACTTACTTTTTTTTAATTTTTAATTCTGTCATACTCTTTTTTAACTTTGTCTATATAAATTTCGACTGCATTCAACAACTTCTACTGCTTTTTATTTTCTACTGCA
The DNA here is from genome assembly GCA_963932185.1 of Troglohyphantes excavatus. NCBI lineage: Eukaryota > Metazoa > Arthropoda > Arachnida > Araneae > Linyphiidae > Troglohyphantes > Troglohyphantes excavatus. The sequence continues at coordinate 45,418,886 of OZ010672.1, read as the reverse complement.
TGCATTAATTTCTACATAAAATATTTGACTATTCAAAAAATTTAAAAAACAGCTAAAAACGCTATTAGTAAGTAGTTTTTTTTTTATAATAGGGCAAAGGCTTATTTATTTTTATGGTCCTTTGCTTAAAATTAACTCCAAACAAAAAAAGGGTACTTTTACTAGTTTGATATGAAGGAGTAATGAAAAGGAAAATTGGACATATGCTACCATAAAAGGTTATATGACATACAATAAAAGGTTATATAACACACAGTTGCTTGTTTTGGAATTTTATGTTACTTTAATTTATTTGGTTTAAAATTACCAGTTTTTTCCCTCAGGGAATTCAGTGTACATTAAGTTTTGACAACACAATATTTAGTTCCATATTATAAACAAAATCATGCTGAAATCCAAATTCATTAAAAAGACTAAATTGTTAATGAAGCGATTAGGCTGTTTAAAGTAAAGTTCAATATTTTAAACGTTTTCTGGGAAGCGTAAAATAAAAATTATAACATATTAATGGGAAAAAATTAAATGTAATCATTACTGGGAGTTTTATCATTTAACAATCAACGCCAATGCTTTGAACAACGTTATGGCTTTTAAACGATTAACTTTAATTTTGATAGTTTAAAATTATTATCCGATTAATTAATCAGAAACTCCTTATTAAAATTGCGTTTATACTCTTACTACTTTCACTAAATGATATCTGCTATAAAGGAAGTATGGACTTTTTTAATAAATGGGTCGCAATTTAGATATTTTTTGTAATTTAATTCGTATAAAAATTATTATTTTGAAAATTTTGTGAAAATTAAAGGAATTTTTTTTACAGTCTTTTTAAGGCTACTTAAATTTCTTGAACTTTTAATTGTTTTTTATTATATATATATATATATCCCTAAGCATATAAAGAAACAAATAACGTAGACTTCCCTATTTGGTAGATATTGTCCCACTTAGGTAAATGTTCTCATGTAGGCGGCTTGGCCGCAAGACGGTAAGTCACAAAAATCCGAAAGTTAACTAACATTATTTTCCGTTACTAGGTAGCTAAATCCATCATTTAGCCAAGTGGCTCCAAGTTTAATAAGTTGCACTATAATGAGTTAAATGTCATTATACTTAACAGTCTAGCCAATGCGAGTTACAAATTTTAATTGCTTTTATCTCGAAACTCTGATATCTTTTTTTAATTATTTATACCACTTGGCGTCCAAAAATTATACTGGCTGGTGTTCTTTTTCAAATTTAATGAATTATAAAATGGTCGAATTTGATGATGATGAATGGCGGATTACAAATTGCTTTTAAGAAGAACTGTCCATATATAATCAAATGTATTGAGTTTTTAAGATTCGATTATTTTTATTTATTCTATTTTTTCAAGTTATTAGTTTGACTTATAGGTTTGTTTTAATAATGTCTTTTTACAGGAAAAATTCCATGATTCCTAATGGTTTCAAAAAGTATTCTCGATATCAAAACTCTAATTTGAAAATAATAATTAAAATTTCTATAGTAAAATAAAAACTAAAAGAGAACAAATTATTTACACATTTTTATAGTTTACATTATATTCCAATATGTTTATTTAAATACTATAAATTTTTACAGTGTAGTGTTATCAACAACTAATAAGCTAAGTTTAAAAAATTTAATGAAACAATTTTAAAATTGCATATTTAAAAAAATATTTCTAACGTAATGATTGAAATTTTTATGATAAGTTTGATTACATTTTTGCTTAAATAACAATTCAGGACACTTAATATTTAGCTACATTTTTACATTTAAGATTAGAATTGTTATCAAGTACAATGAAGATTAGAATTAATCTTAAAAAAAAATATTTGAAGTGTCCTGGGGGAAAAAAGGGGGTTGATAGATGTTCCTAAATCACATGAAAAAAAATCGATTATGACAAATGTGGTTTAAACAAATAAACGTAATATCTGGAAGATGACTACACATTTGGAATACAAATCTAATATAATATACATCAGGCGCTATTTTGTTAAGATCGAAAAAAAATATATGCTATTTACAAAACTATTTTAAAAAAATCATAATTATTCGGATCTTATATATATTTTTTTGTAATATAACTACAGTAGTGTACCATACACCAGGTGCAACTTAAAATAACTTATATTTTCACTTTAATATATGACTTACTATGATTAAAAATAATCATTATGATTTATCCAGTTTTAGGATCGTTTTATTTTTGAAAATAAATGTATGATAAATGAATAACAGTTGTCTTTAATTTAATGTAAAAAAATATTATAAAACATTTTCGTAATTGACATCAAATGAACGACCGTGTAATTTTTTTATTTAAATATATATTGTAAAAAAAGTTTTTGGGGTAGAGAGAATATATCTAAACAGGACATCGTTAAAAATATACAAAAAATCCATAAACTTTTAAAATGTCTTATGTAATTGAACATGGGTACAAACTATTAATTTATAATTAATGTAAAATACATTTAATTTACTTTTAATTTACTTAATTAATAAATAAAGATAATAGAATTTTGTGGTTAGAAATATGTTCATAAAAATTAATCACAGAAATAAAATTTCCAAAATTTAAGATCGTTAATTTAACACAAATATGAATGAACTAACAATCGTATGAAGTTGAACTACATTCACAAAATATAAAGTTAGTAATGTAAAGATATTTAAAAAAACGCACATGATGTAAATTTTTTTGTGATGATTTTTTTGTAATATAACTACAGTAGTGTACCATACACCAGGTGCAACTTAAAATAACTTATATTTTCACTTTAATATATGACTTACTATGATTAAAAATAATCATTATGATTTATCCAGTTTTAGGATCGTTTTATTTTTGAAAATAAATGTATGATAAATGAATAACAGTTGTCTTTAATTTAATGTAAAAAAATATTATAAAACATTTTCGTAATTGACATCAAATGAACGACCGTGTAATTTTTTTATTTAAATATATGTTGTAAAAAAAGTTTTTGGGGTAGAGAGAATATATCTAAACAGGACATCGTTAAAAATATACAAAAAATCCATAAACTTTTAAAATGTCTTATGTAATTGAACATGGGTACAAACTATTAATTTATAATTAATGTAAAATACATTTAATTTACTTTTAATTTACTTAATTAATAAATAAGGATAATAGAATTTTGTGGTTAGAAATATGTTCATAAAAATTAATCACAGAAATAAAATTTCCAAAATTTAAGATCGTTAATTTAACACAAATATGAATGAACTAACAATCGTATGAAGTTGAACTACATTCACAAAATATAAAGTTAGTAATGTAAAGATATTTAAAAAAACGCACATGATGTAAATATAAAAAAATATAATATGCAAAATTAGATTTTTTTTGTTTAAATAAAATGAATCTGAAACAATTTACATTTAAATAAATAAATAACATTAAAGAAATTTAATAATTATTTTGCAATTTTATTATTTTTTTATTTAATTCCACAAAGTCTTTTTTAATTATACATGTTTTTCTTTTCCTCTTCATGTAGAAATGTTTTATGCTTGTAAGTATTTGAAAAATTTCTAGAAAATTCGTACACATTTTAAAACTATAAATGCCATGATTAGTAATTAGGGGAAAGTAAGGATATATCACTTTACAAAATCATTTGCATCTAAATATTTTACTCTAATACAAGACTAGATTTAATCATATATAATTTTTATATGATCTAAGGTATTAAAAGTACATATAAATTCTAAAAATTATCATTATAAATTTTGTAACCGGCATTTAAAAATTATGAAACTTTTTCCTCGCTCCTCCCTCTCATATGAGAGAAGTTTAACACGGAGAGTTAGGGAGTTATGAGACAAGTTTAAAAAAGTTTCAATTTATCGAATATTATAACTCGAAAAGTTTACATTAAAGAAGAAGTTAGCTTATCTTAGACCTTATTAATATATACTTAACTTAACAGATGATATTGAAATAAAGTCTAAATTTGTAAACTTTGATAGATTGCCGATAAAATACATGACGATTTTATCCAATTTTTAAAAACATTCTTCAGACCGCTTGATCACCATTCCAAAATTGCGTTTTCATTAGTTAATTATGAAAACAGAAAACTTTCCCGCAGTTAGGAAAAGTCTTAAAATATTATTACTTTGTTGTACAATGTTTAAAAGTGAAAACTGTAATAAAAACTTCGTAATGTTAAACAGATACATTATACAACTGTTTGATAATATAAGTAAACTAAACAGTCGAAAAAATTAAAACTCATTTGGTACAATAAAATCCGCATGTTCATTTATAACAATAAATGAAAATCTCTGCATTACTTAACATTCAACAAAATTTCATTTTTATACTTGTTTATGTAATTTCACACATGAAAGCAGCATATTTTAATAACATAATATAAATATTAAATATGTACTATTTATAGTACTTATATATTAAGAAGAAATATAAATAAGGATGTCCTATGCTACCCTCATTTGTACTGTTCCATTCCTCCCTTGACATAGTCCTTTCATAACATAGCTCATTATATAAATCCTGCTAATTTCAGACCTAAATCAACTACTGGTTTATAAACACCATATCTCTGTTGTTAATTTATCAATAAAATATTTTTAGTTTTTAAATGATATATATGAAAAAATCAAACACATAATACGACTTCAAAAAAAAATTGAGGTAGAAAAACAAAAAATTCAAATTCTTGTAATGTTGTATAAGCTGAACTACACTACAGAAAATAAAAATGAATTTTATACTTACTTATTTAGAAAAAAAATATTAGAAATAAATTATATTGTTTTCTTTAAGAAAAACTCACTCCTACCACTGTACCATAACTTCCATACTCTCCTATATTTCCATACTCTCCTCTAACAGATACATTATACAACTGTTTGATAATATAAGTAAACTAAACAGTTGAAAAAATTAAAACTCATTTGGTACGATAAAATCCACAATAAATGCGACAATATTACATTGATTAAAAGAACGTCCAGTATCTAATCTTCAATGGGAAAAATATGAGCCTCATAAGAATCACTTTCACTTTTCATTTAAAAATAATTATATTTACTTTCGAAGAAGATGATGTTGTTTATATTTTAATTTAGGCCATTTTTCCCATATGCATATTTAAACCAATAATGCAATAACTTTAATCAGTAACAACGCAATTTGTTGATCAAAAACATGTGTGTTATAAAATATAATTAATGCTTATATTATTTAGACGAATGTACGCTTAATTAAAATTGTGTGTACGCTTAACACAATCTATTTGTATGATTAAATTACTATAGAATCTCACAAGACGAATACTAATATTGTTACAGGATATATTTAAATATTAGAGTTTCTATATACAGTGATAGTAAAAATAAAAAAATTTTACTTTTTAGATTGTAATTTTTCATTAAATTTATTATTCTAAATAATAAGGAATCGTATATCACGAGTTTAAAAAATTGGGATATAAAAATACAAATTTTTACAACTTCTTTATTATTTCATAAAATTTAAGCAATACAAAACCCTTTACATTGTATTTTGTTGAAACCAAAGCTTGTAATTGGCGTGTTTCTTATTTATTAAAAGTAACGGTTTATAATCATTTAATAATCGATTACTAGGAGGCTCCGCCCCCTGCTCCGCTAACGCTCCGCCAACCCCCGGAGGATTGCCACGCAATCCTCATAGGTTTGCTTCGCAAACCACTTCTCGCTTCGCTCGCTAAAATGTAGGACACAATAACAATGTGTCCTAGTAACAATACTTTTTTAATTATATTACTAAAAACTTTAAAAGTAAAAATTGTAAATTTAAATTAACATTTATCTTGGCATCAATAAATTTTTTCACCATGTAAATCAATATAAAATCATTTAAACTTATTTGATTTTAACTTCAAATGAAAACAATGGTACCACTGGCAAGTCTACCATTATTTATTATTTTCCACACCTTTCTTGAGTTTTAGTTAAATTTCTAACATTATTGGTAGTTTGTTTTGGCCATAATTGACGTTAAGCTTACAATAATCTTGTCTACCAAATGTGTGTAATTTACTGAGTTAATACGTCATAAAAACGAAGCTTATAGAAATCTAGTTTCCAAAATTGTCAACAGATGGCGCCACGTTAATTACTAGGAGGCTAATTTTCCTCCTTAACTTTGGAAAAGCGTTTTTCAAAACTTCTATTTTTTAATTTAATAAGTCTTATATTCTTCCCAATTTAAGCTGACATCATCAAAATAATTATTTACAAATGAATTGAAGGGATTAATCATCAAAATGGCTTACATAATGGCAAAATAAAAATGCGAGCCAAACAGAATTTTGTAAATAAGCTAACTGTTGCCACTCAGCATACAGAAAAACTGCGTTTTTCAATCACCGCGTAAGAGAAATATATATAAAGATTCGTAAATTCTTTATTTGTATATAAAAAAAATAACTTGTTAATATTTTACTACTTATCTATTATAAATCCGTAATTTTCTTGCGCATTTTTAGTGGATATGGTACATATAATTGAATCACCTAGGAGAAATTGTTATAAGTTATTTGCTTTAGTGTACTTTAGAAAATTAAACGTTTAGTAGCGTTACGTGCGGGAAAAGGCGTCATAAGCTAAAATGTTTGTTTTGAAATTAACTGTTGAATATTAAGTTACACATTGTTAAACTTGTGTTTTTTTTAAAATTGATCTCGTTTTTTATGAATTCCGAAGTTTATAAATGACAAGAGTTAACTGCAATATATTTAACACTGTTTATTTATTAATATAATAAAGTTACATACCAGGTTTTGTTTCAAATTAACTCTCAACAAAACAAAGTATTTGTATTAAAAAATGGACACCATTTACTTGTTACATTAGAATCCAATATAATGTATTAAATCAAATAAAAAGGCGTCTTCGGAACAAATTAAAAATTACATTAATACAACAAAGATATATGAATGAAAATAAATGAAAATTATACTGGCAGACGTTTTATGTTGAACATAATAAATAATAAAAAAGGCGATTTTTCAAAATGGTGGATTACCGAAAATGATTTAGAAAGCTGTAACAAAAACAGTCCCGTAAAAATCCCCTAATAACAATTCCCTCAAATATACGGAATTTTTAAGGGTTAACGATTGTTATTTTTTCTATTTTATTCTAGTTACTACTTTGACTAAAAAATTTGTTTTATAACTTTTACATGATAAATTTCATGAATCCCTCAAAAAAACATTTTACCCCATCTATGAATCGAGGTAGGTTACCTTAAAAATAATTAGTACAAATATAAAAAGTATTCCAATAAATAAATAAACGTTTTCGAAAAACAATTGTAATTTTACAATTTTTGCTAGAGAAAAATTGAACTTTAAATGTCAAAAATCGAGTTTTTAAATCCATTTCTTCCACCTTACCCTATTCACGGTCTCAAGGAATTTATTCAACTTTTTTATTAATTTTTATTACTTAAGCTTTTTAAATCGTCCCTAAGAAAATATATTGAAATAAATAGCATAAAAGATCCAATTAAAGTATCATATAGACTTATCTATTTTTTAATTTAGAACGCTATTCATATTTGACAACAAGCAATTTCATTCTTGAACCGTTTTACGATAGCTTTTTAAAGTGGAAAGTGGAATGAACTTTAGAAAGCTTTTCATCCAAGAATTTAAAAAATAATAAATGTTTCGTTAATAAGAAAGGAAATGGCAATTACCTATTAGACATTTTCCTAATGCGGTAATAAAAAGGGCATATTTTTGGCAACGTAACAAAGTTTAAATGTAAACGAACTAACGTCGTTTCTAGATTTGTAAGGAAACGCTTGGAAAAAAGTTAAATAATTATTTAGAAAATCTAATTTGTTCATTGGAATGTATTTAAAGGAGTATTTTTTATAAAAAAAATCCAGGAATATTTTAAATATTCGGCTTTTATAGTCTTGATCAGAAAATGTATGAATAAGACAGTTAAATGTGGATAAATGATTTAAAAAAATTAAGAATTTTAAATTAATAAAACAAATTTGTTCCTACAATCGACGTGTGGGAGAATACACATGTTAATTTGCTTCTTGTAAGACTTAAAAATGCATCAAGCATTATGATGAATATTCGAAAATATATCAACTTAAATAAAAAATGCAATTTAAAATATAGTCAAAACTAGAGGATAAAAGTTAATTGAGTTGCATAAAAGTCAAATATCTCATTGTAATTCCCATATGATTTTTTCTCCCTCAAACAGTTTGGTTGATTTAACGTCGCACTAGAACAACACAATGGGATATTGATGACGGTTTGGGATAAATCCCGAAGGACAGACCCGGGAACAGTGCCTCGTATTTTTGAACAATGGTCAGATGACAACTAAACGGTTGGATCTTCTCACAGGGTGACCAAAATGTAGTCTATGGCAATACACCATCCCTAATATTCATTTTAAGTTTTGCCGCAAGATTTGATGAGAGATTATTTATTAAATGACACTTAGCTATAAAATTGATAATAATATAGGGGTGAAGTGGGGTAAATGCAACCGTGGTGTCAAGTGTGGCCATAGCTGTTACTTTTTGAAGACCGTAATTTTTTTTGGTAAAACAAACAATGGGTATACAATTATGGAATTTTTTCTTTTGATGTTAACCGAAAAGCCCGGAAATTCCTATTTTAAAATTTATTTTTTTTATTAAAAAAAATGCTTATATTTTAGCGTTCAACTGAAGATTAGTCATGAAAGTTTGTCCATTTTTTATATTTTTGTCCTACTACCTGGAATATCAAAACTTTGTATTTTTATCAAGCTTAATGTGTAGTTTTAGACATACCCCTTACTTTGGTATTGAACTAATAGTTTGGCATTGACAGCCGTGGTTACACTTGCTTCGTCATTTTTGCACGTGGGACAAGTGTAACCATCGCAAGGCTCATGTAAAAAAAATTTTTAGCCTAGGTATAAGTGTTTTTAGTTTTGATTTAGAAGTATGTTTAGTTAAATAACGTAATAAGAAAATAAATTTAGAACTTTAATATTAAAATTTATGTAAAGTGCTTCAAAGACCTGGGAAATAACAAAATTTTCATTAAAAACTTTTTTTAAAAAATGGAAAACATGCATCAACTATGTGCAAATATTGTATAAGTACAATAATATTGTAAAAAAAGTATATAATGCAATAAGTAGAATAATATATTTTTATTTCTCCAATCCCGCGTTTACTCAAAAAATTTCGTAGCTCTGGCGTTTGTAGTCCGTAAAACTGGCAGAATCAGTAAAATTCAAGTTATATAAAACAATTGCCCCATTATTATTTGTGTGCAGCTTATTGAGGTTTTATAATTTATATGTGCACTTGACCCGGTTACCCGGAACAAGTGCAGGCAGCTGAATTTATTTGTGCACTTGCGCCGGTTACCCGGAACAAGTGCAGGCAGTTGACATTGAAAAAAAAATTGCAGAAAATCAATGGTAGATGATATAAAAATTTAATTGCAACTAAATAACCCCAAATAGTGTGTGCCGAATTTTATTTTTGTATATCTCATAGTCATCTGACAGTAACAGTTTAAAAAAACGTAGAAAAAATTAATAATGAACAGGTTTGCACTTACCCCACTTCACCCTAACTATAACTTTCATCAGCGATTAAAATAACTATTGGCTGTAGTATGGCTTACCTATAATAAATTAGCTTAGTGTTGATTCACTAGTGGTACCATTGTTCTTTGGTTATTCTTAGACATTCTTTAGTAACCAACATTTCTAATTTTTTTTACAAATCCGTAAATATTAAGTAATAATTAAAAAAAATTAGCAATTTTTTCAAATAAATTTAGATCTCTGCAAAATTCTCGCTATTAATTTCTAAATTTAGAAAATAAATTTCGTTTTGTTACTTGAACCTCATTGCTTTAGCTTGTGCTTTGACATACATTTTTATTTTATATAATAATTACATTCACAAATTGAAAAATTAAACAGAAATTACTGTTAAATTTTAAGAAGAGAAAACTTGTATAGCTCAAAAAAATAAAATTAAAGTTTGAACTACATTCTGCTCGATTGGAAGAACAATACAATCGATTCATAAGGAATCAATGCTATTTGTCTTAAATAGACAAAATATAAATTCTTTTTAAGTTTTGACTTAGTGACACATAATCATGCACTGTTATTCTACAATCCTCAGCAAAAAAGCCTTATTGACACATTTTTTATTCTGAGAAAAAGCGAAAGCTTGTTTACTTTGAAGTTGAAAACAGTCAAGTGCGTCGCACATTACGCATGAGAAAGTCGCACACAACATTTACTTGCTCGCTTTAAATGGTTGTATTTAGTGTTCCGTACTGGAAAGCGAAAAAACAAGAACACTTATGATATATCTGACATGGGTGTTAGTTCTACTGAAAAATAGTAAGTTAATAACTTGAGCAGCGATTTGAATGAAATTTCTCATGTAGCTAGTTCGTATATACAAATAACAACAATCAAATAAAGAGTTGAATACGTGTCTTGCATCCATAGAAATTCACAATTTTTCAACCGGATTCTGGGATTTTGTATAATTTGGAAATATATTTGCTTAGGGGCGGTCCTAAGGCGGTGCGACCGTACCAATAATTTTTTTTTAAAGCGAATGAGATTTCTTGTTTAATAAAAATAATAATTACTAAGTAAAGTTTTTACTGAAAATACAAAATAAATAAACTAAAATACTTATCATAATTCCTACACTGTAAAAAAAAAGGTACTTAAAAAGGAGTACCTGAGCCTACTCGTTTTTCTTTGAGTACAATTGGATCGTGAATGAGTGATTTCGCACTCAAATTTAAATAATCGTACTTTCGCAAAAATGAACAGTGTGACAGAATACTCTAATTCCAATTAAATTTTCGGCGTTTATAAAGGTCTGTATGCACTGTAAAAAAAGGTGCTTAAAACTGAATACATGAACGTACTCGTTTTTCTTTGAGTACAATCGCATCGTAAATGAGCGATGACGAACTCATATTTAAGTAATCGTACTTTCGCAAAAATGAACAGTGTGATATATTGCTAATCTCAGCTTCTGTTCAAGCCATCTTACCGAAGCGATCTGAAAAACTTAAAATAGTTGTTGAGAAGATAGTTTTCCACATTATTTGTTGTCGATTTTTTAAATAGAAACTACATTATTGCAACTTAATCTTCTTACATTCTATTCTTTTGGTACACCTTTTTAACATTTCTTCTGTTTGTAACTTCTTCACGTCGCCCTGGTAGTTTAATGAACGAGGCTCTACACTGCGGTGCCTGAGGATCTCGGTTCGATTCCCGATAAGTCTTAGTTGAATTTGTCGATATTTATTGATAGTGATTTATGAAGGCAACCTACGCAACTGCTCTTTTTAGTCATTGTACTCATTTTGAGTACATGTCTTTTTCAAAATAGAAACTTATGTATTCGGAGCCATGATAGGCATCGAATGTGCTCAGAAATGAGGAAATTTTACTTATTTTGAGCACATATTTTTAACAGTTTGCTAGTAAACAAAATGCAGCCTATATGTTGCTTAATTAATCGGTTAACCGACTGCATAGAAGGGGTTCTAAAATTGATGACGTGGGGACGCAACTAAATAGGATGATCTATCACCACCTAGAAAACGCTCTAGGGACATCATTGTATTTGTTGTAGAAGACTATTTTCTAGCTGTGTAGCTGTGACATATCGTTTCTGGGGCCAGTTGAATATAAATTCTAAATTGCATCAATTAAATAGAATTTTAAAGGAGAAATTGAAGAATAGTGCAAAATAACGTTTAAAGGAAACAAAAATTTGTAATTAAATACTAGAATATGAAACTAGACAACCTGTTTCAGAACTTTGAAACTTCCAAAGAAGCAATACTAATCTAGAGAATTAAAATACAAGTAAAAATGTCAATATGCAGAGTCCTTGAAATTCAATTTTTTCTTAGAAGGTTTATAGAAAATTACCTTATATTTTAATTTCATTTGTGTCGAAAGAGAGAATCTTAAAACAAAAAAAAAATCGAATTTTTCTTTCTTTTTAAACCAATTGCGAGTGGAAGAATCAAATTATAGATTTATCACTTTTTAATTATGTTAATTTTAATTATATCAATATTCAGCTTCTCCGTTTTTAAAAAAGAGAGAAGTATGTACGACATTTGGAAAAGTTATTCTGTATTGATTTACGTTAGATTTTGCAGTTTCCATAACAGCCAAATATTTTTTTTAATTAATAAAAACTGCGAAATTGTCACTATGTTAAAAATGTATGTATCTAAAAACATTTTGCACCAATTGACATATTTTTGTATTAGTTTGCAAACAAGACTTTATTTTATAAATGAAAATTATTTATACCAATTAGAGTTATTTAAAAAAATATCTTTAAAAAACATAAAAACAAAATAAATTGAAAAATAGTATTTAAAAATGGATGTATAGTTAATTTTGAGAATAAATAACAAGTAGTATAGCAAGCAAATAAATAGTTTTAAAGTCATTTAAAAAAAATACTCCTCATACTGAAAATATATTTTAAAGTTTGAAAATGAGATATTAAGAAGTCTGGTAGGCCTAAAAGTTTGATGTCATTTTATTCAAAATGTCTGCTTTTTTATTTAAAAATAGTTTAAAAAATACACTTTTTATTGAGATTTTGAGTCCTGTATCCCCTTAAACAAGTTATTAATGGGATGTCTTAAATATTGGAATTGAACAGTAGCCATAAAAAGTACATATATTTAAAATTGTTTAATCATTTTTTTCACTCGTATTTATTTTACATATTGTTAATTTAAAAATTAACCCGACGATATTGCTTACACTTTTTAAAAAGGACAAGTCAAATATTTCCCTTTTTCAAATTTATCTATTTTCCAAATAACTTCGTTGTGATTATTACTTCACACAAGAAAATATTGCTTCCCACTTCTGTTAGGTTGCTTACATGATTAAAGAAATTCGGTCGCATCCCACCAACGATATCTAGTTACAAACGAAATTAAAGTTTACCATGAACACTTCATATCGCAATTTTGATTCAAAAGTGACACAACTCAAAATCATCGTGTATTCAGAAAATTCCAAAAACTGTTTTTGAAGACAATTAAGATCCACATAACTGCACTCTACCGCCCCATTTTCAAAGGTAAAATAACACATTTTTGGTTATTTGTAGCATACATGAAATCTAAATATTATCAATATACATTAAAACCGTCATTTAAAAATTGTGAAAATATTGTCCCATTTCTCTCACATGCGAGGAAGCAGTGATTCATTAGAATATGGGAGGTATGGGACAGGCTTTTTTTTTTAAATTTATAGGGAATTTTATAGTTGGTAATGTATAAATTGAGGAATAAGTAGTATTGGGTTTGTCCCGATCATTTATAGCAATTTCATTGTCATTTCATTTTTAAAATATTGCTTGAGTCATTTTATTGTGGAAAATTTAAGAAGCTTTTTATCTGTCAACGTAATTAAAAGTACATAATATCTTTGTTTTTTTTCCGTAACGAAGTGCTAATATCTATGTCCGAAATTTAACTTAAAAAAAGTCTCTTCATCCTGGGACACGTCCCATTCTTGCGCTGATATATTATTCCAATAACATTATACATTACTTAACTCCTGCTATTTTTATGATCAAATTTACTATTGGTTTTAAAACACCATATCTGTGTTGTTAGTTTACCAACAAAAGATTCTTAGTTTTTAAGTAATAGTTATGAACATATCAATCAAAGAAAAAGATTGAAACATTTACTTGAGGTAGTAAAACAAGAAATTTCAAGCAAAAATTATTCTAATGTTGTATAAGCTGGAAATATAGAAAATAAAAACGGGTCTTTTAGTTACCTGTTTATTATTTGAATTGGAAATGAATTACATTGTTCTCGTTAGAAAAAAATGCAATTGTTCCAGACAATCGTACTATCACAGACATCCTCAATCTCCCGTATGAATAAAATTAGTGTGTGTTAATTGCTTATAGGGAACTAATGATCCGATTATGATTAGAATTTGGTATTGTCATGAACTCTGAAGATGGTTTTAACACCACATTTTTTCAATACCTTAATTAGAAAATAAATTATAACTATAAAAATATCTTCCCTATTTATTTTTCCAATTTATGACAAAGTTAAACTTTGTTCCTAACAGTCCCAGCACCTGCTGGTTCGATATAAATGAAACTTGAAAAGCTTAAAATAGTAGTCCAAAAGAAAGTTTTACACTGAAAATTGCGTCGATGTGTTAAACAGGTAACTTTAATTCAGTCCTAATCCCATCTTACATATTTCAACAAAAAAAAAGGTCTGGAAATTCCAAAAAAAATTTAAATTATAAAATATTTTAATACATAAGAACTGTAATTAGCCAGATCAATTGAGACCAGATCCTCCAATCCGGATAATCTGATATTCGGATAATTCACGAAAAAAAGTTATTTCTTACTAAACAAAATTAATTTTGTTTTAGTGTGTAATCTAATTTAATGACTATTAAAAACTATATAATTCACCGATAAGAAAATTTTAAAATGTGAATTTTTTTGATTACTCTATTTTTCTCAAAGCCAACCGGATCCGGATAATTGGCAATCCACTTGGTTTGATCCGCAAAACTTTAGTTCGGATAATTGGAGTTCTAATGTATTATGTATTTTTTAAATTTAATTAGAGTATATGCTTATTTACATGGGGGGTCGTTTTGTATGACCCTGTACAAAGAATAGGTACCTTTGCTAGTTGTAAAATATTTGTATCAAACGATTTTTATTTGAACCATAGCTAAACAAAAAAAAATTTAATTTCGCGCCAAAACCAGTAGTTTTTTTTCTCTTTCGAATAGCTTTCTATCTGATGGTTTTCAAACCATGTTTTTCCAATAAGCAGAGTTTGTTAAACAATAAGCAACTAATGACAAATTAGCTTCTTTCAATATGATTAGCGATACAAGGAGACTGAAACGATAATTTTCGATTGCAGATATTTTAAATAAATTTTAATTTGCTAGCATTACTCCTAATTATGAATAGACTTTATTAATGTAGAATATCACGAAAAAGTATAATAAGTGCGGAGTTTTCCCTAACACCCTGTATACTAGGGACATTTTAACTCTAGAACAAACATGATTATTTAAAAAAAAATCAATTGTAATTTTTTGTCGGAGACTTGAAAGGTTATGCGAGTTTATCTCTTAAGCCAATTCAATAGCACACCGGGTGGCTAAGTGCTTGTCAGTATTAGAATGACTTATCACTGTCTTTCAATTGTATAAGTGTTATATGAAAAAAATGTAGTCCGGAAATTCGGTGAATTCTTTTGACTTTTAATGTGTGTAATTTGCCAGCTGCTCTTATCACTGAGCTCAACTATTGTAGTCGCGTTATCACCACAGGAGATCCCCCAAGTACAGCTTTGATGAAACTCAAAAGTGTGTTGCCATATTTAGTTGTCCATAATATGCTTTGTAATATTTCTTATGCTATAAATAGTTTTAGGCGACGTATACTTTAAGAAAATGCAATTTCAAGTAAATCACAATTACATGCAATTAAAGTAAATTATAATTCAACCTTATTAAAATAATTATAATGAAATGCAATTAAAGTAAATTATAATGAAATGTAATAAAAGTAAATTATAATGAAATGTAATAAAAGTAAATTATAATGAAATGTAATAAAAATAAATTATTATGAAATGTAATAAAAGTAAATTATAATGAAATGTAATAAAAGTAAATTATAATGAAATGTAATAAAAGTAAATTATAATGAAATGTAATGAAAGTAAATAATAATAAAAATATATAAAAATAATTAAATATAAAATATAATAAAATTAAAATAATTAAATATAAAATATATTAAAATTAAAATAATTAAATAATAAAAGTAAATTATAATTACATGTAGTTTACTTAAAAATACAAATGGGATTTACTTTAAATGAAAATATAATTAAAATGAGTTTTTTTTTAACAATAATTGAATATTTATAATTGTTTCAGCAATTGTTATCGATGTTAGGTGTTTAAAAAATGTCCATATGTTTGAAAATCGTTAGTGAATTTTTAGGTATCAAGCGTAGACATCGAATAAAATGAAGCATTTTAATGAAGTGTGTAAAATACCAAATACTTAAAAAGGGATTTTAACAAGATACAAATGAAATGTTTTAGTAAATGGAAAGCAAAAAAGGACGTATTTTTATAGAGGTTGCTAGGTGACGTATTCCTATAACCAAATTATTTAATTTATTAATTAAGTAAAGTAATCATACAAAACTCACGCGGATCACTCAAATCGTTATTTCTAACATTTAAAAATTTTTCCCCTCAAAACTTTGGTATGGTTATTATTTAGACCATAGTAATAATAAATTTCTTTACTAAAAAGTTTCAATACTACAAAATAATTTAGACAAAATTAATAAGGGAGTATTATCATTACTAACCATTAAAAAATAAATTATTAAAAGTAATAAGTAAATAACACACCTTATGCCCCATTTGGATTCTTAGTTATTTTGCCAAACAAGAGAATGCAATTCAAATTTACTTAAAATAAAATATTAATATTTAAAAAAATATAATCAGCATATATCTTTTAAACAAAGAAATGTCTATGTAAATAAGAAATAGACTTTTAAAAATATTAAAAAAAGTAACTGTAGTTACATATTGAATTGTAAGAGTTTGATAACACATAATTTAATTTTAATATAAAACTAAAAAAAAATATTTTAGTAGATTAGGTAAACTTTAAACTAGACATGTGGAATAATCGTCCTGTAAGCAATTAAGTCAGTTATCAATTTGATTCCCCTATCCGTATGTTTTTAGTAGAATTATTTTAATTTGTTATTTTGCGGGTTTTAGCGAAATAAAATGTCTATATTCTGAGTTTATGCGAATGAAACACTAACATATTTTCTTTGACAACTTGTGTAAAAAAAAAAACTTGTTCTTTCGACCATACACAATTATAATAACAATTGAATTGGTGTATTTTGTTTTTCATGTATCTTATATTTTGATAACATAAGAAACATGAAAGTTCATAGGAAAATATGTTTCCACGCTGAAATTTACTTTTTATATTACGTTGAAGACTAAAAATTCCCTTTCTTATATCAAAGATAAAGGGAAACCCAAAGTAATATCGAAAAAAAAAGAACGAATAAAATGGGTACATGTAATATATTTTGAGTGTATAACAACCAATTTAAAATTCAAGACGAAATATATTTGTTTTTCCAAGTTTTAATGGTGTCTCAATAAAGGTGCCCGAGACATGATATTTAATGGTGCCAATAAAGGTGCCTTTTTTATACACTGAAATTTATAAAGAAATAAAACACTCAGCCAATTTCGATTGATCGTTCAATTGAATCCTTTCAACACACAGACAGTTTAAATTTAAAGTGAGGAAACACAAAATGTCATGATAAAATTTATATAATATATTTAAAACAAATTAAATTATATATCGACTTTCTAATAAAAAATCTGAATTCCACGGATATTTCTAATTTCTATGAAAACAATTTAAAACTTCTTATTATAAAAAAAAATGTAACATCAAAAGTAACAAAAACTAGCATTTATTTTAATATTATTACTTAATTTGTAACGGAATTATATTTTTTATTATATTGTATAAATTATTAATAATTAAAATACAGAAAATTAAAAAAAATTGAGGCAGTGATCTTAAATTTGAAATAAAGTGTATGAAGAACTCTCTCAATTTCGAAAAATATAGAAATATGTTAAAGTATCATGATAAGAGTTAAACTTTAAGTGTTTTAAGATCTTTTCTCGCTTATATCTTAATATTAGAAAATATCAGAACAAAAAAAATATATAAAACTTGTTTAATCTACTGAAAACTGAATATTTTATTACTTATTTTAATTTTGAGTTTTTTTAAAAATTTATATCGTTTACTTATCTTTAACATAAAAAAAAAATCATGTAGCACCTTTTTGGAGACACGGCAAAAACTGAGTTTTAAACAGTCAGTAAAAATAAACAGTGATATTAATTGCAGTCATATATGAAAATAAAAATATTAATATTTGACTAGCATTTTTGTTTTAATGCAACACTCATTTAGGGTTTTTAAATAATTAAAGAAAAACATAATAATATTAACACTGCACGGCTATACTGATTTATGTAATAAAAATGTTTAAAAAAATTATTTCATAACAATATATTGGTGTTTTCGAACTATATTTCCTTAGTTCATGTATCAAATTATACTTTTCCTGTTGGGACAAGTTAATTAAAATAAGATTATATGTGTCTTGTGTTTTAATCGGAATTATGTTGATACATTGGACATATTTAAAAATTACGTGTATAATGTTAATAACATTAGAAACGGTATGAATCAGAAATAACTGTCTGTATTGTGCCGTCAAAAGTAAGACAGCCCAAACTCCACAAAGCAAAACTTTATACGAGACAAGAAAAACAAAATTTATGACATGCATCAACGTTTTGATACTTTAAAAGGCTTTTAATGTCTAAAAGTACTTGTCTGCATGTAAATTTTTTTATTTTGGATGAGAATTATATTTTCATTTGCCATGTTTTTCTATGTACAACTCATCGTGGATTTAGTGCTTTAACAGTATTTGTTTGTCATCTGCATCAGCATCGAACTGGAGTTAGGGTCAATTTAAATTTAATTATACCTTGTGATTATATTTATTTAAATCTTTTTAATGTCACAAAATTTTTCATTTTTTTAAGAACAAATCAGAAACTTATGACGGCAGTATTGTAAATTCATCGTGAAAAATTGGCCAGTACACATTTCGTGTATTAACTCTTATTTAGAGAATGACTCCACCTATGGCTTGTTTACAAACATGTAATTGCATGATAGTGTTACTAAGAAACTATCATGCATATGTGCATGCATGATAATTTATTTAACTTTGCGTATTTATTAAAACCTAAAAGGCTCAATAGATTCTGTTAAATGATAATTGATGTTTCAATTGAATCGTTTCGTCCACGAGTTTCATAGTCTATATATTTTTAGTATAAATCTTTCATGCAGAATACCATGTGCCATTTTGTTGAAAGTGAAAAAAAACACATACTATGATTAGTATGAACTGAATGGACATACCAAAAATATTTTAATTATATTTAATTTTTACACAAAAGTTGATTTTTTTTGTATTTACAGAAATGTACTGTCTTGTAAACTTTGGAATATAGCAATATAAATAAAATTAAATAATTTTTTCAAAATAATTTATATTTGAAATATTAAACGTATGGCACACTTGCACCACATAAAAATTTAGAAAGGAAAAAAAACGAAATTATTATTAAAACTTAAAAATCACGATTGTGGGGAAATAAAAGGAAGGAAACAAAATTACAAAATATTTAAGTTTGAGTGTACATTTATATTTTATCTGCTGTTATACCAATAATTCACCTAAATAAATGTTTCCCCAACTATTATACTTAACAATTGATATAATTGCAATCTTCACTCATTTTCTTGTTTAGCACTTGATTTTGAAAAGCTATAAAATATATATTGTTTATATATAAAATATATATTGTTTATATACTTCCGAAAACTAAAGTGAGTAATTACCTATTTGACAACTGGGCAATTTGAATAAGATATCTCAATAAAATCTTAAAAAATAGAATTTCATTTAAATAAATTATATCCACAAAGTAATGATAGTTTTTTATTGTGTACACTGTTAAATATAGATACCCAAAAATTATTAAAATAAATTAATTTGAGTACATACGGTGCTTATCATAGCTAAGAATATATGTTTCATTTTTGAAAAAGACATGTACTCAAAAAAAGAGTACAATGACTAAAAATTATTAAAAAGAGCAGATGTTTGTCTACATAAGCTGCTTCATAAATCCCTTTCAATAAATATCAACAATTACAATTAAGACTTACCGGGAATCGAACCCATATCCAAATGCACCACAGTCCAGTGCTTTATATGTTGTACTACCAGAGCGACGTGAAGAAGTTATAAACAAAAGACCTTTTTTAAAAGATGTTCCAAAAGAATGAGAACAAGATAATTGAGTTGTAATAACTCAGTTTCCATTTAAGCAGTCGACATCAAATAATGTGGAAAACCATCTTTGAAACAACTATTTTAATTTTGTCAGGTCGCTTTGTTAAGATAACTTGAACTGAAGCCGAGATTAGCAATATTAAATCACACCGCTCATTTTTGAGAAAGTACGATTACTTAAATTTGAGTACACCATCGCTCATTTACGATGCAATTGTACTCAAAGAAATACGAGTATGTATACAGGTACTCACTTTTAAGTATGTTGCAAATCCAATAATTATTTATTATTACCGTAGACTCTATTCTTACATAAATAGGAAACCGAGAATATAGGTATATCCAGTCGACATTCTTCCGACCAAAAATTCGTATATCTTTTTGTATTAAAATAATTATTAGATCACATGCCAACTTCCACCTCATTAACTTCTTCGGATGGTATTCAACAGGACACCGAACTTGTAAAACTGCATCCTCAAACCTGTCTTTTAGGTAACTCAAAGAAATATGAGTATGTTCAGGTACTCGTTTTCAAGTATGTTACAAATCCAATAATAATTTATTATTAACGTAGACTCTATTCTTACATTAATAGGAAAGCAAGAATATTGATATAGCCAGTCGACACTCAATAAACACTCTTCCGACCAAAAATTCGTATATCTTTGTATTAATAAAATTATTAGATCACATGCCAACTTCCACCTCATTAACTTCAGACGGTATTCAACAAGACACCGAACTTGTGAAACTGCATCCTCAAACTTGTCTTTTAGGTAACTCGAAGAAATATAAGTATGTTCAGGTACTCATTTTCAAGTATTTTACAAATCCAATAATAATTTATTATTACCGTAGACTCTATTCTTACATTAATAGGAAAGCAAGAATACTGATATAGCCAGTCGACATTCAATAAACACTCTTCCGAGTAAAAATTAGTATGTATATATATATTTTTTTAATAATTATTAGATCATGCCAACTTCCACCTCATTAACTTCGGACGGTATTCAACAGGACACCGAACTTGTTAAACTGCATCCTCAAACCTGTCTTTTGGGTTACTCAAAGAAATATGAGTATGTTCAGGTACTCATTTTCAAGTATGTTACAAATCCAATAATTTATTATTACCGTAGACTCTATTCTTACATTAAAAGGAAATCGAGAATATAGGTATATCCAGTCGACATTCTTCCGACCAAATATTCGTATATATTTTTTTATTAAAATAATTATTAGATCACATGCCAACTTCCACCTCATTAACTTCTTCGGATGGTATTCAACAGGACACCGAACTTGTTAAACTGCATCCTCAAACCTGTCTTTTAGGTTACGCAAAGAAATATAAGTATGTTCAGGTACTCATTTTCAAGTATGTTACAAATCCAATAATAATTTATTATTACCGTAGACACTATTCTTACATTAATTGGAAACCAAGAATATGGATATAGCCAGTCGACATTCAATAAACACTGTTCCGACTAAAAATTTGTATATCTTTCTGTATTAAAATAATTATTAGATCACTTGCCAACTTCCACCTCATTTACTTCGGACGGTATTCAACAGGACACCGAACTTGTTAAACTGCATCCTCAAACCTGTCTTTTAGGGCACGTGTGGATGTCATCAAATTACCGGAACGTCGCACCAAAAAAGAGCGTCATTCACGAGCCAGAACGCTCTAATCGCGGTAAAAGACTCTTCCAAACAACTTCAATTTTTTTTTCTCAGCCACGCGCTCTTACAAGCGGAAAAAACCTTCCATTTGAAGTCCCGTTGAGCCGTAAGTATGAAAGATGAGGAGTCAAGTATAGGGGTAACACTTCATCTAGTTTAATAGACAAGACTACCATAACTAGACACGTATCCACCGGCTTCTACGCTCATCCAAATGAGACCCGGGCCTTTAACTCGTGTCCTCCACTATACTTAGGCATGATTAAGTTCACAGGCAAGTTTCGCAGTTTCCTGTCATTACGGGCTTGATGGAAAAACCAAGGCTTTTGACTTATGCCACCGGGACAAGTTGATCAGGAGAGCATTTGCCACCCACCAATGCCTATGAGTTAGGCCGCACGTGAATTGGCCTATTCACTTAAAGGCTCTTGCCTCGGTTATTACTATATTTATTTTTGGAAGGGAAATCCTATGTTTGGATAGATGCTTTTTTTATGAGGGGAATTTGTGACATTTATGACAAACGCTCCATTGTCGCTCAATGCGACATTTGTGTGACGTTATATCGTTATCCACTGCCTCGTAAATCCTCGTTATTACGCCATCCGCTTAAATCGTCGGTTTTAGTGGTGCCGTTTAACCCTTTCATTAACTTTTTTCAAGCGTCGCACTAGAGCTGCACAATGGCTAATGGTGACAGTACGGGATATTTCTCGAAGAAAAGACCCGGGATCACTGCTTCGTAAATTTGAACAAAGATCATTTGATGAGGACAACTCTTGATCTGCCATCCCTCGCACCTGACATAGACGTGAGGACGTTTGGCTGACGACAGATTTAACGCGTCCCAGTGCGGAGCTTTTTTGCAGGCAACGAGGAACGAAACTAGCAACCTTCTAATCACTTGCATGCTGCACTGTCAAAGTCGAGATTCAAACCCACAACCCTCTTATTATATGTCGAATACTCTACAGCTGAGCCATCCACTGGCCCGGGAAAGGGTTTTGGCCCATTTTTAACATCTAATATTAATGACAAATCATGGAATTAAACAATATCTGATGGGCATTTAAAATAATATAAATAAAAAAATTTAAAACTTTCATGACAATCATTAATTAAAACAACTCTTTTTTTCATCTATTTGACTTAAACTTAGGATTTATTCATTTTGTCGCAAAATCGGTTTCCTGAAATTCCATTTAATTTCCGGTTAATTGAATGCCCCATATAATCGGACTTCTACTCCTATTTGAGGTTATGAAATACGCGTTTAGGTAATGCTGCATTTCCTCTAAAAATGTATATAGATGCCCATGAAGAAGAGAAGATATTTTAAAAATTTATTTGATATATAAGTTTCTTTTAAAATACAATTTTCCACTTGAGTAATAATATAAATAACAGTTAATTTATAGTTAGTTAATATATTTAGTTCTCATTCTTCTACCCAAGAATAAAAGAATATATGAATAGTTGTATCTGTTAAACTTAACTTACTTTAACTTAAATTCTCTCTAACTTTTCGTTTACATAAGTTTAAATTTTTAATACAAAAATTATATCTTAATACTTTTACACAACATGTAATATAATGTTACATTTCTTCAAATTCACTTCTTATCAAATATACATTGTTATTTTTATGCTGTTACATGAAGTTGCGTTATGAAGTGATTATATATAGTTACTTAAAGTTGCCGATTCATTTTAGTTTTTTAACAGCTACAATTAAACACAGAAAATAATCATGGTTTTAAGGTTTTAACTCTAGATTTATTTTCGTAGGAAAAATATTTTTTTTCTTCTAAAATTGTGTTTTTTAGTCATCTGAATATAACTTATAAATTTTTACAGAATTTTTGGATGATTTATTTTGAAAATGAAAAGCATCAATCCCCATAAAGAATCAATGGAGCAATCTTTAAAGTATCCCATTTCCATTATAGCTCAATGAAGACTAAGGATATTTACTTTATTAGCAAAAAATAGAGTTAAATATTGAGAGATTTTAACAAAAATTACGATAGCAAAAACAAAACAAAAAACTGCCCCCCTGAGTAGTTGAACGCTTTCTTTTTTTAGTAAAATTGCATCGTAAATTAGCGATG
Organism: Troglohyphantes excavatus; assembly: GCA_963932185.1. Classification (NCBI taxonomy): domain Eukaryota; kingdom Metazoa; phylum Arthropoda; class Arachnida; order Araneae; family Linyphiidae; genus Troglohyphantes; species Troglohyphantes excavatus. The sequence continues at coordinate 45,394,921 of OZ010672.1, read as the reverse complement.
ACAAACTCAAATTTAAGTAATCGTACATTCGCAAAAACTGAGCAGTGTGATTTAAAATTGCTCATTTCAGCTTCTGTTCAAGCCATCTTAACAAAACTACCTGACAAATTTAAAATATTTGTTTAGAAGATGGTTTTCAAAATTATTTGATATCGCTTGCTTAAATGGAAACCGAGTTATTGCGACTCAATTATCTTACTTCCCGTTCTTTTGCCATGCCTTTTTAACATTACTGTTGTTTATAACTTCTTCACGTCGCCCTGGTAGCTTAACGGATAAGACACTGGACAGTGCTGCCTACAGATCTAGGTTTGATTCTCGGTAAAGCTTGGTTGTAATTGTCGATGTTTATTGAAAGTGATTTATGAAGAAAGCCTATTTAGCCTATTTAGGCTAACATCTGCTCTTTTTATTCATTTTTACCCATTGAATTCATTTTTAAGTACATGTCTTTCTCAAAATTAAAACTTATGTATTCGGAGCCATGATAAGCATCGAATGTATTCAAATACGAGCGCTTTTTACTTATTTTTGCATACCTATTTTTAACAGTGTTGCTGAAAATCAGTTAAGTTTAATATGCCGATATTAGTATTGCGCTTACTATCGGGAACGATTAAGTGAAAACGGGATTATTCCATTTTTAATGGGAAAATTATCGAGGGTTAAAGGCGTGTAACGTCAAGTTAAAGTGAGTGGCATTTTGTTTTTGCTTCCCGACAAACCGTTGCACGCTTTATGCGTTAGATTCCGTTCCCAGAATGACGTTGCGAGAGATGACTGAAAAGATGCAACCGCACCAACCCTGTTTCGTTACGTTTATGTTTTCGTTGCTGTTCCCTTCGCCTTACATGCACCTCTTACCTGGAACCGATTTTAAAGAAGTTACACTTAAAAATATATCAAAATCCACGACAATTATTAGTAAAATCAATTAGAAAATGACATTGGATTTATTTAATATTTTTTAAGGTTTAAAAATGTTACATGAAAAATTACACATTGATGTGTACACCAAATTGTTGTATGATCATAATCGCGATACAGATATACAAAAATAACAATCATACCGAATTAAGAGAGTATTTGCGAACTTCATTGTTAACCCTTTGAAGTCGACCAGCAATTCGAGACAATTTTCCGCATATTTGATGAATTTCTTACAGTGGTGCCCAAGAGTCACCTACCCAGTTGACGCACTAAACCATGTGCCTGATAATCCCCTCTATCCAGTTGACGCACTAAACCATGTGCCTGATAATCACCTCTATCCAGTTGACGCACTAAACCATGTGCCTGATAATCCCCTCTATCCAGTTGACGCACTAAACCATGTGCCTGATAATCACCTCTCGCGGGGTTAATTTTCGCCAGCATTTCGCAACGTAACTTCGCTTTGCACTACAGAGATGTCCTATTAAACAATTATTTGTTTTAAGTAATTTTATTAATATCCTAATTTCCCTATAAAATTGTTTCAGTTAGTACCTATAAGTTCAATTGATTCAGCTTAGTACCTATAACTATAAATAGTGTTTTACTTCTTAGTATCGAGAAACGTGATAAATCTGATAATTATGTCACTCAGAAGAAAGAATTTGGTAAGAATTCTCGGTAAAGTCATAAGGTAGAGATAATATAAGAATAATTAAATTCCAATGCGTATCCTAGGCTACAATAAACCGTCAGTAATCAAAAGTATGCCCAGTTTCCTATGGAGATGTCTTATTAATGTTTAGAGGTTTATGAGAAATTACGCAATATATAAACTGAAAGATATAAAATTATAAACTACTTTTCTCATATTATCTTTGAAATAAGCTGCATTTTTTTATTATTGTTTACCTTTGTTATACGTATAAAAAATGTATGCATATTTTTAAATCGTAAAATGCTTTTAATTAAATATTTTTTTATATGAATTTCTCTGGGAATCTTTAAATTATAATTGTAACACACTAAATTTAAAATTGACATAAATCTTCTTTAGTTAAAATAAGATAGTTTTAAAAATATACCTGAATGTATAAGAAAATATTAATTTTTTTGTAATAGTATAATATAACATTTTTATGAATTTTAAAATTATATGTATTGCTTAAAAACTGGTGATTCTATAGCAGAAATACATGGTCAGCAAAGGTGGGATGGTTAAATATTAGAGTCTAATTACCTGTTGCACTTATATTATATTCTAAAAATACTGCTAGTTATATGATATCTTCAGTATTATATGAAAAATACTTACTTTTCTATATGGTACCTATCTCTAGTATTATAAGAAAATACTTATCTTTACATGATGATTAAACAAAATATGTGATGCAAATTAACAACAATTCTAAAGGAAAATAACAAAATAAAATTGTGCTTAATATAGGTATGTAGTATTAGAAATACTAATTTTTAATGTAATATTAATAGATATTTATAGAATATTATTATTCTACCAGAAAAATATTAATTATGTATATTTTTTTTATGATAAATGATTAGAGTTTACAGATATCACTGATATAAAAATTTTCCTAAAAAAAAAACACATAAAATATAGTAGTGTTCATTTAGGATGATTTGGTGAAATATTATTGTCAAGTATTTGAAAATTGGTACAAATGTTTGTTTTGAAATTGTGACTTTTTACTTCAAAATACGGGTTTATTTCCTCTAATTAGACACAATTCTAAAAAATCTTAACTTTAAATTATCAAAAATGCTATTGATGCTTATTTTTGTAAAAAAAAAGTTTTATATATATTAAAAAATATATTACTTAAAATGAAACTTAGACAAAGCCGCTCAAATTATACGAAGCATACCGTTAAAACTATTTATCCTGAAATATGCTTCAGCTAATTTTTTTGTCAAAAAAACTATTTTTTTCCAATAGATTTTTTTAAAAAAATTATAAAAGATGAATTACTTTTCGCAGACAATAAGCGGTGAAATAAATGTCGTTTTTTTTTTATTAAAATTATAATTGGATCATATTTTAGGAATCTTTAATTTTTAACTCTACAACGAATATCGAGTTTCATATTTTTTTTACTAGACAAGTTTTCAATTAAGCTAATTATTATCTATCATTTTAAAAAAGAAATAATTTAAAAAAAAACTATAAATGTATATGTAAAAATGCATTTTACATTATGTAGATTTTCAGGTGATTCCTTATAAAAGTTGACGGAATTCATAAAATAAATTTTTACATGTTATATCGCTTTATTTTATTTAAAAATAAAGTATTAGAAAAAATGTTCTTATTCCTTAATAAATTCTTATTTTCAAATAAAGGTCAATTTATGTAAATAAATGTCTTATAGCAAAAAAGATAGTTATAGCAAAGAAGGCATTTTATTATTCAAAAATACACATCATTAGAACAGAAAATGTACTAAAATAACCTCACAATTCTCAGTTGAAATTGTATATCAGTGACAAAATAATAGTATAATAAAAATCAATGGTATACTATGATATATTTGATTTCATCGAGAAAAAAAAATCCGCCAAGTTTTTTTTTGCATTATATTTGTGAAATAATGAAAAACAAGTTTCGGGAAAGAGTTTTCATTTTGAAATTGAATAAATATAAGGCCCACATAAATTGACAACTTTACTGATTGTCAAACTGCATAGTTACAGTATACTAGATCAGTACAACAAAACTCATTTGTTATTTTAATGTCGATTCGCGAAAATAACGAAAATATGAGGACATATTCAAAATATCAAATAGAAAATTATTCGAATTTGAAAACTGCGTTATTTGTTTTACATTACAATGCTACAATTATATATAGTGACAAATGGATATATGAAATATTGTAGTTATTGGCCAAATGTAGCTTTTATATATTATGAATTTTTAAAAAGTTACACTCGCTATTCATGGACGAGTGACTATTAACAAAAGTTTACCGTTAGTCAGTAAACAACCAAATAATAGTTATGGATAAATCGCACATGTATGGTTCCTTACATAATTTTGCATCAAAGTACTCGTCAATGTTTAATGATATATATTGAATTTTTTATTTAAATTTTCAACTAAGGAAATAAATTTAATAGTACAGAAAATAAATTTGAAATGGACAAATTTTAATTAAAAATTTGAATAAATGATATGATTAGTTTATTTTTTATGTTTGATAGCATAACATGATAGCCAACACAGAAGAATCGCTATAACTTTTTAATAAGATAGTTTTTGATGCTGAAAGTGGAATAACTTGAATCAGCATATTTTTGTAGTTGAATTTCTCAGATTAGGCATCTGTAAGCGCGCCAACAGGATTTTGAAAGAAAATATCGATTTGCATTAAAAACGGACTTCGTTTTCTTTAACAAGTTTTGTGTTTAAAAAGAAGTAAAAACCTTTTTCTTCGGTAAGGCTTTTTCCCCCATGATTTGTAGATTGGCTCCTGAAAAAATATATTTAAATGTTTTATTTGATATTTAGCGGACTGTGTATTGTATAATGCTACTTTCTTCTTTTTAAAACATTAATTTCTTAAAATATAAATATTAAAACAAAAAAAAATTCACAGGAAATGTAATAAGAAAAATACTTTCTAGTAAAAGTTGCGCATAATATTTTTTTAAATGTATGATTTTATAATAATTTCATGTGAATGTATGAATTTTACATTCACTACAGCAGAACTTTGAAGGAATATATATATTTTTAAAAATAATTTTTTAGTTTTAGCAAAACTGCTTTTTTTTCTTCATTTCTAATCAATAAAAATCCCGTTTTTAGAAAAGTATTTCTTTAAAGTTCAAAACTTTTCTTCAGCAAATGTAAAACTTTGCTATGTATAGTATATTCATATGAAATTATAAAGTCACACATTAAGAATTTTTTTAAAATCTTGTAGGTCACTTTTATTTAGTGAATATTTTTATCATATTTTAAGCTACAAAAATTTTTGAGAATACTTATTTTTTAAGTAATTACTGTTTCAAAAAGAAAAAAAAGTAGCATTATATTATCCACTAAATATAAAAAATATTTTTATATTATATTTTTTCAAGAGCCATTCTAAAAATCATGCGAAAAAAGCCGTCATATTGTATTCAAAAGGCTTTTGGTTTACTTTCGAAATATCGAAAAGTAAACCTAAAGTAGTATTCATAAATAAACTGTGTACTCAGCCCCATTTATTAAATCTAAGCCTGGGTCCTATTTTGATAACATTGTCCCTGAACAGTAGACATGTATATCTGTTAATTCCTTTTTTTTGTCACAAGAGAAACGTTTTTTAAAAACTCAATAGAATTTGTGCACCGAAATGGTAGGCACGCCATTTTGAAAAAAAAAAAATGCACGTTTTTCATTTTTATTTTGTAATAATCTATCAGAATATTTTTGTTGTATTCCTTCATGATCTTCTACGGATTCTCGGCATTAACGTAAAGAGGTCCTAATTTGTAGCTGATCTGTTTTTCAACTATTTTTCATTTTGCATACCAAAAGTATAAATTATATGTTGTTGTTTTTTAAATAAAAATGACGGATTTTTTTTAAATAGGAATAAATGTATTTGTATACTTTTACAGCACTATATGATACATAAATTAATAATGACTACCCAAACTAACCTTGAAGTGCTGATTTTTTATTTTATATAAAAAAAAGCTAAACATTTTGACAGGTAGTTTTCAACATGTGACCGTTTTGAGGATTCGCAGAAAAAATTATGGGGATATGTTTTCATTAATACTATTGGTTACTAAAGTTAGTTATCAAACAACATTTTTATAATTAAAGAGAGTTTTTAAATCGCCCTTTGGTTAATATCTAATAATGTAAATTGAAGAATAGGGCATTTATATAAATATTTTATAATTAAATTTATTTTCTAATACAAGTGTTTACTATTATTGAATTCATTTTACTTTAATTAAAATTTTCTTTTGATAACTATATTTCGTAATTCAATAAATTAACACTTTTTGAAATTTAGAAAATATTTCTTTTGATGATTCTTGTACTCCCTGAATTTTAAATTCCTAATATTGTTTTACAATATTTGTTTAGTCAGTCCCGTGGATGTTTTTAACTGAAATAATTCAAAGTCATTGTCTGAATAATCTAAAAACAAAAAACCTTGTTTTAAAGACTCCACTATATAGCGAACCCTTCCTTGCAACGACTACTAATGAAAGTCTCAATGTGTTAAATTAGTTTGCATTTAATATTTTTTTAATTATTATAATTATTTTTTTAATTTCCGCTTACATATTACGTCACGCACTCATAGGGGGAGAGGAGTCTGTCCTGCGTGGCTGAACGGAACGTGGAAGAAGGTAACGGATAGACGTATCGTAACGTACCAATTTTTTTTAGAAAAATACTAATGGTATTTTTGGAAGGTCAAAGTTTGATAAAAAGCCTGTACCGCTGTCGGACTGTGTTCGATTCCCGGTAAGTCTAAGTTGAAATTGTTGATATTTATCGAAAGCGATTTATGAAGGCAGCCTATGTAGGCAAGCTACTACTCTTTTTTATTAAATTTTACTTATGTATTCGGAGCTATGATAAGCATCGAATGTAATAAAAAAAATGAGTACATTTTACTTATTTTCGAATACCTATTTCTAACAGTGTAGGCTTTTATTTCTGATACACCTTATTACATTGTTTTATTTTTATTTTAGGTGTTTTCCGCCATTGCTATTATTATTTTCGCGTACCCCCAACCGTACCGCCACGTACCCCCAGGGGTACGCGTACCACAGACTGAGAACCTCTGTTTTCCAGCATAAATTAAAAATATTGTTTATGGTTAAATATTGAGAATCAAAACATGTGGGTGGGGAGGCTCGAGGCTCCCCTCTTCACCCGCAACGTTCCGGAAATTCGTCACAGTACAGAGACCTCAAAAGCTCGTTCGTCCGTCTCCAAGCCTATTCGAAAGTATCAATAACCCACCTGTTATGTCGTTAGCACGACAAAATAATAGAGGTACTCAAAACTCCGCTTGTTTAGAGAAATTAAGACCGATAGCAGAAAGCACTGGGAGACTTGATTCCGAATATACAAAACAGTCGGGGCGCCTCGGATTTTTTTATTATTTATTGCCAGAAAAAAACGCGCATGACGATGTTCCTGGGTGCTTTTCTTTTGTTCTTGGGACATGTTGTTTGGCACACGTCATGAGTAGGCTTATCCATTCAAGCCTCATAGCTCAGTTATAGTATAAAAGCCCAGGAAGAATTGAGATGCATCAATCATCACTCCTTTCCCCAAATAAACAAGGGATTTGTTTCCCCATTTTTTCGGCTTCATCTTCTGCGAAGACTGGATTTGTAGAAAAAGATTTTGACGCATGACAGATCCAGAGGCCAGCCTCACCCGCTCATTAAGGCTGCAGTAGAAAAGCGAAGGCAACAATAAAAAAAATCGGAATGGGGGGCAGTGAAGATTGAAAAATAGGCTTCGAGTTGGCGCCAGGGGTCTGACAATCCACTTTTTGGATAGTCTTGTTAGCCTACACGAGATGGCATTAGGGTCGCAAGCCAAGCGTGACCGATGCCACCGCTAGGGATAGAAAAGAGAGAAGACCAAATAATTGTTCATCATTGGGTTTAGCTGGATGGTTAGCGCGGTCGACAATACCACGCCTTCGCCATAACGACCATCGTTAGTTGAGGTTTGGGCTCGGAGACGTAGGCGACTTTTTTAGGAATGTTAATTTTTTTTCTCGAGCAAGTAATATAACGAAACAATAATTACTTTTCTGGAAACAGTTTAGATTTGATATTGGGATTCATGTTGTGGGGGGTTTTCGCTTTATTGAAAATAAATTTTCGTGGAATGTTATTTGTGGTGGAAAAGAATGGAATGCGCTTTGTTTTTTTTATTTCGCGATGCTCACATACATGAGTGATCATGGAGAAAAGAGTTTGCTATGGTTATCAAAAGTCTGGGTATTTAAATTTTAATGTTCTTTAGGGGGACTTTGTTGATTTATTTTTGGGTATCACTGCATGTTTCGGCTTTATGATGGGCTCGCATTTCTTCAAGTTTGAAGTTGCTTCTGCAAATGGAAATGCTATTTTGCGAGATATTTTTTAAATGCTGTACAAATGAACTATTTACCATGGTAATTCATATACACTATGTATACTCTTTCTATACTATTCTATACTATATACTCTATATTGTTCTCTCTCTATATACATTGCAACCATTTATTTTAAAAGTAGTCTAAGATTTTTTTAATAAATTTAATACTTTTACATGTATGACCTTATATAATTTCGAATTAAAAATATGCGTAAGAACCATTTTTAAAAAAATATTCTTTTGTGGAGTCGCCCGAAAGGACATATGACTTTTGTTTTGATTACCTGCTATTTCAGTTTTGCATGTTAACTGGTAATTCTGCTTACAATATTAGTTAAACACCAAACTAAATTTTCTGTATAATATGGATTCATATAATATCTCAGCACGTTTAGAAAGTAAAAGATCACATCATTAATGGCGGAGGGGTGGTTAAATGAAAACCAATTACTACAAGGGTATATTCTAGTGATACTTTTAATATATTAATTATAAACGTTTAAGACATTTTTAGTTATACCGAAATTCTTTAAAAAATCTTAAATTCTATATTCAAGTTATCAGCTAGCTAAATTTACCTAACCCACAAACGAAGATAAAGACTACACAATATATTCATTTCGACAAAAAATACTAATGTGTCATTCTCATAATTTTGGGGAATTCTGATAGATATGCAAAAAAGTTGAAACGTGTTTCTGATAATTATAAATAAAAAAAAATAGAGAGAGAAGAACTCCAATTATATGGTTCGATTGGGACTAAATCGACTCCGGATAATCAAATGTCCGGATAATTGGATAATTCAAGAAAAAAAGTTATTTTTTAGTAAAAAAAACGAATTTTTTTTTAGTATGTAATGTAATTTAATGACAATATTTTAATAATACTAAAAACAATTATTTACAACCCATTTAAAAACAATATTTTAACAATTTTAGAAATATCACATAAACATATTAAATAAAATATTTCCAAGATCTAACTGGAACGTGCCCATGTAGCTAGTACGTAGCGTGCGGGACTGCGGAACAATTTGATTCCCGATGGAGGCCAATCAATTTTATTTAAATATATATGCCTTAACGGGTTCCCCAGAATGGGGGGAGGGGGGGGAGGCAAATAGCTAGTAATCCATAAAATATGAAAGACGGTATATTAATAATGTAAATTAGTGCCACTAGCATACCCGTGCGATAAATAATTATCGTATAAACATCCCATAGTAAATTTAAAGCTAACCCTGAAACATTTCAACGGCCTTAAAAGAATTTGTGGAGTCACTAAGATGAGACGCTCAAATTCGGTAACTGCAAAACATTCAAGCGATGTATTATGAAATATGGGGTACTAGCATACCCGTGCGATAAATAATTATCGTGTGAACATCCCATAGTAAGTTTGAAGCTAACCCTGAAACATTTCAACGCCCTTAAAAGAATTTGTGGAGTCACTAAGATGCGACGCTCAAATTCGGTAACTGCGAAACAGTCAAGCGATGTATTATGAAATATGGGGTACTAGCATACCCGTGCGATAAATAATTATCGTGTGAACATCCCATAGTAAATTTGAAGCTAACCCTGAAACATTTCAACGCCCTTAAAAGAATTTGTGGAGTCACTAAGATGCGACGCTCAAATTCGGTAACTGCGAAACAGTCACGCGGTGTATTCTGAAATAAGGGGTACTAGCATGTCCGTGCGATAATTAAAACATACCCCCCCCCCCTTCTTTCCATCCGCCCATTCGTTACATAAGGGTGAAAGATATTAACGAATCTTGTATGGAAAAAAATAAAATAAAAGCTTAACGCTCTGCTTATAGATTATCAACGACTTGTTGAATATAACCGTTAAAATTATTTTAAACGCATTAAAATAAGCGGTGATATTTATGAAATGAGAGTACGATTCGTCATTGGTATATGAAATTCTCTTTCCCTTGACACTTCATGCTTTAAGATTCGTTGCGTCTAAGGGGCTTAAAAGGGATCTCTACTATAGAAATAAAATACGATTTTTTTAAATTGAAATATTATGTCTATAATTATATACAATCACATTTGACTAGACATTTGATTTTAGGTATTTGTTCCATCATTCAAAAGCAACATGTTTAAAATGAAATTGTTGCTATTAAAGTTCCATCACATGATATTGAGTAAATATTACTGAAAATAACTATATGAACAAAGAAGAATCTAAACGAAGAAAATAAACACCTTTAAGCGACAAGTAACAATGGATAAAATCACGTTAAGCTATGGCCACCCTATTATTAAGCATTTACACCTCCTGTATCGGAACTATAATAAAGTCAAGCCTCAAAGGATTTATATAATCTACATTAAGAGGATAAACAGAGCTCCTATCAAGGTAGATACACAGACGCCGATCGATTAAATCCACCAATGATTAAATCAGCAATCGATTGAATCAGCATTAGATCCAATTGAAAATGGAAATGATAGGTCGCAGAGTTGTCAAATTGTTTTATCGCATTGAATACAAGATTGTATTAACTATTGTTCGATGTCAACCTGGCGAAAATATATAAGATACGCGCTGTGAATAAGCAATGAATTGCATAAGATTTGGTTGTTTCTGCAAAGGTCAATGTTTGGTTCTGTTTGGTTTTCATTTAATATGGAACGTTACTGCTTATTTACTTGTGGTATTTGGGGATTTTCCTAAAAAACTTGCTGCTCTTGTTAATATAGAACTAGCAAAACACTCCCAGAATTAACTAATTTTTGAGAATCCTGCGATTGTCAAGACTACTTTCGTCATATTTGACAATCGTTTTGTCATTGAATCCCGTGACTTTTGACAAAAATTTTTGAACGGAAGTCATTTACTCAGATGCATTTTCGGGGACATCAGCTCACGTTTGGTTCTTATACATATATTGTCATAATTCAAATGAGTCCTCTTGGCCGAGTGGATAGAGCGTTGGAATGTGAACCGAGAAGTCCGTTGTTTGAATCGCGCTTTGTATAAATATTTGAAATTGTCCTTATTTTTGACGAAATAAATTTCGTAAAGAAAAACGACAAAATAAATTTAATCAGTTTGTCAACATTTTAATCGAAGCGTATAGCAGGCGTGTGTTTCGTCAAATATGAGCATGCATTTTTAACAGTAAAAGAAAAAAAAAAACGAAGTTTCCCTAGAATTAGTTTGCATAAATATAAACTCATGCAGAGTACAATGTAACTCTTTCTTGGTCGGCGTCGCATATCATATTTTCAGCATTGCCTATTTTTTTTGGTCTCCTGGTGACCATATGGGCCAGACAATGGGCAGAATGGAACAGGTAGAGGATTAGCAGGCTAGAACAAATAGAGACCTACGGGCCAGACAATGAACATGATAGAACAGACGGATGATTAGCAGGATAGAACAGAAAGAGAGAGACCTACGGGCCAGACAATGAACATGATAGAACAGACGGAGGATTAGCAGGATAGAACAGAAAGAGAGAGACCTACGGGCCAGACAATGAACATGATAGAACAGACGGAGGATTAGCAGGTTAGGACAGATAGAGACCTGCAGACAAGACAATTAAAATTCAGGATAGAAATATTTTTTATTCTAAAAAAATGAATATAACAGATATTCTGAAAAAAAAATCCGATCAAGAAGAGGTTAAAATAATAACTAACATATACAGTACGCATTTTTATGTAACTCACTCTTTTGTATTATCAAATCTAGCAAGCAAATTTTAACCCCCTTACAAATGAGAGTCCTCTATTTTCAAAACCAGATAGATCACTTTTCATAAATTTTACAAGAGACGTCACGTACTTTTGGATCTAAACGCATGACTTAGACTAATTTTTAAACAGAATTCTGACACTTTAGGACAATAACTGTTGTGAATTTTTTTAGCAAATGTCGCGTTGACAGAAGGTTGAATTTTGTTTGTAGTCCGGAGTCGCCACTTTATAGTGCTATGCGCTTGAAAGCCACTCGGAATCGAACCGAGGACCTTGCATTTGCTACGCAGATACTCTATCAGCGAGCCCAAGTGAGAGTATCGTGTATATGAAGCGACCACCACACCACTTTCTAAGGTGATGTAGTGCATTGAGAACTTGTGAAAAATATTTAAAAACACAAACGGTTCTGCAAAAAAATGAATATATCTGGGTTTGAAACGAGATGGCTCAAATGACCCATCGTCATGAAACTTGACATGTTTAAGTAGCCCTGAAGGGAATACAGTAATTATTCATAAAAATTAGTAATTAATGTAATCTAATTATGAGTCATTTTATTTTGAAAAATTACACAGCACAGCGCAAGTTTCCAACCTGTGTAGTTAAAACAATGATGCTCCATTAAGTATGCTATGGAAATTCATTTTCTTTGAGGACGGCTTCACAGAGAACATTGTGAATTAACAATATGATGATTAAAACAAATTGGCATTCCATGTTTAAAAGGAAATATTTAACTATAATTTACTACATTACTATTTGTTTTCGCAGAGGAAGGCACAAGAATATAAGTGTCCATTTCTGATTAAAACAATGCTAGTAATATTATATTGCAGGCATGCATTATACAGACAAATTGAAAGCATTATTTTATCTACGTCATTTATTATGTCAACGTGGGTTACTTTACTCTTTACAGGGTAACTTTATTCCACCTGTTAAAAAAAATTTCGTGATTGAAAAAAGGCGAGACATTTAGTGAAGTCAATAATATATTTTTTTGTGAGGGTTGGCAACCCTGCTGTCCAACGGTATGCCTGTTGTTTTTTTGCCCTTCGCTTTCTGTTAAGGAAAGTTACAGCTAAAAGTGTTGTTGTGTAGGTGTAACACGGGTTTTCTTCCAGTGGAAAAAGTTGTATATTTTACGTTAACTACGTGTACCCTGAAGAAGGTAATTGCTCAATTGTGTTATGTAACAATCAATTTAAAAGTATACTAATGGGCTTTTCGACCTTTTACTTTTAACTAGGGTTGCAAATCATTTTGCTCACCAACCTCATTCCAGTCTGACATTCGGGGTTACTTTACTCCACCAGTTAAATTGAAGTAAACCTTAGAAGAAACCTTAATATTCTTCCAATTAACTAGTTCAGCAAAAGAAAATAATTAAGTTATCTGCCTTTATAAGATGTTCGCTGTGTTGGACCATGTTTTGTAGTAAAAGAAGAATTTGCATTAAAATGTGATTTAAAAAAAATATATTTTGCGTTTTCTATTATATTATATATCATGTATTTTTATTAACTCCATTTAAGTATGCTAAGTAAATTGGGCGATCAAATAAATCCGAATTCGTCAATGGTTATGAAAAAAAGGGGAACTTTAGGAACCATTTTAAGTTTATTTTGTTTTTAAAATGATTTTTTTGGCAGTGACAAAACAGTGATTTTTCGGACAGCAAAAATAGAACATACATTTTAAATGGTGCTTAAGAAGAATCAAATGTACTTCAACCGCTTTTTACAATCGAAAAAGTGAATTTCCGATATTGGAGTAAAGTATCCTACACTCGCTTCCTACTAAAGAAAAAATAAGAATTGTAAACAAGACTACATTAATAAAATATATAGATTATCGGAATCTTCAGTTATCACAGAATATATTGATACCCAGAACATAATTTTAGCTGCACTACATGGTACTCAAATGCTTTACTAAATTTGGGAAGTAAAAAAATGGAGTAAAATAAACCAACTTGACGGTTTGCAATCAGTGAGATCACGACATTGAATTGAAATTCTAAAGAAGAAGACTTAGTCAAAATAGCCCGCATTTTTCTACAGTCACAATTTTATATTTTCTGTTTACATTCTTTTTATAGAGCAAACATGATCTTTCGCAATGAACCTGAAAGTTGTTTTTGATATATTTTTTGCTTGTTATTTGATTGTTATTTTTATACTTTTATTTATTTATTTATTTTCCTTAACGATTTCAGGAAAGTTTTTCATTTCTTTTAATAATTTTCTAACTAATTAATATTTACTTGTACAAAGAATGATATTCGTAATTTATCATTTCTGAACGTATAAATAAATTATACATATCCATAAACAACTTATTCATATCCATAAACAACTTACTCATTTCGCCTAATTATACTAGTTTGAAAATAAAATGTAGCATAGTCATCTCATCATCGCATACTGATGTTAGAAATATAATTTTTTATTGAATCTGATATATGATTTTTCATTAATGTGTTTTTACATATGTAAATTAGTTCTTCTTAATCAATTTAAAACCTGATTTCCATAATGTTTAATAACTTGTTTATAATGGTGTAAGTGTAGAAATAAGTTTTTAAAAAAAGGAAGATGAAAATGGAAATAAACTAAATTTGCTGATGACATATTATATTGTAAAAAACACTTTATGTTTTGTTTACAACTTATTTTTAAAATAGTATTATACTTGTAAAAAATATATGTAAATGCGTTTTGTCTCTCAATGTTCAAATAAGGTTTACTTAACTGTCTAGGATGCAACGTTAAATCTGTTGTAATGATTTTCAATACAGCTGTAATACTTTGTCAAAGTTGCAATATTTAAATTATGTAACATACACACTGTAAAAAAATGTACTTCGAAATGAGTACATGAACATACTCGTATTTCTTTCAGTACAATTGCATCGTAAATGAGCGACAACATACTCAAACTTAAGCAACCGTAATTTCGCAAAAAGAGCAGTGTGATTAATATTGCTAATCTCAGCTTCTGTTCAAGCCATCTTAACAAAGCGACCTGACATATTTAAAATATTTGTTCAGAAGATGGTTTTCCACATTTTTTTATGTCAATTGCTTAAATGGAAACTGAGTCATTACAATTGAATTATCTTACTTTCCATTCTTTTGGCACACCTTTGTAACATTACTTACGTTTATAACTTCTTCAAGTCGCCCTGGTAGCATAACGGATAAGGTTCTGGACAGCGGTGTCTGCATATCTGGGTTCGATTCCCGTTAAGTCTTGGTTGTAATTGTCGATATTTATTGAAAGTGATTTATGATGGCAACCTACGCAACTGCTCTTTTTAGTCATTGTACTCATTTTGAGTACGCGACCTTTTCAAAGTTGAAACTTATGTATTCAGAGCTATAATAAGCATCGAATGTACTCAAAACTGAGTACATTTTACTTATTTTTGAGTACCTATCTTTAACAGTGCACATTGCAGCGTATTTTATCAATATTACAAACATCATAAATGCATTGTTTTAAAACGATATTAGAAATAATTTCTATTTATTACTGCTGAACCGCTGTTTACGCTATGTTTCAATTACTCCATTCCTGCCTCAGATAAAAAGATAATGACTCGAATATCCTGCGAAATCGCATTTGTTTGCGTTTCACAAAGAAAAAGTACGTTTCCAGGTGTTTATCTCATAAAAACAATATACCTTACAGTTCCTAAATTATTTCTAACGAACTGCTGTAGTTGTTCAAACAGAAGGCAAAGGATTTTTATGCATATAACAATAATTCAGGCGCAATTAGGTACTTATGGCTTCCCTACTGCATGCCCTATAAATCGAGTATAATGAGTCGTATTTAAGACTAAGAAAAACAAAGGATATTTTTTAAATGATGTAGGGACAGGTGGTAAAACTATATATGTTTCTACTCAAATAATAATTTTTGCAATAATGAGCTGTTAATATGGTTACTTGAAATGTGGGTTACTTTTGATGAGCTTTCTTTATATTTTACGAAATTTAGATATGATTTTATCCCAAATTCTACAATTTTTTTTACTGCAGCCTTTTTTTTATGTTTATTAAAAGAATTTATTTCAACAATTTAATTCTTTTAAAAATAAATTGGGGGAATTTCAATTTTTCTGAGTGATATATTGCGAACTTATTATGTTGCATAAACAATGCATCCTTGTCGCAAACTTCATATATAAATTATTCCTTTTGTATATTTTCTTATATGCCCATTGGGAATTTTTCACATACTTCTTGTTTTGGTATATATTGCAATTTATTAACTCATCTATTACATGAACAAATTATTTTCTAAATAAAGTACTTAATCCGTTACAATTTATACAACTTTCGAACGTTTAGTAACTTTAATTTTACTCTATTTTAGAAGTTTACTTTAATGAGCAACTATGACACGTACATATATTCATCCTTATTTTCTAAACAACCATTTTTTCATCGGTAATAAGACAGTTGAATAACAGTTGTTGCCATTCATAAATATACAAAAGATTAAAAAAACAACTAAAGCTTTTTTCTGTATCTGCGATAGTTTATAAGATATGGTTTTGCGTGTTTTTGGAAACCCATTCAATACGCGATAAATATTTTAGTAATAATAAAATAATGACTCGGTTTACTTAAAATTAATGTCATTTGTAAAAAATACTTTCATAATTAAATATAATAACATTGATACCAGTTTTATAAGGACGCTAAATACATAAAATTTTTATTATAACACACATACTTACTTGGTGACATCCAAACTAAAAGAATACAGACATGTATAAAATTAAAACAAAAAAAAATTAAGTAAAAATTTTTCCAATAATATATATATAACCAAAATTTTAATGGAATTTCCCGATTTAACGTAAGTTGTTAGATTAAAAATTCAATAAATTATATAATTAAAATACAAATGGGAATCCATTGTTTATAATTCTGACTATTCGGATACCGATGTATTTATTACACATTTGTATTTTTAAAAGTTAAAGAATTTGCAGTAGAATTTTTGTGCACCAATTTTAATTTTACTTTTTAATTTTGTATATTTTATAATTTGTTTAAATTTTTTATTTATTTATATTAGTGAAGGGTTTTAAATATACTGGTGAAAAGTTGATAATCCCGGGAAATAGTGACATTCATATCATCATGTGCTAATAATACAGAAAATTCGCATTTTACAGTTACTAACAAATAAATAAAAAAAAAGTTATCTTTAATCCTTGCGACAAAAAATATATCGAGGTGTTTTAATGTGAAGTTGTTTTTAATGCAAGATAATTTCATTGAAATTTCCAATACATACCTTTAAAAATATATAAACAGTTTTAATATATTATAGATATAAGTCCTAAATTAAGATTCGATACATTCGAATTAAAAAATATTGTCGCAAAGTATTATTATTAATTATTATTAATAATTATTTAATTCCAAAAATAAGTTTAAAGTATAATTTAACTAGTGTAAAAAGGTTTTACTAAGCTAATGTTCATAAAGCTTCGTATTATTTTTGGAATGCTTATTTTTCTAGCAGATTTTTAATATTCCATATTTTTAATATGGGTAAGTTTATGCAGACTAGTTTATCAAACGTTATAACTCCTGAAACTGCAATGTGAAAAATTCTACATTTAAAACTGAAATAGTACTTTTATTACAGATTATATTTTTAGTTTAACCAGGAGCATAAATTGTTATAGTTTCCCTTTTAGACAGTACATTTTTTACGTTGTCAATAAGATAATCTTCCGCTATTTAAAAAAAAATCAAAAAAGTAACTGCTTGACATGGAAAATTAAATTCATGATCTTCGGTTTTAAGGTGTGTCGTTTTGTCCTTTGTTCCAAATGGGTAGATTTTAGAAAAGTGATATAAATAAATGAATCTTTCAAAATAACGGAATTGCCTTTAATAATTTACATAATAATAGTGTATTACTCATATACTTGAGCTCAAAGGAAATAAAATGTTTTAGTATTATTTTTTCAAAATATTTTTTAAAAAGCGAATCTATTTCCGAAATAATATACGAATTAAATGCGATAAGTGGAATACATACTGCGAAATATAAAACGTTTTTCGGAATTATTTTTTTAATTTTGGGATAAGGATATAATTTGGAAAATGTACATCAGTTATTGCAACCTACTAATTTAACATAAGTTTAAAAGACTAGACATGTAAAAGGTACTAATTTAATTTCTTCTGTATCTTAATATTTGATTTCCAAGAATCTCAATACATTGAAAAGCTCAAAATTTAATTTTCTTATGTTTGACCCAGGAAATAAAAACAAAAAAATGCTGCAAATATTTAAAAAAAAATAGGATATTTTCGAAATGAATTTATGAGCAATAACTTCTTGTAAATTGAATTTATAATTGAAATAAACTTTTACAAATTAATAACGCAACGGTTTTTGTTAAACTCATATGGAATTTTAACATAACGTTTTATAATGAGCCTTACACAAATAAGTTAGAGTACAAGATAAGAGTAAATGATTAAATTTTTATATGAAACACAACTTCCCTGAAAATGGCAATTGGTTAAAGAAAATAAGATAAAATACAAGTCATTTCATTATCCCTCTCTATTACTGAGTTTCTCTTTTACGATTACTTAGTCCGCGACAGCTGAACTTTTTTAGAACTTCTGTCAACAAACGGAGTAGAGATATTTTTCTCTAAAGAGCCTTACCTTACCACTAATTCATTACAGTCATTACGTATAACTGCATACCTACATTATTTAAACAGGTTTGCGATATCAGACGTCGTATAATTAGGTAATTGAGTAGATGTCTATTGACCGAATAAGTCTCTTCTTCAAATGATGTTAGATGTATATCTATCGAATACGATAAACAGCTATTAACCCGTTTTCGGCGTCTATTCAGTTCGCTTCGAAAGGACTTCAATTCTATAAGTAATCGGCAGCCAGGAAAAGACCCAATCTGTATTTTATTTACTTATAAGCTATTACGAGTAATCTGATTTATTTTCAATTAAATTGTGTGTATTAATTTTTTTTATAATTTATTATATTTCAAAAAATGATGCGATCTAAAGATCGAAATCATAGACTAAACTTACCTTTTGCGGGAATTCAAAGAATTATTAATTTAGCGAAAACGATATGAAATGTATTTTAATTTAGATTTTATTATTATTTTCACCGAAAAGTTCATACATTTTCTAAATATTAACTATTGGGCTAGTTAATATTTGAAGACCTTTAATATTTTAAAGTAAACCCATTCATTATACGCCTACAAAGTTATGATTGATTGAGCTTTGATTTGATTGAATTCAATCATTCGACTCAAATTGGATATTTAACTAAAAAGAAATTCAGAAAGTTGCAATGCCCATGTTAATTATATTTAACCCGATAATATTTACATTAAAAATCAGAACTTATTTGCTCTTAGTGTCTGTTCGTGTTCATTTATTACGTCCCGCACCTTTAGGAGAGAGGGTTTATTATTCATGAATGTGGCGTGACATGAGGGAGGAGGAAGGGTCTCAGTAGTTCCGTGACGTAGTAGAATTCTATAGAAGAATATGTTGAAATTTCTTTCATTAATTTTGATTGTACGTCCTTTTTGCATAGAAATCCCTATATTTCAAATGGTATGTTTGATATAACACAGAATGGAAGTTTTACTGATTATTTTTTCACTGAAAAAAATTGTCGCGGCGTGTGATTGGGGTGGTAAAGCTAACGTGACAGTGCGTGACATGGGGGGGGAAGGGGTATACAAAAGGATTAAAAATACCGTGACGTAATAAATAAACACTCCCTTAATACTAAAATCAATCAATCAAATCAGTACAGTAATTCAATCAATGTTTGGCACATGTTACATTGAAAGTTGACACACCCATTGATTAGAAATGGTTGGATATTTTAACTACATCACCACTACCATCAAAAATGTAACAACGATTAAATTAAGTAGATAGGATTAAGTCTGGTTAATTACCTATTTCTGAATGTCAAGTCATTTAAAGTTTGACAAAGATTGCCCTTGAAGTAGAACTATGTGAAGATCTCAGTGTATGTGAACGTTATACGACATTAATCTAGTTTTTAAAAACGATCTGTTAACCTGAATGCATAATGACAGGAAGTAGTTTTTTCATCGAGATATATTTACATCCAAAATATAATTAGAAATTACTTTGCAGTTTCTATGAAAGGTGTGCCATATAGATAAAACAATGCCACAATCCAGAGTATTCGAAAGGATACTCTAACATTTCTTCTTTATATCTGAAAAGGGGAGCAAATTTACATGTTAGATAATATATCCAACAAAACAAATTATTGTTTATTGATGAAACTTGTATTTATTAACAGTGTCATCAATCAAAATAATTTGTTTTGTTGGATATATTATCTAAATGTTCATATGTTCCTCTCTTCAAATATAAAGGAGAAAAGGTAGAGAATCCTATTGAATATTCCTAACTATGGCATTGGTTTTATCTGTATAACATAAGCAAGTCTAAGATAAAAATTCATCTAATGAAACATCCCGCTCAGAATATTAAAAACAAAAACAACGTAATAATACGCAATTAAAAAAATTTTAAGACTATTTTTACACTTTAATTTTTCAAAATCATTTCATTCTTTCCTGCGCACGGGCATTTGTTTTTACTCTGCTGAAGGTAGTAGATGGTTTCTCTCAAAACTTGTACAGTCTTATACATTTTTTTTATTTCGTATTTATACGTTGTTTTTGTTTTCAATAAAAGTCTGTAAAGAATATTGAAGCTTTTAACTCCGATGCTGTTATTTTAATGTTGCAGAAGAGGTACACTTTAAGTTTTATATAGGTTTCCAAAATGAAAGTTGAAGTGTTTATGTGTGTGATGACATTTTAATTTTTTTTTAAAACTAATAGTAATTTTTAAACTAATAGTATGTTTATTAAACAAAACTATTAGCATACATTACTATTCCAAATTCATTATCAGTTACGCAAATTTAATAATGGGGAAGAGTTGAAGGTCAAAAAGTATGTCCTTGACATTGGTTTGCTTGGAAATGCCGCTAACTTGACAATTCGGACAATTCCCTTTAAAATGACTTTATCATAGAAAAAAATTTATTGTGAATCAACGCACGATGGGGACAATTACGATTCGAGCACGTCATTGGCCAGAACAGTCATTATGTTGATGCAGAATCGACTAAAATCTTTACCATGACTGGTCAAATAAGTAGGTATAACAATAAAAAAAGATTAGAGTGGAAAAAAAATAATGAGTAGTAAGGTAACGCCCCCCTCAAACCATAACGAAATGCAACATCCACACACCTCTTACCCTGACAAAACTCATTTTTCGATAATACAACAGAAAAAATAGATCATTAAAATCCTATCAAAACACGTGTCCGATCCACAATAGACATTTCTCCTCCCACATTTTTTATTATTATTCCCGTAGCATTATTGCAAACGGGTCGTAATGAGTCTGGCAAACAGATGCTTAGAAAAAAAATTCATTCGTCCTTTTCAGCTTAGAATTTCCTGTCATTAGGCGGGGATTGTTATTAAGAATATTGGATTCAGCGGTTGAATCCCAAAAGAATGGCTTGCTGAATGCATTTCCTTTGATGCAGGTAAGTTACTGTGATGTGTGAAGCGTTGGGATTGCCTAGGTCGTCACCTATAGTTCGCTTCACCTCAAACTGACGCCAACGAACGAATTGAATCACGGAAATTAAAAGACCCTTTATGGCCTTTAAAAAAAACTAACGAGTTGGACTTATTGTATTATATAAATCTACGAATTTGAAAACATTTTGGTTGCCTCTTTAAAAGTTCTTAACGTTTTTAACGGTTTAAAGTTACACAAAACGCGCAATCTGTTTTTCCAAAAGAATGTCATAAATAGCAAAGAAAGGGAAATAACTACAAAATATAAAAAGAATTAACCAAAAGTAATTAAAATAACGCAGAATATTTTATTTAATGTTAGGCTCATGGTAAAGTATTAGCTATTGTCTCTTGATCATAACACATTAGTATTTATAATTGTAATTTTTATTTTTTAAATTTGCTCTCTTCAAATCATGATTGTTTGTACTGCTATGATAAAAATCTCGTTCTTTTTGGTAAAAATTGCAAATTTAACAAATTTAAGAAGAAGAATTTTTTTAATTAAAATATTTTTTACGGTTACATTTAACTATTTACAATCGACATCACACTTAGTTTACAAAAATTTGATTCAAAATTCAATTTTTTATTAAACACAAAATTGAAGAATAAACTTTCAAAACGTGTTTTGTCCAAAATTTCAAAAAATTAAATTTTTACATTACTGAATTCGCATACAGATTTTCAACTGAACTAAACTATTTTTTAGTCCAAACACGATTTGAAATTAACTTGCAAATTAACTTGCAAAATATCGGAAACTGCGCGAGTCAATGCATTTAGAAAAAGTTATTCATATTTTCCCCCGAATCACTTTAATGTGACGAAACACTTTTTGTACATGTACTCAAAAATGAGTAAATGCTTGCCTATATAGGCTGCCTTCATAAATCACTTTCAATAAAAATCGACAATTACAACAAAGTTTTACTGGGAATCAGAGAACACAGATTTTTAGTACCGCAGTCCAGTGCCTAATCCGTTGTACTACTAGGGCTACGTAAAGAAGTTATAAACAGAAGAAATGTTAGAAAAGGTGTACCAAAAGAATGGGAAGTAAGATAAGAATTGTAATAACTCAATTTAAACAATCGACATCAAATGTGGAAAACCCTTTTTTGAACTACTATTTTAACCCTTTGCACTCCAAGAACACTTTGCGATTTGTGTTCTTTCTATGGAACAGTTATTCCTCTCTTTATGTTCTTTTCCACATATTTTTTTATACTCATAAAGGGGAAAAAATCCTGATCTGTTTTGTATTTGCAAGAGAACAAGTTGAAAAAAAGATTGATGTTCTAAACACAAGATCATGATGTTCACGTTTATTTCAAAGAACAGGGAAATAAAAGAACTGGTCGTTACGTTGGCATCTGAGAGGCGACATCGGAGTGCAAAGGGTTAAGTTTGCCAGATTTCATTAAGATCGCTTGAACAGAAGCTGAGCTTAGCAATATTAAATGACATTGCTACTTTCTGAGAAAGTATGATTACTTGCATTTGAGTATGTCATACGCCTGTTTACGATGCAATGTTACTTAAAAAAATGAGTAGATTTAGATACTCATTTTAGGTACCTTTTTTTTTTTACAGTGTATGAGATAGCTTTTCTAAGATATGTAATATTTTTGAAGTTTTTAGTATGTCAAACAGTCAAAATGATAATTTTCAATTGCATTTATTACTAATATTACCATATAAACCCATTATCTACAGAGCATATCACAACTGTTTCAAGAGCACACCTTTAAAGAAACTGTTTAAAGGAGAAATGCATCCTATAATTAACACACTTTTCTTCCTATCTTGAAAGGATATCCTCGCCCCTTTTTTGTGCCAAAACTGTATGACATCCGGAGTATCAAAAGTAAATAATATCCCGATCTATTAAAAGCTGATCTTGGCTAAAAACCTGCCACACCTCACCCAACTTCAGAAAATCTGCACAATCGCCGGATATATACTAAAAAAAGAAATAAAAACCAGCATTTCGCTTTAAATGATATACTCTACCTATCATGCCGCGAATTAAGTGGAAAAGAAGAAAAAAAAAATCCAAGACTCCCAACTAAAGGCTTCTGAATAAAAAGCAATAATTTGTGAAGGAACTTTTTATCCCATTTTTATTTTGTTGAGAGGGCGTGAGGCCTATTTTCAAACGATCTCGCATGTCAAAGACATCTGTTGGGCCTTTATGACACCCACGCGATTGCTGGAAGCCCCTTCTGGCTTCCTTGGCTGATTGTACTATTAACTCTAACTGACTATTAGGAGAACAAAGTGATTTGATAGTGTGTTTAGATCTGATATTAGACATTTGATTATAGGAAGCTGGGGACTTGGATCGGGCCAAGTCGTTTAAGTTGGCTGGATGGGAAGTAATACGGATAACTTTTTGCAGGAAGCATTGTTTCCAGAATTGCTGGGCTATAAAGAACAATGGATGGGATATTGATCTAGAGCTGCTTGAGATTTGTCAAGTCTCGTGAATAATAGTATTCTAATTAGCCTAGATGAGTACTAAATGGAAGTTATTTTGAATATATAGTACTGGTAAATGGTTACATCCGGTCCCATTTAACTATCGCTCATTTGAGAGTTGGTGGTTATAAAACGGGTGGTATAAAACCGTTCTATGAACGACTGTATTATTACAATTATAAACTTTAAAATCAGTTTTTAGTTACCATTAGTGGATGATAATTTTATTTTACGTATTTATTTAGTTCTTAGCATATAATACTCGGCGGATGGCTATTAAAGACAATATGAAGGGTTTGTGGTAAAAAAAATGGCTAAATCGACTCGTGCGATACCCGCTGTTCAATGTAGTTTTAAACGATTGTTGATAATTTTATTCTCAAAAATAAGGGCTTCTATGTATGATGAATACCCTAAATTTCAGATTGGAAATTGTGATAAGGCTTAAAATGGATATCAATTTTGAATATACGAATCTAATTATCTTTAAAAATAATAACTTTAATTAATATAACATCTTTTATTTATTGGCTATAAAAAAAGGGATATTTATATTTATCAAAAATTGTTTTTTTGAACATGTTATAAAGTATGAAATAATGGCGTTTTGTTGAAAAATGGGCCAGATCCACCGAAAATAAAAATTGAGATTTCAGCTGCTTCAATTACTATACACAAATCTTCTACACGCATCTTTTAAATATATAATATTTACAAAAATTGTATATATTTCTTTTAATTATTTAAAAATAGAAATATAAACCAATAGCTGCATTGCACAAAACATACTATTTGGACTATTTCATTATAAATGGATCCGAATCAATTTGAAAACAAAAGATTTAAAAGAAAAGTGCGATCCATTATGAAGTAATATAATTTATTAAACTATATCGTACTCGAATTTATGAAGTCATTTGAGAGGCTTTCATTTTTTAATAATCAAAAAAAGAAAACAAATTTGTTGGTAAATTCTTTGAATACATTCCATTCTTTTATCTTTTAAAAGGACGCAATGTTTCCCAACCCTTACAATATAAAAATATAGAAAAACAATAAACTCGAATTTTACAGATCACAACAAGTTATAATTTAAGTCGCGAACAAGACCTTATTTCATACTAAATATAAGAGAAAGGAAATTTTATATGGAAAATGAGAAAATTTTATCTTAAAAACAAAAAAGTCCAATTATTTTAAACCTTTCAAACTGAAAACCATTGTAAACTAGTAAAGAAACAATACCGCGAGTTTAAAACTTAATTATTACTCAAATTACAAAAATCTTCCGAAGACAACACTAAGCCCTAAAACTACATTCCTTACACTAACAAAGCACGTTCATTATTAAACGTCCCCAAAGTTTGAAATCGAGAACCTCAAAGCTAGAATTCGCTGCAAATGAAAAAAGAAACGTCAAAACATAATGAATGAATCACATAATGAGTTTATTAACCACTTCTCCTGGTCTCTTATTACCGTAATGTTAAAAGATGGAACCTCAAGAATTAAAAAAAAAAGAAAGTCAAGAAAGAGATTTTTCTTCTGCTCAAAATGAGATACGAGATAGGGCGAAGCACGTGTGGTCTTGAGCGCCATTTTTCCTCGAGGTAATCCCCCATCAAGATTTTAGAAATGAAATAACAATAGGAAGAAGTAATCGTGATCCTAGACAGTGTTATGGAGTTGGAACCTTGCGTCGTGAGTCGAAACTACTTGATGGAATTGGTTGGAGTATATCTCTTTCTAGAGATGGGGTTGCTTGGAAACATTTGGAAAGGATAACTATGAAAATTAGTTTTTAAAAAGGATATAGATTAACTTTTATTAAGATTGCTGCTGCATTTCAATATAGGGAGAGTGGACTTAATTTCAATTGTGCATAACTTGGACAATATTCTCAATTCTGATGATGACACCACACTGTTAAAAATAAGTAATCAAAAATAAGTAAAATGTACTCATTTTTGATTGCATTCAATGCTTATCATAGCTCCGAATACATGTTTCATTTTTGAAAAAGATATGTGCTCAAAAATGAATAAAAACTTCAGTTGCTTGCCTACATAGGCTGTCTTCATGAATCACTTTCAATAAATATCGACAATTACAACCAAAACTTATCGGAAATCGAACCCAGATCCTCAGGAACCGCAGTCCAGTCCGTTAAACTACCAGGGCGGCTTGAAAAAGTTATAAATAGAAGGAACGTTAAAAAGGTGTGCAAAATAATTGGGTAAAAAGTAAAAGTAAAATAATTGAGTAATATAATTCAGTAACTACTAAAATAAGTAAAATAATTGAGTTGAAATAAATCCATTTAAGCAATCGACATCAAATAATGTGGAAAACCATCTCCTGAACAACTTTAAGTTAGTCAGGTCGTTTTGTTAAGATGGGTTGAACAGAAGCTGAGATTAGCAATATTAAATCAAACTGCTCATTTTTGAGAAAGTACGATTACTTGCATGTGAGTACGTCATCGCTTATTTACGATGCAATTGTACTAAAAGAAAAACGAGTATGTTCAGGTACTCATTTTTAAGTACCTTCGCTTTTACAGTGTAGGGAGAATGGGTATGATTTCAATTGTGCATAACTTGGACAATATCCTCAGTTCTGACAATGACATCACTTATCAGAGACACTGAAAAATCTTGTGTTATTTAGAATAAAAAGTTGAACTGAAAATGTTTTTAGATGGTTCGATATTTGTTCTAAATTCTATTATATAGGGGAATATGTTCAAAAAGCATTCCTATTTCTATTTAATGTCTGTTTTAGGCCGCAGAAATTCACAAACGTCCCTGTTCAGAATTAAGAAATATTATCAACCAATTCGTTTGCTTTTACAAATGAATTGAGACTATACCCTTCTATCGTTTTCAATACTGCAGGGTTTAAAATGTTTTACTATACAGTTTAAATTTATTCTTAATAACATGTATATTCAAACTGCCTGAATAATTAAATTAGTCCTTAACCTTTCATTGAGCGCAATTGATCGGGCAGGCACAGCGAGGCCTGCGCGCGCAATTTAATTGAAATTTGTTCGACTAGTTTCATGTCAAATACGCAGTTTTTTGTATTATTATCTTTTTACAGCATTAATAATGGTATCGATCACTTGGCAGTTGTATAATTATTTAGGTGTTTATTACGTTGTTTAATGCGCGGCCCATCAAGCACATTGCGCGTTAACATGTTGCGCCCGCGATGCAAGGTTAAGTGTTTATAATATGAATATTTTAACATTGTGCATCATATCCGTGATTCAACAGGGAAAACTTGGACAGCCCGTAGTTCATTCGGCTGGCAACAATGACGAATTGTTAAATAATTTGATGTTTATCTTTAAATGATTTATTGGTTTTATTTAAACCAAACTTTTACTAGGAATATTATCCTTCTGTTGCGGTTTCTTGGTTGAATGTTGCATATTAATAGAGTTGACCAACTAACCTCACCAACCACATTTCCCTTATATTATTTAATGTGGTTTATTTACATCAAGCCTTGTTGTAATTTTAACAATGTGGTTTCGAAAACTTAAAAATTCCTGATGAAAATTTGTACGTCTTTATTTTTTAAAAGCTCAAAGTTTTTACAACAAAAATAATTAGTTAAAAATACAAAATCAAAAATATTGGAGTAGTTTTTAATTTTCACTATCGAATATCAACCTAATTAGAGTTAACCTCTAAATCCCAATGTTAATGCCTTCATTTGCATTATGCAAGTAAAATATTTGCATTAATTACATTATTTTTTTTAATAAAGTAATTTATATTAGATCACTCTCCTTCTCAGAAAGCAGCAGGTCGATATTTTTAACCTTTATTGCGGAATATTAGTATAATCTTGCAATTGTTTGTTTAATTCAATGGTTAGATACATTCGTATTAGATTATGTTTAGAGCCATTCTGAAAATAATAAATCTGCAACCTTAGAGAAAAGGGTAATTTTAAGGAAGCTTAGTACCCTAAAATTGATGAAAATTAAAAAATATATATTGGTTTAAAAAAATTATTTGAGCCTCTGAGCATGTTTTTCCAAACTTTTATAACGATTGGATAAATACTAGTCATATTATAAACTTTTTTTTTACTCCTTATCGTATGTGCCGTATTCAATACTGAAATCTTTATATCTCAGCTTGCAGTTTTTTTATGAACACACACATACTTAAAATTTTAAAACTCAAACAAATATTTAAGAATCATCAGGATTTTTTACATGGACATAAAAGTTTATGAAATAGAATTAGAGAATGGAATTAAAAAAATATTAAAAAAATTTGTTTTAAAAATTAAAATCTTTAAGAATGTGTTTTTTTGGAAAAATGTGGCTGTGGGTTTTCACTTATTTTTTTCCCTTCTAAACTAAAACACTTATGCAAAATACAATCCCTAAAGTTATTAAGCATAAATCAATATTTGTTACAAAAAAAATGTGATTTAAAAAAATCTAAAAAAGAAGCGTTTTGAAAAATGCCTTAAATTTTGGAAAAATTTAATTTTTTAAAACATTCTACTACATTTAATATTCTACTACATTTCTAAACATTTTTCTACTAAATGTTTTTTCAGGAGTTTTGGGGTACCGAGTCTCCGTAAACTTAGGAGGCTTTGTCATTTTATCTACCAGTAAATTACTGCCAGTCAGTAAACTAGCAAAAAAACTAACTTGAAGAATCCAAAAATTTAAGACGTGGGTGTAAGAACAAGATAGCTCCAGTTTTCAAAATTGTTCAGGAAGGAAAAAAAACACGACGTTTTTTGCATGGTAGTACATAAGTACAACTGCTTTTCCTTTAAATATATATGGCCATTAATTATATCTATGGCCATTAATTATATCTATGGCCATTAATTATATCTATATTCATTTGTATGGTTCTTGTTCCAATCGATAGAGGATTTTTTTTCTTTACACACTGTAAAAAAAGGTACTTAAAAATGAATACCTGAACCTTACCTCGTTTTTCTTTGAGTACAATTTCATTGTAAATGAGCAATAACGTATTCAAATTTAAATAACCCTGCTTTCTCAAAAATGAGCAAGTGTACTTTAATATTGCTAATCTCAGCTTCTGTTCAAGCCATCTTAACAAATCGACCTGATAAACTTAAAAATAATTGTTCAGAAGACGGTGTTCGACATTATTTGATGTCGATTGTTTAAATGGAAATTGAGTTATTACAATTCAAGGATCTTACTTCCCATTCTATTGACACATCTCTTTAACATGTATTCTGTTTATAACTTCTTCAAGTCGCTCTGGTAGTTTAACGGATGAAACTCTGGACTGTGGTGCTGAGGATCTGGATTCGATTCCCGGTAAGTCTTGGTTGTAATTGTCTATATTAATTGAAATTGATTTATGAAAGCAGCCTATGTATTATAGCATCTGCTTTTTTTTTATTCATTTCTCTCATTTTTGAGTACATGTCTTTTTCAAAATTGATAATTATTTATTCGCAGCCATGATAAGCATCGAATGTACTCAAAAATGAATACATTTTACTTATTTTTCAGTACATATATATTTTTAACACTATAGGAATAATTGAAAAAGTATAAATTAGAAAAGAGTGTAGTTGTCTAGTTCTTGCACTCACGTATAAATTGTACGGTGACAAAATGTACTTACCAAAACAATTACATTCCAACGGAAATTTTAATCAATCCTCATTTCCAAAATCTCTCAATCCCTACCTTCCCTCATTAAAATAACAAACAAAAAATTAAGGTCATTTACACGGAAAATCCGAATTTCCCAAACCAACCAGGCAAGCAAGTTCCGTTCATCCGCTAATTCCACTAATGTTATTCTCCCCCAATCACGCTTATCCACACAACACGGATTTTTCCCATTCCATTCCGCGAAACCGAAAGAAAAAAGACCGTAAAATAAGTGGTCAGCTGTATCTCATCAGTTAAGACCGAGACCGGCCATTAGGATTCATATATCTTTATGTAACTTTCCTGAGTGGGCGGGGGGGGCCCATTGTAGATGGGCTAATTATTCAAAGACTAGTTGTCTCAACTCTTTTGTGGCTTTTTAAGTTAGGATTGCGCTGCGGTGAAAAATTGGACTGCATTCTGTGAGGTCTGTATTTACTCTTCTAGACCCAAGTAATGCGACTGACGTGGGTCTTTCTCTTTCCTTCATGTCCATGATGTTTATTTCTTTAGAAAGACCAAATTGAAAGGGTTGTTTTTGTAAAGGAATTCAATGGGCTTACTTTATTTTAAAGTAAATGCATAATTTTCTCTCGGAGTCGCAATAATGCTCTAATATTTATTCGCTGAGTTTGAATGGGATTATATATAGTTTAGAAATTAACCGATTCTTAGTCTGGGAGGTTTTTAGTATTCAAAGAACTACTGAAAAAAAATCTGTTTTTAATTGAGAAGAGATACATTTATTTCAGAGAACAATTAATTGTTACTATTTTATAGAGACCTCCATGTGAATAGCAAATTCAAAGGGTTTTTATTGCGCTTTTAACAAGCAATTATTTTTTGTAGTTACAGACAAAAAACGAACAACTCCAGACAGTCATGAAAAAGAAACTATCCAATTAGGCTATTT
This sequence comes from Troglohyphantes excavatus, assembly GCA_963932185.1. NCBI lineage: Eukaryota > Metazoa > Arthropoda > Arachnida > Araneae > Linyphiidae > Troglohyphantes > Troglohyphantes excavatus. The sequence goes on along the minus strand of OZ010672.1, from coordinate 45,364,344 downwards.
TATTCCTGTATTGAAAAGTAGGCGGACAACTTATTCAGTTTAGTTGAAAAGTAGGAAACCGTTTAAAATTGAAGATGGAATGTAGTTTTCGAATTTGGCTTAAATTAACTTTATGGAGCTTTTGAATCGATTTTCTGGTGTGTATACAAAAACTAAATTCAATCATTCTGAAAGTTTTATTAATGTCATCGGTTTACTGGGGGGGGGGGGGGGGGGGGGGCCGAAATTGACTAATCCAAAAAAATAATAAAAATGATTTAAACTGCTCAAGCTCTTTATAAGGGCCAATTCTAAATAAAAAAAATTCCGAAGTCAAGATGTACCAGAAAAATACTTTTTTTATATTGCTACCAACAGTCACTATGTCCGAAAAACCTTAATCTGTACATTTAAAAATGAATAAATCAACGTGATTATTTTTAGATAATAACAGTCTTACGGATGACAGTTTGAAAGTAAAAGTGACTGAACGGATTTATATAAAAGTGACTAAATGGATTTATATAAAAGTGACTAAATGGATTTATATAAAAGTGACTAAATGGATTCATATAAAAGTGACAAAATGGATTTATATAAAGTCACTAAGTGTATTTATATACTTAAAATAAGTTCCAATAGAAATATTTAACTGCCTAACAATATTACTTTTGTAATTCACCCGAACTTGGCACCCACTATTCTATATTAACACTTTGATCAATTATATTCTGGAAATACACGCTTTACTCTTATTTAATGGGATTCAGAAAATGTTGTCATAAGCGACTTTGAATTCACAAAGATTTTGTACGAGTACGAAATAAATAATAGAGCGCATATATCAAGTTTTTAATAAGTAGAATCGTTGTAATATTAAAACGTCAAATGCGGATCGTATCCTAGTATTAACTCCTTAAACGCCCCCGCAATTACGTTGACAGGTGTGTGTCTAGGCTGTGCAGAAAATGTCGAGCTGAATCCACCTCTCCATCGTTTTCCAGAAAGTGATATAATATCCAGATGGTACTTTAATTTAGCTTCCGTTTCTATATTCTCGGAATCGGTCAAACCCGAGTTAGAAAGTTACAAGACGAGTTTTTTTATTTGGTTTATGTACAACTCATATTAAATATTGGGTAACAATTATTTATTAATATTTAGTGGTCTAATTTTACTTGGATTTAGCAGTTACACTATATATTATTTACTTAAAAAGATATGAATAGATTACTTTAATTCTTTCATAATTAAATACTTATTTGAGTCAAAATAGTTTTTTCTGAAAAATAATCAGTCTTATGTCCTGCATTTAAAAAAATTAAAAGAAAAGATTTTAAAATGGGACAGAGTTATATTGTTTTATATTGTTTATTTAAATTTCCTATATTAAAACCTATTGATAACTATAAATGTATAAAACGTTTTATAATAATTTTCAAATTTTATTTTAAAATTTGGTATTTTCTTTAACATAAATTACTTCTATAATCCAACTTAAGTAAACTGTTAAAAATATATTCGTAAATTTGATGAAAATGTTGTTAAATATAATCTGCCATTAAATTTTTCGTTAATAATGACGAAATATTTTGTGATTTTTCACGAAAAATTTAACCGGAGCATATTTAATGACATTTCCGTCAAATTTGACCATCCATTTTTAACAGTGCAACCTTATTAAATATCTTTAAAACTTCAAGACTGATATTAATTAAATTAATTGGATGTCAATCCGTTAACGATACATAATCTAAAAAATTATTACCCAAAATAAAGTATACAATTTAAAAAGTTGTTCAATACCTACACAAAAAACAATCCCAATAATGCTCCCCAAGGCATCCTTCAGAGCGACCCAAATTAACCAACGTTGATAAACCTAATCTTTTTCCAGAGTGAATTATGTCTAGTGTCTACAAACTAAGCACCGATACCCTTCCAAATCCGGTATCCAACCAGACACCAAATCCCTTCCGGACATCAACCGCGACCGGACTTCTTTACAATTACAAATAAATTGCAGCGGTCCACCCATCGGAAATGTATCTTAATTAAATCCACTGCACACCACTTATTCCATTAATTACTTCCATTTTAATCCGATAAATCTTTGCGCTTGCAATCTCGGCATCAGGATCTTGCACGGGTAATGCCATGTTTCCCCGATTGAGGAACATACCTTCTTCAGTCTGGAACTTATCTTCAGCATCGGATGGGGAACTGAGCGGGAGGTCTCGAAGCATGGAAGGTTGGTTTGGAGCCCCGAAGGAGTGGAGGGTTTAATAGGAGCCTGTTAAGCCAACTCCATTTGAGCGTTCTACAAGTCCATTAAAGTCAAATAAAGAGATATTACATTACTAGGCCCGATATTAATCTTTTCACGCAGTTCACCGAGGGGATAGAGTGTGTCGAGTTATAAAATATACGGTAAAATTGTGGGGTGTATAATTTTCCCGTTTTGAATATCTCCATGTTTAGGGTTTTAGGAAGGAACTGTTTATTTGAAGATCATGTTTCCTACCTTTTTATTATGAAAGGTTTTTCCTCTTAGGTGAAATTAAAATAAAATGTTTTGCCCTAAAGGTTGAATAAAGATGACTTACTCTGCGATCCTTGCGAATTGTTGTTGTGATTCTTGGTCATTGTATGAGTTAAAAATACATTGTTCTGTGGCTGATATGAATAAAAAATATTGGCGCTGTGAGTTATTTGAATAATAACTTGTAATGGGATTTGTCTATTTAAAAGAAATTTCTTTGAATCAGGGAAAATTAAGCCCTACACCCAACATCATAAGTAAAACAAAATTGAAAAAATATATATTTTAAATATTTAAAAAAATGTAGATATAATACATTTTAAATAAACTATTTATTTTTCAAATAAGCATTAACTTTAATTTCAAAGAGATACAATAACTATTCTAATACATGTTTTAACGGAACGATTATTAATCAAAAATATGTATGTTATGAAGTGTTTGTCATTTTATAAATTATCCCTTTATAAACAGTATCCTTTAAAACTTTGTTTATTTATATTTAACTCTATAAAAATTAACTAACTTATAATTTAAATCAAATTGAATGAAACTTAAAAAAAAATAATCTAGAAAAAAATGATCTTATTAAAACCATGGTTGGATGGTTACAGAAAACAATTTACGAAAATATGTTTTTATAATTGTAGTATTTATTATATTTTATATAAAATACTCATGATTACTAAATATATTAATATATATGAAAAATAAAATAGATCAAAAATTAATATTTTATGCAAACAAAATATTATGCATAAGAAAACTATGTTTGAGTTGTATTTAAAAAAATATTTTATGTCAAGAGGAGGATTTGTTTAGTAAAAAAAAAATCTTATAAGTATTTATATTTCTGTTATTCTTTAAAATTAACTAAAAACTGACTTAAACAGGATTACTAAATTAAAATATTTTAATCGATAGTGTAACAGTTAAATTACAATTAAAAAAATTATAGATAATAACTGAAAAAACTAAAATATTTTTGGGGTGGAAAGTCTAGATTCATTAATTACAAAACTTACTGAAAATACAGCGTCTTTATACCGTACATCAGTAATTCATGTATTCGTTTATATTTTTTCAAACGAAAAAGAAATTACAATAGGCCTTAACAATACCGCTTTGAATATTTAAATTCGAAAAGAAAGACAAAAAAAAAACCTTTGCTATTTTTATCTCAGATTTTATCAATCAACTTTAAATTATCTTAATTGTAAATGAAGGCGCAAGCTTTATAGAATAATCCAAGGATGGTCCAAATAAGGAAATAAAGGACATTTCATTTGCTTCGTTGGAAGCTTTACACTTATTTGAACACATTTCAATTTTTAACACAAAGGCGAAACTTTAATAGCCTCTACTAAAATACTTTTATCTGGCGCAACAACAATATTAAGTTTTCTGTATATTCAATGATTCCACTTTTGTACATCTGCTTATTTAAATATATTTTATCAAAGTGTATGCTTTGAAAAGGCACTTGGGTATTTTTCTGTGCCCATTGAGATCACGGTTAAATAGAATGCAGCAAGATTCATAAAAAAAAGATCTCGAAATGCAAGTATGGCCGATAAAAGTGATTGGGATTATAACCGAGTTGAAAGTAAGAGATTTCTCTATTTGTTTCGAATAAAAACGAAAATGTATGATGAATTGTAAAATTACTAAATTACCTGTTATGCAACTCAAAACGGAACTTTTATTGTGTACTTCATTAGCGTTTTAATAGCGAAATATTATCACTCAATTTACGCAATTCGAGATTTTACGTTTTTTGTGTTAAAAATATTTGTAAATGTATTATTATAAGTATCGAATATTTAAATTCTTATAAAAAAACTATTTTGTGTGATTTAATACGAGTTTATAGATCTAGTTTCCAATGGTGAATTATGTAAAACAATTTTACCTAATAGGCCTATTTTATGGAAACTTGAAGATATCAAAACAATTTTGCATGCAATGATATAAAAAGAAGAACCAGAAATAACAATTTTACACTTAATGTGCGAATAGTTTTTAATAAGTACAAAACTTAATTCTTTCATACGTTATGTGCATCATTCCAAACATTAGTTTTTAAAATATAAAGTTAAATTGGAGTCCAATTTTTTATAAAAAAACTACATTTACTCTGAAAGAATTTAAATATTAGTTAAATCACCAAAGGTTTTGGACTTGTTATAACTTGTTATCCTAGTTTTACTCTAAAAATCTATTGTGTGTGTATTTAATACGAGTTTTTTAGTTTCGATAAATTCAACTTATACAACGTGGTAAGGTATGATAACATTTCTAGATAGAAAATAGTATATTTCAAATAGATTAAAGTCATTAAGACAATTGAAGACGAAGATGTAAGAACCAGACAGCTCCACTTTTTTCTGATATTTACTAATTCCTATAAAAAAAATCCGCTACCGATTGGTGAAAGAACCAGATAACTGTAAACAATGGCTATAGAAGATATAAAGGAAAATGAGTTGTTTCATACCTTGCAAAAAACGTACAGCTCAAGAAGCTGTCTTGTTTTTGCACCTAATAAGTTCAACGTTTGGTTGGATCACTTTCCGGTTGGATCGTCCAACTGCTAAATTAAATTTTAAATTGTACGTTTTTACAATAAAAACGCATTTTATTGAAGAAACCCGTTAATCGCATTTTTTAAATATTTTTTTTAAAGTAAGGAATAAATATTATGATATAATTACAGGCAACGTCCACTTCGAAAAGATGTTAACTAATTCTCTAAAAATTTAAAAGCCCAAATATCTATATAAATATTAAAAAAATATCATGTTTTCTTTGTTTCCGAAAATTAGAAAAGTACCTACACTTAGAGGGTTTTTGAAATAAACGATTCAATTGACAGTTCACACTTCGAGCAAACGCACGGAAATTCAAGAACGTATTATGCTCGCAATAAATATCACTTTTCGATAATGGATTAATGAATGGTCTTCCCACAAGCTGCTGAAATTACACAATGCTATTACACACGGCTCAACCATATCAACTGCATATACAATTGTTTATTCGTATCAGGGCGTGTCCAACAATTGGTCCGATTGAAAATGAAGATATTATTACCAGAGTAGTTTCACAGATTAAGAAATAACTCAATTCCCCCAATGCTATCTGCTTCAATTGGCGGACTGACGAGTCCCCACCTCAAGTATAGATATTCCTAATAGGCCGTCGCTTTACTTCGCCCCGAAGTCCCGATAAGCATCACCCAAACTTTAACTTATAGTAACGACGGATGATTACGAAGCTTCAAATCGTGACTTCTAACCTAAGCATCTCCCCTTTTCGGTCATTTACTCTAATTTTCGTGATTACTTATCAACGCAATAGATCAGGAAGTAAGGGTCTACAATTAGTGGGGTGGGACGGTATTTTGTCTAAACAACGTGACAATTTAAATACCGCGTTGGCCGAAATGTTAGACTGGTATTTTCTCAATTAACCCGATGTAAGAATACTGGAAGTTAGGTCCCCCTTTTTTTTTCCCTGATGCGGTGGATTTTGACGTATGGGAGGGGGGGGGGGGGGCGATTACGGAGGGGCATCCTCTTATTTCCTCAATTAAATTGCAGCTCCCCATCAAAGCTCATTTGCATAAGGGAATTGAAAAGAAACTGCGGGGGATGTGTACAAATTGTATAAAGAAAATAAATGGTTTTAAATAAATGAAGGGACCCAGGGACGAACAATGATCATCCACCCAGAGTAATTGTCCAACACGCTCAGAAATAACACTCATTTTTGAGAATTCTGCAATCGTCAAGACTGTTTTCGTTATATTTGACAACCGTTTCGTCTTTGAATCGTTTGAATTTTGATTAAACAAGAATGTTAAATTTTAAGTGAAAGTCATTTACTTGGATTCTTTTCGGCCCTTTTATGGGTCGTCAGCTCATGTTTGGTTCGTATACTTATATTGTCAGAATTCAAACGAGCCTTCTTGGCCGAGTGGATAGACAATGGAATCCGGATGGAGAGGTCTGAGGTTTCAGTCAGCTTTTTGATATTGAATTATTATATTATTTTAAATCGTCCTTACTTTTGATGAAAATTATTTCGATAAAAAAGACAAAATGAATTTTCTCAGTTTGATGAAATTTAATCGGAGGCGTCTGTTTCGTCAAAAATTACAAAAGTTTCGTCAAATATCAGAATGAATTTTTAACACTGAAAACACGAAGTTCCATAAAAATGCTTTTGCACAATATGAAATAACTATATTGTAGATTTAATTCCATACAAACAGTTTTTATGTAGCCTCATACACAGAGTGGTTATTAATTGTTGGATGATGATAATTTTTTTTTACTGTATGACATTTAGATGTTATGGCTTAAAAAAACATTATTTATATCCAATTATTTCGCTTATGTTTTAAACAAATTGCTTAGTTTAATAGGAACAAACAAAGTAATTAAAACATAGCAAAAAGAATGGTTTATTATGTGTAATTTAACAGCTAAACAATGATCATCACCCAAAAATTGTGAACACCCTATACTTCTGAATTTCTTATTATATGTTTAGATTGTGTTTCATAAGAATGACTGCATTTCAGTTATTTTTAAAATCAAAGGCAATATTTGTTTTATTTTATAAAAAATCTTTTAGAAATATTTGAATTATGTGAAATCTTAATTCAATCCAAGTGAAAATATTTTTGAATTATTAATAAAATAATTTTTTTTTAATTTTTAAGTAAAGTGAGTTGTTTAGTCCCCTATATTGGAATTACAAAAAAATTAAAACCGTACATTAATTAAAAAAAAAATCATAAAATAAAAAGATAAATTATGTATGCTTATTAAAACCCTGATAGCAACCTTCTTAAAATTTAATAATCTAAAGTATAAAAATAATATTTGTTACATTTAACTACAGAGTCGTATTAGTTACTCACAAAACTTCCTTCACTGTTATAAATAGTTACTCAATTTGGAAGAGTTTCGTTAAATATTTTGTGAAAAACAAAATAAACTCATCAAAACTCAAATTATAATTTTTATAATTTATTTTTTATTGTTTTTATTAAAAAAACTGACGAAAATATTTTGTAGTTTTTCTCATGAGACCTTATTGAAATTTGAATAGCTTTTTTACGCTGTATTTCCATACCATCAAAACATCTGTTTACCTCATGGTCGTTCTCGACTGTATTTTTGACACCACACGTACAAATTCCACAAATAAACCATAAAATATTGTTTACGCGCTTTTATATTCGATCCCTAACATAGCCACGCTCGTGTTCGAATTATCCACCTAGTCATTGGTCTCCCCTTTTTATCGGATCTTAATCCAAAAACAGCAGAAAAAAAAGCCCAACGTAGTATTTTAAACTCGGCGATTGTTATAGACAGGCCGATCGTTGCGATAATAAAAATCGTTTTAAACAAAGAATAAAGCGATCCTTAAACGGCATTATGCAGCAAATTTCATAGGATGGCAAACAAGTGTAATTGGCGTGTTCTGAGCACGATTCAAGCCACTCTTCTTATCTTTTTGGGGATGCAACTTGGCATCATTTGCGCCATAATTATCGCAGAATGTCGAGATTTTGAACGCTACGTGTGACAATGGCGATAGACTTTTAGGAATTATGTGTTTATTGGCAAATCGTCAATTAAAAGATCGTTTCACAGAACATTTTTTTTTATAAACTCACTTCTAGTTTTAAAAAATATAAAAAATATACATAAAAAATTTACTTTGAATAATTGTTGGTTTGGACAATGCCATTCTTTTTCAGTAATGTTGCTAATTATATACTTTGGATGTTTTACTCTTAATATCTTCCTTCATATACATTGGTAATTAAAATCTACTTGGCTCTAAATATTTAAATATTAACACCGCGTATTTTTTAAAGTTTTTCAAAATAATTGAAAAACGCTGATTGGCAGGGCCCGATTAAGACATAACAGCAAGGGAAACCAGCCTTTAAATGGGATCCCATTGCTCACAAATAGAGCATCGAATCGAAATTTTGCATGCACTAATATATTTGACACTAAATTATTGACCCATTATTGACACTAAAATATATTAATAAGTAATGAGTTTTCCTTATATTATGTTTGTGTTGATTTTTTCCCAATATTCGGAGCAAATTTAACAAAATAAGGGACAATTTTGCTTATTTGAAGTTTGTAATTTTTTAAAGGTAAATTTAGTAGCAAACTATGTTAGGGGGTGTAATATGTGCGATTTGGGGGCCCCTCAAAAATTTTAAATGTAAGCCTGGGTTTCACAGGCCTATTCGGTAATCAGGCTATGTTGATTGGTAATATTTCTGAGGCTTGAAATGGCGTCCCATCCGTCACAAATTAACCTTTCGTCGGGCGCAATTCATTTGACAAGCACAGCAAGGCATGCGCGCGCCATTTCATTGATTTTTTTTTTGCAGAACTTTTTGTATTTTTCATAATTTTGCGTCATTAATAATGATTTCCACTACTTGGCAGTTGTATAATTATATGTTTATTACGTTTTTTTTAATGTGTGGAATATCAAGCATATTGGGTTCGAACTCAGCAGTCGACATATTGCGCCCGCGATGGAAGATTAAAAATTATTTTGTAAGCCACATTTGATGTAATTGATTAAAATATGACTAGACATTTAATTAGCTCGTATAGGAGACTCAAATCATATTTTCCCAATGACGACCAAATATAATGCTGTGTAAGACTAATGTAATTTATTTAATAATTTTATAGATAACTTGCATATTAATTATCGTCAATCTTATTTCCATAGGATTCCTTGGGGATTTATAAGGGGGTTACGAAGGTTTTTGATGGGTTTTACTTCTTTTTTATTTTGTGTCTTATCAAAGGGATGAATGTGCGCAAGATTTTTGGTCAAGTAGTCAACGATCAACCCCACTGAGAAGTTCATGGCAGGAGGGCGTACGTTTTTAGTCGGATCCACTCACTTTAAAATTAGTATATAAGCTAAAGTGAATGAACAAGTATATTTTTTATGTGTCTTATTAGGTACACGTGTGCGTAACATTTGGTTCTAATGCCTAACAATTACCCCCTGGGAGTGCATGAGGTAGGTCGAACGTTTTCTGTAAGTTGCCCTGATTATAAAATTATTATTTGAATGAAAGGAAATAAAAATAAATTGTACCCCCGGATGTTTTTAGGAGGGGGGGGGGGGTGCACTCATTATAAAAATAGTAGTTAAATGATATCGATTAAAAAAGTATTTTTAAACGAAAGTATATGAAAAAAATTATGTCTAATTGAATGTGAGGATGTGCACAACATTTTCAGTCGGAACAGCCCAGTTTAATGTCATAACTTTTTATCTAGATCCACACTCGCACAATGGTATATTCATCATGTAAACGCATGAAAGCAAAATCGAAATCCCCTCAGTTGTACAAGCACAAATTTTACAACCTGTCGAAATTCAAACTAAGTACAAATACCCCTAAAAAGATATTGTGCCATTGTATAACATGATATAATTTACTTTAATTTTCCACCTCACTAAAACGTCCGGCCTGGAGGCCGGACATTTAACACCACGGGATAAAAACGTTCAATCCCCCTCTTCTTCATAAAACCACAATGGAGATAATTATTGGCCACTCAGACCAAAAATGTTGTGCACACTCTTAGCTTCAACATGACCTCAATAAGTAAAACTTTTAAATACTAATTTTTTTTTATAGTGAGTGCATCCGCCGCCCCCCCCCCCCCCCCCCCCCCTTGAAAACTTTCAAGGATCCTCTGTCGTTTGTGTTCCAATATATTTTTTTAATAATAAAAACAGTAATACTTTTTGTGGTACATTTATTTACAAAAGAAACACCCTTTATTTGAAATTAGTGATATTCATTGAGCTAAAGTAAGAACTGGTGAGTAGATTAAGCGTGCTTGACCGCGTTACACCCTTTCGAGCCAAGGTAAACAAAAAAATATAGATCTCTCGGATGGTGTTTGGCATAGGTTGATGTGCAAGATATCCTATTTTAAAACCCCATTTCTGGATTTCGAAAAAACATTAAATGTTACACATTTAATATGTTGCCATACTTGCTTTCTTATTTACAAGAAGAATGAAAACAAAATAATCAAATATGTAAGACTGACGCATCACGACTAACGGTGACAAGAGCCAAGGTAGGATCTTTATCTACATGGTCTTCTGAACAGTATTCATCCGCGCGTCATGGTAAAGTACAGCTGCGGGAAAAAAAACGAACCACCTATGATTATTTCGTTAGTTTTTATAATAGAGCTAAACTTAATATACCATTTTGTAAAGAATAAAGCCTACTATACATTGATATACAAAAAATTTGCATAGGGGACTATCTTCATACTCGAATCCGCACCAACTTTAAAATTTTCAATAGCAACACCAACTTTTGATAGCGCAGAAATGTTTCCCGCCCTCAAAATAATCTAAATATAAATTTTCGTTAATTTCCTACATTTATATGCAGATATATTAGACGATATGTATATATCTTATTTGAGAGGCTACTTCCACATTTGACAAAGTATTAGTGAGACTTCGAAATGAAGTACGCTGGTAGAAAATGTTTTGGCGTTAGCCGTGGTTCTTCTTTTCCCGTGGTTATTCATTCCCCCACTCCCATATACCCCTCGCCTTTATATAAGAATTTAGAATATTATGCCAACGCAATCACAGCGCTTTTAATTCTCAAAATTAGTAGATTTCTGTTAAGTTCTGCAGAATTTAAATTTGTGTATGACCCCTTAAATGATCCTTTGATGCACATTTTAATATAGCCAAAAAAACATAAAGAGGAAAATCATGAAATTTTACATATGCATATAAAAGTTTTTCTGAATCCATCACTATCAAAATATAGCATGGCTGCTATTCATAAATTTTATGAATATTAATATCCTAATTTAATTAAAATTAAAAAATATACATATAAGTAATGAAAGTTAGTGTATTTTATTTGGGTTGTTTAGAAGTAACACAGATAAAAATATCAGCTTAATAAAATTATTATTTCGAAAGATATGATTAAAAGTTTAAGAAATTCATTTAACATTACGAGTTCTAAACTTTCGATATTCATAATTAAAAAACTACTTAACCAAATGACTTGCAAATTGATATTCAACGATAAATTTTGTCGTAGATTCTAAATATTGAATCAAAATTGGGTGTTGCGATTGGAAATTTTAAAGTTGGTGCGGATTTTAATGTTAATTTAAATTCTGCAGAACTTAACAGAAATCTACTAATTTTGAGAATTAAAATCGCTGTGATTGCGTTGGCATAATATTCTAAATTCTTATATAAAGGCGAGGGGTATACGGGAGTGGGGGAATGAATGACCACGGGAAAAGAAGAACCACGGTCCCCTATGCAAATTTTTTGTATATCAATGTGTAGTAGACTTTATTCTCTACAAAATGGTATATTAAGTTTAGCTCTACTATAAAAACTAACAAAATAATCATTGGTGATTCGTTTTTTTCCCCCCGGCTGTACATTTTCACCCAAAATGGGAGCCATCGCTCTAGTTCTTATTTTTGCTCAGTGGTGATATTCCCCTTTAATCTCTTTTTAATTGTAAATGAACACATCCCGTTAACCTTCACGCAAATGCACCTTTTGTTGTAATCCTTCAAATTGAAAGAAGAAAAAAAATCCCCCTAAAAATCCGTCGAAAATTCACAGAAAAGAGGTAGTGCAAAAGGGTAAGGAGTGTGAATCTCGGATTTTTTTCGTCGTCAATGTGTTGCGGGGGGACTCGGTGAGGTTAAGTGGAGCCCAGATGGAGCCATCGTGGCCGAGACTGTTGACAGGATTGATTACCGTGATCAGAGGCAAGAGGTGTTGCTTGGAAGGGCTTCACCTGCAAATTACCTGGATGGGGTGGGTGAGACGAATGCCACCAAGAAGAGACGAGCGAGACTGGAGGTCTTCAAGGTGAACTTCCTGCCTTCCTGCTGCCCATTGTGAAGCGAAAAAAAGGATTCTGAGGAGTTTGCAGGCTTTTCTCAATAGAGGACACTTCTGTTTTTTCTCCATGTGTGTTTTGTTAACCTCATAACCCGTAAGAGTAAATGCTGTGGTTATTTTTTGTGGGGTTTTTAGATCTCCTTGTTAGGAGAAAAATCTAAGTTTTTTTTAAAATTACTACTATTCGGGTGATGTCGGAATTTTGTAGTTAAGCGTTTTTGGATAGATGTTTGTTTACTTTAGTGGTATTTTTCTTTTTTATTTCAGTTCTAAAGACTAAATGCATTTAAAAAAAAAATTATTAAGAAAAGGGTATTCATTTATTTCATTGAGATTCGTTTGAAATTGTTTGAAGAATTTCGTTTTTTGAAAAGCGTTTCTTATAGGTAAATTGTATACAAGAGTTTAAAGAAGACAACAGGATTATATGAATCTAAAGAAATTTATTCCTATTTTCAAAATGTTGAAAAAATTGTTTAAAATAGTATTTATATTTGCGTGTTTGTGACACAAAAAATAAAATATTTTAAATTATTACAACTAATTTAATAATTTTCACTTTTATATAATAATCCTTATTAAACCGTTTTTGAGTTATTGGATATAATATTAAATATTATTTAAATGGCATAAAAATAGCAGTCGTCAGCTTTTTTACGACGACGGAATATTTTGTTGTTACTAACGATAACTTCGTTATTGATCATTTGGAACGAAATAAAACCAGTATTTAACAAAACTTATTGAAGAATTTTTTAAAAAACTTTATTCGAAGTATATTTTCGAAGAAAACTTTCGCCAAATTTGAGTAAAATTATTTGTACCAGTGAATCCTGGACTTATCCTTATTTTGACCATTTCAGCGGATTTATAATATTCTTAAGCCAACAAAAATTCGCATTCAACCCATTGCCTTTTCATAAATGATTTCTTAAATTTGACAAATTTCATGAAATAATAATAGTTAACCAGATCCTGTCGATTTCTGTAATAATATGTTTCATTAATAAGGAAATTACGCTGTCAACTTCTGTAATTATATTTGTGGATTATGATTTTGAATACCCAAGGCATGTCTAACTCAGCTTAAAAAAAACTTGTAGAGTTACGGGCATGCCAGAGAGACAAAAAATACAAACACATAACTCAAAGCCCCTGTGTAAGTGTTTATTCAATTAGATTAGATTAAATCAGGAGAAGAATTTTGTAACATTTTAGAGCTTTATTGAAGCATCGCTCGCACATTTTCCCATGATAGTGACAAGATTCAGAATGATATACAAAAGAAGATTATTTAATACTATGGAATAGGGATTTTCTAGTCAGACAAGGGAATAAAACCAAATCTTACTTGATGAAAGGGATTTTAATTAGGAAATACCCAGCAAAAAAAGTCAGCATGAAACCTTCATCAAAATTGTCAAATTGAAGGTTTTTTGAAGGTTTTATAAAGGATATTGAAACAAAAAACTGCAGTTTTTTTGAAGATTATAATTTTCCTGCATAAAACCTTTAAAATATCTGCATTTTCCCTTCATGATAAAAAATTGAAGGTTTTTTATAAAGTTTTTTTGCAGTTTTTATGAAGGACATTGAAACAAAATTTTATAGATCTTCAAAAAAAACTGTAGTTTTCCTGCATAAAACCTTCAATTTCAAAATTTCGATGAAGGTTTTATGCTAACTTTTTTTTGCTGGGTAGAAGAAAATAATCGAAAAATTTAATTGGAGCAAATTTTAAAAAAAAATCTTTCAGCAAATTCGAGCACCCAATTCAAGACAATGGTCGTAGCGAAAACAACAGCCAACAAAACCCAATATCTGAACCGACAATCCCTACCGCATGATGCGCAAACGAGAATTGTTAGGGATGCCTCCCTCTCCAAGCAGCACCACCCCCTTCGCAGTGTTTACTCAGGAAATGGAATAATTGAAAGGGACCTGTAATTTGGAAGCGTGCGCTTTCTAATTTGGCCAAAGGAAGCGGCCGGGACTGTAATTGAAAGAGCGTTTGGGTGGTGAGGGAAAAGGTCAGTCGGACGTGCGGTTGCGAGACCTCCTTCTTCCTTTTCCAACTGCACGCCCAGAGTCTAGTTAGGACTGCTCGGAAAGATAGCTGCATTTACGATGTTAGGCAACTTTTCAGTGGGTTACTTAGAAACCACACAGAAATGTGTGTACGCGCTGTATTGCTATATACATTCGAAATGAGGTGTTAACCCTTAGGATTTTAGCAGCGCAGGGCCGGATCCAGAGTTGGGATTTGCCGGGGGCATGATCAAAACATAGTAGGTTTGGTTTGGTTAATTAACGTCGCACTAGAGCTGCACAGTGAGCTATTGGCGACGGTTCGGGCTCTATCTCGAAGGAAAGACCCGGGAACACATTCACACACGCATTCATACAGGCACCTCGTTATTTTAGAACCATGGTCAGATGACGAGGAAACACCTGAACTGGCACCCAACGCCTTTAATAGACGTCGGGATTTTGGACCCGATCAGATTCATCGTGCACCAGTCCCGTATACACGACGTTAATTTTTGCGGATGTTCTGGACGACTTTTCTAGTATTTTGTAGCGAAGCTCGCAACCCTCCGATCACAAGATCACTACTTTTTTTTTTTACTTTTCTTTGTCAAGTCCATCGCCTAGGATCGAACCAGGAATCTTCGTATTCCCAGCTGACGCCTTCGGCCACGGATGCCTCCCAAGTAATGTGGCTCCAAGTTCAATAGTTTTCCCAATAATGAGTTTAATTTAATTTTACTTAACATTATAGCCAAGACGAATTGAAAGCTTTAACCGCTATTTTCTTAAAACTCTATTTTTGGACTTGTAATATAGTCGGCTTGACCACTAAGTGGTTATAAGCCAGAAATATTGTTTTTCTAAAAGTATGAGGCCGGTAAAATCTATATTTACCTTTAAAACATGAAATTTTAAGTGATATATAAATAAAGTTGATGAATCTACATCTTAAGATAATAATTGAATTGAAAATAACACAGGGTGGATGATCCAAATATTCTTAAAAATACAACGATCCCTTTTTACATCGTTTCCCGTTGCTGAAATTTCAATCAAAATAATTGCCGCAATTTATTAAACGACAACATGGTATTAAAAAATACCAGGTCAGCACAATATTATTTAAACCCCCTTTTTTCAATTCAACTAACCAAGGGGGAAAAAAATCCTCAAAAGCACATTAATTTGAGTAGACTCTCAACTAATTTTAAAATCCTTTAAATAATTGAAAAAAATGCGTTCATGAACTACATCTTAATTAAAAGAACGGGATTTCGACTCTTAAAAAAATTCGCGTTCTTCCAACTATCGAAATATAATATGGAAGTTACCGTACTTTAAAAAAGTACGAATTTTAACTTCCTTGTAGTTGAAAAGTTCTTTTTTAAATCGGATTGTTAAAAGCGGGGATTGCAGGTTTTCTCTAACTGACGGTTACCGCATAATGCAATGGGCGGATAGTCCTTTTGCCGAATCTCGAATTTAATTTATGGTGCTGTAAGGTTTTTTTTTTTACATGTCGAATTTTAAATTACAACTTAATAACCCTGTGTGCATTTGTTAAAACCGGGATTTGTTTGTGAAATGCCGGTTACTCGACCGCTTTTTTCATATTGTCATTCAACGGAACTTCATTTTATTACTGAAATGTTGCAATGGAAATAGATGCCGTGCTCCGGTGAAGTCATAAATTATGAAACCTTACGGGCCCAGTTAAATTGTAAGTTTGGTTTTGTAACGACTTTTGTAATTTAGGAGCGAATTTAGCAACCCTCCTGATAGCAAAATCGCTACAGCTAAACTTTTGTCAAGCCCGCTTCGATTCGAACTAACAATCCACTGATTGCTAGGCGGATACTGTTCCTCTGGGGCCCCGGACCCTATTTTAGGCCAACAGCACGCGGTTTTCCTAGAAGATAATCCTCTCTGGTATTGACCGTGCCCTATGATGCTTAATTTTGGCGATCTGTCAAGACAGTGTGTTCATCATGGTATGGCCGTTGGTATGATCACCAGATCAATGAGCATTACTTCGTAATTTTGAGCTAAAGTCAGATGACGAAATCGCACCTATATTCACACTCCCCACTGAACTCTAACTTTAACTGCTGGAAGGCTCAAACTTTGTTTCCTCTACGGGCGCGTTGAAACCAATTGAAAGCTGCCATACGGTGCCCCAACATTTTTTAAAAAATGATTTAGTGGTGTTTTTTATTACCAAAGCATTGTAGAAGTATTATATATATATAAATATTATATTTTCTTCTTATAAAATTTATTTTTATTTTGCCAAACAGATAGTTTTTGCTCTGGCTTTTTAACTACTTCTACTTTGACTTGCAAATGACTTCCTATTTTAATAGCAGATTATATTTAAAATGGGTTTAAAAATAAAATAAAAAAACTAACCCAAAAATAATATATGTCGGCGTATTTTAACATGAAAAATATACGAAATATTGCGGTATCAAGAAAAGGGTGCCCCATCATGGCGGTCTCCATATCGGCTTCAAGTCATCAAAATGTCTTGCCCTATCCAGAAGTTACAGTTTGAGATCAGTGCACTCCCCCCCTCTCAAAAATTAAACACAACAACAACATGAGGACATTTGAACCAAAACAGTTTAACGGACACCAGTTCACAAAGATCGTTTTCGGTTGGACTTAATAAACCATCTAGTTCAGAGTCCGGTGCAGCCCCCGTGGCCGAGAGGATAAAGGCGTCAGCTGCGAATCAGAGGGTTCCTGGTTCAATCCTGTACGACGGACTTGACAAAGAAAAGTAAAAAAGTAGTGATTTTGGGATCGGAGGGTGCCAGCTTCGCTACAAAATACTAGGAATGTCGTCCAGAACATCCACAAAAATTATCGGCGTGTATACGGGACCGGTGCACGATAAATTTGATCGGGGTCCAAAGTCCTGACGTCTATTGAAGTTGCGTCGGGTGCTTTTCTTGTCGTATTACCATGGTTTAAAAATACGAGGCAGTGTTCCCGGGTTTTTCCTTCGAGATAAGCCCGAACCGTCGCCAATAGCCCACAGTGCAGCTCTCGTGCGACGTTTATTAACAAAACCAACCAAACCAGAGTCCGGTGCTGTTGGCTGTACCCACAATTATTATTCGCTTTTCTTTCAATCCCTTTTGGCATTTAGCACACTGATCTCTAACTGTAACTTCTGGATAGGGCAAGACATTTTGTTGACTTGAAGCCGATATGGAGGCCGCCATGATGGGGCACACTTTTCTTGATACAGCAATATTTCGTATATTTTTCATGTTAAAATACGCCGACATATATTATTTTTGGGTAAGTTTTTTTTATTTTCTTTTTAAACCCATTTTAAATGTAATCTGCTATTAAAATAGGAAGTCATTTGCAAGTCAAAGTAGAAGTAGTTAAAAAGCAAGAGCAAAAACTATATGTTTGGCAATATAAAAATTAATTCTACAAGAAGAAAATATAATATTTATATATATTTAATACTTCTACAATGCTTTGGTAATAAAAAACACCACTAAATAATTTTTTAAAAAATGTTGGGACACCGTATGGCAGCTTTCAATTGGTTTCAACGCGCCCGTAGAGGAAACAAAGTTTGAGCCTTCCAGCAGTTACAGTTAGAGTTCAGTGATTTAGCACCTTAAACTTTCTTTCGAGATAACATAATCGTTTTAGTGATTTAAAATAATGGTATGTTATGTTCAATTCCCAATGCAAGTTAAAATTACGAGATATATTTTCGAAAAGTTTTTGTATTTTACCTAGTTTATTCATGCCTTTTTAAGGAAAAATTAAATAAACTATTTATCTGAATAAAAATACCTCACCTAATTGAAGGCGTGGGTGGAAGAACCAGACAGCACCAGTTTTCAAAATTGTTCAGGAAGGACAAAACACACTTTAAAAATACTTAACGTTTTTTAAAACTAAATCATAAAAAATACTTACATCTGTCGCAGACCGGTTTTATTTTTGCAATCTTTTGCCTGTTTTTTTAATTGAAAAAATAATGGAGCTGTCTTGTTTTTTACACATAATTCTGGAATTCTGTGGCCAGGCTTACCAATAAAATCCATGTAGATACTTCACCGAAATCATCAATGCGAATGTGAACTTCAAACAGCAAAAAATATTAGTTTCATTTAATAATTGCATAATAAAGTCTATCTCTGAATTACACCCCTTTAATCTAATTTCTTATATGTAACACACCTTTTAGCTGGTTCAACAAACAACACAACTATAAACAAACGAGTTTGGCAAACGAATGACTGATGCTATATGGAAAGCGGTTCAATTAAGCGACCAAACGTTCAACTAATTCGGTGCAAAAACAAGATAGCTCCTTGAGCTGTTCGTTTCTTGCACCGTATGAAACAACAGTGCAGCTCCTTTTCCTTTATATTTCTATACCATTGCTTACAGATATCTGGTTCTTAAACCAATCGAAACATAATTTTTTTCTTTATAGGAATAAGTGAAAGAATGTAAATCAGAAAAAATGGAGTTGTCTGGTTCTCCCCCCCCCCCCCCCCCTCTTCACCTACTTTTACCTATACTCATCTACTTTTCTACTTACTACCTTTACTATAATAAGACAGTAGCTGTAATAATAAATACGCGGGAATAGTCATATAAGAAAAGTAATATTAAGACAATTTTTTTTAAGTTTCCCTTGTTTACAAACTATTCAACTAAACTCGTCAACTTTCTTTTATTAAACTAAAAATAAAAAATCCGTCACAGTGTTAAAAAAGCATGCTCATATCGAAAGATGTAAAAAGGGGATCTGTTTCATAGACTTAACAGCACATATTCCCTTTTTACATCTTCCGATTCAATTTTGAAAAAACTTGTCCTTTTGACGAAACAAACGCCTACAAAATAATTTTAATAAAGATTTCGTCAAACTGAGAAAATTCATTTTGTCCTGTTTTTTTCACGAAATTTATTTCGTCCAAAATGAAACGATTTCAACTAAAAACCGACGGCTAGACTTGAACCAGAAATCTCTTGGTCCAAAATCACGCGCGCTGTAGACCAAGAAAGAAAAGCTCTTTTGAATTGTGGCAATATACATATGAGAACCAAAACTAGAACCGAATGAGATGATACCACCGGAAAGGGCTTTACTTTCGTTTAAAACTTGAAGATTCTTGTTTCGTCAAAAGTCAAGTGATTCAATGACGAAAATTATAAACCTTGACGAAAGTAGCCTTGACGATCGAAGAATGCTAAAAACTTAAGTTATGAGTTTGAACCAATACCCCATTGTACAGCTCTAGTTTGACGATACACTCAACCAACTAGG
Organism: Troglohyphantes excavatus; assembly: GCA_963932185.1. Classification (NCBI taxonomy): domain Eukaryota; kingdom Metazoa; phylum Arthropoda; class Arachnida; order Araneae; family Linyphiidae; genus Troglohyphantes; species Troglohyphantes excavatus. The sequence continues at coordinate 45,344,479 of OZ010672.1, read as the reverse complement.
AATATGGTTAAAAAATACGGGACCAGTGGCCAGTGTTCCCGGGCCTTTTCTTCGAAATAAACCCCGAACAAAGCTAATCAAGCCCAGACACAAATGACATTTTTAGACAATTTAACAAAGTCGTTTTACGTATTAACACAAATTTTCCAACCGTTAATTTTCTTATATTGGTTATGGTGATTAATAAAAATGCTCATTATTTTCTAATAATTTAGGTTTTGTCTACGTTTTCCATCCATGGCCTGAAACATTTTAATATATTTTAGTATTTACATAAACATGTTGAGATGTTTGTGGGATTTGAAAAATATTTCTTAGTTAAAAAACGATTAGAATAGCGAGTGTTGAAAGGTTGCGATTTATTAATCAAACCTATATTCAAATAAAAAATATGTATTAATATCAGCTGTATCTAATATTTCGAAAGTAAAAGGTTCTTTACCAACAACTTTTATTTTTAAAATATTAAATTACAATGTTAAATTACTTTTTAATCTTAAAGTCATTAACAATAAATATATGATTTAAAAATTCGGTAGCAAAACCTTATTCAGTATCATTGAGAATTTATATGAGATTATAACTAACTAGCTGTTCGGCCCCGCGTTGCTAGGTACCCGTTATGGCACATGCATTAATAAAAAATGCGTGGCTACCGTTAGAGAATCGAACCCCCGACCAAGTGTTCAAAAGTCTAGCGCATTATCGACTTAGCTACAAAGGAACGTTTTAGGTCTTGAAAATATATTTTATTAAAGATGTTTCTTTTTGAAACATTTCTAAAATCGTTGAAATCATTTAAAAAACTAAATGGAATTTTACAAATTCGAGCCTCAGATGGAGGATGAATAGTACATTTAGTCTCTTATAGTAACTGTGTTGCCCTCGCATTTTTATAAAGTAATCAAGTCAATTGTTTTACTGCATTGCCAAAACAAGGAAAAATTTCTTACCCTAACCTCCCCCACACCCACTACTACAGACGAGAACGCATTTACTGAACAAATACTTCCATCGCAAGCAGTGAAACGAGGTTAGGCCGTCATTTGACGTCTACAATCTCTGAAACTAGTGTTTAAATAGCTGCCAAAAAATTACGCAAAACAAGGCAATAGAAAGTGATCATTCCAGATTTTGCTTATTTGTTCTAAAACTTTATAAAAAAATAAATCAATTGTATTACAAAATTTCCGTAACAATGAAATTAATAATTGCGATATTTTTTTTAAAAAAATTAGTGATCACACCTATTAATAAGTCAAATGCTTTCTCAAAAAAAAAAAAAAAAAAAAAAAAAAAAAAAAATGGGATAATAAAATTTCCAATTATCCATTTCTTAAAAAAGACGTTAAAACACATCGTCGAACTTCAAAACACACACATTGCATCATATTTTTCTTGCCTAGATATTTAGAAATAAGTTTACAAGCTTGATTGCTAATTACATAGAGAAAAATTTTGGATACAAAAAAAAAAAAAATCTAGTGAAAATACCTCCTTGACCTTGCGCCCTCACTTTTAGCACCCAATGGCCCCCAATGCTTAGGAGCGAAATCTACACAAATTACAAGGAGTATTTTAACTCAATTGAAGACTTGGGGGCAAGAACAAGGTAGCTCCATTTTTCAAAATTGTCCAGAAAGGACGAAAAACTCCGTACGTTTTTTGCATCGTGTATAGTTCAGCTTTATAGGCTGTTTCAGTTATAGCTAAAAAGCCACTGTTTAGAGCAGTCTGGTTCTGCATCAATCGATAGACGATCTTTTTTCTTTGTAGGAATAAGTGGAAAAGTGTAATTCAGAAAAAGAGTGGAGCTGTCTGGTTCTTGCACCCACGACTTCAATTCTTCCTTACAATTCTGTTATTTCTTGATATTTAATGACAAAATGTTATGAAAATATTTTATTTTCAATTTTCTCCGACGTCGTTGAAACCCCAAAAATAATTTATTCCCAAATTCTTTTATACAAATCCAATTCAATTCACTATATTTCCCCTTTGGGTAAAAAAAACAACAGACAAAATAACTTGTTCACTGATATACCTATTTTAAATTGGATAATATTAAAATTTTCGCATGTATTTTCATTCATACGTACACAAGTCAAAATAACATGTATTACATTTAATAAACCAAAATCGGTTCCCTCAATCGAGAACCGGAAAATTAGAATAAAAACATATTTAAAATTTATAATAATACACTGTTAAAAATAGGTACTTAAAAATAAGTAAAATATACTCAATTTTGATTACATTTGATTCTTATCATAGCTCCGAATACATAAGTTTCATTTTTGAAAAGAACATGTACTCAAAAATGAGTAAAATAAATAAAAAGAACAGTGGTTTGCTTACATAGGTTGCCATCATAAATCACTTTCAACAATTTCCACCAGGACTTACCGGGAATCGAACCCAAACCGTCTACCTGACGTCGTCCGCATCAAAATCTAAGGCCATATCCGTTGTAATACGAAAGCTATGGTGAAGAAGTTATAAACAGAAGTAATGTTAAAAAGGCGTGACAAAAGAATGGGAAGTAAGATAATTGAATTGTAATAACTCAGTTTCCATTTAAGCAATCGACATCAAATAATGTGGAAAACTATCTTCTGAACAATTATTTTAAGTTTGTTAGATGGCTTTATAAAGATGGCTTGAACAGATGTGAAATTAGCAATATTAAATCAAAATGCCTATTTTTTTTTTAGAAAGTACGGTTGCTTGCATTTAGGTACGTCATTTCTCATTTACGATGCAATTGTACTCAAAGAAAAAAAAAAGAGTACGCCCATGTACTCATTTTTAATCGCATTTTTTACAGTGTATGCATCTACCTCATATACAACTAACTTTGAGGGAATTTATATAAATAATGTTTTTTTTTATAAATTTAATCATATAAGGTACTAACAATCTTAGAAGATTTCTATTAAAGTATTAATCAGAAAAAAAAATCGAATATGAAAAAAAAATGTAGGAACGTTCCACCAACCTTCTGCTGTACTGTAAAAAAAGTACTTAAATACGAGTACGTGAACCTACTAGCTCTTCTATAAGTATTATTGCATCGTAAATGAGCGATGACGTACTCAAATTTAAGTAAACGTGCTTTCTGAAAAAAAATAGCAATGTGATTTAATATTGCTAATCTCAGCTTCTGTTCAAGCAATATAAATAAAACTTGACAAACTTAAAATAGTTGTTCAAAAGATGGTGTAAACATCATTTGATGTCCATTGCTTAAATAGAAACTGCGTTATTGCAACTCAATGATCTTCTCGTTCTTTTGGCAGACTTTTTTTTAAACATTTCTTCTGTTTAAAACTTCTTAATGTCATTCTGGTAGTTTAACGGATGAGGCACTGGACTGTGGTGTTGAGGATCTAGGTTCGATTCCCGGTAAGACTGGGTTGTATTTGTCGATATTTATTGAAAGTGATTAATGAAGGCAGCCTATGTAAGCTAGCATATACTCGTTTTTCTTCATTGCACTCGTTGTACTCATTTTTGAGTACATGTTTTCTTCAAAATTGAAACTTATTTATTCAGAGCCATTATAAATTTCAAATGTACTCAAAAATGAGTATATCTTTCTTATTTTCGAATACCTATTTTTAACAATATGGGAAAAGTACTTTGCTATAATTAAATGACATATTTTGTCTCAAATTAAAAATACATACTAAAATAAAATTCATATAGTGTTTTGTTATAAAATTGAAAGTTTTTATAATTTTGTTTCCGAAACTTAATACTGCACAAATCATACAAAATGTATATTTACAATGAGTAAAATCGAAAGATTATTATTGGTCTCAAAATTATACAAAATACATTACGTGTATTTATTCTTTCTTATTTGATAGATTTAATATATATATGCATTTTTATATGACACCGTTAAGAAAATTAAATAAATATTTGCCTCATAAAATATTAAAAATCATAAATTATTATAATGATTATAAGAATTGTCCCCATAACGGCATTCTCTTAGCCAAACATTACGAAGATAGAAAAAAACTGCAATTTTTATAAAATATTTTTAAAAAGTTAAGTACGGCATTTTTATTTTTCCAATTATCTAGCTCCTATTACGAAAGAAAAAGGTGGCGTCAACTTGTTAAATCGTTTGAGGAACTCTTAATTCAAAAAGCTGAGATCCAAAATGACAGAAGATCAATTAATATAATTAAAACCATTAATCCACGTCAAACTCTTCGCCATTCACAAGTTCGGCCACTTGGGATGAACCTGGGCGGAGCCAGGCCCGCCAATGAAAACAGGGGAGGCTGAAAGAACTTATCAACTCCAGGTTGCTAGATTTGGCTGTTTATCGTAGATGCTCTCTAAATCAAAACCTAAATAAATCTGGTAGGGAATGAAGATCGCTAACTCTTCGCGTAAAAATAAACGTTTTAAGAAATACGAAGGAACGGTTAAACACACTCATTATTGACTAAGTTTTTTTTGCATAAGAACAGTTTACTAAACTCAGTTTACTCACACTAAAAAAAATAAAAATACGGACTTAGTGAGGTTTTCCACCAAGCCCATGATATTATAGATAAGCTTTTTCTTTACTAATAAATAAACGAACGCTTGATATAATTGCTAATATTTTAATAATTGTACGACATTTAAATTTAAAATGTAATTAGTTGTCAAAAATATAAAATTTAAAATTCTTCAAATTTATTCTTATATATATTCTTATATCGCCTCTACTTTTAAAAATTATTTCGCACCATTGGAACTTAATGAATCTCATTTATTCGTTACGAAACCGAATTTTTTGTGTTAATAAAAATGAATTACAATCAATAATTTTCTGAATGACGTTAACATTATATTCTTCATATAGAAAACTACAATTTAATCTTAAATATAAAATTTTCCCAAATGCATAAAAATCTGATTTGTTAAAAAAAAAAATTCTATATGTTATAATTGCAGCAATTATATGGTAAAGATATAGAATACGAGTAAAACACTATATATGTATTATAAGCAATAGTCGAATCCGATCCTACATTTTAATTCAAAAACGGCAAAAATATCGCTAACATAATAATCAAATACCACTAGTAATTTCCTGATGTTTATAGTTTAGTATTTATAGTTTTCGTTATATCAATACACACATTGTTCGTAATTCAATCAAAATGTACACGGCAGAAATAGAATTCGGGCTCATTCTCAGACAAGGCATAGATAGCATCAGTATGTCCAAAATCGACAATTTCTAATTAATAGATACAATACCATTCAGAAAATTCGCATACATCCCTGTCTACTTAAAGACAATTCAAGTCTTAAATAGATCAATAACTAGTACTTCTGTAAAGAGTAGACCTCTCTATAAAAAATAAAAAAAAAATTCAATTTAAAATATAAAAACATATACATGATTTTAATGACATCAAGCAACATTCACACCAAATATTTGAAGAAAATCGAACAATGAGTTTAGTCATAAAATGCGTAACAAACAAATTTACATACAAACATACGAAATGCTGAAAGGTGCAAAAATTATTTTGATAACATATTAACAATATTATTTAAAAAAATTATTTGATAAAAAAAAGTAAATGATTCACAGTTCACGTGCGTTGACCAACGCTGGTCCACAGAACTAATAACAGTCAAATTAATACATAACACGTATTAACCTGTTAATGTTATTAAACCCTTATTATTTTTGTTTGTAAAGCAAGTGCTAGTGTTGACCGAGGGGGGTAGGGAAAGCATATGTAAAAGTCACAATATCAAATAAAATCACAAAATACCATCCCTGCTTAGAAGTAGGAAAAGGTGAAGGAGGGTTCCATATAGGGGTGACCAGGGCTGGTTGCGACAATTTTTGATTTTAATTTTTAAAGATGCAGGGTTTACATTTTACCTTTTTGTCATTAGAATATCATTTAATGTGTATCCTTGTATATGTTTTCCTGCAGTTTTGAGACCATAACATTATCTGGTTATTCAGAAAAAGAAGATTTTGTCTGGGCAAATTTTGGTGACAACCTGCCCAGACACCGGATTGGTTGTCATAGACTTTCGCGTTGGTTGTCACGGGTTATTTTTCATTTAGAACAGAATAAAACCAAAATTTAATAGACTATTTAAGGGTTAATAATGAATTCACTTTCGAGCGTACTTTCACAATTTTGACACGTATAAAACTTATTCACACACGTGATTTTTTGTGACAACCACCAACCCCGAACGGACATTTCAGACAAGTCACAATTTTGGCAAAAACCCTTTATATAACCCAAATTTGGAACCTTCTGCACTTTTGTCAAAAGCCTCTCTGTGAGATTGTACTGCAGTATCAATCAAAAAAGTTATATGAAAATATGTATAATGGTCCAAAAGGCAAGATTTTTAACAACGTAAGGTTTCAAGGCAGCTGAAGCTGAAGGGGTATCGTCGGATTAGTGGAGAAACTCACTAAGTTAAAAAAAAAACTGTTTTGAGAAAATAGGGTTTTTGTTTTGACTGAGCCATAGATGACTGTGTTAATATGAAACAATGTTTTTTTTCGCAACTTTCTTATTAACTTATTATTTTTAAATAACAGTTTACTTGAGCACTTTGCAAGTCAATGTAAAAAAATGCACTTAATAAATTTGATTTCGTTCAGATCTATAGTAAATTTTCATTATGGACAATTTTATTATTAATAATACTATAACAAATTAAATTTTGAACATCATCCTATTTATATTTAGTAGGTTTGAAGGCGACTATATATTAAATAACAAATTTCAGTCTATGTATGCAAATTTGAAGCAAATTTTAAAAATAAGAAGAAAAAAAATTAAAAAACTTTGTTTATAATACAATATTAACAGAATTATTTCAGAAAATATTTCATAAGGGTATTAGGAATTTAATTCAATTAGATTCATATCACCTGTTACAATGATCAAAAATGCAAGTCGCCTGTAATGACTAAACATTGCAAATTTTAATAAATCGCAAAAAAACGTGAAGATTTCTACCGATAGCAACAACAAAAAATAGTCGTCAATATTGAGAAACTTAGTGAATTAACAATGGCCAAAAGTATAAATTTTTTTTTTATATTGTTAAATAATTTTTTCAATCACATTTTTTTCTTAACACATTACAACGTTTTTCCAGTCAAGGAATTTTTTTAAATAATATCCTGTTATTACAGAATATTCCTGTTATTATAATCAAATTCGCCAGAACATTCTTGTTCAATATAATAGATTTTTGAAAGATCGAATACAAGTTAAAATATAAATATCGTTTCGTGTTAGCATAAGTCCATAAGATCTATATTGTATTCATTCATATTTCTAAATGTATAAATTCAAAAATCTTTTTTAAAAAACCTTAAAAAACCTGCAAAAGTAAATGTTGAAGATAAAGATTTAAAAAGTGTTTAATTTCCATTAGATAAATGTTTATTTGAAATAAACTATAATTAAAGAAAAATTAAAGGTAATTCTTGTGCTCTGAAAACCTTATTTTTCTTTTCATTTAAAACATGAAAACAGTGGTCTAGAAATGTTAATAAGCTGGAGGGCCAGATATTATGGGCTAACTACATTTATATCGTCCCTCTTCGTATATAACCAATTTAATTAGTTATACAAACTTAAAATTCCCTGAGCTCTTCTTCTCCAATCTTATTATGTGGTAATCACATAGAAGTCACGGTAAATTTAAATGATTTTTCCCGAACCGAGGATCTAACCAAAGTTTGTGTTTAAATTTATAAAAATAAAATATTAACAAGAATACAATTAACGTTTGTTTTTCAAATTTATATGACATTAACCAAATATTTTTTTAAACTACACTGGGCATATAAAGCGTTCAGAGCTAAAGTGGATCAAGTCCATTAATTATAGTTTTGAGATGATCAAGGTTAAAGTTTATAACACTAGTTGAATCCTAAAGGGATTTAGAGGATAATTTTATTGTTGTAGTATGAAGACTAACTTAAATATGGGTCATAATTTGAAAATATACATAATTAACAAGTATTAATCTGCAACAAACACATTTTTTTAAATACTTTTGGACTTGATCCACTTTAGTTGTGAACGCTTCATATATTGATTAGTAGTTAAAAAGTATCATGGTCAAAACTATATTTTCAAAAAGTATATATTTAAAATTACTAAAATGCAATTCGAGCACTTTGCTATATCCTTCACTCCATTTTTCACTATGAAAGAAAACCATTCATCAATTAATTGTTGAAAATAATAAATGAAAACTTAAGGTATTATGTTAATTAAATTTTTTTTCAACTATGGCCTAATACATGAAGCTGGCTTTCAAAGATGTTGAAATTTGTTTAATGCTTGATATCTGCAATCTTAGCAAAATGAGCATGAAAGTTAAGCACTTATACACTAGCTCTACAGTTTTTTTTAAGCTGAGTTGGACATGTCTTGGGTATTAAAAAAAAAAAAAAGCACTTATACACTGCCGTTAAAAGAAAAAAAAAGAAACTTTACAGGAAACAAGAAAATCAAATTTATCACTTGCATCAAAGTTTTGATATTTTAAAAATGTCTAAAAGTAGTGCATAGGCAAAATTTTATTTTGGTGATAGTTATATTTTTTTTATCATGTGTTTCTGGTGTAAAACTTACTAATAATGGATTTAGGGCCTTTTTTTTTAGTATTTACTTGTTATATAGGGCCTTTTTTTAGAGCCTTCATATAGAGCCTTCTTTTACCAAAAACCTCCTCAAACTGGAGTTAGGGCCAATAAAAATTTCAATTAAATTCGCCTTATATTTGATATAGGGATTTTATATGTCATAAAAAGTGTATGTTTAAGGGGGGGGGGGGGGAAGGAGTTAGGGTCTTTTAACTTATAACCACTTACTATATTATTACAACCAAAGAGAAATGCAATGAAAATCAAGGATTCTTAATGAATGTGGCCCATAACAGGTGTAAAAGCATTACAGAATATCACACTACGAAAAATTACTTAAAAAAACCACCATATTTATATTACGTGTTTTAAGTTATATGTGATTTCAGGCAATGAGTTTTATAAATGTAGATATTTTAAATTATTTTAAACATGTTTTTTTTCAACGAAATAATTTGTTCACAACACTAAACCTTCATAGCATACTTATCTGAAATTAACGTGAATCTATATTAATTACAGTGCATATAATGTGAATGTTTTTAACATATCACCACAAATGAGGAAACAATCGAAACGTGATTTTTTACATTGAGGTGATACGTAGGAAAACTCAAATAACTTTTCCTAAATGCATTGAATCCCGTAAAGATTCGATACCAGTCTTTGCAAGTTAATTTTAATGGGTAAAATGTATTTTGGATAAATAAAATAAGTTAGTTCGATAGAAAATACAATGATGTAATAATCTAATTTTCATAATTTTCGGACAAAACACATTTTGAATATTTGCTCCTCAAAATCAAAAGCATTTTTAGATTAAAATATACTAGAATCACAAAAAAAAGTTAGTACTTCTTTAACTAAGTTCCTTTTGAATGCGGTAAAACGTTATCATTCAAACCCTGTTGGCGTCCTTTCCCCCTCCCAATTGGCGATCCCGTGCTCAGTGACGTGTGGCAACCCTGCCTTTCCGTCTGAGGCCGCAACCAACTGCGACTCAGAGTAGTGCGAAGCCGCCAATCCGAAAAGACCGAGAAGATTCATTTGGGCGCCTCTGCCACACATGTCAGACGGTGACGAGGCCGTGAAGTCGCCGTGAAGTTTTGAACCGTCAACTTATTTGTTATATTTACTTCTGCTCGAGCCCCGACCGGTGACTGAATGTTTTGATCTCGAATTGGCTCGCTGATCGCGGTTGATGTGCCTTGTTTCAGCGAAGAGGCTCCATATTCTTATTCAGGTATGGAAAACTCAATTGTATTTGTTTTTATTTTTGGCATGTTGAGGGGTTGTTGATTTTTTCTGGAAAAAGAGGTTTATTTCGGGAAAGATGCGTTTTTTACGACTGTGGAGGAGATGTGATATCAGAAGGGTTTTTAAGGAACTTCGAAAATATTTTTTGGAGTGATTGCGCAATATAATGTTTTGGAATGGCTTTAAGTAAGTTTCAAATTTATAACCGAATTAAGCACTCAATGTTAAAAAATAGCTATTATTACTTGTTATTTTAATTCACTTTGAATATATTTTTCCTGTGATGCAAGATATTTTGCCCGAAGTTTTCCTTTTTGGTTCGATACAAGATCAGAAAAATTAATTTTAAATTTATAATATACTTAGTTCGAATGCCCAAATTTTCTTTTGTCAGCGTATTTCTTTTAATTGGAATTCAGATATTTTTTAAAATGAAAGATGTACAGGTTATTTTTCTAATACACTCTGATCGGAAAACCTTATACTATGAAAATTAATCAATGCCTTTGTGTGTATTTGTATTTTAATTTATAACTTTGTTGCATATCTGGAGACTTGTCCATTACGACCCTTTCTTTTGAGCAGTTTTCTTAAAGACTCGAAATGCTATAGGCAAAATATTTCAGTTTCTTTATTCATTTGAGATTCATACATTTATTTTTGTTCATTAATTTTAATGCATGTTATGAATATTCATTCGTTATCTGACTATCTTACAAATATATCTAATCGTGATAGTCCTTTGTATACTAGTTCGCAATTTTGATCAAGTGTTAAGCTACAACTGTACTTTTATAACAGATTTTCTACGAATAATTTTGTATTGAAAGGAGGATTCATTTGAAGATTTCTTAATTTTAATATATGCTTTACCAAATTAAAATCAATAATAATAATAGTTCACAGGAGAATTTTATTTAATAATTAATCAGTTGTAAATATGCATGAGAAACTTTGAGCAATGATCTCGGAGAAACTGCGCTTTTGTTAACTCCATCTTAAAACATTGACTCACTGTTGAAGTCATTTAAATTTTGGATTCTAGTTTGGAAATAAAATAAATATTTCATTGGTATTCGCGAATCGTTAATATCGAAATTAATTTGCCAAAAATCACCAAAGTATTTTGTAAAGTTTAAGAAACGGTTAAGTACATTTTGTCAATCTCACGAACAATTTAATGGAAACATATTTGAGGACAACGAGTGACATGAATTAGAGTAACCATTTTCATTTGAGCTATTCGTGCGATTTTGTATACTTTATTTTATAAAATCAAAGAAAAATAAAGATTACGGTAGCACACTTATGATCTGAAAATATCTAGCAGTTTGCATGTGAAACGCATCATAATTAAAAAACATATTTTCTAATGATTCTAACATCAAAATATATTATATAAATTAGTTTTCGGAAAAATAGTGTACTAAAAGGTTGAGTAGGTGTGTTTTGAATATAATACATATGAATGTTTGATAGAATAATATTTATTCAGTTCTACATATTTTTATTAGAAAAAAATTATCTAAATATCCTGCAGACACCTATTCAAGAAATAATTTTTTGCTAGAACAATTTTCACATGTCTATCATGCTATTTCCCATCAACTTGTAACTTTCGTATAAATAAGTTTCTTCCATTAAAAAAATGGAAATTACCTTCGATTTTAGAAATTAATCATTTATAAAATATTGGTTTTACAGAATTTGATAAATATTATTTCTAAAATCTTTTATATTAAAAAATGTTGTTTTGGGCTTTAAATAATAAATTTAAAATAGTTTGAATTGTAAAATAATTGAAATTTAAATTTTTAATTATTTTTTAACTTTTTTAATTTATCTTGTTAAAATTTTCAAACATATGTTTGAAAATGACTTGGATTTTTGTGTACAATTTTCAAGGCTTATTTAAGATAAACAAGAAAAAATAAAATTTTAAAACTTAAATAAAATTAATAAAAAAAGATTTTTCGTTAATTCCTTACTTGTAAATATTTTTAAAATACCAAGTGTTCCATAACTTAATTTTTATTATTAGGATATGCAGTCTTGATATTTAATCATTTGAATGGATATTGAAAGTTGCAACTTAACGTATTTATAACCCTACCCAAAAACTAGTTACATGTACTTGTATAACTTTTAATAACTTTTTTCTGAAGGTTTCAAAAGGATTTTTAATTTTAGCTTTCAATTACTCTTGTAAATGCAACAAAAATATAACTCGTCAATAAATACATTGTAAATTAAGCGCATTTAGAACTATACTGAAACACACAAAACCATTAGCCAAATTAGCTACACTGTTATAAATGGTAACTTAAAAGTTTCGTTAAATATACTCCAGTAAAATTTTCGTCCACAAAAAAATAGAAAAATATTTTCGTTATTTTTTAAATAAAGTTTACAAAGCAATGATATGTATGAGTTTTTTATTTTTAATTATCAAAGCATTTTAATCAAACTTTCGCCAAATGCGAGTAAACACTTTTAACAAAATACAAGATTTTCGTAAATTCGTTTTTACAGTGACTTGTTTTATGTAAGATTGTAAACTTTCTCCAATAACATATAATCCGAAAAGAAAATTATTAAATAATCACTGATAATAAATATGAGAAAAGCAGAATTATACTGCATAAAATATAAGAATTTATAAAAGTATGTGATGTTACATATTGTTACTCTTAGTGAGATTATTTTAAGTTTTTTTTTTTTTTTACAAGTTGAGTATTCTGGCAAAGATTTGAAAAATTATTTTAAATATATTAATAAAAACACGATTTAACATTCCATGATAGATAATTAAATCTCACAGTTCCATAATTTTTAAAATGAGAAAAGCGCTGCGATATGCAAAACAAAAGAATGAAAATCTTCGCTACTATGTAATATGATCTTATAAATTTATAAGATCATATTCTAATTATAAATTACAATGATCTACTTATAAGACGCGATGCATCATCCAAAAGTTTCTTTAGTAAAATAATAAGAAATATAAAATATCCTTTCTGTGATGCTTCTTTGATTTGAAAAGTTAAAAAAATTTAAGAAAAGTATGAATAATCCATCTCAAACATAATAATCTATATACTTAAGGTACCAAGATAGTTAATGTCTACTTTTAAGAGTAGACCCAACCACACAATGAAACATCTAAGTAAAAAATAGTTCAATAAGCTTTCAAAACATCGCGTTATACTGAATTTCATAAAAGAAAAATATATCTGGTTTTAGTTTGTAATATAGATGCAAGTATAGATTTCTATTTAATAAAGATACAAATGAAATAAGTAGTGAATATTTTAATTTTCAAGTCGATTTAGTTATTAATCAGTGAGTTATTACTTTACAATATAGTAGTTTTCGTCCTTTTTACTAATTTTATTTTAAATGTTATCTTGGATCGAACGGAAATATTCAATTCGATGTATTATTTAAAAATTTTAATTACATTTGAAGCGTTAAAAATATTTATTAGTTAATTTTTTTTTATAAAAATAATTAAATTAATTGTCAAAAACTACAAAATATCACGCAGTTTTGTAAATTTTAGAAAAAATTGACGAAAATATTTTGTCATTTTCACGAAAAAAAAATTTCGGAGCGTAACTTTCAACACTTTCGCTATTTTTAATTCTCAATGTATATAAATGAAACAACAAAAGAATTGTTGTACGTGAATTTGTTATAAAACAAACATAAATTTGTTATAAAAATTATTACACACAAACAATGAACACGTGAAATGTTTTTTTTACTTTATTTTAAGTTCTACAACGTTATATTTTTTTCAACACAAGTTAAATTTAAATGAAAATATACAACATGTTAATTTACTCACTAACTTATCGATACCAAACATATACACAGCATTCATTGATACTTAGTAAGAAATAATAACTTTATTTATATTTAGTAACATAGTTTTCATTAAAGATAATAAATAAATGACACTAACACCTTGTCTAAATCGTACAAGCACAAGTGGGCTTCAACGAGTAATTTAACCGCAACCTATATTATCAAATATTAATAATAATGTAAATAAATATATTTTCGACCCGTGTAAGCAAATCTTCAGAAACCACTTCATTTCTGTATTTAAATATTCAGGTGCGAAAATCGCCACTCCAGAAAAAAAACTTGTTAACAAAGCTGGGCACACACATCCTAAATTAGTTGTAACACTAACAATGCAATAGAGTATGGAAATAATAATGTTTATATGTAGCTTCTTGTTTTTTTATAGCAAAAATAAAAAAATACATTCGATTTATACTTTATTATTTCCTTTTTAGCTTATCAATTATTTATATTATATTCGACATCTAAAACTATTTATCGTTGGTTAAATATTAAACTAAATAAAATCTTGTTAAAAAGTGGCTTTCAGGTAAATGTAAAATTTGAATGTTTTGTATTACTAATAGGATTTTTTTTGTGTTTTATAAAGAACGAGTGTATGTCTCGCATAACGCGTTACAAATCTAGTTTTATAGATTTATTTTAAATATATTTTAAAAGTTATTTTAAATAAATTTATTATTAAATGAAATTTTAAAACTTATTAAATAAAACATTTAAATGTCAACAAATCGTATTTTAAGTGAGCAAGAACCTTCTACATCAGTAAACAAAATTATGACTAATTTGATTGATGGATCGCTTTTGACTTGGTGTGTTTTGCATATTTCAAATTATTTGTTGAATGTTATTTAATAAAACAACAGTAAATTTGTTTAAATATCCCAGTTATAAACTTTCAATTAATTCTAGAATGACATTTTTTGTTTTATGTCAATTCAGGTTAAGTTGTTGAACAGCAAGTTTGTATGTTAAATGCATTTTGCATGTAGTTAGTAAACACAAATTCTATTACTGATTGAAAATAGGTATTTTATGAATCATTAAACCAACGGTAATTTACAAGATCAAATTTAGATTATTTCCTTCATATTTTTAGGTATTTTTCCACATTACAATATTTTAAAATCTGAATATATAGGCCAGCCCAGGAAAAATAAGAAATAAACTGATGTAATGTATAATGTTACCCTTAAATTTTATAGGACTTTTCTTTTTCATATATTAAACTTATAATACTATTTTTTTTTTGAAAATTCTAGAAATATTAGTTAAATACCATTCATACTTTAAAGATTTAGAATAGTTATGGCTAGAAAAGCGTAATAACTCAAGAATTACAAGAACTAAATGATTTTTATGATGTGCTTTATACTGAATATTGTTGAGTGACTTGAGCTTTTGATACCGTTTTCAACACAGAGTTGTAACTCACTAATTTAAAATTTAAATGTTTAATTTGCATCAAGAAAATTAATATTAGGATATATTACTATATGTCCTTTAATTCTTATATAATGTTTTTTAAATAAAAGTTTTAAAAAAATAATTTATTTAAGGTTAGTCACGAATATAACTAGTAAAAAATGGTAGCACATTCATGAGAGATTTCGTATATACATATATATATATATGTGTGTGTGTGTGAACGCAAACATTCTAGAATGAATAAATAATTAATACATTATTTCAGCACATTTTGTTATCGAACTTAACTTAGAAAATGGTGTTTTCGTTAATTTTGTAATGCTAAAGACCTTTTTATTTCTGTAATCAAATTATTACTTACACAGTACAATAAACGACTAGGAAAACTGCGTTCTTAAATCTCATTTAGTTTGCACTCCTTAGTTACGTACAGTGATTGTCTAGCGGATAAATGCGATCAATTGAGAAACTAGATAGTATTTATGCGTATGGTAAACGTTTCGTAAAAATATATATTATAACACAGTTCGTTCGACAAAGTTTGTAGAAATAGAAGATTCTGTAATTTATAATGCACTCTCAGAAATAGCAATTCTCATTCTTGAAAAATCTGCGATTGTCAAGGCTACTTTCGTCATATTTGACAACCGTTTCGTCATTGAAACACGTTAGTTTTACGAAACAAGAATTCTCAAATTCTGAACGAAAGTAATTTATTCGGATACCTTTTCGGGGTATCTGGTTCTTATACTTATATTGTCAGAATTCAATCGAGAATTAGCCGAGTGAATAGATAGTTGGACTGTGAACCGATAGGTCAGAGCTTTCTATATTTATTTGAAATCATCCACATTTTTGACGAAATAAATTGTGAAAAAAAACCGACAAAATGAATTTCATCAGTTTGACAAAATATTTAATCAGAGCATATAGCAGGTGTCTGTTTTGTGAAAAATGACAAAAGTTTTGTCAAATATGAAAGTGCATTTTTAACAGTGTGGAAACAAAATTTATAATGGCTGGCGAAAAATCTTAGATACGTGAAAATGTTATGTAGAAAGTACGGCCATTGCTACTTTTATTTTTAAGTTGATATAGCTTCAATAAATGATTTGCGTAATTCGTTTAAATTGCTAATCTATGGTGATATATTTAAAAGAAAATCGACATTATTATTGGTGATTATTATTGATAGAATTGTATTTTATTTGTGCTACTTGTGTTTTGCTGCGTTCAAATTGTTACAAAGCAATACCATGAAACTGATTTTATTTAGCGAATTCTCAGTTGCATTTAGCATTAAATTTTCTAAAAGTCATATTAGAGAATGAATGTAAGTTTTTTGAATATCGCAGTTGACTAATAAAGGATTTGAGTTTTAAAACGCTTTGATTTTATTATAGAGTAACCAAATTATTAGATATCGGAAAGAGCCTTTGTTTGTTCTATATCAATAATGAAACATCTGTCACATAATTTATTAGATAAAATCTAACTTAACTGTTTGAAATTTTTTTTACTAAAACAGAGTTACTACAAAAATGACGCCCACGAAATTGACAACTTATGAAAAATTGGTAAAATTTTATATAATAAATTATAAATTTCACTTATTTAATTATTAGAGTGTTTGATATTTGCAATACAAAAAAAAGGATATTTGCATAATATCCCAAGAAATAGTTTTAAATGGATATATATCACAAAAAATAGTAATACGCTGTATTTTCTATTATAAATATATTTAATTATAGCAACTTAATTGGTTTGAAATATATTATTTTGAATAAAATGTTAGTGAGTACAGATATGATATTTTTTTATTAAAACTAAATACTATTTAGAGTACTATATGTATATAGCAAAAATCACATTCTGATCATAAAATGTTAAACAACCTCTCCCAAAACCTCGTTTAAAACGTTTAAACCCGGAACCTTTTTTTAATTCCCGATTCTGAAGCGTTCGTTACTAATAAAAATATCCGCATATATTTTATTCCATTTCAAATATAATTCAATGGACGCACGCGCTGGGCTACACTTGCAAAACAAAATTACATGTAAACTTATTGCATGTAAACTTATTGCATGTAAACTTATTGCATGTAAACTTATTGCATGTAAACTTATTGCATGTTAACTTATTGCATGTAAAGTTATTGCACGTAAACTTATTGCAATACGACTACGAATTACAGAATTTCATAAAAGCAACACTAGTTAATTGTGATAGCTTCTAGAAAATAATCACCAAGCCGCCCTATTTAAAACGGATTAAAAGTTGCAACAAATTTGCATATCTGTTTGTAAATTCAGAAAGTGTGACGGTCATTGCCTATGGATATCCGCTCGACATGCAAAGTAGCCGGAAATTCATTTTTTTACTTTGATTCAACTACGTTACAGTTGACAAACTGCGTTGTGTTTGAGCATAGCCAAATAATTGTTAATATCAAGAGCGGCCAATAGTTGTCCCGAATTCCAGCATTATTTTAATATGAAGTTCCTCTTACAAACCGAATTTTAATTCACTTACGTTGCACCTTCCTTTTTCCTGTTGAGACATTCTAACACTCGTTATTTGTTGAAAAAACTGGATTAGTATCATAATCCCGTTTTCTATGCAAATAATTTTGTCCCATCGGAAAGTCCGAACCCCCTACAGAACTACACTGTTAAAAAAATGTACTTAAAATGAGTACATGGACGTAATCGTTTTTGTTTGAGTACCATTTTATCATAAATGAGCGATGACGTACTCAAATTTAAATAATCATACTTTCTCAAAAATGAGCAGTATGGTTTAATATTGCTAATAATCTGTTCCAGCCATCTTAACAAAGCGACCTAGCAAACTTAAAATAGTTGTTCAGAAGATGGTTTTCCACTTTATTTGATGTCGATTGCTTAAGTGGAAACCGAGTTATTACGACTCAATTATCTTACTTCCCATTCTTTTGCCACGCCTTTTTAACGTTACTTCTGTTTATAACTTCTTCATGGCGCTCTGGTCACGGCCCTGGTAGTACAACAGATAAGGCCCTAGACTTCGGTGCGGACGACATCATGTAGACGAATTGGATTCGATTCCCGGTAAGTCCTGGTTGTAATTGTTGAAATTTATTGAAAGTGGTTTATGAAGGCAGCCTATGTAGGCAAGCAACTGCTCTTTTTATTCATTTTTGAGTACATGTCTTTTTCAAAAATGAAACTTATGTATTCGGAGCTATGATAAGCATCGAATGGAATCAAAAATGAGTACATTTTACTTATTTTTAAGTACCTGTTTTTAACAGTGTAGATGTAACCGCTCTAGCTAGCACTATATTCTAGTTGGTGGTGGTATAAGAACTATCTACTTTTGAAATTACCACTCCATACAGAGCCGGATTAGGCTTGGAGCCCGCACCACATATCAAAGAAGAAAAAAGTCAGCTTGCAAATAAAAATAACTTGGAAAGATGATAATCCAAATCCTAATGAAAACAGTATACTACAATATAATGAGCGATAATTTTTTTTTTAATATTTGTACAATGTAAATATACCTTAATACTTTTACGTTACCATTTGAAGGTAATACAAAGACACGAGTCAATATTTAATTATCATTTTCATAGATTCTATAATGCCATTGCATCTTCCCTGAAATCGTTGAAATTTTGTATTGGAAATTTACAAAAACAGTGTATCCCAATTTCGTTTGTACATATAAAACCGATTGAATATAAAATTCTGGAAAATGTATTTTTAAAAAATAAATTCGCTCCCTTTTTGTTTTACTGCGGCTATTCCATAAGGGGGGGGGGGGGGCGCCATTATTCAGCCTAGGGGCCCTCTACCTCTACATCCGGCTCCGACTCCATAAGAATGGTCGTATAACATTTAACAGGTGTTCTTAAAAAAACAATTTAAATTAAACTCACTAGCTATAGAGCAAAGAGCAACATTGCTTACGCTCTTCCCCTTTTAGCACCAAAAGCGACGCCATTTTATGTTATGTTATCAAAATATCGCCGTTAATGTTATTCCAATGCAATTACCTGTCATTTAGGTGGGTGTTACTAATCGAATGTTAATTTGAAAGGATGGGGTGAAATAATATACAAACATGTTATTTCTGAAATATTTTTTACACTTGAAGTATGGAATTTATGTGTTTACGTGTTAAAAACAATGTGTGGCAACTAAGACATTCTTTGAAGTTTTTGAAATCCCTAACTGAGTTGAAATCCCTAACTGATTTGAAACCCCTAACCGATTTGAAATCATTAACTGATTTGAAATCACTAACTGATTTCAAATCACTAACTGATTTCAAATCACTAACTGATTTCAAATCACTAACTGATTTCAAATCACTAACTGATTTGAAATCACTTACTGATCATACCCAAAATTTTGGTCGACTTCATATAATTTGTCATAATATTTTGATAATTTTTTTCTAAAATATGGTATTTGAATTAAAGTGACGAAATTAAATATCGAAATAAATTTCAATGAAATACGTCACAGGTGTTTCATTTTCGATACTGCTAATATTATTAGCCAATTCAAATTATATTGAGAAATTACTGTTCCCTTATTTGAACGATGAATGTCCATTGGAAAGTTATATGCTATTAAAATGACTATACATGACCATTTACATAATTTCTGGTCACTTTCATTGAAATTGCTCAGAAGTATTTGAAAATATTTTAGTAGGTTCTTGACAGTTGCTATTTACCTAAAATTATATTATTGAAAGTATTTCTTAATACACCACATAAAAAAAATTACAAAAAACTCAATGTCTACCTATAAATAAATTTAACTACTTTTAACAATTGGTTATATCAGTTTGTTACGTTTATTTATTTAAGTATTATTTATACAAGTTTCGAGAATTCCTTTGGAAAAAGTAGCTATTGATCTGACTGGAATCATGAGGTTATTTCCTTGTCTATCACTGGTTTTAAAGTAAAGTACGCATAACTGTGGGTGCAAGCGTACTAAATTACGAAAGCCGTTATAACTGTAATTATTATTTTAATAATATATTATATAACTATTTTTAATTACAATTATAACTATTTTTGTAAAGTAAAAAAAAATCAGTAGTATCATTTCTATTTTACATGGAGTTATTGATAATGGAAGAGAACATATCAAATTATCCAATATGTGTTTTCAATTGTTTGAATAAAAAAATATTAGGATCTTATTCGAATATAATGCAAATAATAAAAAAAAGTAATGTCGATACTTCTTAAAAACTTTTGAAGAGTTAATGAACATCAGTTTTAAATGTTAAAACTTTATATTAAACCCAAAATTGCATTTCAAAGCAATACCCGTATATATGTTCTTGCGATTTACTACGGTAAATTAATTTCTGGCGGATGCATTTAAGTTCATACGGTTCGTATTGTTTTCTACGAGCGTTTCTAATTTTCACTGGTTCCATCAAAATCGTGGTCTTAAGCGGTAGAAAAATGCACGTCTGAACGTGCCATAAAACAACAATGTAAAAAAAAAAAAAAAAAAAAACTT
The DNA here is from genome assembly GCA_963932185.1 of Troglohyphantes excavatus. Classification (NCBI taxonomy): domain Eukaryota; kingdom Metazoa; phylum Arthropoda; class Arachnida; order Araneae; family Linyphiidae; genus Troglohyphantes; species Troglohyphantes excavatus. The sequence goes on along the minus strand of OZ010672.1, from coordinate 45,323,716 downwards.
TTTTTTTAAAGTTTTTTTTTTTCAAAATTATACTTCTGATAGCAAAATTCGTCTGCATTTTATCGTTTATCATACTAGAATTGGATTTTTAATTTGTAATTTTATTAATAAGAATAAATTGCTCTAATATTGGAAAAATTAGCCTGTTGGTTTTTAACTAAAATACCTTTAAAATTTACTTAATAAACCATATTTAATTCACTGTGTACGTATAAAGTATCAAACTATATTAATTTTAGGTAAATTGATACAATAAACTTAACAAAATCTAAGCCTCTGTATCAAATTTTCCCTTAACATATTGAAGCAGACGGTAAACCCCACCGTTAAATTCTATTCCCAACTCCCTTTAGTGTGGCTTTTTAAATGCAAATTCGTATAACCTAACCACCAAATCAAATCTTTATTTACTTAAAAAATTGAATTGAAACACCTTTTCTTTTCGCGACCGTTGTTAACTTTACGTATGCGTCGTGTATTCGTTACAATCCAACTTCGACGTCTGATTCCAGATATCTGATATGCAAATAGATTCGTCAGAATTCCTAGAAGCAAAATTCGGGCCTGCCAACACCTGTTGGGAGATAAGAATCAATCCCAAGCTTCTGTTTCAACACGGGCTCAAAGCTGAGGAAATATAATTATGGGTATATTAAGAAAGCTTCCTAGCAAGCTTATTAAAATCGCCGGCGCTCATGAAACTGTTCGATCCCATTGTCTAAATCTGGTTAATATTTGATGTGACTGCCTCGATTGCCAAGACCTGCTTTGGGTATTTCATTGCCTAATCCCCTTCTGTTGCGGTGTGATGTTGATATTATGTGGAATATGGGAAATTATATATTTCTTCCGGATTTATGATGGCCTGGTTGGAAGGGGATAATTTTATTTATACGAGTCCAACTGAAGTTTCATTGTGTAGAGGGGGATGTTGCACTTTAAAATTGTCATAATCCAAATGTCCTCATGTTGGTCGCGTATGAGATGCCAGGTCATATGCTATGTTCTGACAATGGTTTAGACCTGCTTTGGGTATTTTATTGCCTAATCCCATTCTGTGGAGGTGTGATAAATAATTTTCCATATGGTAAAAAATCAACATTTCTTCCGGATTTATGATGGCCTGGTTGGAAGAGCAGAATTTTATTTATGCGAGTCCAACTGAAGTTTCGTTGCGTAGATGGGAATCATAGAATTTATAGAAATCACTATCTTTCTAATGAGGTATTTTGTAAAATGGAAGTTTTAAAGACATATTTTTTTAAGTTAAAAAAAATGTATCATGACGTGTTATTGAGTAGATGGGGGGGGGGGGGGAGTAGGCTAACATTGCGTGAAGAGAGATTTGCCAGAGGATGAACAATAGCGTGACGTAATAAATTCCTAATTTGTAAAGTCAAAAAAATTTTGCGTTGAATTTTTTAGAAATGTAAAGCACCAGAAGAATATTCGAAAGTAATTTCTAGTGAAATATTTAAAATTTCTGTTATTTTAAAGCACTTATTGGAAATATTAATTAAACTTTTGCGGTGGAAAACTATACAATTTTGATATTTCTTTCTTCTCTCAGAGGGCAAATTGTTGATTCAGACAATGCTACAAAAAAGTAACGAGAACTTTTTATGGCATAATGCCAAGCGGCAGAAAATTGCGACAAAAAACGCCCGTCTAGCTTTACTTGCGTGCTATATCAAACATATTCAAGATGTTTTTTTACCATACAAACAAAGCATAGGGTAACGTCTAAGCATTCAATGGTATTAACTTTACAAGACACCTTTAAAAGTATTTTTAAGTTATATTTTTTATTTAAATCAGTAATAAAATATGAGCTATAACATTTCTACAATCACTTTGCCAATGTGCAAATTCAGTCCCTTCCCTGCCAATATAAAATAGCGAAAAAGCAAATTAACCGTTAAAAAGAGTGAGTGTTCTTGACATTGACCCATATGTACTTGGATTGCTAATTATTTCGTGTAGACCTACTGATGTTTTATTCATGCTGTGTTGTAAAAAACGGAGAAATTAATCTTCGATTCCGATAGCGTTGAATTAGATGAATTAATGTTAATCCATCTGTTAAACTTAGATTGCGTTTAATGTACTTTCGTGTTTACTTTTAATTAACTTATTTACTGCTAATGAAAGTTATTAAAAGTTGCTGATTGTATTTGCTTATTTGAAAAAAGAAATATAATTTCTACATCGATATATTTTTTGTTCAAGGTAGACGCTAAATCATAGGGCCACTTTAAAACTTGGAGTTTAAATTTATTTATCTATATTAATACAGCCATTATTTGTAAATGGGCTTTTTTTAACTATAAATAAAACATGTTTCTTTATATTATAACTTCCTTTTTTTAAATCTTGTTATAGTATCTTTAAGGCTTTGTTGTTTGGTTGTATGCAGGAATTTACAAAGTTTTGTTATTTAAATTTACAAATCCGCTCCCGTGTACATATGCAATGTGACCCTCTTCTGTGGGTCAGGAACATTTCCCCATATTCTTAAGGTATAATTCAAAGCAGTTGTAACTCTTCTCTCTTTTATCCCCTTAATTTTTTGTTGGTATACTGCCGAAACTGACCAAGTCAAAAAAATAACACAAATGAGTTAAAGCGCCCACGCTGATAAGAGCTAACTCGATATTTAAAAAAAATGGAAAAGACGAAATGTACAGCCGCGGAAAAAAAAAACGAACCACCGATGATTAATTCGTTAGTTTTTATAGTAGAGCTAAACTTAATATACCATTTTGTAGGGAATAAAGTCTACTATACATTGATATACAAAAAATTTGCATAGGGGACTATCTTCATACTCGAATCCGCACCAACTTCAAAATTTTCCATAGCAACACCTACTTTTGATAGCGCAGAAATGTTCCCCGCCCTCAAAATAATCTAAATACAAATTTTGGTTAATTTCCTACATTTATATGCAGAGATATTAGACAATATGTATCGATCTTATTTGAGGGGCTACTTCCACAGTGAACAAAGTATTAGTGAGACTTCGAAATAAAGTACGCTGGTAGAGAAGTCGTAGTTAGTCGTGGTTCTTCTTTTTCCATGGTCATTCATTCCCCCACTCCCGTATACCCTTCGCCTCTATATAAGAATTTAGTATATTATGCCAACGCGATCACTGCGCTTTTAATTCTCAAAATTAGTAGATTTCTGTTAAGTTCTGCAGATTTTAAATTTGTGTATGACCCCTTAAATGATCATTTGATGCACATTATAATATTGCCAAAAAACTACAAAGAGGAAAATCATGAAATTTTATATATGCATATAAAACGCTTTTCTGAATCCATCCCTATCAAAATATAGCATGGTTGCTATTCATAAATTTTATGAATATTAATATCCTAATTTAAATAAAATTAAAAAATATACATATAAGTAATGAAAGTTAGTGTATTTTATTTGGGTTTTTTAGAAGTAACACAGATAAAAATATCAGCTTAATAAAATTATTATTTCGAAAGATATGATTAAAAGTTTAAGAAATTCATTTAACATTACGAGTTCTAAACTTTCGATATTCATAATTAAAAAACTACTTAACCAAATGACTTGCAAATTGATATTCAACGATAAATTTTGTCGTAGATTTTAAATATTGAATCAAAATTGGGTGTTGCTATTGGAAATTTTATAGTTGGTGAGGATTTTAATATGAAGATAGTCCCCTATGCAAATTTTTTGTATATCTGTGTATAGTAGACTTTATTTCCTACAAAATGGTATATTAAGTTTAGCTCTACTATAAAAACTAACGAAATAATCATCGGTGGTTCGTTTTTTTTTCCGCGGCTGTACAATAAAAATAAGTTTTTAGCATGCCACCAAAAGTGATTAAGTTCTAAGAACCATGGTCTGGACAGCTAAAAATAGCATGACTAAATCAACTTTTTAGATGATAGTCTTGTAGATGACAGTGTGAAGGTAAAAGTGGATAACTGTATTTAGTCACTTTTACTTTTTAAAAAATGTGTACAAAAATTAACTAGGTTTGGTCATATTTATTAGAGTGAAAATTCCCCTAAAAAATTAAAATAATAAAAAATTCTGCTACAGAGTTATTTACTTATACATTCAATACTTTTCTGTTCACTGGTAGTCTTTTATTTTGGTAGTAGTCAGAAAGTGACCAGGTTGCAGTATCTAAACAACGTGTTGGTGACCAAGTCAAAACCAACCCCTCCTTCCAAAAGCACTCACCTAATAAAGAAAATTGTTAATAAAAATAACCAAGAAAGGAAAAACATTAGAATATGAACGAAATATTTATTCCTGGTTTTTCGCACTAATTTCACCTTAATTTCTCACAAAGTATGGTTTTTATTTTACCTGGTCAGTCTTGGCAGTATACCGACGATTTATCCAACACATGAATCAGCTTTCTTTGATACGCTTAAAGGTCCCAGATTCACAAGGGCTTGTCAAAACCAACCCCCACCAAGTCAAAACCAACCTCCTCCTTCCAAAAGCACTCACCTTATAAAGAAAATTGTTAATAAAAATAACCAAGAAAGGAAAAACATTAGAATATGAACGAAATATTTATTCCTGGTTTTTCGCACTAATTTCACCTTAATTTCTCACAAAGTATGATTTTTATTTTACCTGGTCAGTCTTGGCAGTATACCGACGATTTATCCTACACATGAATCAGACTTCTTTGATACGCTTAAAGGCCCCAGATTCGCAAGGGCTTGTCAAAACCAACCCCCACCAAGTCAAAACCAACCCCCTCCTTCCAAAAGCACACGCCTTATAAAGAAATGTGTTAATAAAAATAACCAAGAAAGGAAAAACATTAGAATATGAACGAAATATTTATTCCTGGTTTTTTGCACTAATTTCACTTTACTTTCTCACAAAGTATGTTTTTTTTACCTGGTCAGTTTTGGCAGTATACCGACGATTTATCCTACACATGAATCAGCCTTCTTTGATACGCTTAAAGGCCCCAGATCCGCAAGGGCTTGTTTAAGTATTGATTCGAAACCGTTACGACTTTCAACACATTTCTCATTTTGCGTATGTGTTTCCTTGAGCAGCTGATGACAGTTTTCACCCATCTCTTTGTTTGCAGCGAGCATTTGTGTCCTATTGGGGTTTCATCACCCCCAGTGTTTCGCGCCGTAGACAGGAAAGCACATTTATCACACTCGCTTTTACGACCTTCGTGACTTTGTCCTATTTGCAAAGTCGCGAAATCCGAATAGCAGAAAAATTACTGCTGCAGTTATTGTCTTTAAAAAGGTAGAGCACACGCTGAAAGGATCCGAGAGCATATTGATATGATTGCCTTGATGAGTGTTTAGCAATTGGTAGTAAAAGACGCACCTGTGCATATTTTTAAAGGAGACATATTTCGTCATATTGCGCCTTGAATTTGCGGTGTATATTTTTGATGAGTATCAGTTAAAAAGGTACTATAAGACTAATATACGAGATTAGGGCAAGGTTGGGTATTACGTAACAGCATACTATCTGTTGAAAATGCCCTTTCTATCAAAAAAATATTTTCCTTCGGTTTTCGATAAAAAAAAAAAACTCTTATGATTAAAAACTAAATATTCGTATTTTTTTTAAATAATGGTTTTAAAATTTTAAAAGTGTTTTTATTTTTAATTATGTAATATTTCAAAAACAAAAAGTTTTACTTCAGTTCGCAAACGAATATTTTAGAGTTATTATGATTAAGCAAATTATTAAGAAACAATCCAGGTTTTAAAACCTCGTTAAAATGAAAAAATGCCAATCCCAAAGATCCCTATGAGAATTGCTCAAAGGCAGAATAATGACGAACACTTAAAATTGCGAAAGTTTGCAGAAATAAGTCTTGATCAACAAATGCTTGCTAAAATAGGGTTTAACTGATGAAAGTTTGTTTACATACGCCCTGATGAAACTTTTCGACAAGTGAAGAAATTGTTATTATCACAATTCATATTTAACAAAACAATTTGTCCAAATATATAAAATATTTCGTCGTTTAGTAAATGTTGGGGAAAAAAACGAGAACAAAAATTTAATGCAAAAATGTAGTTAAAACATATTACAAGAAACTTTCGCCAAAATTAAATAATTTTTTTAATAAATTGTCTAAAGAAAATGTAAAGTAACACCGAATACTATAAACGTGTTAAAAAGACATAATATACTCATTTTATTTAACAAAAAATACAACGGTCTCTCATTTAATCAAAATTATTACAATTATTTATATGCAAATCAATATCTAATTAAATGCGTTCACATTTCATATTACAAATTGACGAGTAAAAATACACCAATAGCATTTCCTTTCAACATTTCGTATCTCACGAATACAAAACATCACTTTCTTCTAAGAAAACAAAATATTTTTAAATTCCAAAGTTAAAATGCGATTTATCTGTTTCGCATTTGAAAAGCTTTGGAAGTTTACAGCCTGATCCAACAGGATGTTTAAAGCAATAACTATGAGAGTTTTTCTGTCCCAATTACTCTAAACAATTTTTGTCTTGCGTAATTTATAACAAATGTCGCATGTTGTGTCTGAAATAGTAACATTCTTTAAATCTTTAATGTAATGTGAAATAAACAAATATTGTTATGTTAATTAAACACAAGTATTCGAATAATTTTAACTTTATGCAAAATTGTAATAGACCGATAATGAATGTGCGTTTTTAGTTAAGGGTCTAATATTCTGCGAATCTTTGTAAATATGCAGGTTGTCTTAAAAAAATGGTTAAGCGTTTATTTCCCTTACAGTACAAAAAGTATACAACGTAAATTAAAAAAAATGGTAATCAAAGAATTTAAAAAAAATTATTTACACCATTAAAAAAATTCTTCAAAATGTTATATGTCCCTTTTAGTGTAAAAAGTTTCATTACAAAAATATTCCTTAATTACGATAATTGAAAAAATTATGCATATTTTAAAATTGATTAATTCAAAATAAATGTGTTGTACACTAAAGAAAACCTTTTACCATGTTAAAACCCAGTATGGACCTATTTGAGCAGAAAGTTGTGTTTAATTGTAATTAATTTATACTATATAACATATACATCAGTTTTAGTGTTCAAATTTAATAATAACCGCGAAAGTTGTTTTCAAAGGTTTAAACTATAAACTTCCGGGCTTACCGGAAATTGAACTCATGTCTTCAGCGATCGCAGCAAAATGTCTCATCCGTTGTACTACCAGGGCGACGTGAAGAAGTTATGAACAGAAGAAATGTTAAAAAGGTGTACCCAAAGAATGGGAAGCAAGATAATTGAGTTGTAATAACTCTGTTTCCATTTATGCAATCGACATCAAATAACGTGGAAAACCATCTTCTGAATAACTATTTTAAGTTTGTCAGGTCGCTTTGTTAAGATGGCTTAAACAGAAGCTGAAATAAGCAATATTAAATCGCACTTATCATTTTTGAGAAAGTACGGTTACTTAAATTTGATTACGACATCGCTCATTTACGATGCAATTGTACTCAAAGAAAAATAAGTAGGTTCAGGTAATCACTTTTAAGTTAATTTTTTTTTACAGTGTGATTTACAAATTTCTAAAATTTTAAGTTTTCTCTGGAACCATTGCCATTTTTTAATATTCTTCCAGCATCAAGCCTGGAAAGTAAAAGATATCAAACGTATAATTCTTTTACTGAAATGTCTCATGTCTGAAATTTCATTTTTAAATAAAAAAAAATTTACAGTGTGATTTACAAATTTCTAAAATTTTAAGTTTTCTCTGGAACCATTGCCATTTTTTAATATTCTTCCAGCATCAAGCCTGGAAAGTAAAAGATATCAAACGTATAATTCTTTTACTGAAATGTCTCATGTCTGAAATTTCATTTTTAAATAAAAAAAAATTTACAGTGTGATTTACAAATTTCTAAAATTTTAAGTTTTCTCTGGAACCATTGCCATTTTTTAATATTCTTCCAGCATCAAGCCTGGAAAGTAAAAGATTCTAAACGTATAACTCTTTTACTGAAATGTCTCATGCCTGAAATTTCCTAGGTAGAAATCTTATCCCATCGGCGACATGGTGCTTTTTAGCATAGCAAGAGCCCAGTAATAGAAACTGCGTGCGAAGTTGGAATTAGGGGAATTGTAATTGCTCGGCTATTACTTCTAGTTTTACAACACTTCGATCCCAGAGCTCTGTCCACTGGAACCCCTGTCTGCAGCTTAATGTCGTACTGTACCCTCCTTGTCTGGAAATCGCCTTCTACGACCCGTTTCCGACGTTTTTATTACCAAATTAATGGCTCAAATTATTCTCAGGATCGCTGTCTCAGTTAAGGGAAACGTGAAAATTTATACTCTCTGAATATATACTATTTCTTCTTTGTCTTCATGGGGGATTGAATGAATTAAAAAAGTAATTTTGGAGTTTCAGTTTGAGGGAGTTGTTACCGAATATTACTGAAATGTGTTTACTATTATTTATAATTGTAGTCAATTTTAATGTTTCATTACTTAAGATGTTTTATTTATATTTTATAACAATGATCCTGAAAATGAATTGTAAACTCGCTTTATAATTAACTGTGTAATAGTACTCATTGCTATTGATAAAAAATTCAAATACAAAATACATTGTTTACGCGGTATTCTATTTTATTAGAGGAAAAACAATGATAATTTCATTTGAATAAAAGTATAATTACATTGTTATTTTATAAAATATTAAGAAAGGTCAATTAACGAAATTTGAAATGCCAATTGTGTATAATTTTCTTTATCAAGTGTTAGAATGTATTCACAAATTAAGATTTTAATATATATTTTATTCAAAACTTTGTTAAACCATCATATTAATTCATTTTGTTTTCTTATGTTTTACTTGCGGATTTATATAAACTTTTACTGTGAATAAACAAAAAACAACCAAAGAATAAAAATCTCACAGTAAAGTATACAAAACACACAGATTATCAACAATTAAACAACAAGACGAACTTTATTAGTTACTCAATTTTAAAAACGAAAAGATACAACACTTATAATATTACTTATAATCTATTTACCTGCTTAAAATATAAATTGTTGAATAACAAACAAAAAAAAATAGTCGTCGTCTAAAAAATTTATTTGTGTCTTGTAAATAATTTATAGAATTCTAAAACAACACTTTTTAATTATTATAAATGAAATAGAACAATTTAATAACGAGTTTAACTATTTGTATGAAGTATATTGTGTATGTTATCAAAATCAAAATAATATAAATATTTTAAACATCCGATTTTTTTTATAAATATATATATATATAAAGAAACACTTTTTCTATACTCTAATTCACAAAATGTTGTCCGTAAAAAATACATGTTTTTAAGATATATTTTTTTGGAGCTCATCTGGAGATCTGTCTATAAAAAATGTTAATATATGGTGTTCATAGAAATAAGACTTGGCATGAGCACTTCCAAGTGGCACTTGACCATTTATATAATCTCATTCATTGGAAAGGATCCCACTCAATGAAGCCAACAAAACTACTTTTAAATCACACACACATCAGCAATCAACTAGACATAATTATCATCAGATGCATGTACGGATGAAACGTCAAAATCAGATACTAAAAATCCATCAAACTTGAATGTAATATAAAAGATGAGTTTGGAATACTAAGTCTTCATCTACCTATGTAGAAAACCTGTGTTTTTTATCGCCAAATACTTCAACTTGAATGAAACAAATTCAGAATAATATATATACCTTACATTTGAAGTAATCCATAACATATATTTTTAATGCTAAATTCTTTAAAATTGCTTTCATATATAATTTTCGCATTGTGTTAAGAAAATAACGTTTTTATTATTAATTTATTGTATCCTATATTCCACGCCAAGAAATAGCGATTAATCGCCAATGAGACAACCCCATGGAAATTGTATCGCAATTTATCCTTCTCAATGAATTTCTCTCGCTGTGCTATCTTCCGTCTCTTATCTCAAAGAGCAAAAGTGAAACAAATTGATGCTTCTTTATTTCTTTGTGTAGGTTCTTCTTTTCATAATTGGTGGTATTCTCTTCCTTTTCGTTACGATCTGATCATGACATCTATTAGAGCCCCGCTAAAAGGCTTAGAACACTGATATTAGCTGAGGTTTCGCGCATTTGATCGCTGGATTTCTTAGCCACTTAACGATAAGAATTCTCGAAGTATCATTTATTTGTAAAAAGGAAACATTTATCATAAAAGGTTTTTGCTATTTGAACAGAAAGGGTATTGTTGTATAACATCTCCAATACATAATGACGCTGCAACTTTTTATATATATATTAGTTCCTAAAGATATTATTTTATTAAATGAGATAATTTTCTAATCTTTCATCTCCGTGTATTCAAAGTATGCATATATATTATTTTATATATGCAAACTTAAAGGGGAATATAGAATGTGTGTTTAAAGAATTAGAAACTGCGGAAGAAATGTCAAAGTAGGATATCGTGAATATGGATTATGAATATTTGAGTAGGACATAATATTTAGACTTAGTGTCGATGTATATCCAATGCCTCTAATAAGGTTTTTAATAATTTATGAAAAACGAGTTGGTGTTGAAAAATATCATTACAGTAAAATAAAATTACAGTAGTTCTCAAATTGCACACATTTTTTTATGGTTTTAACACGAATAATTGAGTCATTTGTGTTTAAAATGAGTCAGATCCACTTAAAATATCCAAATTATGGAGCTGTAATATACATTCTTGTTAAATTACATTTAAATTTGCAGTTTTAAAAGTTACAACTGGTTTTTAAATTTTTACACTGGTTCACAGACGGTTATCTAAAATTGTTTTATTCTTAATTTTTTATCTTCGGTGAATCAGGCAGTTTCAAACGAAATTTTCCGTATATTTCTTATAATACCTGTTCCTAAACTTGTTATTTTTAGATGCATTATAAAAAATAATATTCATTTAAACAATTAACTTATGACATATTTAAATATAAAAGTAGAAGTAGGTGATAGAGGAAATTAACACAATTTTCTAATAAAATATACTCGTTTAATTAACTTTATAAATATGAGTACGTTTTAGTTCATCTTTATAATAGTGAAAGCCCTCAAGGAAGGTGAAATTTGGCAGAATTGAACATTGTGTCGTAAATAAGAAAAGTAGGCTATTGGCGTTCTGATGGTATGTTTTTAAGAGGCGAAAAACCCATGAAAGGATATTCAGCTATTAATATATAGCACCAATGATCAAATAGATAAATTTAGACGTTAGTAAAAATGAATGTGATGCGCCATAATCTCAGAGCACGATTTCCTGCTCAGTCAATTCAAAAATGTCGCCAGCTGAAATGCGACAACACGCCAACCAATAAGAGGATTCAAATCGAATGATGGAGATAATTACTTCTTTTCAATTGTTTGGCGATGCTCGTTGGGCTGATTGATTGATTGATATTTCACACACGAGCGAATTCCCTGATTGCTTTCTACGTATTGACTCCAGCGGACAGCGGCGCAGTCACTGACCGCAGAGCAAGCTCGACAAAAGAAAGAGTTGCATGAAAAGTTGCGATGCAAATTAAATGGAGGCGTGGGTGAGACAGGCATGTCGAGAAGGTTTTTGTTCCAGAGAGTTTTTTAATTGAAGACTTCTTTTTTTAAAGTTCCAATGGGCGAGAACGGAACACTTGCAATATCGCTGTAATGTTTAGCAGCCCGTTTAGAATAGACAAAGTTGAATTACTTTGCACCGATTGGCTGATTTGAGTTGAATTTGTTCATATATCGACGGGTCAGTGCTACAACTAGATAACTACAAAATTGCATAACCATGGGTTTTTATGGGGATTTTTATAGAGACCGTTAGTTAACCCGTATAGTAGCCCGTTTAGAATAGACAAAGTTGAATTACTTTGCACCGATTGGCTGATTTGAGTTGAATTTGTTCATATATCGACGGGTCAGTGCTACAACTAGATAACTACAAAATTGGCATAACCATGGGTTTTTATGGGGATTTTTATAGAGCCCGTTAGTTAACCCGTATAGTAGCCCGTTTAGCATAGACAAAGTTGAATTACTTTGCACCGATTGGCTGATTTGAGTTGAATTTGTTCATATATCGACGGGTCAGTACTACAACTAGATAACTACAAAATTGGCATAACCATGGGTTTTTATGGGGATTTTTATAGAGCCCGTTAGTTAACCCGTATAGTAGCCCGTTTAGAATAGACAAAGTTGAATTACTTTGCACCGATTGGTTGATTTGAGTTGAATTTGTTCATATATCGACGGGTCAGTGCTACAACTAGATAACTACAAAATTGCATAACCATGGGTTTTTATGGGGATTTTTATAGAGACCGTTAGTTAACCCGTATAGTAGCCCGTTTAGAATAGACAAAGTTGAATTACTTTGCACCGATTGGCTGATTTGAGTTGAATTTGTTCATATATCGACGGGTCAGTGCTACAACTAGATAACTACAAAATTGGCATAACCATGGGTTTTTATGGGGATTTTTATAGAGCCCGTTAGTTAACCCGTATAGTAGCCCGTTTAGCATAGACAAAGTTGAATTACTTTGCACCGATTGGCTGATTTGAGTTGAATTTGTTCATATATCGACGGGTCAGTACTACAACTAGATAACTACAAAATTGGCATAACCATGGGTTTTTATGGGGATTTTTATAGAGCCCGTTAGTTAACCCGTATAGTAGCCCGTTTAGAATAGACAAAGTTGAATTACTTTGCACCGATTGGTTGATTTGAGTTGAATTTGTTCATATATCGACGGGTCAGTGCTACAACTAGATAACTACAAAATTAGCATAACCATGGGTTTTTATGGGGATTTTTTATAGACAATGATTTGTAGTTATCTGGTTGTAATACTGCTTTTACGATATGAATGATTTCAGTAGAAATCCATAATTTAGCATTTAGAGTACTGGAATTTTGTACTTACATTCAATTATTTATATTCCATTTAATTTATTATATACCCCACCAAAATGGGATAACTAATAAAAGTTTTCCGTACAAAACCAACTAGTTTTCAAAGAATTTTGTACAAAATTTCAATCTTTTACATGTGAAGCTGTGGACTACTATACAATCTGATAAATCATTTTATATAATATGGTTATTTATAAATCTATAAACAGAAATTAAACAGCCCACGAAAAGATTATGATGTACTGTGTTATTATTTTATTCTTTCGTACAGAATCTTACTCCTAGTATATATGTTACCGTTAAAGTATATAATGCAGTCATTTCATAGAATACCTAGTTATTCCATGAAATAACTGATCGTGTCCGTTAAAGTGTGTAATATGTTATTAATTTGACACTTTAACTAGTTATTCTATGAAATAACTAGGTATTCTATAAATTAACTAATGAGAGACAGTTAAAGTGTAAAATAAACAATTTATCTAAAATGAAATTAAACTAAGAATAGACAATTAAAATGAAAAAGAAGCAATTTATCTAATTTATGCAGCGTATAAATGGTATTTATGGAAACGTACCATAAAATCATTTGTTACAACAAGGATTACTAAAATGACACTTGGAATTACAAAGAACATTATTTCTAAAACAAAAATTTTTTTTGTTGACACACTGGGTTTTACACGAACATTTTTTAAATCCCTGACCAGTACCTAAACTTTGAGCTGTAGCAACCGACCGGAGCGATATTTCTACATCCGGTACTTCTTCGATTTTAATTAATTTTTAACACTTTAACGGGCTGCAGATCGTTATTCTATGAAATAACTAGTTAAACCATGAAATACAAGAGACTTTTACACTTTAACGGACACGATCAGTTATTTCATGGAATAACTAGGTATTCTATGAAATAACGGATTTCATACTTTAACGGTAACATATATACTTACTCCTATACAAAGTAGACTACTTTTGTACAAGGGAATAACGTATATTAAAATCTGGGATATGGTCCTCATATTGATCGGGATATTTAAGCTTAGAAAGTGGCTTGGCATATCAATTATTTGCTGGTCATAAGTTAAAAGGCCTAACTTCAAATTTTTTTTTTAGTTTATCCGATTTGTCATTAAAAACGACATTTTTTTATATAATTCAAAATCCATAAATAAAATATAATGGTGAGTTACAGTGACATTTATATTCGCCCTAAATCCTGTTCGAGACTATGTTTGAAAAAAGAAGGCCCGACATGACAAATACAAAAAAAGCTCCAAATCCATGATTAAAACATAAAAAAATACATGTACATAAAAAAATATGGTAAACTTACATGGTATAAGAAAAAATACCTACCACCAAAGTAAAATTTTGTACATGCAAACAACTATTTTTAACCAATAAAAACCTTTTGCACAGTATCAAAACTTTGATGCAGGTGATACATTTAGTTTTTCTTGTTTTCTGTTAATTTTTGCTTTTTCGAGTTAGAGCCTTCTTTCTTATAAAGGCAGTCGCAACAAGCGTCTACTTAATTTTACTTTTTTTTCTCATTGTACTAATTTTTGAGAACGTCATTTTAAAAATTGAAACTTATGTATTCGGAACTATTATAAGCATCAAATTACTAAGAAAATGAGTACATTTTACTTATTTTCGAGTCACTCAGTAGACATTTCAAAGACATCAGTGTTGCTGATGAAGATAAAGTTTTTTCAATGTAGCACAATTGTAAAGCTCTACTGCTTGTTAATATCAATTTTAAAATTTGTCTTGTTGTTTACTGAATCAATACCTTTGTATCTTCCTTAGTTCCTCGCCCCGCCCACCTACGCTCCACGTTGTCCGTGCTCGGGGACCCGCTCCATCCCTCGGAAGGTGGTCCCAATCCCGAAGTGACCACCCACCTTTCCAACCACTCCACCACCAAGACTATGGGCATATCGGACAAGCCCGAACGCCAGGAGTGCAGCATCAGCGAGGCAGCCCGCACCCTCAACCTCATGGAAGCGCACCAGCAAGAACACCAGACCACCTTGCACCACCATCACCACCACAAACTATCCGTCATGAGACTCATCGGAGACAAATCCCCTAGACCAGCCTCCAGTCCAGAGCACGTGAAGGCCGGGGTGAGACATCAGGATGCAGGGGTGAGACAGCAGGAGGCTGGGGTGAGACAGCAGGAAGCTGAGGACTTGTCGGTGTCGGGTGTTGGAGGTGAGGATGTGGACAGTGCTGATGAGGACATCAGTGTTGCTGATGAGGATGGGGACGTGAACAAGGGGATGTCAGCAGAGGTGATGATGGAGGGGGATGATTTCCCGAAGAGGAAGCAGAGGAGATACAGGACCACTTTTACTAGCTACCAGCTGGAGGAACTGGAGAAGGCTTTTGCGAGGACGCATTATCCAGACGTCTTTACTAGGTACGTAAACTTGTTTCTTTTTAGTGGAATTAATGTTGGGATAATTACTCAAGGGAATTTGAGCCGTCTAGTTTCAAAACCAAATAGATCCACAATTTTTGCATAATAATATTTCTTATATTTTTCTCAATGCACTAAATCACATTGCAAAGTGTATTGATCAAAAGTGTATGAATCCAGTCTAAAAATGCATTCAAAGTCATGGGCTTAAATCCAAAAGTACGTGGCCGTCAATCGTTTTTAGCATCTCCCCGTCTCCAGTAAAATTTATGAAAATGGAACTATCTGGTTTTGAAATTAGACGTGTCGTTTTACCCTAGTACTTCCTAGAACATGCCATTAGGCTTAACCATAGATCGTTTTAGAGTTTGTTTTTAAAACATATACATTCTTTCATAATGTAAATACTTACCACACAATAATCATTGGTACCACGTAAAAAACTGTCAAAGTACACGCAATTAGAAAACAAAATTTGATCTCGAAATTTTAAATTGGCTGTTCAAACCAATTTATTAGAAATGCACACCAAATATCTGCACAGAATATAAAGAAATTCAAAATACTATGACGTTAATATCTCAATTGCAAAAAATCATAGTCGTGTAGAAGTCTTAAAATGGATTTTCCCAATGTGATGTAGTGGTTCAAAATAACTTAAAACATATTTGGCATTATTAAGACACAGCAACAATGCATGCTATTTTTTTTTTAATTTCTACAAAAATGATTCAAATTTTATACATTCTCACTATCACTTTAATTATATATAAGCATATTATTATATTTTCTTTTGGGCAATATGTTGGCCAATTCACACAACTAACCTCCATTTGCAATTACCCTGCTTGTTTGTCGCTTTCTTGAATGTCAAAAAAACACAAAAAACTGATCTCCAAATTCCGAGTGCAAGCAAACTACTGAACCTTGATTGGATGATTGGTGCATGGGGGATGTCTTCCATCACTTGATCGTCTTGATTAGCCCCAAAAAAATCTTAACCGTGCGACGACAAATCTCAAGTGGGCGTAGTTACTACAGTCATCTGAGCATGACAATCGCTCATTGAATCGACACGACCAATAACAGTTGTAGCAGTTCTGCCTACTTGATATCGATGACAGTCACGCGCCAGAGCTTTACAACTAAACACGGGAACTGAAATAGGGGAATCGCCAAAATAATGTTATTTATAACGTTGAACGATCGGTATGGTGAAAATAAACACTTTGGGGAATAGCTCGAGTCCGATGATCTTTTATGATATATTTGCTATCGTTTTCATATGAATTTCTTTTAAATATACAAATTATTAAAAATAAAAATAATCGGAAAAATTAAAAAAAAAATCAATTTATTTTCAATTACATTTTTACAAATGCACGGTACAAGTTCTGTTTTAATGTTTGGTATCCATAGACATGTATACCTTTAGAATATTAATTAACTATGTACTTTTAATTTTAAAATTTAAGTTCAAAACAAATTGTTTCGTCATAGGCTGAATGCACCAGTTTTTGACCGTTTGGGGAAAATATTAAAAACTAAAAGCATATTATTATGTTTTTCGGAAATTGATCTAAACTGGTCGGAAATTAATCTAAACTGGTCGGAAATAGGTACTCCAACATATTGTATGAAATGATCAATTTTATGAAAAACTTGTTTGCCTGCCGAGATAAATACTAAATATTCGTTTCCAATTATATGATTGTAAGCAATTGTTTTCAGACTAATTTTATATACAGGTAAGACTATTTAACATCTTATTAACATTTTACTAACATGTATGGATACATGAGAAAATTAAAGAGGTGGGTGGAAAAACTAGACAGCTCCACTTTTTCTGATTTATACTTTGTCACTTATTCCTACAAAAAAAAGTCCTCTATCGATTGGTGCAAGAACCAGACAGTTCTAAGCAACGGCTATAGAGATATAAAGGAAAAATGAACTGTTCTTTTGTATTATAAAAGTGTTTTTCATCCTTCCTGAACAATTTTGAAAACTGGAGTTCTGCCTTGTTCTTCCACCTACGTCTTCAATTAAACAAACCTTAAATCTTCAGATAACACTCTAAAATAATAATAAAAAAATGCCAAATTATGTTTCATTCTGAAATATACGAAATAAAAAAAACATTTCGATAATACATTTCGTTAACACCAGTAAATCTGAAGAAATAAAAAATTTCCTGAAAAATTAAATTAAAGAAACGTGATATATTGAACCACAGTCACGTGAAGAAGCTAACACCAGAGCTGGAACTCTATTATCTAAACACCACGACTAACGTGAGTCCATTTTAAACGAGACTCTCATCCAATATCGAGTTTGATGCCATGCCTACCAAACTATCAAGGTCTTTTTTATAACACGGCATCTTTATATGTCAGAGCAAAATTTTAGCTCTTATCATAAAGAATAAAAGTGCTATTTCAAGAGATATAAACTTAAGATCAATGATCATTCGAAAATCTATCTCGATGCAGTAGGTACCAAAAACAAAAACAAAAGTCCTCTATTTAGCCAAAAAAAAAAGAAATCTCTGTGCTTAACTGCTACTTTCCTATGGTATCTCAATAAATTAAGGTGTTCCCGGATAATTTTCACGCGTCTAATCCTGCCAAACCGTTTATACATCTACAATAAAGAAAACGCAATCCCCCTCTCGGTTATGATACACATTCTCCTTCCAACTTCATCTTTGACGTCAGTTGATGAACTTGAAGACAGGACCACAGTCGAATACGATGTGACAAGAAATGGTCGGGACCACCCAGCCGTGGAGGTCCCGTCATTACAGGGACCCCCTGTTGCCCGGAGGATAAGGGACCACCTCCTTGTAGCTCGGGCTACTGGCATCAGCTGTTCAGAGATACGTAATGGGCAGCGCTTGGTGAATGAAAATCACATGGGCGGAAGGGAGCGTGGCGGTAAGGGGGAAATTAGATATTGCGATAATTGTAATATTAAGTTGGGGTTTCATTTCGTGTTAAATGGATTGTTATACGTTTATGAAATTGAGTTATTATGGGCTTTTAGGAAAATAAATATCGTCGGTTTGGTGGTAAAACTCACTTCTTTTCCCATTTTTTTATTTTTTTTTAAATTTGTCTGCAGTAAAAAGAGTCTAAAGTAAGCTGTTATTAGACAAATCTCCAAGTCAGCAATGAATGTGGTCGAAAATGAAACACTGTTACATTGTTTTGTAAACACGGTTTTCTACACTGTAAATAAAAGGTACTTAAAAATGAGTACCTAAACATACTCATTTTTCTTTGAGTACAAATTCATCGTAAATGAGCGATGACGTATTAAATTTTAAGTAATCGTACTTTCTCAAAAATAAGCAGTGTGATTTAATATTTCTAACATCAGCTTCTGTTCAAGCCATCTCAACAAAGCGACTTGGCTACCTTAAAATAGGTGTTCAGAAGATGGTTTTCTACATTATTTGATGTCGATTTCTTAAATGGAAACTGAGTAATTACAATTCAATTATTTTGCTTCCCAGTCTTTTGGCACACCTTTTCAACATTTCTTTTGTTTATAATTTCTTCACGTCTATCCGTTAAGCTACCAGGGGGTAGCTTTACGGATAGACTCTGGACATCGGAGCTTGCAGAACTGAGTTCGATTCCCGGTTAGTCTTGGTTGCAATGGTCGATTTTTATTTAAAATGATTTATGAAGACGCTTATGTGTGCTAGCATCTGATCTTTTTATTCATTTTTACCCATTGTACTCATTTTTAAGTACATGTCTTTTTCAAAATTGAAACATATTCAGAGCCATGATAAGCATCGAATGTATTCAATTTATATTCAACACCTATTTTTAACAGTGTAAATAGTGATGCAAACACATTTTTCTATTGCTCCGTCAAAACCCAAAACAAAATATCAAAAACAGCATTTAAATTCATATAAGAGAACAATATTTCACACAAAACTTCCATAATTGTTTGTATTTTTTTCAAAATTTAAACTTTAAAAAAATTTTAAGATATTTTAAAACGCTAAGGCTTTTAAATAATTGTATTTCTTCACCATTTGTTTTATTTTATATCCTTTCAACTATAATACATAAGAATTGATGTTAAAACTTTTGATGTATTTAATGTATTTGATTTTATATAAATAGTTATTCCTAATAACAAAAAAAATATTCCTTAAAACTCAATTTTTTTTACTTTAGTAATTAAAAAAAAAATTACGATTTATAGAGCTAATTCGCATGTTAATTTATAATACACACATTTCACAATATTCTCAAAAAAATTTAATTTCTCCTTTAATAATAAAAAAAGACAGTGTTTCGAAAATCCTAATATCAAGGAAAATCAAACACCGAGAAAAAACGATTTAATGTTTTCGTTAATTAAAAAAACATACCTGTCAATCCAGCATAAATCTAAAATAATTCATTAAAAAACATACAGTTCTGGAGTTTTCAAAGCCTATTTAAAAATTCTCAACTATAATTTTATAAAATTAAAAAAAAATCGTGAATTTTACAATTTTTTGGGTATTGTGTCCCTTTAAGTACTCTTGGTCAAAAGTTTTTTTTAATCTTACAGCACCTCAAAATATTAATATGAGTTCTAAAGTTTTTCTCATATAGATATTTGTAAATCTGTATTGTTTTTAAATAATAAAGCACAACATTTTAAATGGTATTATACATGTATATGGAACCTCTAAACCTTGTTTAAAATATCGTGAACCATAATAGATTAAAACAAAATAGCTTTCTGCCTTGAATTTACTATATACAATTACTAGTAACATACTAGTAACTAACTAGAATTTACACATACTAGTGACTTTTTCAAAAAAATTCAGAAACTTGATATTTTAATTAAATGTACTTTCCTTCATAAAGCACATAGAACTAACTAAGTTAACGACGGAATCCGGACCACATACACAACATCTCTAAAACAGAAAACCCTGATATATTTGTACTAGTAACTATAGTTGCTTGTGATCAGCATGCGGTTAATTAAACAAGGTTAAATTTACTACAAAAAGGTTTTTGGCATTTAAACATGAAATGGCTAGTAAAACAGACATTTTAAAAGAAGGACACTGTTCATTTCTAAAAGTTAATGGCACCCAAAATCTAATAGACAAAATGTACTGAAATTTTCTATTGGGTTCTCCAATAAAATTATACAATTCGATTTTTAATAAATAGAATAACCTTTTATAAAACATCTCAGACAAATCCTGAGTAATAAAAGCACAATGGTAGGGATTTGCTACAGTGTATTATCGCTTTAAAATAGACTTAGCTACAGATAAAGTTTTCCAATCTATTCTTCTCTGAAATAACTCTATATCCAGTAAGAGTAGGAACACGAACAATCACATAATATATGTTAATCTCCATGATATAAATGTGACTGGAAACGAAGAAAAATTTGTTATATATGGATATTAAATAAAATCGAATATTCATCGCAGCTGTTATATCGATTTGGGTATTATGTAATAAGTATAAATCAGCCTATCAATATATGTATTCGATAACAGGCTAATCGCCTTGTAACGTTGACATGTCTCAAAGCTATTTTTGTAAAATAAAATTTAATTTTTCAAACGTGTTAAACGTTATCATGTTGTACTTAGTTACAATACGAGTACATTGTTAAAAATAGGTACTTAAAATAAATACAATGTACTCATTTTTTATTACATTCGATGCTTATCATAGCTCCGAATACATAAATTTCATTTTTGAAAAAGATATGTTCTCAAAAATGAGTAAAATTAATAAAAAGAGCAATTGCTTGCGTACATAGGCTTCCTTCATAAATTACTTTCAATAAATATCAACAATTACTACCAGGACTTACCAAGAATCAAATTCAATCCGTCTACTTGATATCGTCCGCACTGAAGTCCATGGCCTTATCCGTTGTACTATCAGAGCGACGCGAAGAAGTTATAAACAGAAGTAAGGTTAAAAAGGTATGTAAAAGAATGGGAAGTAAGATAACTGAGTCGTAATAACTCAGTTTCCATTTAAGCAATCGACATCAAATAATGTGGAAAACCATTTTCTGAACCAATATTTTAAGTTTGCTAGGTTGCTTTATTAAAATGGCTTGAACAGAAGCTGATATTATCAATATTAAACCATACTGCTAATTTTTGCGAAAGTACGATTACTTAAATTTGAGTATGTCATCGCTCATTTTCGATGCAATGGCACTAAAAAAAATGAGTACGTCTATTTACTCATTTTTTATTGTAAATTTTTTTTACAATGTAGTAGCAAACTTTAATTCAAGAACGGCCTTTAGATTATATGATTTAGAACAGTGGTTTTCAACTTTTAGGTAATCGCGGACCATAGAGTCGAAAATTACGCAATGCGCGGAACACCATCTTATATTAAGAATTCAGATAAAAACAAAATCGGCTATTGTATAACATTTATTTTTATAAAAAAAATAGTTAAAAATGCAATAACTCAAATTATATTAATTACTTAAGATACCATTTCATATGATTGAAATGTTACGCCATGTGTAACTTTAATAACATTTAATATTAGAGTTGCGTCTTTCATTAATTACACAAGGCTTGGATACTTTTTTTTATTTTTGAAAATAAGTAAAAGTAACGCTCATTCAAAAGAACAAGTGTAACGATTCTAAACTCAAATATTTTCTTTAACAAATTATTAACACAACCGGGTTAAATGCAGTAATAATCAAACAAGGAAATGTGTTAAAATAGCTTCATTAAATAAAAAATACGTTTCTCTTACAGAAAATAATTTTTGATATCTTATTTAAATTTAATCTAAGTAAGTTAAATTAATTTTATTTAAATATGTTTAATACGAAAAAGACTGCTTACTATGAAAAGAAATACATCTCAACCCGCGACTGTTTTGTTAAAAAGGCAAATCAGTAATATATTGATAGTTAACTAATAGGTCCATGGACCACTTTGGGTCCTCTCATGGACCACGAGTTGAGGACCCCCGAATTAAAATATACGTTGCATTCGCATTTTGGATATTATACACTTTCTTGGTGCCCTTTTAAAACATTTTCCGAAGAAAAAGCAAATGACACAAGTTACCCGAGTGATAATGCATGTATATTTTAAATATGTCTATTTTAAATATGTCTATTTTAAATATTCATATTTCAAATATGCATATTTCAAATATGCATATTTCAAATATGTATATTTTAAATATGTATATTCAAAATATGCATAATTTAAATACGTATTTTATCTTAAATATCTATGGTTAACATTTAATTTTTATTATGGTTGATATAAAGTACACTATGGGAGAAAATAAATTCGTTTTGTTCTCCTGTTAACGTTTATAAACAAATATTTTAATAGTTGATTATTTTGGTAGGATGTTTCTTTTTAGATTTAAGTACAATGTTTAAAAAAATCTGCTTATATTTAATTTTAATATACAAGGTATTTTATTTCAAATTAATTCAAATGTAAAAGAACAATATTTAAAAGAAATAATAATATGTCTATATCGAACTGACCGAATTTTTAAAATTAAAGTAAATGATAATACTAAATTTTTAAACAATTTTTTTTCAGTAGTATTGATTTGTATTATACCATATATATTATAAGACAAATGCTTTCGTAATAGAAAACTAAACCTAAATTTAATGGCGGAAATATAAAAACTTATTTGTATAATAAAAAAAATGGAGTTATAAACTATGAGTGGGGTATTGTAGTACGTCTGTACATAAAATGGGGAGCTCCTTGTGGAATCAAAGTACTTTAATATAATTATAAATAGATTTACTTAAAATTAATTGAAATTCTCTTTTATTTACGATTTATTTTACAATACTATTAGCTTTACTCACTTTTTCATAAACCGTTTCAAATCGTAACCTCTTTGTTATATTGTTTTTTCTCTCGAGTTTGCTTTCATTCTTAAAAATAAAGTGTCCGAAATAGACAAAGCTCCTTTGATACAAATTGGCCACTGCAAATTTGATATTATAATTTTGATATTACTATTATTTTTAAAAAAAAAAAAACTTGTATAGATTTTTTAAAGATATTAAATAATCATTAGCATCATTATAAAATCCAATCAACTTTTGAATGATTATTTTTCACAAATCATAATTAACTAATCGTAACTAAAAAATATATAAATATCGCTTACAATAGATATGTCAAAGTGGACCTATACATATTCAAGTCTTTACATTTAATTATGCGACAAAAATAAATCTTTTTGAGATTGGACTATATTTGTAAACAGGCAATTCCATACCTCTTTTATCAATGACAATAACTTAATTTTTTTATGTTACATACCTCTTTCATCCACTTACCTCTTCAATGATCCTACACTGTAAAAAACAATGTGCTTAAAGATGAGTACATGGACGTACTCGTTTTTCTTTGAGTACAATTGAATCGTACATGAGCGATGACGTACTCAAATTTAAGTAATTGTACTTTCGCAAAAATGAGCAGTATGGTTTAATATTGCTAATACCAGTTTCTGTTCAAGCCATCTTAACAAAGCGACCTGACAAACTTAAAATATATGTTCAGAAGATAGTTTTTCACATTACTTGATGTCGATTGCTTAAATTTAAACTGAGTTATTACAATTCACTTATCTTACTTCCCATTTTTGGCACACTTTTTTAACGTTACTTCTTCTTATAACTTCTTCGCGTCGCCTTGATAGCTTAACAGTTAAGACTGTGGACAGCAGTGCTGCAGATTAGGTTTGATTAACGTAAGTTGTAATTGTCGATATTTATTGAAAGTGATTTATGAAGACATCCGATGTAAGCAAGCTACTGCTTTTTTTATTCCTTTTTATTCATTTTTAAGTACATGTCTTTTTTAAAAATGAAACTTATGTACTCAAAGCTATGATACGCATCAAATGTAATCAAGAATGAGTACATTTCACTTATTTTTGAATACCTATTGTTAACAGTGCAGCTGTCAATGTTAAAAACACGCATACCCATACCTCTTAACAATGACAATAACTCAATTTATTTTATGTTACATACCCTCTTTCATCCACTTACCTCTCCAAGGATCATACGTTTTGTTTTTGTGGGAAAACCAAATAATTAAGGAACGAAATTTTAATATGCATTTCGAATTCAACGACTCCTAAATACTACAAAGTTGGGATTCGAACCTACAACTTCCCCGATTAGAAACAATGCAGAGCCCCCCTAAGCAGTGTTCCGAGCGGGCGATTCCTTCTAGTTAATTACCAGTCCCACTCATCAAGTGCAGGTCTCTTGTGTCAAAGAGGCTGGTTTGACGGGAACACGCGATTTTTCCATCTCGCAACGCAGCCTCGCTAACTCGCTGGGAGGGGAAGGGGGCACGGCGGTTTTTTTTTTTGGCAACTAACGTTTAAAGGATGTCATTTTATCTATTATCATGTCTCGGAATTTCAAGGTGGCATACGAGAATAGATAACGTGGGAAATCAGGTAACGTGCTATGTAGGTAATGTGCGAAATGTGGTAATCCCCATTATAAAGTATTCAACTATTAATTTTAAGAGATTAAAATAATTGCACAGGTATAATGTGTCATGTGATCTAATGATATATTTCACATGCTGTGTTAAAGAAAGGATTTCACGAAATACCTAAAGTGTAATGTATATATATTAATTTTGTTTATTTACACACGATTTTAAAAACAAAAATAAGTATTTGAGCATAGGAACAGTAAATTGCATACGTAATGAGAACAATATATATCTTTAAAAATTAGAATTCCGATAAATATTGCATTTGTGACTGAGGAAATATATATATATATATATATATATATATATATATATATATATATATATATATATATATATATATATATATATCATTTATTTTATATATTGTTATAACTAAAAGTTCAGAAAATATTTAAACTGAATATTTTTATTCAAATATTTATAAAACAGGGGAAAATGACAAGATAATAGAGAGAAAGAAGTGCAAGTACAAAATTAAGTGTTTAAAATTTGTATAAAGTATAATTTTTAAGTAAATAGGCTACATATTTTTAAATAAATTAAAACAATTTATATTACAATATTTTTTTTAGTATACAACTGCGGTATAATTTTAAAGACATTTTTAAACTTACATTGAAAAAGTTTTTAAACTAACTAGTGTTGAAAAATATATGCAGATGATTAAAGTTTTTAAACTTACTAGTGTTGAAAAATATATGCAGATGATTGAAAAATTTGACTATTATGAATACATTAATTAACTCATAAAATCAACATAATTTTTTTTTTTCGAAAATAGCAATTGCTCTTTAAAAATATTATTGTTATTCAGCAAAAAAAAAAAAAACTCCATCTGAATTTATCTTATTTAGTAACTTATCTCAAAGTCAAACTTCTTGTCGGTTAATAGGGTATATTTTCAGTTTTGAATTGGTTTTGTAGTTAACATCTTGTTACACATTAATCTGCTACAAGGATGAATGTTTAAACCGTGTTATCTCATGACCATAGTATTGTCTGGCACATATGGTCAGAATAAAACAGACTGAGAATTATTAGGTTAGCATAGATAGAGACCTACGGCCAGACAATTAGAATTCCGGATAGAACATTAAAAAATGACTTTTTTTTATTCTTTAAAATGAATATAACGAACATTTGAAGAAAAAAAAGTAAAGGGGTTTAAAAATTACAATTTCTTATGTACCCATTTTCCTAGATTTAAAAAAAAAAACTAAAACCTCCCATATTTCTTGTGAAACACCCTCCTGAACGACCTCGACTTAAAAATTTACATCCCAGTACCGTAATTCCTTTTACTAATAATAAATATAATAAATCTTTTCATCCAATACATTATGATTTCCATCCCAAACATATGATTGAATCTAACTCTATCCAAATAATACTTAATCACAAAAGCCAAGTAGAAGGAAACGAAACCAAAAAAAATCCTCTTCAACAGCCGCCTAAACGGTGACGTTCACGGATGGGAGGGGGGATTGTCGTGGCTGTCAAAGCCGAGGCCCCATTCTGAAGTAAAAGGCCTGTTATTAGGCTCGACGAAGGGCCCTGTTATTTTCTTCCTGCCTGATTAATTTCAACCATTCGAAAGAGGCTGGCCTTTTTGCAACGAATTAATTCCTCCCTATAACTTGCAAAAACTTTTAACCTCGCAATTTGGGGCTATCAGCGAAATAATTAAAATCCCGCTGACGTATTCATTGTTCGAATGAAAAATAAGGCCTTTTTTGGTGTATTCCAATTTGGGGTGTGGATCCGGAGATTGGAGCGTTTTCTTTTGTGGAAGGGCAAGTCCGTTTTCGTGAAGAATTGAGTTTTCAAATAAGGATAATCTGCTTATCTTTCGTTTGGTGGAGGACCTTTGAAAGGTTTCAAATGAAATTGGATGCTTACTCAAAAGTCTAACATTGTGAAGTATGTGTATTTTAGTTTTGGGTTTTGTGGTTGATGTTTTTGACAACCTTTAATTTTATACTTAAATGTAATGAAATATCAAAACAAATCGGTTAGATTTAAGGAAAGTTATTTAACATTTGAACCGTGCGGATATTCACCCAGCTTAATTGAAGATTGGGATTAGTTGAAGCTTTTACATTTAAGTAGATTAAAGTCAAAAGTTTTAAATGCTTTTATAATAATCTTTGTGACATTCAACTTAAAAGTAGAACTGGTTGATTGTGCCTTTACTTCAAAATTATTTTTCTTTTTAAAAAAATAGGCAATTTCAAGTTTTGTGTAGAGTGCGCGAAATTAACAGTGAGTTTGTGTCGAGTGATATATACGAGTAATTTTATTCGATGTATGTTATTTGCACGAGCATGTTATGTAAACAATAGATTTTATGTATGAATGTTATTATAAATGAGTAAATTTTTAATATTTCATATAAACTTTAAAAAAGTTTTGAACCTGGGCAAAACACCCTGGTCGATGAAATTATTACATTTTATATTCTATGAAGTCTTACATCTTTACCCGTATTTTTCAGAAAAGCATGTGTATAATCTAATAAATTCATCTATTAAGCTTATTAATTATGCCAATTTCTCAGGTTATTAATTATAGCTATTCAGGTTAATAATAATGCTAAAACATTTTAATTATCGCAATTATTTTATTGAATTACGAAAAGACTAAAAACATCAAGGAAACTCTTGTATCATGTTTATGTTCTCTAAAAGTTTTTTTTTTTTAATATCAGCTTGACAATAAGTATAAAAATAGAAAAGTAATCGGTAACTATTTTTACATGTTTTCTAAATGATTTTTTTTAATTCACGACTGTTCTATGTATTAGATGCCTATACTTAGCCTCGTGTAATACTTCTTTGTCCACGGGAATTTCTTTCATATCTTCAATAAAAAAATACGATAATTAATAGATAAAAGCTATATACTTCTTTCACAGTATTAATCTCAGGTCTTAATACATCTAAAATATTATATTTGCATGACAATGCAAAGTTTATACATTTGGAGAAAAAAATTCCAATTGAATTTTGGTGAATTTTTATAAATATGTTAAAAGGGATTCAGCTACCTTATTACCTCTCTAAATTCAAATAAAAAATATTTTTAAAATCCCATCAAATCCCATTTTCAGTTTATAAAAGGTATTATATAATTTGAATGCTTGTATGTAAGTGCATTTCTTATATTTGCATTATGTATACTTTATTTGTATGTAACAGCGTTACCGGTGCCTAATTTTGTACTGTAAGTATGATATTTTAATGTATTATTTCTTCTTCGCAGACGAGTTGGTATCATATTTCTTTCTTCCTTTCAGAGAAGAACTGGCAGTAAGGGTAGATCTCACTGAAGCAAGAGTGCAAGTAAGTTAAAGTTATATTACTTAAAATATATGTACTTTTCAAAGTCAGTGTTTCTTTATATAACATTTAAAAGTAGATACAAGTG
Source organism: Troglohyphantes excavatus (assembly GCA_963932185.1). Classification (NCBI taxonomy): domain Eukaryota; kingdom Metazoa; phylum Arthropoda; class Arachnida; order Araneae; family Linyphiidae; genus Troglohyphantes; species Troglohyphantes excavatus. Next base: position 45,295,346 of record OZ010672.1, on the reverse strand, counting down.
TATATTGACAATGCTTTACATGTAAAAGCATACCAATAATTAGCGTCATACAGGAAATAAAATCATTTTATTCCTTGAATCAAACAATTGAAAAACTCCGAAAACTATCATAAAAATAAAAAAATTCATTGTTGTTTAAATACGTTTCAGCAAATGTTTAAGATAAATTTTTAGCTATTTAATTAATATCGATTTTTAAAAATATACAATGTATAAAAACTTTAATGCTTTTAAGTAGATAGGAATTATGTGGAATTAAGTTTGTATTTCAATTGCAAATAACGAAATGTATATTTTTAGATCATAATTACTGTAGATCAGTAACAAATTCTTTTAAATTTTCCTTCAAAATATATTTTCCCTTATTTTGCTATTTTTATTAGATAAATCCAAATATATTAATATCAAATTATTTATAAATAATTTGTTATTATTAACTTTTAAAATGTCTTTATTTATTAAAAATAACTAAATATTAGACAATGGACTTCTGCGAGTTCATAAGAAAAGTTAGCATAGAATTTCCCCTTATATCCATTGGCCATAATAATACTATTTAATGAAATGTTGCTAATACAAATATTGGTATGATTAATGAAAATAGATATCTATACATCTGTTCATCGATTATAAAATAGTAATTGGGATAAAGTACATTAAATTAGATAATTAATGAAATCTTTAATCAAACAAGAGCTAGAGAAAATGCGAATTTTTTAATGTCATGGAAAATTATTTCAAGTTGAGAATTACCATTTTCAGTAACAAAAGTACAAAGCTTGAAAATATTTTTTAAAAAAACAATTTCGCACAGTACTGCAAAATATGTATTTTATGGGGGGGGGGGGATTTTTCGTACCCACATTTTACTTCGCTGATAAATATGAACATCAGTATTATCCTAGAGTAACAGTTAAATAATTAACTTAGTATGGAAAATATTATCAATATGAACTTTTGTTAAAATGATTTATTCAACTATTTTTTGTTCGAGTAAATAAAATAACTTTGTATTCTTTATTACGGTACTCTAAATTAGGTAGTTTTTTTCTACTGCATGAATGAAAAATAAATATACTTAGTAATGAGCAGCATACAAAAAACCTGTAACACATGATTGTTTACTTCAGTTTCGTTGTTTAACACCATATACAAAGGCGTTTAAGAATACGATAATGTTAATCAACATTTATATAAATCCACACGTGTTAATATATAAATGTAAAGGAGACTGTTATTTCAAATTTAAACTAAAATGTGCTACATAAATATAAAAACCTTTTCGTAAAATAAATTAGCAATGATTAAACATTAAAAATGTACAATTAAGGATTTAATTATTAACTATATGTCTGAATTATTCCTTTCATATTAAAAAAATTCTTAAAAAATTCATAAAATAAACACAAACTGTTATAATATGTTTTTTTTTAAATATTTTTTTTTTAATATTAAGTTCCTTTTGAAAGTTTTTCTCGACTAAATAAGCCATTATTTCCTTTCCTTTACCACACTGTTCTACTTTATATTCTTTAATTAATTTTAGTTTACAGTTGAGCTTGTTGAATTGCTTTAAAATTACGAATCTGATAGTTAAATTAGATTAGTGCACATTTTACCTAACATTCAAACCAGGTAAGTTTTCCGCATATTTTTTACCATTACTTCGGTCATATTTTTCATTTGGATTTCAGAAATAGAGGTAAGCCTCGATGGTCTCAAGTTTACCATTTCCATAACAGATTCTTTCTGGAATCGTCATACTTTTAACATTAAGTTACTCTACTCGACGATGTTCATCTAAAGCCAAGGTATCCTTCTTGAAACTACCCTTAAGAGTTTCAGTATTATCTTTTTTGAATCTACAAACCTCTTTCCAGAAACAGTTAAAATTATCTTACTCAAGTAAAAAAACTTCATGTAGTTTTAATAGACAACATATATAATATTTAATGCATTAATCGTCAACATAAATTGCTGAAATTAAAACTGATTTCTAAATAAATTACAGAAAAATAGCAGAAGACGAAAATTTAAAAATACAATCGAATTTCATGACATAGTATTTTAACTTCCCGACGAAGCATAATATTTTAACTTCAAACGATGTAATTCAATTAATACTCATCTCACCCATTTAACAACGATGTTAAACCTTCCTCATTTAAAGACGACGAATACGAAATATAACGAGTGATTACTAAAACAATTGACATTTGCTGCTGAAGTTAAAACCGAACCGCTTCCAAAGTTAAGCGGCCGAAGTTAAAACTAATTTTTAGATGAATCGCAAAAGTATTCACCAAGACAAAAAAGAAAAAATACTCTACTTTCATAAGATAGCATTTTAACTTCCCAACGCAGCGTTAGACGTAATTCAATTAAAATTCATCTCACCCACTTAACGACAATGTAAAACCTTGCTCATTTAAAGACGACGCATGCGAAAGATGACGAGTGATAACTAAAACAATCGCAATTTGCAGCTGAAGTTAAAACCGAACCGCTTCCGAAGTTAAAACTGAACCGCTTCCAAAGTTAAAACTGATTTTGAAATGAATCGCAAATGAATTTACCTAAAAAAAAAATATAAAAATACTCTAATTTCATAAGATAGCAATTTTAACTTCCCAATGTAGCTGCTGATGTAACTTAATTAAAATTCATCCCGCTCATTTAAGAACAATGTAAAACCTTTCTCATTTAAATACGACGAAGCGAAAGATAACGAGCGATAACTATTACAATCGCAATTTGCTGCTGAAATTAAAACCGAACTACTTCCGAAGTTTAAATTGGCGAAGTTAGAACTTCTTTTTAGATGAATCGCAGAAGAATTGACCTAGACAAAAACGTAAAAATATTCTATCTAATTTCATAAGATAGCATTTAACTTCCAAAACCAGCTGCGTACGTAATTCAATTAAAATTCATCTCACCCATTTAACGACAATGTAAAACCTCGCTCATTTAAAGACGACGACGCATGCGAAAGATGACGAGCGATAAACTAAAACGATCGCAATTTGTCCTCGGCTAATCCAGCGCAATTGACTGGGCAATTTTGCTCGCAGATAGCGTCGCCGATAGTCCATCCGAATCGCTTGATGGGAAGTTTTTAATTTGTGGACGCGTATAATGGCATTGCTGGAGGAGGATTTTAAATGAATCACTTGAACTTTGGAATTAATTCCCGCTCGTTAATGCGCATGCCGTTATTCAGAGGTTCGCTGAACCAAACAATCAATTCTTCTATGTCTATTGCAACTTGTGGAAGGCATCCGTTTGCGTCTGCCCACCAACGATGAGTGTTGACCCCTGGACCCCCTATTCATTGACCTTCCTCTCACGATGCAGCATTTTCGCTATCCTATTAATGAGAACGGACTGCCCATCAATAACGTTGCATTAACCCTAATAACGCTGTTCGCACCTTTGGGCGAGGATTCTGGGATCACGCTTTTGTTGTGTTTTTTGTCTGATCCAACACGGGTGGTTATGATAATACTTTTGTTTGAATGGCCGCCACTTTAGGATGGTTTTTCTTTATGCAGCATTTTATCACCTTTCGAAATTTATGATCGAGCCAATCGCTTCTATCCCATTCAACGAAAGCACCCGGCTCTTGCAGCCATTCTTCATTTCAATGCACGTTTCTGATTTAACGAAGCAAGGGAACGATTCGCCGAATGGATAATTTGGCTTAGTATTCAATTTTAAGATTCAATCATTCTTGCTTCTAATGGATATTTCATAGTTTTGAGAAGAAAAAAATAAGTTTTACTTATAGTCGAAATATGATGGGTGGAAAAACCCGGAATATTTTTCATAAATAACATTTAAAGCTTGAAAGTTCGATATTTCATTGTTATTTTATTCTTATTCATAACCAATTTCTGGTTTGTAATGGGAAAATTGTATTTAAATTTCTAGTCTTGATTTATCTCGTTATTATTCTCTCAATTCAATTTCTAAACTTTGATCGTTTCGGAATTTTTATCGAGAAATATAAACATATTTTAATACTTTAAAACTAATTCTAAAGATTCTCGAGCCAAATCTGCTGACAATTAAAAAATAACACATTTTAAAATAAAGTTTTAAAAACAGAACAGTTTTAACAGATGAGTTGAAATGACAAAAGCCAGGGTTAGTTTAAATATATAATCCAAAAATATGACCGCATACTCAAAACCAAAAATATGATGTTTTATTGCTTCAAAATTGATGGAAATGGTATTGGAAATAGTATTATTTTAATCAAAAAAGATAGTCAGGGCTAAATACGATTACTATTAATATTAGTTTAGTCAACAACTTAAAACTATTTGTTCATTTATTTAACCGATATGAAAAATATAAATATTTCAATAAATTCAGGCGGCAGATTAATGCACAGAAAATCCCGTATAATGAACAAATTTATCTGATTAAATTTATATTTATTTTAAGTTACTTTTTCATGTTGTTATTATTCTTGCTAATTCTATTTTAACTTAAGTAAATCAATTGAAAAAGTTCAATATGCAGAAAAGTAGAAAAAATCAAATCATAAATATATCCTTTACTTCACAAGAGCATGCAGTCTGTTTGCAGAGATTTAAAATATTACCTTCTTTCATTTAGTATTTTTTTAATATGCTATGCTAAAAAATTTGCAATCACTTTCCACCCAAGTACCGTTCATAATACTTCTCTCACCCATTAAATTACTTGAACTGCTGACTGTAGGAAGTTTAAGATATCAAAATATCGTAAATGGACATAATTAAGATTGTAATTAAATGATACAGAAACAGCTCACATTTTTAAATGTCCTACTTTAAATAATCTTAATGAAGTTTTTTTGTGTAAAGAGATACTAACCCAAAAAATAAAAACTTGCTTTTAACTCATAAAGATTTACGTTCTTTAGCTCTTAATGGTATAAAACGCATTTGAAATAAACGCTTATAGTTATTTCCCCTTTATCTTTTTCGTAATAGTTTGTATTTAGTTTTTATAATAATAGGATCTAATTAAGTGCCTTTTAACCTAAACTTTTATTAACTCTAAAAGTAGTTTGAATAATTTGTTATGTGTATATGTACACAATAGATCCTATATACACTCTTTCAATGTATGTACTTAGAAAACAATTTTTTCAATAAAGCATTAAAACTGTTTACACTAATTTTAGGCAAAAAAATTCGTGATAATTTTAAAGTTTATTAATATTAGTAGTTTTGGGAACAGTAGACCTCGCGATCAAAAAAAAAAATCTTTAAAAAAACATAGACGTCGTTTTTATTGACTTCACGGAATATTCATGCCAAATTTAAAGAATATCGAACAACGCATTTGGGTCGGAACTGTGTAACAAACAAATTTACAAACAGACGTAATGCTGAAAGGTCGAGTTAAAACAAAGACATCTATAACTCTCGGTGAATTAACTAGTAGTTCTGGGAACAGTAGATCTCGAAACTAAAGATTAAAATAAAAAAATATTATTCATAAATCGATTTTAATGATTCCAAGCAACATTCATGCCAAATTTGAAGAAAATCTAACAACGGATTGATCGTAAATACGTAACAAACACATTTGCAGACAAACAGACGAAATGCTGAAAGGTCGAGTTAAAACAGAGACCTCTGTAACCTCGGTCAATTAACTAGTAGTTCTGGGAACAGTAGATCTCGCAACCAAAGATTTAAAAAATAATATAAGTAGATTTTCAGGATTCCAAGCAACGTTCATGCCAAATTTGAAGAAAATCGAACAACGGGTTGGTCGTAAATGCGTAACAAACATATTTGCAGACAAACAGACGAAATGCTGAAAGGTCGAGTTAAAACAGAGACCTCTGTAACCTCGGTCAATTAACTAGTAGTTCTGGAAACAGTAGATCTCGCAACCAAAGATTAAAAAAATATTATAAGTAGATTTTAATGATTTCAAGCAACATTCATGCCAAATTTGAAGAAAATCGAACAACGGATTGATCGTAAATACGTAACAAACACATTTGCAGACAAACAGACGAAATGCTGAAAGGTCGAGTTAAAACAGAGACCTCTGTAACCTCGGTCAATTAACTAGTAGTTCTGGAAACAGTAGATCTCGCAACCAAAGATTAAAAAAATATTATAAGTCGATTTTAATGATTTCAAGCAACATTCATGCCAAATTTGAAGAAAATCGAACAACGGGTTGGTCGTAAATGCGTAACAAACACATTTGCAGACAAACAGACGAAATGCTGAAAGGTCGAGTTAAAACAGAAACCTCGCTAAAAATTAAAAATTTGGAAAATTTCGGAAAATTAAAAATTTGAAATAACTAATAGAATATTTTAATTAAACTAATGATATGTTAGATTTTTTTTTATTAGCTTTAGACTCTTATAATATTTTCTGAAAGGAAGATAACATTCTCTCTCAACTGACTATTTGTATTGTATGCATTTAAAAAACACACAATCTCTAAAATGGTTTTCCTTCCCTACTTACTAATGGAAGTTGCAGCCACGGAGCCTGTAGTAAAGTGATACCCCCTATGCCACAGATTGACTGCCGTTTCAGGAAAGCTTTCAAATCACTCGCTCAATTAGACCATCCCCTTTTCAGCCAGACAATGGTTTCCACGTTCTTACTGAAAATTGATTACCGAATTACTGACACGAGATGGATGCTTTTTACCTCAAAAAATCTCCCGCTGCTCATTTAAAATCGATTCCCGAGCAATCGTTACCTTTTAGCCAGACAATGTGTAATAATGAGCATTGTAAAACCGTGTCACAATCAGACAATTTCGCCTTATCGAGTTGCGGTAATTTTTCATTGAAGTCTATACGCTCTTGTTAGAGCTATCATCGGGATAATTTGTAGGAAAGAACCTGCTGCCTTTTTATATAAATGATTTTTATGGCTTTCGGTAATCGTGACTAAATTCGGAATAATCAGTTCCCGTGACTACCGTTCTGGAATTATTAGGACTGAGAAAATTGAAATACTAAAGAATTCAATACGTCGCATTGAATAGTGTTTGTGAAGAACCTGGTATCTACCCTTTTGATTCAAATAAATTTTTGCGTGTAAAGCTTTTTTTTAATGATTTATCTTGCTGATTTGGGTTTAGAAATATTTCATCAATGGATTATTATAATTTTATAGTTCTAGAACGCTAGTAGTTCTTTTATTTAGAAGATCTCTCATTTAAAATATACTTTCTGGTATTATATAAGTATTGAGTTTTATAAGACAAAATTAGGATTCGAAGGCTTTTAATTATGTATTTGAGATCAAAATTATCTCGGTACATACTTTCAAAATGTATGAAATATTTAATATATGCAGCACTAGATTAATCTTTAACGAATAGTTTGCCATTCCAGCTAGTGTCTTAGATAATATTTATGATGTGTATTTTTTAGGAATGGTATATTAAAGTTTTGTTTTTAATCCATTAAATTTCATTGATCCATTATACTTTTAAATGTGCTTTTTTTAATAGTTTTAAAACTATGTTCCTTTTAAATGCATGTAATATTGAATAAAAAGCTTTTAATGCATTTCTGATCGCATCAGAGCATATATTGTACTTCCTTTGATGAAATTATTTTTATAATTTTTTTACTAAAAAATCTTTGAAAATAAAAAAGATATTTGACATTTGATAATCCAATTATCTAAATATGTATAACCTCAGATAAAAAAAATTAGAAAAAGATTATTTTATCTAATTTTTTGAAATTTTATTTTGAAACAAAACATGCTTTTTATTGAAAATAATTTATCTTAAATTATTTATTATCTTAATTATTATTTATTTTAAAATATTTTTAAACAAAAAAATATATAACACAAACACTTTACGAGTCAATAATTAAATAAAAACTTGTCTCATCAACAGCTTCAACAATTCAATAGTATATGCGCATGATTAATAAAGTTAATACTAGAAAAAAAAGTAAAACATTTATATTAATATAAAAATAGCAATGTATCCCCAAAATCCTGTAAAAAAAATAACGCAAGCTCCAATTATTTAATAGAACACATATTGACTTTTAAAACACCCTCATAAAATATAGCTAAAAATGTAAATTCATCTACTTGTATGGCATACGAGTCGATATTCAATCGACTATTCAAGATTAGATCTTGAATTCGTCACACAGTAGCAATTCTCTAATATGGCGATGATATGTTCAATGATATTCTTGGATAATAAGCCTTACGCTAACACAGACCCATTATCAGTAGACCGAAAAACTAACACAAGCCCTTTTTCAGAGTCACGCAGTCTGGAAAAAAAACAACCCATGTTCCATTATTCATCTATTTTATGTATTATATTAAATTTAGAAACAAGTTTTACGGATTAGAGATTGTTAGGCATTGAATTTGAGCCGGGTACATGGCGGAATTACACGCGAGAGTATTTTATTTGTTTCTTCTTTAACTTGGGAACTTTATATACGGAATTGGTAATGACAGCGCTCGCAGTATCTTTCATTGTGTGGGCTGATTCAGATTGGATAGAGATTCGTACCGGAAACACGGATTAGTGTTTTGTTGATGCCTTAATCTAAGCCACAGCCATGTACCAGAACACCGTTTGGGGGTTCTTAAAGAATCTTTGACTAAAGAGGAAAACATAAATAGATAGTGGGATGGCTCTTCGATTGAAAACTACAAGCAGTGATAGGGTTAATAATCTTTGCATCAGTCACAACGCGTTTCCAATGGGAAGAAGCGAATTGGCGAATTACACAACGGGTCACCAGTAGAGTTTAATCCTAAAATGAGCTAGTACAGATGTCTGGGGTATTAAGTTGGTATTGTAGAGTGGATTTAATTTACTGAAATTTGCTTGTCGAAATTATTGGAAAGAATGAAGAGTAACTGTTTATTTTTAGTCGACGTCTCCATTGAGTCTTTGTTAGAGGAATATAAATAGATTGTGGGACATATATACAATTGGAAAACTGCAACTCGAGGCTGGGTAAATAATCTTCAATCCACACGTTTTCAATGTAAAAAAGATATAAATGAAACCAGTGGGTTGGATGTGGACTCTATAGTAGATGTAATCCCAAATGAATAAAGAAAGGATATAAAATGTTTCGAGTCTGTACATTAGGGATCGGATTTAATTTATCCAAATTTGGTTGCTAATATTAACGAAAGAAAAGGAGCCTATTGTTAGTGGATTTTGATAAATAAAGCCGTTATTTGGCTGTTGTAAAATATAAATAAATCGTGGGAAGTATACCATGGAAAGTCACTAGTGGTTACTAATGCGAACAGAATCCTTCTAAAATAAGTGAGCTGATGTATTCAAAGTAACTGATGATATTTAAAGTAGGGCACTACCATCCATCCGTATGCCACAACTTGTATACTTTATTAATAAATCTGATACATGGTGCGTTAACCGCAAAAAAATTTAAAAGCGTCATCAAAAACTGATGAAAAGTATTCAATATAGTGAAAATGTACAAGGACACAGATATGAATTCCGAAATATATCAATATCTTATAAATAAATAATCAAGGAATGCTAGGATTTATTGTAAATCATACCCTATAAAATATAATTTTTTTTGGTTAGAAATCCTTTAAACCATTGGCCCACAATCTTGGAGACAATTTATACTTTCTATGTCAACGTAGGTGGCAATTGGTAATTACGTAAAATATATATCATACCCAAATAAACGTTTGGTCATACAGTAAAATGAATAAATAATCAAAAGCAAGGTATTAAATGATATTTATTCCCGTTCCCGACCGTGTCAAACATTTAATACCTTAATTATACCGACTACACTTGGTTCATCCTCGGGGCAAGGTAACAATCGGATGAAACGAAGAAATTATTTTATCGAATAATTTATATTTTATTTTATTATCACTATATTTAAGTATATAGATAATATTTTTTTAAGCATAAAAGACTTTGCTTTAACATTTTCTTTTGGATTTTGTTTTCGTAATTGAGAAATCATTGGGTGGTTTTATATCAAAATGTAGGTTTAGTTCCGAAAACAAATGACAAAACACAGCTTGATATTTGTCAAGGAAAATGTATTAAAAAAAAATAAGACACACACAGTCAGATTTCTAAATTACCTTTTCCTTAAACTTTTATAAAAGTTTAACTTTAAATTACTTTTTTCCTTAAACTCTTAAACTTTTATAAAAAAATATTCGCGACATTTATTGTCTCGTAGCACATTGTAAATTAATTAATATTTCCAAGACAAATTAAGTTTTCAATTCATCTTCATTGCCTTATTTTTAATAATGAACATTATTTTTTTGGAAGATTTATCGATCCAAAAATCACAATATTGCGAGAAATTTTTTCGTCTATAAAGAAAATAATTATTTTAGAACTCAAAAAATATTAATTTTTAATTTAATTTACATTGGCTGTTATTTCAGCGTGAAAGAATTATTTTTTCCTACCATTATACGAAAAATTGTACTATTTAGAATATCATCAGACAACCTCAATGCAAATACTAGCCCATATATGCAAAATATAATTGTGGACATTGTCATTAATCCCCAACTACCAAATCTTCATAAATAATGATGTGGGTTTGTAGGTTAAGTAAAACTGTCCTCTATCGCACCTGTGGACTACTGTTGCAAAACATTCTAACGTTCATGTTTCATGGTTTAAATGCAGGTATGTAACAGTGCAGAAACGAAAGATACAAATGTCAAATGCATTATCGTATTTTTGTTTCATTGAGTTGAATATAGCTAACAGTGTTTCAGCTGCGCAAAATACTTAATGGTAACTTTTACACAGGGGCGGATCCAGGATTTATTCTCAGGAGGGGCAATTATTGGTAAATTATTGTGCTAATATTGGGAGATTAGGTACTAAAATTTTTTAAAGTTTTATAAATCATTGTTACTAATAAAAAAAACACCATTAGATTTAATTATCAATTTTTATCATTAATTAATGCAAATATATTAAATAACTGGTATTTTAAGGATATAATTATAGTGCAAAAGGAACGATTTTCAAGTTCCTCTTTAATAACATGTTGTTACTTTTTTTCAAATATATTTATCCTAGCGAGCTATTCAGAAGGACCAACCAAAATATAGAAGAGTTAAATAGAAAAAAAAATACTTGTGTATTTCAGAGTAGGGAAGTTTGTTGCAGCTATAACCTTTAATAGTAAATTGTGTTAACGTTAGTGTTGAGGTGGGAATTCGAGTAAAATAGGGTGACAGCTCAAATATTGTCCATATAATCTGTCTATGGCTTTCAATTAGGAAGTAGTAATTCCAAAAATTCTTCTAAAGTTTGATACAATAGAAATTGGGTGTTGAATTATTTGATTTAAAAGAAAAATCCTTCTAAAACGAAAAATATTCATTTTAGGTAATGTAAGTAAGAAAATCTCGGAGGGGGCAATTGCTCCCAATGCCCTATAGCTAGATCCGGCATTGTTTCTAGAAAGCTTTAAAGCTGCAGTAGCTAATATATATGAGCCGTCTAGTTTCAAAACCAGATAAATCCGCATTTTTTGCAATTTTTAAAAATATTTTTCACAAGTTCTCAAAGTACTATTTCACATTGCAAAGTGATATTGACCAAAAGTGTCTGAATCCAGACTAAAAATGCATTCAAAATCATAGATTTATATATAAAAGAACGTGGATGTCAATCGGTTTTAACCTCTCCTGTAAAATTTATGAAATTGGTTCTATCTGGTTTTAAAAACTAGACGGCTCATATGTAAATTATTGTGGCAAATATGTGCTTTTATTTTAGGTAATTACCGTTTATACAAGTGTTTCTATTAAATAAAAAATATAAACGGTTAGATAACATAAAAAGAACTTGGAAATATTTTATGACTATAATTTATACTCTTTAATTAACAAAGAAACATTTATAGTATCGTACATTAGGAATCTACTGTAAGTCAATAACTAAATTGATATTTTGAATCGGATGCATTGACACGCTAACTTTGGTAACCTTTATTTAATTTTAAATAGTTAAATATAACTATGAATAATTAAAATCACTTGTGTTAATATATGTGCTATTCTATATACATAGGAATGCAGTCTTAAGTTACGGAGTTATTTTTACAATTTTTTTTTTAATCAGACCAAACATAAAAGAATAACTTATTTCTATGAAATAATATAAGTTAAACTCACAGTTTGATAAGGTTCCATATGTATAAACATCATATATTTTTATTCCATTACAAAAAAATATATATAAACCAATGAACATCATTTCAGTTTCGAATGTCCTTTTTAACGACCCTCACAAACCCAGCATTAATATTCAAGCGAGTGATTTAATAAATCCGGTAGCTTCATAATTCCTCAGTTGTCATTAAACAGCGAATCTTCCCTACTCGTTGAAAGCCCAAAGTAAAATGTAAGTTAAATAGCAAGGAAAATACGTTTTTTCCCCTACCTCCAGCCTACGCTCGTACCGCCACCTCACCTACAATTTAATTACATGTCTATCTCAATTACGTTTTGGCCCTTTCCGAGAGAGCACGGCGAAAAAAAAGCTCTCATTGTAATTAAATACAATTTAGGCTGGGGTGATGCCAATTAAGTGGAAGGGGGAGGGGGGTTGCCATTAGTGAAGCAGAACCACCCATTAATTACTGCCCAAGGGGTGACGTGTATTCTGCTGCTACATTCAGTCAGCTACTGATAGTTGGGGAATGTACACTAATTGCGGTATTCAGTATTATAGGAAAAATATTTGTATTACATCCCTTATTTTCTTTCTATTCTGATCCTATCTATCCCAGATGACATATAAAAGACATTAGGATTTTTTTTATGTTTTACAAATTTTAAATTTAAATTAGACTATACTCGCTCGGACTAAATTTGACTAAATATATAATAACATTATTATAGTTTATACACAAATGAAGTGTATGTAGTTTAAATACGAAAAACTATAGAAACGAGAAAAATATAACGCGAATATCATTGTTTTTGTTTGTTAACACGTATATACTCTCGTATCTTGTAAATTTTTATTTGATTTTTACGATATTATTTCGCTTGCATATTTTACTTCCAACTAGATACAACGATATTATTTTACAAATGTCACCCAAGACAATGTATTGCTTGAATGTGATTATAAAATATTCCGATGTTTTACTAAATACTATTCAGTAAATAGCAATATTTATTTAGACAATATAATTATCATAAAAGTTAAATAAGTTAGTTCTATATTTAAAGAATTTATATTACATTTATATTTATTTTATTACCGAAATATATTTTGATAGTTAAGAAGCACCTGTGCTTTTCTATTTTTGTGGAAACCCATTTTTAATTTACGATTCTATACGAAAAAGATTTGCATAGGAAAATAAAGTCAAATTCATAGCCCTATCGTCTGTATGGGGAATGTTAGTATTAATATCTAATAATCATGTAATAATAATCGCTGAATCAATGGACACTATATACGATTTGGTGTCGCGATTAAATGCTTGTTAATAAAGAATTGATTTTGTGATTAGTGAATAAAAAAATCACGTTGTCTGAAGAATACATTAAGATGATCTGCGTGTGACGTCATTCATACCACAATATGACATCACGTGTATATAATCCATTTTAATACATTTTAAATTAATATACTAGAATAAACATAAATAAATAATGGAAATTTTTGTATGTATTCGGTAAGGAAAAAACAATTGATATTTAGTAATTACAAACATTAGGAGGTGCCACAGTAGGACGATTGTTTCTGTTTTTAATTCAAACAAATTATATTTTCATTATATACGAGTTGCAATGTAATAGTGAAGATGAGTTTATTCCGAAATTAATATAAAATTTCGCATTATTGTGTAAAATTGAGAATGCATTATTGAAAAACTGAATGCACAGAAATTAATAATTTGACTCATCTGTCACATTACAAATTAAATATTTAAAAAGAACATTAATATACATACGGAGTTTTAAAGCTTTGCGTTTTCACTAACATTTTATACAACAATCCGTTCTTAAACTTACACAAAATATACATCTTAAAAAAATATAAATTGAATGAATTTTTAAAAAAAAAAACACGACTATGAAAACATTCAAAGACTGATTGATGGTATTTTGTCACTTAAACAATCTACAATCTCATTTATTACAGTAAACGGTAAAATTTAAAGTTATCAACAACTTCAATCAATAACCTCAAAAAGTTTCACTACATTCAAGAAAACTTCAAAAACACTTCCCATTGATAAAACTTCTCAAAAGCCCATTGAGAGCCTTTCCCACCACAGTAAACATATCCGAATCTTTAACAAAGAAAGTGGTTACGCTTTAAAGTGACAAACACGAAGTCGATCTCCCCCTGAAGCAGTGTTTGATTCCAATTGCTGTAATTGGCTTCGGAATCATTTCTCATCCCTTTGCAACGCATCATTTTCTTCTTTTAGCTTCTATCGGAACGTAATGAAATCGTAATTAATCTAAAGAAAATTACAGACATTGGGCTCTGAAGAGAACTTCTACGGCGATGTCGTAGGTTAGCAAAATCAGAGACATTATGACCCTGAACGTGTTTGGTAGGAAACTAATTCTTGGTTTCAATTCAGTTTCGAATCATTACAGAAGTTGGGGGTATTTTAATAAACGTTTTCACAGATAGAATGGGGCTGAGGAACTCCGTCAATTAGCTCGAAATTGATTGGTAGGGAATAGATTCGAAATGATAACGGTCCAATTTGTCATTTGCATTAAAATGTAAGAGGTTTTTATTGACAGGAAAATTGCAATGATTTTTTTTAAGTTGTTAATTTATTTAAATAAATCGCAAATGCAAAATATTAAAAAGTCATCGACTTTAGGAAAATTGTGAAGAAAAGAAATTAAAATTAATGATTGAGATTAATTTTTTTCGATTAAACTTCTAAAAGCATATTATAAGATAAACATGACGTAGCGTCTTTGTAGTTTAAAAAAGAAATTCTAAATGGAAACGAAAATATTAAGAATAGGGTTTATAATCTAATTTAGTTTTAAATTATTAAAATTTTGATTTTAAACTATTATAATTTTAATTTTAAAATTATTATAATTTTGGATTTTAAACTATACAATCTTGTAAATAATTAAAATTCGTTTCAATGCAGTAAAATGTATTATTTTATTTGTTTCAGTATTACGAACTATTTTAGAGTTATAACAGAAAAAAAACCCACAATTTTTATCTATTTAAAATATCAGAACACTTCGAAATAAAACTTTATATTTTTTTAAAATCTAACTTTTTAAATAAAAATATTTCTGAAAATATTACAATAGTTTATTCAGTAAAATTTTTTTAAGTTCTAAATGTTTAAACTAAAGTTCATACTAAAACAGATTTGTACTCGTATTGGCTTCAGAAAATTTTGTTAAAATACATTTTTAGACGATAAAATAATGTAATAAAAAAACTTGTAGAAAGTTATAATCTCAGTTGAAATTTTCAGAAGTGTATTATTAATTATACAAGTTTCTTTACGTTTAGCCTTCAAAATCAATAATGTAGCCCAGGAAATAGGCATGTTAATTTCAGCATTATAAAATAAAATATTTAATCTTCAAGACAAAAATATTTAATTAAATTTCAAGATATATAATAATTTTATTTAGTTTACTTGATTTAATGTTGAAATCTTAACATTATTGGAATTTTATTCATGATTTTCATTTTAAATTATTATTACATGTATAATTACAAAGAAGTGTAGGAGTTTTTAATAAAATGTGGCGCTGCGAATTTCTTAAAAATTAAAACTTTAAAATTTCAAAGTTTTCGGTACCTAAAAAAATTGCTTTTAATGATTAGGACGTTTCAGGTATGATAAAACAAGTTTATTGCAGATGTCATGACCCCAATAACAAAAAGAAGTCAAAGTTTTACCATGAAAGGATCCATAAATTTTTGGGGGAAAAGTTTTTATAATGTATCTTAAAACCTTTCAGGAAGTGTTGGACAGAAAATCTATAAATTAAGATAATCTTAACTTATTCTTTTTTAAGCTCGTCTATTTGTAAGCTATTCTGAACCTTTTATTTATGTTCGAAAAAAACTACTACTTTAAATAACTAACTTTAAACTACTATAAAAGTCTGGAGTATATACGAGTTTACTCTTAATAAATTTATTCTTTCTAAAAATTTTATATTTAATTATTTTACTGCATTAACTGTGTCCTGTTTTAAAATTAAATAAGCACCAGTCCTTTAGAGAACTAAGTGGTAAAAATAAAGGAATTGTACTGACACTTTAAAGGAAGTATTGTACTTAAAAATTATTTCTTTAAGAGTTGTATTATTTTATTTCATAAAAGTTATTTTTATGATTTTCAAACCAAATTTAAATATACTATTCAATTCGAATATCTCGACAAAAATATTATATTAATATTATATACTGAAGCGTATGGAAAAGCAACTTTCCTAAAATTATTCTGCATTTTTTAGGACACATACAATTGACAAATATTCTTTAAATATTAGATAAGATTTTACATATAATAACGTTAATAACAGACATTTAAATTGTAAGGCATTTGTTAAGGAACCATCTTCCAACGTTCTTGGCGCAAAAGATCATTGAGTGTATAAAATCATTTTAAACTGTTCATCTTTTAAGATAAAGTAATCCAAGCCTCACTGACGTAGTAAAGCGTTTAATCTTATACGTGACGAGCTGTTTGGACCCACGTTGATGGGAAACCCGTTAAGGTATATACATTTTATAAAATTAAATTTTGACTAGGCCTCGCCGGGACTCGAACCCACCTGTTCCGGTACGATACCGTAAGATATTAAGTCTCGTTCAAAAGTTGGGAAATATTGTTCTTCAAGATGTTTCTTTATGCAATATTTCTAAAATTGTTAAAATCACTTATTCTTTACAGGGTGGGTGGCCGATATTTCGGCCAAAATCCCATGTTAAAATCAAACATGAATATTAACCTATATATAAATTTTCAGCCTGCTATACGCAGGGGAAGTAGCTCTTATGCAATCCACAGACAGCTTTCTTTTATTGTTATAGATTAATCTAATTAATAAGTGAATCATGATAGTAATATTGAATGCAAGTATAATATATTATAGATATAATGGAAAATTATATTGCTTGTCCAATAATATTTAGTCCATTACCTCACTTATTCTAATGGTTAAGATAAATAATACCCCGTTTTGGTTTGGTTTCAATCTCGAAGGAAAGACCCGGGAACAGATACACATTCATACATGCGCCTCGTTATTTTAGAACCATGGTCAGATGACGAGGAAACACCTGAACTGGCACCCAACGCCTTCAATAGACGTCGGGACTTTGGACCCCGATTAGATTTATCGCGCACCAGTCCCGTATACACGCCAGTATAATTTGTTGGATATTCTGGACGACTTTCTAGTATTTTTGTAGCGAAGCTGGCAACCCTCCGATTGCAAGATCACTACTTTTTTACTTTTCTATGTCAAGTCCATTGCATGGATTCGAACCCCCAATCCTATGATTAGTAGCTGAACGCCTTACCAACTGAGCAACTGGGGCTCACTAATACCCCGGATAAGTGAAGAGATTGATATCAAAATGTTAGTCTTAGTTTTTAAATTTTTATCTAAAAACACAAAGATTGTAATAAACAGAGCCTTTGACAAATTGTGACTGCCACAACATTTCTATTTATAAGTGTCCCTTCATTCCTATGCATCTTAAATATAATATTCTGCTAGCGTAACATTTAACAATATATTCCATTAACAGCAGTAAAATTTTATGCGTTAAAGGCCTTATGGCCTAAAAGCCTTTGACAAATTGTCACTGCCACAACATTTCTATTTACAAGTATCCCTTCATTCCTATGTACCTTAAATATAATATTCTGCTAGTGTTGCATTTAACTATATTTACCATTAACAGAAATTAAACTGTATGCGTTAAAAGTAAAATAACTAAAAATACATCTTTTACCGCCTGAGGCAAATAATTCCTCGTACACAACCCCCTCCCCACTACCATGTATGCAAAATCCAATATTCGTTTATTATCCGTTTCATTTGACACTAGCCTCTGCAATGCCCTTAATTGCAGCAGCCCCACTAATGCTTCTAACGAGAAAAACAACATCACACTGCGGCAGCAGCCCACGCAAAAGCACAAAGCAAAAGTGGGTTGATAGGGGGCTGCCCATGCCTATTGTCGTAATGAATTAACTCCCTGCTGCCCTCATACCAGGTGCGAGGCTGGCAGGGAGCTGACTTTGAGTGTGTCCCACGGGGGCCTGTCGGTGCCATTATCTTTAATAATTGTTAGGCAAACCCAAGCGAAAACTAATTAATTTGATAATAGTATCGACCGGGAGTCGTGTTTCAATCTAAAGTGCCGCCGAAAGAGGTGATCGATGCTTCTGGGGGATCGGCTTTTAGTTGGTGAGAATTGAAAGTGTTTTTTAATTAATTGGGGAGTTAGTTTGTGAGGGGCGGATTTTTGGGCAAAGAAGATTCGTTTTTTTTCAATAGATCAGTGCAGGTTTCCCTTTTTGAATGATGGCATTCATTCTTGACTTGTTAACAATAGAGATGTCCAATTTTAGGTTTTGAAAATACTCGTATTTCTCTTGTAAACCTATAGGGTGGCCACAAATTGTTTGACTATACATATTAAATAATTCTTCTTGCTTATTCTTTATTAGTTGCTACTAAGGCTAACCGACTTGTTTAAAATATGAGCGAAGAAGTTGGAAAAATGCTTCCAATGCAACTAAATGTGATACAGACAAACAATGACCATCGCACAACAGTTTGTGATCATCTTTTATTTCGTATTTAGCATTCAAAGAAGGCAGCTAATGACGAAAGCTTCGATCCTTTTTAAAACTGAGCAACCAAGGAAATACAAAAAATATACAGCTTTCAATGCGACAGAGTTTAAATTCAATTTTGTGCCTCAATTTTTCGTGCCCTTAAAAAAGAAATCGTGGGTCGTGATACAGAATTTCGGAGAGTGTGTTAACAGCTCAGGTATTATCATCGATACCTGACCGTGGGTCAAAATTAGGAATCGATGTTCCCGGTTCTTTTGCGATAAATCCCAAACCTTTACCAATAGCTTATTATATAGCTCTAATGCGTCGTAAATTCAACATCAGACTAAAATATTCAAGCTGAATAGTTTAGATCAGACAACAAATAAAATGGATGTCTCTAAACCCCATTGCTACAATTTTATTTCACTACTACGCAAGCTCTAAATCATTGAAGGAACAATGCCAACCTAAACACCAGAGAATTTAACTAATAGCACATAAAAATGCCTAACATACGAATCACAAAAGTTTATGGTGTGCAATCAAAAACAAGCACTCTAAAATCCTATTGCTGCCATCTTTTCAGCCATAGCATTCCCGACCTCTAAACAGACGAATGAATAAAATCATCATAACCAGCATTGACGAACGGCATGGAAATACCATCCCAACTAGATCCATCTTTAATTCGAGTTCCATCTGCTATTATAAAAGGCTAATTAAATTACAAGCAATCCATTTCTAACGTCCCTTCTGGGCTTGCAATCATGCCCCCGACTCGAATCAGACTCTTGATTTCGTTATTATTTTTTCCCCTACCTTTTTGTATAGATTATACTCATTCCTAGACGCTCTGTTTGCGTCCGTATGTCTGTAGATGTGTCCTCAGGAGGTTAGCTAATTAAGCTCTGTGTAATTACGGCTCATTATAATGCGGGAGATTACATGATAGCTGAAGCTGATGGACGAGGCTGTAGAAGCAGCGTGCTGAGGTTGGATTTTTATGGTGGAGGATACAGTATGGAGTCGGTGGCAGACACTGTCTGAATTGGAGAGACTCAGCGAAGTTTTTCAAGGGCAAGGAAGGTCAGTGAAGGATGTCACACGCATGTGAAATATTGGGATTTATTTCCCTATCAGAAACTGCGAAATGTTATTAATGGGATTAATTAAAATTATGGTTTGGTATAGAAATTTATTATAGTAATTATATCGGCATTAATTCTTCACTTAAGTGCCAATGAGCACAATTGACTACTTTTTTTATATCAAACGTATGGTAAAAAATATGCATGGATTTTTAATAAATAGGCATTTCTGAAAAAACCACCGATTTCTAAATCATATATTTTTTTAAACTAACAACACAGAACGATAAATAATACATGATTGAAATAGAATAGGGTCTGATTTTTTTTTTTTTACAAATGTTTGATAAGATTTCGTTTAGTCACACGTATGTAAATGGGATATTCCAATTCCCGCTAAAAACGTTCCAATTTATCATGCGTAACTGCTTCTAAAGCAACAAAATTGCGTTCTTTCAATTTTAAATAGACTTTTGAACAAAAGGTGGTGAACACATATTTAACAAGAGAAGAAGTTGCATGGGAAGTCGATGATGAAGATGAAGTCTTAACCAGAGGCCAGTTATTTAACAAAAGGTATTTGGTCCATTGTGACCAATGCAATTGCGAGGTACTGGTTTCTGTTTTAAGATAACGACGCACATCTGGGCACATCCCACTGGCACGTATACCAGTGGGGCCATAAAAACATAAAAAATAAAGTTGATCCACCTTCACTCATACGAGCATTTTAACTTAAATAACGCATTGCTGATGCTTTTGTTACGAATGACTACTAGAATATGTTTGGCAAAGTTAGTAGGTATATCGCATTGACACTGTATATGGGACTACAGGAATTCCTATCCAACATATGTAAAAAATATTTAGGCAACTTTTTTTTTATTCATGTATTACTTGTGTTGTTAGTTTTTGAAAATAATTTTAAAATCAGATACTAAATGTAACATTGTACAAAACATAATTTTTTTAAAACAAATTACTAATGCAATTGTTTTAAACAGAAATCACATGCTATTTTTTTAATTAGCAATATTTAGTTAATAAATCAGTTTTATCAGAGCCATCAGCCATGTATGCTAACGGCGGGCCTGTCTGTAAATTGTTGTGCTTTGAAAATGTGTCATTACTTGTGACAGATGTTGATATAATTGACTTTCACATACAAAAAGAAACTGATAAGAAACCTCGCATATGTTTCTACCACGAATCCTCTGCATTTAAAGTATCCAAACCGTCATCCTTTCGAAATATGCATAACAACGACTTACGAATCATAGTAATTAGACTTGATTAGCAGAAACATGTCGAAATATAATTAGATTCGACATGCAAAGAACTTGTTTCTTTTTAACCATTTTTTATGTCTTTAATACCATCAAAATAGCGCGTAATTGTTTCAAGCGACGCGACACATACACCCAAATTGTAAAGGCGTATCGAAATTATCGCGTGAGTCTCCAAGTCGTCAATAGCAAGAACTGTGGTTACATGCTCATTAGATCCACTTCCGTAACTATAAAAGCTGGTGGATAAAGGCAGCTGCTTTGAGGGAATAGCTAGAAATGCTTTAGTGTTTTATTTTCCTCGCCCTACCATTTGTACCATGACCGCATCTGTCTCTGTCGTATGTTCGATGGTACTACATCGTGGCGGTAAATGATGGGTGCTTTAATTGAGGATTATCGTGAGTGTGGGTATGCGTAGGATTGCGTGTTAATGGCCGACACTCTTCGGGCGGAATTATTAAACTATCTTGTGATGCTACTTCATCATTGAATATTCGTTTTGGTTCTGTTTAAATTATATCGCTTAATTTTTGTGTAATTCACGTGGTTATTGAATTGTAGTATTTTTGGTATTAAAAATGGAAATATGAAGAATATTATACAAATGCATCGATGTATTAGTGCTCAGATATGGTAAGTGACAATTCGATAGGTTTTCCAGGAAAGCCATTTTAAAGTTAATGGTAAGGAAACAATTGCCTGCAGCTTCTGGCAATTAAAATAAGTGTTTTTCAAAAACAGCAATTAGGTACTATATAGATTGCGATTCGAGGAGTCACAACTCATAACCTCAAATTCTAGAAAAATTATCTTGTCTATTTTTGCTCTAAGGCATTGACAGAGTCAAATAATAGAGCCGAGTATTTTTGTATTAAAAATGGAAATGGGAAGAGTATTATACAAATACATCGATGTATTAGTGCTCAGATATGGTAAGTGATAATTCGATAGGTTTACCAGGAAAGCCATTTTAAAGTTAATGAATAGGAAACAATTGCCTGCAGCTTCTGGCAATTAAAATAAGTGTTTTTCAAAAACAGCAATTAGGTACTATATAAATTGCGATTTGAGGAGTCACATGAACTCATAACCTCAAATTCTAGAAAAATGATCTTGTCTGTTTTTACACTAAGGCATTGACACAATGTTGTTCGATTCAAATAATAAAGCCGAGTGACTACTGTTTAGTATTTTACGGATCAAGACTAACACATGGGGTACAATATATATCTAACTTATCTGTTTAATAATATCAAGTAAATTTTAAATATTTTCATTCCAAAGAATTTTTGAGGTAAAGCGAAAATGAATTATGTAGACTCGAATTCACTTTCCAAGGTTAATGCACTTTGTCTTATAAGGGGTGAAACAAGACATTCTGCTTTATATATAAAGGGTACAAAGGATAAAGGCGCAATCCCAATTAAAACGATTCTTTCAGGAAACGGGTTTTTATTTTTGACAATTCGCCTTTTTTCTGCAGCATAGCGAAACTTTTCCCGTCATTTGCATTTGACATTAACATCTGTATGGCCAAAATTAAATTATAGTTGAATAGTTCCCTTGGGATGTTACTAGATGGTATGAGAACATCATTTTTGACAAACGCTTGCCATTGCGCCTTTATTCGTTGTACCCTTCATTTATAATTATTTTTCATTAATTGTACTATTTGAATAAATAGAATAATTTAAATTCAAGAATAAACTAAATAAAATAAATTTTTATAAACTATAAATATAAAAATACCTAATTTTTGGGTTATTAATTATATTTTTATGAAATTTAGACTTTTATTTGTGTGGCTTCTGACGACCCTAAAAGGACACCAATAATTTTGAGATAATAAAAAAATTAAGAAAAGTATATTAAAGATTACAATTTTAATAAAGGGCGAAAACAATTTAACTTCAAGTTTATAATATTATGCAATAGGTTGTTGATTTTTGAGCTTTTATCTTTCTGATTCTTAGTTATGTATACTACATTTTCCGCAAATTTGTTGGAATTGTTTTTTCGAATTTGAGCAATTAATAACGAAGAGATTCTCGACTAATTTAAACATTGTCTGCATTTCAACAAGCACTCTGTATTCAAAATAGCCATAAGCGGCATGATTGAATGTCCCAGACTTGTTTATTTCAATTGCCGATCGGTCAGTCACCCCCCAGCTCAGACATCGAAATAAGCGCAGAAACAGTCTGATGAGGACATAACCAAACAAAACCAGCCCCACGAAGCATAACTTTATTAGACGTCTAATTGCAATGGACCATTTCATTTATGACCGTCACGTACAGAGTAACTAGAAGGTGACAAATACTTTTTGACTTTCCTACATTTGCACATAAAAATCATAATCATAATAAATGCCATTTGTGGGGCCGGGAAAGCTCGAGCAGTGGAAATGGCAAAGTCCATTAGGCTCCCTCATTGAAATTCTGCGCACAGACGTCAATAATTAAGTCCAAGCTTTCTTTTCAACCTTTCTTTAGGAAGAGATAGTCATCTTTGAAATAAATCGCCACTGTTAATGTTTTGGCGATGCTGGTTGTATGGGGGGTTGTGTAGGAACTGCATTAATCTTTAAATTAAATTGCTACAAGTTCACATTTTACACTGGTAAAAATAAGTACTTAAAAATAAGTAAAATGTACTCATTTTGATTAGATTCAATGCTTATCATAGCTCTGAATACATAAATTTCATTTTTGAAAAAGATATGTACTCAAAAATTAATAGGGCCTCCGTGACCGAGCGGTTAAGTGCGTCAGCTAGGAATACGAAGGTTTCCAGTTGATGCCAGGTGATGGACTTGACAAATAAAAGTGAAAAGTAGTGATCTTGTGAGCAGAGGGTTGCCAGCTTTGCTACAAAGTACTAGAAAAGTCGTCCAGAACATCCGCAAAAATTAACGGCGTGTATACGGGACTGGTGAACGATAAATCTAATCGGGGTCCAAAGTGCCCGACGTCTATTGAAGGCGTTGGGTGCCAGTTCAGGTGTTTCCTCGTCGTCTGACCATGGTTCTAAAATAACGAGGTGCAGGTATGAATGTGTGTGTTAATGTGTATGTGTTCCCGGGTCATTTCTTCGAGATAGACTCCGAACCAATAGCCCACTGTGCAGCTCTAGTGCGACGTTAATTAACCAAACCAAAACAAAAATGAATAAAAAGTGCAGTTGCTTGCCTACATAGGCTGCATACAAATCGGAGAAACTCAAATAATAAATTTAAAAAAAAATTGGAGTTAAGGCCTTTTAACTTATGAAGCAGGACAGTACAGACATCTTTTTTTTATTGCTATTATATATTTCCTATTTAAGAAATTCAACTACAAAATTAGAATTTTTTTTAAATGAGTTCTGGTTGTCTCTTAGCAACAAAGGTTTTTTTTAAAGGTTTTTATAGTCTGCTTGAAAAGGGAAGGGAACCATATCCGCGTTTGGCGAGTCATTAAAACCTAAATTTTATATACTTTAAGTGGATGCCGATTTTTAGACAACTATTATCGTGGGTAGGAAAAAAAATTACATGTTTCATAAAACTTGTTTTATATGACAGGGTACCCTTCATGTAAAGGGATAATTTGTCTTAACCCTAAATAAATCATGCGCTACAGGGTTTCCATAAAAATCAATACACTGTTAAAAACAGGTATTCAAAAATAAATAAAATGTACTCATTTTTGACTTCATTCGATGCTTATTATGGCTCCGAATATATGTTTCAATTTTAAAAAAGACGTACTCAAAAATAAGTACAATGTGTAAAATGAATAAAAGAGCAGTTGCTTGCCTACATAGGCTGCCTTCATAAATCACTTTCAATAAATATCGACACTTACAATTAGACTTACCGGTAATCGATCCCAGGTCCTCATGGATTGCAGCCAAAATACCTTATCCGTTGTACTACCAGGGCGACATGAAGAAGTTAAAAAGGTGTGCAAAAAGAATGGGAAGTAAAATAATTGAGTTGTAATAACTAAGTTTCTATTTAAGCAATCGACATCAAATAATGTACAAAACCATCTTCTGAACAGCTATTTTAAGTTTGGCCAGTCGTTTTGTTAAGATGGCTTGAACAGAAGCTGAAACTAGCAATATTAAATCACGCTGCTCATTTTTTAGAAAATATGGTTGCTTAAATTTGAGTACGGCATCGCCCATTTACGATGCAATTGTACTAAAAAAAAAAGTAGGTACTCATTTTTAAGTAAATTTTTTTTTACAGTGTATAGTTAACATGATATTTTACATTTTTTTTAAATGTAACGTATTTACTGTATCGAAACCGCTAAATACATACATTATAAAATAGTATTATTTTTATAAAATAAGCATACTGGATATAAAATAGGGAGTAACCGTTGTAGAATTAAAAAAAAAATCTAGTTTTCCGTCCCATTGCCAACGGCAGCGGCGCCGAGGTTGATTTTCTCCCGGTTAAGAAACGGCAAAAAACCGCTGTGTAATTTATTTAATTACATATTTGACTAACTACATCTAACTTAAATAACGAAGTGCTTGCGTTATTTTTTCCGTCCCAAAAATTCTCTAATGTACCATTGTTATGCGGCAGTTTCCTTAAAAAAAAAAGACGAGAACAAAAAAGATAACAAGTAAACTAATAATTCATCACAGCCCAAAAACGAAGTACAACCCACATGAAAACAATAGAACCAACAAAAGCCATACCGCACCACTTAACTAAAGTAATTAGGAACACCAAACCAAAAAGCACACCTTAAATATCCCAGTCACTTTCCCCGTGATTTAAGGCAGTTCTCGCTTTTTACGGCGCCTTTTTCTCGTGTTTGATGTGTATTAACGACGTATAAACTGTTCACACTTTTCCTGTCACCTTCCCTTCCCTGTTTACGAGCAGAAAATGTTAATTTTCTACACCTCCTGTGGTCTGAAATAGTGGAGTGGCGGAAGCACTGTATGTCCGGTATCAAAGGCATGCGTGCGAAAGAAGAGGAGAAGCCACCATTACATTATGCATTACTGGGAGTCGCTTCGAAATGCCATAAAAGAAGGGTGAAGACACGCATTATGAGTGCAGAAACCTACATTAATAAGAGCTCATTTGGAAACCTACCGTCGTTAATTAAGGGGATACACAGGGATTAGATGGCAGAGAATCTAACGTGAGGTCTGATCATTTATGTCTTCTGATTTCTTGGTTGTAAATGATTTAGAGACCCTAAATTTGTATGGGATTAATACACATGTTATTTTATATTTAACTATCCATATGGCCCGGCGTTGCTCGGGTTTCACCGTGGCGCCATCTGGTAGTTTTAGTAAAAAGTCATTTCTGCTTAAGGGGTGAGAAGGAGATGGGGTTATCGAAATCTTATGTAGTCAGCGACCTTCCTCTTGTACAAAATATCACTAAGATCAAAATAAAACTATCTTCTTTGTATAATGGGCTTCAAAAGTCTTAATTTCAATCAAGTACCTTTTGACCATATTACTTTTCATTTGTAATAACCCTTCATATACCATTCGCTGCCGGTCGCGCAAAAGCGTGTGATACGAACTTCAAAATAACACGTAATAGGCAATAGGCGACTTGCATCCTTTTAAACACCGGTGGTATACGTGTTAAGCATATTTAAAGGCAAGAGTCGTAGATATTTTATTAATTTAGCGATCGTTCTTAAAAATATAAGCTTTAGGAAGAAATTGACTACTTTTATTCAGTTTTTACTATAAATTTAAATGAAATTATACCGAAATTAATGAAGGAAGAAAACGAAGAAAATTAAGTTATACGATTTTTTTCTTTTCAGATAAAAGAACGTAAATAATAATTGCAATAAAGATATTAATACTTTTTCTGATATTTCCACTTATTTTAAGTTACGAACTGAACTCATTTTCAACTTAAATTACCACAAGTTAATATTTTAGAACCTTTTTACCGTAGCTCCAATTGAGTCCATGCATGGCGCAACAATGGCACCATCTGCGTACGCGA
Source organism: Troglohyphantes excavatus (assembly GCA_963932185.1). NCBI lineage: Eukaryota > Metazoa > Arthropoda > Arachnida > Araneae > Linyphiidae > Troglohyphantes > Troglohyphantes excavatus. Next base: position 45,268,127 of record OZ010672.1, on the reverse strand, counting down.
CACATACATGATCGAGTAATGGCTTCTGTCCGCTACACAACGATACGAAAGTAAGACGCGTGGGTGAAATGGTTGCAAAAATAAACGTCATTAGTGTTACATGCTTTCGTTCCATCGGTACATGGGGTTTAAGCCTCATCACACAATTTAATGACGATATTTTATGGAATACTTTAGGCATCACAACCTCAGAATATATTAAGGTTTATTCTATGACTTACCACTGGTAAGCTTAGAAGCAAGTCACAAAATAAAACCGTACCATATCTGAAGTTGTGATGCCAAAGTATTCCATAAAACATAAAACACGACACAGTTAACCCTAATAAAATCATATTATTGAGCAGAGTCGCGTCCATTCATTCATCGAGTGATCTTTAAATATAAAGTTATTTCGAGAATCCCTCGTTAGACAAATTATCCCACTTCCAAAGATAAATGCATAAAACTTTGAAACTTTCCTCCGGAGCCCAACAATCAAATCGTTTCATTCAGTTGTTTTCTGAGGCTCGTTCTTTATTCGCTCGCCAGAGAGAAAGAAAAAGGGCAGCCAATTTCAGAAGAGTTTCGTCGATTGGTAATTGCCTCAGTCGAAGAAGTAAAACAGCTCCACTTAACTCCCTAAAACGGTAGGTAGAGGCATTTGCTCGAGATTATGGGCTTTCTAGAAAGTTAATTGGGGAAAATAATATGTCATTGCTTCTGAGAAGTATTGTCTTTGTACAGAAATACGTCCATGGCTGCTCGTTTTACTTTCTATTCTGTATTAGGGCGTGGGTCATTTTATCTTTTTTTTATTTTCTCAATAACTAGGGTTGCCGTAAAAATAAACTCAAGAGAAAGATAGTAAACAGCAATTACAAAAGTTAATGAATACGATAATTGAATATTGAAAATAAATTTATTGGTTTAGATTTCATGACACATAAATTTCTTTTTAATGCATTCATATTGTCCTTCTTAACTTCTACAAGTTTTCCCAAGCATTTTAAGATAAGTTTTTTTACCAATATTTTCGAAGTTTTTGTCTAGGTGTCCCAATATCTTAACAGTATTGAACAGTTTAATAAATTTAAAAAATATATAATGTAAATCTTAAATTATATTATTTTAATATAAGTGTATTATCCTCATAAGTGTCTCACTTTATTAAGCCTCCAACATTTAGGGCACATTTCGCAAATCCTATTTATATGACTGGAATTTTAAGTTTTACAAATTCAAGGGCTGTTGAAAATGATCAATTGAAAGCCATTTAAGGTAATAGAGTATGCGCTTTCAATTAAGAGACGTTTTTAGGAAAATAAAGTATGAAAAAAAGATTGCTAACTTCTGCATTGTGTAGTCAAATAAGTATATAAAATTTCGTTAAAAATTTAAACTAAGTGATTTCTAATTAAAAGCTTATTAATTTCTATTTAAAAGCTTAGCGATTTTATTTAAAAGCAAGAATAAGTCATACATTAATCGTTCCATGCGTTTCTTCTTTTAAGTTTCGAAGTTTTAAGGAGTTTTATACTGTAATACATCTTACCACGACCCTATGATATTGTGACCCCTTCTTTATAACTATTGACATTGAAAGTCCCAGTTGGTTGATTAGTTTGTATGTAATTTTTTTAAGTCTCTACAACGACCTATATGTAGACTAACGAATCTTTCAACGATCTTTTCGACCCAAGAGAAAAACAAATATTTTAAATGGCAGAAACCTCTAACGGTTGTTGTTTTACGTTCCTTATAATAACACTACAAACTTGGTTAATGTCAACTACTAAAATCTAAGATACATTGCGCATTTTCTCAAAAAATATCAACTTGATTCGCTATTTGGTTCAATTGAGAAAAGCTTCATTATAATGTTGGAAAGTTGATAACGTCACAAAGAGTTTTTCAATTAATCCAATAGCAAATTTGCATTCTCTATAACACCACAAACTTGGTTAATGTCAACTTCTCAAATGTAAGATACATTGTATATTTTCTCCAAAAGAAATGGTCACGACCTTTACGACCCAATTGAAAAACAAATATTTTAATTGGTTCTAACGGTTGTTTGCATTCCTTATAATAACACTACAAACTTCAATGATTAATGTCAAATACTCAAAAGATACATTACATATTTTTTTGTTAAATATCAACTTTATCCGGTGTTTGATTCAATTGAAAAAAAGCTTCGTTGCAATGTTGAATAGTTGATAACGTCTTGAAGAGGTTTTAAAGAAAACCGCAAATATTGGCACCAGAAATGGCGCTACCTCGCCAATCAGGTAACTCAGTTGAGCTCAGCTGTCATTGAGAGTTGGGATACCATTTATCATAAAGGGTTCTCAGACGTTCCCCCGGAGGCCAATTCAAAAACACTTCGAATTAAAGCCCTCGCTTTCCAATTGGTGGACCAATCGTCATTGGGATAAGTGGAAAGACACTCAGAGAAAAGTGGAAAAACGAATCAAAACAAAAACAATGGCGGAGAGAGCTCGAAAAAATACGCCGTTGGCGGCTCAATAACGGCCAAACACTAAAGCTGAGTAGATTGTTTCAATTGAGTGCTATTACAATCAGTGTTAACCATCCTGAGAAAAAACGGGGATATTGGTTGAAAATTGATGTGCGAAATTATGTTTAGGAACTTATGGGAACGATTAGTTAACCTGCGTTGTTAACCTTCGGCAATTTAGTGTGTGTCTCTAAATAGGAGGTTTCCGGTGTTTGCGGCATTTTCCTCTATTGACTGTCGACCTGAATTCAGTCTTTTATAAGTGTATTTTTTTGATAACATTCAAGTTAAACCTAAGTTAGATATGATACGAGTTACTCATAGTTTATTACTTGAAGGTATATATCCATCATGCCCGGAAGGTTAAAATACTTTTTGTATTCACCGATGTTGTATTAAATATTTACATATAGGTGTGACAGCAGAGCAAAACAAAGATAAACTACTAATCTAATAATTATATTTCATATCTCTGATTATAATAGTTTCACCCCCCCCCCCCCACTACTTAAATCCTTATAACAAACATCTCCAATCAATGACTGTAGAATATTTTGTGGAATAATCAATAACATTAATAATCGTATTTATTAAGTTTATTATGTAACTTTCTGCAACAATCATTGAGATTAAACGAGGCGTACATATATTGATCTTTCACAATCCTAAGCTGAAAATAGTAAAACTTGCACTTATTTAGCTTTAGAATACTAACCCTTACGTCTATTATACTTAATCTTACATTGGCTTAGTAAACAAACATTGTTATGGTATTTTAGGGTTAAACTCAGTAATCTTATAGATATGTTTTAGAAAAAAACCCATTAAAACTGTCGTTAAACTAGTATAATAGAGCATAAACAAAATAAGCTAGATAAAAAAAAGCCCTTTTGTATCAATATTTTTACTGTAATTTTTCAAAAATGGGTAAAAAAATTTTCAACTCTTTAGTGTAATAAATTCTTACAATATAAATTATCCAAGCCGACTACAGCACTCAAATTCAATGATTATTTCTGACACAAAAGAAAGCAAACTTCTTAGCCCTACCATACAGTATTCCTTTATTTTAGGATTGTCTTCAGATAATTTATTACAGTCTAAAACTGCATTTGCAACAATTTCACATAAAAGCAACACGCTGTAAATATAATACGAAATGGTGCATTCGAAGTCATAACTAGACTTGACGAAAATAATTAAGTACCCTAACTCATCATTTTGTTAATTAGTAAATTATTCCATTCCTTCCCCTAATAAAAATTGGAAGAAAAACCCAAGTCTGACCATCAAACCAGAAGATTCAATAACTCATCGTCTTGAGATCTTCTGATGCAAGCCACATAAGAAAAAAAATGACAAAATCAATATTTTACTGGACTTCTTTCAACCTCCTTCTAAGCTACCCATCTGCATTTCCTAATTCGGGGTATTTATTGTTTCACTTAATGCTTTCTATGTGTAACTGAAGCATTAGGGAAACCTTTTTGGGCGGCCTCAGCGAGTAAAAAAAAGAAAAAAGCTTTTTTGGAATGCAAATCCTATGACTGTGCAACGGCAAAAGCCGCCGCTTGCATAATAGGATAGTCGGATTTGAAGTGTTTATAGTCGCTAATACAAACATAGGCGCTACAGATGCTAATCCTATTGCTAATGTATACACCATGTAGGCACTATTATCACCAGTTTGAGCTGGCTAATTAGGTGACAAAGACTTTAGCAAAAACACCAAGAGGCGTTTTTTGGCATTGCTACAAATCATCTCCTTTAAGACACTAATGGGACGATTATAAATTTTAACTTACTCTTTACATCTGGCTCTTTGTTCGGCGCAGTTGACTTCTATTTTTTATGATGTTAGGTTTAGATGTGTGGCCAGCGTTTCTTTCTTTTCCCTCACAAGTCAACTCAAAGGTGGGCTTATTCAATTAACAATTAAATTGTTTTACTGTCCCTTTTTCTTGGAAGTGTCTGCTTTTTTTTCTTCTTGGTTAGGTTCTTGAAAGTAGAAGGAAGTGAAAAAATTTATTCTATTATATATAATCCTTTGGATTTCTGTTTACTGGGAGACTTTTATACGTTGCGTTTGAAATGGCTTGATTGCTGTACACAAATTACGCAATAAACAAAAAACTAACGATAACTCAATTTATTCTTCATATTGTTTGAAATATATAATTCACGTAAAAATGCAGTATATTTTCTTGTATCTAATTTTCATAGAGTTTAACACTCAGGCACATGTAAGATTTCGATAAGAATATTTCTTACTCTAAATCACATTTTATGGAACAGCATTATATTACATCATATAAACTAAAAATTTATTCATATTATAAGTCAACACATTAAATATTATTCCTAGCATAGGTATAAGAAATTAAAACTTTTAAACCATTCCAAAGAAAATAAAGTATAATACCTTTGGTAAGCAAACTTGTCTAAAAAAGTGATCAACAAATCTGAATTAAAAAAAAAGGTCATTTGTCAATTAAATAATTATACACAACCTTGTATTCAGTGAAATAAAAACATTGACCTGTTAAAACTTTCATATATTAAAAAACATCTAAGGATATTAAGCAATATATTAATAAATCATGTTGTTAATATTTTCTGTTGTTGTTAAACTATTTTTTCTTTTCCTTCTCAGGTTTGGTTCCAAAACAGACGAGCCAAATGGCGCAAGCAAGAAAAAGCCGCAGGTGGCCAGTCCCAAAGCCAGGGCTACAACCCATACTCCACCTCCACTGTTCTGCCTTCTGTGCCTGCCACCTCTCCTGGATCAGCAAAACCCTTCAGTGCACTGGGGTACGCCAGGTCCTACGACCTGGGTCTGCTGAATGCTGCCGCGGCTGCACACCATCACCACCATCACCAATTCCCACCACCATATCTCCCACCACCTGGACTGTCCCTTTTCCGTCCAGCCCATAGTTTCCTGTCACCAGGTGGGTACAGCCTTCGAGACCTGCCATACTCCAGCCTGTTTCCAGCAGCTGCCCTGACATCACCTTACTCAGTAGCTAGCGCCTTCCCACCGACGTCTTTCCAGAGCTTACTGGTCAATCTGTCTGCTCAGAACAGGCCCAAGTTGACGACTCCACCAGACTTGAGCCCGGTTGGATCTGAGCCATATCCGATTTTATTGTCGTCAACTTCGAGTGGAACAGCCACCAGCCATCCAGCACCTTCTACAGCTACTCAGCCATCACCCACTTTAACCCCGCCTTCTGTCCCACCAAGGCCTTCGACTGAATCTTCAGTCTCACCGCCAGCAACTGGTCCTTTGGACCTCGATCGAAGGAGTTCCAGCATAGCAGCTCTCAGACTGAAAGCCAGAGAGCATGAAGTTAGGATGGAACTGCTTCGGAAGGCAAATGGGGAAGTTAGTTGAACGAATCTCAGTCTCTCGTCATCATCTTTTACCATGGAAAGATCAACTCCGCAGTATTCGAACTGTCCTGGCTCAGTGTTGTTAGGCGTGCACGAAACAGAAGCGTATTTTACTCTGTGACTTATATTCAGCAACTCCAAAGAATATACTGGTGAAATATATAAAAACTGATTCTCGAGTTATTAGAACAGTTGAGCTTATACTGAACAAGCGTTGAATCTGGATTCTTCGCTGCGAACTAAGCATGTTACTTTTAAAGAATTGTTGAAATATGTACGATATATGTTTATAAAACGGCCTAAGGGTTAAGGTCATACATTTTAAAGTATATTTCAGATTTCAAATTCGCTGTGCGCAATTTTTGTTTTTCGAAAAAAGCAGTACTGTATTTTTTCTAGAAAAATTTAATATGAACAAGGTCATACATATTTTTTCTCAATTCCCCAAGCTAACATAAAATTCCCAAATTCATTGTTTGTATAACCTCACATATTATATTTTTGCTCTTATTGTAAAAATAACTAATTTTTTAGAATATTTTTAAAACTTACTTTTCTGTCTACTAGATCAACTCTAACGTTATAATATGGAATTATCTACCAACTAATATATATTAATTAATCAAATGCTGAAAATTGTATACATTCTAATATCAAATGCTGAAACTTGTATAAATTATAATATCAAATGAGACATTTTTAGTGAAACAAAAGGTTATGGAGCAGCATTTTTCTTTTATACTATTTACAGAAACTTGATATAATTCCCAAAAATTGTGATTTTTTCAATTTTGATTGCACAAAAAATGAAATTGAACATTTCTGAGCTTTGAAACATTCCATGCGTTTAAACACTAATTGATGTAAATATGGAGAAAGACTAAAACCTTTTTGATACGCAAAGCGAAAAGGGTTTTAAAAGAATTGCCGTCCAATGTGGATAGAACAAGTCCATATATTTCTTGATTCCTATATATATTCATACAAAATATATCTATACATTATTTACATTCCAATGCCGTCCTATATATGGATCGAATTTAAAAGGTAAAGTCTTAAACAATAAACACTTTACTTACGTATAACACTAGATGGGTAATGATGACTTTACACTAATTTAGCGTCTTTCTTGACTTCATAGCATTCCCCCCTGCAATGACATATAACTTCATTAAAAATATGAATTCAATCACAACGGTATTTGTATACAATGCACTGATTGATTAAAAAGTATTTTTTCATATTTAATAATATTTTAGATATGTTTAAAGAGCTTATTTCTAAAATGATTGAAGTCTAATATTTAATTACGAATTTTCTGTTTCATAATTACTATAAGTTACTTTAGGAGTATATGGTATTTAAATGAAATATTTATCGGTAAAAACTAGAGAAAAAAATCTAATAGTTTGTTAACACATTGCAGTTACTATAATAAGTTTTCAGAATAAAACTATTATGTACCAATTTGAGTTGTTTCAAAGAAGAAATTAAGTTAATTCTGTGTCAGAAATTCTAAAGCGCATAATATTTTTTTTAGATCACTATTCTTTAATTTCAAGTTTAGAATCTAACAACAGAATTTAAAACAAAGTAAAAAAATATTTTCTTATTAACATACCAAGGATAAAACTAAGTTCATTTTTTTGGAAAGTGGGGGGATATAGACTTGCAACATTTTGAAAGAAAGCTCTTTTCATTTAATAAGCAAATCTTATTATATCATGTGTTTTGGAACCTGATGGAATCTTTTCATCGAAATATACTATATATAAGTAAAATTTTAAAGGGTGTGCATATTATTAATGAATCCATATGAAACTGGTGAAATTTGTATGAATTTTAAAGTGATATATGAGAAACTATGAACATGTTCTTATTGTACTTATGTAAATATTTATATGTTTTTTCCGGTGTAAAAGTTTTTTAAATTATTTTCCCAAGGAAAATTTTCCGTCCATTTATTCATTGTTGGAATTTCTTCTAAATATTTGATCGTATATTTAATGACAACTCTGTTCGCCTGTCGCAATAATGCGAATAGCAATTCCTATAAAATTTAGGTGATTTTGTCTTAATAAAGATACAAAACTAACAGCGTATTTTGTATTATTGCTTGACTGATTTGAGTATAAAACACGAAAAAAACAAGAATTAAACAAAGTTATGATGATGTCTTATGAGATGTCTTAATGTACAGATGTGTTAAGTGCATATTTTGTGAATTTCAGGTTAACAGGTCATTAGAATCCTCGAATTGTAATATATTTAGTATTTAATTGTGGTAGGTCCAACGCAGTTATTTTAACCCTTTGACTCAAATGAACGACTTAAGTCGTCCATTGATTTCCTTCTTTTTCTGGCAATAATATAAATTCATAAAAATATTCGATGCTGAAATATTTTTTTAATTAAAGAAATTTAAACTTTTTATTACCATAATGTCTAAAAACAATAATAAAAAGGACATTGATGCATGAAATCGCTTTATTTTATAAAGTGAATTATTATTATTATAAAAAGTCAGACGCAAATACTCCCCAGCACTGAACTCGTAACTTTTGGAACGCTCATAACCAGTTCCTTCTATTGACGCGTTTGAAGCCATACTGTAAGCAACCATACTCTACCCAAACTAATTTTTAAAAGTGATTATGGTTTATTTTCCTTCTCAAACCGTTATAGAAATGTTAAATATGTTTAACTATTTTATTTTCTACATATGGAATCAACTTGCATATCGCCAAAAATATAGTTTTTCTTATTGCTGCTTATCCACTTATTATTGGTTAAAATGGATTTCAAAGAATAAACATTCAAAAATGGGTCTCAATGGAAAATTAAAAAAAAGTAGCCAAAAGCCTTACAATTCGGTATATTTTAGAATGAACAATATACGAAATATAGAGAAAGAAATGGGGTGTAGTTTTTTAACCTTCAATTGGCTTCAAGTTAACAAACTCCCTTTCCCAATCCAGAAGTTACAGTTAGAAATCAGTGCACCCCACTCTTAGGCTAGTATTTTCTTGACTCCCATTTCTGACACTATTAACAATGTAAAAACATTTTAAGTAGAATAAAAGGTGTGTAATAAAAGATATATGTCCATGACATATGTAAATTAATGAGAGGTTTGTAATTTGAGAGATAGTTTAAAATGCGTTTTAATTCTATTCTAAAACTTCATTGTTTAATAAAGTTAATTTAATTTCTTACACATGCATGTTGATTTAAGAAATAATATTTAGGATATACAAAGTTTTTTAAATGTTACAGGAAATACACGCGTACACAAAGTATAAACTTGAAATATCGTCTAATCACCTGATTTTTCTTTTTAATTTTATGATCAAAACAATACTTACAACATTTATCCTGTTAACATAAAAAAAAATATATTTGAAAACTCAATATAAAAATTAATCAATATTATATTAATAAGCAGGCGTTAGGTTGAAGGTGTAAGCGTTATTTACCTTTAAAATCAGTTGAACACTACATTAGTAACACCAGTCAAAATGATAGTTACTTGCATTGTAATAACATTAACGGCGGGAACATGTTACTAATACAGTGTTAAACGCATCAATAATTTAATATTAGGCATTAATAAAACTATTACTAAAACATTCGCAATCTGTATTTTTTTATCGACAATAATAACTCTGAAAAGATAAATCCAACTAAATAATTTGAGTTTAAGTTAATGCTATTTTTTCCAGTTCCCTCTGCGCGTTGCATAATATCATATATCATTTTTAAACAGTTAAGGAAATACGTGTTCCTTTTAATTATTTCAAATAATGCCCCATATAATAAAATAAATATTACAATTAACAACATCATTGCCCCCAATATCCGAAATTCAATAGGCTGAACTTAAATATAAAGAAACAGTATAATTCTTAAACTAGTAAAAGGCTTTCATAAAATGCCTAATATGCAGTTAAAATTGGATTCATTTAAAAATCTATATAAATTCTCAAACGTATATCCAGAAATTACTTTAAAAATACACCAACCCTAGACGTATACTCTCATTACTTCAAATATATAATTAAATCCCCTAAAAATACTCGAAATGTACTTTTAATTAAGTTAAGGAGTTTCATTCAACACTTACTCAATAAATTGAACGCATTTATGTACAATAAACATTTATTAACAAAAGTGAATCTTTTAAATGAATCAAATTCAATTGGCTACCCAGTATTGCGTACTAGCTACCTACATCCTGAATTGAGTTGGTTTATATTCATGAGATTGAGAAACAATGTGTTTCTAAGAATAAAAAAAAGCGTGAATCTTAAAGAAAAGCTTTCATGAACCACACGTACTTGCATATAACAAATTATGACGAAGTGTTGAAAGACAAATTATTACCTTTCTTTTGAAGAACAGAAGCATTTGTTACTTTGACCCTTGTGACCCATATTAAGGAATCCGTCACACTCATCTTAATTGTATTCCATCAAAAAAAATGTTTATTTTATCAATTTATTGGACGTCCTTGTGTTTAATTGAAAGTATTGATGGAAACTGAAATGTACTAAGCTTCAGATTACACAGGTATTTGCTCTACATTCAGAGTGATATGAAATCCTTGGTATTTGGATGAGTTTTTGATGTTCTTATTTAGCTGAAATAAAAATATACAATCAATTGAAATTGTTCTATTTCGATAGAAAGTTGCAGAGGCATTAAGCATGTTTTTTTAATTGCGTTTTATTATTTAATTATTTAGTAGATGCAAGTGAAAAGTATATTTTTTTTTCAAAAATAAGAAGAAAATGAAGGTTTTTAATGAATTTCGGTTACTGTAGTATATTTCATGAGAATACAGATTATAATCTTTTAAATGTCGAAAAACAGTTTAAAGCATATATCCTTTCTCTATATATTTTTGAAGTTATAGGCATGAAACTTCATACATAGCATTATGATATCTACAGTGGATTCCGCAAAAGTGAGCAGTATGGTTTAATATTGCTAATATCAGCTTTTGTTTAAGCCATCTTAACAAAGCGACCTGGCATATTTAAAATATTTGTTCAGAAGATGATTTTCCACATTATTTTATGTCGATTGCTTAAATAAAAACTGAGATATTCCGACTCAATTATCTTACACCCATTTTTTGCCAGGCCTTTTTAACATTACTTCTGTTTATAACTTTTTCACATATCTCTAATCTTCTAAGTGCAAATGTGCAAAATACAAAGATACCTCCTATTTGTAAAGATATTTTCCAAACGCCTTATCATAATCAAGTGAAATTTAATACACAAGTATATTAAGGTTTATGCAATATAAACACCGGATAAACTTGGAATATAATTAATTAAAAAAGTTAATTGTGTTGGAAAAATTAGTTACTAAAACCGGTTTTAACACATTGGTGAAAATAAAGCGATTAAAACGCTATGCTAAATCTTTAATGAGGGATTTAGCAACCTCTTGCAAACGCGCAAGCCTGACATTGATTATTTATAATCTGGATTATGTTATTAATTGCCTGTGTAGCCAACAAGTGTCAATCCCGGCGTAGAGCTGTTTTCAGTTCTTTAGCGCTCATTGGAGGAGCAGTAACGATACAATTTTTCTTCCAACATCGTCCTATACAAGATCCATCTGGTTTGGATTGTTTGATTGGTCTGGTTGTTCTGGCAAGATCTATCTGGTCTATTAATCCATATCTTCATTTTATCGATAGTTATTGAAGCCTGTAACCGCAGTAAGGATGCATATTACCATCCAAGGAAAAAAATACGTTGTATACTACGTCCAAACAGATCAAAGTTACTTCATAGATGTCAAATCTGTATTTCCGAGCCGTAACATACCCTCTGTCAAAGATATGAAGGTCTATGTGTCCGTTTAAATGATTAATCTCGAAACCAGCACTCCAGGTAAACTTTAAAATAAAAAGATAATTAAAATTGAGTATATAAACCTACTCGTTTTCCTATAAGTATAATTGCATCGTAAACGGGTGTACGACAAACTCGAATGCTGGGTCTTATGTAAGACAAATTGTATCGCTACAGCTCCCATAAAATGAGCGTTTAAGAACTGAAAACATCTCTACTTCTGGATTGGCACTTGTTGGCTACACCAGGTAATTAATAACATCATTCAGAGTATGACTATTCATTGCCCGGCTTGAAGGTTAGGGGTTGTTACATCCTTCATTAAAAATTTAGTACAGCGTTGAAATTGCTTTATTTTCATCAATGTGTGACAAACGTTTTAGAAATTACATTTTTCCAAGACTATTAACTATTTTTTTAATAATTATATTCCATATTTATCTGGTTTTTATATGCATAAACATCAATATATCTTGTGCGTTAAGATTACGATATATCTTGTGCGTTATCGATTACGATAAGACGTTTTGGGATATATCTCCACAAATAGAAGGTATACTTTAATTTTGCACACGAGTACGTAAAAAGATAATTCAAAATGCCCCTTTAATTTTATTAATTAGGGAAAAAAAATTGGGACAGTTTTATATTAATATTAAAATTTATCGCAATATTAAATCGGTTTTATATCCATCACTTTAAATCAGCTTAAGTCAAGCAATTATAACAAACTAAGCGATTCCACTTCAATCAGCACCCTTGCTTGACTGGCCATTCGCCAATCTCCGACAATTGTCTGACTGACCGATCCTTTCCTCTCATAATGACCGAAGATTGCAGTGGGTGTTTTGTATGCAATAGGTGCTGCACCATAGTTTTTTTCTCCACCTTTGTGTGTGTTTTTTATGTAAAGGTGCATATAACGGATCCATTTTCGAATCAAAGTTAGAAGAAAAAAGCCAAAAGGATTTTTTACAGTAGCAACGGAAAACCAGCAGTCCATTTAAATCGAACTTTTTTTTCCCGTCTGTAAACACAACAACCTTCTTGGGTATAGGAGCAATTTGCTTCTTAGTGAATTCTATTGTTTTGAGTGGTTTTTTTTCCTAAAGGAAGCGACTTAATTTTGTCGTATTTTTTACGCATTAGTGTAGTTTAGATAGTTAGAGGCTTTTAATTTATATCTAATTTGTTATGAAGTTGTTTTTTTGCGAACTAAATCGTTTACGACTATCGTTGTTTCTTTACTAATATTAGTTGAAGTGTGGAAAGAAAGACCCCTGGCAAATTTTTAAGGTCTGTATACTTTCTTACAAAATGTAGCGTTTCTTCAGGGCAATAACAATTGACTAGGTAAAGAAACAATTATATTAAAAAAAATCTTAATTTATCTGCTAGGTTTTCGAAGCAATCTAGAAAGATTAATTGGTGTAAGAACATTTAGAGGGATTTGGTATCTTATCTACTGATAATGTTCAATTGCCACAATTTAGGTACCTTTTTCCTCAGAAAGTAATACGCAGATGTCCAAATTTGTTCAGAGCACTAAACAGATACTTAGTATGTTACTGGATATATTTATTTTAAATAAATCATGTTTTCACTTTAAAATTTCTTTTTTCTCCGTACGACGTTTTTGTAATTCTAGTCCATTTTTCTCAAACACTACTTTAACTATGAGAGATTCAGAAATTTTTACCATATGTTCTTCATACGTATTTGTATTTACTGAAGCGAGATTTCGTTAATTTCCCAAATACAATTTTTGTTAGAGCAGGTTTTTTTCAAATTTATATAAATTATATTGAATATTATTATTAAATCTTATCGTTTCGATAATTAAACGGATACATTGGTTGGTTACAATCTGTTTCATTTTTATTTTCAAGTTATAATAACAGATTAAAAATATTAGTATGCAAAGATTTTTTTAACTTCTAATCTATCAGGCGATATTTGTGGAATTTTAATCCATATTCTTGGTTGTTTTTTAATGACGCAAGGAGAACGTTTGGGACATGCTACCACCCATGTTCAGTCAAATGAACACTATGTACGCTGGTGTCGAGATAAAATGGAATAGGATAAACAATCTATTTTACATTGGCGAAGAAAAAAGCAACAAATCAGAAGACCTTTTTTTATGCATGGAAAGAAAACGAAAGAAAAACATGCTGAAAATCCCGATGATGATGTCACGAGAATGGAGCCCATTAAAAACACACAAAAAATGGCTACGTTAAATGACTAACTTTTCAAATAAAATATTACGTAAATTTCAAACCTCTATACTTGAAAGTTACACAGCTCATTCACGTCAAAGAGGAAACGAGACAGACAAAAACAACAAAGTTTCATCTTCATTTATAAATTACTAATACGAATGAGTTTCCTGCTGAAGAAATTGTTGGACTACCTGGTTTTAAATGAAAGGTCACATTTAATTCGAGTTGGGAATCTCAAGTGAATTTGAATATCAAGAATTTAAAAGTTAATTAAATTATTCTATTGTTCTAATTTATCGCTCTATATTGAAAATTAGTATTTAAGAAAAGACGAAACAATACCCAAGATATCATGCAAATGTTGAGCTCAACTGAAAATTGCCGTTGCAGCAATGGTTGTTCTTCGCTGTTCATAGGTAATATTTTTATGAATTTAATTGAATATTGATTGTAATTCAATTTGTATTGTTTATATTTAAAAATATTTCATTCTAATTTTCATATTAGAGTAAGTTTATTATTTAATTTAAATTCATAAAAAAAAGAAGAAGCAATTGCATCAATACTCAACAGCTTTATCGAATACTGACATAGACAATATAAAATGAAAATATAATTTTAAACTTTGTGCAACAAAAAATTATGAAAGAGGTCGATCAAATAAATTGCAAAAAGAGACAAAGAAATGAACATTGCAACAAAGAACTTACACAAAAAAACATAAAATATCCAGTAAATTCTTGATTCAGAATTAAAAATTATAATAACTAAATCCAATAAATTAAATTATATACATTCCCCTCACAGCTAAAAACAACGCATTTAAAACTATTTAAAACATTCCGATTGATAAAATTATTACCAATATATATCAGAGTCTATGTAACAGAAGAAATATGGATTATCATTATTTTGAAATATATCTATTTAATACTTGCTTATAACTAAAAAAATAAACCTATTTAAGGGAACACAGTACCATTTAAATTTTTTGTTTACTTTTTGAATTAAATTTTTATAAAAGATTTCCACACAACAATTCAAAAATTGTTTGCATTTTTTTTTCTTTAAAATTCAAATTTTTAAAGCTTTTTCTAAAATACTAAGTTTTTTGGTTTTGTTAATATTTATATTTTTTCACTAAATTTTTTTTTCTCAGGTGCTTTAAACTATAATACATAAGAATTAACATTAAAATTTTGCAACATGCATTTGATTTTTATATAAATAGTTATTCATAACACAAAATATTTCCTTTAAAGACAATTTTTTTTTCTTTAATAATTTCAAAAAAAAAATTACTACTCCTAAAGCTAATTCGCCTGCCAATTTATAATATGCACATATTTTACAATATCTTTAAAATAATACATTTCTTTCCTAATAATAAAACTTCCTAAAACATTTGCGTTTCGAAAAACTTATGAAGGAATTCCCAACACATGAAAAAAAAATTTAAGTTTTCGTCCTTGATTGGTTTAGATAATAAACATCACGCTAGAGCTTCAAAGTGGGCTATTGGTGACGGTTCGGAGCCTATCTCGAAGGAAAGACCCGAGAACACATACACATTCACACGCACATTCATGCACGCACCTCGTTATTTTAGAACCATGGTCAGATGACGAGGAAACACCTGAACTGGCACCCAACCCCTTCAATAGACGTCGGGACTTTAGACCCCGATCAGATTTATCGTGCACCAGTCCCGTATACACGCCGTTATTTTTTGCGGATGTTCTGGACGAGTTTTCTAGTATTTTGTAGTGAAGCTGGAAACCCTCCGGTTACAAGATCACTACTTTTTTTACTTTTCTTTGTCAAGTCCATCGCCTAGGATCGAACCAGGAATCTTCGTATTCCCAGCTGGCGCCTTTAACCCGCTCGGCCACGGATGCCTATTTCGTCCTTGAAAAACATACCCGTCATCCTATATAAAATCTCAAATAGTTCATTAAAAAAACGTATATACATTTCTAGAATTTTACAAGCATATATAGAAATTTTCAAATTATAACTTATAAAAAAAAATTAACTATAATTTTAGCAAATAAAAAAATTGCGAATTTTACAATTTTATGTCATTTTAAAATTTAACATTTTTAAATTAGTTATAAACTGCAAAATATTTTTTCATAGTATTTTTGCATATAGTACAGCATGCACATTTTCATTGGTTTTACAAGAAAATTAATGTAGTTAATCAATTCGGCTTTCGGTATGTTTGGGAAAAAGTTTATTAACACTTGTCATTTTTTTGTTAGATATTTATACTAATAAATTTGCAGGGGGGGAGGGGGGGTTGTGTTTGTGTAAGCTAATCTGAGAAACTAACGATATGATTTTAATGAGTAAAATTAAACTTTTCATTTGGGAAAAGGTTTTAATATTAAGTTGTTATTGATGCCTTAATGTGAAGATGAGTTATGCCTTCAAAAACATAATATCATTAAAACGTTAGTATTACTTGGTTCCAAAATTTCTGTTAAATTCAAAAATGTTTGGGGGGGGGGGAAGGAAATTTGCAAAAGAAAAATTACGTCATCTATAAAAGTGTACAATGGAAATAACATTAATAAATGTAAAAAAGTTACAAAAAATATATTAGAATATTCTTTTATTTATGTGTCTTGAAATAGGAAGTAAAATACATTGTAAAAAATAAAATACAAAAATATGCTGGAAGCTAACTTTTTAAATTGAATAAATTGTTTTTAAGCATATTATGATATTGCTGTAATTTATTTCAAGAAGTGTCCCTTTTATGTATGGGTGCAAATAACCTTTTATAAATTTATTTTGAAGACCCTTTATGCGAAAGTATCAAAAGCCACAAAATTTGCAGCTATTTTTATTCTTAACAAGTCCTTTTTTAATATACTGCAATATGAAAAGTTACCGGTTAAATCCAGTTGATATGAACTTTTAATTAAATGTCCATTTGTGCAAAATCCCATTTTAAAACTAAAAAAAAAATTCGACGATCAATCTCCTTAAAGATTTTTCTATAAAATAACTTTTTATTTGAAATTTAAAAAAAAAACTTAAATAACTGAATATCAAAGGATCTGACAAATTTAATACTCAAAATATACTACTAAAATACAATAAATAACTCAGCTTACATCGTTTACATGAAAAATTTCTAATCTGCTTTCTTCAATTCCGCAATACGATAAATGGAAATAAATTTATTTTATTCTGAAACTAAAATAAGTCTAATAAATATGTCTGGTTAACCAAATAGTTAAAGGAAACTAATCCTAATAACCTCGCTATTTAACAGATAATTACATATTAATCTAATAAGCCATAGTTGGCCGGGCTTTTTCAATGGAAGATACAATAAATAGCTCAGCTAGTCAGCTTACGTCGTTTACTTGAAAATTTTCTTATCTGCTTTCTTCAATTCCTCAATATGATACATGAAAATAAATTTATTTTATTCTGAAACCCAAAACAAGTCTAATAATATACGTCAGGTTAACCAAATAGTTAAAGAAAACTAATCCTAATAACCTCGCTATTTAACGACAATTACATAATCTAATAAGCCATACTTGGCCGGGCTTTTTCAATGGAAGACGCGATGAATAGAAGTAATAAAAGTAATTTATTGCGGAAGCATTTCTATTTATGAGACATTTCGAAATTCCTCCGCTTTAGACCGCCAAACAATTAAGCCCACCGTGCTAGAGTCCAAGATCTCATTGGCTAACTTACCTTTTTATTGTTATTATTGACTTGGCGTAAAAGAGCCAAACGAAACGCCCACTAAGTAAGCCGTATACCACAGAGGCACGCTTTGCTTATGGAGATGGGTTTGGCTCAGTTGTAAAATTTGGCGGAGAACTTTGTAATTTGTGTTTTCTTTCGAGAGTCGACATAAAATGCCCTTGCTTCCCTGCCCATAAACAGGTAATAGAGAACTTAGCATGTTTTCGGTGATGTAAAGCTGACCTGACCTTGCTCGACTCCGGATACGTTTGATTTTTAGTATTTTCAATTTTCAGAACACGTAAATTTTGATTGGGGCAAATAAAGATTGACACCCAAATGCGTGTGCATGATGTAGTCGTTATTTAAATTATAATTCATTTTATAGTTGGTAAATTATAAATTAATAGCTTTTACCCGTGGTTTCACAAAGATTGAAAATTTTTACCCCCGTTGGTTCTTTCTTCACGTTTTTTTTTTCTCGAAGGCAAAATAACTGGTCTATTGTTCAGACATCTACGAATGCTAGCTTTTCCGTTAGTTTTCCCGTTGTATTTTCGCCAAGTTACTTCGCCAAAGCAATGTTTGATCGCCAACTTTCAATTGTTTAAAATAATAAATATATATTAATTTATTTTAAAGTATTTCGTTGTTATTAAGATCTTGTGATTTTATAACAATTTAGACACTATTTTTTCAAACGGCCATTTAAAAAAGTAGCTTCCAAAACCGATATAAACGGTTATAAACGAAAAAACTAAACGGAATTTTAAAATTCCACGCCTTAGGAGCACAATTAGAGCTAGAATAGTATATCTATATAAATTTTCAGACATGTCCGAGTAGTTAAAGATATAGTGTTTTGCGTGCCACAGTGATGCAATACAAAAGCTTTTTCTTTTATTATTATAGATGTTTAATTAGTATAGATGTTTTATTAGTATAGATGTGTTATTAGTATAGATGTTTATTATTATAGATGTTTATCTGTATAAATGTTTATTATTATAGATGTTTATCTGTGTAAATGTTTATCAGTATAGATGTTTATCAATATATATATATATATATATATATATATATATATGTTTATTATTATAGATGTTTATTATTATAGAGGTTTATTATTATAGATGAGAAATGGCATATGCATTTATTTTCATTTTACAACTTACTCGACGCTACAGAGATCTAACCTTTATAAATAAAATAGTTAAATTACTTAATTCTTGATTTTTTGGTTGAATTAATATCGCACTAGTGCGATATTAGAACCTAATTTAAGCGTGACGCCGTTTTGGTTTGGTTTCATTTTGTTAATTAACGTCGCACTAGAGCTGCACAGTGGGCTATTGGCGACGGGACGCCGTTTTGGAACGCGACAGATTTAATGTTTACAATTCTGATATTTTTTATGTTGCCATTTGAGAGCATGAAGATACTTTTGAAATTAAAAAAAAATCACCTTTCGTTGTATTTTGTTGTACAAAATCGTTTAAAACTATTTAAATTACACAGCTAGTAGTAAACCTACGAAAATGCAGATTGGATTAAATTTTGCTAACCCAATTTTACCGAAACTTTTTATTGAGAAAAGGTATTCGTTACTTTCTAATCATATTTACAGTCGCTAATCGTTGCAATATAGTCACAAACCCGCTTCGTTTATTTATATTTAGTTTTAAGAAAAAACTACGAGGAAAAACTACGAGTTTACACCAAACTTTAAATTTGATAACGCTTTTATAAAAAAATCCACAATTAATTTTAATATTATAGTATGTTTTGTTAAAATAATTAAGTGGTTATGACTTATATGAAAAATATTGCTATAACAAATTAATCTATGAAATAAGCCATGTTTTAGAAAAAAAATTCTAATATCAATTGTTATTTAATTTGGGAATCAGCCCCGTTTGGTTGGTTATTTAACGTTGCACTAGAGCTGCACAATAGGCTATTGGCGACGGTTCGGAGCCTATCTCGAAGGAAAGATCCACGAACGATGTCTCGTATTTTTGAACCATGTTCAGATGACGAGGACAGCACCTGAGCTGGCACCCAACGCCTTCAATAGATGTCGTGACTTTGAACCCTAATCAGATTTATCATGCACCAGTCCCGTATACACGTCGTTAATTTTTTCGGATGTTCTGGACGACTTTTCTAGGATTTTGTAGCGAAACTGGCAACCCTCCGATCACAAGATCACTACTTTTTACTTTTCTTTGTTAAGTCCATCGCCTAGGCTTGAACCACGAATCCTCGGAAACCCAGTTGACGCCTTTAACCCGCTCGGCCACAAAGGCATCTTTCCTTTGAGATAGACCCCGCACTGTCGCCAATAGCCCACTGTGCAACGCTAGTGCGACGCTGACTCAACCAACGTGCCCCAGTTGCTCAGTGGATAAGGCGTTCAGCTACTAATCAGAGGATTGGTGGTTCGAATCCGTGCGATGGACTTGACAAAGAAAAGTAAAAAAGTAGTGATCTTGCGATCGGAGGGTTGCCAGCTTCGCTACAAAAATATACTAGAAAGTCGTCCAGAACATCCAACAAATTATACTGACGTGTATACGGGACTGGTGCACGATAAACCTGATCGGGGTCCAATGTCCTGACGCCTATTGAGGTTGCGTCGGGTGCCAGCTCAGGTGTTGTCCTCGTCATCTGACCATGGTTCAAAAATACGAGGCATCGTTCCCGGGTCTTTCCTTCGAGATAGGCCCCGAACCGTCGCCAATAGCCCACTGTGCAGCTCTAGTGCGACGTTAATTAAACAAACCAAACCAAGATTCAACCAACCATTCCCGATGCTTTCTGTCGTGATATACTGCGACTTTAATTCAACCAAACCTCACCAAAATTTTCTTGGCGTGGAAGAGCCACTGAACTTTAACTAACTGCTGGAAGGCTCAAACTTTGTTTCCTCTACGGGCGCGTTGAAACCAATTGAAAGCTGCCATACTGGTCCCAACATTTTTTTAAAAATGATTTAGTGGTGTGTTTTATTACCAAAGCATTGTAGAAGTATTAAATATATATAAATATTATATTTTCTTCTTATAGAATTAATTTTTATATTGCCAAACAGATAGTTTTTGCTCTTGCTTTTTAACTACTTCTACTTTGACTTGCAAATGACTTCCTATTTTAATAGCAGATTATATTTAAAATGGGTTTAAAAATAAAATAAAAAAAACTTACCCAAAAATAATATATGTCGGCGTATTTTAATATGAAATATATACGAAATATTGCGGTATCAACAAAAGTGTTCCCCATCATGGCGGCCTCCATATCGGCTTCAAGTCAACAAAATGTCTTGCCCTATCCAGAAGTTACAGTTAGAGATCAGTGGGAAGAGCGGATGTTCAACTAAATGAAAGTGAAACAACAAATGCGTCGTTAAAGAGTCCAGAAAATACAAACAGGAAACATAATTTACAACAATACGAAGATTAAAAAATCATGATTTCACTATACAAAAATATGTCACTATAAAAAATTAACACAAAACGGACAAATATATCAAAATACTTGAATTATTTTCCGCATTTCCTGCACAAACAAAACAAAACTCAGTCAGAGTCAATAAATATCTCAATTTGTCAATCATCTATACAATTCGGGTTTCCACTTAAAAAACCCGCGTTAACAACCGATTCCAAGACTAACAAGCGAACCAAAGAATATCCTCTTTTCACCTGGAATTAACATTCAGGTAAAAGAACTTCCCCCTTACCTTTTGAGCGAAACTCGCATCCGTTCCAAGAACTTTACGAGGACACAAATACAGTCATAAACCATGAGTAAATTTTATGACATTGACGACCTTAGATGCCGACCCCCTCTCGCGGTTAAAGGTAAGCAAGCAAAAAAAATGAAAGAAACCGTAGGGGTCGGTAATTTTCTATCAATTACCCACCCCACTTTCCAAGCGGTAAAGACGTCGACATGTGAGGTAGAATAAGGACTTAATTGTAAATGCGACCTACCAGAGTTGAAAACCTGGCAACATGACTCTTCGTCAACTGTCTAAACCTCTCTCACTTGCAGCTTATCAATTTTGACTGCGCAGTCTCTTGTTATTTTTTATTAGACAGTTACGCTGGGGTGGGTTGCAGGGGGACATTTGGAGCTGGATATGGATATATCAATTTGGAAAGAATTTAATAGACATAATCATGGAAGTGAACCTTAATTGCGCATTTTTTAAAAAAAGCATTTAATTTTTATATGTCTATTGAGGTATTAATGGGTTTGGTTTGTCTAATTAGCGTCGCACTAGAACTGCATATTGGGATATTGGCGACTGTCTAAACCTCTCTCATTTGCAGCTTATCAGTTTTGACTGCGCAGTCTCTTGTAATTTTTTACTTGACAGTTTCGCTGGGGAACATTTAAAGCTGGATATGGATATATCAATTTGGAAAGACTTTAATAGACATAATCATGGAAGTGAACCTTAATTGCGCATTTTTTTAAAAGCATTTATATATTTAATTTTTAATATGTCTATTGAGGTATTAATAGTTTGGTTAAATAACGCCGCACTAGAGCTGCACATTGGGCTGTTGGCAACATAGAGTAATGATAGAAATAGAGGAAGAAAAATGCCGATTTACGCATATCCATCATCGAATCACGTGATCGGAGGACAGATTTCCTCGCCCACGCGAAAAAGTTTCTTCCTCCTAATAGAGTTCCAATAGGAACAGCGACGATTCACGGCGATCCGAAACAAAACACAACAGAAAATGGTTCATAGCTGTGCCGCTTGTGGATGCAAAGAAAAATTTCGCAAAGGAGGTCCATTACCTTCCACTGGTAAGTTTTCCTGAAAATTTTATTTCAAACCAAATTTTAAAATCATGTAAAATAATCAAAATTACTTTGTTTAACATGAGGTTTACGAATTCTTTTCTTAATTTTTATGAATATAATCTGTTTCAATTGAGTAAATATTTATAGGAAATTAGACTACAGTCTCGTATTTCCCTTGGGTAGCAAATTCGATGTTTCGTAAATATTAAATTTTGTTTTTTTAAGGTTTCTAATACTTTCTGAACTAGTTATGGAGCGCCGGTGTTACTTGGCGTGCCTTGGCATGCTTTGGCGACTTTCCAAACTAAATGAAATCAAAAGTATTGTAATATGGTTTTGTGTTTAATTTTCTATTTAAATATCGCTTCTTGAAGAATGATACTTTAAAGGAATTTAACATATAAATTAAAGAGGCCATTTCGAAATTTACTAAAAATAGCATATAGCAGTTGTACAACAAAATTCTGTAATAGCTTTCATTTATATTTTGTTATTTATTTTAATTAGAATTAAATAGTTATTTTTTCCATTTTCGAATGTTGCGTTTGTCTTTGTTATTTTCTAATTAGGGATGTCATATAAATATGTACATATATTTTCAAATTAGTTTCTGCAATGTTATCAGTATAAAATTTACTACATTAAATTTATAATTCAAATGTATTCAATTAACCTTAATTACATATAGTTATTGAAAAGTCAATTATAAATTCGAATGCTTCCTCTTTAAATGACGTATAGCCTTGAAACTTTACATACTTACGTAATACTGATGATAATACGATATTTAGTCAAATATAAAACTTATATATATTAAGTAGAAGATTGTATTTAAATAGTGCAACGTTAACCCGGGTTATGAGCACTATGATCAGGCAAAATGCGCTATTGAAAAGCGTCTTTTGGAAGGACGACTTTATATAGAATACTACGAATTGATACTACTTAATTTCGGACAAAAAACAATTTAATCCTAATTGTACAATAAAAAAAACGTAGTTTTTTTTTTAAAAAAATTTGTGTGTGCGGGGGAGGTGGGATTACATTTCTTACCTTAAATTCTTCAATAAATAGTTGCAATTTAACATGTTTTTTTTGTTATTTATAATTTAAATATAATTATGTATTTTACTTGTATATTTGTCTGTTTTTATGTAGATGCACAATAAGCGTAGTTCTTTTAATTGTTATTTTGTATATTTCAATAAGAAAATATGAACAATAAAACCTTAGAAAGAGATTCGTTTCTTAGAGCATTGAACACAAACAAAAGGATATTTTCGTTTCGTTAATGCAAGGAAAATATTTAATGCACATTGTTTGAAAATAAGTAAATACCTACATAACTTATGTTTAGAAGTTCAATACCGACGGAACACTCTATCGCCGAAAAGAAGAAACTGCGCCAATTTCGGAACTTCTGCATGTAGGGTGTGGCAGCGCTAAAACCACGTGATGGGCATCGGTTCTTATGTGTGTTGAGAACGCGGTCTTGCCAGAGCCTGACATGGAGAGCGCTCTCTATTATATTTATACTCTTTGGTTGGCAACGGTTCGGGCCTATCTTGCATTAAGACCCGGGAACAATGCCTTGTATTTTTTAACCATGTTCAGATAATGAGGACAACACCTAATATGACATTTTACTCTCCAAAGTGAAATACCCCCAACAATGTTAGGACATTTGAACCACGGCAGATTTAACGTGCACTAGCCACCTCTAGCAAATGTTAGACGGGGGCAATAGGATATTAGCAACGGTTCAAGATCTATCCTAAAGGAAAGTCTCACAACCACTGCCTAGAAATTTCAAACCATGACAGTTGATTGATTCAAATAACGTTGCACCAGAGCTACACAATAGGCTGCTGGCGACGGTTCGCAATCTACCCTGGCTAGTTGGTTAAGGCGACCATGGACGTTGAAAATGTCAAAAACCTTCAAATTTAGACATTTTTTTTTTGCTAATTCATGTTCACGCTTTATTTATCTTTCATTTAAAACAAGAATGAAGTTAATCCGATACTTAGTTATAGAGTTATGCTGGTTTTTATATACTAGTATTTTGCTTTGACAGCTGTCAGAAACGTAAACAACGTTTCTACATGTGCCTTCAACAAGCCCCACATTAAAAAGAAACAAATATATTTAATTTTAAACTGCGGATTGGCAACTCAATATAACTGTATCTTTAACCGAGGTTTAGCTGTGTTTGTTTACTAATTTCTTGCGCATTTTTTTCTTGTACAACGCTTGCAAAGTTCCAACCACGTTTTCAATATTACGAGTTTTAGTTTCTACATAACTTTTTTCTTCTTTATCACTTTAATTATTTATTTAATTTTAAACTTAATTTAACTTAAATATATATTTATTTTTTATAAATTAAAATTATGCATAGCATTAGTTCACGTTGGCGCAAACCAGTCTGCAACAAGGCTAAACGAAAAGCAGCTGCGATTGAAAATGCAAAAAAGCGCTGGCAGAAAAAAATCGTCTGCAGTTCCTATTTCTGTTGTATCAACACCACTAGAAGATGTAGATCCTGGGATTTTATCAAGTGGGCCATCGTATACTATGATGAGTGATGGCATGTGGACAAAGCTTCTGCAAAACATTCCTTGCCAGGAATGTAAATACATGTCTTTGAGTGTCGACAAGAAGAGTAGTTTTGGATTGTCAACTAACCTGGAGCTGACATGTGGATATTGTGGACATAACTATGGCTCAACTTTTGCCAGCACTCGCAATCTAAATTCCAAGAGCTTCGATATCAACCGCAAGGCAGTACAAGCTTTTTTGTCAATAGGCAAAGGACAAGCCGCAATGGACACATTCTCCATGATTTTAGGCATTCCATCAATGGACCCTAAAACTTTCGCAAATCACCTGGACACATTGGCCGAACAGTATCAAGACGTGAAAAAAGAAGTTCTAGAAACCTCGAGGAACTGTGTTCGACAGCGGTATGATGCTGATGATATACATAACAATATTGTTGATGTATGTGTTTCATACGATGGAACGTGGCAGAAGCGAGGGCATTCGTCTTTGTATGGAATAGGAATAGTTATTGAAGTTTTGACTGGGCTAGTTGTGGACTTCACAATTTTGAGTAAGTACTGTCCGGCCTGTACAGTAGCATTGCGGGATTTAGGCCCTAATTCTGCAGAATTTGCTTTCTGGTATGAAGGCCATAAACCATTATGCCAAAAAAACTACTCGGGGACCAGCAACAGCATGGAGATGGTAGCAGCAGTACTATTATGGCAGCGATCCATTGAAGATGGTAAAATGAGGTATGTCAAAATGCTGTCTGATGGCGATGGAAAGGCACACCAACACTTGTTGGAAAAAAAGGTGTATGGTAGAAAATTCATCATTGAAAAAGAAGAGTGTCTCAACCATGTGGCAAAGAGACTGGGGACAGCTCTACGCAACAAAGTTCAAGAGTGGAAGACCCGGAAAGTGACACTGGGTGGGAAAAAGAAGGGCAGCCTCAAAGAAGATACGATAAAGAAACTGACCAGCTACTATCGGAAAGCCATAAAGGACAATGCGCCTGATGTGCCCAAGATGAAAGCGGCAATATTTGCTTCTTTGCACCACTGCATGTCCACGGATAAGAAACCGCAACACATGCATTGCCCTACAGGGGAAGATTCGTGGTGTTTTTTCCAAAGATCAGTGGCAAAACACGAAACGCCAAAATCTCATTCAACTATGAAAACTACTCTTACTGAGCAAGTTGTTGAGAAAATCATGCCTATATACATAAGATTGGCATCAGTCGAACTTTTGAAACGGTGTTCGGCAGCTAAAACCCAAAACGCGAATGAAAGTCTGCATAGCGTTATATGGAGCAAATGCTCCAAAGAAGTTTTTGTGTCCAAAAAGCGACTTGAACTTGCTGTTATTTCTGCAATAAGTGACTTTAATCTTGGCTGCACTAAGTCCCTGGAAATTATAAGCGATGTCAATGAAGAAGCAGCCAGTGATGTCTCTTTCACTATCGCAAAAAAGAAAGACAGTAGAAGAAAGATGCAGAAGGAGAAAAGAAGCACGCAGGAATTCAAGGCGCAACGGCTTCGAAAAAAATATTCAAAGTCAACTACGAAAACTCGGCTTGAAAAATCTGAAGGCGTAACTTATGCAGCTGGCCAATTTTAGCACATTTTACTTTTATACAGTATCTCTAATGATGTAAAAAATATTGCATAGTATTATACTCTTATTAGTATCTTTATTTGTAATTTTCATGTTTCATATGGCTCTGTACACATACAGAAAAGGCTTGGACTAGAATTTATTCTGTCCTTGCCAAGGGTCGGCCTGTACTTACCTGCAGAAACTGACCCGCCTTATCTAATATTAGAATCACTACACGCACATGCACATTTTCTGCCATCTGAAATATGTTCTATATTTAGTGATTATTTTTTTAATTAACTGCATAATTATTATGTTTTCAGTTATAAGTTTTTCTTGCCTTAATCTGGTCATTTTGAAACAGTCGTAATTTTGAGGTGCGAAAAACCAAAACCATTTTGCCCAACACATGTATCTACCATTCGATTTTATTGGAGTATGTTTTTGCAGGTTTTTTTTTGTAAATTATATATACGATTGTTTTCATGACAAACTCTTCTTGTATATAATCAACAATTCTAACATTGTGTGTCTGTGTAGAATATAATATATTAGTTCCATAACAGTAAACACAAGTTAAAAAATTGTCCAGATTTTTAAATTTCAATCAACTTTAACATTAAAATGCTGTTTTCTCAGAATTGAAATTTAAGAAATTTTGCACTATTCAAAATGCCATCTGCGTTCCAAATTTTCTTCGAATCTCATGAAATTTTTTTTGTGGATTTAATACATATTTAAGATTTATAATTTCACATCTTCAAAGGAATTATGTTATTTATTATCCAAAAATTTTGAAAAGAACTGTTAGTAGATGAGATTTTTTCGTTGAAAATTTTGTGACGCAAGACTAATTATTATTTTTAAAAATAAATAAATATTTTACTTAAAAATTATATACAAATTACTTTTGTAATAACTTAATACTATTCCATAAAAAAAATTTAAATCATTTAAGTGAAAAATAACGCGCATTTGGCATTTTGCGTAAACACGCTTTTAATTATATAAAATTATTCATATTAAAAAAAATATTTATTGAAATCAATTGAAAATTTTATATGTGTTTTACTTTGACATGTTCCACTTCCTTATAAATTTTCAGAAAGTTTGAAGCAAAACTAAAAAAATAAAATTTCATCGTCCATGGTCGCCTTAATTAACGTTGTATTAGAACTAAACAATGGGCTATTGGCGATGATTTAGGCCTTTCTAGAAGGAAAAGCCGGGAATAATGCCTCAGATTTTTTAACCATGGTCAGATTATGAAAACAACACCTGAGCTGACACCTGGCTCAACCTCAATAGACGTCAGGACATTGGACCCCAATTAGATTTAACGTGCACCAGACCCATATACACACCGCAAAAACTGGAGGTAAGTTCGGACGACAAATTGTTACTTCGCAGCGAATCTGGCAACCCTCCGGTCAGAAGTTCACTGCATTAAAAAAAAATTGTAGTCTTTTGTATCATCCGTATTCAAACCCGCAACCCTCTGGTTGCTAGCCGACGATGGTACCTCCGGGCTACGGACCCCTGGGGTATAAATGGAAGCTGTTTATTTGCAGAGTATTTATCTATTGACTGAGTAAGCTGTTTGGCCCGTTAAGGCATGTACATACATAAAAAAAATTAAGTGGGCCGTCGGATCTCGAACCAGCGATCTATTGTTTTGAAGTTTTGCGCGCTACCGACTAAGCTACAAAAAAGTTTTATATCTTGGAAATATTTTTTAAAGATGTTTTCTTATGCAATATTTCTAAAGTTGTTAAAAAATTTTGGAAAATAAACTAAATTGAATATTTCAAATCCAAGGTACAGATTTTGAGGATGAATGGTAATTATATATAAATTTTCAGCCTTTTATACGCAGACAAAGTACGTGTTTTCAGATCCACAGGCAGCCTACTTCTTTTATTATTATTATTATAGATATTCAAGATTCTTTTATTTTTTTAGATATTAAAGATGTAATGTGTATTAAAACCTATAATTAGAAGGCAATTAGACGTATTTGCATATTTTGTAGATAGATTGCTTACTCACAGACTAACTTTCCACCATAAAATGTTACCAAAACACATATTTTTTTTAAAGTTATGTTAATTTAAAAGATTGCCATACTGTTAGCAATAACAAGTTAATTTGTCTTTAATAGAAACAATCATTTGTGGCAATAAATTTATAAATAGATGAGCTTGAGAAGAAAAAGTTTGTTAACCATTTAATAAAGGAGTTCTCAAACAGTGTCCACATGTTAATCTATATTTTTAAGTGTCCAATTTTTACATTATTCCGTAATTTTTGAGTATCCAATTGATAATAGCATCTACAAATTATCACGTTCGTTATATAAAATTTTAAGGTTTGAGTAACAAATAGAACTTAAAATTTAAAAGTCAGTTACTATGAATGGTATATAGTATTGAATTATATATTATTGCGTCTGTTTTTAATGACAGGTTGGTATGATTTTCTTATTGCGATCTACTGCATATTACTTTAAGACAAAATTCAGATTTTTCAGTTTGTGATAATTTGCCCTTAGGTATGAGGGCCTCCGTGGCCAGTGGATTAAGGCGTCAGCTGGGAATACAAAGGGTCCCGGTTCGAACCTTTGCGCGGACTAGACTAAAGAATAGTAAAAAGTAGTAAAATTGCGATCGGAGGATTGCCAACTTCGCTACCAAAATACTAGAATGTCGTCCAGAACATCCACAAAATTAACGGCGTGTATACGGGACTGGTGCACGAAAAATCTGATCGGGGTCCAAAGTCTCAACGTCTATTGAAGGCGTTGGGTGCCAGTTCAGGTGTTGTCCTCGTCATCTGACCATTGTTCAAAAATACGAGGCATCGTTCCCGGGTCTTTCCTTCGAGAGAGGCTCCAAACCGTCGCCAATAGCCCACTGTACAGCTCTAGTGCGACGTTAATTAACCAAACCAACCAAACCTTAGGTATGATTTGTCTACACATTCATGTCCATATTTTGATTTTTCACTTAATTTTTATTGGACGCAAAACTAATGACGCATATGGAAAAATATAAAAGAGACGAATTCAATTATTGTTGCGCATGCGCAGAGAAGTGTAAGCATGCTTGAGCAAACTCAAACAGTATCAACAAAATTATGTAATCTAAAAAATAATTTTGGCATTGTGGTCTATCAACAACGTTCCGATACTGAGGTTTTTCCTTAATAGACAAAAAGAAAAACAAAGTTAGCGGCAGTGTCATAAAACATCGATTTACTTTTTTTTTTTAAATAAAAGCATCCCTTTTCTCGATTTAGTGTCACGTGTTTCCTCTCTTCATGGATTCGACAGTTGATGATGCCAAAAGATCGTGTGAAAAATATTCCCTCGCTCGAAATTTAATTTTATGCCCGGTCTGCTCCAGAACTATTTTGGCACTTGATGCTACGGTTCTCGTGTTTCTCATTTTGTAACTTGGGAACGGGCATTCAAGTGGAGGAGAGAAATTGGATTTTTAATGTAAGGTTTATTTTAGAATTCGGCTTGATGGGGTTTTTGGGGGGTCTTGAGTGTAATTTCACTTAATGCTAACAAGAAAAATATAATTTTGTCACTCTAATGACATCTTTAGTATCGCTACCCAACTGCAAGACAGTTTGGGAGGTCAAGTTCAAAGGTAATTTACGGTGACTACCAAAAGTGTTTGTACACTTACGAATTTCAAAGAAATACTTCTCTATTTATTATAAAAATAATATTTCAGAATGGGTTGGTTTTGTTTTGTTTTGTTAATTAACGTCGCACTAGAGCTGCACAGTGGGCTATTGGCGACGGTTCGGGTGTCAATCTCGAAGGAAAGACCCGGGAACACATACACATTCAAACACACATTCATACATGCACCTCGTTATTTTAGAACCATGGTCAGATGACGAGGAAACACCTGAACTGGCACCCAACGCCTTCAATAGACGTCGGGACTTTGGACCCCGATCAGATTTATCGTGCACCAGTCTCGTATACACGCCAGTATAATTTGTTGGATATTCTGGACGACTTTCTAGTATTTTTGTAGCGAAGCTGGCAACCCTCCGATCGCAAGATCACTACTTTTTTACTTTTCTATGTCAAGTCCATTTCACGGATTCGAACCACCAATCCTTTGATTAGTAGCTGAACGCCTTACCAACTGAGCAACTATTTCAGAATGGGAATTTTTTAATAAGATATATAAATTGTTCTTAACAAAACTACATAAAATATTTTAAAAACATAGTATTTTTTTTGGGGGGGGGGGGGGGAAATCAATAATTAATAAGTAAAAAAAAATTATCTCACAAAAGTCTTCGTACCGTTTAAAAAAAACTCTACACGTTAATAAGTATTGCAATATTTCGGTAAATTAGTACTTAGTAGGATATCCTGTAACATCCACAACAGCTTTTAAACGTCTGGGCATAAATTTCATTAGTTTTTTTTTTTTGTAATTTCTGTATCACTTTCCTCTAAATTTCGATTGTTACTTTTTTAAGTTCGCTTTTCGTTTTAATGTCGTATCTTCGTATTCTAACCTCCAATTCTTTACGTATGTGTTTCATTAGGTTAAAATTCAGTGGCTGGGGTGTTTTTTCAGAACTTGGACAATTATAGAGGCAACAGAGGCAAATGTTGAGAGCCGTGTGCTAAATTTTTCGTTATTTTGTCCGTTATTTTGATAAGAAAAAAAGTTGATTCCAATACACAAATTTTGATCTTATAATTTTAAATTGTGTGCTAAAATATTTAAATAAACATACTTATTCATTTGTTACCATTAAATACCAAATTACCTAGACCTGGTGCTAATTTGCACTCTTGCACAAACACGTCCTAAGTATGATTTACTGTTCCGACTAAGTTATTGGTGTTTGCGAAAGGAAGCCTAAGCTTTCTAATTTTCGCACTAACAAAATATTTTCTTCGGCAGAGCGCCCGTGTAATCCAGCTGATCTGAGCACTTGTCGAACAGTTTCTATTGAAATTGAAGTATAACATGTTTCATTAAATTCTGTAGATATTTTTACAACACTCAAACGTAGATTTTTCACAAATTTTCTAACTATGAATCTCTGATCACGTTGAGTTAACTTTGCCGGTTGACATTTTCTTACCTTGTTTTCGCTCCGATTTTTGGCTTTAAAGCATTTTATCACATACTGCATCTAGAATGGGATACATTTATTAATTTAGAAATACTCCGAGATGATTTACCACCATTATGATGTGAAATTATCAATATTTGAATGCTATTCTTTGTCTATTTACGAATAGAATATTACTAAGCAAGCAAACAAAAATTAATGCCAAACAAATATTAAATGTCACCACAATGCAAAAATAAAAAAAAGTGACAGACAATTTTATTTAGGAATTTTTCGAAATTGTTTTTGTGTACGATCACTTTTGTGGCGTTTTTTTTCTTTGTTTCCTTGCATTTTAATTTTTATAAAAAAAAATATATATATATTTAAAATATATATATTAGGCTTTATTTAGAAATACATGGAGATTAGGTGAAAATTTTTTATATTTGAATTCAATTCCAGACTACAGTGATTTTTCTACAAATTTTTAAAGTGTACGAACTCTTTTGGGAGCCACTGTATATGTCTATATTCAACGATCTTTTGATTTTCCCAAAAGATCTTCTTTCAAACTACAACCGAACATTAAATTTAATATAGTTAGGACTTATTTAAAAAAATCTCCTAAATTAGGACTTATTTAAAAAAATCTCCTAAATTGCTATATCGTCATCTGATCATGGTTCAAAAATACGAGGCATCGTTCCCGGGTCTTTCCTTCGAGATAGGCCCCGAACTGTCGCCAATAGCCCACTGTGCAGCTCTAGTGCGACGTTATTTAACCAACCAACCTAAATTGCTATTGGAAACGAATCATATACCAAAATTTACCAATTTTTCTAATAAAGAATCATAAGTTCCTTAATTTGTTTTTATAGTCCATGCTTTGTAAATTTGAAATCCTCAGTGGATCTATATAAATATATAAACCAATTTGTTTTTGGTTTGTTGTTTGTTTGGTTTTGTTAATTAACGTCGCACTAGAGCTGCACAGTGGGCTATTGGCCAATTTGTTTTTGGAACTAACCTTTTTTTTGTGATAGTTTGAGATGTCTTCGCTTCATTTCGTATTATTAGCAATCACACAGTAATGATTATATTATTATTTACAAAAGACTGAAAGAAATAATTCATGGTTATTTTGGTAAATCAATCTAACAATGCGATACATGGGTATCTATTCTTTATACCGGGTGCCAATAGAGTCCCTTAACTAATCATGATAGCAATATCTAGACATAGTTAATTCACTATGCTCTATCCGATTATCTCAAAAATTATACAAGATACATTAAATTAGTTAATTACAAAGTTGTAGAACTTCATCGTTTTAGTACGAAAATATTGTTTGCAAACATAAATACTATAAATTGAACGCTTACAACGCTCGTTTGTTTGTTCGCAAATGATGATTATTTCGAGATGTTACTCTTATTCGGTGAATGTGATCGCAATGTAAGAAACGCAGAACGATTGAAACGTCAACGTTTTTCTGTACGACCACATCCGTTATAGAAAACCATCCTCAATTATGTTTAGTGACGACTAGTTGCTCCTTTGTAACGCGTTTCGTAACGCAACAGTGTCTGAAATCTCGAACAGAAAAACGAGCGTTGTAAGCGTTCTTATTATAGCATTAATTTTTCGTAGTAGCTGGATGCTGCTCTACTACTTTGTAATTGACAATTTTTATGTATCGCGTATAGTTTTCGAGATAGGCACACTAATTCTTGACTTATCTCCTTTATGAATGTAGATGTCAACGTTTAAACGTTAAGGAGGTGGTTAAGGATTTCAGTGGGCACCATAGAGTAATGATACAAATAGAGGAATAAAAATGCTGATTTCCGTGTGTCCATCATTGAAACCACGTGATATGTGGAAATGCCAATTCATTCATGCGCCAATATTACTTGGCAGGCCTTGGCGACTTTAAGAACTAAACGAGATCGAAGTATTGTAATATGGTTTTGCGTTTAATTTTGTATTTAAATATAGTTTTTTTTGAACGAGTGGCACAATTTAAGGGAGTTTAACATATATATTAAGGATATTTTTCTTACTTTGTAGTTTTGAAATAATTGCATTACGTTTTTATGTAAAAAATTTACCATAAGCGAAGTTCTTTCAATTGTTATTTTGTATACCAATAAGAAAATATGAACAATAATACCTGAGAAATATAAAGAGTTTCGCTTCTTCGAGTATTGAACACAAATAAAATATTTTCGTTTCGTTAAAGAAGAGGAAATATTTAGCGCATATTGTTTGAAAATAAGTAAATACGTACATATATGTTAAAAAGTTGAATACGGACAGAACTCCTTACCACCAAAAGAGAAGAAAGTACGCCAAATTTGAAACTCCTGCAGATGTCTGAACGCCAAATGTAGCAGAGCTATAACCACGTGATGTGGGTTTTTCTTTTCAAAGTTGACACCGCGGCCTTATGAGAGTCTGGTATTGAAGGCGCTCTCTATTTAATATTACAACTCTCTGGTGGGCACCCTGTACGATCCATTAGGATATGAATTCAATTATTCTGACAAGATGTTTTATTTATAATATAGGGTCTTGTGATCCTGAGTATTACCAATGTTCAAATAAGAGTGTTGCTTAGAAATCATACTGTAGACTGATTGATGCAATTTTCAACTACCCTAGGATAATAAGATACACTGTTAAAAATGAATTCTCGTCTTTGACGAAACTTTTGTCATTTTTGAAGAAACAGATGCTGCGATTAAACATTTCGTCAAACTGAGGAAATTCGGGAGTCAAACTGAAGAATTTTTCGGTTTTTTTAACGGAATTTATTTTAAAATAAATTAGGAATATTTTAAATAATATAATAATTCAACACAGACGAGCAACACTGACAATATAATAAACCAAATAAATGCTGATGACCCAGAAAAGGGCCGAAAGGGAATCTGAGTAAATGACTTTCGTTCAAAATTTGAGGATTCTTGTTTCGTCAAAAGTCACGTTTACTTGAAATACAAGAGCAAATGATTCAATGACAAAACAATTGTCAAATATAACGAAAGTAGCCTGGACGATTGCAGAGTTCTCAAAAATGAGAGTTATTTATGAGAATATCATTAGACTTTGTGAACACTGTAAGTAAACAATTGAGTTATTTTAGCATAAATAGCTATTTAATAAAACCTTGATTATTTTTATACATGATAATGAATAATAAACTTCTAAACAGTAATTCAAAAGCACACGAAATACAGCCTCTGGTTACACTTTTAGTGAAGATATTTTTTTAAAGAGTCGAATACGTAAAAAAATTCCCAAACGCTTGTTTATTTGCACAAAAAAAAACTTTGAGCTGGTAAATCGATAAACAGTTTGATACTTCTTAGTGACACTTTTCCATTTGAATGCCCACGCAGAAGCCGAAAGTTCACTTGAAATGCAAGAGCAAATGACACCACGCAACTGTGAAATAATCGACAATTTGTCATGCTAAGATTCTTCATTTAAACCAATTTGTGACAGGTGAAGAGGAAAATGAAACCCGAATCAGGCTCCTACTCATCCCTCAAGTAGAACGGAAGCTTAAAAAGTACTTAGAAACATCTTTTTTTAGGCAGAAATTATCAGCAATTGACACATCAGGAGGGTTTTCGATTTTTATCCGTTTGTTCACCCCGATGTTGGAGAACAACATCAATGTCAAATATCTAGTTAGGCAGTGCTATGTTGCAAGACATCAACCAGCTAAACATTTAAAAGGGTGACTGTTTGTTGAAAGAATTTCGATGGTAAGAAACTATTTTAATCTACAATTAATTTGGTTAGTTGGCTTAATAAATTCGCATTGCAGCTGCATGGTTTGGTTTGGTTTTGTTAATTAACGTCGCACTAGAGCTGCACAGTGGGCTATTGGCGACGGTTCGAAGTCAATCTCGAAGGAAAGACCCGGGAACACATACACATTCACACACACATGCATACATGCACCTCGTTATTTTTAGAACCATGGTCAGATGACGAGGAAACACCTGAACTGGCACCCAACGCCTTCAATAGACGTCGGGACTTTGGACCCCGATCAAATTTATCGTGCACCAGTCCCGTATACACGCCAGTATAATTTTGTTGGATATTCTGGACGACTTTCAAGTATATTTGTAGCGAAGCTGGCAACCCTCCGATCGCAAGATCACTACTTTTTTACTTTTCTGTGTCAAGTCCATTTCACGGATTCGAACCACCAATCCTCTGATTAGTAGCTGAACGCCTTACCAACTGAGCAACTGGGGCTCTTACAGCTGCACAGAGGGGTATTGGCGATTAACTAGGTCTTCTGCACATAGGTGTCTGAAACTTTATACATACATACAAATCTACATCTATTTGAGCCCTTAACAGTCCAGAATTTTTCATTTTATTTTAATGTAGTTAAATACCTATTTTTTTATTTTAGTTAGATACTACCTAATTTAGTAGGATACCTAAAAAAAGGTACTTAAAAATGAGTACATGCCCATACTCGCTTTTCTTTGCGTACAATTGCATCGTAAATGAGCTATGGCGTACTCAAATTTAAGTAATCGTACTTTCTCAAAAATGAGCGTGATTTAATATTGCTAATCTCAGCTTCTATTTAAGCCATCTTAAAAAACGACCTGACAAACTTAAAATAGTTGTACAGAAG
The DNA here is from genome assembly GCA_963932185.1 of Troglohyphantes excavatus. NCBI lineage: Eukaryota > Metazoa > Arthropoda > Arachnida > Araneae > Linyphiidae > Troglohyphantes > Troglohyphantes excavatus. The sequence continues at coordinate 45,231,665 of OZ010672.1, read as the reverse complement.
ATGATTTTCTACATTATTTTATGTCGATTGCTTAAATGGAAACCGAGTTATTTCAACTCAATTATCTTACTTTCCATTCTTTTCGCACACCTTTTTAATATGCATTATGTTTATAACTTCTTCACGTCGCCTTGGTAGTACAACGGAAAAGGAACTGGGCTGCGGTGCATGAGGATATGGGTTCGATTCCCGGTTAGTGTTAGTTGTAATTGTCGATATGTATTGAAAGTAATTTATGAAAGCACCCTATGAAGGCTATATACTGCTCTTTTTATACATATTTACTCATTTCACTCGTTTTTGAGTACATGTCTTTTTCAAAAATGAAACTTATGTATTCGGAGTTATGATAAGCATTGAATGTAATCAAAATTCAATACATTTTACTTATTTATTTTACCATTTAATGGAAATTGATCATTTTCAATAGAAGAAAAATCCTAAATGTATTTTCAATGGTGTTCCTTTTTGAAAACTATTTCACTAGGCTACGGTACAGTTCCTCAAAAACAAAAAAAATGAGGAACTGTGAAAAAAAAAATTATGTATTCAAGAATAAACGGTACTTTCCCTCATTTTTTTTTATTTAAAAAAATATACTAGAACATTTTTTAGCTGTCTAACAACGCGAAAGAAAAATTCCTAACACGAAGAAACGCACCGAGTTCATTTCCATACTCTGCATGCTACCCCTTAAGCAAGCAGAAATATCACCATTTCTCATTCGCAGGCCACCCCCCTACTGCTCTTCACAGAAACTGGGCGACTTTAAAGTGAAATAAACAACACTTAACACAAAGCAAGAAGTCGTGATGTTCTCCTTACTCGTATATTTACAAGATTAGCATCCCATTGGAGTAATGGGATGGCAGTTTAGCGCTCCTATATTTCAAATACTTTATTCTTGGGCACGATTTCTTCTGCCTTTTCCCTACAACAAAATAACTTTATACCAGAAAACCAACTCGAAGCGTGTCCAATAAATTGCCTTATAATGGGGATCCGAGACGGGTTTATGAAAGGTGTATATGAACTATAAGGATGAGATATTTATAATAAATTTGTATTAAGATTACGTTATAAACGCGTTTGGTGAAATATGTTATTTTTAAAAGGTTGAGTCTGGTTAAGTGTGATGAAAACTCAACGGATGGTTTTTTTATTTAATGTTTTATTTTTAATTCAATAACCAAAAATGCTATAATAAATAGTATCCTCGTATTAATTAAAAAAAGAAATAACATAATGATACGATTTGATATGAAATTGCAATGTCAGTGACATGAAAGTCAGCCGCGTTTCTTAATCCAAAATTATGTTTACAAAATTTTGTAAAAATGTTTATGAATTAAATGGTTATTTTTACACAAGAAATAACTCTCAGGGAGAGTTCATTTATTAATCACGCTATTTTTTTTTATCCTTTTGTACAGTCCTTTTCCCATGTCTCGTACTTTTACGTTAAATTTACCCTCTCTCAGTTCCCCATGTTAAGCGACGATAAATTTTTCCAGTTAAAAAAAAACAGTCATTTTAATTCAATATATTTGACCAAACATTTCATTAGAAAAATAGTGATTTTTATAAAAATTTACTTATATTAAAGAAAGTAAAAGAAATGTCAGCATTTTTTCTACAAAGTTTTGCAACGTAACGCAACCATTGATAATCCCTCTTCCATGCCTCGTCAAGCCACAGTCAAGCATGGTAGACCATCTTCTCCCCATTCCAAAGGTGTGTGACGTAATACATGAATAGCCCTTTATATAAAAAGACACTTTTTCTAAATTCTACTTATTCTTTAGCCAACACTGTTAAAAATACATACTTAAAAATAAGTCTAATTGACTCATTTTCCTCAAATTTTCTGAATAAATCCTCAAAATTTATACAAGTTTGTCATGGTTCTCAATCCATGTTAAGCTTTATTTAAAAAAACAATACCGTATGCTATCCGATTTTATTTTTAAATTTTAGTAATTTTGATAATTTAACTTTTTGATAGTGATGAAGGATCTTTGATGGACCTGTATTTCTGAAAATACATTGAAGCTCCCTTTTATACATCAGTAGCAAAGCCTGTGTAATATACATGATCCCTCCTCCATGGCACGCCACAGTCAAACATGGTGGACCATCTTCTCCCCATTCCAAAGGTGAGTGACGTAATACATGAACAGCCCCTTATATAAAAAGACACTTTTTCTAAATTCTACTTATTCTTTAGCCAACACTGTTAAAAATACATACTTAAAAATAAGTAAAATTGACTCATTTTCCGAATGAATCCTCAAAATGTATACAAGTTTGTTAAGGTTCTCAATCCATGTTAAGCTGTATTTAAAGAAACTATACCATATGCTACCTGATTTTATTTTTAAATTTTAGTAATTTTGATAATTTAATTTTTTGATAATGATGAAGGATCTTGATGGACCTGTATTTCGGAAAATACATTGAAGCTTCCTTCTATATATTAGTAGCAAAACCTGTTTAATATACATAACTATATAACTATCATACTATTTGCCTTTAATAAGTTTGAAAGCGCGAAAATATAAACATACTTTGTAATATAAATAGTCAGTTATTAAAACGCGAGTTATCTAAAATAGTGAGAGAAATTTACATACTTTGACTTTACATTTTCAATGGAATCCGGCACTTAATGTCAATATAAATGTTTTTTAAATATGGTCTCAATTTTTGTATTAAAAACAAATCATTCAATATTTAAAAAATATAGGTATTTAATTATTTTTCAAAAATATATTGAATTTTATTTTGTAATTTACATTGTTTACCTATTTTCAAGTATAAAAAAAAAAAAACGAATAATCTCCCTTTTAGTATTATGCCTCACAAAATGGCAGCAGGATCACATTACAAAACTCCTTTCCAAATTACGTCCTGTCATTTACAGCCACATTCGGAGAACATTTCAATTCCCTCAAAACTACCGGTTTGAGGTAAATTGCCTGTTAGTTAGGATGGATCACAGTAGAGAGCATCAAAACACTTTCTTTAGAAATTAGTAATACTAGGGTGTAGAATAGTTGTTAACAGTTTAAGTCTAGTATGCAATCACATCTTATTAGATTACGCTGACGTGGTAAAGTGCCCAAAGATTTAGAAATATGCTTTTTAATATTTCTTGGCATTTATTTAAAAACTATTTTAAGTATTTTTTTAATGCTTTCTATTATAAAAAGGTTTCTGTACTAAAATTGAAATGTTAAATTGCCCTAAGACGTTTGAAATCAGGGAAAGATCTTATCTTCACCCTCTCTCTACCGCCGTATATTTTAACCAACATTATTTTCCACCAATAAAGTAAAACGAAATATTTAAGCGCTTTAATTTCAAACTTTTTGGGGCTCGTCAGTATTTTATTTAATACCACAATAAAATCTAAAGTTTTGAGTATTCGTTTTTTTTTTAAATAAATTTATTTTCTAGTTAAACGTTTTATTTTTGTAATTGAAAACTAAATATTCGTATTTAAACAGGCAAGTGTTTCACTATCATGCACATGTTGGAAATTGTTATCTTGTCCTGGAAAAAATATCCAATTACTATGATCTAGGAAGTAGGCTTGGGCGATGATGACATTTTGCCATTAAGATTAATCACCAGACAATAATCGATATTTCCCAATTAATCAATATTTATATCGGTATGTTCCGATTAATCAATGTGTCCATCGATATTTTACAATTAATCAATATGTCCATCGATATTTTACGATTAATTAATATGTCCATCGATATTTTACGATTAATCAATATATCCATCAATATTTTAAGATTAATTAATATGTCCATCGATATTTTACGATTAATCAATATGTCCATCGATATTTTACGATTAATCAATATGTCCATCGATATTTTACGATTAATCAATATGTCCATCGATATTTTACGATTAATCAATATGTCCATCGATATTTTACGATTAATCAATATGTCCATCGATATTTTACGATTAATCAATATGTCCATCGATATTTTACGATTAATCAAAGTCTAATAATCGATATATTTTTTTTATTAATCAATATGTCTAATATTTCGATATTTTTTATACATTCATATAGTTGGTTATTCCCGATATATCGACATTTTATGATTAGAATAAGTACAGTAGCATTAAGTAAATACAAGGTTGGAATCCGTAAAGTAAGTGTATTATTTTCAAATCAAGAAATAGTATAATTTTGTTTTCCCATTTATTATTAAAAATATAGATACTCTGCCACTTTTGCTAAAGCATCGCCGTCACTCGAAATCGAATCTTATTTATTGTTGATAAATAATAATGAGTTAGTTATTTTTGGTAACGGTTCGGGATCTATGGTTGGTTGGTTGAAATAACATCGTACTAGAGCTTCACAGTGGGCTACTGGCGACGGTTCAGGGTCTATCTCGAAAGAAAGATCCAAAAACACTGCCTCTTATTTCAAACCATAGTTAATGAAAAAGACAACACCTAACATGACACTTGAATCTCCAAAGTTACACACTACGATCAATGTTAGGACATTTGAACCACGGCAGATTCAACGTACACTAGCCAAATGTTCAGTAGATGACTGGAATATAAATCACTTTCCTCCGATTACCAGTTTGGCACCAGATTGAGCCCCTCACAAACCTACATTCATTTTGGACGCACAAGTTAACATCAAAACACCATTTCCAAATGCGAGGTGCCAAATCCATTTAATTCACCGCATGTTTAATTCACTAATTACTCGAATCATTTCCATTGGATTTCCCCTACCCCAACATTACCACTAAAGCTACATAATGAGTTATTATTGATAACGATACGGGATCTATGGTTGGTTGAAACAATGTCGTACTAGAGCTTCACAGTGGGCTACTGGCGACCGTTCGGGGTCTATCTCGAAAGAAAAATCTAGGAACACTGGCTCGTATTCCAAACCATAGTTAATGAAAAAGACCCCGAGACAAAAAGTTTCGTATGCCGCGTGTATGCCTTCCGTATGCCAGCCGATTTTTCGTATGCCAGATGTATGCCACATATGCCCTCGAACTGATGACCGCGGAGGTGGTATGCCCGGTGTATGCGAACGGCATATGCTTCTTTTTACGATCCAGAGGCAATAATATTAATATGCCGCGTGTATGCCTTTCGTATGCCAGACTGATTTTTCTCGAGACAAAAATATTAATATGCCGCGTGTATGCCTTTCGTATGCCAGATTGATTTTTCCCGAGACAAAAATATTAATATGCCGCGTGTATGCCTTTCGTATGCCAGACTAATTTTTCCCGAGACAAAAATATTAATATGCCGCGTGTATGCCTTTCGTATGCCAGACTTATTATTAGTATGCGAGAAATATGCCATCGAACTGATGACCGCGGAGGCGTATGCTGTGAGTATGCCAACGGCATATGCTTCCGATTTAGTCCAATTTATTGCGACATTAATGTTTACAACTATATAATTGTGTAAGTGATTTTTTAGTATCTGTAGTTGCATTATACTTCTTTGAAACCATTGCATTATAGTAATAGATTGAGGATGATAAAAATCATAAAAATATTAATATGCCGCGTGTATGCACTACGTATGCCAGACCAATTGCTAGTATGCGAGAAATATGCCGAGTATGCTTTCGACCTAGCGAGCGAGGGGGAAGGGGGGGGGGGGGGAGTTGAAATAAAAGAAATTTCCCAACTTAACGTTTTGAAATTCCCAACTCAACAGTGCTGAAAATTCCCAGTTCCAACTTATCGACATTTTTCATCTTTTTTTTTTTAATATATTAGAGGTAATATTAAATAGTTCTCTCACAAGCATTCATTTGTTACACCCATATTCAAATGCAGTGTACGTTTTGAGGTCTAATTTAAATGTAATCTTACAAATTTCTAATCTTCTCTAGCTTTCATTTGTTAATAATGTTAATTTCCATCAGGCATAAATTTTCCCAACTCGGGGTTTTTAGAAGTTGAAATTCCCAACTTTCAGGGTTTCCAGAAAATTGCCCCCCCCCCCCCCCCTCCTCCGTGCGACGGGCCGATACCGGGGAATGGCAGTGGCATATTCAACTAAAGGCATAGTTTTACAACGCTTACGATTTCGATCCAATTTATTGCAACATTAAACGCGATGTTTAAAATTGGATGTATAAGTTGAGTCGTAAATATCCATAGTTTCACTTCCACTTGAAGATCATGAGTTGTAGACATGTGTGGGTGAATTACGCAATGAGAGAAGGAACGCGGAAGTAGGTAGCCATTTTGGACTTCGACTGGATTAAGCTTGGTTGACGTGCAGTACAATGGCTAACGGATTTTTCCATAGTCGAAAACCAAGCAAAAGGATGTTGTTCCTGCTAATCTCATTACAGATGAATTAAAATTTTTCCAACTTAGAAAGTAGAAAAGTACGCGAAACCAAAAGTAACGCAGTGTGCCTCCGTAACGCAGTGTGGGCTACGGTCCTACACTTTGTCCGATCGAGCAGTGGTGAACATAAGCCTGTGAATGTATCTTCTGTCACGGCTTAGAAGAGAGGGTCTCTTAAGAAAATATGCAGCAGTATTGTGTTTTCATGTGAGTTTGGTTATACCGATCTTGCTTTCTACGTTTCATCAGGACACCCAACAAATTCTACATTGAAGGATTTACAAAATTGAAAAGGTTATTTTTGAATTTATTTTTGAACTCCAAAATTGCTACATGTTAACTTTATCTAGGATTTATAATTTTATGAAATAAATGTTTTAAATATGTATTTTATTTAAAAATAAACATTGTTCATTCCAATTTTATGTTTTTTATTTAAAAATTTTTTAAGAATAAATTTTAATTTATTATAAATCAGTATTATTTTTTTCTTCAAAAAAATTAGTTTTGAAGATAAAATTAAAAACAAATGTGTATTATGAGTTTTATCTAAACATAACAATAAAAATGTCTTTATATTTTAAATAAATGAATTTTTATCAGACATTTCATATTGTTAAAATTTGATATCTGAGAAGTAGGCCAATTTAATGTATCGTATGAAGTAAATTTTTAAATATTATTCGAATTTCTCCAAAAGCATGAGCACCATTTCAAAATAGTCCACATCAGCTACTTTAAATGTTTAAAAGATCATTTAATGCAAATTATAATTAAAATACTTTAATTAATATTTAAAATTTGCAATAATTACACTTTATTGCATTAACTTTCAATAGTTTGTTTTTCTGATAAATAATACAATAACTTTCTCTCTCAAAATTATCTTTGATAAAATTTTCTAAATATTCTTTATATATTATTATGGTACTACAAAAGATTTCTAGAGTTAAAATGTAAAATAAAAATTGCCATCATCCATGAAATAATTCTTCATGAACAAAATAAGTAACTGTCTATATTCCAAACAGATTGTCTATGTGCTTAAACAATGTTACTATAAAAGTTTTTTTTTAAGTTAATTTCATTTGTGAGCAATAACTATAAAACATTAAAAACTGTAATGTAAATAAAAGTATTCTTACTTTAAATTTATTATCAACAAGTAAGGTGTAAACTTTTCTTCTCAAATACAAGTTTCTCCTCCCAAATATATACTAAATAAAATTATACAGACACAAAGTGTGTCACTTTATATAATAGAACTATAATTTATATGTTCATAGAACTAACTTCTTTACTATATCCCTGAAAACCTATTACAAGGGATAAAAAAAAACTTGATACCTCGTTGTCATATTAAAGCCTTACTTTTTGATGAGTTGAGTCAACACAAAAACACAAAAATTGTGTTCAGTCAAAATGGAATATTTATATAGTAGTGTGTTTCTTGTTAGAATCACTAAACTTTCTATTGAGTGTTATTAGCTATTATTTTGCAATTGATAGAAATGAGTTCCTTGATATCAAAATTTTATTTTATACTACGTAGAGTATTCCTAATACACATTAATTTATAACTCATGTTAAGCCCAGGTGCAGGTTTAAAATTTTAAGCAGAAAAAAAAAATATCCATATTTATTATTTTTATTTCACATTTAGTGGACAGTATAATGCTATTTTCTTCTTTTGGAAACAGTAATTACTTTATATATAAGTATTTTTAAAAAAGTTTTGTAGCATAAAATGTAATAAGAAAAAATATTGGCTAAATAAAAGTTACAAGATTTAAATAAAATCTCAATGTATGACTTTTTAATTTCATATGAATATACATAGCATAGTTTTACATTTATTAAAGTAGAAATTTGAGCTTCAGAGAAATACTTTTTAAGAAATGTCGATATTGAGTTAAAAGAGAGAAAAATTTGTTTTGCTAACTAAAAACTAACATGTCCTAATTATATTCATATGAAATTATAAAGTCATACATTGAGATTATTTTTTAAATCTCGTAAGTAACTTTTAAATCTTGTAAGTAACTTTTATTTAAGCAGTATTTTTTTCTTATTACATTTCATGCCACAAAACTTTTTAATAATACTTATATGTGAAATAAAAATAATAATGATATGTTTTTCAAAAGTTAATCTAAACATCGTGGAAAAAAGCCATCATGTAACTTTTACAATGGATAATATGCGATCCGCATACATATCGCATACAGAGGTGATATGCCAGCCGCATACATGTCGCATACGGAGGTGATATGCCATCGGCATACATGTCGCATACGGAGGTGATATGCCAGCGGCATACATGTCGCATACGGAGGTGATATGCCAGCGGCATACATGTCGCATACGGAGGTGATATGCCAGCGGCATACATGTCGCATACCACCTCCGTATGCCAGAGTAATATGGGATATTCTCACAGGGCATACGAGGCATACGTATGCCACATGTATGCGGCATATATGCGGCATACTAGAGGCATACACCTTTTTTTTGTCTCGGGACAACACCTAACATGACACTTTAATCTCCAAAGTTGCTCACCACGATCAAATTTAGGACATTTGAACCACGGCAGATTCAACAAACGCTAGCCAAATGTTCAGTAGACGACTAGAATATAAATCACTTTCCTCCGATTACCAGTTTGGCACTCAGAAACCTACATTCATTTTGGACGCACATGTCAACATTAAAACACCATTTCCAAATGCGAGGTGCCAAATCCATTTAATTCACCGCATGTTTAATTCGCTAATTACTCGAATCATTTCCATTGGATTTCCCCTACCCCAACATTAACGCCACAAAAAATTTAATTTAATTTGAAAGAGCGAGCCCATTCACACTTTTTCTCGATCCCTAACGTAATCTATTCTCAAGACTAATTACTCGGCTCAGAGAGACTCACAGGCAATCGTCACTCCTTCCAGGTTTCCGTATTAATGCGTATCAGATCTTCCGTCTGCAAAACCACTTAACAGCATGTCACCGTGGGTACTTAATCGACCCCACTTTGTGTGACTGATCGATGTTATCAATCACTACAAAATACTTATATATAAAAATAAAATACTCTATAAGTAGAGGGCAGAAGAAAAAAGCAAGCTGGGGCCCTTCTCGAGAAGGAAAAAAAAAATACCCAATCTTTAGTCCAGTTTCTTCCAAGAACCTTATTACGCTAACAAAAACTCTTTTTCAAAGCAGGTGACTGCAAGAAGACGCTACAAAAGTTGGCAGTCATTCGAAATACGTGCGCAAAAAAATGGCATAAAAAAAAACAGAGCTCACTGCTGATTGTGACTCGTGCTGGCCAAATTAGGGGTTTAGTCGAAACGTCAAGTAGAAAATGATCATTGAGAGAAAAGTCTTTCAGCCATGACTTGGAAGGGGGTGCGATTAAGTAGCAATTGAGAACGCGCGCCCTTAATAAGAAAGCCTTTTCCAATTTCTCAGATAAATACTCATATCCGCCTGCTAAACCATTTTTGTCTCATGATGCCCGTATAAGCGGTTGTCGGGATGGGGCAGGCAAAACTGCCTTCATTTTTAACCACAACAATTCCATGGGGAAACCTGATACTTCCAGTGACTATTTCCGTTTTTTAAAAGGCTTTCTTAGTTTATATTTTTATAATAGTTTGGATTGCTAGGTATGTTATCATTGGCGCCTTGTTTGCGTAACGTAAACGGTATGGCAGGTGTATGGCCGCTGCCATACCTATTTTTTTTAAGTGTGTTGTAAAAGGATTCCATTAAAAACGCCTAAACGTAAAAGTATAAAAACCTACAAATAAGTTCCGGTGCTACTGGCTGTTGTGCGAAATATCTCAAAAGTATTGGCATGCAAGTTTTTAGTACAAATTAATTCGCATAAAAGTAATTTTAAAGTGATAACTACAATAGAATATTGTTAATCCAAACTACATATATCCGGTTAACGGAGACTAACGTACATTGTTAAAAGTCAATGTTTACATTGCTGCATTTCAGGTAATTTTGATTAATGATTAAACTGTTTGATATGTGTAAATAAAATTTGGCAAATATTAATTTGATATGTTTTTACTCGGTTAACAGAATTTCAGATATATATTTTTATAAACACATTTTTATTAATATGTTTCCTTTTAAATAGCACTTTTAACAATACACTATTGATAACTTAGAGTTTGTATTTTATAAATCAACTCTTTTTGCCATAAATTTGAATAAAAATGACATTCAAAATAAAATGGATATTAAATTATCCTTACAAATGAGCTGTCTACAAATGTTGCATGTTTCCGCTTTACAATGTAAAGAGTCCTCCGCATTCAATATTATATATTTAAAAAAATTAACTTTGCAATATGATAAATAAAACTTGACAAGATACAAATTTCCCAATTTTTTTTAAACTGTTTGATGTGGATTTCTTTGGTTTAATTTAAAATGTCAATACAATAATAATTTTTTTCATTATCAGGTTTTAATAAATCAATCGTGTTGGCAAAATGGCCATTACATTGACATTTTAGTTGACAAAAAAAGTCATATTTAACACATCTGTAAAAAAATCTCTTGGACATTTTTCCTTTTTATTCATGTTATACTTATCTTGCGTTGTTATTTTTTGAAAATATATAATTTTGAATTTGGATAAATAATAATAATAACTCCGCACAGTCCCAAATAAACAAATGTTTAAACACTCGTATTTAATTATGTAAATTCATACTTTTAATGTTATAATCTAATCTCACATTCTGCATAAAAAATTCAAATTTACTAACAAAAAAATTATTTGTTTATATAATATTCCAATACTTCCGCAATTTAAGTACATCTAAAAAAAACATCTACGTCTTGACTGTTTTTATACGAATTGTGGCCAAGCATGGCGCCCATGGCCGTATCGCTTTCTTACCTCCCCTCCCGCTCCTCAATGTCCGTCATCAGCTACTTAACTGCAGCAGTCAAAAGTTTTGGATAGTTGTTGTGGATTTTTTATAGCGAAAACTGCCCGCTGTCGAACGTCCGCGTGTTAAAGTGGAAAGCTGGCGGAAATAATCGTTCAACTCTCGGGTCGTCAAGTGTGAGTGTAAGACTTTTGACCCAGCCATACCCCCCTGATTACCCTGATTGTGCCATGCCTTACCCTCCCACATGCTCAGCAGGGCTACGTCCATTCAGGGAATCGGGGGAAGAAAATTATAAATAATCGAACGCATTTTTTTTTTCGGGGACATGCTCTCCCCCAATTTGGCCTGGTCGCTGAGTACTTTTGACGCACTAATATATACTGAGTAATCGCTAACAATGTCTCAACCCCTAGAATGGGAGCTTTTGAGGTTGTTAAAAAAAATAGCCCACACATTCCTTTGCTTTGTGTCGAGGGGGTGGGGGGGAGTATGCATATTCGGAGAATCGCTTTATATTTAAGATGGGAGTGTTTTTCTTTGGAACTGTGGAAATTACAGTGTTTGGGCCGGATTAATAAGGACTGAGGGATGTGAAAATAACTGCACATTCCTCTGTTCGTAGTCGTTGTGTATACATGGAGATATATTTAACTTAAGGGGTTATTTTCTGCATAACGGCGAGTCCGCGCATTTCTGCCTAATTGATATTTATCATTTTGGATTCCATATTCCAATGAATGTTTATAATCTATGAAAAAGGGGCAACTTCGTTTTAACAAAATTTGACGGATTTCTAGCAAAGTAATTTTGAGAATCCTCTTTTTAAAAAAAAACAAAAAGAAAGCTAGAACTGTTTGTATACAAAAAATAAAAATTTTCAATTCCATATATTCTTAAAAAATAATCTGTAATTGGGAATCTTTGGTCGGGACAACAGGGTTGTAACTCGTAAATTTTATAATAATTTCGACATTACACGTCAATTTACTCTAAGCAGCGAATGATGGATAGCCATTATTTTTAAAAATGCTTTTCCACATAACCACCTGAAAGGCGTAGTCATGTAAGGGATATATAATAAATAATTGAGTTGGAAACATTCAAGGCGTGTTTTGTCATATTGAGCTAATACCTTTATAAGTAATTTAATAACCCAAATAACTTTTTCTAAATGCATTGACTTGTATTCAGATTCCAATTTTTGCAAGTTAATTTCATTGGGACAAAATGTGTTTTGAACTAAGGAAATAGTTTAATTTAATAAAAAAATTCGCCGGCTCCAACAAGTCTCGGATTTTTTTGTTGTTGTCCCAATTGAAATTTAAATACTTTTTACAGTTGTGCGAAATTAATATGGAATACACAAATTTGAATTGTAGCTTATTTTCATTCTGTAACTGGATTACTCTAACAAGAAAGTGCATTCCGCAATATGCCGCCGAGTTTCTTGGTCAAAATAAATTAATTTTATGATATTATTATTTAAGGAGTATCAGGCACGACATCAAAATATATTTAAAAAATACATTTTACTTCTTTAAAAATATTCAATTTATTTTTAATCTAACGATAGCAAAAAATATATTTCTACGTAAAGTACAAGTAATTATTTTTATTATAAGAATTGGTGTTTCAATATTAAGATTTGGTACAAGATTGCCCGAATTTGTAGCTTTGAAGTCACATTTTTCTCAGTGATGATTTTATCAAATTTTAATTGACACTCAAGTGTTAAAAGTCATTGTATACCCCTTAAATATCATGTTGGGCCTCCGTTAGCTGAGGGAAGTGTAACAACTCGACGTGGCATGGACTCAACTAGCCATCAGGGAAGATGATCAGCCATTGCTGTCTTGATAGCCACCCATAAGTGTGGTTGTTGTGCGTGGCGGAACTTGACAACAGGTTTCTTGCCAAGATATGCTCCAAAGGGTTCATGTCTGACGATCTAGGTAACCAAATGATATGCTGAAATTATCCAGACTGCTTCTCAAACTAATTGCAAACAATATGAGCATGGTAAAACGGAGCAGTATCATCTTGGAACACTATTGCTAATGAGATACGTGAAGTCCATAAACTATTGCAAATGGTTCCCAAGCAGCTGAATCAATTTTCTCTCAATGAATGGTTCAATTTGACTAGAAGACCCAACCCATGCCAGGTAAATACTCCCCACAATTTAATAGAATCAACAACTTGTACAGTGCCTTGGTGACAAGTTGGATTCATAGCTCATATATTTTGCGCCACATCCGAACGCAACCATCAGCGGCTCATCGGACTACACTACCAACCTAGAGTCATCTAAGGTCAATTGCATGTGATCGCGAGCCCAGTTTAGGAGCTGAAGTCAATGATATACACTGAGTAAAGGCACTCAAGTCGATATTTTACTGCCATATCCCATTAAGGTAAATTTTTTCTGCTCAGTCCTCACAGATGTACTTCTTGTGCGTCCCTCATTGATTGTGGTAGTCAGTTGATGCAGTGTAGTCTGTCTGTTAACAGGGACGCTTCTGCTCACGTCGGTGGTTTCGGTCATTCAGCAGATGCGACTGCCCCCTGTGCTTCCTTTTTTGGGAAGTAATGCTTTCTATGAAATACTCTTGATACGCCCATCAAAAATTGTGGAACGAGAAATCTTCAAAGCATCGACAACTTCCTAAATGCCGTGTCCCATGCGTCGATTTCCATTTATCATATCAAACTAGGGGTAATTTACTTCAGGTAGCCATTATCAAATTATTTAAAATTTCACGAGACATTCAAGATTTCAATAGACTAAGCTGACAGTCATCTGCCACTAAATACCCTTTTAATATTATGGGGAGTCACTTGAATATTTGAATACTGCTATCCAATTACTTTTGGAACTTAAGTGCAAGTTCATATCTATTTGCTGCTTTTATATTTTGAACAGTGTATTTCAAACATATTACTTTAATTTGTCTTTAGACATTAGTAATATATAAGTTATATTTGTTTCAAAAATAGTTTAACTAGTGAAGTTAAATATTATCTTTTTTTTTTTAAAAAATCGAAAAAAAAGCTGTGAAGACAGTTTGTTACACACAATCTTTTATACTTTACATTATAAGAATGCAAAATGATAATTTTTTCAGAAAATATTTTGTTGACTTAAATAAAAAATAAAAAAAAATTGTAAATTTTATTTAAAAAAAAAACTTTATAATTTTTTTTTATGTTTAAGCATGTGATAATCTTAATATGTTTTGCATACATATGCGAAAAAATTATAATGATTTTTTCAAAAACATTTAAAAAATCAAATGTATCTCATACCCCTTTTATTTAAACATAGGCCAGCCTTAAAGATTTATTTTCGAAAGTTTTGAGTTATGTGAATTTTAAGTAAAGCTTTAACTAAAGTTATTTAAACTCGTCATCTTTCACGACCCGTGTTTTGTCGTAATTTATAGTAAATAAAATGAAAAAATTATATCTTATTCAGCTTACAACAAAATCTAAACGTTAACATTTCATAGATTTTCGCAGAATATTTTTCCATTCCATTTATGGCTCAATTTGTAATTCCACTTGTGAAACACTAAAATTTATAATGCAAATTTTGATTTTAGGTAAACTAATTAAATGCTTCAATTCGATAATAAGGTTTTATTTTCAATCTACTAATTTCTAAAACAATGACTCACATGCAATGTATGGTAACTAATGTAGTTTAATTTGTCCCGTGATATAG
This sequence comes from Troglohyphantes excavatus, assembly GCA_963932185.1. Lineage (NCBI taxonomy): Eukaryota > Metazoa > Arthropoda > Arachnida > Araneae > Linyphiidae > Troglohyphantes > Troglohyphantes excavatus. Next base: position 45,216,633 of record OZ010672.1, on the reverse strand, counting down.
AAATCCTAAAAATGACAACAAATTTCACAAAAGAATCATATTCTTGGGGTTAGTGGAAAAACTCATTCAGTCAAGGTTTTGAATTATATTGTTAATATTCCCGAGTAGTTCTAAGGGACTATGCTACTAAAAACTCACCAGGTCATAAGTGCAGCACAAAAACAAAACCGTATTTTAACAGTCTTTAATTTCTCCCGCCTTAAAACCCTAACTTTCCTCGAATAATTTAGTTTTTCTAACATATGAATCGCAATCCTCGAAGGGGACGATTTTCTGCAAATAATGCAACAAAAAATCTTTATAAAATCAAGACGAAAATTCGAATAAGTGCGCCATTGAGCAGAAACTATTACAAAAGTCTTCGACTCATGCTGGAAATATAATCAACAAAAAGTTGCCTTTCCGCACAGTGGCAAATATAAATCCCCAATGCTTAATGGAAATATTGAGGAAATTGCTTCCACCCTAATCAAATTCCTCAAGCAACGGAAGCGAATGGTATCCTGGCGACATCTACCACTTCAGCCAGACACCTGTAGCAAGCCTATCATTTAGGACATGTCAGACACTTAAAAAATGAGACGTTGAATATTAGTCCACGTAAGAATGTTCATTTAGTAATTAAAAAGGATACATAATGATAAATTGTCCGGTCTCCTGTTAAATGAAGCTATTAAGGGACGCAGCTGTTTTGTGGGTATTTGAGGAATCTGCTGCAAAGGCAATCGGGCGGGGGAAGGGGACCGTCCCGAGACGAATTTCCGATAGGAAGAAAACTATTTATGTCGTAATTGCAATGCGGATAGGAAAAGATTACTGTAATCGACTAATCTGATGACGTAGGACTAATTGAATTCAGAGATTTTAGTTTTAGATATTGGGAAAATTTGTTTCGGTTCGGTTTTGAAGTAGAGGGGAGAAATAATACTATATATTTTTTTCTGATAAGGGAGAAGAAAGCTGAAAAACGTAGTTTCTAGTGCAGGTAACGTTACGAAAATTACATGTAAATTGTGCTTTTATATAAAAAAAATCAGTTGCAGTGAATATGTTTTAATAATCTTATATGACGTTTAAAAAGCGATTGAAATAAAATTCCGTTTTAATGGAAAAAATATTTAATAATTTTATATGATGTTTTAACAATAAGGAACTCAACACTGTTAAAAAATGTCAATCAATTAAAAAAAAATTCTTAAATATGGTCCTATTACATTTGTCGTTAAAAATAACGAATTAAATTCATCAATAACCAGTAATATTTGGTCGTTTATAATTTTTGTAAAACACTGATGAAAGCATAAAGGCCTTTTTTGATGACAAGTCTCATTGGAAGATATTTAATGACGTTTAATTATTCAATCCAACGTAAATATGGAGTTCATGAACTTGGGTTATTTTGTAGTGTTTTTATCATAAATGAGTCAATTTTTAACAGCGAGCGGTTTAAAATAAAAATAGACGAAATATTAGACGAATATTGTAGTAGTAAGTCATAAGCACATCATATTATATTTAGTTATTCCATCCAATGTAAATATGGAGTTCATGATATTAAGATATTATGAAGTGCTACATTGCATAAAATTATTCATCCTTGAACTGATGATAAAAAAAAAATCTTACTAAAATGCAGTATATGAATCGCTGCGGTTAAAGTTTTATTTTTAACTTTACCTTTATATGGTTTGAAAGTGAGAATTTAACAACAAAAAATTTGCACCTTATATTTGACGTATTAGAAGCTAAAATAATAATAAAATTTGCCCCAATGTTGAATTCAAAGTTTATAAGTACACTGTTAAAACTTTCAGTTCACCGATGTACCATATCTTGGTGCAAAACAGAGGTCTACACCATATTCTATTGGAATCCAGGTTGAACTAAAAATCTTTTATACTAAGCACCAAATGTTGGTTGCAGCTAAATGGGTAGCAAAGTTTGGTGCAAGATCCAATAATTTTTAACAGTGTAGCAAATGAAGTTAAATACAAATTTTTATTAATAGACAATAAATGGCACCGTTAACAAAATAAAGGTTTTTACGTACAAATTAAAACATTTATTTAATAGCCGATGAAGCGTTACAAATATTTCAGTCGGGGACCATACGCCATTGTTAACAGGAAATACTTTTCCATTAGACAGTCAGACTTGGAGACGTAAAGCCATTTTACGTAAACCATTTATTTTGTTAACGGCGCCATGTATTGTTTATTAATGAAAATAGACAATAAATAGCACCACGGGTTTAAAGGTTCAATTTTTATTTAATTATATATATTATTTATATTTAATATATTAAGTCATATACAAGTTATCTATTCTTGCAAAACGATCCGGATAATTGGTGATCCGCTTTGTTTGATCCAAATAATACGTTCGTGAGTTCGGATAATTGGAGTTCTACTGTATATAGGGAATTATTTGTTATTGTATATGCATGATATAATATTAAATAAAATTCATTAACTGCTATAATACTTTGTAGACTTTATTTTGCACATCTTAAGTAAGAAATCCAAACGAAAAATCAAAATGTTCAATTTTTACCCGGCCCATAATCCGGGCACGCAAATCCCCTTAAGTTAGCCAAGCGCTAATGAAACAAACCAAAGTCGTCTCCTTAGTAAAGATATCAGTACTCAGAAGCCGCAGCGGTATGTATTACATGGGCATCAAGATTCCAATAGAGATAAGTTAAAAAGCGGAAATTCACCGGCGCATGCTATTTCTATTTAATAAATAAAGGATGACACACAATGTATATGGAAATTAGTTCGCAATAAAAATGCTAATTAATCTGGGTGGGCTTCAATCACTCTTTGGAAATTGCGTTCGACCAGGTGGTATGGGGAGGGGGTTGTGATTGATTTCACATATGTTGCGAAGTTGCATTGCTCAAACGATAAGAAAAACTTAATTATCACAAAATTCCTTAAAGATAATCCCGTAACTGGTTGCAGAAAATCCACTTTGAGAGCCCTTGATTGCATAGCTCACTTTTTTTTTACTGTGGTGCCAGGAAAATCAAAATGACTATTAAATTTGACGACTTGGTTTATTTTGTGTTTTTGCGATCTATTCTCAGTTTAATTAGTTTTTGAAATGTTTGTGATGGGTAGGCAATCATGATAGGTTTTATGTCTTTTTTATAAATCTCGTGGAATGTTTTATAAAACAAATTATTTGGTTACGTAAGCGATATGAAATGTTAGCGTTTTTTTTTTTTTAGAAGGGCACTGTAAAAAATTTTGCATTTTTTTACAGTATCTAATTCCTAATTTCTTAATAGCTTATTATTAAATTTACTGAGAATTTGAGGAACAAATATTCAAAACGTTAATTAATCGCCCAAAAATTCTAAAAATTATATTACCGTCAACGAGGGTTACTTTACGCCTTGCAAGAAGTACTTACATTGCAAGAAGTCAATAATATATTTTTCAAGTGAGAAACATACATTTTGAATGGTGCTTAATAAGAACCAAATGGTTTTATTTACTCCAAAGAATTTTAATATTAAAAAAGTAAATTACTGATATTGCAGACAAGTATCCTACCCTCGTTTCCTACTTTACTCCACATAAAAAAAATCCACATTAAAAAAAATATGATAGATTATCGGAATCTTCAGTTATCGCAGGATATATTAATACCCACATAACATAATTTTAGCTTCACTACAGGGTACTCAAACACTCTATCAATGTTGGGAATTGTAAAATAATGGAGTAAAGTAAACCCCATTGACGATATTACATCACTGAATTTGCAATCGAATTAAAACTATTTTATTCGTCAAAAATACGTGTTGTGCCATTGAAAATAATTTGCAAAAATTAGAAAATGTATACGAGTCAATGCATTTGGGAAAGTTATTTGCGTTTTCACCTGAATCATCTGTATGTAACAAAACACGTTTGGAATGTTTGGTCCTCATTTATCAAAACTTAAAAACATATTTAATGCTATCAATTGTGACCTAAAATCCTTCTAATAACTAGCACTACTTTTGAATGGTTATTTTAATTAATTGTATACTTTAAAAAAGGGTGTTTAAAATTGAGTACCTGAACATACTCGTTTTTCCTTCAGTACAATCGCACCATAAATGACCGATGACGTACTCAAATATAAGCAACCGTACTTTTTAAAAAATGAGCAGTGTGATTTAATATTGGTAATCTCGGCTTCTGTTCAAGCCATCGTAACAAAACGACCTGACAAACTTAAAATAGTTGTTCAGAAGATGGTTTTTCACATCATTTGATGTCGATTGCTTAAATGGAAATTGAGTTATTACAACTCAATTATCTTACTTCCCATTCTTTTGGCACTACTTTAAAAAAAAAAATATGTTTGTAACTTCTTCCCGTCGATCTGGCAGTACAACGGATAAGGCACTGGACTGAAATGACTGAAGATATGGGCTCGTTTCCCGGTAAGTCTTGGTTGTAATTGTCGATATTTAATGAAAGTTATTTATGAATGCAGCCTACGTAGGGAAGGAACTGCTCTTTTTTACTCATTGTACTCATTTTTGAGTACATGTATTTTTCAAAAATAAAAGCTATAATAAGCATCGAACGTACTTAAAAGGAGTACATTTTACTTATTTTTGAGTACCTATTTTTAACAGTGATAAAAACGTTGATACTATGATAAATGGAAAAACCACAGGGTACAGTATTTAATAAAATTACATATTATAATTAAAAAAAAAAAAAATTTTAAAGAATCATTAATAAACATTACTAAAGTATATTTTTCTTATATTTTCTAACTAACAGGATATCCCATAATATTTTTTTATATAACCGCTTATTTTATGATAATTAACAGTAGTCTTTCTTATATATATTTACATAACACTTTAAAGTAGCGCTAAGGATGCACAGAAAGCAAAGTCATCTGACAGATAAGTAGTTCGTCCTTCAAAAAATTGAAGAAGCATTAATGTGAAAAACGTGACTACTGGAATGACGAACTTGAAAATATTCTGCATCTTAGTGTGACGCCAATTATGAAAATAAATCACTCAGTATGGTGCCAATTATTTAGTTCACTTAAAGATAGAATTTTGCTTTTTGATTAGTTTTTTTGACATTCCTTTTTCAGAGATTATGCATGATTGTGGGTTATGTATATTAAATATATAAATATCAAAATTACTAATATTTTAAAATGTTTATACATGTTATTTTAATTAATGATTTTTATAAGCGAGTGAATTTAAATCGATAAATTTATAAATATCATGTCGGCGTTTTATACTAAAATATTAAATTATTAATTAACTAGCATGCCCGTACGATAATTATCGCATGAAGAACCCCCTACCACACACACACACACACACCATAAGACATTATTGAATATTTTATGGCCAAAAAAATAAAAAAGTTTAACAGTCTGTTCATAGATGACAGCATTATCAACGGCTTGTTTAAAAAAAACGTTAAAATGAATTATTTTATGTGTTAAGATCATCATGTGTTAAGATCAGTTGCGTCTAAGGGGCGTAAAAAGGATCTTTAATTCAGAAATAATATACTTGATTATGGGTAAATACTTCAATTTTTTCAAAAGTTACTTTTACTTCAATTTTTTAAAAGTTTTTTTCTACTAAAATATTAAATTATTAACTAGCATGCACGTGCGATAATTATCGCATGAAGAACCCCCTACCACACACATACACCATAAGACATTATTGAATATTTTATGGCCAAAAAAATTAAAAAGTTTAACAGTCTGTTCATAGATGACAGCATTATCAACGGCTTGTTTAAAAAAAACGTTAAAATGAATTATTTTATATGTTAAGATCTTCATGTGTTAAGATCAGTTGTGTCTAAGGGGCGTAAAAAGGATCTTTACTATAGAAATAATATACTTCATTATGGGTAAATACTTCAATTTTTTCAAAAGTTATCCCTTTTTTAAACAATTCACAAATATATGTTCTATATGATAAAAGATCCAAATTGGCGGATTTAATATTTTATTATATTATATTTTTAAAAAATAATCAAATTTATTAAAAAGTTTCTTATGACATTGTTTTTTCAAGTTCACTGTTAAAAATGCATTCTCATATATGACGAAAATTTTGTCATTTTTGACGAAACAGACGCCTTCTATCTACTCCGGTGGAATATTTTGTCAAACTGAGGAAATTAATTTGATCATTTTTTTCAATGAAATTTATTCGTTCCACCGCTCTATCCACTCGGCCGAAAAGACTCGATTGAATTCTGACACTATAAGTGTAAGAACCAAACATGAGCTGATGACCAGAAAAGGAACCCGAGTAAATGACTTTCGTTCGAAATTTGAGCATTCTGGTTTCGTCATAGGTCACGTGATTCAATGACGAAACAATTGTCAAATATAACGAAAGTAGCCTTGAAGATAGCAGAATTCTCAAAATGAGAGTTAGGTAACAATGATTCGATTTTAAAATACAATTGTTGCATTTCCGAATTGAAATAACAAAGTAAACGGGTCATTTCTTCATTTCATTAAAACTTTTTCTCATACCTCTATTTACTGCCCATGATTGTTGCTCCAATGTTGATTATACTAAATTAAATTATTTGAACTCCCGCAGAGAAACCCTTATATTCTTTTTCACGGTCCAAACACCTTTCGATCACTCAATCAAGGAAGTTCTGGCAAAAGTCATTTAAAGATTATTTTCTTATTCTTTAGTTCTCGAAATAAATGTCTTAATCCTTTTTCCCATTAAGCATGTGTGAAAATAGTGGCTTACTTATCGGCGGTATTTTTGAAGAGCGTGAGAGGTTATGTCTTGAGAAAAAGAGATTAACCTTTTAATGTAGTAGAAGGCTGGAAAACAGTGCAGTTCGAAAAAACCACAGCGGTCACTTCCTGGTGGATTTTATTTGAGTTCATGTTCAACTGGAATAGGTTTGGTTTGATTAATTAACGTCGCACTTGAGCTGCACAGTGGGTTGCCAGCTTCGCTACAAAAATACTAGAAAGTCGTCCAGAACATCCAGCATATTATACTGGCGTGTATACGGGACTGGGGCACGATAAATCTGATCGGGGTCCAATGTCCTGACGCCTATTGAGGTTGCGTCGGATGCCAGCTCAGGTGTTGTCCTCGTCATCTGATCAAGGTTAAAAAATACGAGGCATAGTTCCCGTGTCTTTCCTTCGAAAAAAGACCCAAACCGTCGCCAATAGCCCACTGTGCAGCTTTTTGGTTTTGGTTTTGATTAATTAACGTGTACCAGAGTAGTATCGTAAAATACAATATATTTTGATGTCTGTTCATAAGAACACTTTTAAAGTTGAAATGGTTGGATAAGTGCCCACAAGCACAATGTTAAAATTTTCAGTTTAACCGTTCCCCATATCTTGGTGCTCTGCGGAGGTTTCACCAATAATAGGTTCAACCTCTTTAACTGCAACCAAAATTTACCGCTCTCACTACATCAACAAACCAAGGAATCCCTTTCAAGAAAGAAAACAATGAACAATGGCCTTTGTGGCACAGTGGATAAAGGCGTTCCTATGAATCAGAGGATTCCTAGTTCGAGCCCGATCGTTGATATTTACAAAGAAAAGTAAAAAAATTGTGATCTTGCCATCGGAGGGTAGCCATCTTCGCTACAAAAATACTAAAAAAAAACTTAAATTTTGAGTTTTATGCTACGTTTCACCACTAAATGGTACAACGTCACATCGTAAAATGATGAAACTAAGCACAAATGTTGGTTGCAGCTAAATGAGTACCAAATTTTGGTGCAAGATCGTAATAATTTTTAACAGAGTACATATCAAATATATTTAATGCAATTTTTAAACATCTATAAAAAAAATTCGACAAACCAATCACACCCTTCCTCTTATTAACCCTTTCCACTCCGCGAACATCTTTGACATTGCGTTCTTTCCACGGAACAGTTATTCCTATTTCTGTTCTTTTACCCACAATTTTTTATGCTCATAGAAAGGTAGATAAAATCGGAATATATTTCGGATCTGCAAGAGAACGAGTTGAATAAAAACCGATGTTTTTTAAACACAAGATCACGCCGTTCTCGTTAATTTTAAAGAACAGGGAACCAAAAGAACAAGTCGTTACGTTGGCCCCTGAGAGGCGACATCGGAGTGCAAAGGGTTAATTCTTTGCACTTCACTGTCATCGCAGGGGAGACAAAATAACGATTTGTTATTATGTTTACTGGTTCTTCAAAATAAACGAAAACAGCATGTTCTTGGGTTTGAATAACGCTTTTCTTTTGATAGATTGACTACGTGTTTTGAAGTTAGACACTAAATTCAAAACACATTGTTATTTAGAGAACGACAAAAGACTGAGAAAAACAACAAGTTAACTTTTTCGCAAAAAGAACCTAAATGTCAAGACGTTTTTGCTGTGAAAAGGATTATTAGAATTTTTTTTTTTAAAGATTAGGGACATTAGAAACGAATACCGCTATTTGTATTCTAGAAATTTGACTTTTCTAAATACTCAGTTTCCAAAAAAAAATTAATTAAACAGAGTACACTCAAGCCTGTTTTTGTGCGGTCTTTTTTGTGCGACTTTTTGTGTGCGTTTTATTTTTTTCCAGTATATGAAAATTTCAATCAAATTGGAACATAATTAACGAAGTTATCAATAAAAAAAAATTAGTAGGTTTGTTCGGAAATTTAGTTTTTTCGATTTTTGATATGTACGTATTTCATCACATTACATAAGCATTGAGTCAGCCCGTTACATTATATATGTATTTAATTCTATAATCGCATAATTTAATTGATGAATGCACACCGTAGCAATGGTAACCGACTACATAGTAACTGAAAAAAAAGTCAACTCTAAAAGAGTGCGAGGTAGTATCTTCAAGTGACGAAAGCGATTTTGAACCAGTTTACCACAAGAAAACTCGCGTATTGTCCAGACTACGAAGGATAATGGTTATACGTTTTGAAAAGTTTTGTATGTGTCAAATAAGTACATATGTAAATAGTATATTTAAAAATGTTCGCATGTGTATTTTCTAAATCAGATTCCAAAAAGTTTGGCGAGATTCCAAGTAGCTGCCAAGCCTCGTGTCTTTATTTCGTTTAAAAAAACAATTCCTAGTTATTTCGTAAGGTTTTGAGTTATTTTCTACGCGAGACTTTTTTTATGCGGTCCCTATTCACCGCCATAAAAAAATACTTTTTAATTGTGTTGCGAAAACTATTTTTTTATAGCTACTCGGGAAGTTTTGTGCGATTTTTTTATGCGTTTTTTTATGCGGTCCCTATCCACCGCACAAAAACAGGTTTGAGTGTATTAGCAATTTTAAATTTGTTAAATAGGAAATATGTTGCTCCATATACGACATGATACAAAAAATTTTGTACTTCCATTTAAATTCAATGCGCTATTTGTTTATGAAACAAGAATGAGAACTCGGATTGGATTTTTTTTTCTAATTTAATTCACTCAACTCTAGATATTTACAGGCTATTTGGCCCCCTTTTCTCTTACAATACTCTTAAATATAAATAACTAAAACCTTTACAACCAATGTCTTTTCATCTCGCACAACTATCAACTCCATCAGACTGTATTTTTTAAAAAGGGGAAAAAAATCGCTTTCCTTTCATTTCCTAGGCAATTAGCCCATCTCTCGACAGTCTTTTTATCCAATGATTTCCTGTCAAATAGATTCATAAAAACCGCGCCATTTATCCCCAACAAAACGCGCCAAAGCCTTCATTAACGTCGCCCATCGCCAACAAAGCACCCACTAAAAAAAAAAAAAATACCGCGAAACATTTTCATAAAAGCACAAACATTTGCATGTGACATTTTTATCACAAATGCCAACAAAGAAAGGTTTTGACGTGTATATTTCCAAATGATTGAAACACATCATTCTGAATAGAATATTTTATCGAAAATTACACGCCCCACTATATACGTCCGATTAATAATTTACTTTAAACACGTTTCACACTTCGCTGTAAAACAAGGACTGTTTGGCATTTCGTCGGACCGCTACTGATACATTCCTGCCTTAAATTAATTGTAGGTTTTTAACGTCACATTTCAAAGATGGGAACGTTGATAGCGATGACGAAAAGTTGCGTACTGTCTTGTGGATATCATAATTATGGTTTCCGAAGACCGTTGATAACTGTAACGTTTCGGTAGTGTCTAATAGATCATTAAACAAAAACGAGTGAAATGTATTCGCTTTATGAAAAGGTTCTGTCAGAATACTTAAGTAGTTGTCTTTTCAAATGCAAGCTTGGAAGGGGATTCGTGAACATGTTATACAAACTTGGTAACACTTAGTCTTTAATTAGAGATGAATAACGTTCGTTCTTGATAAGATTGTTGTTTCCAAATAGCAGTGATAGAAGTTTCACACTTTGTAACGTGTAGTTAGTTATACGTATATAATATAGAACATTTACCTTTCAATGAGATTTTGCTGACAAATAATAGTGATAAAAATCTTAATTATTTCTGTTGTATACTACTTTCTTACTCAAATAATTTTTTCGACAGTTTGTTTTGAATAAACTGTATTATTGATTTATAAAAACAGATTTATGTTATTAACCTGCAAAACGAAGTTTTCATTCTTTAAAGTGGTATTATTATTTATTAGCTGTAAAAATAAATAAGGAATGTAAAAATTCAAACAAAAACGAGTGAAATGTATTCGTTTTATGAAAAGGTTCTGTCAGAATATTTAAGTAGTTTTTTCAAATACACACTTAGAAGAATATTCGTGAACATGTTATACAAACTTGACAACAATTGGTCTTTAATTAGAGATGAATAACGTTCGTTCTCGATAAGATTGTTGTTTCCGAATAGCAGTGATAGAAGTTTCACACTTTGTAACGTGCAGTTATACATATATAATGTAGAACATTTACGTTTCAATGAGATTTTGCTGACAAATAGTAGTGATAAAAATCTTAATTATTTCTGTTGTCTACTACTTTCTTACTCAAATAATTTTTTCGACAGTTTGTTTTGAATAAACTGTATTATTGATTTACAGACACAGATTTATGTTATTAACCTGCAAAGCGAAGTTTCCATTCTTTAAAGCGGGATTATTATTTATTAGCTGTAAAAATAAAGAATATTTTTTTAGTGAATGGTTTTTTTCACATTCTGCTGTATATTCAATAAAACAAATCCCGTCTAATAAATCAGAAATGTTAATAACAATATTGTAGTAATTGCAATGTAAATATTAAAAATCCCATAAATATTATTATTTATCTGCTTAACAAACAGCAGTAAATATTTAATCAATTTTAACACAATGTGAATATTCTACATTAACAACATTTTTAATATATTTAATGAAAAAAAAATTCAATTTAAACAAAAAGCTCTAGCTAATATAGCTATTTTAAATACAATTTTTATACCAATTGCTGTTTATGATAAAGCATATGGATTTTTGTGAATAAAATAACGAGATGCATAATCTTTGTATAATTTATCTTTTAATTCGTTAATAGCATAAATTCTGAGTTTAGCAACTATTTTAAGTTTAATTAAGCTGTTGTTCAAATAAAGAACAAACAAAATTATACGTTGGTGAATGTATAGAAAAAAGTGTTTTAGTTATAAAAAACAATAAACCTATCTTAAAACACTAACAAGCAATAAAATAAATGTTTTTATGCTTTAAATATACAAAAAATTCATATTTCGAGCAAACTTCAAAAGAAAAGTGGATTGTTTTTGAAGCGCTCGTGTTTGGGTAAAAGGCAAGATTTGTTAAAATAAGATTACAGACTAACAAATAAACTAAAAATAAAGGTTACGCATCAAAAATAAACTAACATTTCAATTTCGGATTGCAATTGCAGTACAGCGAGTATAACTGCAGCAAGGGAATGAAAATTAGGCAAATACGGCTGAAATTGTCATGAACCTTCACTCGCATGCATATATTGTTAGACCAGCTGCTATATTAACAAGTTATGTACCAAAGGATGCAGGTAAAACAACAAAAAGTAATAAATCTTTTTACTAGAACCAACCGGAACAAAGTCAGACATGAACGGAAACGAAAATCCCAAGAAATGAAAGGTAAGGGGAAGTCGAGTAGTAAAATATACTCGGGGTCAGAAAGACAAAACTCCTGCATCAGAAGGAAAAGGTGATAAAAAGAATCTAAAAAACAATTATCAGAACTTACCTGTAAATAACTTTGTCACTCGAATACATATTTTGTGAACAGAAGAAGGAATTGTTATAGCTATGATATATGTTTTATTTACAAAGAAAAAAGAGTATAGTGATTTGGGATTTCTTTCCATATGACTCTAATTCTGTTAATGGTGAAAGTCAAAATAATATCTCAATCGGTCTTATTTAATAGTAATGTTTACAATTATTATTTAATAATAATATTTACAATTATTATTTAATAATAATATTTACAATTATTATTTAACAATAATATTTACAATTATTATTTAACAATATTTACAATTATTATTTAACAATATTTACAATTATTATTTAATAATAATATTTACAATTATTATTTAATAATAATATTTACAATTATTATTTAATAATAATATTTACAATTATTATTTAATAATAATATTTACAATTATTATTTAATAATAATATTTACAATTATTATTTAATAATAATATTTACAATTATTATTTAATGATAATATTTACAATTATTATTTAATAATATGTACAATTATTATTTAATAATAATATTTACAATTATTATTTAATAATAATATTTACAATTATTATTTAATAATAATATTTACAATTATTATTTAATAATAATATGTACAATTATTATTTAATAATAATATTTACAATTATTATTTAATAACAATATTTACAATTATTATTTAATAACAATATTTACAATTATTATTTAATAATAATATTTACAATTATTATTTAATAATAATATTTACAATTATTTAATAATAACAATATTTACATTTATTTAATAATAATATTTACAATTATTTAATAATAATATTTACAATTAGTTTATAATAATATTTACAATTATTACTTAATAATAATATTTACAATTATTATTTAATATAATAATATTTACAATTATTTAATAATAATATTTACAATTATTATTTAACAATAATATTTACAATTATTATTTAATAACAATATTTACAATTATTTAATAATAATATTTACAATTATTTAATAATAATATTTACAATTATTTAATAATAATATTTACAATTATTATTTAATAATAATATTTACAATTATTACTTAATAATAATATTTACAATTATTACTTAATAATAATATTTACAATTATTACTTAATAATAATATTTACAATTATTACTTAATAATAATATTTACAATTATTACTTAATAATAATATTTACAATTATTACTTAATAATAATATTTACAATTATTACTTAATAATAATATTTATAATTGTAAAATAGAAATGCAACGTTAAAAATACTCAATAAAAATACATAAGATCTAGACATGTTTTGGGAGATGCATCTCCCTTCGTCAGAAGAAATGAGAAGTCTGTGTGTACCATAAAATGAAAATAAACCCAGAATTGAAAGTGTTGCCAAAGACAAAAACTATCTCAATCGGTTGGAGTTAACTATTGTGTGCCAACAAGCCGAAAATACCCAACCGCAAATGTTTCATTGACAAGCGAATCAATACTGCTAAGAATATGAAACACCTCCAGGAAGTCAAGATCGACTGAAGATTTGGGATTGCAAATTAAATGTGGGTTAGAATAATCAAATATATGATTGTGTTCCCAAGAGTGCTTGACAATGAAGGACTTCTTTATTTCTTGTTTGACAGTATGTGCTTGGTGTTCCTTAATGCGAAATCTTAATGCTCTCTTTGTTTGACCGATAAATGACATGCCACATTGACATGAGATACTAAATATGCCCCAGTTATTAAGTCATTACTTAATATCAATACTTACTATTTAATAATAATATTTACAATTATTATTTAATACCAGTATTTTCAATTATTATTTACTATCAAAATTTAAAATTATTATTTAATATTAATATTTTGTTTATTGGACAAAGAATACAAAGTAGAGTGAACAAAACAGCAATGCTCCACCCAGGCCGCAGATACAAAAACATTATATTAACATTTATATAATTTATATAAATTTATATTACATTGAAACATTGAAATTGCACTCTTATTGCATATTCATATTCAACTGTCATATAATATAAACATTTAATTATTATCAAAATAATTATTTAATATACACAATAAAAAGTAAAAATTAATTTTCAAAAATGTACTATTGTACATAATTTGATATAAGTAAATATGGAAAATTATATATCATCAACTCGTTATTGATCAACTCGTTATTATTAATTTTTAAAAGTTTGTTAGAAATATGACAGAAGCTTATGAAGGTATTTCAACCGAAATTTGGTTCAAAAGAAACAAATGTTAAAACCTTGTTTTCAAAGACTATCAAAGGTGGAATATTTTGATTTTTACGGCTGGTAAATATTTTATAATTTTGACATTTTATTTTTGTGTAGTTTCTACCATTTTTAACATTCCTACAACATCGGAAAGTATTGTTCGGCAGATTTTTTTGTTTTACTAGAAATAGGTAATAATTTTGTTTTACTTGAGATTGAAAAGTTTACATGGGTTAATTATTGATATTTTCAAAGCTTCCAAAAAATTGGAAGACCAATCAATGACGAGTTAAAAAAAACGATTTTATTACACAACCGCAGAATACGGTTGCTGAACAACCGTTCTAAAAAAAAAACGACCACACGTAATTGCACAACGAAAAATTTCGAAGCGAAAGAGATTTTCTAAGGATCTTTTTCTTGACTCCAGCAACAAAAAAAATCTGCACCTAACCGGAATTGGAGACGCTTGTAAAAAAAAATTGCCCCAACTGTAATCTTTCAGTGCCAGTTCCTCCCGCCCCCACTGTTATTCAAAGAAACCCTCTGCCAACTCCAGTTTGAAGGTACGCTAAGTGGCCAGAGCTATAATCAGCTCTCCGTTCTTAATGTGAATTACACAGAAAATTACCTTCTGTCCATTGAATCGGAAATAAAAATTTCCGGCTCAATTGACGACGGCCCATTTAAGGCGATATAAGACCCGTAATAGACCTTTAATCGAGATTTATTCTTGCAGTCAACCAAGACACGATAGAGCTTCTGCAAGAACCTGCCAATATAGGATAGTTTTTTTTAATCGCAAAATGAAATTTAAGAAAAACATTGTTGTATTTACTAAATAAAATTTCGAAACCTACACTTAATACACACTGTTAAAAATAGGCATTTTTGCAGTCAAAAATCACGATAGAGCTTCTGCAGGAATCTGCTAATATAGGATAGTTTTTTTTAATCGCAAAATAAAATTTAAGAAAAACATTGTTGTATTTACTAAATAAAATTTCGAAACCTACACTTACTACACACTGTTAAAAATAGGTATTCTTGCAGTCAATCAAGCCACGATAGAGCTTCTGCCAAGATATGAGAGTTTTTTTAATTGCAAAATGAAATTTAAGAAAAACATTGTTTGTGGTATTTCCTAGATAAAATTTCGAAACCTACACTTACTGCACACTGTTAAAAATAGGTATTCTTGCAGTCAATCAAGCCACGATAGAGCTTCTGCCAAGATATGAGAGTTTTTTTAATTGCAAAATGAAATTTAAGAAAAACATTGTTTGTGGTATTTCCTAGATAAAATTTCGAAACCTACACTTACTGCACACTGTTAAAAATAGGTATTCTTTCAGTCAACCAAGCCACGATAGAGCTTCTGCAGGAACCTGCCAATATAGGATAGTTTTTTTAATCGCAAAATAAAATTTAAGAAAAACTTTGTAGTATTTCCTAAATAAAATTTCGAAACCTACACTTACTACACACTGTTAAAAATAGGTATTATTGCAGTCAACCAAGCCACTATCAGGAACTTGCCAATATAGGATAGTATTTTTAATCGCAAAATGAAATTTAAGAAAAACCTTGTTTTTGGTATCACTATATAAAATTTCGAAACCTATACTTACTACACACTGTTAAAAATAGGTACTCAAAAATAAGTAAAATGTATACATTTTTGAATACATTCAATGCTTCTCTGTAAAGTGGCTTAAATGGCTATTCTCTTCAAAGCGTCTGTGTAACCTTTACACGAGGGCTGGGACAACACGTTTCCCATAGAGCACAGAGGTCTAGCGATGGGCTTGGGACACTTTTGACCCACAGAAGGGGGGAAGAATTTTTGAAACGCGCGATGTCTGAAGCATGCTGTTTGTGATAAAACAGGTGACTTCGTACAGGTGATATTTGACTAATGGTTTCTACATATAGTTTTCCGTTGAGCTTTTCTGTATGTCCACCCTTCAATGCACCTACTCCAAATTTGCGAATCTAAGTTCATTGAAAAAGGATTGTTAACTATACATCCGTCTGACTGTTACACGCCTCCTATTATAAGGCAAGTTGCCTTTTCACATAAATTTGAGAACTCTTTGTCCTGCCTCCCAAAGCGAAAGGCCTCCTTGGCCGAGTGGATTAAGGCGTCAGCTGGGAATCCAAGAGTTTTCGGTTCAAACCTTGCGATGGACTAGACTAAAGAATAGTAAAAACTAGCGATATTGGGATCCTAGGGTTGCCAACTTCGCTACCAAAATACTACAATGTCGTCCAGAACATCCACAAAAAATCAACGTGTATACGGGACTGGTGCACGATAAATCTGATCGGGGTCCAAAGACCCGACGTCTATTGAAGACGTTGGGTGCCAGCTCAGGTGTTGTCCTCGTCATCTGACCATGGTTCAAAAATACGAGGCATCGTTCTCAGGCCTTTCCTTCGAGATAGGCCCCGAACCGTCGCCAATAGAACACTGTGCAGCTCTAGTGCGACGTTATTTAACCAAACCAAAGCAACCCAAGCGAAATTTTCCCCCCGTTTAGGAATTCGCCAACAGACAGTGCAACTTTTCTATTATGGAGTCCCCGTGAAAAGGTTAAATATTAAACTGCCATCTGAGTGTAAGGTAATCAGACAATTTAAAAAAGAGGAACATCTAGCTTATTAAACTAATTGTTAAAATGGTTACTCAAATTTTACAAAGGCTGTCTTATACATACTCCCATGAAAAATTTCGTCAAAAATAACAACATATTTCGTCGTTTCGTATATTTTGTGAATAACTGACGGACAAATTTAGTCATTTCTGCCGAAAAATCTAATCGGAGCATATTTACTGACACTTTCATCACAGGTGAGTAACCATTTTTAACAGTGTGAGCATTACAAAAATATGGAAAAAGTTTTCCAATAAAAAATTCCGTTTAATTTAACAATATATGTGAATTGAGGAGTAGAAATAAAAAACGACCAAGTCCAAAACAGAAATTTTTTCCAGAAGAGTCGAAAAATGAAAGACACTCGCATCTGGTACATGCAACCAGCGCGATCTTTCGACAAATTTTTGAACTATTACTACTGTAGTTCGCACTTTGGGCGTTCTCCACTTTGTTTAACTTGGTCGTCAGGACATTTTTCCGTAAAAAAAAGATTTCGATTTTTTTGGTACTTAGGTCGTTTTCGATTTTTTTTGGTACTTGGGTCGTTTTCGATTTTTTTTGGTACTTAGGTCGTTTTTTATTTTTTTTGGTACTTAGGTCGTTTTCATTTTTTTTGGTACTTAGGCCGTTTCCGATTTTTTTTGGTACTTAGGTCGTTTCAATTTTTTGGGTACTTTAGTCGTTTTCCATTTCTAGTCCTGAATTATGTTCAATATAAAAAAAAAATTGTATATTTATAAAAAAATAAATTATTAAAGAAAAAAAATCTTTTTTTTATTGATCGCTATGAGCACAACCCGAAATCTCGAATTTACACTGATCAATTCCCCTCAAATCTTGTTAGATAAGATAACTCCAGCCCAAACCCGTCCCGGGCAGTTTCCTAATCCTTGCCGATCTTGATTGCTGTTTAACCCTATTCATACACAATCCATTTGCTCATCTCCAAAGCAAAGCACACAGGAAGCACTCAACAACCGATGAGTATCGCTCTCGTACGATGATGGATGAATCGAGTCGTCAGCAGCGTCCCAAATTTTGTGGCTAGCCCCCTAAAACGACCCGCAAAAAACCCCGAATACACACAAATAAGACTCCCTTTAACCTCGGCTCTCTCTGCTGTCGTGCCTGAATTTAGTGATTAAAGATCAGAAGTTTATACTTAAGTGGCCTTCCCCAACTTTGCAGCCCTAAATAGCTGATGTTATCGCTGCCGTAATTGCACCTATACCGATCTGCAGAGGATAAAACCCTCCCTCGTAATCAAGGCCCTCACTTGTTGGGCCGTCACAGGAGTGGTTTATATGGGAGAGTCCCAGTCAAAAGACGTCCCACGCTTGTGTGGTTAAGTGTCTGCAGTTGACAGATATTTGAAGGGGAGACTCATGGCTCAGTCACAAGATGGCCACAAGCAGAAGTTGAAGTTTGAGGAGCGCTCAAACTCCAATTTGTTAACTCGGGCTATTTTGAAATGTGAAGAAATGACGGAGGATTTTTCCTGAATTGTTATAAATTGCGGGTTAGGGTGTGCATTCGGCTTCTATTATAAACGGGTCATCTTTTAGGTTAGTGGCACTGTTTCAAAATACTCTTACTAACGTTAAATGACGTCAACACTTTTTTGCAAGTTCCTCTCTGGTAACATGGGAAACTAGATATAAAATATCTAGTTTCCCATGTCTTAAAGGGGAGACTCATGGCTCAGTCACAAGATGGCCACAAGCAGAAGTTGAAGTTTGAGGAGCGCTCAAACTCCAATTTGTTAACTCGGGCTATTTTGAAATGTGAAGAAATGACGGAGGATTTTTCCTGAATCGTTATAAATTTATAAATTGCAGGTTAGGGTTTGCATTCGGTTTCTATTATAAACGGGTCATCTTTTAGGTTAGTGGCACCGTTTCAAAATACTCTTACTAACGTTAAATGACGTCAACACTTTTTTGCAAGTTCCTCTCTGGTAACATGGGAAACTAGATATAAAATATCTAGTTTCCCATGTCTTAAAGGGGAGACTCATGGCTCAGTCACAAGATGGCCACAAGCAGAAGTTGAAGTTTGAGGAGCGCTCAAACTCCAATTTGTTAACTCGGGCTATTTTGAAATGTGAAGAAATGACGGAGGATTTTTCCTGAATCGTTATAAATTTATAAATTGCAGGTTAGGGTTTGCATTCGGTTTCTATTATAAACGGGTCATCTTTTAGGTTAGTGGCACTGTTTCAAAATACTCTTACTAACGTTAAATGACGTCAACACTTTTTTGCAAGTTCCTCTCTGGTAACATGGGAAACTAGATATAAAATATCTAGTTTCCCATGTCTTAAAGGGGAGACTCATGGCTCAGTCACAAGATGGCCACAAGCAGAAGTTGAAGTTTGAGGAGCGCTCAAACTCCAATTTGTTAACTCGGGCTATTTTGAAATGTGAAGAAATGACGGAGGATTTTTCCTGAATCGTTATAAATTTATAAATTGCAGGTTAGGGTTTGCATTCGGTTTCTATTAAAAACGGGTCATCTTTTAGGTTAGTGGCACTGTTTCAAAATACTCTTACTAACGTTAAATGACGTCATCACTTTATTGCAAGTTCCTCTCTGGTAACTTGGGAAACTAGATATAAAATATCTAGTTTCCCATGTCTTGAAGGGGAGACTCATGGCTCAGTCACAAGATGGCCACAAGCAGAAGTTGAAGTTTGAGGAGCGCTCAAACTCCAATTTGTTAACTCGGGCTATTTTGAAATGTGAAGAAATGACGGAGGATTTTTCCTGAAATTTTTATAAATTGCAGGTTAGGGTTTGCATTCGGTTTCTATTATAAACGGGTCATCTTTTAGGTTAGTGGCACTGTTTCAAAATACTCTTACTAACGTTAAATGACGTCAACACTTTTTTGCAAGTTCCTCTCTGGTAACATGGGTTGGTTTGGTTTGGTTAATTAACGTCGCACTACAGCTGCACAGTGGGCTATTGGCGACGGTTCGGGGTCTATCTCGAAGGAAAGACCCGGGAACACATGCACATTCACATTCACATTCATACATGCACCTCGTTATTTTAGAACCATGGTCAGATGACGAGGAAACACCTGAACTGGCACCCAACGCCTTCAATAGACGTCGGGACTTTGAACCCCGATCAGATGTATCGTGCACCAGTCCCGTATACACGCCAGTATAATTTGATGGATATTCTGGACGACTTTCTAGTATTTTTGTAGCAAATCTGGCAACCCTCCAATCACAATATCACTACTTTTTTACTTTTCTTTGTCAAGTCCATCGCACGGGTTCGAACCACCAATCCTCGGATTAGTAGCTGAACGCCTTAACCGCTCGGCCACGAAGGCCTCCTGGTAACATGGGAAACTAAATATAAAATACTTTGTTGTCTGAATACATATATAGATGGCCTCTGATTAGTTTTAGACAAATAAAAATACTTTTTTCGTATCTTATTTGAGCAATTAGCTCTTATCTAATCTATCAATATATTTCTCACCATACAGTATGTAAAACTGACATTTTTTAAAACTACTAAATTGTTAATGTAAGTTACCAATGTTTGAAATAGAAAAATAATGTATCTAAAAATTAACTATCATACACTTGACATGCAAATGGTTCGAAAATGCGATAAGAAATATGTTTTCAATTATTGACCGAGCATTAGCGAGATCCTGTTTTACTCGACCGCTTGGTATTTCGTCTGTTTGTCTGTAAGTTTGTCTGCTACGCCGTCATGACCAAACGCGTTGTTCGTTCGATTTTCTTCAAATTTGGCATGAATGTTCTTTGAAGTCATTAAAAACGACGCATGTACTTTTTTTTAAAAAAAATTTAGATTTTTTTTATTCCGTTTCAAGATGGTGGCCGTTTCATTATTTGATTCCGCAAGATGGTGGGCATTTTAGTGCGGGGATGGTTGCCCAGAATCACTAGTATATAGTTACTTTAATACTTATTCTATATGTTCTGAAAAGAAGACAAATAGTTATAAAAGAGGCATTAAGTTTTGGGAATTTTAAATTTAAAAATTCAAAAAGACAATTAATAAAAACAAACTTTAATTCAAAGTTATAAAATGTGGCGATACCAAATAACTAAATTAATTTTTTATTTCATTTTGTAAATTAATAAATTATACTTCATGAATTTTGCGTTTCCATTTCCGGCAATATAGGCGTGCCTATAAATCTTCCCTATCTATTACATTTTAGTTCCTTTATTTTTATTAATTAGCACCATTTATGTTAGAATTAAATTCAATAAAAAAAATCCAAAGCTTAAAAGCAGTATAAATTTTCTATTCCAATTCCATCAGTAAGACAAGCATAAAATTTGAAAACTGTATATTTAAGGTTGTTTGTATCTCTCTCATAATTTATTTATCATATCAAAACTATACTTATTTTATTGAGGTATGTTCACAGAGACTGATTTAGGGGAGGGCATTCGGGGCACTTGCCCAGGGCCCCCACTTTAAAGGGGCCCCAAAAAATGATTTAATGCTAAATATATGTAAAAAAGTTTAAAATAAATTTACTAACGAATTTTTTAAAAATCAATTAAATTTATTTTAATCAAAATTAAAAAAAAATTTCAAAAATTAATCTTTAATTCTTTTGCAAAACTTATATTATTTTACCCAATTAAATCAATTTCACTTTTCAGCACGTTCATGATGTATGTCACCTTTTGCATCGCGTCTTTCAAAGATATGCGCTTTGGATCACTAGTAAAATTAAATTATTAACCAAGGTCCAAGACCATAAACAAGCTGTGTTTAATAATTGCACGTAGATTTGTCGTTTACGGATACTTTTTTCCTATACCAAATTTCCTAATATTGTATTCATTAGGGATTTGCTAGTTATAAAATGGGTAGAACATACGAATCTGGCTAACTAAAAAAAAAGGTAAAAAGGGAGAAAGAACAGAAGTAGAAACGTATGAAAAAACTCTGTTGCAGAATTGACCATTAACGTTAATTCAAATTCTCAAAAGAAGAAAATTAGTAGTTTCCAAAAAAATTTATATTTGCATTAAAGCTGACTGATTACGTCATTTTGTATTGTGTGCTTGTGCATAAATTTAGCAGTTTTATTTTGCTTTACTTCGAGGGGCCCCCTAATGTTCTTTAGCCCTGGGCCCCTAAGCTTATAAGTCGGTCCCTGTATGTTCAAATATTACATTGCTAATAAAGCAAAAGCTTCAAAACTTATTTATTTCTTAATTTTAAGTACTGTTATAAAATCAATTCTTAATAATGTATTTAAAAGTAACTCCCGTAATTACAGGTTATAATATTTAAAAATGTGTTTGGTTTCGGTTATATTAAGTAAGAGACTATCACCTCCTTTAAAATTCGTCTGTAATAAATGTAAACTTTTCGCGATAAATTGAAATGACAATTTTTGTGAAGCACCAATTTAGAAATTAATACATTTTGAATGAACTCGTATGTCATGATTAAATTAACAAATACATGCCAAGAAAATTGCTTTAGTTTGACAGTTGAAAGTAGTACGACTTTTCTACAGTGGATATACGTACTTTATTCAGGCATATATAAACTACTCGGGATTTAATATTGTTAATTTCTGCGAAATCGATATCGGGCAACATTATATGGAAGTAACCTATATTCATGTTACCTGGTTCATAGTTTATGAACCAGGAAATAAATGAAACTAAATTACACAATCAAAATATATAATTTTAAGGGATGCCAGTCTTAAAATATTAATTTTGTGTACACAAAATATATCGTAATTTAGTGTAACGATACTTGTACTCTGTATTTTATTATTTAAAAAAGTTTTATCAAATAAGTTCATTGATATTAATATTTCCCTACATTGTATTTCAGCACTGTGTATGCAAATTTTCTGAAATGGGCAGGTTTCACCGAAACTAGTCAGTATCATAATAACTAATTCGGGGGAGGGGAGGGGGGAAGGGGGGGGGGGGCGGCTGGACTATCTTTAGGTGTTTTCGCACAGATGACGACGACGAGAAATAAAAAACAACACGTAATAAAACAAAATGTTTTAATTGTTCAGAAGACAGTTTCAAAATACATTGAGCTTACAAAAGGTGTTCAAATTTCCTTATATGAGTTTAACACACATTTGAAATTGCCAGCTCATGGAGTGACTCACATTTTAGAAAATGTGAGTTATTTCGTGGCATATAAATGATGTAAAATGTTTTATGCCGATGACGTTTCCGGCATTGCATTGTATTTATTCCTATTTATTTTTGAGCAACCTTCCCTTCTAGAAGTTTGTACACGCTGTAATGAATTACCCTGTATATGCAAGAAAAGTTTTAATTTTGAACATCGAACGAATAGATTCATGATCTTTTTTTTAGATTCATTAACAGCTAATTATTCAGAACATGAACAGAATAATGTATTTAAAAAAAAGGGGTGGTCACATATAAACATAAAAATTATTTAAATTTTTACGCAAAAAGGAAAATGAGATATTTAAAACCTAAATAGGTAAGGTGGGGGAAAATGGGTTTAAAAACTAGTTTTTTTTAATTCAAAATCCAATTTCTTTCTGGAAAAAAAATGTGTAAAATTACAACTTTTATTTTAATCCTTTTTCTCATTGCGAACGCAATCTTTTAATTTTATTTAATTCGAAGGTTTATAAATATTTGAATAAATATTTCTCTCTTCGATTCTTTTTTTTTTCAAAAGGTGAGAAAATGGGTAATTTTTTGGGTAGGGAATTTTTCGTGAGGATAGGTAATTTTTTTAAATAAGAACCTTCAACTTTTAAAAACTCAGTATATCGATTATTAAAGGAGTGTTTTTGTAACATTCTACTATAAAAGCAAGTTGTAATACGCCATTTTAAACAATTGACTTTTTTTTATTATTTAATATATAGGGAAGCAAACACCTGTTATTATAATTTACTTTATTTTGATTCACAAATCTATGCTTTATTTACATTATTTTTAATTTGTTCCGCAGACGATTTTTATTTCATTTAAAACATTCTGTTTCACATGTAATTAAACAAATGACGTTCATTTTTTTTATAAATATATTCATTTGTTGACAGTTTATTTGAAAAAAAAGGTATGTAACTTATTTATATTAACATATAAAGAGTTAAATATATTGCAGTTAACTTTTGTTATTTACAAGTTTCAAAATAAATATTTTTGTAGAATATTGCACTTTTTTTGAAGATCGTAAAAAAATTTCAAATTTTCTATTCTTTAACATTAATAATTCGATAATCAATTTTCCCCACTTTGATAACATTAAAAGCTAAATAAGCAATTTCATTGGGAAACGTATTAAAATGTTTCTTTTTTATACAAAACCCAGAAATATTGGTAAAGAATTCAACTTTCCAAGTTTATATATAGAAGTTTTCATGCATTAAACTATCACAAGTGTTTTTTTGCCTGCTCAAACAAATCGACTTCAATTTTATGCTGAAATGTACTCCATTAAACAAAGTAATTTCTTAAAAAAGAACAAGATAAAAACTTACGTTTAACACAAAGTGTAATTCATATTTAATTTCAAAATACCATTATACCCCATTACCAATTTCCCCCACCTTACCCTAGTCAATTTGAAATAGGGGAACACTCGATGAGTCCATTCGTGGCTGTTTTGAGATATTAGGGATTTTCTTGATATTTGGTCATTGAAGACTGTATTAATCTAAATATATAACTGTATACCAATTCTGTACCACTCATTGTCTGTTTTACAAAACATAATATTTTAAACTGGTATATTTACATATAACTGGAAGAAAAAAAAATTGCCTTGATGAATTTTTCTACAAAATCCACGACATCTTAACATTTTCCAATTGATACATATTCTCCACGAGCACAGAAACCCTTTCTGTTTTATCAATAGAAACGAAAGAAGGGACCCTTCCAATCCCCCGCCCCCCGTTTACCTGCAACAGATCCTCCATCAACGAGCAGGTGTGAAGCTCCAGACCGCCCTCCAGATACCACAACAGATAGAAGCAGCGTTTAGAAAAAAAAAAGATGACCAGAGGACGAGGCCGATCTCTTAGATTTTTTATCCTACCTTTTCTTCTGATCTTATAAAGAGAGGAGGGAGCCTGTTATCGTCAATAAATATCCAGTATATTCTACCCCGAATCGTTCATTAAACAAATAGGGAGCCTAAACTAAGATAACAGGGGTCACAACCATTAACACATCACGACTCGGCTAGTAAAACCTACTCATTACATTAGACCTAGCACAAGCGCTCAAAAGAAAAGGGGCCATGCACAAATATAGAATAGTCTAGGAGATGGGTAGAACATATAGTCATAAATTTTTGGCTTAACATGAGTTTGTATGGGAATTTGTATAAATAGCTGATTTGTAGATATATCGTACAGACCCGAAGATAATATCAATTAATTAAAATAATCAGATAGTAAAAGAAAAAATTACTGTAAAATAGAAAAAAAAGTTATTTCTTAAAACTTAATAATAAGATCAGAAAAATCAATATATATAGCTTAATAAACAGTGTATTATCTAGCGGTCGGGTATTAAATTTTTTTTCAAATGTTCATAAAATATAACTCACTAATATTCAGAGTAAAAAATTCATTGCGAAAAAAAACCCTGCTGAAATTAATTTGTTTTTCGACTAAATAAACTAAAATCACCAAAATTTTCCTCCTAAATAAATTTTAACAGTACTTTAGGTAATAGCATATTTGATATTTTCAGTGCACCTTTTAATATAATAAAATCAATTTAAATCGTTTTATGTACTCAGAGTAAAATTAACTCTCTTTACTATAAATTGAAGAAAAAAATTCTACTTTTAGTTTACATATTGTTAAACTTATGCTTTGATCTCGTTATTTATTTTACTTTACTTTGTTTAATGGAGTCATTTAAGCAAACAATACATTTCTGGATGATTTAATTCTATTCCAAAAGTTGATTTTTTTAGTAAAAAAAACTTGATAGTTTGATGCATAAAAACTTCAATATAAAAACTAGAAAACTCAAATTGTTTACCAATATTCATTGGTTTTGTATAAAAGAGAAATCTTTTAATACATTCCAATGGAAAAAAAAATAGAAAAATTCCTACTTTATTTAGCTTTATTTTTCAATGTTTTGCGAAGGGGGAAATTGGTTTTCGAATTATTAATGCTAAAAAATAGGAAATTCGTAATCATTTAACAAATTTTGACAAAAAGTTAGTTCTAAAACACATTTTCTCGCCCATCTCACCATATACTTGCTTAAAACGCTTTTATTTATTTTTGTAGAATTTATTCTAAAATTATTATAAAATCAATACTATCTTTTAAGAAAGGCTTCGCATATTAATCCTGTTTTTCAATTTTATACGTTTACAAAATAGTTTCACATAAATTAGGATCAAAAAGCTAAAACGTGTTTTGCTTTAGCACTTTAGTAATTAATTTGTCACATTAAAGCAATTCGTAGGAAAATTAAATTAACTTTTGCAGTGACACATATACAGATTCCAATATTTGCTATATACCGCTATAACAGGCTTATGATCTCTCGTCTGAACGTACCAACTTGACTCAATGTAAAGCAACCGCTATAACAGGCTTATGATATCTCGTCTGAACGTACCAACTTGACTCAATGTAAAGTAACTGCAATAACAGGCTTATGATCTCTCGTCTGAACGTAGCAACTTGACTCAATGTAAAGTAACCGCTATAACAGGCTTATGATCTCTCGTCTGAACGTAGCAACTTGACTCAATGTAAAGTAACCGCTATAACAGGCTTATGATCTCTCGTCTGAACGTAACAACTTGACTCAATGTAAAGTAACCGCTATAACAGGCTTATGATCTCCCGTTTGAAAAAAGCCATACTCTCAAGAACTAAAAAAAAATATACTAAATCAGTTCAGTTGAAAAGTCCATAGTACCCAACATCTATAATTATCGGTAAAACAAGATGTCTGGAGCCATAGCAAAATGAAGTTGTCAAACAAGGGCACCCGTTCACTTACCAAACTTCGGTTATATCGCTAAGTTTAATAAAAGCAAATTCATGGTAGAGAGAACAAAGACAATGAAAAGTACGCAGACTTCAACAAGCCCAGACGACATTCTGATAAGGCACGTTAGAATATCGTCTAGGCTTCTTGTATATTTGTTTTCTAAATCGTGGCGACTACTGCTTTATTTAATGTAGAGTATTATAGTCTGCCTTATGAAAACAGGCTAAAAACGTTATTTTCTCGAAATCCATTATACAATTCTTTAAACATGTTTTTTTTTTTTTGCAATCATCATTCGCATTCACGTGGAAAGGTCATAAGGTTCCGTTTTGAATATCATATGTTTGGATTGGGTGGGAAGGCAAGGTGAATTCAAGAAGTCTAAAATGAAGGTTTGAAATCCGTATTTTTCTTGGAAAGTACTAATAAATATTGTCGGACAACGATAAAATAGTTATTTTAACCCTTAAATGCGTAGTTAGACTTGTTTACTATTATGTAGTAATTATTCCCAACTTTACTAGCCAGTGCTCGATCATTAGTTTACTAAAAAAATATTTTCTTTAAACATGGTTTTCTAATGAGGTATACAATAAAGCGGTTTTTTTTTGGTTTTATGCTTTACGAAAATATATTTTTTTTATTACGATAGAATAGACATCACAAACTGCGGAATACTAAATTTTTATATCTTAAGAATTGCGTCTGAAATAATTTTTTTTAAATTGCCCAGAAAAATTCCCCATACAAAAATGCCCCAAATTTCGTCAAACTATGATAACATAGCTTGACAAATTAGCTATGATAGCTTAACCAAAAAAATTTCTGCAAAATTAATGTTTCTAGATTTATTCATCATGTTATTAGAAAATGCCTTATCAAAATCAAATAATTGAAAATCATAAAATATAATATAGTATAAAGTCAGCAAAAGAAAAATACCCGACAAGCGAAATAGTAAAGTTATTTCTTCTGGAAGAGTTTAAATTAGATTTTTAAATACGGGTTTAATTTTTTTAAATGTAGATATAAAGAGAAATGGATTAATAATTTAATTTTAATGGAAATGGTATGTCATCTCCTTCATAAATTACTGGTAAACAATTTTCATTTTAAAGAATTGACGCCTCCTCTCTACAAAAATTATATAAAAATGATATAAAAGCTCAATATAAAACTAACAAAATAGATATTTAACTATAATTAAAACATACACTAAAATGTCTATTAATAAAAAACGATTCTGGGTTGTAGTTATTGCTTTTTTTCGTTATTTAATATCGTCGGGTCAGTACTGACCTGACGGTGTAGTACAGTTCACTCTAAATCATTTTTGTTATATACCAAATAGTTATACATTCAACGGCTTACTTGGTGGTAATAATGATTAAAATTAACAGGGAAAATATCTTAACATGGATTCAAATACGCGCCAAACATTTAAAAAAGAATTTGGGGGGGGGGGGGGGTAAATAATGTCGCACTAGAGCTGCACAGTGGGTTATTGGTAACGTTTTGTGATCTATCTCGAAGGAAAGACCCGGGAACGATGCCTCGTATTTTTGAACCATGGTCAGATGACGAGGACATCACCTGAGCTGGCACCCACGCCTTCAATAGGCGTCAGGACTTTGGACCCCCGATCAGATTTATCGTGCACCAGTCCCGTATAAACACCAATATAATTTATTGGATGTTTTGAACGACTTTCTAGTATTTTTGCAGGTAAGCCGGCAACCCTCCAAGACCACTACTTTTTTACTTTTATTTGTAAAGTCCATCGTACGGGCTCGAACTAGTAATCCTCTGATTATCAGCTGAACGCTTTTATCTACTAGGCTACCAGGCCCCTCTTGTTTAAGAGACAATTGTACAAGACAAAAAATTAATTATTGGTTAATCGACGAACGTTGAATACTTGTTAGAACAGCAGTTCCCAATTAGCATTAAGTCACGGAACCGTAGCTAAAACTAAAATAGGACCGGGGGGGGGGCCCTTTTTTAAAAGCACATGGTCCCAAGTCAAGTTATCAAGCTCAGAATAAAACTGCAGATTTGTATAAAAAAAGAGAAACCCACAGACACTTCTTATATATTTAGATTTAAATAATTCTGATATCTCATAATTTGCTCCAAAACACCAGGCATTCTATTGGAGACCTACGTTTCATACATTCCCAGTAACATATCTTTATAAAACTCCATATTTATTTCAAAACAGAATTTCTACTCATATTTATCTAATTAACAGCCAAAATAAAAGTTAATGAGTTAGCTTCAGGTTATACAAGTTCCCGAATTAGTTAAGCACTCTGTATCAAAACGTAAAATGTTAAGGTTCCAAGTTGTTTTAATAAGATAAATATATTTTATTCGATAAAGAAAAGAGAAACTTAATAAACCGATTTTATTCTATCTTAAAATAAAGAAAATATATTTTTCCTAAAAATATAATATAATACTTTTAAATATACAGCTATATTTAACAACATTTTATGAACATAACTATACTACAGATTAACTACAAATAAATCTCTAATCTAAAAAAAATTGTAAATTTGAAGCTTAGGGGGACTAGTTGTTTTACTGTCTGTAAAACTTACCAACAATACAAGGTCAATTTGATCCATTTGATTGAAAACTTCAAATGAGCAGAAATGCGCAATTTAAATTGAATGTGTATTTCCAAACATTAATACAATTCCTTTCGATTCCATCTTCATTCGCCTCTTTTGTTTAGAAATTGAAAAAAAAGCGAAATCTCAATAAAAGTTTACTTTTCTGACTATTGTTTACAAATGTCCATTCAATAGATTTACATTGTAATTCAAATTTGTTGGCTATTTGCTAAAGAAGAAAATGAATTAAACTCTTTTGTTGCACAAATTAATTTACTTTTATTTTACCAGATGCAGATCTAATTATCATAGGCAGCCTTACAAAGCATTCAACAAAGTATTACGATTTCTCATTAAAGGAAAGTAT
The DNA here is from genome assembly GCA_963932185.1 of Troglohyphantes excavatus. Classification (NCBI taxonomy): domain Eukaryota; kingdom Metazoa; phylum Arthropoda; class Arachnida; order Araneae; family Linyphiidae; genus Troglohyphantes; species Troglohyphantes excavatus. The sequence continues at coordinate 45,186,497 of OZ010672.1, read as the reverse complement.
GTCTACATTAAAGCATTATATTTTATTTAATTAAAAATATTCAGATTTAAAAAACTCAGGTGTTATGGTTAAATATTTAAGGAGTAATTTCATTGTGTATAAAAACTTGAAAGTTTTGTTATTTTTTTCACTTTTAATATTTTTAGTTCAACATTACCTACTTTTTCAAAAAATGCTAAATGTTTTATATTTTAACGATTGTTGAAGAAATAATTGCTGATATTATTGTTATTAAAATTAATCGAAATAACTGAAAGGCACATTTGATTTAAAAAACTTGTGAAATCGAAAATGGCCCGTGTTACATGGTTAGAAAAGGCTCGCAGTTGGAGGATCGCGGGTTCTATCACTGATCTATAACTGTAACATCTGGATTGAGCAAGATACTTTGTTGACTTGAAGCTAATTGAAGGATTGGACTTGTACTCCACTTTCATCACTACTGCAATATTTCGTATATTTTTCATGTTAAAATAATCCGACATCTATTGATTTGGGCTGAGTTTTTTTTATTTATTTTATTTTAAAACCCATTTTAAATGCAATCTGCTATTAAAATAGAAAGACATTCGGAAGTCAAAGTCGAAGTGGGTAAAACAACGCACGAGCAAAAACTATTATTTGCAATATAAATATTAACGCTTAATATTTCCACAACGATATGGCAATAAAAACACCACTAAATCACTTAAAAAATTATTTGGGGTATACTTTGGCGGTTTTCAATTGGCTTCATCAGCGTCCATACAGAAAAAAAGTTTGAGCCTTCCAAAAATTACTGTTATAGTCCAAAGAGTTCGATTCTCGTCGTTCAACAGAACATTGGCGAATAAATATAGCTGATAGTCATTTAACCATCACCAATAGCCCATTATGTAGGTCTAGTGCGCCGTTTTTTTTTCAACTAATCAGGAAATGCAAGTGTGTACAAAACTTAAATCCTGAGCACCGAAAGTTTTATTGAAACAGCTTTATTTGTGTTCATTGCAATAGACTTGAAATTTCAATACATGTTTTTTTTAATAAAAAAACATTTATTTATTTTTATTGTGAAAGCTTTAAAATTATATAACAAAGAAAAATTATTGAAAAATATTGTAAGATATTTTTTTTATTAAACATTTTTATGCATTGCTTGAAATATTGGAAAAACAGTGTCAGCCGTTTTGATTTTCTGGACAGAGAGAGAAAAAAGGGGCATGCACTTATTTCACAAAACCTGATGATTACAATAAAATTTACTCTGAGTGAGTATTTTTAACATAACGAAAAAGGATTGTATACATATATTTTAATGAAGAGGGATATATAGTTCTTACATTAACCTAATTTACATAACGGTGTTTTTTTTTTCTTCAAAAATTCGAATATTCTATTCATTTTATTATGAAATAACATATTAAGTCTGTTTTCTTTGAATGCTCCAATTTAACACAACTCCATGACAACTCCTTTAAAAGAAGACAAGCTCTTCAACTTTACGATACACTTCTACAAAGCGCAACACTTGCCAAAATTTTAACAGTTTTTCAATAAAACTTCTTACTTTCTGGCCAATCAAATCAATTCATTTCTGCTCTATTTAAAAAAAAAGGGAACTTAAAAAAAAATTGTACTATCGTTACTCTTTGTCAATAAACTTTTCATACGACTTTATTATGGGAAATGAAAAACGAACAAATATTTAAATTGAGTTTTTTTTTCTTCCCCCAGTAGAGTTTCATAATCTAAAGAAATAACCAATTATAAAATTACCGATCAAACCATATCAATCTTTTACAAATCCAAACTACCTTAATTAAAAACTACGCTGATACCCTCAGCCGAAACAACAATTTAAACCTTATTCAGAAAGCTCGCACACATTACTCAGATTATAAAATAACCGATCAAACTATATCAATCTTTTACAAATCCAAACTACCTTAATTAAAAACTACGCTGATACCCTCAGCCGAAACAACAATTTGAACCTTATTCAGCAACCTCGTACACTTCACTCCGATTCGGCAGAACCCTAAACCCGAATACCTGAAATGAACCAAGGCTTTTGCTCAATACCCCCGGGCACTATTTTACAAAGCCGACAAAAAAAACATCCTGCAGCGATTTTATCTCCAAGTTTACCTTAGCCTCAGCCCACAAAATGTGCGAATTTGATCTTTCGCTATGAACTCATCAGCGCATTAATCTACAGCCCCTCCCCCATTTACGCGCCCTGCACACATTCGTAACCAACACCAAACATTGCAGCGGGATAAAATCGCGTTTCCCAAGCCGCCCTTTATCAAGCCCCGCATCTGGACGGATTGAACCCGCCAGGTGTTAATGAGCCCAGTTATTGATGTGCGCAATTTCCATCCACGCCCCCAGATTCATCGGTTGAGAATTTCACTTCTCTTCGCCCGCCCCCTCATCAGAAAGTGAGCGATACGAATTATAGATAAGAAGGGTACCTTCCAGAAGAGGGCGCTGGGAAACACCTCGTGGTCAGTTTTGATGTCTGCCGAAACGGGGTCGGGGGAGGGGGTGGGGGAAGGGCCGGTTGCACACGATGATTAGATTGGGTGTTTTGTTAATTATTTAATTAATTTGGTAGCACGTGTGAACGGCGTTCCTGGGAGCGATGTTATGTAAAGAAGCGTGACTTGGGGTTCTCTCAACACTTTGAATGCGAACAGAATGGATACGCGCAGCGTTTGTTAATACTCCTACCTTGATTTATTTTTTCTTAAATAAAAGAGTTCCTAAACTCAAGTTAAATGTATGTTTTCTATTGAAGATTCGATGTGTGATTTCTGCAATGTATTTTTTTTTTAAAAAATCGGTCGTATTTTACAAAGTGTAAATTAAAAATATATATATATTAAATATACGTATTGTAGGTTTAAGTGGAGATTGCTATTCCGTCTAATTTGATAAAAATCATTCAGGATCTATTATTTAAACTAATTTGTTTATTATTTCGGTGACGTGGATCTCCGATCGATATTGCTAATAATCGATAAATTATATTATTTATTAATTAACTAATCCATCTCTCAAAACAAATATTTTGTAACCATAATTTTGTTGCAAGTTTTTTTATAACTATTCTTTTCTTTTTTATATACTCTTATTCATCGGCGTAGGAAAGGGAGAGGCTCAGAGAACTCAAGCCCCACCCCCTCTCTCCCTCTCCCCTAGGGTTTAAAGTCAAAATTTTCTACTAATATCCTAAATAAGAGTGTTTATATAATTTATAAAAATTACGTTAACCTAATTTTAAATAACAAAATTGTTCATTTCTTAAGAAATTTATACAATTAGTTAATTAACAAATTTTTATAATAATTGAAATAATTTGTTAATTACCTAATTAATTGCTAGCTAAATTACCTGAATAATAGTTATATAATTAATAATTAACTGATAATTATAATTTATTTTTATATTGGTAAATATCATGAGTATGGACCAAGTTAAACCTCCTTCATAATTTTGTAATTGCTACTCCCCAGCTCTTATTGTATCCTTTCTTTTAATATCAATTATTGTATATTTTGGAAATACTTTTGGCACGTTAAATAATATGACACCTACTTTCTGGGATACTATTTTTATGTTAAAAAATATATATCCAATACCACTTGCGAAATTTTAAAGATTAGTTTGATAACTCATTTGTAAGGATCGATCAAGACGTTTAGGCCAGACGCGAGTATAAAGAAACTCGCATATATATTTATACAATATCCCAAGTCAAGTCTTTTCCAACCCCCTTAACTTTTGAACGCCAACTGCTATAGTCATAAAAGTGGTATTTAGGTATAGAAAACCGACTATGTGCAATTCTACAAAACTGCTTATAGCTCCCCCTAACGGTAAAGTCAGGAATTAGCGTGCCTATATCGAAAACTATTCGAGATACATGAAAATAGTCAACTACAAAGTTGTAAAGCAGCTTCAATTCAATACAAAAAGACACCTGTCGCACTTGAAGGTTATAGAGAGAGATTCCGACATTGTTACATCACAAAACACGTCCGCAAAGAGAAACTAGTCGTCACCAGACATCATTGAGGATGGTCTTCCATGACGGATGTGGTGCTGCAGGAAAAATGTACTATTCTGTCTTTCTTACATCGCGCCCACATTTACTGAATAATAGCAACATCTCTCAATATTCATCATTTGAAAAACAAATTGATAACCTCAAGGTTTGGCTTACCCTTCGGACACTATTTCAAACCAGCCAAATGCGACATCTCCTTTCCGATGAGTTTCAGAACGAAACATCGTTGGAAGTCGCGAATAAACAAACGAGCGTTGTACGCACCCTATTCATGGCACTATGTAAGAAAGATATATTTTCACACTAAATCGATTCTGCTTTACAACTTTGAATCTAACTATTTTCATGTATCACTTATAGTTTTCAAGATAGGCACGTCAACTCCTGACCTTGCCCCTATGCCCCAATGATGTATGCATGTGAAACGATTGTATCATTCGAGTAGGAGATAAAACTAGAAAGAAAACCGCGACACTTAAATTAAACAGAAACACTTAAACCAATTTATTCACTTCATCAAAAATGGCAATCCTTTCTTATACATCATTGAACTAATTACACTGCCTTAGAATCAAATGTTTTAATTTAGATTTGTTGGAAGTGTTAATCGCAATCCTTTCTTATACATCTTTGAACTAATTACACTGCCTTAGAATCAAATGTTTTAATTTAGATTTGTTGGAAGTGTTAATCGCAATCCTTTCTTATACATCATTGAACTAATTACACTGCCTTAGAATCAAATGTTTTAATTTAGATTTGTTGGAAGTGTTAATCGCAATCCTTTCTTATACATCATTGAACTAATTACACTGCCTTAGAATCAAATGTTTTAATTTAGATTTGTTGGAAGTGTTAATGGCAATCCTTTCTTATACATCATTGAACTAATTACACTGCCTTAGAATCAAATGTTTTAATTTAGATTTGTTGGAAGTGTTAATCGCAATCCTTTCTTATACATCATTGAACTAATTACACTGCCTTAGAATCAAATGTTTTAATTTAGATTTGTTGGAAGTGTTAATCGCAATCCTTTCTTATACATCATTGAACTAATTACACTGCCTTAGAATCAAATGTTTTAATTTAGATTTGTTGGAAGTGTTAATCGCAATCCTTTCTTATACATCATTAAACTAATTACACTGCCTTAGAATCAAATGTTTTAATTTAGATTTGTTGGAAGTGTTAATCGCAATCCTTTCTTATACATCATTAAACTAATTACACTGCCTTAGAATCAAATGATTTAATTTAGATTTGAAGGAAATGTTAATTGTTGTTTAAGAGACATCTTTTCCCTTTTGTAACTTCTTCTCCAAATCTAACTGAAATCATTTGATTATAAGGTCGTGTATTAGTCCAAGAAAGGATTGTGTCATTTTTGAAGAAGTGTTAAGTGTCGCCGTCTACGAGACGGACACCTTTTCCTATTTGTAACTCCTACTCGAAAGCTTCGTTAAACCGCTTGATTTTAAGACTGCCAATTATTTACCTAAGGCACACCACACTTGGGAATTATCGACTCAAAACGCAGATACTCTGCAATTAACAAGATATAGATTACGGGACTTAAACCATTAAATGATTAATCAACGATTAACGAGCTATTTGACAAATAACTCCTCAGCTACCTCTTAATTTCGAAGTTTTTGACTAATAAGATGGTGTATAAGGAACAGAGGGCTTATTAACTAAATTGCGGAGAAGGCAATTTACTTGTCAACCTGAAATGTTAGTCGAACTACTAAAATGTGTGAACACATAGTTTTCGGCGCCGTTTGCAAGGTACCAGCAATATAATAACCGCTGTAGAAAAAAGCATGAAAGTACTACTTATTTCCCTAACATGCAATTATCGCGTAATAACGTAACATAAGTTGCCTCTTTCGCTGCAGGAAAACTAAAAGATTTTTAATTCTTTAACGATTAATTGCGTATTGCAGGATACTTTTAAGAAACGTTTATGAAGATAATGAATGAATGATTGAAAGAACAACAAAAATGTGCTGATGTATTTTTTCCTTCTTTTTTCTTTAACGGAGTTTTATAGGGAGAATATTAAATCAAGAGTGATTAGAGCCTACTGGAAGAAAAAAAAACTGCTAAAGATCCGATTTTTATCAGATTCTTAAAACGTGATGACCATGAAAATTTGCCTACTTTGAGATTCCGTACTAATTGGGGCGACTGAAACTGGTTACTTGGAAGGAAGAAAGTGAAATAAAATACATACATAATGTTAGTTATTAAATATTATAAAAAAGGTGTTGAAACTAGTATCCGGATATATTGACCCACTGTAATTGAGTAAAAAATTCACTTAAGACCCGGTGTAAACTACAACTAAATACCCACATTGGAACTTCCAATTATCCGAACTCCAGTTATCCGGATCGCTTTGAGAGATAAAAAAGAAATCAGCAAAATCCACATTTTAAAGGTTTCTTATCGGTGAAAGATATTGTTTTTAATAATCATTAAATTACAAACTAAAGCAAAATTCGTTTTTTTACTAAAAAATAACCTTTTTTCGTAATTTATCCAATTATACGGATATTCGGTTATCCGGATGGGGTCTGGTCATAATTGATCCGGATAAAATAAGTTCTACTGTAACTAGTTCTTTAAATATTAAATTGTAGATATTTCTTATCGGTAACTCTGGTGCCATAAATTATAGCTAACAAAAAATAGAATTTAAAACTAATATAAAAACAGTTAATCCAAAACAAAGTTTAAAAAATTACTAACAAAAACAAATTCTAATGAACCTTATGTAAACTGATAAAACGGTAAATGAAAAGGTTGCTATGTCAACTTCTGACATCAAAACTGTTTCGCACCTTATAAACGTTATGTTGTTTAAAAGTGGCAAACTGTGGTGGATCATTGATGTGGACCAGCAGTTAGTCGTTGATAACGAAACACCAGCGAACCACTGTTGGGATTTTATTATACGAGTTCAATATAAAGATCATACTGCCCAGTGTTATAAGCTGTTACGCTACTAACAAGAAACAGTATGCTGGTTTCAAGTTTTGGAAAACATTTTTAATTCACCAAAACAAATTTTAGTGACTTTTCTTTTAAACTGAGTATACTTTTTTAGTCACGTTAGTCTGTAATAATTAGTTTATTCTTCAGCACAAAAATGTAAAAGAATGTTTTAACAAAGAGCCTTTTTCCTATGCATTGAATTATTTGATTAAAATAATATTGATGTTTTTCGCGATAAACGTTTGTTTCTTAATTTGACTGTATATGACTTAATGTTCGGGAATACCTCAATTTTATCATTTATGTGTAACAGTTTTCTGCAACGAAAATGTTGCTAACGTTTAACAACGTAATACGTGCTATATTAGTATTTATGACATAACATTTAGATTATAAACAATATTTAAAAAAAGAGGGGGAGAATGCTTGACAAAAACCGTTTTTTTATTATTATTATTTTTTTAATTAAAAAAATATAAATTAAAAATATATATAAATACTTCGACTTTTCTGTTTCTATATAGAAATTTTCATGCATCAAACTATCACAAGTTTTTATGTATACTACTCAAGCAATCGACCTGTTGGACTTAAATTAAATTTTTTGCTGAAATGTAATCCATTAAACGAAGATTTTTTTTAAAAAAAACGAAATCAAACACAAGTTTAACAATGTGTAGTTTGAGGCCTTTAGTTTCAAACCCAGATAAATCCACATTTCCGCAAAAAAATTTCATTTTTAATATTTTTTTTAATAAGTTTTCAATGCGCTACATCCCTTTGCAAAGAGGTAATGACCAAAAGTGTCTGAATCCAGTCTAAAAATGCATTCAAATTCCTGTGTTTAGATCCAAAAATACGTGGGTCTCGGATCGTTTAGCGTGTCCTGTAAAATTTATAAAAATGGATCTATCTGGTTTTGAAACTAGAGGACTCATTTACATTTAATTTCAAAATACCCATTTTACTCAGAGTCAGTCGCATCGGAAATCATAGAAAACAGCGAAAAGGTTTGGCATTTGTTCGCATTTGTATAAGTCTCCGGTTTTTTAAGTGGGCCCCGGTAGCCCAGTGGATAAATGCGTTTACCTGGTAATCAGAGGATTGCTAGTCCGAGCCTGTGCCATGGACTTGAAAAGGAAAAGTCAAAAAGTAGTGATCTTGTGATCGGGGGGTTGCCAGATTCGCTACAAAAATACTAGAAGTCATCAAGAACAACCAACAAATTTTACCAGCGTGTATTTGGGACTGGCGCACGGTAAATCTGATCGGGGTCCAATATCCTGACGCCTATTGAGGTTGCGTCGAGTGGAGCTCAGGTGTAGTCCTGGTCATCTGACCATGGTTCAAAAATACGAAGCGTCCTTCCCGGGTATTTCCTTCGAGGAAGGCCGCGAACCGTCGCCAATAGCCCACTATACAGCTCTAGTGCGACGTTAATTAACCAAACCCGTTTTTTAAGTTTTAAAATAAAAGTGAAATGTTTAAAAATATTAAGATATTTTTTTGTTAAAAATTTGGATAGAGGACATCCTTTTTTTTCTATAAAATTAAATGCCTATCTCATTTTTTATATATTTTTTTTACATATTCGGTTTTGTATGAGCGCTCCTCAATTAACAGATCAAATACTTCCTCCTCAATCGCATCGATATCACACCTTAAAACAAAAGAGAAACTATTACCAAATTTAGCTTTCCCTTAATTACTATACGCACCTGCCTTAGCTGTTAAGCGAAATTTGATCCTCTAAAATATTCTATCACGATAGCTCAGTTTAGGCACATGATCGGCAAGATAGAAGAAAGGATCGCGAAACGCAATAAAGCATGAAAAATGTGGCCGGATAAAATTCTGCTGTTTTTAATGACTCAACATGATGGGACCCCACATGAACTCCTGATAAGTCAGAATTTTTTAAGTTTATCATCATAACGTGGTCTAGGATATTGAAGGCGAGGCGTTCTCAGTCCTCTCTCACAGGGCTTATCCGAAACTGATCAAGTCTAATTTGCCTGGGCAGTGATTTTGTTATTTGTTTTCTTCGAGGCATGCCGTCGCAGAATTGGTATTGTTTGCGTACCCAGGCACGTATGGCTGAAGAATTAACCCATGAGATTCCGGGTTGTTGTTTTTGGCATGCTATCTTAATTTGAGAGGTAGAATAAATTATAGAAATAATTTGGAGTTATGGATTGGTCTTAATCTTCGAGCATGAATGGACTGTAGTAGAGCGAATATGACGTCATAATCGTGAAACCAACATCTCGGACCGAATGGCCTCAAACACGTGACTTCTTTTTCAAAATTATTAATTTAAAAATACTCGCGATTGGCTGATGAATTGGGAAATGTGTAAGTGAAAATTTATGAATGGAATGATGTAATTAACCACGTGTCTGAGGCCATACATGTTGGCCTCACTTTGAGTTAGCGAGATTATAACATATGTTTTCTCTACTATGAAGGATCCATGCTCGAAGGTCTTAATGGTTCAGACAAGTGGCCCAGTGGATAAAGGCGTTCAGCTGGTTCAATACCATTGCAGGAGCTTGAACTAGAAATCATCTGATTACCCCTGGTAATCAGATGATTTCTAGTTCAAGCTCCTGCAATGGTATTGACAAAAAAAAGTAAAAAAGTCGTGATCTTGTAATCGGAGGTTGCCATATTCGCTACAAAAATACTAGAAAGTCATCCAGAACATCTAACAAATTATACCGGCGTGTATACGGGACTGGTGAGCGATAAATCTGATCGGGGTTCAAAGTCTGACGCATATTGAAGGTGCGAGTGCCAGCGCAGGTGTTGTCCCCATCAGCTGACCATGGTTTAAAAATACGAGGCATCTTTCCTTCGAGATGGGCCCCGAACCGTCGCCAATAGCCCACTGTGCAACTCTAGTGCGACGTTAATTAACCAAACCAACTAGACAAGTTTTATTTACAAATGTATAATATAGCTCAAGAAATATATAAGAAATTGAAAGATGTTGTGCTTTTAATTGATTTTTTGAACTGATTGTGTTACTTATTACCCTATTTTGAACTCGAACATGTTTGATATTTACGCTTTTTATGAAGCAGTTAAATCCCGTTCCTTTTCTTTTTAAGGATGTATTCTTTAACGTTTTTTTTTTACGTTTAGGGTAGATAACTTTAAAAATAAAAAATTATTTTTAAATTATATTTAAAAATTAATATTAATCTCAATATACCTGACATCTATTGAGTGGTTTATGGCATTTGTCAAATGTTTATGAAAACAAACCAGGGATTGTAAGGAATTTAAATCTGTATATAAAACTCTTCAACATACCTGGTGCTTCTAGATGATAAAAATAATTTCTAGAAAAGTGTGCGAGAGAATAACTTTTTAAACTCAAGACTATGCTGTTCTTTCATTTTAACCCTTTGCACTCCGTTGGCGCCGCTCAGGCGACAACATAACGACCCGTTCTTTTGGTTCCCTGTTCTTTAAAATAAACGAAAACAACGGGATCTTTTGTTTAAAAAGATATCAATATTCTTTTCAACTCGTTCTTTTTCAGATTCAAAACAGATTAGGTTTCTTTTTTCTATAAGTATAACAAATTCTAGGGAAAATAACATAAGGATGAATAACTGTTCCGTAGAAAGAACGGAAAACGCAAAGAGTTCTTGGAGTGCAAAGGGTTAAAGAACAAAGAAACAAAAAATAACAAGTCGATATTTTGGTGACTTACAGGCGATACTCGAGTGCAAAAGGTCAATAAAATATGTTGGCACCCAAGTGATGTCATATTTATAAATGGAGTTATATAAAGACAAGCTAACGAAAGAAAAGCGTTTTTTATGTTCAAGAACATGAAGTTCTTGTTCAATTTGAAGAAAATAAAACAAAAGAACAGGTCATTATTTTCTTAATTGATAGTCCCAACTTGAGTCCGAAGGATTCGGTATGCATTTATCAGTAGGCACTGAAACTGTTTTCAGCTCAGAGTTAGTTGTAACTGTCAAGTTACAAATTTAAACTAAAAAACTTTAAAGAAAATAAAAATGCTAGGGTTTTTTGCTGTTTTTCAATTTTTACAGTATCAGAGTTTTAAAATAATTAAAAATCCTGTATTTAAGTCATAAGCTTTATATGCGTATGCTGCTCTATAGAAGTTGCTGATTAAACTCGTGAGTTTTGAACATCTTAGTTGACCAAATGTTTCCCGATTTTTAATTTATTTGTGTTTTGTATAAATGTTTTAAAATCTTCAACATAGAACTGTTATAAATAAATGTAAATCTTTAATACGATAGTAAAAAATTCGCAAAAACTGCCAAGATAAATTTTGTTCGTATGAATAAAATAAACTGTTTTAAAAGCAAAAGTCGTCAGGAAAAATTCAAGATAAAATTTTAAAAAATTGAACATAATGTAAATATATAAATTGTAATTTTATAATTATTACAACTTTTTTAAATTGGTGCCAAAATACATGCCTTCGAAAGCTGTTCCCAACTTAAAAAAAAAACTGTACTAATAAGAAAAAAAATCGTATTATATAATTACATTTTTAAATGTTTGTTTAATTTTTTTTTTTTAAATGTGCATTTTTCTTCCAGATTTTTTTTAAAATCTTATTATTCCTTTTTTAGTTTTGTCTCACTAGGCAATTCGTGTTCCTTGTCGCTAAATAGACTATCTAGTGTAATAAAAGCCTGATAATGAAATTATAACAATGGAGCTACCCAGGTAGCAACACTCCATTCCAACAAAAGAAACCTAAGAAAATTTTCACTAAGTCCAAATAACTACATTTACGGGGATTGAATGGAGGGCAACCGAAAATTTAAAACATTTATATTCGAAATTGAAACATTCCCTATTCAACAGCAAACAAATTTTTGAAACGGTGAAAAAATTATCGAAAATATCGAAATATCACTATTTTCGGATAATTGAAAGCAAGGTGACCCATTTCTTCGGCAGCATATAACAGGTTTATTTTTATTAAGGTCCGGTTAATTTAAATTTAAGTATAATTGAATAAAATATAACTGGACTTTCATTACATTTTATTCCTTGGAGAAATATTCCCTATCAAACAAAAATAATGATACAAATATATAAATTAAAACAGAAGCTACATAAAAAAATCCATACAATTCGAAATGATAACCATCTAATTAGCTCTTTGACGCCTGAAATCCGTTAAAATAGCAACACGTCTTCTTGTGCCTAGGTTATTACTGCAATTACCATACATGCAAAAAACGTTAAATAATTCCCATCGAGACAACAAAAAATCAATACATAAACAGGGTAGTTTGATTATAGTAATACATATAATTTAAATTAATTTCGTTTGTAATACCCGATCTCATTATGTGTGCAAAAAGGATGCAACCTAAGTTTCGAAATTAGACCCCGCCCCATACAGCTTCCTAATCTCAAACTAATTTCAAATTCAGTTTCTCATTAACCCTGGAATGCTAACCTACGCAGCATTTTGCTTAAGTTTAGTAGGCTGCATACATTATATGAGTAAATGAGGATTTCACAATGAGTCATCAATGTACAGTGGCTAGCAAGAAAGCTAATAGAATGTTGGGGTAGATCAGAAAAAGGGTTTCATCAAAATCTAAGGATATTATCTTGCCATTGTACAGAGGTTTTGGTAAGGCCACATCTTGAGTATGCTGTACAGTTTTGGTCACCATATCTTAAAAAAGACGAATTGTTAGAGAAAATTCAGCACAGGGCTACTAAAATGGTCTAAGGGTTTTCAAGCATGAATTATGATGATAGATTAAGAAATTTGAATATGTATACTCTGGAAGAGAGAAGGGTTAGGGGAGACTTGATTCAACTATTCAAATTTATCAAACAAGGAGATGTGGAGGGTTTAGATTTTAATATGAGTGATAGAACGAGAGGTCATGGGTTTTAGTTAAACAAATCCCATTTTAATCGGGAAGGGAGAAAACACTATTTCTATAATAGGGTAATAGACAAATGAAACAACTTGCCAGTGAATATTGTTAATTGTAAGGGAGTAACGGATTTTAAGAAGAAGTTAGATATGCATTGGGGGATAGTTAGGCTGTGCTACATGGACCAACCTTGTTGGGCTTTGAGCCTGTTGTTGGTCGTCAATATTTGTATTTATATATCTAAACGTTTAGTTCTCTTGGTGATAAAAACATAAGCTTTTTTTTAAACTCGACGTTAAAAGGCCACCGTATTATTTTCTTTGCAAATTTGAAGCTGAAAAGCCATGAACGTAGAAAATGTCATTTTTAACAAGTGCTTTGAAGAAAAATTGCGTGTATAAAGGATTTGTTATTACCCTTTAATTGGCAATAAAAGTTAAATACGTTTATTGATAAAACCTAGGATTTTGATTTAGAGGAAGTCAAAATATCACTGTAAAAAAATGTGCTTAAAATGAGTACATGAACGTACTCGTTTTCTTTAAATACAATTGCATCGTAAATAAGCGATGACGTACTCAAATTTAAGTAATCGCACTTTCGCAAAAATGAGCACTTTCGCAATAATATCAGCTTCTGTTCAAGCAATCTTTACAAAGCGACCTGACAAACTTAAAATAGTTGGTCAGAAGATGGTTTTCCACATTATTTGATGTCGATTGCTTAAATGGAAACTGAGTTATTACGGCTCAATTATCTTACTTCTCATTCTTTTTCCATGCCTTTTAAACATTACTTCTATTTACAACTTCTTCACGTCGCTCTGGTAGTACAATGGATAACGTCCTAGACTGCAGTACAGACGACGTCAGGTAGACGTATGGGGTTCGATTCCCGTTAAGTCCCGGTTGTAATTTATTGAAAGTGATTTATGAAGGCTGCCTATGTAGGCAAGCAACTATTCTTTTTATTCATTTTACTCATTTTTGAGTAAGTACATGTCTTTTTGAAAAAATGAAACTTATGTATTCGGAGCTATGATAAGCGTCGAATGTAATCAAAAATTAGTACATTTTATTTAATTTTAAGTACCTATTTTTAACAGTGTAGGATTTGTGTATTAAAAAAATCAATCGTTAAAATTAGTTAAATCTATAAAATAAAAAAAAGATATTTTCAAACGTTAAGTAATTAAAATCTTAATCAGCAATTCTTAAATAACTCATTTAATTGCAAAAAAAAAAACAAGGAAATTAGTTGTATTAAATTTCGTTTCGTTAAATTTAATTTGGGACGGGTCCAAATACCATGGACTTAAATTCGTCTTTGGACATGTTTAAGGAAATAGAACCAACTTTAAAGGGTATAAAAGGAATTCTTGAAATAGGTCTCACTTTTTTTAAAGTTTTTTTTATATATTCTTTAGTTTATGAACAGGTAGTTAATTTATAAACTTAATTAAAAAATCTAGATGAGTAAATCAGGTACATATCTAGTTTAATATTTGCTGAAATTTTTTTTAAAAAAAAACAGTTTTCGGTAAATCACCCGAGCACTCGGTGTGAGTATTTCGCTCACGGCGCAAGCTCTGGAGGGTTAAGTTTTTGGTCACTCTGAAATTGATTTTTTTTCTAATATTGGGGTTTTTAGAAGAATATAGGAATGGTATAAATGTTATAATAGTTTAACGTTTAGCCTTCAAATTATTCGCCTTTTTCAGTTTTAGTTTTAATGTTACTAGACTAAAAGGGGTAACGTAAATTTACACTAAGTTATAATTACACTTTTAGGCAATTAAAAAAATATTTTTTTGGCAAAGGTAACTAATCAAGACAGTGCTATAGATTTTATTTTGGGATGATGGGATTGAAATAACGGAAAAATATATATTTTATTAATAAGCAACTCATGATATCATATATAACTGAAGTTCTCTAAAAATAACATTGAGTTTATACCAGTTGTTCCCAATTAGGGTCCGCAGGGTCACAAAGAAAAATAGTAATATGCTTTGAACAGTTTTCCTTGGTGACTTTTCTGAAAAAACAAATTTCAAAATGCTAACATGCGTTTGTTACAATATTTTTATAAGTTTAAATACGTGTTAAATGTACACGAGATTAAAAGATATTAAACTTCTGATTGCGGTGTTATCTCTTCTATGTATTTGTTGAGTAAATGTGTGTCCATATTCTGAGTAAAAGATGTTTAAAATTACAAGTAATTATGAAATTAATTTCAGAATTTTCCCTTTTCACATTCATGGTCCAACAAAATTGAAACTTATATATACCTAGAAAGCAGGGATATTTTCATAAGCATATATGAAAAAAGGAGTCCCCTATCCTATTTTAGTTTTGGCTAAAGGTCAGTGGCTTAATGCTAATTGAGAACCGTAGGTTTATTCAACTACAATCGTTATAAAAGTATTATTAATACTTTGTAATCATTAGATTCGAGAAATATTTTATACGTATAAAAATAGAAGACAATTCAGTTAAACAACATTAGAATTGAAAATAGAAGTTATATTTAGCTCTTCTTCCAAAAGTTTCGAATTTAATTTCAGGAGTAGCGTATATAAATTTTGTATATAGATATAAAATTAGCGCTATGTAACATATAATTTTGTAATGAAAGGTGATTATCTTTATGATATTTTTACTCATTGTCATGCAATCTAAAAATACATCACACAATTAAAAGACTATTTTAACCTTCGGTTCAAGTTGCAAAATTATAATTTAGAGGTTAAGATTTGTAAGTACGAGTAATCATTAAATTTCATGGTGGGTGATCAAAATAATATAATTGAACTAATTGCGTATTATTTTGGGTCTCTTTCAAAACAGATTATTTTTTGTCAAAGATGGGGGGGGGGGGCGAAACAGAAATTGGTATAACCGTTTCGTATATTTTCCAGTACAGTTTCAAAAGGTCCTTTGTTCATGTCAGTTGTTTTCTAGACATTAATATGATAATTATTCTGTATCAGACAAGTTATAAAGCGGCATACTCCTCATTTTTAAAATTAGTATACTTTATTCGTAGTTGAAAAGTTTTAAAACACAGTTTACTCCTATACAATAGTAATGAACTGAATTACAAGTATAGTAGTATAATATATCAGAGAAAAAGCTGTTTTTGAACACACAATGCATTTAGATAAGATTTGGGATATATTATTTTTTCCAATTCAATTTTAATACGGGATCTACCAAGTGGTTTAAGTCACAAAAATTCGAAAATGAACTAATACAAATTTATATTACTAGGCAGCTAGATCCATCTTTTGGAAAGTTGTGGGGGTTAAAATAACAGTACAAAATTACAGCTATAAGGAGAGTTTCAAACTTTAAACGCTCTTATTTCGGAACTATTTTTTTTTTAACTGCTTACTTTACTTGGCAGCCAACTCGTCAATATGAAACAGTGTTTTATTTTGCTTAAACTTTACTTGAATGAATTCACATTTGTATTGGGATAGCAAAAATAAGTTTTCCTTGAATATAATTATTTTGGATAAGTATTAGAACTGCACGCCTCAAATTTGCGGCTTGGCCGCCAAATGGTACAAGTTTAAAAACAGAGTTTCGAGATAAGAGCGTTTAAAGTTTGCAACTTGCTGGGCTATAATGTTAAGTGGGATGACATTCAGCTCATTATTGGGTATCGTATTGAACAAGAACCAACAACACTTGGCCAAATGATAAATCTAGCTGCCTAATCATGGAATTTGGTGTTAGTTTATTTTCGGAATTTTAACTTATACCACTTGATGGGCAAGACATCCTAATGTCAAAGAAACGTTCAATAAGTAAAATTTTGTTGAGCCTATGATAATATTGTTGGTTGGTTGGTCGTTCGGTTGCCTCACAACCCTCCACCACGAACTGCCGTTCAGTTGGGATAAGCATTTGATAATTGCTTTTGCGTGGATTTTTCTTTAAAATGGCTTGTTCCCTCCCATCAGGTATTTAACACGTTGCTGCTGTGTGTGTGGCTGGTTCTTTTTACTTGTGTTCTTTTTGTTGACGTTTGTCGAAGATACCGTTTTACTTTATAAGTGATAATTTCTATTCTTTTACAAGTCAGTAATTAGAGAATCAATTACATTTGAATAAAGGATTCTTCTTCAAAACAAACCTCCTGCTTTGAACATTGCAATACATTACACCGCGTTACAAATTTCTAAAATCAAATACAATGTAAGAAACCACAAATCTCGAGTTTAAAAAAATATATCTTTCCAAGATAGCCGAACACAAATAAAAAAAAATTATATCAGCATCCAACGTTACACAACAAAGTTATATCCGAGCCTAACCAAGCACCGAGCTAATTCCCATATTATTTGAACCAATCCGCCCCAAAGTGAAGGTTCAAGCAGCAATTACAAGGCCTAATAAGCCTCTTAGATCAACTTGCGATAATCTTTTTATTTTTTGTTATAGCCGAGCAGATAATTTGCGACCTTAGTGGGAGGGTCTGGATCCATCGCAAAGTCCTCTCCCACCTTTTTGCAGCGAAATTACGCGCCGTGTTGGAGATCGAGCTGCCTATCGCAGTATTGGACTTCGGAATCAGTGCTATAGCAGCTGCAGAGTTAATTTGAGGGCGATTTTTTTTACGGTTGCTCTGGTGGGGTTTTTAATACTGATTAATGATCCGTGCGCTGGTCTGTATTGTTTGCGCAGCCATCAATTCATGAAGTGTATTAAAAACTGGTTCTCACTTGTTGAGGTATCCTTGCATAGTAACGGAATAGCAGATCTGATCAATGGAAAGATTTGTTAATAACACTGACGGTAAACAGGACGTTCGGAATTAAACGGAGTGAACACAAAAATTCTTTTCCGTACCAAAAACCCTTCAACTTTTTGTGTGATAACGTACGATTTTATTTATATTAACCACTTTTTATAAATTAAAGATTCATTGTTAATAGCAATTAATGCTATTTTTCAGGGACGTATGAGCCGTCTAGTTTCAAAACTAGGTATAGATCCGCATCTTATTTTTAATATATTTATCACAAGTTCTCAATGCACTACATCACATTACAAATGCGTTCATAAAGTCATAGGTTTAGATCCAAAAGTACGTGATTGTCAATCGTTTATGAAAATGGATCTGATTGTAAAATTACACGGTTCATATCGCCCTTGCGATATTGTATGAATAATTGTCGTTATAATGATTATAAAATTGAGATATAAATATATTTCAAGTAGAGTAGTTTGAAGAGTGAAACTACCTCCATTCATAATTCTGTACGAAGCTCTACTTCTAGCTGTAATTCTACAAGTTTGATGTAAAGAGATTCTCTTTTAAATTTTTGTGTGTAGCATGCGGAAAGATGTTCGGATTCTAACCGTGCCACATCACAAAGTTTAATCACGACTTCAGTTTCAGTTTAAAAACTTCGTTCTTCCTTTAGCTTGTTCTCTCACTAACTCCAAAACAGATTATTATTTTCGTACCCAATGATTTGTTATAGAAAAGGAAAGTAACTGCCCGGTAAAAAAAAATCTCAAAAGAGTTCTAGAAATACTAAGGGTTAAATGGAACATTCGTTGTGACAGTAACGAATAACTTTAATCAATATCAAAGAAACCTGGTTTCTCTTTATCAAGTTGACTAGGACTCGAATGTTTATCAGAATCGAATAACTCATCATTTGTATCCAAAATATCTCGGTTAATAAATTGCAGTAGCTCACATATTCTTCTTGGTCGAGTGGATAGAGCGTGGGACCCTGGAAAGAAAGGGTCTGCAGTTTGAGTCAGCTGGTCGTTATTGAGTTATATAATTTTAAAATTTGTCCTCATTTTTGACAAAATAAATTTCGTTAAAAAAAACGACAAAATGAATATCCTCAGTTTGACAAAATATTTCATCGGAGCATATAGCATGCGTCTGTTTCGTCAATAATGACAAAAATTTCGTTAATTACTGCATTTTTAACAGTTCTACAAATCCCTAACTCACCGGAACTTGCCATATGAAGATGAACTTAGTCATTGAGCGTATAGAAGCAAGCATTTCAAGAGTTAACAGCTTCTCTGTCAAAGCCTTGATAACTAAAACATTTACATGTGCAATTCATGAAATCAAGTTAACCTAATTAAAATTGTATCTCACAATATACTAACACTACAAAAACCACTGGATTATGGTAAATAATTATCCCTTCCTAACAAACCAATCTTTGGGTATTTGTTGCATAACACTTTCCAATTAAGGCCAGTAACACAGCCAGAGATGGGAATTTTCTCGTTAAACAGCTTCCTAAACAGTAAACGCATTAAGATCCAGGGGCTTGGAGCCACGCCCTAGCCTCACGCCTCGCAAATTGGATGCTTGAAATTAAGCTTCGAAACTAATATAACAGGTCTTGAGGGGCCTACGCCCACCTGTCCTCTGTGGGCCCCAGGGGGCCCCATTGACATTCATCATTATAAGCTCCACTTCAGTCACTTGATGGTCTTTCCTTAATAAATGAAAAATGATTTTCTTGATATTTGAGCGGGATTTAACGGGCTTTTCCTATTTTATAGATTGAATATTGGTGGAATAATCAGAGTTTAGTGGAGCTTAATACGTTGAGATGGAGGTTTTGATTGATATGTCGGAAAGGAAATTAATAAAGCTATACATTTTAAATTCTTTTAATAAAAGTATATTAAGCTGTATTTAATGGTAATAGTATCAGATACAATAACGTGTTTCCCATTACTGTGTTAATTGATATTTTGAACATAGATTAAGGAATTTTAACTTAAACTTTACGGAAATCATTTATCTTCAGTATTATTGACTTATTTTATATATGATAAAGATTATTAATGTATTCTTATTTGCGTAATTAGCTATGTAGAATTTTCTTTGTATTTTTTTATAATTGCTTTTGTAATTGTAATTTATTCTTCAAATAATTATTGATCCAAGTAATAAAGATTATTAAAATTGAGGAGAGCGCATTTTCTAGTGTTACGCAATTCTCCCTTGGGAATTATACCGTCTATATATTTACGTGTGGTATAAGGAAAACAGAATAATCCAGTTTTCAAACGGAATAATCCAGTTTTCAAACGGAATAATCCAGTTTTCAAACGGAATAATCCAGTTTTCAAACGGAATAATCCAGTTTTCAAACGGAGTAATCCAGTTTTCAAACGGAATAATCCAGTTTTCAAACGGAATAATCCAGTTTTCAAACGGAATAATTCAGCTTTCAAACGGAATAATCCAGATTTCAAACGCAATAATCCAGTTTTCAAACGGAATAATTAAACTTTCAAACGGAATAATTCAGTTCTCAAACGGAAAAACACAGTTTCGAAATATTATAAATGAAGATTACTTTTAACTATGTATCAACTTTAAAGTACTGAAACTTAACTACAAAAAAAATAATGAAAATTGAAACGTAAAATATTATTATTAACCCGATTCTCCCCCATAGCGCATCTTCTCCATACAGCACTCTTTACACCTCTCTATTTAATCATTTCCCGTTCTAAACAGAGGACTGGGGGTCAAAGCAAAAAGCAATCTCATGCGGCGGCAAGGCCTATCTGGCTGTAATGGAAGTTGTCGAGGCCCACCGCAGATAAAGATAATTGATGATGCTTTGACGATGCTTGTGGCTCCTTGAACTTTACCCGTGGACTTACCCTACCTATCTCAGGGATGCATCGGGAGTGCGCGATTTGCCACACAAATAGTAGAGTTCTGGCTAGGTCCTGAATTTTAAGAGTTCTAATGAAGACCGATTTGGAGATACAATCGTGTACCATTAGTTAATGTGGACAATCAGATAATGATAAAATTACCAGGGATAATTGGGACTTCAGATTTGATTTTTTTTTAATGTAGACATCTAAAACTATGAAATCTGGTTTTTAAAATAATGTATTTTAAAGCTTTATTTTAAAACCTCTTTTGTAGAATATTTTAGAAATTTGTATTTTGATATCGCTATATTCCGAGTTTGTAGTTCTATTGAAATATACTTTATTTTTGCACCAAAATCGCTTTACAATTGAGTGAAGATTCGCGTACTAAAATCGCCACATAAACCAGGTTTTTTTTACTATCTTATTTGTTTAGAAAAATAAATTACTCTTGAAATTGAAAGCAAATATCGTTAACTAGCACATTCATTATTTTAAATACCTTGCATAGTTTCACATATTTTTATACTTAAAATACCTTTTTCTCAAAATGCCTTTTTCATACAAATACAATTTATAAACATGTTCAGATACTTCGCACGAGCAGACGGTTTGAAAATTAAAAAAAAAAAAAAAATAACACTTTTAATAAAAACAGCAACAGTTTTAATTTAAAAATAAATATTTAAGAAAATATATTTTTAATATGTAGAATAGACAGTTAATCTCCTTAGTCAGAACTGATTTTTTCTCACTTATCAACTAAATTTATTGGCCTTTTCATTGACATCCAAGCAAAATATAAAAATATTAATTTGTTTTCACTGTACATACAATATATTTTCTTTAATTACCATATTTTAAAATTTTCTTTAATTACCATATTTTAAAATTTTCTTTAATTACCATATTTTAAAATTTTCTTTAATTACCATATTTTAAAATTTTCTTTAATTACCATATTTTAAAATTTTCTTTAATTACCATATTTTAAAATTTTCTTTAATTACCATATTTTAAAATTTTCTTTAATTACCATATTTTAAAATTTTCTTTAATTACCATATTTTAAAATTTTCTTTAATTACCATATTTTAAAATTTTCTTTAATTACCATATTTTAAAATTTTCTTTAATTACCATATTTTAAAATTTTCTTTAATTACCATATTTTAAAATTTTCTTTAATTACCATATTTTAAAATTTTCTTTAATTACCATATTTTAAAATTTTCTTTAATTACCATATTTTAAAATTTTCTTTAATTACCATATTTTAAAATTTTCTTATCTACCATACCTCTTCTATGATTTAATTGCGTCGTAAAAAATTTCCCCTATTTTCTTATAGAAAATAGGGGACATTCTTTTTATCATACCACATAACTTACCTATCCAATTCATGTTTCTTTCTTTAATGCAATCGAGTTCCCATACTTTTTTATAGTTGACGACTTCAATTCTAATCTTCATTTAGTCATAACAACTGTCTACGCGAATACTCTGGCGCAACTTTCACACGGGAATCTTTTAAGTTCACTCCACTTCACTTTTCACTTATTCCTATAAAGAAAAAAAAATCCTCTATCGATTAGTGCAAGAACCAGACAATTCTAAGAAATGTCTTTAGCGATATAAAAGAAGCTGTACTTTTGTGATATATGATGAAGAAACGTTCGGTGTTTTTCGTCCTTCCTGAACAATTTTGAAAACTGGAGCTGCCTTGTTCTTGCGCCGACGTCTTCAATTGGACTTTGAACGTTAAAAAATCGAGTTTTAATACCCGTCCTCACTCTACTTTAAAAAAATATTGTAATATTATTTTTATGAATTAAAAAATGTAGACATTTCTGGGAAGTATTTCATGAAATTTGATGCGGTTATGCTGATTTTCCTCCATGAATAATAAAAGATAGCTGAAAATTAAATTGTTAACCCCGTTTCTATTTGCAAAACAAGTAATATAAAAATAGAAATTTACATTATATTTTAGATTCGGTAATCTGAAAACTGATATAAAGAAAATATTTTCATTATTACTAAAAGATAAAAGTGTTTCGATTTGTTTTTAAATTATGCTTACCCTAAATTTATAAAAGAGGATACTACTGTTTTTGTATATACAATATTTAATTTATCAGCAATATTTGAACCCTTCAACCAAATATTCTGTTTTATTTGTAAGTGAATAAAAAAAATCAAATCAATAAAAAGGTTACTTATATTTTTATGCCACAGTATTTTTTGTTCGTCGCCTTCATTTACAACAATATAATCTAGCTGTGTGGCTTTCGTTCCTAGGAAAACGCTAAAGTAAATAGACTAATGTCTATATCAAATAGATTTTTGCATGCATCATCTATAAAAATCCACAGTTCTGCACTTAGAGACTTAATTAGCATTTTAGAACTTATATTATTCAACCCCCAGCAACACCCAAAAAAAGGTACTTAAAAATGAGCACATGGACCTATTCGTTTTTCTTTGAGTACAATTGAATCGTAAATGAGCGATAACGTAGTCAAATTTAAGTAACCGTATTGTCTCAGAAATGAGCAATGCGACTTTATATTGCTAATCTCAGCTTCTGTTCAACCGCTCTTAATATTACTTGACAAACTTAAAATAGTTTTTCAGAAGATGGTTTTCCACATTATTTGATTTCGATTGCATAAATAGAAACAGTTATTACAACTCAATTATCTTGCTTCCCATTCTTTTGGCACACCTTTTTTAGCATTTCTTCTGTTGAAAACTTCTTAATCTCGCTCTGATAGGTTAACGGATAAGGAACTGGAATGCGGTGCTGAGGTTCGGTGTTCGATTCCCAGTAAGATTTGATTGCAATTGTCAATATTATTTAAAGTGATTTATGAAGGCAGCCTATGTAGGTAAGCATCTACTCATTTTTATATCATTGTATTCATTTTCGAGTAAATGTCCTTTTCAAAATTGCAACTTATGTATTCGGAGCCATTACAAGTATTGAATGTACTCGAAAATTAGTTCATTTTACTTATTTTCGAGTACCTATTTTTAACAGTACACTGAGCACAAAGTTATAAACACAAGCTATTTTTCTATAGAAACAGAAAAATATAAATACCTTTGCGCATCAACTAAATGCCCTCCGGCTATAAAAGTTAATTGATCGCAATAAATTTGTCCAAAATTAATTTTTCTAATTATAAAGGTGAAGGAAAACCATCCCCAAAATACCTTTCGAGCAGCGTCATGAAAATTTCCCCGAATTAATGAGTATACAAGATACAGAATCCATCTTAATACAGCTCATTTGAGTGAGGAAAAAATAAAGAAAATGATCTTGAACGACAGGAAGTTTTAACTTGTATAGAAATACCTCAAGATACGAAAGCGCTTCAAGCCACCAAAAAAATTGATGACAACAAATTTGTTTCATATTAATGTTTCTCCTTGGCTAAACGAGGATGATATCGAAACTAATTAATAAAGGCGAAAAAAAGAAGCCTTAATAAATCTCCATCTTAGCCGCGAAATCTATTGAGTTTGAACGCCGGTGGTCGCATTATACCGGCCAGATGAATAAATAGCTGGTATAAGGGTGGGTACTCATTAACAAAGCAATAATTAATCTTTACCCATTTACCCAGCCGCCGCCATCTTTTTTGTATCGTATTATTCCCTAATCTATTTCATCAACAATGATTAGAAACGAGTGATTTTTGAGGAAATATCATAATATAGCGTATTAATCATGGCGTCATGGCAAATCAATGTTTTTTGGAGTTGATGCACTTCGTGAGAGGCAGCAATATGTGTCTTCACTATAAATTGCTCATCATTTTATCGGTGTGTGCTAAACTAAATATTTACAAGTATGTACTGCTTGCTGGCTGCCATCAGTTTCGTATTATATTATTCCCTAATCTATTTCATCAACAATGATTAGAAACGAGTGATTTTTGAGGAAATATCATAATATAGCATATTAATCATGGCGGCATGGCAAATCAATGTCTTTTGGAGTTGATGCACTTCGTGAGATGCAGCAATATGTGTCTTCACTATAAATTGCTCATCATTTTATCGATGTGCGCTAAACTATTTACCAGTATGTACTTCTGGCCGCCATCTTTTTCGTATCGTATTATTCTGATCTATTTCACCAACAATGATTAGAAAAGAGTGATTTTTGAGGAAATATCATAATTTAGCGTATTAATCATGATGTCATGGCAAATCCATATCTCTTGGAGTTGATGCATTTCGTGAGATGATTCAGCAATATGTATTTTCACTATAAATTGCTTATCCCCTTATAGATGTGCTGCACTATTTACCAGTATGTACTTCTGGCGGACATCTTTTTCGTATCGTATTATTCTGTAATCTAATTTCGTCAACAATTATTAGAAACAAGTGATTTGGAAAAAATATAATATTGCGTATTAATACTGGTGTCATGCCAAATCAATGTCTCTTAGAGTTGATGCATTTCGATTGAAATTATGCAGCAATATATATCTTCACTATAAATTACGCATCACTTCATCGATGTGAGCTGGACTATTTACCTGTAGGTAGCTTCTGGTAAATTCAATGTTTGTATAATATTTATATTCGTTTACTTAATTTGAATCTGAATGATTAAGTTAAAGTAAGTATGAAGTGTGAAGAATGTAATTGAAAGGATTCGGTGTCATGCATACTGAAGTATCGCAAGTGTGAAAGCCATTCAAAGCTACAAAACAAGATTGTGTACTCATCAGAAGAGTAATATCAAATGACAACCTATACAAGACCTATATACAGACTATTAGTAATCATCTGAGGCACAACCAATATAAGATTTTAATGGTCTAAACCCATCCACATAAAATAATACTCACTTGCATTAAAAAAAATTAAAAGCCCGGAAAACATAATTTTAAATTAAAAATCTGCATTTGGTAACAGCAAAGGATACAATTTCAAAGACAGTTATTAAAATAACAGAACAACACACTTCATTTTCTTCGTTCAACGGGATTACACGAGAGCAAATTGGATGTACACCGTTGGTAAAAAATAAATGGATATATCGCCAAGTCTAAATAAGTGTAAATAGAATATTCTTTGGATAACGGACGTTTTGACTTTAATTTGTTAAATAAATATTTCAGACATATTTTTCAAAACATATGAAGAGTAATAACTTTTTTTAAAAATTCAAATAAAAAAAAATGTTTGTACAAAATGTAAATACAGAGTTTAAAAAACTCATTCAGAACTAAAAAAATAAGGTACCCAAAATTAAAATAGATGGTTATTCTTCTGATATAGTATTTTCAAGAGTTTCTTAACATGTAGACATAGTAAAAGAAAGTTGTGCGGTATTCCAAAACATACATTTTTGGTTTTATAATTGAATCGTTCCATTTTTTTTTTTTTTACATAATCGGAATTTCATATGGTACACACACATTTTTGTCCACAATCCCACATTTCATACCGTTTTATGGGTTATTTTTCACATCGAATATTGCGTTTAGTGCAGAAACCAGACAAGCGACATTAGATAGCATATTGAGCGTCAATGCATTGAATCGTCTGGTAACTGGTTTCTGAAAAAAATATATATATATTTTTTTTTTTTACGGAATCAGAATTTTATATAGAAAACACGTATTTTTGTACGCAATCTTATCAACTAACAAATTAACTTTAAAAATGTACATTTTTAAAAACGTAATAACGTATTTAAAAACGTATTTTATTGCAGAAACTAGCTCATTGCAATTGTTTTAAAGTAGGGAATAAATATTATAACTAACTTACAGGCAACATCCACTTTGAGAAGATGTTAACTAATACTCTAATTTTTTTTAGGTCAAGATCTGTATTAATATCAAAGATAAAATGTTTTTTTTTTGTTTTTAAAAAATAAAAAAAAATACACTTAGCTGATTTCTGAAATAAACGAATTAATTATGCTGCATTGTAATTTTATTTCACTTATAATTAGAAATTGAGACAGTTTATTTGCAACAAATAAATTAAGTTTTATTATTGTTGCAAAATCTCATTTAAATTATCCATATTTTAAAGACCAAAAATACAAGTAACCAATTCATACAGATATAAAAGGTACTGATGCTCATCGGATGAGATTACTCAATTTACCCCACCTTTCAAAATTGAAAAAGTGAACTAAAATAGTTTTTTTTAATGTATTAAAATATTTCTTTTCTATACAAAAACTAGGAATATTGGTTAAATATACGACTTTTCTAGTTTATATATAGAAGTCTTCACGCATCACACTATCGCAAGTTTTTCGTAAACTCAAAAAAAAATATTTTTAGACTTGATTTCAATCACCTATAAATTAATTTTTTTTCTGAATTGTACTCCATTAAACGAAGTATTGTTTTAAAAAAGAACGCGATCAATGCATAAGTTTAACAATGCGATATTTATATTTAATTTCCAATATATCCATTTTACCCCACCTTATCCTATATGATAAATTATACAAAGATTAAGATGCGAGGAGATATGACATAGAATGAGATTCTATGGAAATAGATAGATGAGTGGAAATTCAATGGGAGAAAATAAAATGTATATTTTTTTCTGTCATTTGTCGTTACTTTATTGATCTCCATACGAAGAACGGGTACTTTTGCTAGTTATTCACAAAATCCATTTGATCAGATTATAATAAAGCAAATTTATAGAGAATTGAGATTACTAAAATAAACATTAATAATATAGTTGGCATTTGTCGAAGTTTCCAGTTGAGAAATATTGAGGATCTTTACAATTTAAATACTCTGAATAATTATTCAAAAATTGCAACAATTGACAGTAATAAACTATTAAACTGCTTAAAGTTGACTTTAAAAAATTATAATTATTTGTATAATATGCTAATAATCTTCAAATGTTAACCCTATCTCCAAGGTTAGGCTTTTATATTCTGGGTTTTCTATATCGGGCTCTGCCCTAAACAGTTACACTTTTAAATTAACTCGCGCCAACCCCCTGAGCCTATTGCCCTTTCCACCAAAGCAAACCCTTTACGGCAATCCAAAACCTCCATGATAAATAATCTCCATTTAGTTAAGCAGCATTTAACTAATTTCCAGAAGTATTGAAGAACCCCTGGACCTTCCCCTATCTTTCTCTTAAGAAAAACGACTGCCAGGGATTAGTTCTCGTTTCGCCAGTAGATGGCACCTCGTTTGAATGACGTTGGGCATGAATTTGACATTGATCAATGGTTGCTCAAAACATCCAACGTTTCTTGGTGCTTAAAAAGCTTAATAGCGATAACTAATTACTGAACGCCCAATGGCAGAGGTCAAATGGAGAATTTTTTCCTGAATGAAAAGCAGCACAGATGACAAGGCTCTTTTTGCTGCTGCTGTTGTTCCTTTTGACTAATGAGAAACGACACTTTTATTTTTGTAACTTGTTCGCAAATTAATGATAAAAGCTAATTGTTATACGAAAATGGTTAATGGACAACGGTAACTGTGTCTTACAATGATTGTTAGCGTATTCATGGACTTAGGGCGTAATTGAAAATCGACACTGATGGAATGGAAACACTAACGGGTTTTACAGTGGGTGAAGACCACTTTCTTTTTTAATTATTGTTTTCCACTTCATGTCACAGACATGTTAAGAGTGTCTTTTATTGCTATGCTTCCACTTGGTATAATGTAAAACTACATCGCGCTTCCAATACTCACTACAGAACTGTCTTATCGTGTAAAATTCTCAAACTCTAAATCTGTACTTATTTCGAATTTGACGTAATTGAAAATCAACACTGATGGAATAGAAACACTAACGTGTTTTACAGTGGGTGAAGACCACTTTCTTTTTTAATTATTGTTTTCCACTTCATGTCACATACATGTTAAGAGTGTCTTTTATTTTATGCTTTCACTTGGTATAACGATGTAAAACTACATCGCGCTTCCAAATACTCACTGCAGAACTGTCTTATCGTGTAAAATTCTCAAACTCTAATCTGTACCTATTTCGAATTTGGCGTAATTTAAAATGGAATGTAAACACTAACGGGTTTTGCAGTGGGGAAGACCACTTTTTTTTTTAATTATTGTTTTTCACTTCATGCCACAGACATGTTAAGAGTGTCTTTTATTGTTATGCTTCCATAAAGTAAAACTACATCTCGCTTGCTATACACAAACACACTACAGAACTGTATTATCCTGTAAAATTCTTAAACTCTAATCTGTGCCCATTTGGATTTTTGGGCTGCATCCATAATCCAGTTTTTTCAGCAATGCATCCAATAAAAAATTGCTGGAAAAACTAGAAATTTCAAGAGTTGATACCAGTCGCCGATTACAAAAAGGCTCTTATCTACTTTGGAGGCAACCCACCACATTTTTTTCGTATGATATTATATTTCTGCACCTGGAATTAAGCAACACAACACACTTTTGCTGAAATCCAGGTGTAAAAATAAAGTTTAATACGAAAAAAAATATTATTTAAAAATGTGATGGGCTTGTTCTTCAAAGTGAACAAGAAACGTTTTGAAATTGGGCAACTGCTGATAGTATTGCATTAGATTTAACGAAATCGTAATGAATTGCTGCAAATTAAATACCGTAACATACAGAGGAAAATGTAGTTTTAAAATACGTCTTTATATTTTAGAAATATAATTAAAAAGAAATAAAAATAAATTATTAAAAGAATTTATTTATTACAGTTTATAACGTATTACTTTTTCGCATATAAATAAAATATTTCGTTATCTTGAA
Source organism: Troglohyphantes excavatus (assembly GCA_963932185.1). Lineage (NCBI taxonomy): Eukaryota > Metazoa > Arthropoda > Arachnida > Araneae > Linyphiidae > Troglohyphantes > Troglohyphantes excavatus. The sequence goes on along the minus strand of OZ010672.1, from coordinate 45,157,084 downwards.
AAAAAAAAACTACTATAATTTGTACCTATTTCGAATTTTTGATTAAATGCATATAACAATTTTTTCAGCAATGCACCAAATAAAATATTGGGTACTATAAAAAAAATACTAACGAATTCCTGGAGTCGAACCACGAAGCTTTCGTTCAGAGACCTCGTACTACTCGGTATGGTCTGATTAATTAACGTCTCACAAGAGCTGCACAGTCAGCTATTGGTGACGGTTCGGTGCCTATTTCGAAGGAAAAACCCGGAAACGATTCCTCGTATTTTTTAACCGTGATCAGATGACGAGGACAACACCTGAGCTGGCACCCGATTGAACCTCAGCAGGCGTCAGGACATTGGACCCCGATCAGATTTATCGTTCACCAGTCCAGTATACACGCCAGTATAATTTGTTGAATGTTCTGGACGACATTCTAGTATTTTTGTAGTGAAGTTGGTGACCCTCCGATCGCAAGATCACTACTTTTTATTAAGTTTTCTTTGTCAAGTCCATCGTACGGATTGGAACCAGGCAATCCTCGGATTACTAGCTGAATGCAATTATCCACTGGGCCACTGGAGTCCTGTACTATTCATACATCAGAGTTTGTTATGAAAAAGCGAAAAATTGTAATGCGGCCTTTACATTCTACACCAAAAGTATTTTCCTCTTTGTGACTGAAGTTATCAAAGAAACTCTTTATGTTTTATTAAATAAGATTTTAGGTTTTGGAGTATTACAAATTTATAAAACATATATTTAAAACAATGCATTTTTTATATCCTTAAGCACATTTTAAAAATAATTAGAAAATAGCCACCGCCACCATTTAAATAATTTTTTGTGTGTGTCTGGTTTAAGAAAAATTCCTGGAATTTTTTTATAATACGGATATTTTAACAATACAGCCAATATTCATTAAAATATTTTAAAAAATCCTCAAATATGAATTTTCATTTTGTATGTGTGGTTTAAGAAAAATTCCAGAAGAAAATTCCAGGAATTTTTTTTTATAATACGGATACTTTAACAATGCAGACAATATTCATTAAATTTAAAAATTCTTCAAATATAAATTTTTCCTTTTGTTGGTAACAAAAACGAGCCTCAATTTCAAACTAAAAACTAAACAAAACATTAAAAAAACTAGTGTAACGTTTCCTAATTAAAAGCTGGTCTTCTCTCTGCATACGTGAGGGACGTCGGCCGTCCCCGTGTAGCCGGGATGTTAATTGCGATTGGCCCGAAAGACAATTAGGCCGTCTAAAATTAAGGTAAACGGAAATTGAATCCACCCCTGACCCCCACTTCGTACCTCCCCCAATGCCGCACACGGTGATCTGTCAAAACCTCAAGAAAGGGGCTTGTCTTTGGCTGCCTCATGTGCCCAGGCCCATTACTCAGCGTCCTTCACAACACACTGGGATAAGTCAGTCGCAATGCACTGGGATAAGTCAGTCGCAATGCACTGGGATAAGTCAGTCGCAATGCACTGTTAGAAATGTCCGTTTTGCTGCTCTGCATTGTCCTCGGGTCTGACGGAAAATAAAACTTTCCCTGCTGATCTCTAAATGTAACTTCTGGATTGGGCAAGGTAGTTTGGTGACTTGAAGCCAATTGATGGTTAAAAAGCTGTACCCCACTACAATTTCTACCTCTTTTTTCGAATTTTTTTTCATGCTAAAATATGCTGAATTGGCTTTTTTTTAAATTTCTACATTAAAAACCATTTTGAATGTATATTCATTTAAATCCATTTTAACCAATAATAAGTGGATAAGCAGCAAAACGAAAAATTATATTATTGGCGATATATAAATTGATTCTATATGTAGGATATAAAATATCTAATCAAATTTATCATTTCTATAACGGTTTGAGAAGAAAAAAAACCCGCAAACTCACTTTTAAAAATTAGTTGGGGTACAGTACCCCAACTAATCGCGTCCATACAAGGAATTGGTTATTTGCGCTCCAGAAGTTACAATTCAGTGACTTTTCCCCCATAAACGGACTTATTGCATTTTCTAATTAAAATAATCTCCTGAATAACAAGGTTGGTTGTTGAAATTCACGTTGCACTAGAGCTGCACAGTGAGCTATTGGTAACAGTTAGCACGTCACTGGCTCACGGGTCGGGTTCCAATATCTTGGAGGGATTTGAGGTTGCGGCTCAGGTGTTGTCATCTGACCATAGTTCAAAAATATGCGGTATTGTTCAAGGGTCTTTACTTCGAGATAAACACCGAATCGTCGTCAATAGCCCATTGTGTAGCTCTAGTGTGACGTTAATTAAAACCAACCATTATGCACGGCGGATGAAATTATGGATATTTTTAGACTACTTTAGAAACGAATATGGCAACCCTCCGATCACGTGCTCGCTACAAATGGATATTCGAACTCGCAATTATCCGATTACGAACCAGATTCCTTACCAATTGACAATCAGCCCCTCCCTACGAAGAACAGAAAAGGTCAATTTTTTTTTGGGGGGGGGGGGGTTGTTAATTAACGTCGCACTAGAGTTGCACAGTGGGCTATTGGCGACGGTTCGGGGTCAATCTCGAAGGAAAGACCCGGGAACACATACACATTCACACACACATTCATACACACATTCATACATGCACCTCGTTATTTTAGAACCATGGTCAGATGACGAGGAAACACCTGAACTGGCACTCAACGCCTTTAATACACGTCGGAACTTTGGACCCCGATCAGATTTATCGTGCACCAGTCCCGTATACACGCCAGTATAATTTGTTGGATATTCTGGACGACTTTCTAGTATTTTTGTAGCGAAGCTGGCAACCCTCCGATCGCAAGATCACTACTTTTTTACTTTTCTATGTCAAGTCCATCGCACGGATTCGAACCACCAATCCTCTGATTAGTAGCTGAACGCCTTATCAACTGAGGCTCCCAGAAAAGGTCAATAATTAAATTAACTTCGCACTAGAGCTACACAATGGGCTATTTGTGACTCCCTTATACTTGGATGTTTTGGGGGATGACGAGATTCGAAACTGGCAACCCTCTGATCACGGACTCGCTGTACTCGAGATTGATCCCGAAGAAAAAACACTTGATCAATGTCTCATAATTTTGAACCATGGTCAGATGATGAGGATAACACCCGAGCTGTCATCATATTCTCCAAACTCCCACAACATGAGCAACTGCGTGGTCGTACTATTTCCGCTAAATAGTTAATTGTAAAACAACTGTAAGAATATTGATACACTTTAAGTCACAGCAGTTTAATCCAGGTCATTGTCTGATGTATTTTTTAATTCGGGTGATTAAAGCTTCTTACAAACTTTATTTCTTGCCTTTAGAATTCAAATATTTTCCAGAAAAACTGGAATTCAAAAAGTTATATCAACTCAAATATATATCGTTGGATTACTTCCCCAGCAAAAAAAGTCAGCATGAAACCTTCATAAAAATTGTCAAATTGAAAGTTTTTTGAAGGTTTTATAAAGGATATTTAAACAAAAAACTGCAGTTTTTTTGAAGATTATAATTTGCCTGCATAAAACCTTTAAAATATCTGCATTTTCCTTTCATGATTATAAATTGAAAGTTTTTTGCAGGTTTTTATGAAGTTTTTTTACAGTTTTTATGAAGGATATTGAAAAAAAAAAACCTTTAATTTTATAGATCTTCAAAAAACTTCAGTTTTCCTGAATAAAACCATCAATTTCAAAATTTTGATGAAGGTTTTATGCTGACTTTTTTTTTGCTGGATCACAAACCACTAACTCGAATTCCACTGGTCGAATTCAGCACACGTATCGAAAGCTGCTTAGCGACAAAATTCCAGCTCGAAAATCGTGTGAGCCTATTTAAGCCTATTCCTCACCAACAATCTAAACTCGGGTATTCCGATTACTTATTAATTTTAAACAATTCCAAATTTCGAAGTGAATCGCTTCAATTTCGTCGCGAGTCAGCTTTCACTACGGCTGCTAAATCCGTGGTTCGGAGTTACGTATGCAGTTTGTGAAGTGTAATTAAAATTAACCTTCTGGTTTGAAAATCGAATTTACTTTGCGCTGTGTCAAATATACTGGGTGTTCCGAAAAACAGTGCTCGATTTCTTTACACTTTGAAGAAAATTAAACAATGGGAAATGGGATAAGAAAAACTTCCGAATGATTCATCAAAAAATGACTTTACAAATATATAATCAAATTTTTAAAAATTAACAAAATTTGGTCATTTCCATAAATGGCCTTACACACGCATACGTTTAAGGTTGGTGAAATTTATATGCGAAACAACAAATCCCCCTTCGTAGTACATCACCCCACCTAATTTCTTTGACGAAGTGCTAGATAATTGAGGTTAACAAATCTCCTTGTGGGGCCTTATCATTTCCATAGAAAAGGGCAGTCGATCTACGGCGAAGATTACACATTTCTCATCTTGTCTTATCAGCACTCACCGCAAACAAGAACTCATAATCAAAATAATGAGAATCATCGCGGGCGTAGGAGTCATTAAATTCACTTTAGGCCATAGCATATATATATAAAACAATTAACCGCCAACGAAGATTGGAGATGCCTTTCAGGAGCTTTGAATTCGGGAGATTTCAGGAAATGTTTTGATAATTTTCATGGGTCATGTTGGAGTGGAAAGGTCAGTATGTGTGTGTGTAGAGAGAGTTTTGCTGAAATCTCCACCTTAGAAAAAAGGTAGTAGGATTTATATATTTGCTCGTTATCATTTTAAGATGAATCGAGTTTATTAACCAGGAAAAGTTCATTAAATGTTAAGCAAAATTTTTTTTTATTATTATTATAACATTTTTTATTTTAACCCACACACGACCACGTGCTTTATGCAATTGTAACCTTGCTTTCACTGAATGATATTTATAATTTTATCTGTAGAGGGAAAGGTAGGAAAAGTGGCCACCGCCTGTTTCTCCCCTTACGGTGCTGCCACAAAGCGGCAAACGCATCAACTACTCCGCTAGTTTGCTATCATCGTCATACTGAAGTTTGGAGCTGTTCTGATCACTACTTTGGAAATTATTCAATATTTTTGTGTTTTCAACGTGCTGATGTAAGATAAGCGTATTGCAATAATTATTTTAACTCGGTACATTTTCATAATACATACAATTATTTGTAACCCCTTCAAACAATGTAATTGAAGCTTCAAATGTGTTAAAGTAAGCGCTCGGGTTAGTTGTTTGGCCTGTAGTTTCATTTATGCAATTGAGCCAAAGAAAATGAAGAGTGGATCAGGTGCTCAAGCTCTCTACAATTGGCGCACGAGGCTTGGGCCAAGTGCAAGAAAGAAGACAATAATTTAATCTGTAATGTGTGTAAATAATTTGATAAAAAGGCAAGTTCAACAATTCATTAAAACAACAATTATAAACAATTTTTTTAAAAACTCTTCTTAAATGCTAATATTTTTTAAATAATTGAACAATTAATTGAATTGAACAAACTTAAGTTAAAAAAATAAGTTTCACATGCACTAAAATGTTTCACTACCTTTGTATTAAACAATAATATTAATTAAATGTCATAAAATACGCTTTCATATTCCTTAAAATGCTTTCAAACAGTTCTTTTTTATATTGTTATAGTGGGGGGAGGAGCACTTTGCCCGACGTGCCAGAGCGAGCAAAGTGCGATAGTGTAGAGTTGCGGGAAATTTCTTTTTTTGCCTTTAAGAAATCAAAATAAAGACAATATTTTGTGAGCATAAATGTAAATAATAGAACTAACTAATGCCAAAATTTCATTTGTTTTACTCAATATTTTCTTATTAAAAAAAAAATTTAGAGGGGCCACTTTGCCCACTCTACCCCTACATGTTTTTTTGTATATCTTTAAAAATCTTAACGAATTTTAAAGAATAGATCAGCGGCCGTTAGATTAGAAAAATATTGAAAAATTGATTTTTTATTAATTGAAAAAGTAGATGCATTACTGGAGATTCCAGGGCGTAATATTACGACCATCAACATCAGTGAGAGAAAGTTATAGGAAAAAATCAAATCCGCAAATACACATTGTTTCTATAAAATATAGACGAGGAAACAATTATTTTTTTTAATGCGTTTCAAATAATTCATTATAACAAGTTTTTTAAGTCATTCATAATGCTGCCATCTATGAACAGACAGTTAAAATATTAATTTTTTTTTTGGCAGTAAAAGATTTGCTGTATGGTCTGTGGGGGGCGGGGGGAGGGGATCATGCAATATTTATTGCACGGGCATGATGGTATATAATATTTCCAAAAAATATCCCTTTCGTTTCGAGATTTGAAATGCATGCATCTATCAAAGAAATGCATCCACATAAATGCATGCATTTACCAAACGTTTTTGCAGTTTTCCTCGATTTGTGAATTTATGACATGTTTGTTTTTTCATGCACTCTCTCATGAAGCTTTCAAAATGTGGTCGATTTTCTTCCTAACTATACTATGAACTTCGAAATTAATGGTGTAGATTGTCCTTAAATAGTTATAATTGCAGCAAATTAACCTTTATTTTTCAAAAAAAATAGCAACCCATTACTAGGGTTAGTTCAACAATTAGTAAGGATTTTATATATTATTCCCAATTTCAATTAATGAGGGTTTTTGTTATACATAAAAAAAACATATATAAAAAAATCATGAGCTATTAAATTAGTTATTTTTAGATATAACATTGTTCTTTACATAAAAAGTTATCTATAACAGACCTCGTGTGTCATGAAAGTTTGACCCATCCATCTGTTTAGAAATTAGTTTTGTTTTAAATTCATTGTTGAAAGATCAAAAAGGCTGTGACCCAAGTACATCCATTCTAACACTTGCAATATCAAAGCACATCGCTAAATCTTAAGGTGAAATTACCTATTTAAAATTTATATCTCTTCCGCCTCTTGGAACAAATGTTTACAAAAATAATGGTTTGTTTTTAAAAGAAATACAAAATATGATCTCCAAGCACTTTGCTTTCAATTTCTACGTAGGATTAGCTTTGAATAACTTATCACAAAGCCTGATCTACACGCCATTACACCTCCGAACCGCCCCTTAGCGCCTTGAACGTGACGCCATCTTCCTTTCACACCGCAAAGCGCCACCTAGGGAGGGGATTGCGAAACATTATATGGGGGAAATGGCTGCTTCGAAATCGCGGCAAGTATCACGAGTCTGTTATCTGATTTATTCAAAGTTTTGGGGTTTGGTATCGAAGTTGAGTGCTTTGTGGCCTTTCTTACCCCTGCCATAATGTGTTTAACATTATTTCCAGTCTTCGTGGTTAAGTTTTGCCGCCCACCATATTCGCTTGAATAAATAATAGCAGACTAAAGATTCATGAATCTTTTTTTTGTCCAAATCCAAAACAATTTCCGTTGAAAGGGTTAAACGCCAAAGTGCAAATGGCCTGGCGAGTGGCAAAGCTAAAGAAAAGCGATATTTAGATATGTGTGGGGCCAAAAGTTTATTATAAGGCTTCGGTTTAGGCACGGTTGACTGCAGTCCAGTTTATGATTATGGTGAATATTTGAAAATGGAATACTGCTCGACTCGTGGAGCTGTATATCATATCCCTCAAAATTGAATTTAAGTGTCGCAAAAATATCCTTTAGTGTGCAATGGAGCGCGTAATGACTTTTATGGTAAATGTAGCCACAGACTTTCTGGAGGTATACAATGAGTTTTAATACACAGACAGACGACGGAAAGTTGTTTTATCTCATCTAGTAAACTAGATGACAAAAATAATATATAATTGACAAATATGATATGCAAAAAATCTGATAATGCTGAGTTTCTACTTATGTATACGATTCCATGAATCCTTTTTCTCGTTTACTTTAAAAATATGATCTATAAGCATTGTCGTACTCTTTTCTTAAAATATATTTGTCGTTTGAATTAAATTGTTTTTTTATTAAACTTTAAATCTAAAATATAAAAAGAAAATCGCCGTTTCTTTTTTGTTTGTAATTATAAGACCTTTACCATAGAATAAAAATTTTGAAGCACCGCTATCGTTTAATTTTCATGTTTAGCTGGAACATGCATATTTAATAGATGCAATTCATAATTTAGATCAACATTTTCATATATAATTTTTGAAGAATATTTTTGACAACTTATGTTTCATAATTATATATTCATTTTAAGATAAAAATCCTAATAACATTTTCAGAAAACATGAAATTAATTTATAAATTGACCTCTAATATATTTTAAAGAAAACGTATGCAATTCATAACTATTTCTTACTAGTGTGGTCCTGCGTTTCTAGTGGCCCGTTTTAAAATATATCCTCTCCTTTACAAGAAAATGTACCTATCGATGCTAAAACATTAAATACATAATAAAAACGCATATGCTTAACACATTTGTGTTCTCTGTATGGTACGGACAGTTTTGATGCACTAACAAGACAGAAAAACTGGTACACCTACCTAATATCGTGTAGGTTCACCTCGAGCATATAAAACTACCGCAACACGACGTATCATGGACTCCCCTAATGTGTGACTGTATCCTGGAAGCAATTCACGCCATAATTCAAGTACAGCAAGTTAGCATTAATTAGTAAGCATTCTTTTAATTAGCAAATAAGTCATTGTTTTTGTTTTCAATGAACAATATGTGTGTATTTGTATATATTTTTGTATCCTTTTTGTATATTTGACTTTGCTTTTGTGGGGAGAGCTGTAGTAAGTAAAATTTGAGTTTATAAGTTTAAACTCAAAGGTGGGAGAATGTTGCAGACCGGCCCACTTGGGGGATGATTCACTGTGCTGAGAGGCCCCATTTGGGTTTGGAATGTGGCATCTTCCACTTGACAAGTTTCGATTCGCATTTCGAAGAGAGAGCACTAGGCCGCCATTGAGAATGGTCGGAAAAAAGACAGCTCCTCCACAAAAAGTATTGTTTGGGAATGAAAATAAAACTAGTTAAGTTTTTTAATAAGATGTCTCTTCTCCTTGAGTCTTCCGAACTACAGGAAATGCATCGAACCTGGTAGGTTTGCATTTGCATTTACAAAATTATGGCGCCCGAACAGGGACTCGAGGAAAAAGAGACAATGGAATCTCTCAAACAAAGACGCACAGCCGTGCGAAGATCTTTCACAAAGGCCGTTAAGCTCTTACGTGAGCTAATAACGGAAAATGCAGAAGCAGTGAAGGTCCAAATAGCTTTTAATCAGCTAGAAGAAAAAGCCAAAAAACTCTTTGCCCTAGACGCTGTGTTCCAGGAACTCCTGCAGGGTCAGGAAGAGGGATGCAGCCAAGAAGACTTCAATAAAGAATGCTATGCTGCCGAAGTATATGAAGAGAAGCTTATAGCTTGCCGTGTCCGAGCTACAATACATCTAAAAGAATTGACGACCTCGTCGAGGGATGGAGATCGCGTTCGAATCCGAGGAGATTCATTCCCGGCCGCGGTTGTGACCCACTCAGCCGATTTCATCCCCCCCGTCCCAGTATTGAAGGTCTCGACGACAGATGAAGATGCTATTCGAATCCGAGACGATTCCTTCCCGGTCGAAGTAGCGACCCCCTCAGCCGACTTCATCCCCCCCGACCCAGTGCGGCGAATGCCGGAAAGGCTTGTGTATGATGCAAGTTGTAAACAGAAGGGATTATCGTCTCCGAATCAATGTTTGGAAAAAGTGCCAAACCTTCTACTTAGTGCATCTGATAGTGTAAACTCGGGTAAGTCAATAACTTATCGTCATACAAATGTTTGTTTTGGTGTAAAATGCTCACCATTTCAATTAAGTGCCACCATAAATCATCATTTGAATCTAGTGCCCCGTGATCTTTCTCCAACTGCCAATCATCTAAGTGTTGATGATTGTATCCCAAGTTTATGTGACTTGGGGATCGCTGGAATTCGTCCATTCTATTCGATGGACACTTCTACAGCTGTTAGAAACAGTTTCTACAGTTTTCGGAGTACGATGACCGAGTGGTGCACATTAGTGATAAATCGAATTAAATACATTCTTTCTGTGACTGATCCTCCTCAGTTCTGGCATAATATACCAGGTGTATAAAAAGCTGCCGACCTCGAGTCTCGTGATTGTTTTACTGAAAAGTTGAAACAATTAAAATGGTGGGAGGGTCCATCTTGGCTCTGAAATTCAGAATCCAGGTGGCCTTCTAGTGTAAATATTCTAAATGAAGAGATAAGTAGTTCTGAGAAACTAAAAGTGTTTTAACTGTACATAATGATGTAGTGAAACAAAACAAATTGTATTTTGAATATTTCTTTTCATATTTAGAAATTTAAGACTCTTTGTATCTCACAACAAACTCTAACGCTGGTAACGTGCCAAAGTGGTCGAACTGTGAATGCACCAGATCGTTTGAGCTATTAAGAATGAAACTTAAGAGAATTTAATATTTAGAATATTTTTTTCAATTTATACTTTTTTTTGCATTTAAATTTATATGTATATATATTTTAGCATTAATTAGTAAGCATTCTTTTAATTAGCAAATAAGTCATTGTTTTTGTTTTCAATGAACAATATGTGTGTATTTGTATATATTTTTGTATCCTTTTTGTATATTTGACTTTGCTTTTGTGGGGAGAGCTGTAGTAAGTAAAATTTGAGTTTATAAGTTTAAACTCAAAGGTGGGAGAATGTTGCAGACCGGCCCACTTGGGGGATGATTCACTGTGCTGAGAGGCCCCATTTGGGTTTGGAATGTGGCATCTTCCACTTGACAAGTTTCGATTCGCATTTCGAAGAGAGAGCACTAGGCCGCCATTGAGAATGGTCGGAAAAAAGACAGCTCCTCCACAAAAAGTATTGTTTGGGAATGAAAATAAAACTAGTTAAGTTTTTTAATAAGATGTCTCTTCTCCTTGAGTCTTCCGAACTACAGGAAATGCATCGAACCTGGTAGGTTTGCATTTGCATTTACAAAATATACACCATATACATGTTCCCATATATTCTCAGTAATGTTCATGTCTGGGAATTTAGTTTAGTCAACCGAGGATGCTGAAGTCAGAAGAGTGTTCCTGGAGCCATTCGGTGTAGTATCACATTGTCCTGTTGAAATTCTCCAAACCTGTCGGAATGCATATATGATATGAATAGTTGTAAGTAATCGGAAAGGATGCTTTTGTACTGATTACGTGTCATAGTTGTCTGTAAGCTTAACAGAGATCCCATATTATGTCAACTACACACGCCCCATACCATGACAGAGGCTCCACCAGCTTAAACAATGGCTTGTCGGATCCATGGCTTTCCATACCTGCGACTCGTCAACTGAAAACATGACTCGTCAGACCAGACAACGTGTTTCCAGTCTTCAGTAGTGGTGCTGGTAAGCAAAAGCGAGACGCATATTTTTGTGTATTGAAGTCATTAAAGATACTCAAGTGGTCTTTCGGCTCCGAACGCCCATTTCAAAGAAAGACAGTTGTACAATTCGCATGCTGACACTTGTTGGTGCCTCACAATATTGGAATCTGTAGCGGTTTGATACAGTGTTGCACATCTATCTCGTGAAACGATTTTTGTCAGCCGTCGATGGTCCCATTCTTTTGTTCACCCGCACTGCTGTCAGAGACTTTGTTTTTTCCGGATTCCTTATATTTACGGTACACTCTTGCGATGGTCGTGCACGAAAATGCATGGAGGGAGCATATATGGAAATAACATAAGCGTGGTGTACAAATGCTGTCAAAAGAGATCTCCATCACCTAGTATCGTTCTGTAGGAACTTCCCAGATCAGCTCCTCCTGGTCTCTTTCAAGTCGCTTAACAGTTATATCAGATAACAAATGACCGGCACCTTCGGCGTAAAATCCCATGAATCGGTACGAATCATTAGATTGAAACCGAGTTATATACCATATTAAAGATTATAGAGTCGCACCGTTCTGGAATTGTGGACATTCCTGCAAGAATCATGATGTGAATTGTCTACATGATACCTTCACACATTAGTGGAATGCATGCCACGTCGAGTTGCGGCAATTCTGCGAACTTGAAGGGATCTACACGATATTATATAAGTGTGCCAGTTTTTCTGGCTGTTCCGTGCATATCTGAATTTTTATATATTGGTCAACTACACACACACATATTAAAATATATATATATTATCTTATATTTTCAAAAAATACTATCCCCCATATTTGCGAGATAAATATAAGCAACCCAGATGACATGACCAAAGTCCCATTTGTTTTTAATAAATTAAATATCCGTGAATTTCCATTCCTGTAGTTATTTTGACATCCAATGAAACGCTTTATAAAAAAAATATACATTTTTATTCTAAATTTATGTTTTAAGATTGTAGCAGATGATATAAATGTTTATATTTCGTCTTAAAATACATGTAAATTGTAAATTAAACAACGAAATTCTTAAAAACGTCTTTCGAAAGGCAATTTAACCTTTTGTACTCTAATATCCGTGTAATCTAAAAAAAAACAGGGATGTCTAACAAATCGAATTTCTAGTAAGTGACCTCCGACATATCCGAGTCAAGAGGTCCATTTTAGACAATTTTGATACTATCAACTATTTTGGACGATCAAATAACACATGACGGTAAAAATTTTGTAAACCTTCAAATAAAAATATCTCTGGTCTCGCAATTTATTTCTTTTAATTCATATTAATAATGTGTAAAGTCATCCTGCGTTGCTTTAATTGTTAATATTAATTATTATGAATACAAAACATAACTTTTTCCGTGCTCTACCCGCAATGAAAAGAGAATGGAACATCTAGCTCTCCGTAACTATTGAGTACAAATCACTTGCAAATTGCACGAAAATCCGTTAAATTATTTTTTTAATTCAAATAGGACACATCCAAGTTCATATAAACTTTCAAATAAAAAGAATTATACCTTATCTTTAACTACCAATGAAAATACTTTAAAATAGCCCCTAATACACCTCATTAGTATTTAATTACATATAATATTTCTCTACCCCCCCCCCCTGTTCAAAAGTTTCCTCCTCACCCTACCCTACCTAATAACAATAAAATAATACTCTAATATCCTAGATTCTAAATATTCACATTTCAACGATAGCAATTTGTTCGTGTTGAAAGAATTCATTACCCGCTTGAAACAAGCTAAAAACATGAGCAGCTTCGAGTAATGAGAAAATTGGACCTTTCAAAACTGCTCGAACTAGTATCCACTACAATACATCTTCCAGTTCGTCGTGACTCATTAGAAGGTATAATGTTGGGAAGGAGAAGCTGATAAACAATCACTCATCAATACTACTGTATAAATAACGTTATATACATGTTCAGAAATAACGTCTACAGGATATGTTCTACTGCAGATCTTTATATAAAGAAGAAAATATCTAAACATGCAACCGAAGGGACCTTTTGAAACTTGATATCATTTAAGGGAGACCCGAGCCCAAAATCCTAATATTTTTATTAATGAATTCAGAAATACCATTTTTTTACATTGTTATAATACCTCTTTCTGAACAATAAACAAAGAAAAAATATTGTTAGATATTTTTTTCTTCTTTTTTTTAGCGTAAATATACTTTTTGTACAAACACTACTCCAATTCAATTTTTTTTATATTTAAAAAAAAAAATATTAAATAACTTCAAAATATATACTTTAGACGTATTAATAAATTTTTGCAAATTTGTGTTTTAATTGTTTTCAAAAACTTATTTTAAGTTCCAAACCTAAAAAAATATTCAAATTTTTATGTTTATTAATTCGTAAAAAAGTTATTTATAATTTAGTTTTAAAAAGTTATTCATACGTTTATTAAACAAATATTAACGTTTAGAAAACTATTAACAGTTTAATTTGTAAGTAAATTTTTTACAAAGCCTTAACATTTTAAACGCGACCAAATTTCAAAAAAAGTATTTTGAGTAAATGACCAATGATGCAAACGAAACATATGGAAGCAGATATTAAATTGTATATAAACATGTAAACAAACATGTTAAATTTATTCTACTGCTTTGAAATTGTGTACATACCTTCCCAAATATGTATAATATCATTTTATGTAAAATAAAAATATTTTAGCAATTTTTTCTCTTAATGAACGACTGGATGCTGAACGCGTCATAAATGTTTAATATAACCAAAAACACTATTTAAACTTTTTTTTTAACGAATTGCGTTTTAGATTTTTTTTTTAACTTTATTAATCACTTACATTCATGCAGTAGTATTTGGGGAATATAGGTGCTTCCGTGCACGAAATACATGCGAGGAATTAAACATGGTTTGATTTATATTATGACATGCAACAAAACAAAATTATATAACGAATTCTGGAAAATACACAATGTTCCGCTTGAGCACCAACATAGAGCTTTTATGTAAAACATTATGTTTTATAAAAACTTTATTAGATCTTAAAATGTTTTGTAATTAAACTGACGTTATAACTATATTGTTCTATGATTAGATAGTATAACAAGATTCAAAGCAACAATGTAAGCAATCTCGTGATTGGTGGGTTGCCAGATTCGCTACTAACTTATAAAAACCATTTGAAATTATCCTCAATTTCCACCAGCGTGTATACGGGACTGATGTATGTTAAATCTGATCATTGTCCAATATGTTGACAGTTTTTGACGTTGCGTCGGATGCCAACTCAGGTGCCGTCATATGACCATGATATTAAAAAAAACGAAGCAGTGTTCGCGGGTTTTTCCCTCGATATAAACCAAAAACCGTCATCAATAAGGTACTGTGCAGCTCTAGTGCAATGTTAATCCAGCTAATTAACCAATGGGTCACAAGGAATTCTTAACCAATTAAATGTAACTACTAATTTTTATCAAAACTAGTTTAGAATAAGAACGGAACACTTGGAGTGCACCAAATTTTGAACTAATTTTAACCCTTTGCACTCCGCGAACACTTTGCGATTTGTGTTATTTCTATGGAACAGTTGTTCCTCTCTCTTTACGTTCTCAACAGATTTTTTTAAACTCATAAAGAGGAAAAAATCCTAATCTGTTTTGTATTTGTAAGATGCAAAAAAGATTGATGTTCTAAACACAATATCCTGCTGTTCTCGTTTATTTTAAAGAACAGGGAAACAAAAGAACTGGTCGTTATGTTGGCGCTTGAGAGACGCCTTCGGAGTGCAAAGGGTTAATTCCTTTATTTCGCAGTCCAACAGTGGCTTCATTCTGCACTAAATGTTTTTGCATTACTCAAGTTACAATAGATAATGTATCTTTTCTAAATGGTTATATTTTCCCTGCCATCTTATTCCAGAAAGGGTTTTAAAGACCTACTTTTCTGTCTATTGAAGTGTTCTAAATGAGTTTTTAATAGACGTACATTTAGTTTTATTAATCGAAAAAAATCTACAAGATCAACATATAATACACACATAGGACCACCTTGAAACTTATATTAAAAACAGCCTCAAGACGAAACGAGACGAAGAGAGTATATTAAAGAATCGATGTAAAATTAATAGCTATTAATAAATATCGTAAGGAGAGTACGAAAAAAGGGGACAGAAAAAATGCTTCATCAAATAAAATAGCGAATCGACTTTGCAATCTTATCGCCAATTCAAACTGTAATTACCATCCAAATTGGCTTCGGGTGCTTTGTCAAAGAAGCCAACGATACAAGTTGTTAATTAAATTTCAAAGAAAAAGAAAGGATGAAATGCCCATTTATCTGAGAATCACGATTGGAAGATTTAATTAATGGTTAATTGCGTCGAGGTGAGCATAGTTCAAAAGAGCAGTAACTGATAGATTATAAATCATTTGCATTCTTTGTTTAAAACTATCCTAAGTAAACTGAGACGGGTGTGTTTGGTCGATTAATCACGCAATAAATTAGTAAAGGTGTGTTTGGGAGTGAAGTGTGCTATTGCTAAATGACCTCTTTATTCTTCTGGATACAAATGCGAAATTGTTTACTTGTAAAGAATTATGAGTTTAATATGAGAATTGACATTTTCCCACCGTTAAAATAATTTTTATTTGGACGGTGCAAATAATACATAGAAGCGAATAGAAATGTATGTCATTTAAATGTACAACATTTAAAATCGATTTTAGTACCAACAAATGTAGTTTAAAAATTCACTGTAAATTGCCACTTTCCCCACTTTAAAAAAAAAGGTGCTTAAAAATAGGTGCATGAAAGTACTCGTTTTTCTTTGAGGACAATTGCACCGTAAATGAGCGATGATGTACTCAAATTTAAGTAATCGTATTTTCGCAAAAATGAGCAGTGTGATTTAATATTGCTCATTTCAGCTTCTGTTTTAGCCTTCTTAACAACGCGATCTGACAAACATAAAATAGTTGTTCAGCTGATGGTTTTCCCCATTATTTGATGTCGATTGCTTAAATGGAAACCGAGTTATTACAATTCAATTATCTCATTCTTTTGGCACACTTTTTTAACATTACTTATCTTTATAACTTCATCACGTCGCCTTGGTAGCTTAACGGATAAGGCTCTGGACAGCGGTGCCTGTAGATCTGGGTTCGATTCCCCTTAAGTCTTGGTTGTAATTGTTGATATTTATTGAATTATGATGGCAGCCTATGTCAGGCTAGCTCTTTTTATTCGCTTTTACCCATTGTACTCATTTTTAAATACATGTGTTTTTCAAAATTGAAATCGCCAACCCCTTGCAAGGATATATATATAGCGTTTCGAGTTATATCCCAAATTAAAAAGACACGAGTGCAAAAGTCCACTACAGACAGCCAAATGTTGGTTTGGATTGCAAACTCGATGCTGCGTGTTGCCAATTTTCAGCTATTTTGGATTTTAAAAAGAATATGAAAGTTGGTATTTAATTTAGAAATGTCGATCCCTCCCTGTCATTTAAAAAATAACACTATGTTTAACGTTACACTTAATCATGAGTCTTGACATTCCAAGGCAGAATCGACAGCATGACGAAAAGATTTGAATAGAGGAATGTTTTTCCTTGCTCTTTTTAGATACAAAAATATTTTGAGCATTAACAAAATGCACGAGCAATAATGCAATAGAAACACCTTATAACCAATAATACAATCAAACAATAAATCATGAAAAACCCATCACATACGACATTTGCGGAGTATTTAATTTTAAATAAAAACCCATAAACTGCAACAAGTACCTTTTAATTGTGTAAATGTGATTGTTACAATTTAACATGTAATAGTTAAGCTTACATTGTTATTCGGAAAGAACCACAATTGTTCAGTCATCCAAGACGTAGAAGAAATGATAAATTTTACCGATGGTGAATCACTTACGATATTAACACGTAAGAATAACAACCTGCCCCAACCCAATAACTGTATGGCAAAATTATTCTTGCCCAATTGGTTGGAGAAAAAAAACTATACATTTCCATTATATGGAGTTATACGCTGGAAATATTATTCAAATGTTTGACTCTCCTATTACGTTTAATGCGATAAATAAAAAATAATGACACGTGTCTCGCCGAGAACCGCTATCTTCCATAAAAATTCCTAATCCATCCTAAATGACACCACCACCCCATCATCAAGCAACATCAGAACCCATAAGCCAAACCGAAATCACCCACTTTGTTAGTCGCCGATACTCCATCCCCTTGCAAGGGATCGACAAATTTATTCACTCGGCCAAAGTGTGAAATTGTCCTTTAATAACTGAAGAAATCGTAATAATAGGTTGTGTGATGAATGACATGAAAGACACATGTTCTTTCCGTAAATGATGCCTCTTATTTCTACCGTTACCAGTGCGGGGTGTGAAAACATCTCTCTTAATTATCCCTCCAAATCACTCTTTCAACACCCTGTGTGCCACCTATTAGAAAATGTCCATTACATGAGGGAAAGCGAAGAATCCATCTGCTTAATGAAGAAAACGGACTGGCAGATGGTGCTGGAGCTTGTAATAAGCCGTGTTCCGACCCAAACGGCGTAATTATCAACCATTGACAATCTTTGAATAAGGAATGACAAGAGGTGCCATGTCTTCAGGCTGGAAGCTTTTCAATTACAATGATGTCTTCATTCGATTCATTTTCATTGTGCATCGCGCTCACGATTTCGTTCCTCTTGAAAGCGGATATGATTCTGGGGGAAATACACGCCCTTTTATGTTCGACAAGGTGTATATGGACCAATCAGGCAGTTAGGTTTGAGGCCAGCAATACTCGTGAAATTTGAGATTAAATAAAACGCTTAATACATATAAAAGTATAGTTATGTGTATCGGACACACAAGATTGGGGCAGGCAGATTCACGAGCGATTTGAGGATTGTTTCAGAAAGGCGATTATAAGCTGGCTTACTGAGAGTCGAAGCAGTTTATTTTGCATGAAGTCAAATCGTTATATGCAGACGAGAGATCGTGAGCTGATGTGTGTTAGTCAATTTAAGGTGTTTACGTATACGGCTGTCTGTAGCGGCTCACAATTTTTCACTTGAAGTAGCGTTAGTAGTTCAGTACCAAGTCCAACCTTGCATTATTTATCATTTATCAACAGTGGTCATGAAATCAACTGTAAATGATCCCATTTAAAGTTATCTCATTTTTATTCATGTAAGCAAAATTGTGTTACTTTATACAGGCGTCATAAATTGTTGAGCAAGGGTCATTGTTTAGCTGTGTCACATTTAGCTACATTGGCATAATAAAACATTATTTTTGCCCAACTACTTCGCTTTTATTTTAAACAAGCCGCTTAGCTTTAGTAGCAACAAACAAAGTCGCTAAACCATAGTAAAAAATAATGGTTTATTATGTGTAGTAAACGGATCATAAACAAACAAAACAATCACCCAACAATTTGTGATCGCCCTGTATAACGGTTTTAATACAATAAAAAATATTTTCATAAATTATTTTCTGAAACCTCCTAGTTTAGAAGGTTTTTTCGCTGAACGAAGACCCATATATTTACTAAATAATCCTGGCTTTTATTAAGATTTTAACTATATAAAATCTTAAAAGACATGATACTTGGATTCAATAGCTAATTTAAAATTAAAAAGTATTGTAAAATTAAATTTAATTGGAAATTCATTTCAATTATTTAAATTCATACTAACCGCATACTGCTGCAATTCTGGCTTCAGGGAGGAATGAGCAATATAAAGCAATTTCTTTTCAACATTTCTTACCATTTTATTTTTCTTCTTAGTTTGCATAGAAGACAATAGGAAAAACTACTTACTATTTAAAACATTGTTTTTGTTCTCTTTTAATTCGCAGGTAATCATAATTTATCAACTTACTTCAACTAGGACAGGTCGCACTGAAACCTAAATTGTAGGTTCCCTTATATTTTAGCATTTCTACTCATTTTTAATTTTAATATACAAAATTCCAAGATACATAAATTTATATTAACGTTTTTAGAAACCATTATTTTAGCCCTACATTGTTTTCTAAAAACTTATTAGCTTGAGCTACGTATAAAAATGAAAAATATAATGAACAGAAGAAAATGAAATTTATGGTTGGTTTGGTTTGGTTAATTAACGTGCACTAGAGCTGCACAGTGGGCTATTGGCGACGGTTCGGGGTCTATCTCGAAGGAAAGACCTGGGAACACATACACATTCACACACACACATTCATTCATACCTGCACCTCGTTATTTTAGAACCATGGTCAGATGACAAGGAAACACATGAAATGGCACCCAACGCCTTCAATAGACGTCGTGACTTTGGACCCCGATCAGATTTATCGTGCTCCAGTCCCGTATACACGCACACGCCGTTAATTTTTGCGGATGTTCTGGACGACTTTTCTAGTATTTTGTAGCGAAGCTGGCAACCCTCCAATCACAAGATCACTACTTTTTACTTTTCTTTGTCAAATCCATCACCTGGCATCGAACCGGGAATCTTCGTATTCCTAGCTGACGCCCCTAACCGCTCGGCCACAGAGGTCTTCTGAAATTGACGGACCACACACTTTTCTTTGAATGAATATTTGATGACTAGTAATTGGCGACCCATAACAAACTCAAGAAATCATACACAAAACCATGTGTAATCAACACTTATAATAATATGCCTAAATAAAACAATGATCAAAATTTTTGTCCATGAATTAAACTGCCTTTTTGCAAGACAAACAAATATATTTCAACCAACTGCGACAGAAAGTAGCACACTAAGTAAAAACCGCTTATAGCGATGTTCGAGAGACCATCATAATTTGATCGTTATATCCGGAATCATTATATTAACGTGGACTGCTATAGAAATCCAAATTTCCTTTGCATTTAACATTGTTATATCCGGCATATCGTTATACCCGGCATCGTTATAAACGGATTTTACTGTATTAATTCGCAATGCTCTTTTAGAAAACTTTTTTCCGAAATAAGTATTTTCTTAACGTACATTGGTAGACCATTATGTTTATAACACTGCACAATTTTCGATATATAAATAATACTTCATATAAATGGCATTTTAAAATATAATTTTTTGCTCTGAGAGAAATGTATGAAACTCAATATTATTTAAGAATAAATTGTTGTTATGACTGCATATCGTATGGACATAAGCGTGTCAATATCGTATTGACATACGAAATTCCGATTAGCAGATATAACATTTAAAAGAAGTTAAAATTTAAATTCAAGGTTGGATGATTCAACGATAGCGTTATAAAAAAAGTGTAACTATAAAAGTTAAATGTAATCTTTAAAATTCGTAAGATTCCAGAGGGGTTTCTTTATTCTCTCATATTGTTTAAACAGTTTGATCAATGAAATATTAAATTGTCATGATTTCAGGAATATTTAAGCAATATATTTTAGCTTAAATCCAATAAAGTTATCCCTTAAAATAAATTTCCGAAACGTACAATTGTTATCAATTAAAGGTTATATTAAGAAGATTTTAAATGTATCTGTGGCTTTCAACAAGAACTAATATTGCATTGGTTTTATATTAGACATTGGTCTTTTTTTCCTAGCCCAGATATATTTGTGTACACAAAAGTACTTTATTTTGTAAAATATATATATATATATTTTTTAACATTTTGAAGTGTATTAATTGAAAAATTGGAATGAATTTAGTACGTTTACAGAAATAAATATAATTCATAAATGAACAGACGCAAGAAATTATTACCAAAAAAAAAATTAAAAAGTAGAAAATCAAAATGAATACTAAACCACCGACTGATTACTAACAAAAACAACAATACAAGATTTCAAAAAATTATCATATATATTATTTCTGTAGTAAAAATCCCTTTTGCGCCCCTTGGATGTAACGAATGTTGCACATGAGGTATCAAAAGAAAGAGAATTTCATGGACCAGTAACGAACCGTACTTTCATCTCATAAATATCAACGTTTTTTTTTTTTTAAATGCGTTTAAAATAATTAATTTTAACGTTTTTTTTTTAAACAAGTCGTTGATAATGCTGACACTGTTACGACCAGACCGTTAAATTTTTTGACCATACAAGATTCGCTGATATACAGTAGACTCTCGAACTTCGATAACTCGAAATTTTCGATATCTCGAAAAATATCGATTTCCCTGCACCTTTATTATTTATTTAATGCAATTTTATCTCTTTAATACGAAGTTTTTCTTCCTTATTTTCAATAACTCGAAGTTTCCGCACAACTCAAAATTTTGTTTTCCTCTCAAAACTACGGATTTTAAACAACTTTTAGCAAATATGTAATTGCCAAGTCCTTCTTATAAGTTCTCTTTCCTATTGTGAGTTACTGAAAGGGTCTACAGTTGAAGTCCGTAAAAGTGGAGTTTATGCCACCAAACACAACTTCTAAGTTGTTCTTTTTGTCTATTCTTTGGTCTAAGTTCCCTTAGACCAAAGAATTATCCAAAACTTTAAGATAATATATCGACACGAAGTGGTAAACAAATGCATTTCCGAAATCTATGAAGGAACCACACCTGTTGTAAATGTATTGCAGGCAATGAGAATGGCCAATAAAGCCTGAAATAGTGTTGAATCAAAAAACATTGTAAATTGTTTTTAAAAAAGCAGACTTCCTAAGGATAGATGAAGCCAACGATTCCAATGAAGCTGAAGAAAATCTGAATGAAAAAAATTCTGTAGAATCAGTCAATGAAGAATGGAGACTTATTTCTAAGCATTTGAAGGTGGACCGTGGGATAACATTTCAGGATTTCGTCGAAATTGACGAGAATGTGGAAATCTGCGGTGATTTAACAGATGCACACATTATAGGTGATCTGAGATCTCTCTCAGAAGACGATGACGAAGAATACGAACCTTCTCCAAAAATTACTTTAAAGAAGGCTCTATCTTCAATAAAAACTATGCGGACATTTATTGAATCCAGGCCAGATATGAAATCAGAGACATTTAAAGCAATCGCGCGTTTAGAAAATGTCATTGATTCTGAAAAAAAATAGAAGTACCCATCAAACTATTTTAGATAGATATTTTAAATAAAGTTGGGTAAGTAAACTTGTATTTATTTTTACCAAAACAGCCTTTTTTATAGAATTTTTGATAACTCGAATTTTCGATATCTCGAATTTTTATACACTTCCCTTCGAGTTCGTGATAGCGAGAGTTGCCTGTATTTTACCCTTATACAACAAATGGGTGTGTGGGAGGGTTTGGGGTGTTCACATGCGATAATTATCGCACGGACATGCTAGTAGGTGTATATATTTAGGTTTGACAGGACATTGTGCATCCATTATTAAATATAACAGTCGGAGATTAATTTCGATTATAATAAGCCTAACAAATGATGGAATAACAATCTATACTCAAACCTCAAATAATTTCCAATCTCGTTTTAGTATCTTACTAATGCAAGGATGTCACAAATAGTTGGACGTTGGTCATTTTTTGGCTGTATCACATTTAGCTGTATTGGTATAATAAAACATTTTTTGCCCAACTGCTTCGCTTATAATTTAAACAAGTCGTTTAGCTTTAGTAAAAATAAATAAAGTATAGAAAAAAGAATGGATTATTATATGTGTAGTTAGACAAACAATGACCAACGCCCAGCTAAACAATGATCATCATCCAACAATTTGTGACCACCCAGTACATTAATTACTATTTATAAGCAAATTCATACTAATGGCTCAGTCACTGGAAAAGGTCACAGTTTACCGTAATTCTTTCGAAATTATCGCTTCGAATTGTATGGGGACTACCTTTCCTAATACAAAAAACACAATCACCAAAAAGCAATGCTACATTGTTACGTTTTCCCATTCGAAAAACCTACCACGAATTTACACCCTAACTAAATCAGCACTGAAACTAATTCTGTAACCTACCACAATCACGAAGATGGATTCCTCGGTAATTTCGCCGAAGATTGATCGGGATATAATTTCCGAGTCGTACGAGGGATCATGTTGCGATTGCCAAGATACGAGAGATACTTTTAGCGTTACATAAGTTTCCTTCGCAACATATTTCCAGCCATTAAGTACTCCAGGGGAATACCAAGTTAAACTTAAAATACCTGTTATAATTCAGATGAGAAGTTTTAATCTTCTGGTCACTGGACCTCACAAGAGCACCTCAATGTACGTTAACCAAAACGGATATTTATTTTTCACACATTTTATTTATCTCTACATAAATTTCTTGTGAATGATTTCCTTGTAAAAACAATACAAATCACTCGTTGAATTTCGTATCAGGTAAAAAAAAACGAGTATTACAAAATATGGAACAATATATATGAAAGGTCTATGGAAAAACGATCCATTTGTAGATATCTCACAAGAGCACCACTAATAAAATAGATATTTATTTTTCACACATTTTATTTCTCTTTATATATTTCTCGTGAATGATTCCCTTGTTAAAGCACTAAAAATCACTCGTTGAGTTTCGTATCAGCTCTATAAACAACGAGTATTACAAAATATGGAACATTATATGAAAGGTCTATGGAAAAACGATGATCCATTTGTAGATATCTCACATGAGCACCTCTAATAAAATGGATATTTATTTTTCACACATTTTATTTCTCTCTATATATTTTTTGCGAATGATTCCCTTGTCACATATTAAAAATCACTCGTTGAGTTTTGTATCAGCTCTATAAACAACGAGTATTACAAAATATGGAACATTATATATGAAAGGTCTATGGAAAAACGATGATCCATTTGTAGAGATTTTGCAGAAAACGCAAAACAATGTGTAATGTCTTTTAGACATACACAACGTTATTATCTTTTAACGGACTATCATTGTTGTTGCCGTTTCGCAACAATGATGTTGATGATGTTGATTAATTGCAGCAGCTAGTCGCCACTGAGACGGCAGCAAGAGTTGGTTGGTCTAAATGTATGTTAGTTATGCAAAAAGGGACTTTGTATTAGGCTGTAAAGGAGAATGTATTAGAACTCGATGTTTAGGAAAAGTGTTGGGAGGGAATATTTGCGTCGCGACACTAACTTTTCAACATAAAGTGGATCCTCGTCTTTTTCCCCTGGACGCTCATAATATACAGAGATTCATCTATTTTACCGAGAGATTTCATTTGTGTATAATTTTGAAAGAATCAGTAGTGCCACCAAGTCTGTATTCGTGAATATTTGAATGCATTAGGACATAGGAAAGACCTCGGTTTAGACAAGGCGAAATATTTTCCACGGAAAAAAACGAGTTTAAAAATATGTTTGATATTTATTTTTAAAAAAATTTTTAGTAGTCACTACATCTATTGTTTAAATTTTTTTTAATAAAAGATTTCATTCAAAGATACCAAAGTTTTTGTTTCGAAATTCAAAATATAACTTTAAATGGATTGGATTTTTTAAAAAGAAAACGTGCCTTGCAAGACAGTAAATACACGAATCTTAGTATTTCAGAAAATGAAGCATCAGATAATCAGATTAATTAACAAACAGACATGAAAGGGTACGTTAGATTTTTTTGCTTTTTTTTTACAATGAAAATTCAAAGCACAAGAAGAAAGAACAAATTAAAATTATGTACTTTTTATAATCCGTCCCCTGCTTTTACAGAAGAACGATATTGACTACTTCATCACAGTGCCGAGCAGTTAATTAAAAATTTCTAATCGCCATACTACGAAGATTCAATAAAACAAGCATCATCCAAGAAATGCTTAGCAACTGCATATCCAAAAACAAATTCTATTGCCCCACCTACAAGAAGCAATTCTTCATTCTCTTCAGATAACAAGAGCCAATATCATTAACTCGATAATAAAAAAAAACAGTCTCCATACAATACCCCATTAGTTCTTCAAAAACTCGAGGCCAGAAAACAATTACTATGGAATGACAGCATTATGGTCCATCGTTCATTTCTTACCCCCGAACAGTTTTTATATACCCTACTGATTTTGTGGCTTTCCTTTTTGCGAAGCCGTCAGGGCTTTAGAAATCGAAGTGAAGCATGAAGATGGATGGGGGGTGAGGGTTCTTTCCAATTAAACTTGACTCCCTCCCACAATTCCAGCCTGTACTTTACTCCCTGTCATACGACATTACAATCTTAATTTGGATTGCAGTGCCACACAATCGCTTGCCGGGCTTGGAGAGCCAGGAAACTTTGCACCTGGTGGAGTATGCACTAGATCAATGCATTGTTGGTAAACAGGGGAAAATCTCATTGTAAAAAATATACTACTAGTAAAAAAATACCCGTTTTTCTTAATTAAAATCACGCATCATACACTGTAAAAAAAATATGCTTAAAAATAAGCACATGGACGTACTCGTTTTTCTTCGAGTACAATTGCATCGTAAATGAGCGATGACGTACTCAAATTTAAGTAATCGTACTTTGGCAAAAAAAATAGCAGTATAGTTTAATATTGCTAATACCAGCTACAATTTAAGCCATTTTAACAAAGCAACCTGGCAAACTTAAAATATTTATACAGAAGATGGTTTTCCACATTATTTGATGCCGATTGCTTAAATGGAAACCGAGTTATTACTACTCAATTATCTTATTTCCCATTCTCTTTTCACACCGTTTTAACATTACTTCTGTTTATAACTCCTTCACGTAGCTTTCGTAATACAACAGATATGACCCTGAACTTCGGTGTAGACGACATCAGATAGACGGATTAGGTTCGATTCCCGGTAAGTCCTGGTTGTAACTGTTGAAATTTATTGAAAGCGATTTATGAAGGCAGCCGATGTTGGCAAGCAATTGCTCTTTTTATACATTTTACTCATTTTTGAGTAAATGTCTTTTTCAAAACTGAAACTTATGTATTCAAAGCTATGATAAAAATCAAATGTAACCAAAATTGAGTACATTTTACTTATTGTTACGTACCTATTTTTAACAGTGTAGAAATGCATAATGTTATGTCCTAAATAAATGAGAAAAAAATGAAAGCGTTATAGGGCTATTCCACGTTATTTGTCCATGATATCCACGTTATTTGCCTCCTACGAAACTTTATTATTTTATATTATGTTAATTAATGTAAAATAAACCCAATTTTTCAAAATCTAACTAAACTAACTAAACTAACTAAAAAAAATTATGTTTATTTTATTGGGCTTATTGGTTAATGATAACAAAAAGCTGCGGAGGGGACGGACAATTACATCGGAATGACCCTTAAAACTTTTCAGATTTTCATTTCCCTGTAAAAAATCTATGAGATGGAATCATTAGCATTTTAAAAAAAATACAAATATAGCGGCACACAATAAAGAGTTAAGTCCTGGCAAAAATCTCCGTTTTTTTTTTTACTTTTCACTCTAGGTGGTATTTATAAAAAAAACTGACAGCTTAACATTCATACTGTAAAAATTTTACTTTGAGCATATCTAAAAAGATAGCCGCCTGCCTGCATCGCAAAACATCTACTTCCTTTGCATAAAAATGGCTGAAAATTTATATCTTATAAGCACTACTCATACTCATCACCAAGATCTGCACTTAAGGCTTGGATTTGTAAAACTCCGTTTAGTTTAATTGATTTTAACGATTTTAGAAATATTAAATAAAGAAAAATCTTTAAAAATATTTACAAAATCTATATTGTGCATTTGCAGCTTAGTTGATAGCGCGCTGCAGTTCAGAACAATCAAATCCAGACGAGGGCAACTCGATTTGTTCAATATATGTCTTAACAGGTTCCCCAGCAATGCCGGACCGAACAGGTAGTTATCCATATTATAGAAAAACTAAGTGCGAATTTACAAAAAACAAACCTCAGACATACCGTGTTTTTCTTACCACTGTAAAAAAAAAAAAGGCATGTTGTATTAATATAGACCTCGTGTGAAAATATTCCAACTAAAATAGTGTGATTTGTAGAAGTGCTTCATGTTCGAATACTTCAGCAAATCAGAGTCTTGTATGGTAAAGACATTTGTCCTCAACCCATCAAAATTTTATTTCGTTTTTCACAATGAATATTGCATTTAGTGCAGAAACCAGACAAGCGACATTAGATAGCATGTTGAGCGTGAATGCAAAATTGAATCCTCCATTGAAGAGTTTTTTTTCAATAAAAAAAATTGGGGAGTTATTTTTATACGTAATCAGAATCTCATACGAAAAACACATGTGTGTGCACAATCTTGTTGAACTGCCGTTCCGTCAACTGCCAAATTAACTATAAAAATGTGAGTTTTTACAGTAAAAACGCATTTTATTACAAAACCCACCTAATCGGAAAATTTTACTTTAAAAAATAAGTAAGGAATTAAATATAATATTTCGGTAGTAGTAAGGAACCCTTTTACACCCCTTAGACTCAAGGAATCTCAACACATGACGTTTAAAAAGAAAGAGAATATCATGGACCAGTGATGAGTAATACTTTAATCTCATAAATATCAACGGGGATTATAGAGAAACTAAGTGCGATTTACAACAACAACAAAATCTCACACGTACCGTGTTTTTCTTACCCCTGTAAAAAAAAGCCAAGTTGTATTAATATAGACCTCGTGTGAAAATATTCCAGCTAAAATAATCTGTCATTAACTGAATTTCTGACATTAACTGTCACCAAAGTTCACGTGCTCTAAGAAATGGTCATTCCAACACGGAACGAAATTTTACAGGAACGCCGTTTCCATCGACAACACCAATGGGCGATTAGCAATCGCTGTTAGAAGGGTCACTCCAAATTAGCAAGAGGAACAACCGTTCAATTCAAGCATCCATACTAACAATTACTTGAACAATATTAATAACCACGTTACAATATTTGAATTATTAAATTGTTAAGAAGGAAACCGAACGTCCTAAAACCTTTTTGTTTAGCACAAAAAATCAAATAGTTATAATTTTAAAACATCCATATTTTGGTTCCATTTTTCCTACTTAAAATAAAGCTCTACATGAATTTTTATTCTTGGTAATAGCTGGAATCCAGAATACCTAACGGTCCCAGAATATCCAGAATAATATCCAGAATCCCAGAATACCTAACGGTAACTTCTTTTGCACAATTTTCGATGTGCGGAGACAAATTTGTGAACCAATATTTACAACATGCTCTCAAACGCACAATGTCATTTTAATTGGAATTGCCACACCCATATTTTCAAATGAACATGCCCTGCCCTTTTTGGTTAAAAACCACCACACCCCACAAACAAAAAACACTTAAAAATAAATAAAAAAAATCTCCTAAATATCCTTAGATTCCACGCGCTTTAGACAAAAGCTAATTTTTATATTTCATAAATGCGATATGAACCTGTCAAACGGCATCGAGTCTTATTGAATGCCTTTGCTTCAAAGCCTACCTATCGATCAACCGAGACGTCCATTTCACTATTAGAAGCTAATCTGTTTCTCAGCGGTTAATGATGTCATAAATAACAAACAAAGAACCGATTTTCGAGGGATTTTTTAATACAAAATGGCGGAGTTTAATCTGATTACCTCCCTATTTGTCACCTGCCATCTAGCGGCGGGCAGCAGAAGCAGCGGGCAAATTAGAATTGGAATAATAATAAAAATCAATTCATCCTCTGCGATGGATGCACCTTTTAGACGAGTTCTAATCTATCATCGAAATTGTGTGTGTCAAACCGTTCTACTTGCTAACGCCAACATTCTAATCGAACGATAAAGAAATAAAAAATGTTTTTATAGGTGTGATTTGTAGAACTGCTTCAAGTTAGAATACTTAGGTCGTCTTTCTCTGGTTTTTCCTTTTAGACCCGGCCACATGCCCACAACGGCCAGGTTTTTTGAGTTTTTTTTGAGGGGGGGGGGGGGGGGGCCAGACTTCCGAAAATTTCATAGCCCCTTAATTATTATCGATACTCTAAAAAGTTCCAGTTTTAATTATTTTTTAATAAGTTTTATGTTGTTTTTAACACACCGGCAAAACCGGTGACAGCGACGACGCCGCCGGTCGGATGCAATGTTAGCCAATTATAACTGTTTATGTAATTTGGTCCAGCATTGTATCCTTAACAATGCATGCTGAGCTGACCTCGTTACTGGCTCCGGATTTTCTCAGCGGCCATGTGGTAGGATTTTTTTATGTCCATAAATAACGTTTAAAATTACAATGAAAATAAAAATTATTACTTTACTACAATTGACTGAACCATAAACCACAAAAAAAAAATTAACGGGAAAAGTTTAAAATTAATAAGTATCTAGAGTTCAATGAATATAATTTTTTGTTAGCGAACTTTACAAAGATTTCCACCTTTTATTGGGATTCCACAAATATTTATTTACGTAATGGTTGAAGTTTACCTCATTACTAATTGTTAATTTTTCATCGAGGAAAGACTGTTCTAATTGTTTATTTCTTTTAGGAAAAATGCAAATGTTTAATTCTAAATTTTTTTAAAAAAAACTACATACTTACGTTTTACAGTTGTAACACATTTTCGAATAATTTAAAGATTCAAAATATATCAAACATTGCAGTGAAAAGAAGCAATAAAACTTTTTAAGTTTTAACTCTCTAGTGCATAGTGTAGCATATATGCTACACAACTTTAAAATGACCGCTAGGTGCATCTATTGAATTTTATATTAACTATTATAATATTGTCACCTAAGGAACTATGTGCCTAGTTCTTTTTTATTTGCCGCAAGGTCCCTCTTCTCTATAATAATGATTGTGATAAAGGCAATCATTTGCTTCGAGGTCTGTTGTTTTAAAACTGGCTCGTGAAGGTGAAGTTTTCGAAGATTGTTTTATTACTTATAAGTATAATCTGGCTCTACAAAAAATCCTAGCTAATACCAGAGGTATGCAGATTGTATTTAACTATATTTTCATACTTTTCGAAAAATATTTTAGTAATTATAGCATTATACGCTACACAACGGTTTTAATTAATTGTTTAATAAAATAGGCACTTAGAATTTTTTTTGCATATATTTTCAGCGGTCCAGGGGCAAAAAGAAAAGGAAAAAAAATTAATTAAAAAATAAAAAGCATGCACTAGAGGGTTAAAGTTCTCGCCTCGAAGTCAGGACATTGTAAATAACGAAAACTTTCGTTTACAATCCGGTTTTGATAGTATACTTTTGTTTGATATTTCGAAAAAAAAAAACAGTTTCCCTTTGCAACTCCCAAATATTTTACTTAATTTACTTCATCTATAGAAGCTACATTTAGTTTTAAATTTTCCCATCAATTATGTTTTTTTTATAAACTTCACTATTTTGGAGATTAAATTCGAGTATAAGTTATCTACAAAGTTAAGAACACGCCATTAAAGAACAAAATTCCATTGTGGAAATTAAGATTATAATGACTTGGACCCAATTCATCAACGAAAGTAATTTTTGAACAACTAATGAGTGTCGTTATAAAAAAATTCGATAGAAGGTCTATGAAATTCATTACATTATCAAATGTTAAAGTTTTTGACAAATAGTTTACCTGGTGAAGAAATATTTATATTGTATAAGATATGAAATAAGATATCTTGATAATTTTTTTTAAACAAAATGCGGAAAGAATAATTTTTCCAAGTTTAAATATGAAAAATTTATTTAAAAAAGCAACAAAAGAGCCATTTGGTTGCTACTCCCTCGACTAAACGTTGATAATTCTTTAGTAACACAAGTATGGATGGTTATATAATGCTAAAACATACGAGATGTTTAAAATCTAAGAAATTAAACGCAATCTAAACTCGTAGATTTATAGGAAAAAAATGCTTTTATAGTTAAAAGTTTTTTTCTAATTATAACTAGTGTTTATAAAATGGATACGGACCATCTAACACTCTTACAATGTTACTATTACACTAAAACAAGCTTCGATAGTTTGCATTTCCTATTGTTTCAATAAAGAAAAGCGAATTCATTCATAGCGTTGATAGGCGAGAAAAAAAATCGCAAAAAACGTGCAAAACCTTACTTTTTATTTAAAATTCGTGAATCCCTTGGGAATAACCAGTCATCCATAGCACGCAGTCTCTGGTGTTCCTCTCTTCTTCGTTAGATAGTTGTTTTTTCTCTTGCATTTCCTAGTATCAATCGTAGCCCGGCTCCACAGACTTTTCCGCGAAAAAGAATTCAAAGTTCACCTTTGGCCTGTCGCAATTGTTTCCTGTCTCTCACTCAAAATACTTCCGCAGTTGTTCTTTTAAACTGTTTTACCCTTTAATTATCTATGGCCTTAATCTACTGTTTTTGCTTACACTGCGTGTGAAATCTCCTCCCTCAGTTGTCGAGCGCATCCAGACGAACGTACCGTTTTGATTTGACGCTGGACGGGGGAGATTTCAGGCTTTCTTTTACTTTATTATGTCATTAGTAACTAGCTCTATTCCCATTATAAAGATTCTAAAAAGGGCTTGTTTATGTAAACCAAAAAGAACAATCCAAATCCAGCAAATCAGAATCTTGTATGGTAAAGACATTTGTCCTCAGCCCATCAAAATTTAATTTCGTTTTTCACAATGAATATTGCGTTTAGTGCGGAAACCAGACAAGCGACATTAGATAGCATGTTGAGCGTGAATGCAAAATTGAATCCTCTGTTGAGGGGTTTTTTTAAATAAAAAAATTGGGGGTTTATTTTTATACGTAATCAGAATCTCATAAGAAAAACACATTTGTATGCACAATCCTGTTGAACTGCCGTTTCGTCAACTGCCAAATTAACTTTAAAAATGTTCGTTTTTACAGTAAAAACTTATTTTACTGCAGAAACCAGCTAATTTCAAAATTTTACTTCTAAAAAAAAAAGTAAGGAATCGTATATATTATTCCTGTAGTAAAGATCCCTTTTACGCCCCTTAGACGCAACAAATCTTAACACATTAGGTATCACAAGAAAGAAAATTTCATTAACCAGTGACGAATCGTACTTTTACCTCATGAATTTCAACGGTTTTTTTAATGCGTTTAAAATAAATAATTTTAACGAGTTGTTTTAAACAAGCTGTTGATAATTTTGCCATCTAATGAGCAGACAGTTAAACTTTTTTGATTTTTTTTTGGCCATAGAAAATTCGCAAATAAATTTACCCGAATGGGTATGGTGTGTGGGGGGGGGGGGGAGAGGGGGGGGGTTCAAGTTATAATTATCGCACGGGCATGATCGTAAATATTATAACTTAACTATAGTCAACTCTCAATTCGAGAAGATGTTAACTAATACTCTTAATTTTTGTAAGCCAAAATCTATGTTAATACCGAAAATTTAAAAAGTACACTTAGATTTTGTCTGAAATAAACGATTAATTTGCCATATTCTATTGCGGTTGTATTAAGCGAGCGTTAATAGTGCTAACAAGTAGAAAATCAGATACTTTCATAGCAAGTTTCTTTCTTGATAAAATGCTATCCGCATAGGATTCTTATAACCCGACTCCCTTGTATTGAAAAATGTAGTATTGGCTTTATATTGCACTTTACTCCAATTCCCGCACACACATTGCATCTGGGGTATTTGAAAATTTAGTATATTTATAATTTAAAAATAAAATATACCATGTCCTTAAGGAATGTTTTTCAGGAAAACAAAATGGCAATTCATTCTCTTATGAAAACAGTAGTTCAAGAGCAATGTCCTTTTAACACTAAAAAGCGCAACAATGAACTAACAATGACCAGAAAATCCCGATTTTTTTTTAGAAAAAGTCAGAACACTTTATCATTGACCTACATATATTTTGCAACATTTAGATTTATAAAATATGTATATACCTTAATTTTTATGCGATCTTGACAGTCCTCAAGAATACCATAGGGCGATTATATTTTTATATATATGTAGCCCTATGTTAACAATGTCATAATGACGCTACACTCAAAACGGAAGTAGAAAAAGCGAACTTATCAATGGGTAGGCTTTTTCAGGAGAATTCGTAAATCAACATATCATTTAATGTAGATTATTCGAAAATTATGTATAATGTATACTATGCACACCAATTAAATAACAAAATGATACATAATTTTTATATTTATCACCTAAACACAGCATTATTACCCGACTTTCCTCCAAAGCATTGATATTCCCCTATCCGCAAAAAACAACCCAAGCCAAACAGCACACAAGGCAAGTCTGCGTGCCAAAGAGTAAGTACCGTGCCTTCAGATTAACGACCATAAATTTCCCTTCACACAGACATCTCAAACCAGCCAAATGAAGTTACAACAGTCTTATTACTTCCTTCGATCAATTAGATCCCCATAAAACATCGAAAATATATCCCTCTCGAATCCCGGCCCATCTGCCTCCAGACGTTTTAATTGTGAGTGCCGAATTATTTACAAAGTTGGGGATTTTTTTTCCGTCTGCAGTAATCGCACTGATTGCTCCCCTGTTTAACAATCTGTGGCCATTGAGGAATTATTCGAACAAGTTAAGTGATTAGGGCAGACTGTTGGACATAATTATTATCTATCTCTGTCATGAGATTGTGGGGGCATGTCTTTCTTTAGGAGGCAGAAGGACTCTCCGCTTCGAAATATATGGGTGATGCAGCTCGGGTCAATGAGATTTAGGATTAATTGCTGCTCCCCGCTGCGGTTTTGGCTTGGAACAGGGCGCGTGCATGAAAATCGAAAACTTAGAGTTAGATCCGGATTTTACTGAAGAGCTGAATCCGCTTGGAAGTTTGTTGAAATATAAACTTGACATGCAATATGAATAATTTTAAGTATAAGGCTTATTTCAAACGGGAGACTTGCTATCAGATGGAACAGCATTAACCACTATTTGTTAGTCAATGGAAATTGTCTGTTCAATTGGCACTGTAGCGGCTGTTTTACAGAGTGGTCACAAATTGCGATGGTCATTGTTTGGCTGTATTACATTTAGCTGTATAGGCAAAATAAAACATTACTTTTACCCTACTACTTCTTTTATTTTAAACAAGTCGCTTAGCAACATACAAATAAGTTAAAGTATAGTAAAAAGAATGGCGACACGGTAATAATTTTTGGTTTGTTTATAAAACATAACTAATTAATCGGTTAATATTTTATAACTTTGACACATCTACAGTTCATTTCCTTTCATATGACACTAATCATAAAAATTGGTTATATAATATAGGAGGAGTGACTGTGACAATATATGGTATTGCCTATTAAATATATAGATAGATTGTATGTACTGGAAACGCACACGTGTATAAAAAAGTTTATGTAACATTTGAATGTTCCAATATAACTGGAAGAATGTACTCTAAACTTGTTTTAGTAAAATAAAATCAGTTTTTAATCAAATAAACTTTCTTAATAGATTCCCGAAACTTGACTCTAATCCATTGACTTTTTGCATGAACTTTGGAGTTTCTTCCACTTATTAGAATAACTAAAAAATGTTTTTTATTTTAGCTACGTGGATTCATTTAAAGATAAAATTACAATGGCTTTAAATTCCTTCAAAAATATATAAGTCAACAACAAGTGGACCATTTTTTAAAAAGGATATTAAAATATTTTCCTGAAAAAAAATACTTTCCATACAAGTCTAAATTTCAGATTTGACAAAGAAATTAAAAAGAATTAGATCGTCACTTAGAAATGTTATGCACTCCTAAAAGCTACGCAAAACAAATCAAGCTTATTAGACATCGGTCATTCTAGCAAGATATTTCAACAAATGATAGTAAATTATTATTAAACCGTCTATATAATTAAAAATACGAAAAAATATTATCTTATTTCGGATTGGAAATTAAAAAACTTTTTCAAAAATCATATTTTAATGTTATTGAGCCATTCCACGGTATTTGTCCGTGATTTATCACCTTTTCAACTTTGTTATTATTTTATAATACGTTAATTAACGTAAAATAAACCAAATTTTTTTAGTGGGTTTAGTAGTTTACAGTTTAGTTAGTTTTTAAAACATTGGATTTATTTTACGTTAATTAACATACAATAAAACAAAAAGTTGCAAAGGAGACAAATCACGGACAAATACCGTTGAATGACTCTATTAATAAATCGATTTATTTAATTCATTAGACAAAACGATTATTTGAAAACAATTACAAAATTAATAAAATGATTTAAATTTAATTTAAAATAATTTAATTTTCCATAATAAAAAAAATTGCTAACTTCCCCCTCCAATTCCAAAACCTGCATCCTCCATTTCCTTATTTCTCGATCTTCGACTAATATTACTCTCAAGCTATTCGACAATGTGTGAAACATACCAACTGAAACGGAAGACACGTTTCATACTGAGACTAACTAATAACAAAGTTTTAATGGCTGGACAGTCAGAACCCAAGTTTTGCCAGCTACAAGTAAACGCCTTAAAACTTATAGACTCGGGCCATTCAATCATCCTGATCCACCCTATACTCATTCTGAATGTAATATTGCATTGATAATATGTAGTTATATTAATATTGTAACTTCGTTATAATTAAATATGTCTTTAACAATTTGGTTTCTTGAGCATTTGGAAAGTTAGGAGAGAAGCTCAGGTCTCTTGTATAAACAATTACCAAACACCATGGTCATTCATTCATACCATACATAGGCGGTTCCAGAAAAATATATTCTAAAGGGGGGGGGGGGCGGAGTACATGTGGATGTGGTTCGGACCCTTCCCGAAATAAATGTAAATAATTTTCTATTCATAAATATTAGGTCATTAGTTATTTAAATAATTAATTATATATATTGACTTATGTCAAAAATATGCATAATTACCCAATTAGCATTAATTTCGTAAAATTCTCATCATTTTTAATAATTAATTATTTCATTAAATTGTTCCCGCCATTACCCCCTTCGAAATAAATTTGAACGCTACTGAGAATTTGCCTTAGTGTATGGCTAACATTACCGATCAAATACGGTATTGTCAATTTAGAAAGTCATTAGTCAAACAAAGGGGATTGCCAGAGTAATACAAGGTGGCCATTTATACTATTGTAAAGACGTGGCAGTCGCACGCCGGCCTATCTACCCCGAAACTTGTTGGTCATCGCTACCGTATAGAGAGGGAAGAGGGGACGCATTTATGTAGTGATATTGGGATTATTTCAAAGGAGGGAGACAGATCACTGCAAAATAAATTTATGTGGTAGTTGGTGTCCAAAGGTTGTTAATGCTTGACTTCCTAATTTTGTAGAACAGGACAAAAACTTGTTTTTTTACCTACATAAGTCTTCTACGATTACAAGGGGGGGGGGGAGTGGAAGGCCTTTGTGCCCTTACCCTGGATCCGCCAATGCATTCATACGAAACAATTCGCACACAAAACTCAGAAAATCACAAATAAATTGAGATAAAACCTACAGACAACTGGACTTTAAAGATGGCTCTTCAGCCGGTTCGAAACACTGTTAACCCACACGGTGTCTCATTATTTAAAAGGCCCGTTGCCAATGGGCCCAAATCAGTCCCCCGCTGTGCCGTAAATTGCGGAACCGCCATCCCGTTGGCGGTTCATGCAACAACAAGAAATCTTTTGCCGACCCCCACGGAGATTTCCAGCGGCGGATCGCCTACTTAACAACCTCAGACACAACAGGGGAAAGAGGGGAGAGGCAGAAATTGTACATTAATAAGTCGTCCGTCATTTCGCCAATTTCAATTTTCCACTGCCATGAAATGCGCGAATTTAAATTGAGTGTAATTAGGGTTTCTCTGGGGGATCTGCTTTGTCTTCACTGCAATGTTAAAATATGTACTTAAAAATAAGTAAAATGTACTCATTTTTGACTACATTCGATGCTTATCATAGCTCCGAATGCAAAAATTTCATTTTTGAAAAAGATATGTACTCAAAAATGAGTAAAATGAATAAAAAGAGCAATTGCTTGTGTACATAGGCTGCCTTCATAAATCACTTTCAATAAATGTCAACAATTACATCCAGGGCTTACCGGGAATCGAGCTCAATCTGTATACTTGATGTAGTCCGCACCGTCCAGGGCCCTTATTCGTTGTACTACACGAGCGACGTGAAGAGGTTATAAACAGAAGTAATGTTAAAGCGTGGCAAAAGAATGGAAAGTAAGATAATAATATCGTAATAACTCAGTTTCTATTTAATGAATCGACATCAAATAATGTGGAAAACCATCTTCTGAGAAAATATTTTAAGTTTGTGAGGTCGCTTTGTTAAGATAACTTGAACAGAAGCTGAGATTAGCAATATTAAACCGGAGCCATTAAACCTGCTCATTTTTGCAAAAGTACGACTACTTAAATTTGAGTACGTCATGGCTCATTTACGATGCAATTGTACTCAAAGAAAACCGAGTACGTCCATGCACTCA
Source organism: Troglohyphantes excavatus (assembly GCA_963932185.1). NCBI lineage: Eukaryota > Metazoa > Arthropoda > Arachnida > Araneae > Linyphiidae > Troglohyphantes > Troglohyphantes excavatus. The sequence goes on along the minus strand of OZ010672.1, from coordinate 45,119,397 downwards.
TTTTTAAGTACATTTTCAGTGTGAGTAATGTGTTAAGCTAAATGAAACGTTGGAGGTTTTTTTTATATATATATATATATATATATATATATATATATATATATATAAGTAGTGTAAAAAGGCCGCTATCAAGCCGAGGAATAATGAGGAATACGAAGTGCTGTGAGGAGTTATGAGGATTTTGGTGGTGCTCTGTGGATTTTGGCGGTGCTGTGAGAATCAGGGCGGATCTCGTCTGTCAAGCCGAGGGGGCGTGGCCTAATGGAGATGACCTCAACCAATCAGGTGTCAGTAAGTGACGTCACATGCAGGGGACATGGGAACAGGTGTTGATGACTCATCGCCGCCCATGGGCAAGTCGTCGATGGGCATGTTACATCGTGTCTCAACGTGTATGTACAGGAATGAACCAATCAGAGTCTTGTGTGAAGATGACATCATGAAGAACCAATCAGGTGTCAGTAAGTGATGTCTATGGAGTGTCATGTAACATGAAAGTTGCTTTTTTGTTATTTTGCGTTTTTATTTGGGTATTGGTGGAAATTTGCGACGCACTGCATCTACGCATTTTTAATTATAAGCTGTGGGTTGTGACATATGTTAGGAATAGTTGGTTTTTGAAAATAATATTAGCTGTATATACAACTTCAATTTGGCGAAAGTAAATAAAATATGACAGAATTAGACTAATATTAGTTTTTAATATTTTATTTTAATATTTATTTATATTTTTTGATATTTCTTTATATTTTGATATTTATTTGTATTTAATTTTTTTTTTTTTTACATTTTTTTTTTTTTTTTTTTTACATTTATTCTTTTTATTATTTATTTATATTTTATTATTCATTTATATTTTAACTTCTATATTTTATTATTCATTTATATTTTATATATATTTTAATATTTATATATATTTTATTATTCATATATTTCATACATATTTTAATATTTATTTATATTTTATTACTCATTTATATTTTACATATATTTTATTTACGTATACATCTTTGCCAAAAAAAAAATAACTCAGTGAGAGCAATTACGTCCCACTAGAGCTGCACAATGAACTTATGTTAAAGGGAAAGACACTAGTGTATATATTTTAACTATGGTTAGTACAAAAGAAAAGAATTTTGCAAGAATGGTTTTAGAAAAATATCTTTTATGTGACCAACTCCAGCATATAATTTCGCCGTATAACTCTATGAGGAATCATCCTATGGGGGTAAATAACATACCATCGTGTACAGGAAGGTAGACCAGATTAATTAGTAAAGCTTTTAGACATGTGTACCAAGGGTATAAAAAATGACAGTTTGGGGTTTTATGAAAATAATGCATATAAAAATATACGTTTAAATTACAATGTATTTCACGGACATTAGTCTCAGTGGATGAAAAAAAAGTAATTAATATGAAAGCTGATACTTTGAAAAAGAACTTTGGGGACCAAAACCTTGTATTACGGTTAATTAAACTTTTTTATAAAAGTAATGTGTTCTTTAAATGTTTTTCACATCATACGTAAAATTATTATTGTAAGAGGGAAAATATCATATCGTTATGACTAGAAGGAGGGATCTCACCTTGATCACAATTGGATACATTAGAATTACTTACTGTGTAGGAATATGATGTAAAAGTTACTCTATCGCACTGGTTGTGGTGCTGGGCTTGATAAGAGCATATTAGGGGTTGGTATGTAAGATAATGAATTTATTACTTGTTATAATACGTGTTAAAAAAGGGGATTTGTCTTAGATGTAGTTGTTTTAGGGGTGTTTTGTAGTTGGCTGTGTGATTGAACGCGCAGTGCAGCTACACAAAGGGAGTTATTTTAACAAGATAAAAAGGTAAAGTTACTTTTTTATCGTGTCAATGGTAGGTTTTAAGGGTGATTGGAGTCTTTACAGTTGATTGGTGGAACATTTTTTTATATGTTATTACAAATTAAAAAAATTTACAAGTACACATTTTTTTTTCTTATGTCATAAAATTATACTATAATAAAACGCATGGGTATCCACCCATGAATAAACCCCAGAAATAAAGTAGCACTATACAAGGGGAATTATTAGGGCGGGTTGGTTAAATTTTCAAAGACTAAGGGGCAACAAGTTCCCATATGAGTACAGTTGAGGGTGATTGTATAGAATTTGGCGACATCAAGTATCCACAAGGGGACAATTTGAGAGGTGTATTCATAAAATTGGCGACATAAAGTACCCATAGGGAGACGTTTGTAGGCGTACACATAAAATTGGGGTGAAAGCGGGGTGTGTAGTTGTACATTAGACAAGATTAAATGTAAAATGAAAAAGTTTAAGTTTAAAATAAATTATAAAAAGAATAAATGTAAAAAAAAAGTTAAAATACAATTTAAAAAAAGAAAAATGTAAAAAAAAAAAAGTTTAAAATGTAAAAATAAAAAAAAATAAAAAAAAGTTTAGTGTGAAATAAAAATTATAAAGTTAAGTAAGAAAAAAAAAATTACTAAAAGTGAAAAAAAAAAAAAAAATTTATAAAATAAAATTTTTTTTAAGAAAAATTAAAAATAAAAAAAAAAAAGTAAAAAACAATAAATAAAAAAGTTTCAGTGTAAAAATACAATTTAAAAAGAAAATGTAAAAAATGAAAAATTTAAAAACAGAAAAATTAAAAAAAAAAAAAAATGTCAAATAAAAAATATCTTAAACGTAATAAATATTAAAAAAAAGTTTAGTGTAAAATATTACTCATCATAAGCTTTTTACCCGAATCGACCCAAAGCCATATGGTGTTACGGAACGTACTAGCCCCATATAGGCACAGATGCCCGTGGTGAGTTCTGTGAATGGTCTACCCACTAATCGAACGACAAGTACCACAATTATATTAAATAATTAGCAAAAAAAAAAAAAAAAGCTGGAAATACTACTATAGATATAAAAAATATTAACAAAGTATCGAAAATAGAACCAAAGGTAACTAATAAATCTGTATAGAATGAGTGTCTATAAATGTATAAGAGAAGCCAATGTATATATTTCTACTAAAATGTTGACACATATACTAAATTTTTAACAAATTAAGTCAAATATTTGCGAAATAGAGAAAATAATACATACTTTTTAAAATTGTATCAAATAGTCTATGAATAGATAAAAAAAAATATCATGACATGTATTTAAAAAAAATTAAAATAATGGACTTACGTGTAACACATTAAGTTAAGAAATTTATACTTATCAAAGAAAGTAACGTAAGTCATATAAAAAAAAAAACCTGTAGTTAAGTACAATTGTTAATTGAATATGCTACAAAATATTGTCAAATTACACCATTTTTAGTGATATGAGAAGCAAACTTGTTAAAATGTCATATATTTATCAAAAATATTATACAAAGTACGAAAAATATTGCCTATTATGTTAAAATATTATCAATAGTACATAACCAACAGATCCAAATGACCTTCTGTACTCTATGAAACATGAAAACCTACGGCGATTGACAACAATCTTGCCTCAAAAAATAAAAGCAATAGTGTGCTGCTAAGGATTAAATGTTAAGTGCACACCTATTATTGTTTATAAGTAGATGTAGATAAATAATATTGTTGAATTATTAACAAAGTGGTTTCATGTACAATAAAATGTAAAAAGAAAAAAAAAAGTCTAATAAAAAAAAAGTTTAAAAAAAAAAAATTAAAAAAGAAAAAAAGTTAAAAAGAAAAAGTCTAAGTGTAAAATATAATTTAAAAAGAAAAAAAAAGTTTAAAAATAAATAAATGTAAAAAGAAAAAAGTTTTAAAAAAAAGTAAATGCAAAAAGAAAAAAAAGTTTAAGTGTAAAATAAAATGTAAAAAGAATAAATGTAAAAATAAAAAAAAGTTTAATAAAAAAAAGTTAAAAAATAATAAAAAAAAAAAAATAAGTGTAAAATACAATTTAAAAAAAATGTAAAAAGAAAAAAGTTTAATAAAAATTAATTGTAAAAAGAAAAAAGTAAAAAAAAAAAAATTAAAAGAAAAAAAAAAGTTAAAAAAGTTAAAATATAAATAAAAAATTAAACAAGAAACAAAAAGTTTAAAAAGAAATAGTTAAAGTGTAAAATACAATTTTAAAAAAAAATGTAAAAATAAAAAATTAAAAAAAAATTAAGTGTAAAATTACATTTTAAAAGAAAATGTGAAAATAGAAAAAAAAAGTAAAAAGAAAATTGCTAAAAGTAAAAAAAAAAAATGTGTAAAATGTTAAATAAAAAGACCTTAAGTGTAAAAAATAGAAGAAAAAAGTTTAAGTGTAAAATATTACTCATCATAAGCTTTTTACTCGGTATCCACCCAAAGTCATATAGTGTTACGGAGCGTACTAGCCCCATATAGGCGCAGATTCCCGTGGTGAGTTCTGTGAATGGTCTACCCACTAATCAAACGATAAGTACCATAATTATATTAAAATATTAGCAAAAAAGCAGAAAATACTACTATAGATATAAAAAATATTATCAAAGTATAGAAAATAGAACCAAGAATAACTAATAAATCTGTATACAATGGGTGTCTATAAATGTATTAGAGAAACCAATGTATATATTTCTACTAAAATGTTGACACATATACTAAATGTTTAACAAATTAACTCATATATTTGCGAAATAGAGAAAATGGTACATACTTTTTTTAAAAATTGTATCTATAAATGGATAAAAAAAAAATCATGACATGTATTAAAATAATGGACTTACGCGTGACAGATTAAGTTAAAAAATTTATATTTACCAAAGAAATTAACATAAGTTATTATAAAAAACTGTAATTAAGTATAATTGTTAATTGAATATGCTACAAAATATTGCCAAGTTATTCCATGGTAGTGATTTAACAACCAAACACTTTGTCTTTAAAGATTACGATAACGCAGTTTTAGAAACTAACACAGGGGAAAATGTGTATAATTATCATAAAATACTTCACATATTTGTTAAAATGTCATATAATTATCAAATATATTATACAAAGTAAAAAAAAATTTACTCAATATGTTAAAATATTACCAATAGTACATGCCCAACAGATCAAAATAACCTTCAGCACTCTACGACACATGAAAACTTACGGAGATTAACAGCAATCTTGCCTCAAAAAATAAAAACAATAGTGTGCTGCTAAGGATTAAATGTCAAGTACACACCCAGTGTAGAAGATGTAGACAAATAATATTGTTGAATTATTAACAAAGTGATTTCATTAATACTAAAATAAGGTCTTTGTTACAATAATATATATATATATATATATATATATATATATTTTAAAATTAAGTTATTATTAGTGAAATTTGTGTAATATTTTTAGACTGCTTTGTTCAATTTATAATATGTAGGTAGAATTTATACATAAAAAACCCCTTTGTGTAAACGTATTATCAAAAATATTTCACAAATTAAGAAGAAGAATACCTAAGGAAGGTCTTTGCACATGATTATAGTACAAAACCATGTGGATTTACATCAATTTTACCAGGAACAAGGAGGTCAGTATACGGCTATGGGTCAAATAGTCAATTTTTTAAAACCACATTCAGGCATTACTAACACAAATGCCTGAATGTGGTTTTAAAAAATTGACTATTTGACCCATAGCCGTATACTGACCTCCTTGTTCCTGGTAAAATTGATGTAAATCCACATGGTTTTGTACTATAATCATGTGCAAAGACCTTCCTTAGGTATTCTTCTTCTTAATTTGTGAAATATTTTTGATAATACGTTTACACAAAGGGGTTTTTTATGTATAAATTCTACCTACATATTATAAATTGAACAAAGCAGTCTAAAAATATTACACAAATTTCACTAATAATAACTTAATTTTAAAATATATATATATATATATATATATATATATTATTGTAACAAAGACCTTATTTTAGTATTAATGAAATCACTTTGTTAATAATTCAACAATATTATTTGTCTACATCTTCTACACTGGGTGTGTACTTGACATTTAATCCTTAGCAGCACACTATTGTTTTTATTTTTTGAGGCAAGATTGCTGTTAATCTCCGTAAGTTTTCATGTGTCGTAGAGTGCTGAAGGTTATTTTGATCTGTTGGGCATGTACTATTGGTAATATTTTAACATATTGAGTAAATTTTTTTTTACTTTGTATAATATATTTGATAATTATATGACATTTTAACAAATATGTGAAGTATTTTATGATAATTATACACATTTTCCCCTGTGTTAGTTTCTAAAACTGCGTTATCGTAATCTTTAAAGACAAAGTGTTTGGTTGTTAAATCACTACCATGGAATAACTTGGCAATATTTTGTAGCATATTCAATTAACAATTATACTTAATTACAGTTTTTTATAATAACTTATGTTAATTTCTTTGGTAAATATAAATTTTTTAACTTAATCTGTCACGCGTAAGTCCATTATTTTAATACATGTCATGATTTTTTTTTTTATCCATTTATAGATACAATTTTTAAAAAAAGTATGTACCATTTTCTCTATTTCGCAAATATATGAGTTAATTTGTTAAACATTTAGTATATGTGTCAACATTTTAGTAGAAATATATACATTGGTTTCTCTAATACATTTATAGACACCCATTGTATACAGATTTATTAGTTATTCTTGGTTCTATTTTCTATACTTTGATAATATTTTTTATATCTATAGTAGTATTTTCTGCTTTTTTGCTAATATTTTAATATAATTATGGTACTTATCGTTTGATTAGTGGGTAGACCATTCACAGAACTCACCACGGGAATCTGCGCCTATATGGGGCTAGTACGCTCCGTAACACTATATGACTTTGGGTGGATACCGAGTAAAAAGCTTATGATGAGTAATATTTTACACTTAAACTTTTTTCTTCTATTTTTTACACTTAAGGTCTTTTTATTTAACATTTTACACATTTTTTTTTTTACTTTTAGCAATTTTCTTTTTACTTTTTTTTTCTATTTTCACATTTTCTTTTAAAATGTAATTTTACACTTAATTTTTTTTTAATTTTTTATTTTTACATTTTTTTTTAAAATTGTATTTTACACTTTAACTATTTCTTTTTAAACTTTTTGTTTCTTGTTTAATTTTTTATTTATATTTTAACTTTTTTTTTCTTTTTTAACTTTTTTTTTTCTTTTAATTTTTTTTTTTTTACTTTTTTCTTTTTACAATTAATTTTTATTAAACTTTTTTCTTTTTACATTTTTTTTAAATTGTATTTTACACTTATTTTTTTTTTTTTATTATTTTTTAACTTTTTTTTATTAAACTTTTTTTTATTTTTACATTTATTCTTTTTACATTTTATTTTACACTTAAACTTTTTTTTCTTTTTGCATTTACTTTTTTTTAAAACTTTTTTCTTTTTACATTTATTTATTTTTAAACTTTTTTTTTCTTTTTAAATTATATTTTACACTTAGACTTTTTCTTTTTAACTTTTTTTCTTTTTTAATTTTTTTTTTTTAAACTTTTTTTTTATTAGACTTTTTTTTTTCTTTTTACATTTTATTGTACATGAAACCACTTTGTTAATAATTCAACAATATTATTTATCTACATCTACTTATAAACAATAATAGGTGTGCACTTAACATTTAATCCTTAGCAGCACACTATTGCTTTTATTTTTTGAGGCAAGATTGTTGTCAATCGCCGTAGGTTTTCATGTTTCATAGAGTACAGAAGGTCATTTGGATCTGTTGGTTATGTACTATTGATAATATTTTAACATAATAGGCAATATTTTTCGTACTTTGTATAATATTTTTGATAAATATATGACATTTTAACAAGTTTGCTTCTCATATCACTAAAAATGGTGTAATTTGACAATATTTTGTAGCATATTCAATTAACAATTGTACTTAACTACAGGTTTTTTTTTTATATGACTTACGTTACTTTCTTTGATAAGTATAAATTTCTTAACTTAATGTGTTACACGTAAGTCCATTATTTAAATTTTTTTTAAATACATGTCATGATATTTTTTTTTATCTATTCATAGACTATTTGATACAATTTTAAAAAGTATGTATTATTTTCTCTATTTCGCAAATATTTGACTTAATTTGTTAAAAATTTAGTATATGTGTCAACATTTTAGTAGAAATATATACATTGGCTTCTCTTATACATTTATAGACACTCATTCTATACAGATTTATTAGTTACCTTTGGTTCTATTTTCGATACTTTGTTAATATTTTTTATATCTATAGTAGTATTTCCTGCTTTTTTTTTTTTTTTTGCTAATTATTTAATATAATTGTGGTACTTGTCGTTCGATTAGTGGGTAGACCATTCACAGAACTCACCACGGGCATCTGTGCCTATATGGGGCTAGTACGTTCCGTAACACCATATGGCTTTGGGTCGATTCGGGTAAAAAGCTTATGATGAGTAATATTTTACACTAAACTTTTTTTTAATATTTATTACGTTTAAGATATTTTTTATTTGACATTTTTTTTTTTTTTTAATTTTTCTGTTTTTAAATTTTTCATTTTTTACATTTTCTTTTTAAATTGTATTTTTACACTGAAACTTTTTTATTTATTGTTTTTTACTTTTTTTTTTTTATTTTTAATTTTTCTTAAAAAAAATTTTATTTTATAAATTTTTTTTTTTTTTTTCACTTTTAGTAATTTTTTTTTTCTTACTTAACTTTATAATTTTTATTTCACACTAAACTTTTTTTTATTTTTTTTTTATTTTTACATTTTAAACTTTTTTTTTTTTACATTTTTCTTTTTTTAAATTGTATTTTAACTTTTTTTTTACATTTATTCTTTTTATAATTTATTTTAAACTTAAACTTTTTCATTTTACATTTAATCTTGTCTAATGTACAACTACACACCCCGCTTTCACCCCAATTTTATGTGTACGCCTACAAACGTCTCCCTATGGGTACTTTATGTCGCCAATTTTATGAATACACCTCTCAAATTGTCCCCTTGTGGATACTTGATGTCGCCAAATTCTATACAATCACCCTCAACTGTACTCATATGGGAACTTGTTGCCCCTTAGTCTTTGAAAATTTAACCAACCCGCCCTAATAATTCCCCTTGTATAGTGCTACTTTATTTCTGGGGTTTATTCATGGGTGGATACCCATGCGTTTTATTATAGTATAATTTTATGACATAAGAAAAAAAAATGTGTACTTGTAAATTTTTTTAATTTGTAATAACATATAAAAAAATGTTCCACCAATCAACTGTAAAGACTCCAATCACCCTTAAAACCTACCATTGACACGATAAAAAAGTAACTTTACCTTTTTATCTTGTTAAAATAACTCCCTTTGTGTAGCTGCACTGCGCGTTCAATCACACAGCCAACTACAAAACACCCCTAAAACAACTACATCTAAGACAAATCCCCTTTTTTAACACGTATTATAACAAGTAATAAATTCATTATCTTACATACCAACCCCTAATATGCTCTTATCAAGCCCAGCACCACAACCAGTGCGATAGAGTAACTTTTACATCATATTCCTACACAGTAAGTAATTCTAATGTATCCAATTGTGATCAAGGTGAGATCCCTCCTTCTAGTCATAACGATATGATATTTTCCCTCTTACAATAATAATTTTACGTATGATGTGAAAAACATTTAAAGAACACATTACTTTTATAAAAAAGTTTAATTAACCGTAATACAAGGTTTTGGTCCCCAAAGTTCTTTTTCAAAGTATCAGCTTTCATATTAATTACTTTTTTTTCATCCACTGAGACTAATGTCCGTGAAATACATTGTAATTTAAACGTATATTTTTATATGCATTATTTTCATAAAACCCCAAACTGTCATTTTTTATACCCTTGGTACACATGTCTAAAAGCTTTACTAATTAATCTGGTCTACCTTCCTGTACACGATGGTATGTTATTTACCCCCATAGGATGATTCCTCATAGAGTTATACGGCGAAATTATATGCTGGAGTTGGTCACATAAAAGATATTTTTCTAAAACCATTCTTGCAAAATTCTTTTCTTTTGTACTAACCATAGTTAAAATATATACACTAGTGTCTTTCCCTTTAACATAAGTTCATTGTGCAGCTCTAGTGGGACGTAATTGCTCTCACTGAGTTATTTTTTTTTGGCAAAGATGTATACGTAAATAAAATATATGTAAAATATAAATGAGTAATAAAATATAAATAAATATTAAAATATGTATGAAATATATGAATAATAAAATATATATAAATATTAAAATATATATAAAATATAAATGAATAATAAAATATAGAAGTTAAAATATAAATGAATAATAAAATATAAATAAATAATAAAAAGAATAAATGTAAAAAAAAAAAAAAAAAAAATGTAAAAAAAAAAAAAATTAAATACAAATAAATATCAAAATATAAAGAAATATCAAAAAATATAAATAAATATTAAAATAAAATATTAAAAACTAATATTAGTCTAATTCTGTCATATTTTATTTACTTTCGCCAAATTGAAGTTGTATATACAGCTAATATTATTTTCAAAAACCAACTATTCCTAACATATGTCACAACCCACAGCTTATAATTAAAAATGCGTAGATGCAGTGCGTCGCAAATTTCCACCAATACCCAAATAAAAACGCAAAATAACAAAAAAGCAACTTTCATGTTACATGACACTCCATAGACATCACTTACTGACACCTGATTGGTTCTTCATGATGTCATCTTCACACAAGACTCTGATTGGTTCATTCCTGTACATACACGTTGAGACACGATGTAACATGCCCATCGACGACTTGCCCATGGGCGGCGATGAGTCATCAACACCTGTTCCCATGTCCCCTGCATGTGACGTCACTTACTGACACCTGATTGGTTGAGGTCATCTCCATTAGGCCACGCCCCCTCGGCTTGACAGACGAGATCCGCCCTGATTCTCACAGCACCGCCAAAATCCACAGAGCACCACCAAAATCCTCATAACTCCTCACAGCACCTCGTATTCCTCATTATTCCTCGGCTTGATAGCGGCCTTTTTACACTACTTATATATATATAAAATTTTCTTTCCATTGCCATCTCTATAACAACGCGTAATTTTAACATTTCCCATTATTGATGACGTGCGGTGCAAAACCAACTATGTCCTTCAGATGAAAATGTCCAGTATTTGCTATTTTTGTTCGGATAAAGTTGGTTTTGCACAAACATGGGGATATAGTAGTTGGTTTGGCGCTGGGCTCGTGGGCGGATAAAGTTGGTTTTGCTCCAACCTCAACTTTCCAAACCTTTATTTTTAATGGATATAGATAGTTTTCGATGTATTAGTCCCCCTCCAACATGTGCTTATTATTATTTACTACACTGAAAAAAAAATAGACTTATAAATGAGTACCTGAATCTTCTCGTTTTTCTTTGAGTACAATTTCATCGTCAATGAGCGATGACGTACTCACATTTAAGTAATCGTACTTTTGCAAAAATGAGCAGTATGGTTTAATATTACTAATCTCAGCTTCTGTTTCATTTTAACAAAGCGATCTGACAAACTTAAAATAATTGTTCAGACGATGGTTTTCCACATTATTTGATGTCGATTGATTTAGTTATTACAACTCAATTATCTTACTTTCTCTTCTTTTGGTAAACCTTTTTAACATTTATGTTTATAACTTCTTAACATCGCCCTGGTAGTTCAACGGATAAGGCATTGGGCTGCGATCCCTAAGAACAGGGATTCGATTCCCGGTAAGTCTTAGTTGTAATTGTCGATATTTATTGAAAGTGATTTATAAAAGCAGCCTATGTAAAGCAGTTTATTAATTTTTACTAATTTTTGAGTACGTGTCTTTTAAAAAAAAAATTAAACTTATGCATTCGGAGCTGTGATAAGCATCGAATGTACTCAAAAATGAGTACGTTTTATTTTTGAGTACCTACTTTTAACAGTGTAAATCCGTGTAACCATCACACAGCTGAAAATATTTTTTTTATTATTTTGAAATACAAATATGGAATTAAGAACATTCTTACAACGATATTAAAAGAAAATGAAGCTGTGTAATTAACCCTCCGACTTTTCACTCTAAAAGAGTAAAGTATCAAGGTGAGGTGAAGTTATGAAGCTAGGTGAGAATTCAATTTCCCCACAAAAGGAAGACTTTATGCTTTGTCAAGTAGTAAAAGAATTTTTTTTCGACTTACTTTCACTGTTGAAGTTTGCGCTTCGTGCTAAATTTAGATTTAACAGTCTTAATACTTACATATTTTAGTTTTATTACTTACATAAATAATTAAAGCAATTCTAATAATTAGCAAATTGTTGTATAATTTATAAATTCGTACTAAATTAAGTGTTCTGTATACAAGAAAGCTTGAATTTGAATTGTTTTACTTTTAAAATGTTTACATGGAATACGCAATAAACCTTATTCCATAATGTATGCAACACAAAAGAATGTTTATGAAAATATTGAATTAATAATGTCGCTGAAAATCTTTTATTATGTAAACTATTTATGCGAGTTAAAAAAAAATTAAAAATTTATGTTAGCATAAAAAAAAATTCTGCACAGGGTTTATAATGGAAATATACCTGGCTTTCCATGTTTTTCGTTGAATATTTCTAATTTTTCGTTTTAACTTAACACAGTGTATAAGGTGAAACACGATTCTTCAGTAGTAGATGAGAAGGCTACAGGTATTGTTTAAACTCGTGGTTTTTTTAAGCGAATACACAAAGGATATAATTTATTACATTTCTAGTTTGTAATAAAAAAGTTAAATTATTTTTAAAATGCTTTGCATTGCTGCCCTTTATCCTAAAGCGATCCCGAAAACATTATCATTTCAAACGATTTGTATCATAAATCTGGAGGAAAGCGAGTACATTCATCAAATGTTGATTCAATTTGTAAAAAATTTTAAATAATTTTTCGTACAAACAAATTAGAAAATATATCTGAAAATTCTAAATTTGTCCTTTGTGAAAATCCTTTGATGTCATTAATTGAATTCAGTAAGAGGCGTCATGAGTGGAAGGGAGTTTTATTTTTTGTGCTGTTTCGAGTGAAGTGAAGTTTTTTACCTCCTGCTGGAGTTTTGTTTTAGGTTTCAGAATTTGTTTTTCCGGAATGTTTTCAGAAACGGGTATTAGTTTCGGATTCCAAATTAGTTTTTCAGAGATGGCAACGCTTTTCGACAAGTTGTGCTTGTGACGTCCTTTACTTCTTTATTATACAGTAGAACTCCAATTTTCCGGATCAATTGGGACCAGACCCCATCCGGATAATCAATTATACGGATAGTTCATGAAAAAAAAGTTATTTCTTAAAAAAAAAAAAAAAATCCTCATTGTCTGGATAATTGGGGATCCGTTATGTTTGATCCGGATAACTGGAGTTCGGATAATTGAAGAAACCGTATTTTAAGAAAATCAGTCACGAGTAGAAATGAGTACATTTTTGCTAGTTTTATATAAGTGGCGCCATCTAGCTGTTATAATTGGAATTTTTTTTCCATATGAAGTTTCGAAACATTAAATATATTATTTGAGGAGGTATGGTGACGTCAGAGACGAGTAAAATCTTCGAGCATGAATTGACGGTAGTAGAGCGAATATGACGTCATAATCGTGAAACCAACATCTCAGACCGAATGGCCTCAGACACGTGACTTTTCCAAAATTATGAATTAAAAAATTGGCTGATGAATTGGGAAATGTGTAACAATGAAAATTTATGAATGGAATGAAATAATTAATCACGTGTCTGAGGCCATACATGTTGGCCTCACTTTGATGTTAGCGAGATTATAACATTATGTTTTCTCTACTATGAAGGATCCATGCTCGAAGAGTAAAACAGAGTAATAAACTTCTTACTTGTCAACTAGTTGATTGCTAGGTTATTAATATTGTAAGCTTTTCTTATGTGGAGTCATAATAGGAATGAAGCAAGTTTCTAAGAGGACGGGCATGGTTATCAACAAAAATCTGTCACGCTTTCGCAAACCCGTGGTCCTCCTGAAAATTCCCTGTAAAACCGATTTGATGAGCCCACTCCGCTTCTTCCATCCACCCCCTCATCCCCCTCGTAATCCGCAAACAATACTTTCTGTTATGTTTCAAACAAATTCAATAGTTTAGATTTTACATATTTAATAAGTTTTATTCACTTACTAGTCATACTTACTAGTAAAAATGGCATTTTTTTTAATTTGAACTTTAAATCACCTTCCATCTGTAACTTCCCGCATCTGCCAAAATAGCTGGGAGGACTTCTGGTCTCCTAACTGTAGCTCTTGTAGTAGCTTCTTCTGCTTTGAATCCGCATATTCTGCGATCAGTCTTTCCTTCAGAGCTATGTACTTGCTTGTCTTTGGTGGTCTGATATGTGGAATAGCACTTTCGTCTTTATTGCCGACACCGAACAGTTGTATTTAGTGTCATCTGATGTAATCCGGGCAGTTATGAACAGGCTTTCAACCTGGGCAAAAAACAATGACAGGTTCTTGCTACAAAATGCTAATGCACGGAATACCATTCTAATAATGCCTGCACCTTGAACATCCTCGGTTTTTCCTCTGTATCAGGTATCCTTTGAAATTGTAATATCGTTAGTAGAAAACTTGCAAATCATAAATCATCCAGATGTTCTGGTCACCACTCTAGCTGCGCCGATAGTAGCCGGCGCTCCTTAAGATCTAAGTTGACTCCATATAATCTACAACTCTGCTTTGCATACAACTTTCAGTAAAAGTTATTTTTCAAAAAACACGATCAGATTATTGATATTTGATTTATTTTCATTACAGCTGTATCTACAAGAAACTTCTGCATAGCGCAACGACCAGCGATGCCCTCTAAGCACGGTTTACCCATACTGAAATTTGGCAGAAATTTATTCCGTCGAGGTACCGAGAAGCGAAGCTTCTATAACAATTTCAAATTAATTATTTTAAAGCATGAATTGTGCATGAATTAAAGTTTTCCCATGAACTTTACCCATACTGAAAATCCTCGCTACTTATATACCAAAAAGGTGGCCGCCAAATTTGCATAACACTGGCTCTAGTTGAATTCGCTTTCTTAATGAATGCCTGGTAGGAAAGTTGCTTGGTTTGCTTGAGCCATATTAGACAGGTTGGTTTGGTTTGGTTAATTAACGTCGCACTAGAGCTGCACAGTGGGCTGTTGGCGACGGTTCGGGCCTATCTCGAAGGAAAGACCCGGGAACGATGCCTCGTATTTTTGAACCATGGTCAGATGACGAGGAGAACACCTGAGCTGGCACCCGACGCAACCTCAATAGGCGTCAGGACATTGGACCCCGATCAGATTTATCGTGCACCAGTCCCATATACACGGCAGTATAATTTGTTGGATGTTCTGGACGACTTTCTAGTATTTTTGTAGCGAAGCTGGCAACCCTCCGATCGCAAGATCACTACTTTTTTACTTTTCTTTGTCAAGTCCATCGCATGGATTCGAACCACCAATCCTCTGATTAGTAGCTGAACGCCTTATCCACTAGGCAACTGGGGCTCTATTAGACAGGGAGGATCGCCAGACCCCACAGATTGCTTGGTTTCCTTAGATCTGGCTCGTTTGGTTTGCTTGAGCGAGATTCATCAGATCGCACTAGTGCTGAACATTGGGCTATTAGCGACGATTCTCGAACGGAATTTATAAAGAAGAATCGCCATATTATTTCATAATTTACGTTTATAAACTATTTTAAACATTAATTAAATTATTTTTAATATTATGTACAAAGTTTTTATTCTAATAAAAAAGAATGATGAAGGTGGAACGAACTAGCTATTTATAACTAATAAATTACAAATTTGTAAGAAAAAAAACATGAATTAGGTAAATTAAATTATGCATTGTGTAAGCAAGTACTCCAACTTTTAAATGCATTTAGCTATTAACATACAAATCGCTATTAAACAGAAATTAACCACGTGTGACATATTTAACGTTTTTAAAATTACTAATATTATTAAATTTCCAAATAGAACCTTTTATTCTGAATTTAAACTAATATTAACAACGTGAATTTAGCGTTTTTAAAAATGAATAGTGTTATTAAATATTATAACGTAGTAGTGTTATTAAACTCACCTCCATACTTTAGATGGGAACCCCTCTACAATAAAGTACTAAACTTTATTTTTCCCCTATATAATCGGATTTTTTGCATAGAATTTCATTTTGTTCAGTTTAGCTACGGCTTTGATAATTTTTTTATTATTAACCATGTGTAGTGGAAATTACACGTAGTTAATTAAAAAAAATTATTAACTCTAAACGTAAAAAAGAAACACTCTTTAATGCTATGTAGTATTTATTCAAAGTGCTTATTGCATTGAGTGGAAGCAATAATAAAGCAGAAGAGTATTTAAATTATCTCTTGGAGTGAGAAAAGAAATGCATATTTAATTTATTGATTTTAAGTGATATAATTCACGTACTTTACATAAAATATATGAAAAAACACTTTTATTTTTCTCAAATGTTTCTTGTGTATATCAATAGAAAAGTTAATTTTCACATAACATTTACCTAATATCATAGTGGGTTAAATTCATTACCTGGCACCATGTTATTCAAGATTTGAATACCAGTTAAAAGGTACAATATAATTACTTGAATACTCGATAATTAAAAACATATTTTAATAACATTTCTTTAAAAGCTCGATAGATGGAAAAATGCATTTTTTGTTTCAGTTTTTGTATTTAAAAACCTTAAAAGAAATGCAAGATGATTCAAAGGTAACAGAAAAGTAAAGATTTATAATTTTAAAAGTATAGACAGCGGCATGATGCGGTTTTTACGGAAATGCACAAAAAGACAGGATGTATTCTTTAAAGCAAAAAAAAATTATATTGCCGGAATACAAACATTTGTAATCGTCGACAGGTGGAACTGTAGTTGTCTCAGATCTGCTGTATATCGCTATACCGGCAGCATTTAAAGTTTATTACTAAAATTTATTCTTTCTACCAACGTGAAGCACGTTCTTATTTCAAGTTGAAGCATACTTATAAATGTAAAGACTACTTGAACTTGAAGTTACAGGTGTACAGAGACAGGTAGTCACCATTGGCCAAACTAAAAGAAGAAGGTATTCACCATCATATGATGGGAATTACAGTTAAAACCCTTTGCAATGTTGTGCAAAGTGTTGTGCCATAGCTGACAGCCATTCTCATGAATGACAACCTGCCGTCACATTGAACATTTGTAATCATAGATATAGCCCAGTAAATTTAGACCAAAAACAGGGTCGATATGAAACAAATTTATAATTAGCTGAAATTTTCAGGATTAGCTCCTAGATATGTGTAGAACGTATCATGAAAAGTCCCCTAACTTCCCACGTGAGCTTCCATCCAAAATGGCGGATCAAAGATGGCCGCTAAGCACTTTTTTTCTTAGGCTCTTATAGCCCAGTAAATTTAGGATTTTATATGACACAAATTCATAATTAGTTGAAATTTTCAGGATTAGCTCCTAGATATGTGTAGAACATATCCTGAAAAGTTCCCTAACTTCCCACGTGCGCTTCAATCCAAAATGGCGGATCAAAGATGGCCGCCAAGCCCTTTTTGCCTTGTTTGATGTTTTTCCTCATATCTAAGTTAAAAATAAACATTTTTCAATTCTGTAAAAACCAGTATACTCTAAAAGAATTATTGTTTCTATATAAATACCATAAAATAACTGATAATAGTTTTCAAATGAGGGAAAATTAAGTTTTTTGACGCCAAAACCCAAAATTTCTGTGTTCTAAGTTTTTAGCTGAATTTATAATTTAGAAATATAAATAAATTAAGAAACATTTTGTAGGTAAGAAAATGTCGTTCCTTGTATGGAGGAAGGGAAGGGAATCCTTTATTGGCCCAATAGCTTCTTGTATTTTGGTTATGCTGTAGCACTTTTCGTTGTACTTAGTTGATTGGGGTCGTAAAAAGTACAGTGATGTTCCTGAGATACCTCGTGCAATCAGAATTGTAAGTAGATCTGTATCAGAATCTATTACTTGGACAGATCTGCAACTGGTCTGGCATGCATATATTGCCGTTGAGCAGATTAGTGTATCTGCGTCCCCATCCGCCTGCTTAATAGTTATTCCTGCAGATTGGAAGTAGCATATCATCAGTCGAATTAGTCTTGATTTCTTTTCGGAGTTTCGCAAAATATTAGCTTGTTTAGTCGTTGCCACCATATTTTCATCAAAAGCAATAGTCGCAAACATTTTTGACATCAGCCTTCTTTGTATCTCCACACGTTTAGTTGATAAAGCACACGAGTATCCATCAAAAATCACTGCCTCACATGGAAAGAATCGTTTCTGCACAAATCTGACATATTTGAGGCATATATCTCCGTAGGTATCAGACTCCTTCCAATCCAATGTCTGCATAAGAAATCCTCCATCTACAATGGATGAGTAGGTTGATGGTGGCAGCAGGCGGATGGGGACGCAGTTACACTAATCTGCTCAACGGCAATAAATGCATGCCAGACCTATTGCAGATCTGTCGCAGCAATAAGTACTGATACAGATCTACTTTCAATTCTGATTGCACGAGGTATCCCAGGAACATCACTGTACTTTTTACGACCCCAATCAACTAAGTACAACGAAAAGTGCTACAGCATAACTAAAATACAAGAAGCTATTGGGCCAATAAAGGATACCCTTCTCTTCCTACACGCTGCCACTGGATGCGACACTACATCTGCAATATTCAGAAAGGGGAAATCTACAGCTTAGAAGTTGATAAAGAACAATCACGAACTGCGTTCTTTGATTTCACAGTTCAACAATCCTCAACTTGATCCCCAAAAGGTCATTGAAATTTGTGAAGTATTCCTGGAATACATTATTGGAGGAAAACAAATAACTTCTTTAGATGATATGCGATACATCCGTTACAATAAAGAAGTAGCTAAAACCCTGTCTTCAAACTTTAATTTGGCAACTCTTCCACCAACAAGTGCAGCTGCTTCACAGCATTCACTTCGCACCTATCATTAAGTTCAACAGTGGCTGGAGAACAACCTTGATCCTAATAAATGGGGATGGTTCATGAAGGATGGTAGATTGAATCCATTCAACACTTCCCGCAGCTTCCGAAGAACTTTTACAACTAATATCATGTGACTG
The DNA here is from genome assembly GCA_963932185.1 of Troglohyphantes excavatus. NCBI lineage: Eukaryota > Metazoa > Arthropoda > Arachnida > Araneae > Linyphiidae > Troglohyphantes > Troglohyphantes excavatus. Next base: position 45,100,203 of record OZ010672.1, on the reverse strand, counting down.
CAAAATAACTGCAACAAAAGACTGTGACATAAGATGCCAATGCAAGAAGGCAGACCTCCAGTGCTCCAAGTTTTGTACCTCTTGCTTAGGAGAGTCATGTAAAAATTTAGCTCCTCCTACAGCGGTTTCGAAGATGATGATTATGATGTTGAATGACTGGTCTATATTTTTTTATTTATGAACTGTAGACCAAAATTTTTTTTATTCTTATGTAATTAAGTGCTATAAAATTTGTGTTTTTCTTTTTCATTTCAATTCATTTTAAAAAACCGTGCACACTTTCCCTCTCTTGCCCAACTTGTTACAGTTATAAACAAAGACAGTCATGTTTTTTTTTTAAGTTTAACACAGATCTACACTAACAACTCCTCACTTCGAAGTTAAAAAAAAACCTGCTGGATTGCTTAAGAAAACGGAATATATCAGCAATTTTTCTTTGAATATTTTTTTAAAATTTACTTTAGAAAACTCCATACAAGAAACAACATTTTCTTACCTACAACATTTTTCACAATTTATTTATATTTCTAAATTATAAATTCAGCTAAAAACTTCGAACACAGAAATTTTGGGATTTCGACGTCAAAAAAAATAATTTTCCCTCATTTGAAAACTGCTATCGGTTATGTTATGGTATATATCGAAACAATGATCCTTTTAGAGTATACCGGTTTTTACAGAATTGAAAAATGTTTATTTTTAACTTAGATATGAGGAAAAACATCAAACAAGTCAAAAAGTGCTTGGCGGCCATCTTTGATGCGCCATTTTGGATTGAAGCTCACATGGAAAGTTAGGGGACTTTTCAGGATTCGTTATATATGCAAAGAGGAACTAATTCTGAAATTTTCAGCTAATTATAAATTAGTTTCATATAAAATCCTAAATTTACTGGGCTAATAGTTGCATTGCAAGCTGCGCATTGCCAATGTACTAAGACAATTGAAGCGCCACCTATGGGCAGAAACTTTAACTAGTCTGATCAGGTTTTTTTCGGTATTGAAAAAAATCCCATGTCTTTCTGTGTATATCTTAAAACCGCATTGTTCTAGTCTATATTTTACAAATTATTTTTTTCAAAACTTTTTCTATTACTTTTGGATATTACCTTGTACATCGAAAAATGTATAATATTGTATGTCGAAAGTATTCAGATTGTTGGGTTGCGGAATATTGTAAAAACATTTTTAAAAATATTAATGAATATCTATCTACTAATATTAATTCATTTGAACCCTTTTTATCAAAAAATAATTTTAAGTATGTACATATTTTCTATTGCACAACGATTTGCGCAAGTAAACGCAACCCCTAAACGCCCCTAGTACAAGCTATGATATACGGCGTTAATTTTTTCGGAAAAAAAAATGTGATACATCTCCAGGGCAGACATCGCTATGTTTTAGTGAGCAGCAATCACATTTAACTGCTTCGTTCATTCTCTTTGCATACAATTACAGTCTATTTCAGATCCACACCCCTGTAATCTAATCTGCATTAAATACCCCGATACCCCAACCGTAGTCCCTTCTCTAACAATTAGAATGTGTCATTTCACAGAGACAAACAAAACTCTACATCCATCTCGTTACGATCACCGCAATTACTCGGCGTTAATGCAAACAAAACCACGAGCAAAACTAAAAGAAAGAAAAAAGAGCGGCAAATTTGTGATTGTCAGGCTTAATCGAAATTCCCCGCGAATTCCCCGAGGTAACAAAGCTTCTCATTTTCCTCTATTTCTTTTGGAAACCTGATATCCAGAATGGACCTCAATTAGAACATTAATTAAACTAATGGCTCCCTTACTCTGCTTAATAAATTTCCTCGCGTACGAACAAGCTTCGAGTTGCCAGATGCACTTTGTATCCTACACCCCGAAAACGAAAAGGGTTTTAATTGGTGCAGACGATAAAGCAGCAACGGAAAAAGAACTACAAAAAGTCAAAATAGAAAGAAAAAACATGGCGGACAAAAGCGCTACGAGCCCGAACGTGTTGACATGGTAATAGAGTAGATTAATGAAAGCAATCTTTTGTCCGATCGATTTAGCGCAATGTATCATATGTGGCGATGTTAATCAAGCTAAAGATTAAACTTGCACTATAAAAGACTCATAAATTACTGAAAACCTACATTGTGCTGGGCCTCCCGCTATGCCCAAAAAAAAGTTGGACTGCAATCGAATCAGACATATGAAATATAAATGATTTTGAATGGAGAAAAATCAATTTATTTTCACGCCTTTTCCAATTGTTTTATTAACAATCTTAATGGAGTAGCTTCAAAGTGGGAACTACTATACTTTTTTGACCCACCCTTTTTTTTAGGTTATACTGCAATTGAGTCTTTGTTGCAATTATTCTAATTTTTTTTTATTCGGGTTTCTTCTTCTAAAATTTGTCAAACAATGATAAGTGAATTGCAGCAATTTTCTTTTTGAATAATTAATGTGCATCTAAAATAAAAGTATTGAAATTGGTTCCTGGCAAGTACTATTGCAAATGGTTAAAAATTGAGAAAAACAGCTTTTTGTTTAATATTTCTTTAAATCAAATAATGTGTTAGTTTAAAAGTGTTTACAAGAACATACATGATATTTTTCTATCTGTAACTGTGTATAAAATATAGAGCAAAAAGTAAAACAAAGGAAAAAGTCAACTGTGTTTATCTTAAAGTAAAGTGTAAAGTAATGTATTAAATATATATTTTTTTTAAATATTTGAATTTAACTTTTTATGGAAGAAAGATTGTATATTATCTAATATTTGCACATGAGTAGGAATAAATAAGTTTCGAACATCGGTCTTGACATGTACAGAAATTTTGAAGGGAAAAAATTGGATTACTTTAATTTACCATGATATAAAAATAGTTAGCTTCACTGTCTGTTATAAGATTAATCAGAAGATTTATAATTTACCACTTAACATCTGCACTTTGAGTTATAATTAGTAGAATGAATTGTTATGAAAATGTAAGTTTATTTTACACATTATTATACCCATACCACAAAACCTGAAAAATAATTTTTGATTGATATATTCAAATGTTTAATTAAAAGCAATTTTATTCTACTGGAATAATTAAATATTTAATTATATGAACATTAGTAATAAGACGGAAATGTTCAAATAATAAAAGTATTCACATTTTATTTTTGACTTAAATATTTGAACACAGTTTGAATTTCCGAACTGTGTATGGTTACAAGTTAAAATGTAACAACTAAATTCAGCCCTTTCCAATCTCCCGGTTTCCCAAGAAGATTGATATGTATCCAATTAATTTCGTAAATTGTCCATTGCGTGCCCAGGGCTTCGCAAAAATGATCTGAAAGGTCTGCACAGAGTGCTCTCACCACGCCTCTGAGCCTAAACATAAGCGGCGCCTCGGATCTCACACTTTGATTAAGAGTTACTTTATGTAAACAGGGAATCAGACAACCAGCCATGAATCCCCAAAGAAGAGAACCATAGAAATCAATGCCCGGAGTGCAAAGTGAGTTAGTGAAATTATAATATTAACACACGCTCTGTACAGACAAATTACTTAGGGTTTCCGTCTCTTAGAACCTAAATTATTGTTAGCTGGGTGAACTTCTTGAACTTTCTCGATCATCCATATTTTTTTGCCACCTCCGTCATTGTCAGACCGAGCCGTAGCCATGTCTTCGGGCAAAGTGGAGTGGTAAAATGGAAAGGAAATGGCACTGGGTAATGAGAGGGTAGGCAAGTAATTAGGCAAATTCGAATTCGGTCTCCCCCAGTGATAAATGTGCCATTTCTAACAACTGAACTCGCAATGATATGGAATTAGAAGATCCCTCATTACCACCTCTGAATTTCGGCCTCAACTTAGCACCCCGGGCACGTACGATTTTGCCTTCGCCTTAATGGCGCTATATATCGCCAAATGACGAAAACGCATCAACAATTCTAATAACCCTAAAACGCTTTGGGAAACAATAGCTGATGGGCTTCAATTTTCGTAAATGAATTCTTTCTTTGTTCGTGCTGGCTACCGTGCGGTGCTGGGTTCTGGAGATCATATTATCTTCCATTAACCTTCCACATACATCGATATGAATTGGCCTTTCGTCGCGTCTCCTAATGCTCCTAGCACCACTGATCTTGGCGAATTAATCCACTGGATGTTATGTAATGCGATTGATGGATTCCCGGCTGTGAGGACGTGTTAGGTTTGAGTAATCGCTGTTCAAAGTCCATTAGACAAACCATTATTTCTTACGGGAGGAGGGTGTGAACTGGAAATAAAATATTTTACCACCAGAAGTGCGAATGGATCGATCTGAATGAGTGGCCCCATTGAGAGAATGCAATCCATCGTAGCAACACATAAAATACTAAGCAGAGCTTATTCTAATCAAAATTTACGACTGCCCAATGGCTCCAAAAGTTTCAACTGCCCAATCGTGGTCACAATTTTTTTTAATAATAGTAAAACACACTTAATTTTTTTACGAAATATTTTTTTTCAATACATTTTTGTTTAAATTAAGAATTTATTTGTTTTTCATAAATTTTACTGTGGTATGGGATAGAGTCTTCGAAACGAAAAGTTGATTACAAATAGTCTATTTTTATGCTTTAATAAGCTTGGAAAATTCAAATTAAGGTAGTACACAATAAAAGCAGTAATAATGTGTGTCTCACGTAGATGGTGAGAAATTAATGGCTAGCAAACTTTGTTTTTCTTTAAAAAAACCTGTTATAGAATTTAGGAAATTAATAAGCTTAGAAAAAATCCGATTTCTGTATTTAATTAGATTGTTTGAGTTCTTCATATTATTAGCTTTAAATTTTACGACTGCCTATTTTTAAATTTACAACTGCCCAATTTAGCCACGACTGCCCATTAAAAAAGCCCGGATGCTAAGAAGGGAAAAACACGTTATAAAGGCTTTCAGACAGCGCAAAACTTTATACAAGGTAAAGGTATGTTAGAGTCGTAAAATGTTTAATACAATTAGATTAAAAATATTTTTTACAGTAAAAATTTAACTTTATCTTCTGTATAAAAAGTTATCATAGTAAAACCATAATCCAGCTATATACACAAGTTACCGTTACTTTCATAATTAATACATACTTTTTATCATAAAAAAATTATATTTCTAAATAAAATAATCCTATCTGTTAAATCTGGATATAAAAAAAGAGCACACAGAATTTTTATATGTCCACTATTATTATTTTTTAATAATATTCTGAAATACTATCATCAAAACATCTTTCGTTTAACAATTCAGAACATTCAGTCAAATAAAAATATTTTTAAGTTTCAAGACTGTAATATATTGGGAAATAAATTAAAATTAAAATGCAAGGTTCATCGGCTCAACAATGATAAGAATACCAATAACAGAGTAAGTAAAAAAAATTATCTTTCAGCACTTTTCAAAAGATTAAACGTGACAATTGAAATAAATTTTTCAAATTTCATGTCCTTCATATTTTACCATATGCATCTTTCATACATTGAGATTTTTCTATAAATACGTAATTTGATCAAATTTATTAAGACTCAGTTTAGTATTTACGAAGATACCGTTGTAAAATCACAGTTTGAAGCCTATAACTGTTTCCATAAGATATCAAGATACACTGAAATCATTTTTATTAAATATTCATTTAATATACAGCGCAAATTATTTTCTGGTAACATGTATAGCTTATTTGGCAAATGTCTTAAACCTCACGAATATCCCTATTTTATTTACAAATTTGCAAGTTAAATTTTCACGTTGCAGGACGACATTATTATTACATACAAATCCCAAGTCCACTAAAATAAATTGTATTAAATAGGCAGTAAAATATTTTCTCCTGCTCTTTCAGGAAGTCACTGCTTTTTAAAATTGCTCATAAAAGTTAAAAAGCAAAAATTAAATGGTATACCTGTGTTTCAAATCATAGTATTATAATCATTGTTTTTGCCAAACTGAAGAGGGGGGGGGGGGTGCAAGAGACCTGACCCCCCCCCCCCCCCTCCCAAAGTTCAGACATATCTCTCCCCTAGTACAGAAACGTAAAAAAAAAATGTATAAACATTCGATAATTGTTTGGAAACTATTATTAAAGCTTACTGATAAATATTTTTCGCTTAACCATGCCTTTTAACAACTTCTTAAATTAAATTTTAGAATATATCAATGGATATATTATATTTTACTATTAAATAAAAAAAGTTTCAGTTTTTTCAATCAGCTTTAAAAAAAATGCAAAAAAGTATTAAATTATGTTACTGGTTACTGACCTTTATCAAAATGACTTTGCTTCGGTAAAAACCTTCGAGCATCGATCCCTCATAGTAGAGAAATCATAAAGTTATAATCTCGCTAACATCAAAGTGAGACCAACATGTATGGCCTCAGACACGTGGTTTATTATATCATCCATTCATAATTTTTTTCTAGTTCATTCATAAAAATATCCTGTACTTCATGAAATAACACATTTACTATTATTTCCAAATAACAAATAATTTTCATTCATAAATTTTTAAAGGAAGTCACGTGCCTGGTGCCATCAGGTCTGAGATGTTTGCGTCACGATGATGACGTCATATTCGCTCTACTACAGTCCATTCATGCTCGAAGGTAAAAACAGCTGATTACTGCTGGTCCAAGTTTATTTTGTTATTTGTATTAAAGCAAGAAGTTTGATGAATTTCGAGTTATAAAAATTAAAACTATTATTTTTATTTTTGAGCGAATTATAATTTTTTTTTTGTTAAATTTTCAGAAAAACTCAATCAAATTAAATGGGTAGTTGAGTTTGCTCCCTTATTTTTATTTTCAGGCACTCGTTTCTTTTATGAGACACAATAATCTTTGTTGAATTAGGTAAATGTCTGTCCTGGGTAAGCTATTTATAATTATAATCATTAAAATCGTTTTTAATCATTTATAATCATAAAAATTGCTTTTTATTCGATTTCTTCTATATTTAATAGTTCTGTGGTGGTCACTTCTTATAACACGGTACACCCACTTGGGTTTGAATGATCACTTTAGCGTGACTGGTAGAGTATCGGCGTATCATACAGAAGGTCCTCGGTTCCATTCCGAGTGACAGCCAAAAAGGGCATAGTGCTACATTGGTGACTTCCGGACTGCAGATCAACGCAATCTTCGAACAAACACTTGTGACACCACATCGAATCAACCACTACAACTTCAACCACTGCCAACGGGATAACACTTCACGGGCATCTCAATCATTCGTTCCTACGTCCGACTCACTGAGGAGGGGGGTACTGAGGTGGTCACTTCTTATACCCGATACTCTCATTTGAGTTTGAGTGATTATTTTAGCCTGACTGGTAGAGTATCGATGTATCACACAGAAAGTCCTCGGTTTGATTCTGAGTGACAGACAAAAAGTGCATAGCGCTACAGTTTTATTTGATTGACTTATCTTAACATTCTTTCATTCTAATTAATTTATTTATTTTATCATTATTTTATTTAGATAACTACATTACATTTATTAATATTTAATACATGGGTAATATTATGAAATGTTTGTTTATATAAGAAATGTTATTTCATTAACAAACTAACTTGAAGCTAAATCCTAGCCACTGTCGATGCACCTGGCGCCAAAAAAAATGATTATACTGCATCTAAAGGGAATTTTGAAAACTGTTAAACCTAACATGGGACTTTCTCCCACCAAAAAAAAAATAAGTTGCATGATTTTGTTTAATTTGCTTATTTTCTATAATAAAACCACTCTTTACTACTGTTCTTTAACTTTACAAGGAATAGCAAAGAAACTATATGAGGGTTCAAACGGCGATTACATTCTTGGGAGAAAAACGGGATTTGTTCAAATATTTAAAAAATGAAAATAGTTAAAGATATTAGTTATGATACTTAGATAGTTTTGAACAGGGGTCAGCGACTTTTTTTTGCGCAAAAAGGCCAAAAAGTTGATTTTTAAAATTTTGGGTAACGTTAAGGCCCACTGTACAAAAGTCATATTATTCATTCGGGAAAAATTACAGATCCAGTTTAATTTTCAACTATTCAATTATTTTGTTAAGATCATTAAAATTGTTTTTTATTCGATTTCTGCTATATCTAATAGTTTTATTTTGATTGGCTTACCTTAAAACACTTTTTATTGACATATTTAGAGAAAGGCAAAATATTTAAAATTTATATTTGTCTATAAGTCTATGAAAAAATATTAAAATAAGTCAATCAAAGTTAAACTATTTGAAACAGCAGAAATAAAAATTTTAAAAAAAGTATTAATGATTTAAACAAAGTAACTAAATGTAAACTTGGATTTGTCCGAAGGAATACATTTTATTGTTTTTATAAATGAACAATATTTACGCCATAATCGTATTGAGAAAAAGTTATAGTGCAATTGCTTCACATATTACATTTAATAGGAAAGAACTGAGAATGGCAACATTTAAATAAAGGGGAGAATAAAAGGGAAAAACGGTACAAAACGGTTACCTCTTCTTTTTCCTAATTCAACCACTTCCATTTATTTGCATTAATATCTTAATATTTCCATTCTTAACAATGAAAGATATTATGGTATGCAATTTACCGTTATAATATCACGTTGCTCATAAAAAAAATGCACATTTATCAATTGAATTAAAATACTTAATCGTGTATTTTACCTTAACATCTATACAATTTAAATTCAAATAATTTAATAAATATACATCCATAGATATGTATTTTATTGTTTTGTAATGTTAGTGTCTACTATTAGATTTTTAATTTTACAAAATTTGTTTCAAATTCCATGAGTTTATCGAAATACACTAATTACGATTGTTTGCAACAATCAAGCCGAATATTGCCTATAAGGTTTTATCTTAAATCATCACTCACCATGTGCGTGGCCGGCCTACGCGCAATAACCAATACCACGCAAACGGTATGTGGTCGGCAGTCACCACGTTAAAATATTGTAATCGAATCTCAAATTCTGCAGAATTAACTTAAAAGAGAACAAATTACATATTTGGCTGTTTCAAAATGGTTTATAAGATATTAAAAATTATATTTAAAAGAAAGTTAAAATCATAGAAGCATATTGAAAACAGGTGTGCAATCTACACAACTGTTTTACCGAAGATGGAATTTTCTTAATTGGCATGAGAATAAGGGATTTTTTTCCCTATTGATATCTAGATAGTTTTGAGAGGAAATCCGTAACAGTTCCTTTTTCCTTCTAATCGCTGTTTATTTAATTCAAATGTGCGAATATGTGGTGTCAAAAATAGCAGTGCCGATTAAGAAAACTCATTTTTCTTTGTGGAATTTAAAAAATAGTAATGCGATTTATGATAGAAGAATATTTGAGTTACTAACACTTTATTATGATAATTTCGAAAATCTTTTTTTAAGATAAACACAGAATAAATATTGTTACAGATTTTAACCTAGAGATTACAGATTTTATCAGTCAAACTCCTAAATATATTTTTTTTTAAGTTATAAAAAAAAATATCGAAAGGGAATTTTTCCTTTGTCTTTAAAGTTTTTTTTTTTTGTTTTGTTAATAAACGTCGCACTAGAGCTGCATAGTGGGCTATTGGCGACGGTTCGGGGTCAATCTCGAAGGAAAGACCCGGGAACACATACACATTCACACACACATTCATACATGCACCTCGTTATTTTAGAACCATGGTCAGATGACGAGGAAACACCTGAACTGGCACCCAACGCCTTCAATAGACGTCGGGACTTTGGAACCCGATCAGATTTATCTTGCACCAGTCCCGTCTTTTTTGTCTTTAATGAGTTTAATTTCTTTGATAATAATAATAATAATAATAATAAATAAACAGTTTTTGATATATTTCTCTCTACAATTAGAATTAGAACACAACTTCTTAGCTTTTATATATTAAAAAATAATAATGGTCTTATTTTGACCATAATTTAGAAATCTGCCACTGGTTCTTGGGCAGATGCATGGATACAAGTAAAACCAGTAAATAACAATATATGCGCTGCTTAGAGAATTCAAAACACATTTAAGAGTAAAATTTTAACCAATAAACCATCGAAACATAAAATGACAAAGAATCCGAAATCAGAAACTGCAGATAACGTGACAATTAAAAAAAATACCTAGAACATTGTGTTTTCCATAGCAAATGTAATAACTCATACAACATACAAATTGATAAGCATTTAATCACAAGGAAATAAATGCTCCAAAAAATAACGTATTTATATTCTTGAATATTTTTATCTGTATAGTAAAGATTATAAGTTTTCTAAAATGTCTGTAGAACACATAAAACAGCGTTTTATAAAATAATACTCGTATTTTTTTTTTTTTACAAATTCTTGTTATAATAAAGACAATAACCATTACAGCTCGAAAAAATTAAATAATTTAAATATTTAATTATTAATCTCTTGCATCTAACAGTTTACATTACCCTTGGTTAAAAAAAACACGATTCTTAGAATATTTTCACTCGATTTATATTTCATAGAAAATAATTTCTAATATATATATTAGTTTCTTTATTTTTAGTCGCAAAAAAAAATGTAAGTCTTGATACTCATTTTTAATTTTCAGAGATATTTCGAAATATTCAATATACATTTCACTAAATGGTGTCTTTATACTAACAATGGACATTTAGCGCCATCTATTGGCCAAAATTGGAATGAACATGCGAGGCCAGATGAAATTTTTAGACTTGTGTAGTAGGAGGGACTGACTCGATGCAACAGACGCAGGCACAGTCGAACCAAAGGACATTCGATATAAACAATCAGGGTAGAATTATATAGATTAATTTTACTGCTCTAAAAATACACCGATCGTAAAATTTATTTGATTTGCTTTGTTAACTTTAAGTCCATATTCTATTTTAAAGGTTTCGGTTTCCAATTTCTATTCCATTAAATTCCATATAACCAACTAAATTCTAATTAAAATGATGATCATGGGCCCTACCAAAATAAAGTGAGTGTTAAATATTTAGTGTATCTTAGAAAATTATTATTTTTGAAAAAAGTACTTTTCTTACTTATATTTAAGACAAAAAAAATATATCTTCAAAATATTTTTGTGAAATGTACACTTTTGGTAGGATCCAAGTGTCAATTTAATTTATTATCTTCTATTTAAATTACATTTCTAAACTAATAAAAAATAGGGTAATAATTGTTCTAAGAAGTCATTAGCTAATAAAATTTTAATTAACAAATTCATTTTTTCTTTCACAATTTTTTTTTCGTTACAGATATCATACAATTGAACAGCCAAATGAATGAACATAATAAGTAACATTTTTGAAAAAATATATATTTCCAAGTGAAATAATACGTTGTGGTCTGCGCTGCAAGTATAAAACGTTCATTTATTCTGCTATCTTCAAATAAGGCCGTTTTCAATGGGAAAAGATGTCATGCACACGTTATCGTACTGTTGTCTTATAAACTTTAAAGCTGTTTTTCTCCAATTCACTAAATTGTCAGTGCGAACGGTCAAATCGGTATTTATTCACAAGTGCGACACGCGGTCAATTAACCACGTACTTTTTCCTTAATTAAAACGTATCCAGCACCCTAAACATTGATAATTTGGAAAAAATCTTTTTTTTCCACTCCATAGTTGCAAAAAAGTATTACACGGTGGCAGGCCATGAATCGATTCATCTAAAAATTCATTAACTTAACTCGTTTAGTCCGATACGGGGAACATTTGACCCCGTGCTATTGTTTATTGAAAATTGAGAGATTATTGGACTTTATAACACACAGGCACAGCCACACTGTTTTCAACTCTATATAAAGGTTCAAAGGTAACACAGCTACAGACATTTTTGAAAGTTTGCCTCCCACATGCTCAGGACTAGGGGATAGTTAGATAAGGGGTCAATTGACCCCGTATCGCATTTAACGTGTTAATATGTTCATTCACTCAGCTCTTTATTTTTACTACTTGTAAACTGTACACATTTTTGAAAGGCTGATACAAAAAAAAGAAGAAATTTGTTTTAACTCTACTAACAATACAATATTGCAATATTGAATGCTAATTAGTATAATTCTTTGAGACAATAAATCTTTGTAAAAGATCGGATAACTCCTCATAACTCCGGGTAGGACGCTAATAAGGTATAATAATGTAGTAGTAAGTTATTTATGTATTATGAAACAATATTTCCCATATGAAATCAATCCAAACAAATTACTCTAAAATAACCAAATTCTAGAATTCCATCAAAAAATATTCAAGACAAATATATTTTACAACACCTGTTTTATAACATAAAATCAGCCCCAAAAATAGGTATTAGTGACTACCTCCATATTTCCGTCCAATCCAGTCCTATTCAATAATAAGGATAAATAATAAAAACTAACATATTTTCAACAAGTCTGCTTTCTCTAAAAAAAATTATTAAAAATGTAATTTTAAAAAAAATTGTAGAAAGCATTGATTATCTCTCTTATGTTTTGGTTTGGTTTTGTTAATTAACGTCGCACTAGAGCTGCACAGTGGGCTATTGGCGACGGTTCGGGGTCAATCTCGAAGGAAAGACCCGGGAACACATACACATTCACACACACATTCATACATGCACCTCGTTATTTTAGAACAATGGTCAGATGACGAGGAAACACCTGAACTGGCACCCAACGCCTTCAATAGACGTCGGGACTTTGGACCCCGGTTAGATTTATCGGGCACCAGTCCCATATACACGCCAGTATAATTTATTGGATATTTTGGACGACTTTCTAGTATTTTTGTAGCGAAGCTGGCAACCCTCCGATCGCAAGATCACTACTTTTTTACTTTTCTATGTCAAGTCCATTGCACGGTTTCGAACAACCAATCCTCTGATTAGTAGCTGAACGCCTTACCAACTGAGCATCATTGTTGTAACGAGTTGGAAGCTTTTTGAAGCATAAATGCTGCCTTCCATCCATACTAATTTATTAATAGAATAGTGGTGTAGTAAGTTTCTCTCAGTTCCATGAGCTATTTTATTTTCAATTAAACTATAATACACGCGCACACAACTTATCGCTCAAAAAGAAATCATTCCTTCTATTAAATAACTGTAAAAATGCTATCTTTAATTACTCAGCTTTCTTTTATAGCGCTTAAGTCTCTGTGCATATAAAATTAAGACACGATTATGTTAATCACATTAGTTAGAATGTTACGTTTACTCAGCAATACTAAAAAAATCTTCTATGCAGTAGTCATTTTGTATTGTGTTTAAACAGGAAGTGTTTCGTTCATCTATAAAGGGAGTCTCAAAAATATGACGTAATTACTTTATTTTACTTATACATAAGAGATAAGTAAAAGAAGTAATTCGCAAAATTGCTTAAGAAATGGTAAGAAAAAAGACATTGTAAGTACACAATTTGTATAACCGGTTCACATTGTACATCCGAATATTTTTGTGGTTCCTCTGGTCAAATGCTTTAAAAAAATTTCATGTTTTTTAAACACGCTTTTTAAATACACTAAAAAGTATTTTTTAAATAATGTTTTATTAAAAAGAAAAAGTCCCTCAGAAAAAATGACTCAGCTAAAAGTAAAAGCAATACATATCGGCTTATTTTAACATGAAAAATATACGAAATATTGCACTAGCGATAAAAGTGGGGTTCAGTTGTTTACCTCTCAATCGGCTTAAGTCAACAAAATGTCTTGCCCAATCCAGAAGTTATAGTTAGAGATCAGTGCCCCCAATAAGTCCGAAGTACTCTTATTCATAGATACCTAAAAACTTACTTCCTCCACAAATACATGGCCAAACTTAAGATTAAATTTTACCAATCTGTGCACAACAATAACTCAGAAAAAATTAAGGACATAATCCAATATGAAATCCTTAAGGAAGATTCAAATATAAGGCCCTTTGCAGCCTTCGCAATGTCCGATGCTGGTATGGCTTTAACATAACGCATGTAAAAATAATTCATATTTAATCAAAAAGTTATAACTACACCAAAATTGTGTATCTATACACACCTACACTTTAACCCATATTTTGAAAATATGTACAAATAGACAATCCCTTCTCTGAGAATCTTCAATCTAGTTAACTGATTAACAGTTCAATCCGATTAAATAATGTACGGTGCCAATAATATTAGATTCGATTAATAGGTATGAGCCGTCACGTAGGCATAAATTATATTAAAGATTAAAGTGCCGACCCATAAAAGCAGACAGGATCAAGGCCCAACAGGCCCAGGTCAGGATCAAGTTGTAACATGATCAAGGCCCAACAAGGTTGGTCCAGTGTCGCATCTCCTAATTATTCCCCAAAGAATATTTAACTTATTTTTAAAATCAAAATTACTGAGTATATACTGAATTGCAAATTTCGTAAAGAGTTAAACTCTAGTTTTTTTTTCAAAATTGATGTTTTCGGTATGTTTTCATGTATACATATAGACCGATATTTAAAAGCGAGAAAAGTTCATATCTGGGTTTCAAAGTGATAAAAAAAACATGCGACTACCGTGTAATCAGATAAATAGAAGTAGTTTTGTTGAATCAGTTGTTCTGGCTTATAGTGTTACCCTGTTAAATGCAAAAATTATACAAAAAAAATACTATATAATCTGAGTTTTTTATTTAATTAATGTCGCACTAGAGCTCTACAGTAGGGTGGAGTGAAAAAAAAAATTTAACAGATAGTCAACCTAATAGCACTAAAAAGTTGTTCCATATCATACTGATAGTGAATATATTTTTTATTTTATTTTAAAGTTTAATTTTGAGGGTCCACAATCAATTTCTAAATACAAAGTCATTACGCTGTTGGCGAACTTGGCAACAAGAGATGGCGATGGTTGGCTTTGTTTTAGTTTTATTAAAGCATGCAGTAAATTCAAAATCAAAACTGATAAATTAATTTTAATGGCTAAAAAGGTTATTATACAGTCATAAAAGTTTTTATTCATATCAAACCAAACAAAAAACACAAATTACCTCAATAAAAACGAGATTTTCTTTTTAACTGTAACCGCATTTGATTGTAAATCATTTGTTTTGGTTTGGTTTGTTTAATAAACGTCGCACTAGAGCTGCACAGTGGGCTATTGGCGACGGTTCGGGGCCTTTCTCGAAGGAAAGACCCGGAAACGATGCCTTGTATTTTTGCACCATGGTCAGATGATGAGGACAACACCTGAGCTGGCACCCGACACAACCTCAATAGGCGTCAGGACATTGGACCCCGATCAAATTTATCGTGCACCAGTCCCGTATACACGCCAGTATAATTTGTTGGATGTTCTGAACGACTTTTGTAGCGAAGCTGGCAACTCTCCGATCGCAAGATCACTACTTTTTTTACTTTTTCTTTGTCAAGTCCATTGCACGGATTGGAACCACCAATCCTCTGATTGGTAGCTGAACGACTTATCCACTGAGCAACTGGGGCTCTGTTTACATTTTCCACTACCTTTCATCGAGATTATTTGTTTATACTTATTAATTATTTACAGTTTCTTGCTCTTATAAAATACAATGAAGCCTTAAATGTGAAACTTAAAACTAGATCTGATGTAAGATGTCCAATTTTCGGATTGCCAAGCGATTTATACGATAATACTTTACCAACATATGAAGAAATATTTAAATACTATCTTCACATCAGAAATACACTGAAACCTTCATTATCTTCTAAAGATCCCAATTTTTCTGATATTGCTGCTAAAGTAGTGAACAAAATTTTTTGTATCTGGGGCAAAGCTTTAATTCCAACAGTCACTCGATCAAGAGTATTGACAATGTTGAAAACCTATCACTGCTCTTATATGAAGCTCTTGAAACAGCCCAAGATCAGAAAATCAGAAGAAAATTATCTGTTAAAAATTAGATCATTTAGTTTACAAGCAGAAACGAAACTATTTGATATTTGTTCTTGTAAATGTGTAACTTTAGCTCAGTGTTCTTGTCCCAAAGATAGAAAAGTTCCTCTCAATGAAATTCCTTTTTTAGAGGACCAAAAAACATTACGAAAGATGGTTATAGGAAATGTCGACACTAAAATAACTGAAACTTTAAAAGTGAGGATTAAACGTAAATCATCGGAAGCAGCATTTATAGCTAAACGACAAAAAAAAATTATGATCTTGACAATTATGAACCCTGCTTCATAATGAGTATTTCTTATTATATATTTTTTCTTCTTAAAAGCTCACAGTTATTATTATGATATGTTACTGTTAATTTTTCACTGTTAAACATTTGGAATTTTTTTTAATTTAATACATAAGTGTGGATATAATTCCAGAGATGGATTGATCTGTGTAAAAAATTAAGTCCTGTGGAAATGTGAAAGTATTTAACACAAAGCAAGAATAATCCTGCTTTATAACCAGTTATTTCTTATATATAATAAATAATTTTCTTCTTAAATCTCAAAGTTATTATTATAATATGTTACTGTTAATTTTTCACTGTTAAACAAGTTATATTTAATAAGTCTGATATTTCCCCTTTAAAACAAATTATGGTCAAACAAAATACAAGAATATTTTAAAAGTAATACATAATAATGTAATTTGTTAGTTATAATCTTATACAAATGAGTCTATGTCACTTAAAAAAAACAGTTTAATTTTGCCTATGGGAGTTTAACATGGACGTAAGATTTAGCTTTTTTACAAAACAAAATCTAATTGTGGACCCTCAAGATCTTGCTTTAGAGGTATGAAATTTTTACACTATGTTTAGTATACCATGTAACAACTTTTCCATGCTATTAGATATTGATATCTGAGAGAAAAAATTTTACCCTATACTTTCACTCCACCCTACTCTACAGTTCGCTATTGGCGACGGTTCGGGGCCTATCTCGAAGGAAGGACCCATGAACAATGCCTCGTATTTTTTTTACCATGATCAGGTGACGATGACAACACCTAAGCTGGCACTATACGCAACCTCAATAGACGTAAGGACATTGGACCACGGTCGTGCACCAGTTTAGAATTATCGTGCACCAGTCCCGAATAATTTGTTGGATGTTCTGGGCAACTTTCAAGTATATTTGTAGCGAAGCTGGCAACCCTCCGATCGCAAGAACACTACTTTTTACTTTTATTTGTCGAGTCCATCGCACGGGCTAGAACTAGCAATCCTCTTATTTCCAGCTGAACGCCTTTATACACTGGGCAACTGGAGGCCCTATATATAAAATCTGAGACATTCGATGATCAAATAAATTCACCATTAGGCTAAAAATTGCTCAAACTGTGACGTCAAAAGTTTATATGCACAGCTGATAAAGTGGATTCCCTGCATCACTGTTTAGAGGACCCCATTTACAACACGTGTTTGCAATATACGTTTTGGAAATTTTGGGTCGACCTCATCGAAACTCATACCTTTTAGAATGGAATGTATCTGGAAGTGTATCTTTTTATCATTTACCGATGTTTTATTATAATTTTTAACTGTGTTTAATAATTTTTCCTATTTAACCAAAATTTTAAGGTGATAAAAATTGTAAACACTTAAACCAAATTCTCAGTCAGTCATGCTGCCTTGCTCTAACGTTGTTTTCGTCTTGATAAATATTTTATAAAATGAAAATGTATCAATAAATGAACAAACCGACAATTATTAACTTGTTCTTTCAGAGGAAAAATTGGGCAATCATAACTTGTCATTAGAATTTTTTATTATTGCCAACTTAATAATAATTTGTAGGTACTTTTTTTGTGGAAATCTTAAAAAGGTTTTAAAAAGTAAATAATTACCTTCGAAATCACCTAGCAAGACTTCAAAATCGACACAGAATTTATTTATTTTTAAAAGCGACTGCTCTATTCACCCGCGCTTGCGGGTGAATAGGGCAGTGCATAAATATAAGTTTTTTGCCCTCAAAATCAAAAAAAAATCTAAAACTTACCTTGAGGGCTTACAGTACAGGCCACCACCAAACTTTTAAGGTATTACTCATTGTACAAGAAGAAGGCTTAATATGGCTGTGAAGTTCAAAAATGCTACTATTCACCCGATTACACCGAATCTGAAATAAATTTCAAGAAGGTCTCATCTCACCGAGATGAGATGAGATGAGACATAAGGCTCAATGACTCGACCAATCATTTCTTAGATTAATAACATTCAAGATGTAATAAACTTTAAATCGTAGTGCAAAGTGTTAACTTCAAGGAAAAGCCATTGTCGGAAAGTTGCTACGAGAAAAAAAGAATCAAGTTTCCTTAAAGTGTCGACTTTTTTTTTAGTTCACTTTTAACCATACAGCGGCGGGGTCTATTGTCGTCCCTTCATTGGCGACGAAATGCATAACGAAACTTTTGTCCTACCATTGTCCTGTGATTCGAGAACATAAACCACGTGGTTTTTATTCTCGAATCACATATCCTTTTTTTTACCCGATCCACTACGGGATGGACAACAACCTGGTTAATTCCTAGTGTACGGTGTCCCCGCCAAATACGATTTGGCGACAATTGGTGGGTGATAAATGTTATAGTTTGGCAACCCTATTTCATGACGGTCTTAGCAATATAATGATGTACGACAAACTTTTTTTTAATTTGACGACAAAAAAAAACTTCATTTTTGGCCTTGGTGCCAATTTTTGGACTTGGCGACAACGGGGCACCGTACACTAGGAATTTACCAACAACCTTTACTCCTCCACAACAACAGCTGTAACAGCCTTTACTCCTCCAAACTTCCAATCAATCCCTTAAAATTAAACGACATACAAATATTAAGACAATACATACCGGAAATTTTTGAAAACTTCTATGAAGGAATTCTGCAATGGCCGACAGATACAGCATCACGGCTGGTTGTCGAAGATTTTTAATAGAAACATTATTTTGAGTGAAATATTTTTCTACTTGTAGCACAATATAATCACAAGGCATAACAATATAGTGAAATGTAAAAGAAAACATTAATATTTTTGTTCTCTTCAGTAATATGCATTCTTTACTTCATTTCAATACTAAAACCACCAAAGTTCTCGAATGAATTTCGAAAAGGACTATCTCGGGAAAAACTGTAACGGTCATTTTCTTTATCAAATTTTACTTCAGTTTGGTTTGTTTTGGTTAAATAATGTCGCACTCGAGCTGCACATTGTGCCATTGGCGACGATTCGGGACTATCTCAAAGAAAAGACCCAGGAACAATGCCGCGTATTTTTGAACCATGGTCAGATGACGAGGATAACACCTAACTTAAATTTTAAATCAGAGATATTATTTTGCTTTGTCATAAAGCAAACAGTGGCCAGTAATTTTGAAAACAAAAAATTGCTCATATAAGTCAAGTGGTTCATCAGAAATTTAGTTTTTTTTTTGTGTCTCCTGAAAAATTGAGGGACCTCCAGTGTCCCAATGGATAAAAGCGTTCAGCTGGTAATCAGAGGATTGGTAGTTTGAGCCCGTGCGATGGACTTGACAAAGAAAAGTAGTGGTCTTGCGATCGGAGGGTTCACTACAAAAATACTAGAAAGTAGTCCAGAACATCCAACAAATTATACTGGCTTGTATACGGGAATGGTTCAAGAATAAATCTGATCGGGGTCCAATGTCCTGACGCCTAATGTGGTATCGTCGAGTGCCAGCTCAGGTGTTGTCTTCGTCATCTGACCATGGTTCAAAAATACGAGGTATCGTACCTGTGTATTTCCTTCGGTTTGGTTTGGTTAATTAACGTCGCACTAGAGCTGCACAGTGGGCTATTGGTGACGGTTCAGGGTCTATCTCGAAGGAAAGACCCGGGAACACATACACATTCATACATGCACCTCGTTATTTTAGAGCCATGGTCAGATGACGAGGAAACACCTGAACAGGCACCCAACGCCTTCAATAGACATCGGGACTTTGGACCCCGATCAGATTTATCGTGCACCAGTCCCGTATACACGCCGGTAATTTTTGCGGATGTTCTGGACGACTTTTCTAGTATTTTGTAGCGAAGCTGGCAACCCTCCGATCACAAGATCACTACTTTTTACTTTTCTTTGTCAAGTCCATCACCTGGCATCGAACCAGGAACCTTCGTATTCCCAGCTGACGCCTTTAACCGCTCGGCCACGGAGGCCTCGTATTTCCTTCGAGATAGGCCCCGAACCGTCGCCAATAGCCCACTGTGCAGCTCTAGTACGACGTTAATTAACCTAACCAAAAAAAGTCTTTAGAATCTCAGAATCACACGCTTTTATTATTAATCAATTAACTTATTAATTTATTATTACTGTGTTTTAAAGTTGTTTTTCATTTGTAATATACCAGACTGTAAATATTTTTTTTATGGAAAACCAACACATTTTGGTTGAAATAAAGTCGCACTAAAAATGCACAGTGGGCTATTGTCAACGGTTCGGGATATATCTCGAAGGAAACAATGTCTCGTATTTTTGAAACATGGTCACACAACACCTGACCTGGCGCCCGACCAGATGGTAGTGAAATAAGCGTCAGGGCATTGGACCACGGTCAGATTTAAAATGCACCAGTCCCATATACAAGCCGGTGCAAATTGAGGATAATTTCCAACGACTATTATAATTTAGTATCGAACATGGCAATCCTCTGACGAGATCGCTACATATTAACTTTTGTCAAGTCATACCGATTCGAACTGGCAATCAACTGATTGTTAGCCGCATGCTCTACCTCGAGGCCACCGGGCTTCCGCGAAGGTTCGGGATATATCCCGAAAGAAAAACCCAGGAACACTGCCTTGTAATTTTAAACCATGGACAGATTACGAGGATAACATCTGAGCTGGCATCCCATTCAATTGATGCTGCCATGAGGATATTCGGAACGACAGATTTAACGTGCACAAGTCCCCTCTGTACGACGTATGTTTTGGGTGACGACGAGGAACGAAACTCGCAATCTCCGGTTACGAGTTTGCTGTATTCTCTAGAGATTCGAACCCACAACCTTCCAATTATGAGCTCGGTACTCCTCCGACCCCCCATATTAGTTTACAAATACAAATAATGTACGCTGCTAAAAATAATTCAGACAGATAAAAACAGATATAGACACTTTTATTTTCAGGATTCAATTTTATAGTGATCACTTTTACACATTTAAGTGCAAACTTCTTTAAAAGTGCTGTCCACAAAATAATTGAGCCGTACCAAATATTTATTGACAATACTATACAAGGTCCAGGCTCTGTGCTACTCTACTAGACTTTCAGCATCAATGATTGTTGAAATACAAGGCTGAAAAAGTACCCCTGGTTTTAACTTATACTAACTTGACAATAATTACAGAAAACATGAGAAAGTTTTTTTTCATGTAATATATAAAAGTACATAAATTCACATATTTTACTTCGAATTAAAATAAAGTGTTACATCTAAACTTGATTTCAAATACAAGAAACTACATGGATTCCAACATTGGTACCTACTATATCTCCTATATCGAATATCAAAAATACAAATTAGAATATTCGAAAATGAAAAATTGTAGTTAACCACACTGTTTATTGCAGAGATATATCCCATTTAAAAGACAAGTTTGTGGTTCCAAAAACATTGTGCATTATGTATTGTGTCAAGACATGGTTAATAGAGTTGAAATATTTGAGTTATATTAATATTTTAAGTTATATTAAAATAAATACAAATGATTAAAAATTTATATTTTAGGGTAAATAAAATAATGTAATTAACATTGGAATAGGATTTAATTTAAAAATTGATTTGAAGTATTGAAAAATTCGTTTCAAGAGTAAACCTCAACAATATGTGAAAAACTTTAAGTTGAACTTTTATTTGTTAAAATGAGCATTTACTTCAATAAGTTAAAAATCTAGAAGGGTTTTTATTAAGCATAAGAAGCTTTACGAAATAAATTTTAGACTTTCATATTCATTGACCCTGTTTGCAAAAGACAGACACCGACATTAATAACCATTTAAAATTGCGTGAAGTCCTAGACTAACAAAGTTCAAGCGTATTGTGCATTACAAATTATTTTAAATATTTCATTTTAAAAAAATTGCAAATAAATCTGTAATCTATGTCCATTTTTGGTTAGGCAAAGTAACACCTAAACATTTAAAATTACTCTTCAATTGATGCATATTGAAAACCATTTCTTTTAGAAAAATAAAATCTAAAGCATTATTGCAGTTATTAGAATAGATTTGTATGAGCATAATTTAAATAAAAATTCATTTATAAAATGCATTTTTTCTAAGATTAAAATATTCCTAGAAATAATTACGTATAAAAAAACATCACTATATATAGATTTTATATTTATATTTATCACTTAAATATTTTCCAAAAACATGTGGCAGGATTTAAATATGTTAACTATAAAACACTATCGAAATATTTCTTAATGTGTGCCCCCCCCCCCCCCCCCATCATATCCAATCACAGATTCTTAAATTCTTCACAGATTAACTTATGTGGGCCTAAATTTAAAAAGTAAAAGAATCAAGTCAGTTTTAAAAAATGTGGAAATATGTAGTGTTATTTAAACTATTGCAAACAAATATTCGGCCGTTGCCTATAAAGCAACCATTCTGAACTACTCAAAATACGTGCAATCCTTACAGAACCGACATTTGCTAATAATTTTAAAAGTTTCAGTACCACAAAGAAAATTATATATTCTATTCATTAAAGATTATTACATCATTAAATTATGGGAACCTTCAGTAACAGTTTCAACTGCTTTACAAATCATACAAACTAACAATATTTTAGAAAAATTTCATTTCTTGACTAACAAAAACAAATATAATCTTGTTCATTAAGATAATATTAGATTGTTGCAAATGAAGTGGACGATGCAGGGTACGAGGTATATTTTATTGGATGAATTGACCTACTTGCTCAGCCGATTATGCAAGTGTTTGGTGTCATAGGACAGGGGAGTGTTTGTGCGATACGATAATGACAAATGTTGCTTACAGGAAGCTAACAAGAGTGTGGCAATACGGCCCAAAGTTAGTGATGGAGTCAAGACAATTAGGCTCAACAATTCTTTACGAGTTTAAATTAAAGAAATGTGCGAAAGCTATAGCCCAAAGGGTCCTTCAAACATTTGACAGAAGTAGAACTTACGAACGAACCAACCGACGTTGGTTTAGAAAATTTAGATACGGAGATACGAGCTTGAAAAATGAACTCCATTGCTATCGCCGTCCTTCCACTATTAACCTAGATGATTTGAAGCAGATCCATTGCAGATGGTACAGGTAACATTATTCAACTGTTTCCCAGCACTTAGCTATTATAAAGAAAGTACGAAAGCTTAAAAAGTGCTAGACGAACGCACTGATCGTAACAAAACACATCGATTGAAAGTGTCTCAAAAGAAGTTTACATAAAAGATTTTTGCAAAACAGTCTAACACTTGAAGAAAATGGATTTTGTTCACCAACCATATTCGGTTCAATAGATGGCAGTAAAAGACGAGAAAGAAAGATCTCTGAAGCCACCACCCCATGCCATGCCACCATCCATGTCATGCTTACTGCATGGTGGTCTTCTGTCGGGGTCAATACATCACAGCAGATCTGCACTGAGCGTGAAATCTGCGGCAGATTTCACAAAAAACTGCATATTGAAAAGACAAACTTACCAATAGGTATGGTGTGTGTTTGCTTCAAGAAAACGGCATTTATGCAGCAATGTATCAGTTGTGTTACAAAACTGTGACACATCCTTCGCATTATCTTGATTAGTTCCAATTACCAATTTCTGCGCTTAACCCTGAAAGATCACTGATCCTGGCAGGCTCAATGTCTTGTCTTCGAACAACAAGGATTAAACACCTTTGTTGAATAAATGCTTCACCAGTGAAATATCAGTCTATCAGGCAGTGGAACACTTTATTAAGACCAGACACACTGAACTTTTCACACCTAGAATTGACTAACTGGCCACTCTCATTGACAACTATGTATTGATTCTGCAAAAGATTACTCACATTAAATAAGTATATTAAGTTCTTGTTATATTTGCTTCCCCTATTACACATCGGTCATTTCATTTGCAACAATCAATAGAAGCAAAATACATTGATAATTTTATCAGTGGCGGGCCGTGGTCGAAAATGTTAGTGCAGCCGAAAAAATACAATTTTAAACTTTCTGCAAATATGCTATCTTTAAAATATAGATTACTTTTTCGTGAAAACTGCCATTATTTTTCAAAATAATACAACTTCATAGTTTGGCTAACTTATTTATTGAAAGGTTCAGTATAAAACTAATCAAATCCATTAAAACCTAATGGATTTGAGTGGCATTTTGTGAAGAAGTGCGATAGCATTTGGTGAGATGTGTATTATGTTTAAGAATTTCATTAATATAATAAATTCATTCATTTAATATAATAACATTAAAGTTTTATGCAAATTTAAAATGAATAAAATATTTTATAATTTTAAATTATATTAATTTTAATAACAAAATTGTCATGTATAAATGTTTACATATCACTGGATCATCTTACACTTTCAATGTAATCTAAAACAAGAACAAAAAATTACAGAACAGCACATAATTTTTTTAATTCATGTTTAAATGGCATAAAATCAAAAGGTGTAACCAGGGATATCTAATAGTACAAGGCACATTTCAAAATTTCATAAAAGGAACTTCAAATATGCTATATTATTCATTTTTGTAATATACAAATTTTAATTACATTTTGCCAATGTTGATTATATAAACTGTACAAACAAAGAAGAAATTTAAATCTAGAAATTGAATTTAGCTTAAAAAAGTTAAACTTGTTAACTAATTAAAAGTAGTGTTACAGCAAATACTTAAAATAGAAAATCTCATTTTTAAGCCATAAATCTTTAGCTGAATATAAAAGGAAAGTTATACTTTTAGAACACACAACTGCTGAATGATGCACAAAAGACTAAAAATCAACATTAAACTAAAACATTGAAATTACAGTACTTAAGTTCACATAAATGGATATGGCAAGTAAAGCAAACCTTGCAAGAAAATATATAGCAATTATTTCTAAAAGGTACATGTACAGTAAATTACAAAGAAAGATCAATATATACATATACTTTATATGAAGGATACTACAATAAACAATAAAAAAAATCTATATTGTGATAAATACTTCATGTAAATGCACTGAATATTTCAAGAGACGTTTCTTAGAATTATACAACAGAATATTTAAAAAGAAACATTTCATTTGCAACAAATATGTACAAAAGAAATAAGTAAACTACAAACTTTGTAAAAGTAGATAAAATATATTTTTTATAACAAAAAATTAGAAAACAAACCCAGATATTTGACCATTGTTAAAAAAAGAAAAGAAAGTTAAAGATTTACTTCTGAATGGCTGACAATAAAAAGAACCAATATTAAAGAAAATAAATATAAAAAATATTAAGTATACATCTCAAATTATCATTTATCACAACTGTTTGGCATAATTTATTTGCAGATGCAGGATTAAGATTATAATGAATTATAAAATTCGAGTAAGATTTATTATAAAGCTTCTAGAGAAATACATAAAAATTATCTAATGACTAGGTAATAAAATATTTAACATAAATTTACATAACCCTCTGACTGGCCAGCAAAAAATGAATAATGCATGTCTTTGTTTCTAGATATACAAGTTACCTTCAATTTGAAGAATTTAAAAATTAAATGTCCAAAGAATCCTGAAATAAATTGTATATAAAATGCAAATCAATACAAAAAAAGTGCAATTATTCTGGCAAATGTTTATAACATGCATTTTTTCCCAAATAAATGAATAGTTTTGAAATATTAGAATTTGCTTGCAAAAAAATGCATGTGTATAATTTTCCATGTAATGCAATTTATAGAAATAAATGCAAATGTTATTTAAATCAAGTACAAAGGCCAATATTAATAAACTAAAAATAAGAAATTTATGTGTGAAGGCAAAATAATGGTGAACACAATTATATATAGACTTATACAACATTATCAGAATTACTTAATCAGGTTTTTTTTAAAGAACTTTTACGATTTTTAACAATGTGACTGATAAACACCCTATTATACAATAAAAATATTTGCAAACACAATATCAATATATTAGTTTCATATGCTGTTTAATACTTTTAAATTGAGAATTCATAGATATAAAGATACCCTGAGTACAAGTCACAAACTACACTTTATAGTATATCTTTTGTAAGAATTTTTTACAAAGAGGACGGTCATCAATCACTGCCACTAAAATACAACTAAATCTCTCTTATTTTTTGTAGAAATTTATTGCATCTTCGCAATACAAACAATTCATACAACTTGAAATCAGCATTTTATATTAATATTATATGTAAAAACACCATCTGTAATTGAAGCATAAGCAAATTTAAACACTAAGATAGTACAATAAGACATTAAATACAAAATAAACTCTAAACACAGATCAAAAAACATTTAGAAAGCTATAAAAAGAAATGCACAAGTTCTAATATAAAATAAACGTTTTATACATTTTTTTAAAAATAAAATATCAATTTAAAGCAATTATACATCAAAAGATCATACTTCAACATGAGAAACACATATTTGTCTTTAACCATGTAATTTTAGTTTTACTTACAATTCAACACATTTTTTAAGCAGGGTATACACGAAGAAATGATATTACAAAATTCATAAACATAAGAAAGTTATTATGCAATTAACAATTTGTTATGCAAAATACTAGCATTATTCTTTATGCAGAATATTTTGAATAACTAAGATTTCATGTTTATCTAAATCTTTCAATATAATTTATCTTTAAAATCTACTTTAATGAAATTTTCCTTTATAGAGAATAACAAAAGTAGTTTACTTCCAAATAAAAAAAAATCTTACAAAATAGCTATTTTTAAATTAAACCTACTATCTTTGAGAATAATTAATTGTTTAAGAATAAGAAAGTTTTCAAGATTATTTCTAATTTAGAAAAGCAGTAAATATTAAAGCTAACCATAACCTTAAATTCAATTTAAATCTGGTATGTTCTGCTACTTTAACCCTCCCCTCCTAAAGGCAAGCAAATAAACAAAATTGTAAAATTGTTTTCTTTGGAAGAAAACTATTTAAATATTTTTTTAATCTTCTTTAATTAAATTCTAAAAATAATCTTTAAGATTATTTTTAAGTTACACTCCAATTAAATAGATTTGTTACAGAGTATTTTTATAAATTTAAAAATAGTGTGTAATGGGGAAAAACTGTTGATCCCATGACAAAAAATTCCAGGTCAGTGGGATGGAGAGTTAAGAGTACAAAAAAAACTTCCATATTTATAAAAATAGCAATTTTTTTTAAGGTCCAATATCAAATCAAATAAAGATAATCTAATATGGAACTATTATTAAGTCTCCATATTTTCATGATTAAAAGCTTAAGTATTAGTTAAAAGTTTTTAAAAATCAAAGAATATGCTTAGTTCAGTCAACTTTAATATGGTGACTTTACTTGTGAAGACCGAGTAATTTATTAAATGTATGAAAAATAGACAAAAATAAGAAAAGGTGGTAATTAATCATGATTCCACTAAAAAAGTAATGAAGAATTGTGTTTTTGCACTGAAAAATGATCTAAAATATTTTTTGCTAGCTGCCCTTAAAGTAAATAAATCTTTAAAATAGTGAAATATAAAAACTACAGATAAAATAATAAATAGTTGGCAAAAATAGCTGCTCTTTTTTAACATGAAAATTTCATATGCTACTGCTTTGCATCTATCCACATTCAAGACAGTAAATTAGACACTTTTGTGCTATACAGTAGTTATAAAGATATCTTATACAAGAAAAAAAATTATAGCTACACAAAATAAATTATGCATCATAGAACAACTTATTTACTAATAATGAGAGTAATGCAAAAAGATATTCAAAATAAAATATAAAATCTGAATTACAACATTCAGTTAAAAAATATATAATGAGATAAAACTAACAAAGCCAAATAAACTTACTTTTTTTTGTAAAATTGACAAATATATTGGAAATCAAGTAACTTAAATTTTATATTCTTTACAGAATGAATGTTCAAGTTCAGGGAAAAGATACAACACATCAATTATCTTTACTTATTAAATAGTGTATTAAGAGTTTATACTAACTCTTCTTTTAAATACCAATTATAATAATTGAAATTATTTTGGATAAAATATGTTTAATTTCAATAACTTTAGATGCTATATATAGCCAATTTAAAATAAGTTTGAAAAAATTTATTTTATAAAAAATATGGCACGGACCATTCTGTCACACTAATGATTTTCATTTAATTATCTGCAATCATGCTTCAAAACTAAACTAAAAACAGAAACAAAGCTAATCCATAAATATAGGAATAAAGATGACTTAATATTTGCATAATAATTTTGAAAATACATTGTAAGTACATTTTACACAATGTACGAAATACTTAAGATCATTTTTAGCTCAAATTTATAAATAAAAAGTTGTAGAAGTCTACTTGTGGGTTAATTAAAATTAAACTTTTTAAATCAATTAAGATAAATAAGAATGGTGCCCCTACGATATATGTATTCTCTTTTTTTAATTAAAAAAAATGTAAAAGCTATTTAGCTCTGTTGTTTTACATCAGGATTATCTTCTTTTATACAAAGTTAAGATTTATTCTATTAAAATTTTTCATAGATTAATATATAATCAAAAAAGTATATAAGGCAAGATAACATTTATTAAATTTCTGAATAAACTTGAAGTGGAAATACTCTTAAATATATTTTGTATCATTCAATTATTGGTTTCTACTCGTACCAAAGTTACACATACCATCAATAGCTGTGTTACTCTGCTAATTTGAATAAAAATGCAAGCTCCTTAGCCATGTGATCAGTCTAGCCTTAAAGATTAATAAATTATCTTAAAGTAGAGATGCTTAATTTACTTTCGATGTATAGAATTTTTGTCCATAATGACTTGATAATAAAATATTGTACGAAATCGCAATAACTTAATGTAATTCATATAACCCAAATAGTTATATTACAAAAAGTTAATTACTTATATGTGTTGTGATTAACATTAAGATAAATTATGAACATTATAACCCAAACAGAGGTTTTTCTTTCAAATCTTTCTAAATGTACAGTATAAAATATTAAGTATTCCAGAAAATGATTTATACCTTTTAACAAATCAATTACTAAAATCTTATTCAGCATGAATCTTTGAAATCTTGAAAAATAGGAAATGTATGTAAAATTGTATGTCGTAACATTAAACTTGAGAAGCATTCTTTTCAAGATAATAGATGAGCAAAATGAAAAGGTGCATGACTTTCTTAAAAATAATTCTGGGAATAGTCTCATTTAAGATTCAAAATAAAAATAGTACAAAACTAAAAGCACAAAAAATATTTTTTAAATACTGTTATGAAAATAAAAAGTGTTTACTTTTAAGGAGACATGAATTTAAACAACATAATGAATTTTCATATGAAGGATAAAGATCTTGAAAACATGATAATAAATGCATAGGTAGTACTCATTTTTACAAATAAAAAATAGGTGTATTAGGAATTATTTACAGCTTTACTTCCCAAATCATTACATTTGCATCCAAGAAAGATTTTGATTCATTATCCTTTTCCAATTTACGCCAATTAGTATAACCACATCCGCCTGTTAACATTAGTACAGTTTTTTGTGTGGAATCTGAAACTGTCTTTGGTGTTGATTTATATACAGTCCTACCTAGTGTAACTTGTGTGGGCAAATTTGGGGATCCATCACTAATTTTCTTTACAGATGAATGAACTTCATCACAAGTAGATTCAGCAGAGGGACCAGTTATTTCTGTTGCAGCAGTTGTAGCTGTGGAAGTTGTATCATAGGCTGCAGAAGAGTCAGAATCTTCTGATACTGCCATGGTTGATAAATCCCAAGATCTTGGACGTCCTGATTTTTGCTGAACTCTAATATTAAAAAGGTAAATTACTAAACATTAAATCACAAAATAAAAATTAAATACAAAGTAAAATCGTTTGAGGTACAAGTTTGAAGCAATACCTTTCAGTTTTATTAAGATTTTTAAAATATAAAAGAAAAATTATTTAAATATTAAAGCAATGTAAAAAAAACTTTACAATTCCAAAAATTTCTTAAGTGTTGGTGGAATTCATGAATATATGTCATATTTCTTTAATTGGGGGAATTAAGATATAAAAATAAAATCTGATAATTTAAGTTCAAAATATTTATTCCTCCAGAGCAAGACACATTACAGCGTCAAGGTTACATCATGAATGAATATATTTGATAAGTTGAGAAAGTTTCAGTTTGCCTTTTAAGGACTTGGAGAGATACATGAAAAAGAAATGTAGGGAATGAACATGAGAGCTGTTTTGACTTTAAGAGTAAAAACATGCTGGATGCTGGCTCATCAGATATCTAATGGTGGGAAATTGCATCATGATATAAAATTGGGGCTGAGAACATAAGTTTTATAGAAAAGGGCGGTATACAAATTAACTTAACTGTTTAAAGTGATGCTTGAAAAGGGGGTGACATCAAATGGGTCTATTTAAAATGTGGGCAACAGTTAGAAAATATCTTACATATATAAGTCAATGGTACATTTGTAGAATATTCATCTCAAAATCTAAAATTGCAATACAATAAAGTTTTTCTTTTTAACAAAAACACAACTTCTAAATTTGTTTTGAACAAATTTCAATGTTAAAAAATTTATTGAATTTTGCATGGCATTTACAATACATTTATTTCAAATTTTTCTTATAAAAAATATAATAATTTTAATTAAAGAGCAGTTCATTTTTTTTTTACCTCAAAAGAAAATATAGCTAATAATTTAGAAAGGTATGGATGAAAAGAAAACAATATATAGAAATGTTATTAGTTACCTTCGGTCTAGGGTATTTAGGTGAAAATGAACCAATTCTGGATCACTGTGATTAAGGCGCTCATATAATTTTTCTTGACTATCTTTTTCATAATCCTGCACATTCATCAGATCTGCATAAAGCCCATAGACATCATTTGATTCCTCTACACTTTCTTGTGGGGAAATATGAGGACACAATGACATACCACGAGGTAAAGTTTTTGCTCCAGAAGCATGGATATCACCAACATTTGACCGCTGACCAACTACAAAGAATTTTTTTTAATTAGACACATACAAGAGATAAATGGATATCATGTATAATTGAAGAATAATTTAAAATAAGCTTAAACCAAGATTTGTTTTTATTCTTTTCAGAAATGTTACATTAAAAAACTAATTTTATGAATCCTTATATTATACAAAACATATATACACTCAAAATTTGTATACAAAGCTCAATTATTATACTTACATTATGAATATAAAAACTAGAAATGAGCCAACTAGTTTAAAAACCAGATATATATAGATCTACATTTTTTACAAAATAGTTTGTTTGTTTTTTTAAATATTTTTTCTAAGTTTTCAATGCACTATATCACATTGCAAAGCGGTATTGAGCAAAAGTGTCTGAATCCAATAAAAAAAATGCATTCATACAAATGAGTTTAGATCCAGAAGTACATAGCTACAAATAAGTTTTGGAGTCGCCTGTAAAATTTATCAAAATGGATCTAACTGATTTTGAAACTAAGCGGCTTAAATTATATATACTTTACAATTTATATTACAATATACTTTATAACATACCTGAAAACTTTTTATTTGATACTGGAGATGGCAAAACAGAATCAGAAATCTGTTTAACAACTCTTGTTCTAGGAGAAACTAATGATACTTCATCACCGTCAGCACTTGCTGGTCTTCTAGTTACAGGGGAAGATAATACAGGAAGTGACATAGGTTTTGGCTGCAAACTCAACAATAATTGCACTGGTCCCTGATGTGCATGAAGTGCTAGACTAACACGTCCAGTAATAATAGGCACACCTTCCAAACGAGGAAGAGGAACTGTTAGCAGGATTCCAACATTAGTCCCCACCCAAAGTAGACCTTTGCTGGCAAGAAGTGAAGTAACATGGATTGTGTGAGGAGATTTGTCTTTATCTTTACCTAATGGAAAAAGGTATTGTTTAAATTATAAAAAGAAAGTTCAAATTTAAAATTATAACTTATTTTTCAGTACAAAATAATATATAAACAAAATAGGACAAAATGCTCTTAATTAATTAGGGCAAGAACTTAATGCTAAACATTTAGATATTGCCAGTGTTTTTTTAAAAAGTCAGATAAATTTAAACTGACTAGACCTCCGGTCTTGTAAAAATAATTCAAGTCCATGTGACCATGCCTCTCTTATGATACGATAAACTCACAATTAAGCCTGGAAATTTAAGTTACAATTTTCTTCAAAAACTAGAGGGGTCGGCTTATGCTACGCGGGTTAGTCAAACTTATATTATAATTTGCCTAAAATGGGAGAAGAGGAAAGGTTGGATCATAGTTGGATTCGAAAATCAGTGACGATCATGTTTCATCGATACAAGAAGGATAGTGTGCATCTCGTGTGCTGCCTGAATACTACTGCACATTGCATTTTTAACGGAAAATAGCACTACTCGCATAAATAATCAATTTAGTATATATTTTTATAAATATTTCATTGGTTTGTAGAATCTATGAAGTTAGTAGTTGACATCATGTGAATGACATCACTTCAACATCAATATTTTTCTTATCCAATGCACATAAAAAAAAATCCTAGATAATTACCAATTTTCTTTCATTAAAATAAACTTTGTGGTATAATTGCCTAATAAGTTAAAAACAATTTCAGGTATGAGCCATTTTAGGCACTGTCAATTAATGAAAGTATAAAAAGATGTTTCAGATATTCAGGGACAAAAAAAAGTCAATTTTTAGAAATATTCCCGGCACATTTATTTCATCAGCAGTTTAACTCAATATTTTAATAAATAAATTATACTTTAAAATTTATTAAATGTAAAATTTATAATTACTCATTAATCAAACTTTTCAAAAAATACAATTTTAAATTTTGAAATTGATTTAAAAAATAAGCTATAGAAGTTTTAACTCCGCCTATTTCTCTGTAATATAATAACACTACCATTAATATTTTTGCATAATTTTATCAACCAATAAAATCTTAAATGTAGAATAAATTCTGTTTAATTATTCCAACTTCGTAAGAAAAAAATTTAACTCTAAAATGGTGTATGAACTATGCCAACTTACAACCAATCACTTCATCAACTCTCAGTCTTCCATCCAAAATTCTACTCAAGTAACATATACTAGCTGCATGAATTGTGCAATTGATAGTTATGATTACACAGTATAGTCTTCAATCAGTACACATACCCTCGGATCACGAAACATGATCAGTGCGATCTAGCTTGAATCTTTACATGTTAGGCATGTTATATTCCATTTTTTAATGAGTTGCACAAGCAGACTCACTCTCTCGACTTTTGATGAAATTTTTTACTTAAATTTATTGGTTAATACATGAGCATATAAGTTTCCCATAGTTTTGAATAAGGTTTTCGCAATTCTGTAGTTTAGTATCACAATCCGTAGAAACTACTCACAACCCATAGTAGTTGGCAGGTATGTATTTGATAATTTTTTATAAATTCAAAATTAAAATGCTTTCTACTTATAAAACAAAAAGTAATTTTTTGATGGCTGGCATTCAATTAAAAAAAATTTAATTTATTACATTTATGAGGCAAGCATTGTAGTCAGTCTATAAGGGAAACTCTTATGCAATTTATTATTAATATTTTATTAAAAATTGTAAATAATTGAAGTTTTAACTATAATGACCAATTATAAACCTTCTAACAAACTTATATATACTTCCGTTATTATATTGTTAACAAGAACAATTTTGTATTTTTAAAGCGTAAATATGATATACAAAAAATGACTCGTTATCCAAATTCAAAATTTGAAAGTGCAGTGAATTTCTTTAACTGTATATAATCAGTAATGAAGCTGGTCTGCTCTAAGGCATACAGAAATTACAACAAAAGAAAAATGTGTGAATGGCAGCAAAAGAAAAACTGAATTTAAATTGCACATTATTAAAAAAATCACCTACTTTTCCAAGAAAGTAAAACTAATAATCATTTTCAAGACTTTTCTTCGAGTCCTTATTTCACTTAATAATTCTAATTAATATCTATTTTCTAGATGCGTGGCAACCTTGAGAAATCTTTATAAGTGCATAGAAATATTTTTTTAACGTTCCAGCCATTCATATAACAAGCGAAAAGTTAAAGATTACATCGTTAAAAAATAGCACACTGCCAGGAATGCTTTTTTTTTGTAGGGTGAAAATTTCTGATGTTTCAAGTCACGATTCCACTATCTTTCAAAACATACATGGTGAATAGAGAACATGAATAAAAAATGCAAGCAACCTGCTAGAATCCTGTTCACATTAGCAGCAATATTGATGTCCTGGAGATGACGAAATGTTTCTGTGTGATATAAACAAATTGTAGCTGAATTCTTCAAAGCAATCCACAATCCAGTTCCAGAATGCGCCAAAAGGTATGCTTGACCCTCATTTTCATGTTGTATGGAATAATTCCGCTGGAAAATAATTGATAAAAAAAATTATGAACACAAAAGAATAGAAATTTCTGAGATTATGTGAAACCAACAAAATACCCCCAAAAAAGTTAGTTTAGTTGAACATTTTATAATACTTGTGTGTATATGCACTTTTAGATCAAATAACAAACTATACATGTAATCAAAAATATATATATTTATAATGTAGTTATTAAAAATTAAGAAAAAACCAAGAATGCTATTTAAACTAAATCCAAGTGAAAATTCTTGAAAACTAGTATCAGATTCTTCAAATTGATATAATTACAGCAAAAGAGTATTTTTGCTTAAATATGACATAAGACATTTCTCATAAAACAAATAATGATAGTTAATGAAAAATCTACTTTGAAGTCAGAACCATGGAGGTATCAAATCGAGGCTGACGAAAAAGACAGGCTCTGGCGCTGAGGGAGAAAAGTGAAGTCACGTGATCATGTTAGTGCCGATGCGAGGCTGCCGATATCGTAGAATTCGAAGCAACGATTCGCCGCTTCTATATTGGCGATTCATTTGCACCCCATACGTTTATTTCGATTTCTCAAAATTAAAATAAATAGATAAAAAATATTTTAAATGCGTTTAATTTGTAGGAAATTAAATACAAATGTTTTAATTTTCTTATATAATAATCGCCACAAAGATCACACATACACATTCTTACAAAAAACTTTATTAATACCAAACACACAAATATATACAATACTGTTAAGAACTTTTAAGCTTTTTAACTTTCCTCGCAGCTACCTTTGAATTGTCTCGACAATCATTTTTAATTTTAATTAGATTACCAATTAAAACCTTACTGGTTCTAAGACAAATGTCTTCAATTGTGCTTACAAAAGTTTTCTTACATAAACATTGGTTATTTAATTCGCATGGGTACAAAATACAATCAGGTTTGGATGCTTTTAAGGTACTCAATTTATACAACACAGACAGTTGGTTTTTTATTTAAAAAAATTGTGTTGCATAATCATCAGTTAGCTATTTTAAAATTTGCCAGACAATAGTTGTAGCATACAATGCACACTCTGATGGTATAGTAAGCTTGCCTCTGTCAAGTTCCTTGACAAACTCACAGGGCATGTTATCAAAATCAACACTAATTTCTTTATTTGTTTGCAACCAAACAGAACATTTTACACATTTACCGTTATGCAATTGCTTTTTTACTGCATATCCACTAATGTATGTTAAAACTTGTAATACATCTAAAGGGATCATGCTTAAAATTAGTTTTTCATTTAATATGTTAAGAAAAAGGGCTACATCAAGAGAATTGTCTATTTTTTCGTTAGAGGGCAATAACGTTTTTAATGTTAAATTAGTATTTTGTGCACTTAAAAGTACAATACTTTTAAATCTCAGTTTTCTTTCACTTTCTAGAAGTTGTGTGTAGCTAATGTAATAGTTTGCCCCACTCAGTTGCCTGTAGTTGCCAAATCGCCCTTCTAAGTTATCATTTTGAAATTTGCTTAGCAAAATATAATCTATTTTGTAAGTTTCAAACAAATAGGGTAC
This sequence comes from Troglohyphantes excavatus, assembly GCA_963932185.1. Taxonomy (NCBI): domain Eukaryota; kingdom Metazoa; phylum Arthropoda; class Arachnida; order Araneae; family Linyphiidae; genus Troglohyphantes; species Troglohyphantes excavatus. Next base: position 45,064,067 of record OZ010672.1, on the reverse strand, counting down.
AAGTTTTAAAAAGGCATCAATCGTTGTAATTAGTGACTGAAATGTTTGTGCAGTTAATGCATCTGAAATGCGAATTATGTCTCGCCAGTTTTTAACCCACACTGACATAGATTGCAAAAACTGAATCTGAGATTTATCTTTAGCACGAATAGGGTTTCTCCACACGTCATTAAACCTTTCCCCTTCAAAAGCACTTTGCACATTTACAATTTTCCACCAAGTACAAAAAATATCTATAAACTCACAAGTAGCTTCATAACCAACAAACATTGAAGGCTTACTTGCAGCAATGCATTTTAGCGCAGCGATATTTTTCTCATCAAATACTCTTAATGCTAATTTAACATTTTGTTTTTGAATGCTGGATGGATACAATACTTTCGCAGATAAAAGGTGCCCTAGTTTAGTTAATGAATTCTTTTCCAAATCATACAATAATTCTAAATGTTTAAATTGAGCCTTTTTAATAACAGCAGGATCTGTTATATCAACAAAATACATACAGTGATTTTCGTCTTTTTTGGTAATCCAATTATTTCTAACACACTTAATAATGTGAACAGTATCAAATATAAAAAATAATAATCTAGAATTATCTAAAGGGTGAGATATATAAGGCTGCAAAGTTTCATTAGGTGTTAACAGTGCAAATGCTTTTCTATTTACTGAATTATTATCACTAATTACAGAAAGTATTTGGAACCCAAGCTTTTCAACTTGTTCAATTACATTAAATACCATGGTCTTTAACTGTTGAGCATTCAAGTTACTTACAGGTATTATACTTATAACATCTTTATATTTTGAAAAAACTGATGATATCATAAACACTTGTGCAGTTTTTGCAGCTTTGTTTGTATCAAATTCACTACACCCAAGTATTGAACCCCCCTTAAAACTTAATTGTGGTTCAATGTATATTTCATCTATCATTAAATTAACAATCAGTTCATGAGATTTTAAATAATCAAGCTTACTTTTTAAGTAAGATATGCTACCATCAAGAGAACTACTCGACAAAGGATACCTGTTGATTAACTTTTGTAAATTTCTAGGATGTGGAACACATAAGAAACCAGATTTGTACAAAATATAATATGAAGAAGAGGATTGTATGTAAAGAGATGATGCTAATATTATGGTATTATTCATGTAATGTCTTTTGTTTTTTGGCATCTTATATAGTTTTAATTGCTCACATAAAAACTGTATTTGAGTTGCATCTGAAGATTCTAACAATTTAATAGATTCCTCAACATGATCTGTAACACATTTTTGGACATTCAGAGACAACTGTTTTTCTAAAAAAATTATTAAATCATCAAATACATTAAGTGAATTTAAGTTTTTAAACTTCTTAGGTAGCTTATTTTTTTAAACAATTTGTTATTTAAGTGCACTTCAAAATCAAGGTTAACATCAACAGCAAGGGAAATGTTTATACAGGGCTTAGCTCTTTGAATATCAATAAAACAGAAAACTACTTTAAAATCATTACTTACCACAGTCCATTGACTATTAAACTTGTGGTTTACAGACACAAAGTATTTTAACAATTCTTTGCAGGAAGTAAGTTTTTGTTTGTCTAAATAGTCTTGGTTATCCAAAAGACTTTGAATTACAGCCTTTTCCAAGTTCTCTTCTTCTACGTCTGCAAGTCTCTTAGATGTGCTTGCTATACTTGTTAAATAATGTGGTACATTTGGGAAAATACAAGGTATTGTGCCTTCTTTTAAAGCAGGAATTTTTCTTTGGAACACTTTCCATTCACCTTTAATACTCATTTTATCCTCACGAATAATGCTCGATTCAGGAAAATGCTTGATACAAATAATTGGATTTTTAATTCCTGTAAAATCCGTAGGAATTTTTGCAAGCCACTGACTTCTGAGCGGCTCAATCTTTGGTAGCTGAAATGTTGAGACATTTTCAGATTGGCTCCTGTAGTTTGATTTGCAGCCAAACACACTACACGTTCTCGGCATGATGTCCTAAAACAAAGCAAAAATAATTAAAGTATTAAATTTATGATAACTTCAAATACAACTCATTTTAACAGACACTGTTTAAGAGTGTGGACATGCTCATAATAAACAATTCATTAAGAATAAACAAAATAGTTTTGCTAAATTAAATTGTATCTAGATAATTTCCGGCATTCAATCCTGTTTGAGGTGCACAGCGAATATTACTTGTGTAGATAAATTTAATTGTTTTAGTTAGTTTGTTAATTATATTGTGTTAGCATAAAACGTAAAATCCTAATGACATTACAGGTTTTTAGATATTAAAATGTGAACAGTATCAAATATAAAAAATAATAATCCGGAATTATCTAAAGGGTGGGATATATAAAACGGCAAAGTTTGTGTTGTGACTAAATTTAACTGACTGAAATTTGTATTGTGAAAAAATTCGAAAGGAATTAATATCTTTTAGTTGCGAATTTGCAATAATTTACCAAGTCAAAATTTTAAAAACTCAATAAGATAAAAATATATATTATTCAAGATAAACATATCAAATTCATAAGAGAAGAATTGTTTACATATGCTTCGAACTATTTTGAATTGCAATAGCCGAGAGATTTCTAAGCCTAACAGAATGTAATTTTTAACTTCGTATTTTAAACAATTATATATTAAACCAGCCTAAATTAAACTGAAATAAAAACAAAATTCAAACTTACCTAAAAGCCTTTCTTCTTTGATGTAAATACACATTTATCCATTTAATACAGGGTTGTTTCTACAGAAGATTCCGTTTCCAAACGTAAACACGAGCTCGCGAAATTCCCGATTCAGCACTACCGACCATCGCACTAAGTTGATCACGTGGTCTATCAGCGCCAGAGCCTGTCTTTCTCGTCAGCCTCGTATCAAATGTAGCATGTATTTTTATTGTACATTGTGTTTGAGAATTATTAGACGCATTACAAAATTATGTTTTTAAGAGCAGTGGCAGTTTTTATGTTTCATATTACTAACAGTTTCTAAGTTTTTGTTTTGCATAATTTTTATTCCCAGAATCCAATAGGTTGTGTAAAACAGGTTATTTAGACTTACTTTAATTATAATGAATCTCTTCACTTATAATGTAAATTATATTAAGAAATATATAGTTTTTAGGAAATTTTTGTTCGAAACTAGGTTAACCCTCCTGGCGGCATCGACGAGATATCTCGGAAACTTTTCTGTACGGAAAGTGGCACAGGACGAGTATACTCGTCTAGCTTTTCTACACGCTGAGCGGCACCGACGAGTATATTCGTCTCTAATCTTTTTTCCTTCCCCCCGACCTCCCATAGCGTACTAATTAGGGGGATGGGCTGAAAGACATATGGGAGTTCTTTCCTCTTTTGGGGGAAAGGACTCGATTCACTTTTGTAGAAGACGGCAACCTTTTAGTTATCTACTTGATAAGCGTAAAGAGATGATTTATAAACCTAATATTGATTTTTTAAATTAATTTCAGATTTTGCTAACATTAAGTATTCGAATTCATATTTAGATGGAATGTCGATATTATTAATTGCAGAACGAATCTGATAATGTGCTGAATATAATAATTGCTATTGTAAAAAAGTTAAAAGATAAGTTATGAAAAATAATATTTTTTTGTTCTGATTTATTGTAAAATTAAAGAATTAAAAGATTAGGGATTAATTATACTCTTTTATTCGGATTTAAAGTGGAAGGATGGTGACAATTGAAAAGTTTTAACTGAAAATTCTAATAGTTTTTGAGCTTATTAATATGTATTAAAAATACATTTCAAATAACAATAAGTTATTTAATTTAATTAAAATTCTTTCATCTAATTAAAACTAAGTATATTTGTACTAATAAAAAGTATTACATCATATTAAAACTATTTTAGTGTTTTACTAAAATTGTTTAATTACTTATTAAATTTATTACTTTAGTACATCAATTAAAAGTGTCGGCAGTAAATCTTCAAATATTTTGTAAAAATGAAAATCAGCGGATAGTTTTCTGAACGCACTCTGAAAAGTTCATAAATATATTTTTTTCATAAACTGCAGTAAAATGTTTTAAAGGATTTTACAGTTTTAAGCCCCTTTTTGTTGCTAGAAATAATAAATGTTATTTATTTATTGATTGATTAATAATCGGTTACAAAAAAATTATAAATTTATTGGAATTAACTCATAACAAATCGCAACGAATATATTTAGATTTTAAGAAAAAAAATTAACTTTTCGAAATATTTTTCGAGATATCAAAGCGTAAAATATAGGAGCAGTGTTATTATCTTAGGTTTTATCAGCATATTGGCATGCTGAAATTCTCGAGATTGGATAATCTCTTGTTCTATCCCAGACAAATTTAATTGGAAACTTATCATGTAATGAGAGTTATTGCACGTTATACCTTTCATGGATCATATGACCTTTGTATTAACTTTATTTTAAAAGCTTGTAAAGTGCAATGACAACTCAAGTGCCCTCCCTGTCATCTAACCGTAGTTAAAAAATCGAGGCATTGTTCCCGAAACTTTTTGTTTTATGTCCAGTAACCTCATCAATATTCCATTGTATAGATATAGTACGACGATACTCCAAACAAATTATATAATAATATTAGAAATTTTAATAAATGTGCATTGTAAGCTTTCATTTTAACCTAATAATAATATTTAGGGTTTTTTGGACCTCATAATTACACGTAATCCCAATTCTAGTTTGTGTATGCATTTTTGAGATAATATGTTGGCTGCTTTAGTAATATATTTGTAAGACAATTTAGACCGATTCAACTTACATTTGAAACCCAATTTATATATATTAGGTACCTAGTGCGCTTTTTTAATCTTAATTGTCCTATTTAATTACGAACTCGAAAAGCCTCTTTATAGTCTTTTTTTTATTCTCAATACAATAATTCATACATACATTAGCTTTTTTAATAAAAAGTTTAGTGCCAGAACCACTTAAGTTGCATAAATTAAATTAAAATGGGTATTTATTAAACATTAAAATTAAGAATTATGTGTAAAATATTTCCAAGACAAGAAACACGCATGACATGAATCCTGTATTTGGATAATTGTTCATATCACATTGCACGGAATTTATATTAACAATTTTCTATTTACGACAATATAGAATAACAAATACCCATTTTTTTAATTCATTTTATTACAAGGGGAAAATCATTAATTAAAAAAAAACAGATTAGGAGAGGTTGTATTTACATGTTTGAACAGCGTTTTGATGTTGAAGAATTTTTAAATGGCCTACATAATTTTTAAAATTCAAATTTTAACTTAAAATAAAGCTTGAAAACCATTAAAACCAAATATCTAAATATTTATCAACATAGATTTTTATTTTAAATTTATCTTACAATATGTAGTACATTTATTACTTCGTCTCACAAAGACTAAGGTGTTGTTTTTAAATTAAAAGTTAAGGGACGATGTGAGTATTATTTTCTTTGTCTGGCTACATCAGTGATTCCCAACCTTTAGACGGTCGCGGACTTTGTTTGATTTTCTTCAAATTTGGCGTGAATTTTTCTTAAGTCATTCAAATCGACTTATATGTTTTCTTTTAATTTAAATTTTTTGTGGGTAGTGTGGCCTGCTGTTCCCATAACTATTAGTTTATGTGGTTCTGAAGAATTAAAATTTTGAAAGAACGGGAAGATGTTTTCTAATATTCTAAATTTTCTAAGTAAAAATCAATATTAATATAGAAGATAGAATGTTTTCTTTGTTTTTCCGAAAACTTAAAAAAAATAATACACTGTACTCGGGTACAACCTAAGTTGAACCTGAAGCGGAAGCTATGATATATGTAAATATTCAATTACTTTAGGCTCAGCTTAAGTTGTCCCCGAGTTTAGTTAGTTTCTGAAATAAATGATTCAATTTTAACCACGGACATATTCAGAAAACGAGGACAGACCTGAGCTGCACAACCTTCATCTAACATAGGCGTGAAGACTTTGGACCATGGCAGATTTAACGTGCACCATCTCACTATACACGGCTGATGTTTCGTACGGAGGAACGAAACTGGCAATTGTCCAATCACGAGCTTGCTGCACTGTTAAAATCGATATTTGAAGCCACAACCCTCCAATTATGAGTTTAATATTTTACCGCTGATTCACCTACAGGTTGTCAGTCATTCAATTTGAATATTGAATTAATTGTGGTCCGTCAATATCCAATTTGACATACCACACCCATGGGAGGTTGATAATATATACTTGTCGAATTCAATGAATTGGGAAACCTATTATTCAATGACTACATGTTTTGATTTTTAAAATAAAATTTTATTTCAGTTACGAAGTTTATCTAAAGTTCAATTATCTGTTTAGTAAATTCTTTATTAAAACTATGCAGAAATGTTTTTTATTATAATTATAAAGTAGCAAATAAGATCTTTAATGAAACATTTACAGATTTATTATTTAAATAAAATCGAAAATCTTACGCAATTATCTTGGGATTAATTTAAAATACTCTTTTCCTAGTTTTATAAGTTCAATGGAAGGCTAGTGGTAAAGTCGTAAACTTTGTAATTGGTGTGCTGTGAGTTCAAATATCGACTTCTAAAGCGCAGCGAGGTCGTGATCGGAGGGTTGCCAGCTTCGTACGCGTAGGTTTTCATACGCAAAAAAAAAAACGTCCATTCTGAATATATTGGTGCGCGTTTCATCTGTCGTGGTTTGAAGTCGCCGAGCCTATGTCTGGTGCATGGGGTGCATGCTCAGGTCTTGTCCTAGTCAGCTGATCACGGTTCAAAATTACGAGGATGTGTTCCCGAGTTTTTCCTTATGGATAGATCGTGAACTGACGCCCACTGTGTAACTCTATTGTTATGTCTCCCAATCCCCTCAACAAACCCCTAGCTATTCATTATGTTGTACAGAGAGCATTCTGTGTAACATTCCTGCGACAATTACTGTCCCGCTGCTACCTGCTGACTAAAGAGGCGCATTGTTTGCGAAAACTAGTTGCCTCCATACTGAAGCTACGTGTAATGAATGCAAAGTTAGTCTTCCTGAGAAGGGTGCGAATATTGCTCATATTCGCACCCTGCACTGGGTTCAAGAGGAGGGACTTGTTAGGAATGAATGTGTTTCTTTTGAGAGATGTGGATTGTATTGGTCAAGTAACCCCAAGTTGCGCTGTTTTTTTGTTATTCTAAGCTATTTTTTTAAGAATAAATAATCTGATTACACTCAAACCTGTTTTGGTGCGATTTTTTTTTGTGCGGTATATGAAAATTTCAATCAAATTGGAACATAATTGATTATCTGGCTACCAAGACATATACAAGCGCCTTGTGAAACAACGGTCGTCGCAAAAACTGATCACTGACTACATGGTAACTGAAAAAAAGTCAACTCTAAACGAGTGCGGGGTAGTATCTTCAAGCTTTACACCGGGAAAACCGGAGTCGGCTACGGCACCGGCAGCAGGAAGCAATGTTATTAAATTAGAACTTTTTTACGTAGTCCGATCCGACATTGTATACTGTAACATTGCATCTGGCACCGGTGTCATCACCGGCACCGGTTTCCCCGGTGTGTGAAAAAAGGCCTTAAACTTACACTGTTTACTTTAACAAACACCCCTTTTCAATGGTTGTGAATTTTATTACAATATACTCGTATCATTGTCTGTAAAGAAAAAAATTTCATCCCGCGTAATATTTTGCTATTTCTTCGTATATACTTGTAGTGATTAGCAGCTTAGGACGGAACACTATTAATTATTTTTAATTATAGTAAGACTTTTAAATATAACTAAAATTGTATGATATTTTTACATTTCGTGGATTTAGTGATTCTTAAAATTTTAATTGTAATGGGATTGGTAAAATACTGTCTATACCATAAATCTGCAACTTTATTTTGAAATACTTGGGTAATCAATAGTGGGTAATAAAAAAATTATATAATCCACACAACCATGAAAAATAAGCATATATTCAGTTGTTTTTTTGTATTAGGAAAATAGTAAAATGCAGGCTCTCAGTTATCGAACACATCTTCTAAATGTTGAATCTTTATTTGTTGGGCAAAGGCAAAAGTTGTAAAAAAGCCCTACTTCCTTGAATAGAAAACAAATGCTATCTGTAGAAAACACTCCCCAGTGCGACAATGCACACTACAAACCACAGGACCATTCAAACTGAATCTTCCTTTACTGAAGACGACCACATCTGGCGAACTAAAGTGAGGGTTATTTCCACACCCCTGTTCCACACCGGGAATCTCTTTTGTGCACTAATGATCTGTTGCCCACGGGCGAAAGGGGAAGCGTTGTCGCAAAAGAAGAAGACGAACCCCTCCTTCCTGGGTCCGGTCCCTCATTCCGCTAATTGAAGCAATATATCACTGTCACTTGCTAAACCGCAAAAAGGGGGGAAGGAACTTGGCACTTAAAACTACCTTGCCGCTAAGAAGGCCACACGCTTTTAAGATGGGTGACGCTCGCCAGGTAAATGGAAATTGGACTTCGGTCACTGGGAGGGTTAACCTACAAAGAATAATTATTAATTAAATTAGTTTTTATCTTGAAAAATAATTTACCTGAACTTCAGCAGTTATTGAATCTACAACCCATATCTTTGTACCAGAAGCGCAGTACATAGTTAGGCCTAAAGGAAGCAAACAAGTTACAGGGTCTTGTTCTAGAGTAACTAATGTTGGATCTTGTAACTGCCACTGTCCATCTACAAAAAAATAATAATGGACATTAACAATTTAAACTAAATAAAATTTACAAAAAAAATAATAAATTAAAACAATACCGCATAATACATTTAAGACAAATTTCAAAGTGTTCAAATTTCATTCAGTGGCCAAGACAAGTTTGACATACAGCTATGCCATTGTTTTTATATTTAACAATCAAATTAACAATTATATTAACCAACCAAGAATAGTTATTACTATGCTAGAATAAACAATAATGTTAAATATAAATTTACTTATTGATAGGAGAGGTTACTTTGGATATGTTTAAATTCTACAATAAAAAGAAACATTTCAAATGTGGAAAGACCCAAAACTATTTTACAAAGAAAATACTGTACAAAATTAGAATACTTCAACATACCTCCATCCCTGTGAAAAATTATAACAGAACCATTGGCTAAAGCAATATAAACTTGATCCCAGTGATACTTTAGCTGAATTATAGATGCAGGGACGACAGTACTGCCAATTTCTTCCCATTTTTCAGGACAAGAGCCTTCCAAGATAAGAACTCTGGGAACAAAAATAAATTAGACAAATGTGAATTATTATATATCTTAGTCAATATTACATTAAAACTTATACTTTAATCCTTAAATCAATATATTCAAAATGTAATTTTTTTTTAAAAATTAAAAAATAAGAATTAAACACCTTTTAAATGTTTGCTACCTTAAGTTTGAAAGGAACACATAAAAAAAATATTTTCTGAAAATGGATTTTTATAGCGGTATTTCACGGAGATATACGGTGAGTTTTTATATCAGTCAAATTACTTTTTGAAAACAAATATTAGTTCTACAAAAATGTCTGACAATGTTGCTAGATAATTAGGAAAAGGATACCATGTTAAGTGTTCACTTATATAGAACAGTTTCTCCTATTGTCATTTTAGCAACGTTCAAGAAAAATTCAAATTTCTCTAGGAATTTAGCAATTTTTAAGTATTTGAACATCCATTATTAAAATTAAGTGGAAAATTATCTAGTAACTTAAGTGCATTTATACGACCTTGAATAATTTTTTTTCATTTTAAGTACACATTTTATAGTCCAACAAGCATTTTTTGCTTTTTGATTGATTACATTCTGAATTGATTAAACAGTCAATTGATGATGTTTCAAAGCCAGAAATCAACTTAAATATATTTTTTTGTTAATTTCCCTGATTTTTTTTAAGCTTCCAAAAATCCCTCATAATTCCCCGATTTTTCCAAAATACCCAAATTACTTTATATTCCCCGGATTTTCCCTGTTCTATGGGCACCTTGAAATCATATTTAGACTGGCTCGCCCGTAAGTATTTGATGATTATTGTAGAACTGAGGGGAGGGAGAAAGTTAATGAAAGATGCAATCAAAAAACAATGAGTTATTAATATTAGCAGAATAAACAAATTTGAGTTCTTACTCTCCAGTCATAATTACAAAACATTTTATTATCGGAAAATAATTTCAATTGTAGACGATTATTGGTCCAGTTTTAGAGTGAAAAATGTGGGGGCACTATATATATAATATATAATCATTGTTGATACTGAGCAATAAAAAAATCTATATAAAGTTAGGTTTTTTTTACAGGTTTTTAATTTTTATTTAAGTTGATGAAAGTTCCTTCAAAATAGTGAGATGTATACAAGCCTTAATAACTGTCACCTTAATAAGTTAATTACAAATTTGAAAATTTTCTCTCAAATGTTTTTCGATTATTATAAGTTGTATTACTAGGAGGCTCCGCCCCCTGCTCCGCCAACCTCCCAGGGGATTGCTATGCAATCCTCATAAGTTTGCTTCGCTTGCTAAAAGGTAGGACACAATAACAATGTGTCCTAGTAACAATACTTTTTTAATTATATTACTAAAAACTTTAAAAATTGAAATTGTAAATATAAATTAATATTCATGTTGGCATAACTACATTTTTTCGCCATGTAAGTCAATATAAAATCATTTAAACTAATTTATTTTTAACTACAAATGAAAACAATGGTACCACTGGCAAGCCTACTATTATTTATTATTTTCCACGTTATTTTCACACCTTTCCCGCATTTCAGTTAAATTTCTAACATCATTGTTAGTTTGTTTTGGCCATAATTGACGTTAAGCTTACCATAAATCTTGCCTACTAGAAGTGTGTAATTTACTGAGTTTATACGTTATAAAAATGAAGCTCATAGAAATCTAGTTTTCGAAATTGTCAACAGAAGCGCCACCTCAATTTCCCTTTGCTTAAAGTTTGGAAAAGCGTTTTTCAAAACTTCTATTTTTTAATTTAATAAGGCTTATATTCTTCCTAATTTAAGCTGACTTTATCTAAATAATTATTTACCAATTAATTGCAGGGGTTAATCATCAAAATGGCTTACATAATGGCAAAATAAACATGCGGGCACAACAGAATTTTGCAAACAAAGTAACTGTTGCCATTCCGTATAGAGAAAAACAGCGTTTTTCAATCACCGCATAAAAGAATTATATATAAAGATTAGTAGAAAACTATTAAATAATAATAGTATGTGTACATCTAGTTAAAAAGATTTATATACTAAAGTAATTGACAGCTTAAATTAAAACTAGCATTCTCTGATTTACATGTTAACTTACTTTCCTTTATCTGTTCCTAGCCATACTGTTTCAACACTCAACATAGAGCTCAAAACATTGCTAGAGCTTTCAGAATCTAGACATCCTTTGTCAATCTGCATTCCAGGTACTGCTTCAATTGCAATAATTTTTGTTTCACTCAGATGATAGACGGCTACTTGACGAAGGTGGGTCAAATGCACAGCCATAACTACTATGTGACTATTAACACCATCAGATGAGCATAACCATAAATACTGTTGTGGAACCGAACAGCTGTTAACAATATAATGGCAACCACATTTAACCTGAAAGGAAATAACTAAATTATCAAGAACATATTACAAAAGACTTTGTTTCATTTTAATTATATTTTAATATGCAATATTTTTAATTAGTAAACATACTTCGGCAGAAGACGAAGCTTGGAAAACAGGAAATGTTTTGACAAATAATGGCATTTTACTGCTAGGTCGCTTTTCTTGTTCAGGCATATCCCATGCAGGAGTATTATTAGGATCTGAAGAATGCATATGTCAATATTATTCTATATAATCAATATAACACATTACATACAATAATTCAATTAAAAAAATTTAACCTGCATCTTTATACATAAACTTTAATTTAATATAAAAAGATTTCAGTAAAACATTCAGAACAATGAAATATAATATAAGATAAGATATTCTTTATTATAATCCTTTTTAGGAGTTAAAAAACAATAACACATTTCAATTTTGATTACCTACAAGCTTCTTTTTGATGGACATGTGTTTATAATGTTAAAAATATAACATATGAATTTAAAGATTTGATTATCATTATCCATCATTTTCTAATTAATGGTGTATAACATGAATTTCATTTCTGAATAAAAACAATTAAAAAAAAATTTAAATAGCATTTTATACAATACTTAATTTTTTTTATAACTAAGTAGCATAAGAGATGCTCTGCTTGAAGAGTTAAGTGCCACAACTGTGCAAGTTTATATTTGAAATTTTTTGGTAGAAGTTAAAAAAAAAATTATGTATTAACAACCCCATGTTATTTGAATAAGCTGAAAGAAACTTAGTGCATTTCTAACATGCAAAATACTATACACAAATATATTTCATTTGAAGGTTAGAAAATGTATTTTCACTCAATTTATACAAAATGAGACTTAAAACAGTTCACTATCTAAACTCTTCAAATGTATGATTTAATTAAACTTGATCATTTAATTAAACTCAAATAAAATATTTAGGTACATTAGATAGAATACTCTTACTTGAAACATTATCTGAAATATAATAACGATATTTTAATTTTAATCATTAAAGTGAACATAATAGTTAAAAAAAAAACTTAAATAAATAAAAAAAAAAAAATTCAATTGCAAACTTACCCAATGCCAATTTTGCAAGCCTTAGATCAGTTGTCCAATCTCGTTTTATGGACGGACTTGCCATTTGAAAGCAAATGCTTTCCTTATTTGATCTTAAATTTAAAAGAGCACATTAAATACAAAACAAAATTAAATAAGTTCATAACGCATATGAATCAAATCAAAATAGAAATACTTTGTAGAAAAATTGACAGATAAAATAGCAAAAAAAAACCTACCTAGATCGAACAGGCACAGCTAGTTGCAAGCAACAACTGTCTAAAAGACTGATTTCTTCACATTTTTGTCGGATCGATTCCTGGATTGAAGCCGATATCCCTTGAATAATTTCAGCATTCAAACCCTACAAAATGATATACTCAATTTAAAAATATTTGCTAAAATAGAAATGTATTGGGAGAGTTAAAATTTGTAAACAAATGCAAGTTAATTAATAATAAATGTCAGCCATATATAACAATAGTAGAGTTACTAATAACTATATTCACATTTGCATTTAAAAGATTTAACTAAAATTTAAAATAAATTTAGTATAATTTTCCCCTTTTATTTTAAACAAATATTATTATATTTATATTGTGATTGCATTTAAAAGCTAAATTTTCTCAAAAGATAAATTACAACATATTGATGGCATTGTGTGCAAGACAATTCATAAATATGAATGTTCTCTAAATGAAAATTAATTTGTCAAAAGTACAATAAATTTGCACTTCTCAATAAAAAGCTGATTTTAAGCATCGTTGGAGGTAACTTACACCATAAGGACGCCTGAGAGAGGATACTAGTGCTTCAATACGAGTTGAAACATCTTTATCATGAACTAAATCCCTAAGTTCATCATATAAAGTTTTATCACTTGCAGCATCTAGAAAATAAAATAAAAATGTTTGAAAATGTCCTCATCGTGTTTTAAATCTAAGCACACACAAAAAAAAAAAAAAACATACCTGCATTACGTTCCAAACTACGACTACCAAAGTTTTTATTGCGACTTGAAGATATCATTAGATTTTTTGTTGACACAGCAATATCATCATGAACTTCAACTTCTTGTAAAGGTACAGCCCACTTTAAATTTAATCTTTCTCCATTTAATATTCCATCATTACTTCTGTAATAATTTAAAGCATTAGTTTACTTTTTTGCAACACAATCAATAGATATATTTGAATTTATAAAGGATAAATAATTACCGAGGTGTTACAGCAACAGACACTAGAAGGTCATTTAATAGGAAAAGTCTTCTTTCTTTTGATTTAACAACAAGTCCACTCTGATCTAGTTGCTGTGAATAAGAAAAAAAAATTAAACAGGTTTAACAAGTTTAGTTATAAATATTCATTTATGCTGTAATAATCACTTAACAAGTTATTTCATATTACATTCATATATGTATATTAAAGAGTACTAGAAATACTATCGATAAAGAACTATTTAAAGCACTGAAAAATAGTAGTTTTTTTAATATAAGCATCTTACAAAAACCTCGACAAATTGTCCAACCAACTGCAGAAAATTTAAAATGCCAGTTAGACTCACAAAAAAAATCCTCAAATTTTCCTTTAATATTCAAGCATATTTTTATACAATAGACTACTACCATACATAGGGTAGCATCACAGTCTTAATTGAAAAAACACTACTGGGGAAAGGGAGCTGTTGAAAATTATTTAAAAAAATGCTTCAATGATTTTTTTTCCAAATCTCGCAAGTGAAAAGCCCGGAAGCAGAAACGCGGCGATGCGCATCGTACGACACAGATTTTTTCAAAGGTCTGCAGACAAATTGTTTCAGAAGTCTACCATACTAATTATTTTTAGGTCTGGACTACTTTAGAACATTTTCTGCAGATTCTTTTTAGGTCAGATAATTACTTTTCTCTCATTTAAGAAAGTCAGGGGGTGGGGGAGAAGTCCCGATAATAGAAAGTCGCAATCCAGATGCTCGATAAGTTACACGTGTTTGAACAAATCTCCTCAAGACGTATCTTTGTTGTCGATTCACATTTGTCAACTCCATGGTACATTTAAGTACTTCTTTGAGAAGATACATTACTAGAAAATAATTAACAGAACCTTCTTTAAGAAAGGAATTTGCGCTAAACGAAAACGGCATTTTATACAACTTCCATGGCAGATTTTCGACTTTGGCGATTATTTTTTTTCTCTTTTGGATTTAGGGCTCAATTTTTTACTTTAATAGATAATTTTTATTCCTTTTTACTCATTCTTTTCTAATCTATTTGAGAGTCAATAGGTAATCAATGATGCAAGGTTTTCAAAAATCGGCAAGTTGACGCCGGGATTACTTCGATTTTGGTGTTAAAATTTTGGTCTAGCTTTAACACGGTTTTCTTAATTTCTTATTGAGTTTGTTAGTAATTTGATTATTATCAGCTAACCACAGTTGCCAATTTTATCAGAAATCGGCGTTTTAGCCCGGTGGGTTTTCCGATTTTCAAGACAGAAAACTTGTTTTACTACATGTTTAAAGCCAGTTTTCTCGTTCTGAAAGGCATTTCTTTAGTTTTAATTTATTTTTATATTTTTTGTTACTATTGTGAACCAATTAGTTATACCAAGTTTGTTAAAAATTGGACTTCGTTAATTTCTCCATTTTTATAAATTGTATTTGAACATTCCTGAGGATATTCTGTGAATTCCAGTATTTTAAAATAAACTTATACTGCAAAATATTTTATTTTTATGGTCATGATTCTTTTACATCTAAAATGACAGTTTGAATATTAGTTAACAGTTAGTTTGACAGTTTGCATTGGATTTCATTCACTAGGCTATTTTTCAATGAAAAGTAAAGTTACCAGACTTGCATGTTATGAAACTTATATGAATGTCTAAAACCATAATAAATAATTTAAATTGCTTTAGAAGTTAATTTTTGCAATTTTGAGACTTGAATATTAAAGTACTAACAGATAAAAAAAGAAATGCTTTCTTTTTGCACCCTCCCATTTTTTATTTTTAGTATGAACTCTGCAATTTAATTAAATTACCATACTTTAAAATTATAATTCCAATTTTAATTTACCAAGGAAATTCGGAAAATGATCTTTCTTGTTTCATTTATAATTTTTAACAATGAAATAAAATTTTAATTTGTATTGTCCTTTCCATAGAAAATATTGTTAATATAACGAGTTTTTGTTTTAAAAGCTAAAACTATTAAATAAATGGGTATGTCTCTCTTTAATAGTTGCTGTCATACTTGCTTATGAAAGTTATACAATAGTTATATAATAAATTAAGTTGCAGACAAATCTTATTCACTAAAATCTTGTCGCAGACTGTTAAAAACAACAAAATTTAACATTAACCCCTTCAGCACCAGGGACGTACCTGCCGTATGTCGAACTATATACATACTGAAATACAAATGATGTACATGCCAAACATCATGACATTTTTATACAAAATACGTTTAAATAGTTTTGTTCACACTAGCTTGATTTTCTCTCTGGTACTATGTTACACAAAATTAAATTTGCTTTTCAAAATTTGAAAAAATTATATGGGGTGGAAGGGATTAAGCATATGGGCTAAACTTGCACTAAAAAAAATATCAGTCTTAAGAGGAAATGGTGTCTTGGAGGTGTTCTTTCAGAAAAGTTTCTTGTATAAATTTTATTTGTATTATTTTGGAACACTAAAATTAAATGTGAGTTATTAAACATAGTTAAGTAAAGAAATTTGTCTGCTTAGGGCTTTTAAGTTTATTCTATTTTCTACCAAAAAATATAAATACTTACGAGCTGAATAACATCATCTTGTCGCAGCAAGAAGTGATCCCTATCAGTGGAGGATTTAAAAGAAAACTTTCCTAGATGTTTCAGCACTTCCCTCACAGCATGATGCTGCTCAGCTTCCCGTTTTCGTTCATTTAATGTTTCTGCCAAAGATTCTAACTGGGTTAATGCCAGCTGCAGAGACATACGATCATGGTGACCAGGAGGTGTATCTTTCAGTAAGTCCTATTTTAGAAAAAATAATTCAGTTTTGTCAAATGTTACAAATTATTTTGATAGTAATTATCTGTTTGTTTAATAAATTAAAGAAAACTTAAAAGCAAAATAATGTATTTAAATATTGATAATTAATGGATAAACACATGTTCATTTTGCAATTAGCAGCCTTTATATATCAATGCACAAGCTTAACTTATAGTCCGATATGGGCACCTTGGCTGCCAAGTGGTACGAGTACAAAAAAACAGTATAGAGACTGTGTAACCTTTAGAAGGCAGGTGTTTAATTTTAACATGGGATTCTGGTCGAAATATCAGTCACCCGCCCGATAAAGGTGAAAGTTTGAAACTAGTCTTGTCTATATTGTTCAGTGGAATGACATTCAACTCATTATTGGGCAAAATATTGAGCTTGGAACCACACCACTTGGTCAAATGATAGATCTAGCTGCCTAGTAACGGAAAAATGTGTTAATTCATTTTCAGATTTTGGGTTCTTATACCATTTAACAAGTTCGCTGCCAACTATGAGATATTTCACAGTATTAGCATGGAGTTCCAATATACTGTAGCAATAAATTTGTTAATGGCCAAGCTGCCCTTATACAAATATACAAAAAGAAAAAATATTTTCAAATAAATTTTTTTAAAGAAATTTCAAAATGTAGAGTATAAGTAGAATTTCAAAAATCCAATACAATTTTAAGGCACAATTTAAAATAACTCAATAACTTTACCTGGAGCATTAAAATAAATTGAGGAAACCTTTGGACAGGTTTAACCATGAGACCAAAAAATGACAGTCTGTCTGCACTATTAATTTGTTTAACCTAAAAATATATATAAATATTCACATATTACTTAAGATATTAAGCAAAACAATTCTCCATAATTCAGAAGAAAATTAGAAAATAAATTGATTAAACATAAAATAGGCACATCCTATACCTTTAAAAAGTCAGCAAAGGCAGATTTATTCTTTGAAGCTTGCTTTGCTGTTTCCATGGCCAATGAAAAATTATTAATGAAATCACTATAAATGTCAGAAACCATAACCTTGGAAAACTAAAGAGAAAACAAACATATAACTTTACAATCAGAATTATACACTAGTTTTACTTTTTACATTAAAAACATCTGTGATAAATTCAAAAATCCAAAAGTTTAATGTTTGAAACAAAAGCAAATTAAAGTAAAATTGAAAACGTGACTAAATAAAATTTACAAACTTTTTTTTAAAGAACTTTTATTTTAAACATGTATATATAAAAGATTTTTCTTTAAAAATCTATAAAGATTCTTAAACTTTTTTTTTTAACATCTGCAGACATCATGACTTCAACAATATCCAGAATATATATATATATATTAGATAAAAAAAATGGCATGTATTAAAGAACTAACAAAATTTAAAAATGCAGTTTAGGATAGATTTTAGACTTTTAAAATTTTACTTTGTTTCACTGTAGCATTTTAAATATTTAATTAATGTAAATAATCTAAATTATATAGACATTTAATACTTAGGTAATAGAACTTCTCCTGTAGATAGCTTCATTTATAAATACTATTTTTATTAACTAGAATACACATTATATGCTTTGATGATTTTTTGTGTGACTAAAACATGAAAAGTAATAAAAATTTAAGAATAAATTATAAAATAATTATTCTGAAAACAAATAATATTATAGTTTTGAGCTTAAACATGAGAAATTTAGTGAAATAAAATTTAAAGTGAAAATTTTAAAAACATGCATGCTACGGCAAAAATAAGCTAACTTACGGAAGCCACAAATACATCTCCAATCTTTTCTTCTTGATCCCATTGACGAACACATTGTGTAAGGGCGATACCAAAAATATTATGACACTGCAAGATTTGTTCTACACGATGAAACATGGTGCTTATTTTATTGGCACTGACAATAGGAGGAGTGGAATCTTCTAAAGGATGTTTATAGTCCTAAAAACACCAAAGGGTTAAAAGATTTAATTTGTACAAAATCAAAAACATTATAAATGAAAGTGACATTTGTTAAAAGGTATTATAGAATAAATTTGAATTTTTTTTATAAAAACTATAACTTTCATAACTTTAAAGCATAACAGACACTTATCGATAATTTTAAGTATATGCAATTAGATGTATATGAAACACATATGTAAAGCATGTATTTCCTTGCTGATGTATAGTGTTTACTTCCAAGCTTAAACTTCAGTTCAAGTACATTAAAAAAAACTCAAAACATGCAGTATAATTCTTTACATAATTCAGCAATTCCCAACATAAAATATATTTTCCAATTCCAAAATTGGTTAATTAAAACAGACAAATTTCTCCTTGATTAATGAATGCCTACATTTATAAAAGAATCACTATGCTAGTAATAAACAACTTGTTTATCTCAAAATGTGTAAACCAAACTTCAGAATTATGAAATACAAAAAAAATCCTTTACCCTTATTAGTCTTTGCAGAGAATTTAAATAGGAATTTTCACTGTCAACAATGCTTCCAACAATATACCTTCTTTTCATCTATAAAAATATACATATTTAAAATGTTACAATAAAAGTTTTAATTAGTATAAAATATTAAAAAAATAAAAATTTACAAATATTGCTAATCACCTTTTCAGGTGAAAGACCTGGCGGCGTTGGCGGCAAAGACAAAGGTGGACGTTGTTTCTTGGGTATTTTTACATCAACATAGCCATCTTCATCTGCATAGAGCACTGTTAATATTTAGTCGGTAATATTTATTAGAATGTAAAGAAAAACTCAAAGTATTTACATATTGTTCAGATCTTTAATAAAGCAAAACATTAGTTAATACTTTATAGAACTTTTATAAACACAATGTAAAACTTCTCCATTAAACATTTTATTCAATTTTTAACATGTTCATTTTAAAACATAACACTGGTATCAAGCTTTGAAGTAGCGCAATTGATCTGAAATGAGCTAGTAAAGAAGCTTTATACCAGCGAAGCTTTACGACAGCGGAAAAAAAACTAAGTGTAATCAATATGTTAAAAAAGATATTAAAACAAAGGTACAGAAAGAAGTTTGGCAACAAAAAATAATTTAACCTACAAATTTATAGCAAAAGTGCATAAGATAAATCAAAATAAACTTAATCCTCTAAACTATTCCAAAGTTGTTTAAAAATAAAACAGCAAGCTATTATGTAAACATGACATTAAAAATATGTACCTTTTAGAATATTTTTCCATAAAATAGAAAGCTAAAAACCAATAAAATTTATTGGTAAAATATAAACAAAACGCAAAAATTTAAAGAATTATACAGAAAAATATAATTTTATTTTTAAATTACTTGGTCAAAAGGAAGTAGATGCAAAAATTAAAACAGTGAAGATTTTTTGTATCTAGACATATATATAGTATTAAAAAATAACAAATTACCTTGTGAATGTCTGTTAATTTTATTTACGCATTTATCCAATTCATATTCTTTTTTACGTGTAGAAAACCACCTAGTGAAACCACCAGTTATGCCCTAAAAAGAAAAATTTACAGAGCAAATTTTAAATGTGTGAAAAAAGCAAAAAAAAAATACAACAAATTGCTTTTTTTTTTAATTTATTAACCCATTGATGTGCAAGCGATTTTCGAAGCTTTATACATATATTATATATATATAAAAATTGAACCTTTATATAATTATATATATAATCGTAAAGTTGTTTTTACTGCATAAATATTTATTTAATTTTTCCTATATATATATTTTTTAATTTAATTAACTGTGAAGATGATATCATGTCCATGAGCTTCAGAAGGTTAAATAGGTTTTAATTCTTGTGTTCTGAATTTTTTTAGATAAATAAAAAACAAACTTTTTACTATTAGAGCCTACAAGACAAAATTATAATAAAAAAATTAGACCTACTTGTGTAAAAGTGTTCAACAAACTTATGTATCAAAAATATCATTAACAGTAATGTCTTTACATGCTTTACAACATTACTTAACATCTTTTAAGGTGACCTAAAATCTGACAGAAATATTGCAACTTCAGAGAAATTTTCGGAATATATAACCAAACGAAGTAAAATTCCAACCATTTATGATTTAATTAATCTTATTACATGTACATTTATAAAGTAGTAAATAGAAATACAATATTTTTTTAGCATTGTTTAGAAACAAATCTTTTTTTAGTCTGCTTGTCAATTTGCATCTTATTAATTATGCAATAACAATTAAACAAATTTAAATAAGAAGTAGCTTAAAAACTAAAAAATAGAATAGTTTTTATTAAGCATGGAGTCTTGAGTAATGCAAAAGAGAATTACTTTCTAACAACTTTAGATTGATGTTGACTGCATGAAAAACTTCGACATAGAAGAAAAGTGTACTTTAAGCATTAATTCTAAATATTTTTAAGGTACCTCGTTAACTTTTCCTTTTTTAGAATTTTTCTTTTTTTTCCCAATGAAACGAGCTGCTAAATTAGATGCACCAGTTTCTTCTTCAATTTCTTCGCTAGCAGAACTAGCAGATTGGTCATTGCCAGCTTCTGAATCAATCCAACTAACAGTATCGGCAAAATCCTCGTCAGTTTGATTTATTTGCTGCAAGTCAACTTCTTCATATATATTATCTTCAGAAGTTTGTAAACCTGTAACAATCATATTCGAAATATTACCAATTATTCTGTGAAATGAATAATTATTAGTTTTTGTTTCTTTAAAAACTACGATAACATGAAATTATAAAGTCTACTAAAAAATGTTGAATAAAGTTGATATTGGATTGTGTTCAAATGAACATAGAGTATACTATGTAATTTTCATGCCTTAAAAGACAAATATTACATTTATCTCAACTTACCCAACCTGGTAAAATTTCACCCCCGCCCCCCACACACAATTGTAGAATGCTATAATTTTAGAAAAACTATCTAAATGAAAATATTTAATGTGCTTAGTAAAGTATTATCGAAAACGCATGTAAAGATTATTAATTGGCTTAAAACATAACACACATTTATAAATATAAATCAAACCTACTCATCAACTAAATGCACAATCAAAACAACAATTTGAAAACATTATTTTAAAACAATAGTTTTTAAATATTTAAACAGAAAAATATTAATTGGCAGAAAATATGTTTATGTAGTAATGTGTTTGTTGTTGGCAAATTAAATTTATATTCATTTTAGGACAATTTTATTAATTTATATTAAGAATTGCATCAGTAGCTTCTTAAAAATGTCAAGGTAAAATGAATTTGAAAATATTTCAATATAACATTTCTATGTATTTCTATGAAATTTTTATTATAAATTTAGGCTTAAAAAATATTAACATATTCGGTTCCTTGTGAAGTCTATAAAAACTGTTAGAGAAAAACCTACCTTTAATTAAAACTCAAGATGAAGAGAATATTTTCTATCTAAATATGTTCGATTACTACAGTTCAAAATATGTATATATATACAGTCAAACCTCGGTATAACGAACCCGGGATATAACGAACTTTCCAATTGGTCCCAACCGAACTCCTATGTCACTAATGTATTTTCAAGTGCTTATAACGATCGTCAAAAGTAAGGAATTCGGATGTAGCGAACTAAAATTCACACTTTTCCAGTTTAGTTTCAGGTTTTTCCCAAAAATTTTACTGGCCCCGACCACATTCCTTACCCTTTGTTCCTTTGACAGAAGCCAGGTTCTTCAAAGGTGACAATAGACTCCCCAGCTCAGCTCCTCCCCTTCCCCCGTTCAACTGGTTTAGCATATATTCTTTGCCTATTCCTTTCATTCTACTGCTGAAGATTATCGTTTAACTTGTGGACTTTGCGTAGGTTTAAAATCGCTCCTGTTTGCTAATGCCTTTTCCATTGAGGATAAAGCGAAAATTATTAAGAGAATAGAAAACGGTGATTATCGTTTATCTACAGATATTGCATTCGAAGGGGATGTTAGTTCAGGTCCTTCAATTTCTGATGCTAAGGGTAAGGCAGCTGTGGACATTTTGCATAATTTCTTTACAACAGAAACTGTGGATAAGAATGTAATGGACTCTTTTGATGCTTTCAACAAAAAATCAAAACTTCTTTTCATACTTCAGATAAATAAATTTAAATAGTAGTAAAATTAATTTAATTGTTTAATTGTTTTTTAAAAACAAATATACTTTATTATTGCCCATTACTAATTGCAATTCAGTGTAAGTAATTTGTTTTGCACAAAACATGTTTAAGGACTTTAGAAAGTTTTTATATCGTCAATATTTAAAATTCGGATATAGTGAACCCTCAAGTATAGCGAACTTCTGAACCAGTCCGTTGAGGGTTCGTTATAACGAGGTTTGACTGTATATAATACGGTACCTGTATTTTAAACTTGTTGATTTACAGATACAATTATAAATTTATGATGATGTCATTAA
Source organism: Troglohyphantes excavatus (assembly GCA_963932185.1). NCBI lineage: Eukaryota > Metazoa > Arthropoda > Arachnida > Araneae > Linyphiidae > Troglohyphantes > Troglohyphantes excavatus. The sequence continues at coordinate 45,040,935 of OZ010672.1, read as the reverse complement.
ATATCATTTAATCTTTCCTGATGGTCTAAGAAAAATAATCCGAAGATCAGAAAATGGTAGAGAAAAACAACATTGTTTTAAAATGATTTAGTCTTTCAGCTGGGAAATTCAAGGCAGTTTTACCCTACATATCTTTGCAGACATTTGTATACATATCAATGCATTTAAGCATGTGTTAAAATGCATTAGAATAGCATTTCACTTAACACATCTGTACTCTAATGCATCAATTAGTACGAAACAATTCTACAGTTTAGTAATTTTGTGTAGAAATTTCGCATCAGGATCAACATGAGGAAAATTGGACCAGGATAAATCTTGGATCATTCCCCTTTATAACGTTGGCCATTCCTCATCTATTAGCCCCTTATACAGCATATCTTTGGTTGTACCAAGGATCAAAAATGTAAACTTCTGATTCTGGAACTGATAATTTGATGAGCAACATACTATTTTATGTTTTATCAATTAAAAATTGCTTACTTTTGATTTAGTGCATTTAATAAAAGTGTGTTTTAAAAGTATTTATATGTGTGTAAAAGTCAACCATTTCTTCCCAAATTGGATATTTTTCTTATTATGTTGCGGTCTCAATTAGATTTTTTTTAATTGAGAATTCCGGATAACCGCATATTTCATACAAAAGCTCCCAAGTAACATTTCCTACCCAACATCCAAATATCTAATTAGAACAGAAATTATGCACGAACATTAAAAAAAAATACATAAAGATCAGAATGATAACTTTGTATTGATTGGAACGCTGAAGTCGTTTAAAAAGTCAAAATGAAATCATTAATAAATCTATAATAATTTTTTAACATAATGACGATAAAAGCTATAATGATAAATTAATAATATGTTAAAAATTTTGCCAAAAATCATCCTTTTGACAATGCTTTTTTTTTCTTCAAATTTGATGATGGAAAAGTCGAGTTCTTTGCAGTTTTTTTATCATCAATTTTTTTTAGTTTCGATAAGTTTGTCAGGTATTTAATTATTATCTACCAAATAGGATTTTAAGTTTGTTAACAAATGTAATGCAAATAGTATCATTCACAAGTGTCATTATTAATTTGGTTCTGTATTCATTCTTTTATCTGAAATGACGAAAATGGAGGGAAAAAGGTCGTTTTTAATTTCTCCAACTTGAAATATTAAAAATTCGAATTTTCTGACAACTGTACTCTTATTAAAATGCCTGCAAGAAAATGAGATGCCCTTTTCTGAAAATTCAACCCCTTATAAAATATTGTTGAAGTACCTAAAACTTTACCTTTTAATATTATATTCACATTTATATAAGAAAAATACTGAAACACTAAAAAATCTCAATAGATTCAAATTAATGTTCAAAATCTTGAAACAAAAGAGAAAAAGAGGAAAATTAGTATAAACATGCAAAAAGCACACCAGTTGGTTAAGATAAAATGCAAAAGTTCAGATAGGAAAGAACATGCAGATATATTTAGTAAAGCATGATAGCACCACCACCAACCTCGGGACGGACCCTGTTGCCTATGGGTGTCATCGTAAAGCATGTATAACGGTTCTTCATTTGATTTTCCTGCATAGGTAGATTCATTTGACCTCTGGGCTGCTGGAATTAAAAATAACTACTGAAAGGAAATTACCAGCAGTAACAAACAGCAGCAATTAAGACAACCTTAAGAAGGTTATAAAAGTATGCCAAGTGTTTAATAACAGAAATTTATTCCAGAGATTTTTTATATTAAAATAGAATAGGTAATATTACTTTATTGTCCTGTTTATAGAAACTCTTTAAAAGCAAGAAATTTAGTTATTTAAAAAAAGAACAAGGAATAAAGAAATTAGTGAAATGTTTGTTAAAATATTTCGATTAAACTAAAATTGAAAATATATACTCAAGTATCAAAAGTCATAGTGAAGCAGTATGCAAATTTATAAGTGTTGATTGCGTCACGTTAAAAAGGTATAAAGAGACATATGGTTGTCAGTGTTGTATATTGGTATCTTGAGTGGCTTGGTCTTAGTGTTAATGACTAACTACCCAACAAAGAATTAACAGAGTTGGAATGAAGAATGATAGTTAGAGCTTGATGCAAAGACCATAGCAATTTGAAATACAGAGTTAAGGGTGTATTGAGATTATCTTACGGAAAGCATTACCTCTGACAAAGCACAGTAGGCAGCCACGTCAAGCTGAATGATAGAGATCATTTATGTCAGAACAAGAGCATCAGTGCCAACAGAAGACCAACACATCAACTGACTACCACGTTTAATAAAGCACACAAACATATTTGCAAGGTCTGTGCAGCAAAATTTGGCATTGATAGGATAGACAGTATAGAGAATGCCTTTATTCAGAGCACAACATGTATATGACGAGTGCCTATATTCGCAACTCATCAGCTTCAGAGTATCTATCACCTAGGCATATATCATGTGCAATGCACCCTAAATGACTTAAAGACAGTAACTTGGTCTAATGTGTGTCTCATATAACCATGTTATCAACTGATCTTATTTGGGTTAAGTGAAAACCCATGAGGCTATGGATCAAACTGGTGGTAGTTATATGGTATCGTAGAGAGTGTTCACATGTCATGGTTTGGGTCATGTGATCAAATTAAAGCAGTCATTGACAGGAAATCGCTATGTGCAGCTGTTTGATGACTATTCTAAAGCTGCTCGTCAACTTCATGTATCCCATAAACGATGGGATGTTCCACCTATAGTTCCCACTCTTTCACTTAAAAAAAATTCATGTACTTTTCAAGGACCCATATTTTTTTTTTCAAGGACCTGATGTTGCATTAATATCAGCGCAAGATAAAAGTTTTTCGAAATACATGAAATATTTTAAAACATAAATATTCAAGAACATTAATTTTAATAACAAATTTATCATTACTGTATGTGCACCACAAAATCTCAAAAATAGGTCATTAAAACATTTAGTAGGAATTTTATAAATTTACCTATGTCTAACTTTAACATTTTAATAAGGGCGAATAGTCAGGAAAATATCAACCTTCACCTTAGATCTTAATAGATTTTCAATACGTATTAGTTTATAAAAAATATACAAGTTTACATGCTAATTACAAATATCAATAGAAGATTTGAAATTGTAAAATTTAACGAAAATAAGAAATGCTTATTTTTTTTACTCCAAAAAAAAAATGACTGCACAAAGAGAAATTAAAAATATTTTATTGAAAAACAGTTATGTCAGTCTTCTAGCAAATGATCGACTTTATTATGAATGCTTTAACAAACTTTATTTTATTTTTTTTAGCTCATCAACCATACTATTAACCTTATAATAATAATTGTGCTTTTTTTAAAAATAAAATTGAAATGTATTTTGCTTCAGTTAGAACAAATCTAAAATTCAAATTGCACAATAATATTCTTTTTCTATAATAAATTAAGTCCTTGCAAAGAGTCACTACCTTCAAAACGTTAGTCCTTTTTTTTCAATTTAATGAACTTCGGTGGCCATTTATATAAAGAAAAAATTCTTAATTATCAATATAATATAATGTCTCGCATCATCATCATTACACTATACTCACATATAAACTAAAAAAAATCCAAATAAAATTTTATCAAGAAACAGTTTAACCCCAAGTAGGTAAATATTACAATTACAGACATAGTACAGGCTAAAAACCAAAAAAAATCTTATTTTTTTCCAAACAGAAAATTTTGAAGTCCTCACTTTGATTTTCCTCCTGACTTTTGATTTTATCGTATTTTTCTTAATTGCATAATTGTTGAATTCGAACCATTGCCAATAGCCCATTGTGCAGCTGTAGTGCAACGTTATTAAACAAACCAGCCATTATTGTATGTCATTTTCACTTGGCGACAAACAAAGAATGTCATATTGGCAGTGGCACCAATTTTCAGAATCACATCAAATCTATACCATATACTAGGAATTTAACAAATAATTTTTAGATAAAGATCAAATTTTTATTTTTTTAATTTAGATAAAGATCAAATATTTCATAATAGTGACATCCAAACTATAATATTAAACAATAGATATAATTAGTAAACCGACTAAAAAAATCTCATGTTAACTTATTCGTTAAATTTAGAAATATACTTTGATAACATTTAGAATTTTAACACGGATGTAAAAGTGTCAAAGCTTCAAGCAACAAAGTAAAAATCAATTATTTAGTAAAGCCTACTTTGAGCTGTCTTGCCACAGGTAACACCTTTTTGTAGCTTCATAGTAAATAAGAAGGGAGAAAATGCATTTATGTTTTTCTTACATTTTAAATCTGAAAACTTAGTATTTATTACTTAATGTAACTTAAATACTAATTTCAAAATATGTTTAAGTGGTAAGCATTGTATAACATTGAAAGTGACAAGGTAGCTAAATTTCCCACGGTAGATTTTAAATTATATAAACTACCATTTTTATGATAAATCTGCTTATAATAAAAAATATTTAACATTTGTAACAAACATGAATTAATAAAGATTTAAAAAAATAGCTTACTTCTTCCTATGATAGAGCAAAAAAAGAAAAAGTAAAATTATACACTGGATAAAAAAATTATACTATTAAACAAAACATTTTGCCACATATTCAACCAAATTTTTTATTGAAATAAAGATATGAACATTCATTTTGCTTTTGAGAATTCCTTTCCACAGTTAAAATAAAGAGCTTGCCAGAATGCCTTAGATTCTAAGGAATGTACACATAAACGAATGGAATTTGATATGGTATATGAACTACAATTGGTTCCTATGGTTAGTAAATCTAAGCATGCTAGCATTATTAAAACAAAAAAAATTAAGAAACCTAATAACCAAACTTCATGCTTTTAACATCGAAAGAAAATTGTCATCACTATTATCTTCATAAACCCTAATAACAGCAAAAAGTTGAACTTTCAACATTGGGTCATTCCATATCAAATCAACGGAAAAAAAAGGATTTTGACACCCACCCCCTCCGATTTTTTTAAAATTTGGTGAAAACGCTTTCCTTGTGGGTCAAAGTAAATATCCGAATTTTTTTTGCTGTATCTCAAATAGTTTTTATTTTACAGCCATTCGAAATTTCAGAATTTCAGCTCATCTTGCACGTTTGAGATTTTTAAAATCAGTCGCATATATCTAGATATAAAATTATTTCTCCAGAACTATTCATTGGATCTCTATGAATTTTTTTTAGCAAATCAATAAAAGCCTATTGATGTTATAAAAAAATACTTCATTCCTCAAAATCAATAAAAAAATCCAGGAAAAAATTTGAAAGAGGCAAGTATTTGATTTTTTTTGTAGAAAAACTTACTTTATAAAATCGAAATTATCTAAAAGAGGGTCCTCCACAATTTTAATTTTTTATATATGAAAATAATTGTAAGAACATGTTTTATCATAATAAAGAATAAAATTGATGGCTATTTTTCTCTTTTTAGTAAAAATTTTCACTTTTGTCGGCCATCTTGAAAATTCACATATCTTGAAATTTTTTTTAAACAAACACATTTTTATTTAGCAATATAATTATAATACTGAAATTTTTATATAGTCATTTGTTATTCTGAAAACATTCATAAAATATTTTAATTAAATAATTTTTAAATAACAATTTTAAAGTCCCTTTAATTAAAACTTAATTTCAAGAAATTTGTTTTTTAGTCTATAGGTCAGTTCAACGAGACCATGGCACTTACCACCTCCGTTTTTTTATAAAAATTAGTGTAAACTCTTTCTTTGTAGATAAAACTATATATACAAAATTATTTTGCTGTATCTCAAATAGTTTTCGTATTACAGCCATTCAAAATCTCAGCTCATCTTACACATTTAAGATTTTCAAAATGAGGCGCATATATCTTGATATAAAATTCTTTCTCCAAAACTATTCATTGTATCTCTATGAAATTTTTTTTGAAAATCAATAAAAGCATATTGATGTTATAAAAAAATATTTCATTCCCCAAAATCAATATAAAATTTCAGGAAAAAATTTGAAAGAGCAAGAATTTGATCTTTTTTTGTAGAAAACTTACTTTATTAAATTTAAATTATTGAAAACAGTGTCCTTCAAAATTTAATTTTTTTATACATAAAACTCATTGTAAGAACATGTTTTATCATAATAAAGAATAAAATAGATGGCTTTTTTACTCTTTATAGTAAAAGTTTGCACTTTTGTTGGCCATCTAAAAACTCGCACTTGTTGAAATTAAAAAAAAAAAGTAAAATTTTTATTTATCAATAAAATTATAATGCTTAAACTTTTGCATGAATATTTGTTATTTTGATACCATTTACTTAATTAAAATATCTAGATAGATTAAATATTAAAAAAAACTTTAAATAAAATTAATAGTATAACATTCAAAGTATTCATAAAATCAATAGTTCTCTGTCAACTCAAACTATCAATTTCTTTAGTTCCTTTATTGACACTAAAAGATAACTTAAATGGCATTCACTTGATGTTATCTTTCCCACACTACATTTTGAAGGTTCCACTTTTCAGTTTTAAACTTAACTAAAATTTGAAAAACATTTAACTAACCAAAATTAAAATTATCCTTTCGAGGTATTCTTTATAAAAGTGTGACCAATAAGTTCATTCCCAACTTCTTTTCTGTCCATCTCTTTCAACCATCTCCATGTGAACATTCCATAACTAAAGTGGCTTCAAGTGTTTACATTAAGTCCCAATCAAATGTCTACAACACACGGAGGCCCTTGTAGGGAGGCAAATACATTTATGAGAATTTTCCTTTTTTCACCAAAAACTGGGATCACCAAAAAAAAAAGAAAGTTGCAAAATTGAGTATGGCTATAGACTAGAAAAAAATTTCTTGTAATTAAGTTTTAATTAAATTAACTTCAAAATGTTTATATAAAAATTATTTAATTCAAATGTTTTATGAATGCTATCAGAATAACAAATAATTATATAAAAGTTCCAGAATGACAAAAGTGCAAATTTTTACTATAAAGAGTAAAATAGCCATCAATTTTATTCTTTATTATGATAAACCATGTTCCTACAATTATTTTCATATATAAAAAAGTAAAATTGTGGAAGACCCTCTTTTTGATAATTTATATTTAGTAAGTTTTTCTACAAAAAAATCAAATACTTGCCTCTCAAATTATTTCCTGAAATTTTATATTGATTTTGGTGAGTGAATTTTTTTTTGTAACATCAGTATGCTCTTATTGATATTCCAAAAAAATTTCATAGTAATACAATGAATAGTTCCAGAGAAAGAATTTTATATCTAGATATATGCGCCTCATTTTGAAAATCTTAAATGTGTAAGATGAGCTGAGATTTTGAATGGCTGTAATACGAAAACTATTTGAGATACAGCAAAATAATTTTGTATATATAGTTTTATCTACAAAGAAAGAGTTTACACTAATTTTTATAAAAAACGGAGGTGGTAAGTGCCATGGTCTCGTTGAACTGACGTATAGACTAGAAAACAAATTTCTTGAAATTAAGTTTTAATTAAAGGGACTTTAAAATTGTTATTTCAAAATTATTTAATTAAAATATTTTATGAATGTTATCAGAATAACAAATGATTATATAAAAATTTCAGTATTATAATTATATTGCTAAATAAAAATGTGTTTGTTTTTAAAAAAATTTCAAGATATGTGATTTTTCAAGATGGCCGACAAAAGTGAAAATTTTTACTATAAAGAGAAAAATAGCCATCAATATTATTCTTTATTATGATAAAACATGTTCTTACAATTATTTTCATATATAAAAAATTAAAATTGTAGAGGACCCTCTTTTTGATAATTTCGATTTAATAAAGTAAGTTTTTCTACAAAAAAAATCAAATACTTGCCTCTTTCAAATTTTTTCCTGAAAATTGTTATTGATTTTGGGGAATTAAATATTTTTTTATAACATCAATATGCTTTTATTGATTTCCCAAAAAAATTTCTTAGAGATCCAGTGAATAGTTCTGGAGAAAGAATTTTATCTCTAGATATATGCGACTGATTTTAAAAATCTCAAACGTGCAAGATGAGCTGAATTTCTGAAATTTCGAATGGCTGTAAAATAAAAACTATTTGAGATACAGCAAAAAAAATTCGGATATTTACTTTGACCCACAAGGAAAGCGTTTTCACCAAATTTTAAAAAAATCGGAGGGGGGTGGGTGTCATGGTCCCGTTGAATTGACATGGAATGACCCCATTATAAATAAGAGAAAAAATTAGTATTTCGAGACAACAAAATTTAATGAAATAAGATCATTTAGCAACAACAACTAAACATATTATTACCAAGTTGTTGCTTTCATTCAAGTGGTTTTAGATAACAAAAGATAATATTTTCAAAATAAGAAAAAATCTTGTGAAATCAATACAATTTTATAAGCTAATTGTACAACCCTACAAAATGTTTCAAATCTATACATTGGTACAGTTAATCTTTACAAATTGGCAGGTGTGCATAAAATCAATCCATTGAATAGTATCTAATGCAACTTTCATTACAGCAACTTTTTGGCTTTTTTTTATAATGACCAACCACATTAGCCCCCTCCCATGAGGAGTCATTACATCCAGAGACTACTAAAGAGTTCAAAATTAGGAGATAAAATTTAGATGTCATTGGCACCTAGTAGCAATTCTTCTTTAGCTGCCAAAATGTTTTGCTTAAGTGTAATTTAAAATAATTCAAATTGCTTAAGCAGAGCTTCCAACTGTTATATTTTTGTAATCATTAAAACTTCTTTTACATAAAATAATATTTCTATTCATACTCTAAAAATACCACTGCCTTGCTTTACTGACAAAATTACTGAAAAGGATAAAGACGTCAAAAATAATGACTAATAAACATACGACCATTAAACAGAAATTTTTAGGTGCAAAATATGACTAATGACCACTAATTTTGAACCCTGGTCTACTGTAATAAAGTAAAAAAGGGATATTTTAGGATTCCTGAAATTGTCCTACGATTTCAAATTAAAAGCCAGCGTGATCATACAAATTGAAGATTTCATTGGCCTTGGTTTCCAGAAAAAGTGGCATATTAAAAATTTATATAAGATGAAAAAATCTACTTACTTTTCTCTCCACGACCTCCAACAGTTTTAGACCCAGGGCAAAAATCAGATTGCTGTAGAATATATTCATTCATCACACGACGACCGAGACTAGCAGTTGCTGGTTTAGGCAGAGTTCCACTTCCCCCTTGCCAGCGAGAAGATGCAAAGTACAGTGGAGGTGTACCAGGACTAAGTACATGAGCTGCTTTCGCTTCTAAAGTTGCACAGTGCTCCGAGGGCTTACAGGCTTCCGATCTCAAGTCCTCAGAGCAGGCTGTATCTTCAGGCATCAGCATTGCCTCAACATCCAAGTTGAGGTTCTCCAATATTTGAGCGTGTCTTTGCTGAACTTTCTCGACTTCGTCCAGTACTACTTTAGAAGAATAGGCCGATGACCGGTCAGTTTCACGGGGCCTAGTTCCGGGCGGCCATCGAGGAATTGCCGAATAGTTTTTGACGCTGCCGGAATAGCAGGAGTCATCTTGGGATTGTTCGGGTATTTCTTCATAAATGTTTGGCTCAGAGCTTCGTCTCTTATGACATTGTTCACTGTTTTTTTGAGAAGCAGTGGCAGTTGCTTCCCCAGCGGACACAACTTCCTTACGAGCGTAATTTGTTCGGGGAGACATTCGAAGACCATTGGTTATAAGCGAATTGGATCGTCGATAAATTGGAGTGGCAAAGGACTTTTTCTTTTTCTTCTTTTTTTGAAAAGTAGTTACGATTTCTGGAATGTCACAAGTGCTTATATCGGGTTCAATAGCTAGTAAAGGATTGTCGAAACCATGACCTTTTTCATATGGATTCTCAACTTTATTTAGATTGTTCTTTTCACTTTCTGGTACTGCACCTTTTTTTAATTCGCTATAGTAATATGGAACCTTACAGGCCATGTCAGAGTTATCATCATGATACATGCCAGATTTTCATTTCTCTACTAAGCCACTAAATATATAATTAGAACTAACTGAAATCACTGAAGATGGTATTCTTAAATACCACAAATATAATATGCATGGCAGAGGTTTCCATAACAATTTCTTTTTCAAAATTATAACCTAAAAAATAAGTATAAAATATTGTATTATACATATAACAAAACTTTAAAAACAAAAAAAATATTACATTTTTAAACCACTTCCAATTTGTACACATAAATACTTAATATGTATAATAGTGCATTTTTAATAGAGAAATAAAGTATTTTAGATAAAAGTATTTTAAATAAAAATATTTTAAATAAAAATATTTTAGATAAAGTTAAACAATGAATAATTGAGCAATATATATTGGTGATTTTCAAAAATAATACAAGCAGATTCAATCGTAATTAAGTAAACAAATTCTAAATGTCAACATACTGTAAACACATTATAAAAATAAATTGAAGTTGTCATCTATAGGTTGATAAAAATATATCATCACAGTTTAATAAAATATCATGAATAATTTTACTTTATTAATGTGCAAGAAATCAAACTTTTTACAATGTTTGAAAAGTATATTTTTTCTGAAACATTCAAATACAATAGTCAGTTGAAAACGATTGTTAAGAAAAAATCAAATCAAAATCTTCAAAATAGAATTTTTTAACCTAATTACCAATTACTTTCTTAAGCGATGTAACCAGTCTAAAATCAACAAATTCAAACAATAACAGGAAATAGTAAACAAAAGCACCTCTTTCCCAGGGTAAAACATCGAATGACACTTTTTTATCTCTTCCGATCGCTAAATTTATCAGCGATAAGATCAGTTATATATTTTCTCCATGATATCAACAAGATTAAAAGTTTATAGGTTTGTAATCAACACTACCTGTAAGCTAGTTGACAGCAGAATACGACAACACCCAAGTAAAAATAACCTTCAAAAAAAATTCAGTAAAAGTCAAGCTTAAGAGAACACACTGTTTGGCAAAACACGATTCATGACACTGTTATGGATTCCAAAACAAATTCATAATACAATTAATTTCATGAAATAATTCAAATTAACGAGAAATTTTGATACATACACAGACAGATGTAAACTCAGGGTGTTTTTCGGTGCTCTTTGTTACTTAAAATGCTAGAGCTATTGTTATTGGCTGTACTCGCATTTCTGGCCAATAAAGGGACATGTAGCATCTGCTTGTGAAGAATGAAGATTCCAAACTCTTCCGGAAGAGGCAGGTGCAGATTGCAAAATTTGATTGATTCATTGAAAAAAATAGTACATTATTTTTCATTTCAAATATAATATAAAAGTATTTTTAATAACTTTATTTTCTATAATGTAAAGAGCAAATTTTATGTTTCCACTTGCTTATTTTATTTATAATCGTTTTCTTTTAAATAAGACGTGCACGAAGTTTGGTTGTCCCTTTTTAATGGGACAGTTTACACTGTCCCGGGACTGTGACAAACCTGCGATCGAAAGGTTTCAAATTCGATTCTATACAACCCTAACCAAAAATTATCAAAGTAGTGCGGACTGGTGAACGTTAATGTTATATCAGTCCAAATGTCCACATGTTAGGTTTAGTCAAAAAGTTAGTTGGTTGAATAAACGTCGAACTGAAGCTATACTATGAGCTATTGGTGATGGTTCGGGATCTATCCTGAAGAAAAACACGGGAACACCGCTTTATAGTTTTGAAACACCGTGGGTCAGGTAGCGAGGACAACACCTGAGTTACCACCCCACTCTGCAAATTTCTACACCACGACAATCGCAAAGTTCGGCAAGGTAAAAACATTTGAACCATGACAGTTGGTTAGGTTGACCCACAGACAGTGGCGGCTCGCCCACTACAGCAAGTACAGCCGGGCTGCACCTAAATTCATCAAAAACTAAAATCAGATATTTTACTAATTTTCTTAAATGAAGATTATAATTGAAAATGAAATTTCTACGGTAGTAAACAAAATCTCCGATAAATAGCAAACCTTTTTGCCGTAATGCACAATTCAGAAGGGATAAAAACTTCAGTTTTCAACTTTTCAGGGGGGGGGGGGGGGGGGTCACATGATTTCGGCTGCACTAACATTTTCGACCACGGGCCGCCACTGCCCACAGAGTTGCTTTTTATTATTAACTGACTCTGCAGTAGTCGAATTATTAGGGGCTGGAATAAGCATGAGAGCGGGTTTGAGATATAAATGTATATATTCCGTATATATAGATATATATTCCGGAATTAGTAGAAATTAACTCGTTCTGTAATAAAATATAGATATTAATCTTACAACCAGACAATAAAAAATATTTTTTGAAAAAAAATTCCATCAACTAAATAATGGACAACTAGAACGGGGCGGAGTTTAGCCTTGTTTGTGGGATTTCGAGCACGTGTAAGTTGCCGATTACTGGTAAACAAATAATAATATTGCCTTTTTATGTTCAAATTTTACATTAATTACACTTAACTTGTGTTTTAACATCATATTCTAAAAAAATATCCTCGAGCTTTTCAATATATTAGTAGTTTTGAGGGAAATTCTAACGCTATCCCACAAACAAACTAGTTCTGACGTCACTGTAGGCGTGGTCATTCTACTCGTCCATTGTTAATAGTATTACTCAAAAAAAAAAATTAAACAAAATGTTAAAAGTTCATCATACTAAATTTTGCTCGTCCCACTTTAATACCCCACACCAAGGCAAACGAATAAATTTCATCCATGACATATTTAACATGCACCAGCCCCTCTGCACGCTGTTTTCTGTTGGAAGCCTGGATTCAACTCGAGAAACTATATAAGATAACACGTCGAAAGTTGGGTACCCGGGAAAGAGAAGGGGACATGCAAAATCAAATAGCTAAACGAATCCATTCTCAATTTGGTTGAACCTTATAGTGTTGAGTTTTTTAGTTATAATTTTATAGAGTTATTATTGTAGAGAAATTTAATATTGTTGTGCTTAGATACGCTGCCCTGGAATAAATGGGGCAGGAATATCCTAACAAACTTTTGTGAAAATGGATTAAATCTTTTAAGCAATGAAAATAAATTATGTTTTTAATCAACTTTTGGTTTAAGTTAACAATATTTTTTTAAAAAATCAAATTTTTTTTAATTTATTTTTTGGCAACTGAATTTGTTATAGACAACTTTTATTTTTATAACACCTATTTTATAATGCATGTTAGATAAATAATTACTATTTAAATAATGTGCAATTTTTTCATGCGCCATTTTGCTCAGTACAACGCTTTCGAAATATTTGAGCTCTATATAGTTGTTATTGTTCAAAAACGATTAACACAGATGGCAAAAATTATCACTAACTTCAAAATATCACACTAATTTTGAACTACTGTAACATAATTAATGGTCACTATATTATTAAATGCTATATTTCTAAACACAACATAAAAAAACGTTCTTTTTAAACAAAAAGTATTTTATTTTGTAAAGCCCTTTTTAGTGCTTCTTTCAAAGTCGTTGTAGCAGACTAATTTCATGGATTCCTTTTTGTAAGAAGTTAGATTGCAGGACAATATACTGCACGCAAACAAATGCATTCTTTATTAATACACACATTTATTCAATTCCCTCTATCTGATGTTGCTGTTATCTTAAAATTTGGAATATTTAGCCATAAAATTATTATTTATTAATATTAATTAATCAATTACTCGTGACCTTTTGAATCTGAATTTCCTTGCGGTCTGTACGATTCCTGAAAGCACAAAAAACTGCAAGCAAGCGCGCTGGTCTCAAGCGCGGATCCATTTGGGGGGTAAAGGGGAAATTACCCCCCCCCCCCCCCCCCCCAACATCTAAGATTATATTTTCAAAAGTCACCTTAGACAATGAAAAATTTCAAACTAAGGGGGTCAAATTTGATGTTCATGATAACACTTTACTGTATTACCCCCCCTAACAATAATCTCTGGATCCGCCCTTGGCTGGTCTAGACAGTGTGTGGGAACCAATGTTTTTTTTTTACCTTATTGGGCACATAGTTTTCCCTTGGCGATAACAAACTAATTTCTAGAATGCCGTCATCGAATTAGCTCGATGACGGCATTTCTCCTTCATTTATGAACTTGCTTTTAGAATTTCGTTAAACGTATTTGTAAAAAAACAGTACACAACTTTTTAATTTGAAAAGAAAATAATTTAAAGCTCATATCTATTACTTACACTTTACAATTGCAGATTTAAATCGTTATTCTTGGTGTCAATGAAAACTGCCTGAAAACGTTTATAGTAATTTTTAATAATAAATAGAAAAAAATATATAATATTGTATATGGAAACATTTGTGTATTACCGTCCCGCCACTTTATCTTTTTTGTAGCTTCAACCCCCCCCCCCCCCCCCTCTCCACACACAAATAAAGTCCCACAAACAATTATAGTTATTTGAATTTTTTAGTGTAATATCGTGAAATTAATGTAAAGAGCTATGAATTTATTTGATGGATTTTTTTAAATTAATCTCATTTGAATATGGAGACTATAAAAAGTTTAAATTGATCATTTCCTGAAAAATGGTCATAGTCTTAGTCAAAAATTAAAATTTTATGGAATAAAATATGTGTGCAGGTTATATGCAGATATATTATTTTTATACGAAGCCAGATTGGAAATTATAGTGATTTATATTTACTGATAGGATATTATTGGAATAAATTTTAATTGAAAATATAACAAATCTGTCTATGTATTGGTGAAATTTTAAATTTCAAAAATATTTTTTTAATGCTCAACAAACTAGCTTGTGCTCTTCTAAAAACTATATTCAGTTTACTATACTGATTTAAGATATGTTATATTTACAACAATCACTTTCAAGTAATTTTGAACCATTGTGAGATGCAGAGTTGAACATCTGAGTTGGCACTCCATTCCCCCAACCTTTCACACCATGAGCAACGTGAGGACATTTGAACTTCAATAGATTTAGATTATATCACCCCCCTCTACACGGTGAGTCTTCGGTTGTCCGAAACGGGACTGAAACACGAGATTTCCGAGTTCGATGTCGTGATCACCAGGCCACAGCGCCCTTTCTATATTATTGATTTAATTATAGGTTTGGGTTGATTAAAAAACATCGCACTAGAGGGCCTATCTCGAAGGAATGACCCGGGAACGATGCCTCGTATTTTTTAACCATTGTCAGATGACGACGACAACACCTGAGCTGGCCCCCGACGCAACCTCAATAGGCGTCATGATATTGGACCCCGATCAGATTTATCGTGCATCAGTCCCGTATACACGCCAGTATAATTTGTTGGATATTTTTAGATGACTTCCTCGTATGTTGGTAGCGAAACTGGCAACCCTCTGATCGCAAGATCCCTACTTTTTTATTTTTCTTTGTCAAGTCCATCGCACGGATTCGAACCAGCAGTCCTCTGATTACTAGCTGAACGCCTTTATCCACTGAGCCACTGGAGGCCGAATTAATTATAGGATATACGAAAAGCGGTTATGATGTATAACTAGTAGTTCTGGAAATATATATATAGTAGACCTCTCGCAACCAAAAAAAACCATTTACGTCGATTTTAATGACTTCAAGCAACATTCACACCAAAATTGAAGAAAATCGAACTTTGGTCGTAAATGCGTAACAAACAAATACATTTACAGAAGCAATGCTGAATTGTCGCGTTAAAACAGGGGCCTCGCTGACGCTTGGTCATATATTCCAGTTATTTTCTTTGTATTTATGATTGACAATATCACTTTTGAATGGAAACCTATAATATATAATTGATATTTGAATAAACACAAATTCAGAATTAATCATTTTTGTACCGGGTCCTGTGACGGGGTACCTTTGTTCCACGTCTAAGGGCGGCCCTGACTATTATTGCAAGGTTATTTTTGTAAATGCAAATGCAAACCTACCAGGTTCGATGCATTTCCTGTAGTTCGGAAGACTCAAGGAGAAGAGACATCTTATTAAAAACTTAACTAGTTTTTATTTACATTCCCAAACAATACTTTTTGTGGAGGAGCTGATTTTTATCCAACCATACTCAATGGCGGCCTAGTGCTCTCTCTGTTCGAAATCCGAACCGAAACTTCTCAAGTGGAAGATGCCACATTCCAAACCCAAATGGGGCCTCTCAGCACAGTGAATCATGCCCCAAGTGGGCCGGTTTGCAACAGTTATGAAGCACATTCACATTCAATTACGAAACTTTAAGAATTTAAACACTTTTTATATATGAAGTAGAGAAGTAATTACAACCAAAGTAAGTGTGGTCGGTCCCCTTTTGCCATTTTATTATATATGTGTTCTATTTAATGTGGGAAAATAATTAGTAATATTATTTTAACTATTAAAACTTGAAAAATGCTTTAAAATGTGGAATTGTCTTTAAGTATCTTTATTTGTCTAGTTCCGAAATTATATGGCGCTGTTAACGACACTAAAAAAATAGGAAGCCTTTGTATAAAAATAATTCGATCCGCATATTTACTCATATATTTGTTAAAAGGAACCCATGTATAGCAGCATTTTGCTGCATAGTATGGGCTCTGGTAATATTTTATCAAATTAGTGAGTGTTTAGACGTCATCAAGGACAGCCTACAAAATGACTTCCTCTGCCGCTTATTTGTCCTATAATTTAACGTCAGTTCCACTCTGAATTATCTCATACACCAGTCAAATACTCTCCATCAGAAGCAATTTTCTAATCTCCCATATGCCCACTTAGTGGGTTTCCGGGTCGGTCCGTGTTATTGACTTACATAGGCGAGGTTTTTTTTTTATTATCATTTTTATTTTTCTGTGTTTTAAGAAACTTATCAAAAAGGCGCCAATTAACGCGGCTCCACAATCCTTACGAAACCAATGAAAGAGTAATGCATTGAGAATATCGCATTATCTAAGTTAAAGATAATGTCCTTAATTTAGTAACATCACTAATTGGCAGTTTCTCATAGATTTTTAGAATAGAGAATATGAAGGATTTAGAGGTCATGCAAATAAAGTATAGCAAATCAGTTGGTAGTTAATTATAACGTATATTTGCAGAGGTGTTTCTTATCAATGAAGATTATGTAATGTGCGGTTACCTAAAATACTTGGAACTCACTCTTACTAGGAAAGTGGAATGGCTTTAGGTCTTAGTGTTTAAGTAAAAGGGTTTTCTTAAAAATAAAACTTCCGAAATTTAGTTTCGAGCCTCTCAAAACTCTCTTTTACCTGCCCCCCCCCCAAAAAAATAAATATTAAAAAAAAACTGCCTCAATTTCACTAAAATTTATGCAATTTACTAAATCTAAAAATTTTGACAACTTTACGCATCTGGCGAGTTGACTGCCAAACGGTGTAAGTCCCGAAAAACGAAAATGGACTATCACCATTACAATTACCATTACTAGGCAACTGGATCCATCATTTTGCAAAGTGATGTGGGTCCTAGTTCAATAGGTTGCCTAAATAATGACTTGAATCTTATTCCACTAAATGGAATAGCTAAACCGAGTTGCAAACTTTAAATTTCCTTTCCTGAATAAACGCTGCTTTAGCTTTTGGACTTGAATTACTTGGCAGTCGACCATACCAGTGAATCTAAATCCTTCTGTGATTTCATATTCAGAAAGGAGTTTCAGACTAAATGATACCGATACAAATAATTATTTAAAAATTAAGTGAGGTTTTCAAAACTCAGGAATTTTTCTTTATCATTTGTTTTATCATTATTTTGATGGCTTAAACAATTCTTGGCGGAATTTTTATTCGAATTTCCGTTAAAAAAGGCATTTTTTTTTATTCTTCAAAATGAATGTATGTTTTAGTCTGAATTCTGAAGTTCAAATATTTCTGTCAGACAGAATTTTTTGTTTGACCCACTGATGATCACACAAGTGATAACATGTTTTCTGTTTTCCAATTTTCCTGCATGTCTCATAAAAATTATTAAATTCATAACATAATCTGTTACAATATGTTTAAAATCTATTGCTCTGATGTACCTTTAAATATATCTCTATAAAATAATAATTGAAAATACTGAGAGAAGTCAGTGCATCAGAAAAGAAATTGATTTATCGTTACTAAAATTTACCGAAATTCCAGAATTTTAAGGAATATTTAAACGCGGGCTGCAGAGCAGGCTACGCTATTTTTTTTTCTTCTAGTCGCGTTATTTTTAGTTAATATCTTCGTCTTCTGAATTACTAGACTTTTAACAAATGTTACCACTCGATAAATAGGTATTACTTTCTTAGTTTCTTTCGACTCAAAAATATCAAATTCTCTCATCTGACATGCAAAAATAACTTTAAAAAAAGTTAATTTCAGTCAGTAGTCATGAAATATAATCAGAAATATGGAGTAGAGAAAAAATTAATTTTCTTAGCACAATCTTTCTATTCGTCGCATGACATGCAACGTCGACCATTCTTGCCAAACAATGCTGAGCGTATGGCATGCGACGCGCACCAAAAAATAATTAGTAGAAATAAAATGTTCTGAAGAACGATCAAATTAATAAAACGGACATTTAAAACATTGTATGGTATTTATTTCTGTAAGTACTAAAGACTAATGATCAAGTATCATATATGTTATTTCTATAGTATAGATCCGTTTTACGCCTCTTACACGCGACGTATCAAAAGAAAGAGAATTTCCCGGAGCAGTGAGGAATCGTACGTTCATCTCATAGATATCAACGGTTTGTTTAAAAAATGCGATTAAAATAATTATTTCATAAAGAAACATCTTTAAAAAAGATTTCCAAGATCAAGAACGTGTCTTTATTGTTTGGTTGGAAGTGCGCGACTTGGAAGCAATGGATTGCGGGTTTGAATCCCAACGCGAGACACACTCAAAAAAACAAAAATCCACGCGTGTTCGCTTAACCAAACAACTAGAGGCATTTATTTTTTTCAATGTAAACGAAACTTTTTTTTTGCACAATATAAATTATAACTCCGGAAATAGTGGGAGCGAGGAGGGCTTAGGCTTAATATAAGTTTACGCCAATGATGACAACTCCCTCTTCCACCCCATAAAAAAAAATATTACTTTATTTTTTTAACTTTGTTTTACTGTGTGATCTCTGGATAGAGATCACGTTTTCCCTATTGAAAATGCATATTTATTTTACCTCCTTCGTCTTCATTCCACTTTCGTCAGGCTCCACTGACCGAAGCGATCCCAGAGAGAGAGAAAAAAATCAATATACAAACGACCACACCGCGAAACTAAATAAGCGATTTGTTATCTCCAGCCAGGGTGTGAACAATCTCTATTTTTTATACCTCGTCCCCTATTCTTACCCGTGATTCTCCCATCACGAATTGCTGTAAACTTGATACCTTTTGTAGTAAAACAGGTTTCAGTGAAACGGTTTGTTTCACCGGATGGATGGATTCGAAGTTTTTCACGCTGCCAAATTAATAAAAAACAATAACAGTAAGAAAGGAGGTGAATGAGTCATGGAGAGAGAATTCTGTGCTTGCTTGTGAAGGTTCGCAAGTAAAAGGTGAATGATTCTTATCAGAGATACCATTGTGC
Source organism: Troglohyphantes excavatus (assembly GCA_963932185.1). NCBI lineage: Eukaryota > Metazoa > Arthropoda > Arachnida > Araneae > Linyphiidae > Troglohyphantes > Troglohyphantes excavatus. Next base: position 45,021,375 of record OZ010672.1, on the reverse strand, counting down.
ATTGACAAGGGGTGTGGGCCTTGGTGTGGGGCCGGTACTTTTTCGCGAGCCGGTACTTTTTGAGTTCCTTTTCGGCGTGCCGAAAGTTTATTCACAGCATTAATTATTTTAATTTCAGTGGCGGCCCGTGGTTGAAAATGTTAGTGTCACCCCCCCCCCCCCCCATTCAACCATACATGAACGGAAATTCTTTAATATTTATTACTCAAATTAAAGTTTCATTTAATTTTTTACGAAATGATAACATGCGCAGAAAAATAGAAAACACTTACTTATCTTTTGAAAATTAAACAATCCACATTTCATTTATCTCATTTATTTCATTTATTTATCCTCATTTCATCGGTCAATTTTAATATTAACTTAAATAACAAAACAACAGCACACTGTAAATTTATCAAGAAAACTATTTCCGTTTGGACAACGATGCAGCCGATTTCGAACTTCGCGTTTTGGCTGCAGTTTTGATTGAATGGAGTTTTTTCCCTTCCTGAATTGTGCATTACGGCAACAGGCTTGCTATTTATCGGAGATTTTGTTTACTTACCATGAAAATTTCATTTTCAATTTTAATCTTCATTTAAGAAAATTACTAAAATATCTTATTTTAGTTTCAAAATACACTGATAAATTTAGGTGCAGCCCGGCTGTACTTGCTGTACCCCACGAGCCGTCACTGTTTTATTTTACTTATTTTATAAATCATTTTCTATCAGAAATAAACCAATTTCTAGTGTGATGTCTTCTGCTGCTTATACTGGCATATATTTTAAACTGTGATTATCAGACGGCGATTTAACGGCAACTCGTATAGTTAATCGTTTAACTCCTAACTTTTTTTGTCATTGTAATTTTTTTTTCTTTTTACACTGTATTTTCTAGTCCTCTAAATGTGACATTTAATTTTATTATAGAATCTTTGGATTTTTCATTTAGAAAATTAAAAGCATCAATGGACCGTCATAAAAGATCAATGAAGCAATCTTTAAAGGAATGAATTTTCTCTTTAAATCATCAGGTTTAATTAAGGCTAAAAATATTTATTAGCAATAAAAATAGACAAATATTAACAGATTTTAACAAAAAGCCCAATAGCAAACAAAACACTGATTTATTTGCAGAATTCTCTTTGAGATTTACTCTTGGGAATTTGTCACTGTTATTTACAAGTTAACTTAAAATTTTCGATACGCGACAACATATTGTGCTCTACACTACCTATTCACGCATGTGGTTACTATGGAAACCGTCTTATCCTACAAATGTGTAAATATGTGTTTTTACACTGTTAAAATTTATTACGACCTTGTACCAAAATTTAGTACCCATTTAGCTGCAACCAACATTTGGTGCTTAGTTTCACCATTTTACGGTGCTACCACTGATACCATTTAGTGGAAAATGTCGAGTGCATTTAAAGTTTGGTTTGGTTTGTTTAAATAACGTCGCACTAGAGCTGCACAGTGGACTATTGGCGACGGTTCGGGGCCTTTCTCGAAGGAAAGACCCGGGAACGAAGCCTCGTATTTTTGAACCATAGTCAGATGACGAGGACAACACCTGAGCTGGCACCGACGCAACCTCAATAGGCGTCAGGACATTGGACCCCGATCAGATTTATCGTGCACCAGTCCCGTATACACGCCAGTATAATTTGTTGGATGTTCTGGACGACTTTCTAGTATTTTTGTAGCGAAGCTGGCAATCCTCCGATCGCAAGATCACTACTTTTTTAATTTTCTTTGTCAAGTCCATCGCACGGATTCGAACCACCAATCCACTAATTAGTAGCTGAACGCCTTATCCACTGAGCAACTGGGGCTCCAGAGTGCAGTTAAAGAGATTGAACCAATTATCGGTGAAACCTAAGCTTTTCCCGATAAAGGGTTTTTGGTTTAACCTAGGTTCCACCATTGGTGTAATTTGTTGCAGACCTCTGTTTTACACAAAGATATGGTACGTCGTTGAACTGAAATTTTCCACAGTGTAGTGTGACTTCTAACAGTCGTTTCTGGGAACATAAGGGGGTTGATATTCCTTCACCTGTTTCTGTTTGTCGTGTGATCGACAGATGGCTAATGGGATGGAACACGGAGGAAAGAAGAAGGTGACATTCTTTCCTCCGTGGGATGAATGTACCGGCTGTGACCGGAAAGCTTGCGTACAGGGAAGGAATTTTTTAGGACTACAAACCCTTGCATTGACGCCTAGAACAAGGGGACGTGGGTATTTTCGGTATCGACATGGATTGCTGGACCGCCAAGCAGGGAGGCCCATACTTCTAGGGCCCGTCGGGTGTTGCGTCGGTCGATAGTGAAAAAAATATTAGTACAGATTGTACAATTAATTAAAACTCGAAGACAAAAGATACATGGTTGTCTGTAACAAAAATAGCATTTTAAATATAAAAATGTCAATTGAATATCGAATCCAGTGTGATTATTTGTCCTTTTTATTTATGTTCGATAATTTCAAAATTCTCACTTTTTTTTATCCGTTAAGAAATAAAAAAAAAATTATGTGTTTATGTAATCCTAAGAAGTTAATTATAAATGTAATTAAAGATGTATAAAATGTAATCATGTCTTTATACTACATCTACCGAGTCTCATCCGAAAGCTAAAGTGAGGCTAAGAGTTATTGCGCCATTTGTGTGTACATTTTTTTAAATAACAGTTTTGATAAAATTTTATCGATAATTTTATTTTAAATTTTCTCGGATAAAGTTGAATTCCAAAATTTTTTCAATGTCTAAATCTTACTACTTTCTTATTTTGTGTAAAATAAAATTACACGTCTGGTGATAAAAAAAAAGAGCTTCTTTACTGAAAATCTAACAAAAATTTTCTAAGAATGTTCGTTAACATATAATTGTTTGGAGACATTTTTAAAACTTATTAACGAAAGTGGTTTATTTAAAAGTTTCAAATACCCATACGTAATGCCGATATTACGAATAGTTTATTCATTCAAAGAGTTGTCTCCTTATTGAGTAAAAAGACGAAAATACTTTTTTTCATAACTTCTTATAAAACTATACGTATAAAATTTTGTACAATATATCCTATCTTTATTTTAAACTGAAGGTATTTTTTTTAAATAATTTATTATGTTTTATAGGTTTTTTTTTCTAACATGAAAAATGTCTAAAGCGTTGAGACTGAATAATAGACGTCAAAATAAATACTCAAGAATAATAAAACCAATAACAATAATTATAAGAACGATAAAACGTATAGTTGTATAAGAAGTTACGAAAAAAAATTATAAACTTCGTGTAAAATAATTTAAAAATTAAATTTAGTTTATTCTAAAATAGTAGTACTTGTATCCAACTTTAATTTATAAAGACAAAACTAATTTTTAAGATAAAAAAAAAATGCGCAAATGGGTTAAATCTAAACATTACAGTAAATATATCTATAATTTTTAATCAATTGAACGCTCAAAAATAATTTAAATTTACTAGAACTCGATTTTTTTCTTATTCCCAATATACTGTATTTTTGCACAAATAAAACGAGTTATATAATCGAAATAATCAGTTTTAAAAGGATTTTTTATTTATCATGGACCAAATAAATATACCATGGATCATACGAAATAAATTATAGATTACGATTCGATTATACCTAATGGTGGGCAACTACTTTAAAATCTTCTGCGAAATCTGACATAAACAGCCGGATTTAGAATTAGTGGGCCCTTAGGGTAAATATGTGGTGCGGACGGCCCCAAATACTGGGTGGTATGGAATACCCCTCCAGTAAAATGAGAAGGTCGGTATAGTTTTTGTTTTAAATATATTTTAGAACTGCAAATTAAATCATTTTTGAGTTATAATGAAATTGGGAAACACATTTTATTTTGTAAATTTCCAATATTATGTTAAACTATTCAACAGTTTTAAGGAATCTCAAAGTGCAATGGAATATTGAAATTTATGAAAATGATAATAAAATATTGTACTCGTCTCTGTATTTTTCTCAAATGGCCCTGAACAGAATAATAATGTAGGAAAAATATTAACAACTGATTTTTAAAAAATGTGACACAATGCCATTGTAATTATCACAAATTAAAAATATTTTTAAAAAAAATATATTTTAAAATAGTAATACTTTTTCCAAATAGTAAGTTTGAAGCAAAACTAGTTTTAAAATGAAAAAAAAAATGCGTATTATGGGTTAAATCTAAACTTTACAGTAAAAATATCTATATTTTTGCATCAATAAAACGAGATATAGCCGAAATTATCAGTTTTGAATGGATTTTTTATCCAATTAAATGTATCATACGAAGTAAATTTAAAAACGTTATTCGAATTTCTCCAAAAGAGGGAACGCCAATTCAATATAGTCCGCGGCCTTACTTTGTCAGCCACTGACCACTTTAAATGCTTACAAGATCATTTAACGCAAAATATAATTAAGGTACTTTAATTACTGAACATGTTGGCAAAAATTATACTGTTAGTTTCTATCATTTGTTTTTCTGATAAATATAATACAATACTTTCAATATAGAAATACTTTTTGCTTAAAAATATCCTTGATAAAATTTTCGAAATATTTTCTTTATCCATTATTATGGTACCAGAAAGATTTCCAGAGTTAAAATGTAAAATATAAATTAACATCGTCATGTACAGAGTTTTCCTGAAATAAAACAGTTGACATAAAGGAGTTAAATACTGTAATTTAAATGAAAAGATTCTTACTTTAAATTAGTTATCAACAAGTTGTGAACTTTTTCTTTCAAATACATGTTACTGCTCGCAAATATATGTTTAACAAAATTATGCAGACACAAGGTCCGCCACTTTATACTAGAACTATAATTCATCAACTCATAGAACTTACTTTGCTATCAACCAGCGGGTGTTCAATTAACTGTAAAGATGGAATGAATCTGTTTGTTTGCGTAAGCGATTGTCGGTCACTCAATTTACATTTCGAAATGGAACGTGTGTATTTTTGAAAGTCGGCGTATTTTGTTTTTCTGTTCTTTTCGGAAAGGGTGTGACAAATTTGTCTGCTGTCGCCAAGGTTTTCTCACGATTATAAGTCACTGCACTCTAACTATTCTTCTGAAAAAGCTCATAACCCAATTCCTTCTATCAGTGACGGCCCGTGGTCGAAAATGTTAGTACAGCCGAAATCATGTGAAACCCCCTATTTTCCACAACCATAAATTAAAGGAAATTCTTTAATATTTATTACTAAAATCAAAGTTTCCTTTCAATTTTTACGAAATGATAACATGCGAAAAATATAGAAAACACTTAATTGTTTTTTGATTAAATCAATCCTCCTTTCTTTTAAACTGAAAACGAATCGGTCAATTTTAATATTAATTTAAGTAACGAAACAACAACACACGTGTGAACTTTATCAGTAAAATTATTTCCGTTAGGATAGATTCTTGGATATTCTCTCCCCCCACGCTCGCCGATTCACGCACTAGTCAATCAATTCATCGCATTCTCAAGTACAGCAGATTTGAAAAAAATCCTTTTGTGCTGCATTTATTTCGTCACAACCTCCATTTTATTGTGTAGGGGAAGTCATGCTACGTAAGGTTGTCATGGCAACAATGCAGCCAATTTCGAACTTCGCTTTTTGGCTGCAGTTTTGATTGAATAAAGTTTTTCCCCCTCTTGAATTGTGCATTACGGCAACAGGTTTGCTATTTATCGGAGATTTTTTTTTTACTTACAGTAGAAATTTCGTCTTCATTTCCAATTCTAATCTTCAGTTAAGAAAATTAGTAAAATATATAATTTTAGTTTTAAAACACACTAATAAAATTAGGTGCAGCCCGGTTGTACTTGCTGTAGTCCACGAGCCGCTGCCTTCTATGGAAGCGGTAGAAGTTATACTGTAAGCAGCCGTACTGTAATGTATCTTAACTAATTTTAAAAGTGATTTTGTGGGGTTTTTTCTTCTCAAACCGTTATAGAAATGTAAAATATGTTTAGATATTTTATTTTCTACACATAGAATCAATTTGTATATAGTCAAAAATATAGTTTTTCTTTTTGCCGCTTATCCACTTATTATTGATTAAAATGAATTTGAAAGAATATGCAATCAAAATGGGTTTTAATGAAAAATCTAAAAAAAAAAAAAAAAAAGCTAAAATCATTTCAATGTGGCATATTTTAGCATGAACAATATGCGGAAAAAAGGTAGAAATAGAAGTGGGGTTGTTACAGTTTTTTAACCTTCAATTGGCTTTTAAGTCAACAAACTGCCTTGCCTAATCCAGGAATAACTTAGAGTTCTCAAATTAACTAATAGTTAATTTCAGTCAGTAGTCAGGAAATATAATCCGAAATATGGAGTAGAGATAAAATTAATTTTCTTAGCACAATTTTTCTATTCGTCGCATGACATGCAACGTCGACCATTCTTGCCAAACTTGAGCAACTGGGGCTCTCTTCTTTTCGATAGTATTCATCCGCGCATTAGGGTTAAGTAAATTTTCCGCAAACGGCAGTCATCATTCCACTTTTAACTATTTTAGCTCAGTGCTTGGGCCAGATATGTTGGCTGCACTCAAGGATAGTGAAGACCATATATATATATATATATATAAGGTGTGCTCGTGTTTCGCTTTTTGAAAGGGGCAAGGAAAGAATTCTTTTGACGTCATTTTAGCTCCGCCTTACTATGAGTTTTTGATCATTCTCATTGGCTGTATGTTTCAAGCATTGCTACTTAGGTCCGATCCCCGGGGGTAACGACTGGTGATTTAATTTTTAATTAGCAAAATAATGTAAATATCTGTAAATAATTGTGTTCAGGTAGCTTCACTGCTAATCCGTCCTTGTTTAGTTATGTCCCTGTATTTTACTTGATTGAAATTGTAACTCAATATGTCCAATACAAATGCATTGACCTGATGGTTCCTAACCTCATTTTACTTTTTCAAAATTCATGGACATGCTCTCGTGGCAGCTAATATTATTTTAATACGCTTAATTTATTAAGCAACTTTTTGCACTTTTTACATACTAAATACAATCCTTAAAATATAATTTAAACTCTTAAAATTTAGCGAATTCTAAATAAAATTAACGATTATCACTTTTAAATAGTTCACAAAAAAACAAATAGATGGCAGCACGTCAAGAACCATTGGTTCAAATGGTTTCTGAATATTTTAATAACGAAACGACTTTGGAAATCGATTCAAATTGTTTTTTGAAGCAAGCAACTTTTAACTGTTTTCTTTTAAATAAATTCATGATTAGTTAAAAACAAGAATTCTTGTTAAATTAAGTACTCCTTGACAATAGCGACAATTACTCTTAAAACGACTGTCGAGAGCATTAGACACGCCCACAGACAGTTGATAAGGAGGAAGGCGTTACTATGACGTCAAAAGAATCCTTTTCCCCGCCCTCTATCAGCAAGAGCTAGTACCAGCACACCTTTTATAAATAGTCTCCACTATCCTTGGGCTGCACTTTGATAATGTTAGTGGTAAAGAAAGCATGATTCCTCTGGTATAGGATCCATACTCGACCACGGAGAAAAGAAGAAGGTGGAAGTGGTTCGGTAAGGTTGTACAGGAAGTAAGATAGCAACCTTAAAGTAGGTATAAACAAACCCAGATGGCAGTGCGTTTTCAACGAGGGTTGTGTTATTTAACACAAGAATTTTAAAGTATAAAAATTGAAAATATAACCGTTTGTGCAGTTGTGAGATGCAGTACAAGTTCCAAATCAATAAAGGATGCTATTATTTCCATTTCAGGGTAATTAAATTATAAAATAAATTATCGCCAAATACTACTTCAAAATAGTGCTTTGGAGTAGCGGCAAATACTTCGCCAGTATATACTTTTTAAGCGATTGCTTACTTCACATTGCACACTATTCTCGTTTTGGTCTTGATCGCACTTCTAACTTCTTCTTTCCACAATGTACTCTTCGAGATTGGCCCCGAACCGTCACCAATAGCCCACTGTGCAGGTCTAGTGTGACGTTAATTAATCAAACAAACCACAATGTACTCGAAACACTCACTTGAAGCAAGCAATCAAGTCAATCCTACTAAGTGTTTCCAACAATTTTCAGTTTCTTAGGAATGGCATCAATATTTAATTTAAACAACCGCCACTGGCCACGGCTAAAGGAAATTTAGACCATATTTGTTTTATAAGTTTATTTTTAGTAATTTTAACATGAACGAAGAAATTATTTTACTTTCTGATTTGGACTTACCGTACAAAAGTTCTGAAACAAAGCTCAAATCTGTTGATGAACTTCAAAGAAGCCTTAAACGCAATGCCTTATCTGTTTTAGAAGTATATTCTGAATTGCCTAAACTACAATCTGTTGATGATCTATTTGAAAACTGTTATAGGGATAATAATTCAGACTCTTGTGATATGGACCAATCTGACCTTTCTGATAACACATGCAGTTCTACTGTCAGTTCAATTGATTGTAATGTTATTTGCTTAGAAGCTTACGAAGAATTGAAAATCAAATGTAAACTCTTGGGATTACGGTTTGTTGACTGTTCAGAAGGTAAGGATACTATGTTTTTTTTAAATAGAAGTTACATAATCATTTTCAGATGGACCATTTCAATATTTTGCTAAACATACATTTATTTGCAGTGGACTATTGCTTTTGACATGATAAATATTTCAATTATTAATCAAAGAATTGCTTTACAATGTCTGAAATTTCGATCTTGACTGACAGATTTAGGACAGCAACAGATGATCAATGTAATTTGACACAAAGCCCAGTAGGGGTGAAATCAAGGAAGAAAAAAATTATTATATTTTGATTATGTAGTGTGTAGCGTATGCAGAAAAGGAGCATGGAGGATCGTTATCCAACAAATTTGTCTCGATAGTATTTATATATAAAAAAAAATTGTCATCTGCAGTAGGAAGGAAATTCCTTACAATCTTTCACTCCTTCCAGCTTTGTGTACACCACTGTTCCTTGTGTACTGGTTTTGTGTGTGTATAAGTTGAGCATCCTATTCCACTCTTCCCAGTTGAATTAGGATATATGCTATGAGGCCTTAGAAATGTTCGTAAGTGTAAAATCAAATATCAGCGCTAGCATTTGATCTCTCTTTAAAATGGGTTAATTCCTTATAAGTTAAGTTTAGAAGTTAATTAAATTTGCAGCTGATGTTAAGTAAAGCTCAAAACAATTTTTCTAATTTTTTTGGCGGTATTTAAATTATTATTTGTGGTTTTCTTGTGTTTAGTTTCATATATTTAAAAGATTAAATGGGTCTTTTTCTCAATTTTTTAACTTTTGTGTTCTAGTGTTATATCTTTCAAGAAAATATTTAATTTTATTATTTAATGATATTTTTTACTCAATATACTCATTTTATATTTTTATTGATGATATTAGTTGGGTGATTGAGGGCAAGGTCAGCATTTTTGCAGATGATTTAAAAATTATGATGACTGTGAATTCTGGGGAACAAATAGAGGAATTACAAGGTGATTTAACAAAAATATCAAAATGGGCTGTTGAATGGGGTATGTCTTTTAATATCAGTAAATGTCAAGTGTTGCACATGGGTATCAAAAATAGTAAGGCTGTATATGTTTTACGAGGTGCAGAAATCAAAAATAGCGAGATAGTAAATGATCTGGGCATATTAGTAAATGAGGATTTTAAAATGAGTCATTAATGTACAGTGGCTAGCAAAAAAGCTAATAGAATGTTGGCGTACATCAGAAAAGTGTTTCATCAAAATCTAAATATATCATCTTGCCATTGTACAGAGGTTTAGTAAGGTTACAGCTTGAGTATGCTGTACAGTTCTCGTCACTGTATCTTAAAAAAGACATTGAATTATTAGAGAAAATTCAGCACAGGGCTACTAAAATGGTTCAAGGGTTTTCAGACATGAATTATGATGATAGGTTAAGAAATTTGAATATGTACACTCTGGAAGAGAGAAGGGTTAGGGGAGATTTGATCAACTCCCTATTCAAATTTATCAAACAAGGAGATGTGGAGGGTTTAGATTTTAATATGAGTGATAGAACGAGAGGTCATGGGTTTAAGTTAAACAAATCCCATTTTAATAGGGAAGGGAGAAAACACTATTTCTATAATGGGGTAATAGACAAATGGAACAACTTGCCCGTGAATATTGTTAATTGTAAAGAGAGTAAAGGATTTTAAGAAGAAGTTAGATATGCATTGGGGGATAGTTAAGAGGTACTAGATGGACCAACCTTGTTGGGCCTTGAGCCTGTTGTTGGTCATCAATATTTTTATTTGTATTATTATCCCTACTTAGAGTGCAGTTTAAGGGGACAGTAATTACCTAATAAGGGACTGTAATTATGTAACTATTTACAAAACTGTTAGTGTGTTAGATCCATCTGGTTGTTATATTATGTAATATAAAAACATAAGTGATAAAAAAAATTATTTAACCGAATAATGTAAGAAATTTCATAATTTTTTTTTAAATATTTCTTCAAAATTCTGAATATAATATATTTTTCTAAAAATCTTTATTCAACTTTTTTTGCTCAATATTATTTGCAACGTTGTCCTATGTTTACTCTCCCATTATTGATTAATAGGAAAAAATTAAAAAAAAATTTCAGCAGTTTTAAAAACTTTTAAGTAAGGAGACAGTAATGGCATTTTTCCATGCGATTTGAATTTAAATTGTTTAGTTTTGATTTATTCACTTGGTACATAAAGTATGTTTACCTTTGTTGCACCATGAACAAGTTCTGCAAAATCAACAGCTTTTTGTATAATTACTTATTTTACCACACATGCACTTCATTTCATACACATCACTTAAAACAGCACCAATTCCATCTACAGCACCCGTATCATAAGCTGTTGAAAAAAAAAAAATCCATGAAAACTGTTAATATTTAAGTTTGATTTAAGTAGTGGCATGTTTGCAAAATTATATTTGTTTAAATTGGCCTGTGCAACCATCAGAAAAAACTGGATACACTTTTGACCGCTGCATTTTCTTAGAGATGCTGCATTAAAGTCTTATGTAAACACATTTACAGAAAATCTGTCTTTTATTATGTAATAGTCTTTCTATGATCTTTTCAAAATGCGCATTCTTAATATCTACCCACATTCAAGTAAGGTATCACAGCACCAGTGCCAGGGAGTTGAAACACATTTCCCAACTTAACGATTCGAAATTCCCAACTGAACAGTGCTGAAAATTCCCAGTTCCAACTTATCAGCATTTTTCATCTTTATATATATATAAATATATATATATATATATATATTAGGTAATATAGATCTCTCACAAGCATTGATTTGTTGTATCCATATTCCAACGCAGTGTCCGTTCTGAGGTCTAATTTAAATGTAATTATACAAGTATATACTCTAATCTATCATTTGTGAAAACATATAGACTTATAGGAACGTCTATTGTTACTCTTGTGATGGTCAGAGAAAATTTTCATAAAAACATACATTTTTTACAATACTAAACATGTTTAGGATAAAATTCAAAATTACTATTTAAAAGTTCATGTCATTCCACTGCATAAAACATATCTAATATGTAATTTAGTATATTTTAGTTGTCTAGGAAATAAATCAAAATTTTGTTACTCTTGTGACCACTGGAAAAGGCAAAATTCAAAAAGTGTTTTTAAGGTAGAATTCCTGTGAATTATATGAGAATACAAAACTCAAATTTACAAATATAATAGAGTAATTATATCTCTTCAAAAGGGAAAAACTTTTGAATCTCTGTGACAAAATCTGAATTAATGGCATTGTTTTAAGTAAAAGGCTAAGCGTTACTCTTGTGACATTTTGTCCACAATTGAATTTCTGCTTAAAAACCTCAAAAAATCATTAATATATGAGCTAATTCTCGATTTATTTTATATACAACAGTTTTAAACATTGATAGGAGTCTAAAATAGCTTAAATGGGTATAGAATTATTATATTAAAAATAGTTTACTAAAAATTTTTTTTCCAAATATATGAGCAACAAAATTAGCCACAATTTGGTTTCTTTTGTATCAAATAGCATGATCATAAGGTTCAAACTTTTGAATTCTTTTTACTTTTGGGTGTATTAAAGCACCTTATTTGATATTCATCATATACTGTTAGAATTAACGGACCCAGCATAGTTTACATTCACCTACTGGTTATATTGCAGTTTCTCTGCTCCTTTGCGTTCTGCTACTGAGCAGAATTGCTCTTCGTCTTCACCATCGGTTTTACTTGCAGTTTTATTGCTGTTTGCTTTATAAAATATGGACTCTTTGTAGGAATTATCGTGTGTTATGGTCAATGGTAGATAGTGGCATTTTTGGTAGCTTCGACAAAGTGTGTTTTTGTGTGCCCTTCACTATACAATTTCTCCAAGAGTAATACACAAATGATTTCTTTGGCTATGATTTCTTCATTTGGTACATAAAGTATGTTTACCTTTGTTGCACTATGAACAAGTTCTGCAAAATCAGCAGCTTTTTGTATAATTGCTTTTTACCATGCACTTCATTTCATAGACATCACTTAAAAAAAGAAAAACAGCACCGATTCCATCTACAGCACTCGTATCGTAAGCTGTTGAAAAAAAATGTCCATGAAAACTGTTAATATTTAAATTTGATTTAAGTGCTGACATGTTTACAAAATTATATTTTTGTTTAAATTGGCCTGTGCAACCATCAGAAAAAACAGGATACACTTTTGACCGATGCATTGTTTTGGAGATGATGCATTAAAATGTTATGCAAACACATTTATAGAAAATCTGTCTTGTATTATATAATAGTCTTTCTATGGTATCTTTTCAAAATGCGCATTCTGAATGTCTACCAACATTCAACTAAGGTATCACAGCACCAGCGACATAAAAAAATTGCAACAACAGGCTTGAAACATCAAATTTCCCAACTTAACGATTCGAAATTCCCAACTGAACAATGCTGAAAATTCCCAGTTCCAACTTATCAGCATTTTTCATCTTTTTTTATATACATTTTATGTAATATTAAACAGTTCTCTCAAAAGCATTGATTTGTTGCACCCATATTCCAATGCAATGTCCGTTCTGAGGTCTAATTTAAATGTAATGATACAAGTTAGGCCATTTCTAATCGGCCTAGCTTTGCTAATAATATTAATTTTCTTCAGGCATAAATTTTCTCAAATTGGGGATTTTTAGAAGTAGAATTTCCCAACTTTCAGGGTTTCCAGATTATAGTGGGGCCGTGCTCCCCCCGATGCAACGGGCCTGCACAGCACTCTAAATCAATAAATCTTTCGGAATGGAGAAAATAAATCTGCAACTGTCCTATGAATTACTTTGAAAGTTTTTATGAAAACCACAAATACACACATTCTGAAGACCTGCTGTCATAATTGTTCTGTAATTTTAAAGTAAATAAAAAATTAAGATTATTCATTTTAAAAACATGAATGAATGCAATTTAATTTGTTTTAAATTAATTATGTAATTAATTATTAATATAATTAATTATGGAAAAACTACTCAAGAACTTATTTTTAAAAAGGGCAAAGCCAGATAAACTTAAAATATGGTTTTTGTTTTGGTCTGAAGACAACCTATTTGATTTACTTGCCGGAAATGTTATGCGTTACTCTTGTGACACAGTCATTTGTTAATCTTGTGACAACACAACGGAGGATGTTCTATGCATGACACACAAAAAATAAATGGTGTAAAATATGTCTTATTCCACCAAATAAGAGATTAAAAGTAGGGATGAAACGGATATCCGGTATCCGGCTGCTTTTTAACTATCCGATATCCGGAAGTAAAGTGCCGGATATCCGATTTTCCATGCCGGATATCCGGATGAATAAAACATCAAAGATTTTTTTGGTGGCGATCAATTTTCTTTGTTCTTGCTTTAAGTATTATCCTGAAAATTCTACTAATGTATTCACAGTGTTCAGATTCTCCCTTTAACCAATAGAGACTTTAAAAAACCCATTTTTTTAAAATTTTTAATTTTAAAATGATATTTTTAACGAATCGTTATGATGGAAGGTCATTACATCTCACAAAAAATATAAAGTTAAATTTTTTAAGTTTTTTTGAATGTTTATTCAATTTTGGTATCACTTTAAAGATAAGGAATTGGGAAATGGTGAATTCCGGGAAAATGTTGCCATGGCACTTAAAATTTTAAACTTTATGTTGAGTCATTTGTCATATACCATTTTTTTCAGAAAGATATGAACTTTTTGAATCTTAACATATTTTTTTTAAATTAACACAATGACTTTTATAAAATCAAGGTCAAAGTCACTTCTTTACTATATGTTTTTGCAGTGCGGAATATCTACATTTTGTTTCATACTATAACTTGACTGAAATCCCTTACCAAAATAAAATAAATAGGTTAACTTTTATACTTTATTCATGTAGTTAACCTTTCTATTATTTTTTCTTGCAAAAAAATATTTTTTAACCTTGAAATCAATAACTTATTAAGTCAAACCATAAATGTCCTTCCGTTACCAAAATACTATATTTCAACCACCTCACTAAGAAACCATTGGGTCTACAACTTAATGAATTTTTGTACAAAGCAGACTTATGACACTTATTAATTAGAAACAGCAACAATTTTATTTTGTTTTTAATTTAGATGTTTTTTAACAGTAACAGAAGGACAAAAAACATGGTAACGGAAGGACATCAATGTGGTAACGGAAGGACATTTTTGTATTAGCTGATTTTGGCTGAACTTTCCACAATTAAACAAACTAATTTTCAGTTATTATTGAAATTCAAACACATATAAATATTATATATACTTATTAACTGTATTTTCTATCTTAATACCCTCCCCCTCTAATTTAATAAGTATGTCACAAATACATTGAGTTTCAATTAAAACTGGTACTACTTTTCTATTTATTCACTATATGGGTTCTTTCTACAATAAAGCCATAAAATGGGAAAAGAAGAAAGTTTAAAAGTGATTTCTTGCGATGACGTTAAGTGACGCATACGGAATTTCGGCAAGAAAATATTGATATTAATGTATCACTATAAAAAGTTTGCAAGCTTAGACCCCGGTTTGTTTTGTTATAAATATACCTTCTACTTAAAGTTTGTCTAAATTGTTTTGTTACCAATTATATAAATTCTAATGAACAAAATTTAGCACATTTAAAATGAGAGTAATGGAATGAAGACAGAAAGCCATAAAAAAAATATACAAGAGTTCATTTAAAAAGTGCCTTTATAATCTTGAAAACAAATCCGCACATTTTTAAAGCATATTTTTATTAAAAGACATGGGAATCTTGTCTTTTAATAAAAGAATTCAAAGAAGAGGTGAAAATTGTAGTTGTACAAGTTGATTTAACATTCAAAAATCAACTTAACATTCATGTTTGATCAGTATAACATCATGGCTACATTGAAGCATTTTTGCCATTAATCAAGGCAAAGGTACTGTAAATGTCTAAAGTGGTTAATGGGAAATTTACCACTATTGCCCCATCAGATAAAATAATTGATTTCTCCATCAGATAAAGTAATTCTCTCAAGAAAGATGGAACAATATCCTCCTCTTCCTGACACACGCAATACTTATTATTTAAAACCAATTTCAAAATATATTATTGAGTATTGTGAGTACTCTAGTTCTACAGAAAGAAAGGTATTCAAAGAAAACATACAATCAAATATAAAAGATGCAGACAAGGCATATGGGTCAAGCAATGCATTAGCAGTTGGTGACTTTTAGTTAGTCGAATGGCAAGGACTAAAAAGTATTATGTTAGGCAAGTGCTTCATTCAATGATGTCGTTGTAGAAGTATTATGTTTAAGAAAATAAAATAATGAATGACTAAATTTATATTTCCTGAGAAAGAAGGTAACTGCTGGAATTGACTCAAATAAAATAACTAAAATTGGATAAGCCAAAAATTTTAACAAATGCCTCTGGAAAAAGAATTTGTTGCAGAATTAGATTTAAAAACTGCTGAATAAGCAGAATTTAACACCTATTATTCTTTTTCAAAATATTAATGAGTAAATTGTTGTAAAACAATCCAATTTTACACACTTGGAATTTTTGTCCTTCCGTTACCGTCCTTCCGTTACCTTAAAAAAACATCATATTTTTGGGCATAATATAACAATTTCTAAAAACTGCACTGCAATTTATAATAATTGAACTCTCATTTAAGTGTTCTAATTTTTCTAGATTTTTCCTTTTTACGGTTTAGCTGAACTTTTAATAAAAAGGTGTAAGTGTGGTATACCACTTCCAAAAAACGTCCTTCCGTTACCATTACTAAAATTTAAATTTTAAAAAAAGTTATAAAGTGCTAAATTCTAGATTTTGCATTTTTAATAAAATGCAGTAAAGTGTATAAAAGTCTACCTATCAGTTATTTGAAATAAAATACATATTTTAAATTATGACCATAAGTTGTTGTACAAACTGGCCTTCCGTTACCGCCGGAATTCACCAAATATTACAGAATAAAAAAATATTTTTCACTTTTTGACCGATTTCCGTTTTTTCTAGTGTGCACGAGAAGTTATTTTCATAAAAAATAAACTGCCAGATATCCGGCAAAAACCAGTTCGGATATACGGTTTGTAATGTGCGCCGGATATCCGGTATCCGGCAAAACCACTATCCGGTTCATCCCTAATTAAAAGGTTTAAAGTAAAAATGTTAAGTAGTTTTTACAAATTTGAAACTTTTATATGTTTTTTGTTACTCTTGTGACAATTAAACATCACTATTAAATACAGTTAAATTTTATTCAAAAGCTAATCTAAAATATTTCAACTATATATATATGATAAATATGTAAATGGATTATAAATTTGTATATATAATGATTTCAATTAATGAACAAAATTAAGAAAATAATATACTATAATCGAAGTGACATTTTTGGCCCCAATAAAAGTGAAGAAATAAGTCAACTTTCAGAACAATTTTACTGCAGACTATTATTCTTATGAAATAATACCTTACAAATTCATATCCAGCAACTTTCTAGGATTAAATTGAAATACCACACTTACAGTTTGGTTAAAATTTTAATTTCAGTAAAAAGTTTCATTTTTCGTGGACGTTCCCTTATACTTTTATGGGTACATTGTACTTTAAAACTTGAAGGGTGCATGATAGTTTTCGTTTTGAGGGTACTTTTTCTTAGTTAAAACTTCATATATTATGGAGTACACTTATTTTAGAATACATTTGAATTTTAGATCCTGGGAATATATTTCAGTTAAAGAAATTGGGGTACATATACATTTGACATTAGTTTTGCTTTTATAGGGGTACATTGATCTATTTTTAAGTGGGGTGTGGGGTACATTTAATTTTTAATACTTTTGGACTTTAACTTTTAAGGGGTACATTGGGCTTTTTTTTGTAGGAGTATATTTATATATTTTTTTAGAGATACATTAATGTTTATTTTTAGTTGGGGAGGTCTTCATTTTAATTTTTATTTAGAAGAATACTTGGGGCTTTTTCTTTTGTTGTTTTTTTTGTGTGTGTATATTGTTATTTTTTTTACTTTATTCTTTTTGGGATAAATTAGTGTTTTAATTTTGAGGCATACGTTAGACTTTTCTTATAGAGGTACATTGGGCATTTTCATTTATGGGCTTTTATTTTTAAGGGCACCTTAAGTATTATTTTAAGTGTATGCTCATGATGGTTTTTTTCTTTGAGGGATACATTGGGTTTTCTTTAGAGGTAATTTTTTTTATTGTATAGGTACACTGCATTTTTTTGTGGATATATTAGACTTTTACTTTTAAGGGTACATTCTTTTAGTTTCCTTTAAAGATGCATTGGGGCTTTCCTTTTTAGGATACATTACGCTTTTAATTGTTCTTTGGTTTTTATTTTAAGGGTACGCTTTTCCTTTTACAGGTACATTGGACATCTCGTCACATATGATTAATCTCGTAATAAGTATAACACAATGGCCTATGATTTTAATCTTTCCATTATTTAGAAATAAAGTACTGTTCCCCAAGAAGCGTTTTAATCAATTGCAGTTTCATAGTAAAACTTCTGATACATGTTCAGTACTGAAATGCCTTTTAAATAGTATGGATTGAGAAAATCTGTCACGAGTTCAGAAAAGGCAGCAGAAACAGTGACAAATGATGTTTTTAAAATATGACCAATTTGTGAAAATTGTAATTGAACTATACAGATTTTAAATCTGTGAACTTTTGCGACAATATTAAATTCTCGTTTCTCTAGTGTGACAATTTTTATTTAGTTATTTCGACAGGCATATTCGAAATGTCCCATTTCGGCTTCATACTTGCTCTCTGAGCATCTTGCGTACCCCTTTGTGATACATAGCACTAAAATGTGAATTTGAAGCTGTAAGATACATATCTTAACTCAAAATTGCAAATAAACACCCACATTTTTAAAATGAGAGTGAATAAAATTAATATTGCATCATAATTACAAAACCAAAAATTGTCTGTTTGGAAAACCGCAAAAACTTTCTCTTGTTAAAACACTTCCACGAATTCGATTACAAAAAAACAACCATTTATTAAAAAATTTTAGATTTTTTTTATTAAATTTTGGAACTTTTTATTATTTATATTTATCCTTCTATATTTAAACTCGACGTAGTTTCAAACTGAAAAAGTGTAAATATTTAACTATTTTCCATTATTGAACTAGTCACTGCTTACTAACTTTACCCCTTTCTAAAACTACTTAAATAACAGTTATCAGTAACTGTTATTTGTCAATAATATCATAATAACTGTCGTTCTTTCAGAATAACTGTTTAGCTCATCCCTAGATTCTAGTGACCATGTATGGATGTGATACCACGGTTTTAAAAACATAACTTAGAAGTATGAAATGTACAAATCATAGAAATGTATAAGACCTAGAAGGAAGAAGCATATTGAAGCCGATGAAGCCTGCATGGGCGCGAAAATGGGTTGAGTTAGGCACATGGCTGCCAGATGGGCGACTTTTATCGCTTGCTTTTGATGCTGTTTCAATTATATTTTGACTACAGTTGGCGAGCTATTTTACGTGATAATTGGATTATAGTATACGAGTTTAGACGTTAGATACGGATTTTTTAAAGAGAAATTTAATAAATCATTAATCACATAAAATTTCCTTTTATTACGTTTTTGAAAAGTTACTAAAATGTTTAATTACGTTTTAAAATCAATTATATTATAATTTTTAATTAAGAGTTCCAGAAAAACACTATATTTGAACTAAAAAATAGTGAGTAAATTTGTTTTATTCCGGTTACATTGTAATGGGGATTACTTTTTGTATTGTATTACAAAAGTATATTTATTGATTATAACTATAAGACCGACTTATAAGGCCGAAATTATCGTAATTATTTGTAAATTCGCTTATAATTATTTGATATCGCTTATATTTATTGATAATTATTTAATTAATTATTCTTACTCTAATTAATAAATGAATCTAATTAATAAAATATAGTTTAATTAACACAGTTTAATCTAATTAATAGTACAATCTAATAAATAAAGTATAATCTAATTAGTATTATAATTAATAAAGTGTAGTCTAATTAATAAAGTATATAATTTAATTAATAGTTTAATTATAAAGTTATATAATTAATACTTTAATTAATAAAGTATATAATATAATTAATAGTTTAATTAATAAAGTATATAATATAATTAATAGTTTAATTAATAAAGTACATAATATAATTAATAGTTTAATTAATAAAGCACAGTTAGTCTAATTATTAAAGAGTATTATTGCATAATAATGTTTGTATATATTTTCTTCAAATTAAAAATTTAATCACACTATTTTAAAAATTGTTAGTTTATTATTTGCTGCTTGTGTAATAAATCATAATTAAAACTCGGTCCCATATTGCTAAGTGGTACTATACATGCTAATTAGTACCAATTAAAATATAGTTTTTAAAATTTTATTACAATTAAAAAAATATTTATGTTGTTAATTATTAATTATTTTAATGTTAATTAATTTTTTATTAATTAATATTAAATTGCTTCAATTAATTATGGCAATATTTTAGGCATTGAACCATAAAATAACTAAAATTACCGTTAAAAGTTAATAAATATAGCCACTCATGTGGAAGTATAAAACTTCTAAAAAATAATATTTCCCCATAAAAGCAACACAAACAAAAATTTTTCTCACTATCTACAATATTTCCGTGATTTTTTGCAATAATCAGCGTTATCAAAAGAGTTGTACTTAGAGCGCAATAAATTTTTAAATAAAACGATTTTAGCATGGAAACTCCTATCTCCCGTCCCTTTTTTGAGTTGAGTTGGCGAGAGCCGCCATACCTTCATTTCCCCTATTGGCGAAACCGGCTTTCAGCCTTCCAGCAACCCTATTAGAGTTCAGTGGTACAAATGCGTGATATTGATGCACAGTTGAAAACTGAATAGTAATTTATAAGATCACTATTGTAAAAGTGATTTAGGAATGGATCAGGAAATATGAGTCGAAAGGAACTGTTGGGTATATTACATATATTTGATAATTTTTTCCAATTAATACTATAATTTATAAAGGTAGGTGGGGTGTTATGACTTCCCCCTCCTTTCATGCACATTTTCTGCAAACGCTACTGGCATTATAGTGCTAAAATGAGTTATATCTGACATTTTTGTTGTTGATATTTTAATTCAGTGGTTTCCAACCTTTAACTGCAGACCACTGAAATGACATATTAAAATGACATGTTTCATAATAAACCTGATGTTATAGGCTTCACAGCTACCAATTTACTGACGTGCACACAGACATACAGTCTGTCAAACTATACCTACCTTTGCGAAATTAGTGTCGATCGTTCAGACTGTCGGTCTCTCAGACCGATGTTTCTCTGGTTTACAATGATAGCTAACCCCCTTCCTTAAAATTGATAACTATTATGAATTTCTACATTTTGTATTGAAACAGTTTCTTTCAAAAAGATAAATACAACCTAATCTTGACGTAAAATAAATTCAGCAAATCCAATGCAACCAGGGGGAATGCTTTATGCCTCTACGTTGAATATATACGGACCAATTTTAAGCTGCTTGCTCTTCTGGTTCACGGACTATGGGTTGGAAACCACTGCTCTAATTAAGAGATTTTTCTGAAAAATAAAATCGTATAGCATGTATCTTTACATTTGATTGTAGCTATATGTATAATAATGCAATATTGGTTTAAAAATATATTTCTTTTCCAATAAGAAATTTTCTTATATTCAGATAAACAAGCAAATTGGAGTTCTCTTAATTCTGTTACTAACAAGAATTTGACAATAAATTGTTTACTCAGTTATGAAGATCTAGTAAAGGAAAGTGAAAGGTTAGGATTAAGATTTAATGATTGTTCACCGTCAGGTAAGTAGATTTTGTGGTTATATTATTAGGAATTGTTAGACGACTTATTTTTGCATTATAAACAGTTAATCTAGAGGCAAGAGAAGCACAAGGAAAATGCTATTTTCATGAAAAAAATCTTATGTGACATGGACTTGAGGATAGGTGTAAAGCTAACGTAACAGTGCATGGCATGGCATGGGATGTTGTGAGGAAGTAAAAAAGGATGAAAAATAATGTGAAGAAATAAATGAACCTTCTCTATTCAAATTATTTACGAATCACCTAAATGAAACAAAATGTATGTTTTGAATGTTTGATTGGGAAGGGTGTAAGGGTAACGTGACTGTGCATGACATGGGGGGGGGGGAGATGAAAAAAATTATCAAATACTGGAAAAAAAAACAAATATTTTCTATGTTATCTAACATGATATGGAGTTTTAACCAAAATAACACATATCTGTTTAATTATTTTTTTTAAGCACAACTGTTGCATTTTAATCGAGAAATGACTATATGAGGATGGGGTGAAAAGTTTTCGGCCTGATCCAGAAATGGTACCAGCAGGTCTCATTTTTGACTCGTATTGGATAGTACAATCCTTGACTAGCTTATATTATAACTTGCACTGTTAGTATATTTTTGGCCACCTATTGAATAAGACGCCTCCCTTGCGTCCGTGAAAATGGAAACAGTGGAGAAGCATGCGGTCATCAAATACTGATATTTGGAAAGTTTAACACCACTTCAAATCAAACAAAAAATGGATTCAACACTGAAAGACTTCTCCGTCATATTCAACAGTCAAACAATGGGTTTCTGAATTTAAGAAAGGTCGCTCGAGCACTGATAATGAACCACTCTCAGGACGTCCCGCTGAGGTTAAAAATAGCGAAATGATAGAGAAAATTCATAGCATCGTAGTAGAGAACCGCAGATTGAAAGTGAGTGAGATAGCTGAGACTACTGGGATGTCAACTGAACGCGTACGCAATATTTTACAGCAACATTTGTGCATGGAGAAGCTGTGTGTTAGGTGGGTGGCGCGTTTGCTAACTATCGACAAAAGCCTGTTTCGAAACTAGCAAAATTTCAGCGAATTTTTGCGTCGATTTATAACATGATGAAACTTGGGTATGCCATTACGCTCCTGAAAGTAAACAATAGACTAGAGCAGGTAAACCAATCCCAAGGAAGGCAAAAGCAGTTTTATCAGTGATAGAGGTTATGGCGACTGCTTTTTGAGACTCAAAAGGTATTATCTTCATTGATTACCTTATGCAGAATGCAGAGTTATTAAATCGTTTGAATGAAGAAATAAAAGAAAAAGGACTTTATTTGGCAAAAAAAAAGATCTTGTTTTACCATGACAATGCACCTGCTCATTCGTCAGTCATTGCAATGGCTAAAATCAAGGAATTGAAGTTCGAATTGTTATCCCATCCAGCTTTTTCACCAGATTTAGTTCCCAGAGACTATCATCTGTTTCCCAACCTCAAAACATGGCTCGGAAGTAAAAGATTTGGGAGGAACAAGGAAGTCATCAATGTTGTAAATGCGTATTTCGAAGGACTCAACAAATCGTCCTATAAAAATGGTATCACAGCATTAGAGCACAGTTATGAAAAATGCATTTAACTTGATAGAGAATATGTTGAAAAATAAAATAATAAATTTTTGTGAGTAAAATTTTTTTGATCCTCAGGCCGGAAACTTTTCACCCCACCCTCGTAATTATATTTTCGTTTATCAGAATTGAGAAAATTGTCATTGCTATTGTCATCATTATTATAGAATCCTGTGCCTTATAATAGATACTTTATACTAAAAAAATTATATACACATATGATTAATCTCGTGATAAGTACAACACAATGGCCTATGATTTTAATCTGTCCATTATTTAAAAAAAAGCACTGTTCACCAAGAAGCGTTTTAATCAATTGCAGTTTCATAGCAGAACTTCTGAAACATGTTCAGTACTGAAATGTCTTTTAAATAGTATGGATTGAGAAAATCTGTTACGAGTTCAGAAAAGGCAGCAGAAACAGAGACAAATGATGTTTTTAAAATATGACCAATTTGTGAAATTTGTACATGAACTTAACAGATTTAAAATCTGTGAAGTTTTGCGACAATATGAAATTCTCGTTTCTCTAGTGTGACAATTTTTATTTAGTTATTTCGACAGGCGTATTTGAAATGTCCCATTTCGGCTTCATATTTGCTCTCTGAGCATCAGCACCTTGTGTACCCCTTTGAGATACATAGCACTAAAATGTAAATTTGAAGCTGTAAGATACATATCTTAACTGAAAATTGCAAATAAACTCCCAAATTTTTAAAATGAGAGTGAATAAAATTAATATTGCATCATAATTACAAAACCAAAAATAGTCTGTTTAGAAAACCGCAAAAACTTTCTGTTGCTGTATACAAATGCCCTCTTGTTAAAAAACTTCCACGAATTTGAATACAAAAAAAACAACCATTTAATAAAAAAATTTATATTTTTTTAAATTAAATTTTGGAACTTTTTTCCTTTATTATTTATTTTTCTATATTTAGACTCGACATAGTAGCAAACTGACAAAGTGTAAATATTTAACTATTTTCCATTATTGAACTAGTCACTGCTTACTAACTTGGTTATTATTCCATAACAAAATAATTTTTTAGTGCTTTACACGGAAATTAAAAACTGAATAAAAAATGACTTAAGTGAATTTTTTTACTTAGCTCACAATGTATTGTGCAGTGGCGTACGCAAAGGGAGAGTAGAGGGGGGTCATTACCCCTCCCATTAAAAAAAATTATGCTAAAGACTTCTGTGATAAAGTTCAGGATCCATATTGATAGTTTTCAAAATAGTTTACAGGGTCCAAAGTCCCGACGTCTATTGAAGGCGTTGGGTGCCAGTTCAGGTGTTTCCTCGTCATCTGACCATGGTTCTAAAATAACGAGGTGCATGTATGAATGTGTGTGTGAATTTGTTCCCGGGTCTTTCCTTCGAGATAGACCCCGAACCGTCGCCAATAGCCCACTGAGCAGCTCTAGTGCAACGTTAATTAACCAAACCATTTCAGTTTATTCTGCTTTAATTGGGTATTATTCTGCTTGGAATGGGGAAAAGCTGCGGACGCAGAAACACTTCCTACATAAATATTGGCTAGGTTTGCAATGCTATGAAATCGCAGGATTGCCCAAGAGAGGATGTCATTGAAAGAGAAAGTTTCAGTTCTCATTGATTCTAATAGGCTTGAGCGATATTTTAATAACAGTTAAAAAATATAATTATTTCAATTTCCGATAATTATAAATTTAATTTTTGAAAATAACAGTTCTTCAAAACCCTCCAAAAAAGAATATTTTTGAAATCGAATCAAATAAGTTTTTCACAAGATCAATAAATGGCGCTGTTTAATTGTACCAGCTTTTCGGCCTTCGAAACTAACTTCTCAGTGGAACCTTGGAAGTGATATTCCATTCCATCTTAGTACATATAACATTCCAATTGCATCACAGTATCACGATATATCTTTTGGCCGCTGTCCTTCTTGGCGATTGAATCATTATTGGCGAAGATTATTTTTGAAAGATTTTTGCTTCGTTCAAAATATTTTAATAACCATTTGATCCAAGAATATCGAGCAGACGTAATTTTTTTATTATGATACACGGATGTATGATAAATCTTATTAATAAAATCGATGTGGTTTAAGTTCATTAGTTATATTGCGTATTAGTATTTGGGTTGTTTGCTGGTTTCTTGCTTTCGTTATTTATTTGAAAGTGATTGGGTTGTAGGAAATGTGCGCGTGACATTGATAATAATTCAGGAATGGCATTAGGTTGGGAAAAGCGGGGGAAGGGTGGATGCCTTTCTTTTTAATTCGGTGCTGGTAGTAAGGTGTGCTAGTATGAATCACTCGGTTATCTCTGGTGGGAAATTTGTTTATTGGCATGTGGGCTTTTTACGGGTGCTTTTTTTTCTTTTATTTAAAGTACAGACGCTGATTTTTTTTTGCCTATTAAAGCGCTATTTAATTTGAGTAAGTACTGTTGATTCTATTTTGTTGACTGAATAGGTATATAGCGTTAAACATATATTTTACAATTGACTTTAATATTATTACTTTTGGCATTTGTAACTATGCATTTTTCTCATCTTACTTATATATGCATTGAATATAGTTTTTGCATAGAATTTTTATGCCCATATTTTTGATAAAAAGCAAAGCAATTATTTTTTTAGAACATATACAAAAGCCTACTTTACTGTAATTAAATCAATCCCAAGCAATTATTTTTTAAAAACATATATGAAAGCCTACTTTACTGTAATTAAATCAATTGCTTAAAAGTTACTGAGTGAAAAAATTAAATATACTTTCAAAGATATAGATAAACTCAATATAAAATTATTAATTTAACATTATTTTCTAATGTATGAATTAATATTTTTTCCATTCTTTATTTTAATATTTAAAATATTTTAACATTCTATTTATCAAAAACAAAACATGAAATATTGTCCCTACATTTATACCATCTTGTACAAATTAAAAAATACTGTTTTTTGTGGAGCATGCAGTTTTGATATGATTTTTTTGTAGTTTATTTATATTAAACACATATAATTACCTCTTTCTAAAAATAATTAAATAACAGTTATCAGTAACTGTTATTTGTCAATAATATCGTAATAAATGTCGTTCTTTCAGAATAACTCTTAAGCTCATCCCTAGATTCTAGTGACCATGTATGGATGTGATATCACGGTTTTGAAAACGTAACTTTGAAGTATGGAATGTACAAATGCATGATAGTAATTTATAAGACCACTATTGTAAAAGTGATATTGATGCACAGTTGAAAACTGAATAGTAATTTATAAGATCACTATTGTAAAAGTGATTTAAGAATGGATCAGGAAATAAGAGTCGAAAGGAACTGTTTGGTATATTACATATATTTGAAATTTTTTCCAATTTATACTATAATTTATAAAGGTGGGTAGGGTGTAATGACTTCCCTCTCCTTCCATACACATTTTCTGCGTACGCTACTGGCATTATAGTGCTAAAATTAGTTATATATGAAATTTTTGTTGTTGATATTTTAATTCAGTGGTTTCCAACCTTTAAAATACTGCAGACCACTGAAATGACAGATTAAAATGACATGTTTCGTAATGAACCTAATGTTATAGGCTTCACGGCTACTAATTTACTGACGTGCACACAGACATATAGTCTGTCAAACTATACCTTTTCGAAACTAGTGTCGATCGTTCAGACTGTCGGTCCCTTAGACCGATGTTCGCTCTCGAGTTTACAAGAATAGCTAACCCCCTTCCCTAAAATTTATAACTATTATGAATTTCTACAACTTGTATTGAACCAGTTTCTTTCAAAAAGATAAATAAGCTCCATCAACCTAATCTTGACGTAAAATAAATTCAACAAATCCAATGCAAACCGGGAATGCTTTATGCCTGTACGTTGAATATCTACAGACCAACTTTAAGCTGCTTGCTCTTCTGGTTCACGGACTATGGGTTGGAAACCACTGCTCTAATTAAGAGATTTTTCTGAAAAATAAAATCATATAGCATGTATCTTTACATTTGATTGTAGCTATATGTATAATAATGCAATATTGGTTTAAAAATATATTTCTTTTTCAATAAGAAATTTTCTTATATACAGATAAACAAGCAAATTGGAGTTCTCTTAATTCTGTTACTAACAAGACGAATTTGACAATAAATTGTTTACTCAGTTATGAAGATCTAGTAAAGGAAAGCGAAAGATTAGGATTAAGATTTAATGATTGTTCACCGTCAGGTAAGTAGATTTTGTGGTTATAATATTAGGAATTGTTAGAGAGACTTATTTTTGCATTATAAACAGTTCAGCTAAAAGCAAGAGAAGCACAAGAAAAATGCTATTTTCACGAAAAAAAAATTATGTGACATGGAGGTGAGGAGAGGTGTAAAGCTAACGTAACAGTGCATGGCATGGGGTGTTGGGAGGAAGTAAAAAAGGATGAAAAATGGTGTGAAGAAATAAATAACCTTCTCTATTCAAATTAATTTACGAATCATCTAAATGAAACAAAATGTATGTGTTGAATGTTTGAGTGGGAAGGGTGTAAGGGTAATGTGACAGTGCATGGTATGGGGGTGGGGTGGAGGTTGGGGGGTAAAAAAGGATGAAAAATATTATGAAATGCTGAAAAAAACCTAATATTTCCTATGTTATCTCTAACATGATATGGAGTTTTAACCAAAATAACACATCTGTTTAATTATTTTTTTTAAGCACATCTGTTGGTTGTATTTTAATCGAGAAATGACTATAATTTTATTTTCGTTTATCAGAATTGAGAAAATTGTAATTGCTCTTGTCACCATTATTATAGAATCCTGTGCATTATAATAGATACTTTATACAAAAATATATATATATATATATATATATATATATATATATGCATATGATTAATCTAATAAGTATAACACAATGACCTATGATTTTAAACTTTTTATTATTTAATAAAAAAGTAATGTCCACCAAAAAGTGTATCAATTAATTGCAGTTTCCAAACAAAACTTCTGAAAAAATTTCAGTATTGAAATACTTTTTAAATGGTGTATTGAGAAAATTTGTTACGAGTTCATTGGCAGCAAAAACAGAGAAAAATTATGTATTTAAAAGATTGTCAATTTGTTAAAATTGTTTGTGAATTTCACAAATTTTAAATATGTAAACTTCTGAAACAATACAAAATTTTCAGTTCTCCAGCAATTTTGATTTTGTTATTTCCCCAGGCCTATTTCAAATAAGCCATTTTGGCTTCATATTTGCTCTTTGAGCATCAGCACCTTGTGTACTCTTTGTGATACATAATGTTAAAATGTGATTTTGCAGTTGTATGAAACATATCTTAACTCAAATTTGCAAATAAATACTCTTAAATTTTTAAACTAAGTGTGAATAAAATTAATATTGCATCATAATTATAAAACCAGAAATAGCCTTTTGAAATACAACAAAAACTTTCTTTTGCTATCTTCAAATGCCCACTTCAGTGTTCACTCTAGAAATAAAAAGGGGCAGGGCGCTGTTGTCGATAGAAGGGCACCCTGTTTCTGACAAGGCACTTCTTGTTTTTAAAAGGGCACTTTAAAAAAAAAAAGTTTATGGTGG
Organism: Troglohyphantes excavatus; assembly: GCA_963932185.1. Lineage (NCBI taxonomy): Eukaryota > Metazoa > Arthropoda > Arachnida > Araneae > Linyphiidae > Troglohyphantes > Troglohyphantes excavatus. The sequence goes on along the minus strand of OZ010672.1, from coordinate 44,992,761 downwards.
GCGTGTCCACCCTTTGACACATCGTACACGTGACCAAACAAAAAAGTTCCAATGTTTGTTGACATTGCGCTACGGCTGCATATTGGGGTATTGTTGACGGTTCGGGGTCTATCATGAAGGAAGGACCCATACAAAATCCATGTCTCTTTTTGAATATACTACTTAAAATAAAAAAAATTAACATTTGTAAATTAATTTTTTCCTTAAAAACCAAATATGTAAGTTGCCCTAATCAGATTCCTTACAAAACTATTGAAAAGGCTACTTAAATCCAAAATTTGGTAATAAAATGCATAATCTTGTAACCTCGCCCCAAACCATCTTCTCTTTTAAAAAACACAGAAAAAAACTTAAGCATTTCATATTTGAGCACAGGCAATAAATAGGATTGGTGGAAAGCCCCGTGCTCGAAATTAAAGCGGAATCATCGCGATTGCACAACACGCACAGTTAAAAAGGAGGTTGTTTTTCTACTGTCGTAATTCACTTAATTCCAGTTTACACAAAAAAAAATTGAATCAATGTCTTTTTTAAAGACTGATAGGAAAGAAAGGACGCTTGTGCTTGACTGAAAAGGGCAAGAGGGGCGGAATTTTTTCAAAGAGGGCAGCATTTTTGAAAAAAAGGCATGAGGGCGCTATCAAAATGAAAAAAGGGCGGGCAGGGCGGACCGCCCTTCATAAAACGCCTAGAGTGAACACTGGCCCACTTTTTAAGAAACTTCCACGAATTCGATTGAAGAAAAATAACCATATATTGAAATTTTCTATACTTTTTATTAAATTTTGGATTTTTTTTTATCTTTTGTTATTTTTCTACATTAAGGTTCGACATAGTTACAAACTGACATAGTGTAAATATTTAACTGTTTTCCATTATTATGAACTACACTTTTACTAACTTATTGATTATTCCATGACAAAAGAATTTTTAGTGTTGTACAAAGACATTAAAAACTGCATCAAAAATGACTTAAGTGTTTTTTTTTACTTAACTAATAATATATTGTGCTAAAATTAATTATATCTGACATTTTTGTTGTTGATATTTTAATTCAGTGGTTTCCAACCTTTAACTGCAGACCACTGAAATTACAGATTAAAATGGCAATTTTTGCAATGAACCTGATGTTCTAGACTTTACGGCTACCAATTTACTGACGTGGACACAAGCATAGTTGGTCAAACTATACCTTTGCGAATCTAGAGTCAATTGTTTTGACTATGCCGGTCTCTCAGTCCGATATTTTATCTCTGGTTTACAATAACAGCTAACCCCTCCCTAAAATTTATAACTATTATGAATTTCTACAACTTGTATTTAACCAATTTTTTAGCTTTATCAATCTAATATTGACGTGAAATAAATTCAGCAAATCCAATGCGACAGGGGAATGCTTCTACATTGCATATCTACCGACCAATTTTAAACTCCTTGCTCTTCTGGTTCACGGACTATGGGTTGGAAACCACTGCTCTAATTAGAAATTTTTCTGAAAAATAAAATCATATAGCATGTATCTTTACATTGAATTGTAGCTATATGTATAGTAATGCAATATTAGTTTTAAAATATATTTCTTTTTCAATACAAAATTTTCTTATATACAGATAAACAAGCAAATTGGAGTTCTCTTAATTCTGTTACTAACAAGACGAATTTGACAATAAATTGTTTACTCAGTTATGAAGATCTAGTAAAGGAAAGTGAAAGATTAGGATTAAGGTTTAATGATTGTTCACCGTCAGGTAAGTAGATTTGTGGTTATATTATTAGGAATTGTTAGACGACTTATTTTTGCATTATAAACCGTTGAGATGGGAGGCAAGAGGGGCACAAGGAAAATGCTATTTTCACGAAAAAAAAATGTATGTGACTTGGAGGTGACGAGAGGTGTGAAGCTGAAATGGAGGTGCATGGCATGGGGGGGTTAGGAGGATGTAAAAAAGGATGAAAAATAGTGTGAAGTCATAAATGAACATTCCCTATTCACATTTTTGTATGATTCGCCTACCTAAATGTAACAAAATGTATGTTTTGAGTGGTGAGTAGTGTAAGGGTAATGTGACAGTGCACAGCATGGGTGGAGGGTGGTATAAAAGCCCATCAGAACAGATTGTAGATATACTTCTACTTGACTTTTTTTACTTTGCTGATGCTTTTTTTTTTGTTTATGCTCTTTTAGATTGCACCTATTTTCATAAGTGCTATTAATATGCCTCTGCTGTATCCATAAGCACAGATATGGAGTTTGAAGTGAATAAATTCTGTGAAAATGCAGATATTCTTAATTTAATCATTCCTGGGATTGATGCAAATTTGCATTAAAATTTTGGTATGTCTATGTTGGGGGAGGGGGGGGGGGGGGGGGTCGTGCCACTCTGAGATGCATCAGAGTTTTTTTTAAAGAAGAAACCAATTTATACTAAGAGAATAGAAGAGGTGAAATGTAAGTGGGAGGAGAGAGAGTTCTTTGAATGCATTGATGTTTTTTCAAAGGTGCTACTTTTCCAGGTTTGAAATTTTCAAATGGTGGAGGAATTCTGGTTTTATTAAAAAATTTCATTTCAGAATTCTGGATTTCATTTTGAGTACAAAATTTCAATTTTAAGCGCATTTTCTAAAGTTTAAATATTTATAAAAATATAAGGTACGTATGGCACATTTTTGATTGTACACACGAGTGTAAATCGTCAAGGATTCAAGGAATGCGTGAATGGAGGTAGTGCTTCCTGTTAGAAAGATCCCTTTTTTTTAAGTTAATGGTATTTTATTATCATAAGACACTTCATCGTTAAAAAATCTCAGTTCGTTATTTTGTGAAGAATCGATACTCAATATAGAAAAATGAACTTTTCAAGAATGTAGCAACATTAACATATAGAAATATTTGCTACATTCGTCAAATGGGGATGATACCACTTGAAAGTTTAGAAATGATTATACGTTTTGTTTGGCCGGCATCAATATTCTAATTTCATGGTTATACATTTTTCTAAATTTAATTTTTTAATTTGAAATTTCTGTTCAAATTTGAACCCCATCAGGTCAGAGAATTTATCTGAAAAAAAAATCATATAGCATGTATCTTTACATTTAATTGTGGCTATATGTATGATTAGCTTAAAAATTATATTTCTTTTTCTATAAGAATTTTTTTTATATACAGATAAACAAGCAAATTGGAGTTCTCTTAATTCTGTTACTAACAAGACGAATTTCACTATAAATTGTTTATTGAGTTATGAAGATCTAGTAAAGGAGAGTGAAACATTAGGATTAAAATTTCATGATTGTTCCCTGACAGGTAAGTAGAACTGTGGTTATATTATTAGGGATTGTTAGACAACTAATATTTGCATTCTAATGTTCTGGATGGAGTTGTGAGGTGCACAGATTTTACAGGAAAGGGCAAAGAGGGCTCTATTTTCATGGGGAAAAAATGTTGTTACCCTTTAACAAAAGCCTAGGTTGGCTACTGTAAAAGATTTTTGAGCCTTAACCAGGGGAATTGTCTTATTGTGTAGCTGAAAAACTGCAGTGTTGGACTCGTACCTCTATTTCAGCTGTATTTAGAATGCGAGATTGGTATAATTTTCTTATTAAATCAAAAATAAAAATGTTCAAGAAGAATGTAAATTGTATATACAAACTTTCTTTTAAAAGGAAGCAGTTGTAATTTATAGCAGATACAGAAGAAACATTTTTGATTTTTAAGGAGCCAACATTCAAAATATGTTTTGACATTAATTAATAAAAAAATCAGATAGTTACATCATTAAATTAATCTTTAGATTTTCATTCAAACTAAACTAATATATTGGTGCTAAAACTTAATTAAAACCAAGAAATTAACTTGCCAAGATCGGAACATGTATGTAGGCTGATTCATTTCGTAAGGGGTCGTTCATTTATTATATCTTGCATCCTTTGTGTGCATGGGGGGGGGGGGGGTGGAAGGTCTATTATCCATGACTCTAGCTTGACATGGGGGAGGGGATTCACAGCAGTTGTGTAATATAACATAATTTAGTAGAATTTTTCACAAACTTTACTGTAAGTCACTTTTTATAGAAATCTCAACCTGCCATGTTTTCTTAAATACACAGAGTGGAAGTTTGTTGTAACGCTTAGTTTTTAAGTGCGAGCAAATATTTTTCAAAGTGACGGTGGAAAAAATTTTCATAAAGTGATGACATAGAGAGGAGGAGGTAAATTTTTTTTTTTTAAATTAGTGCAAAAGTTATAAATAAACCATTTCTATTCAAAATTTTCCATGAATCACCTTAATGTAACAAAACATATGTTATGAATGTTTGCTTCTCCTGGGAGATTATAGATATGCTTCTTTTACTTTTCTGATGATTTTAAAAAAGAAAGATGATTTTTTATGTCATGCCTTTTTTTCATAACTTTTAATAAATTGCTCCTCATGCATCTATATGCGTGGATATTATGTTCGAAGTTAATCGATTGATACCTTTTTAATACACGACTGAATATTAATTTAATAGATATAGATCAGAGAATGGAAATGGAATTACATTGCTTGATAACCAAATTAGAATTAAAATAAACGTATATTGTGAATTGTAGTTTGTAGTAATAAAATTACTTGTATCCAATTTAAAAAAAAAAGGTTTGTGCAATGGTTTCCAACTTTTAAGATGCCGATGACCACTGAAACAACAGATTAATTGGTTAACTCTACCCTCCAAGCATTGACGGTAGAGTTAGCAGCTGGGCTTGGTGCGAACTTAATAGCAGGGTATTTCTCCATTCACACTTATGAATAAGTTAGAATAAAATTTGCCAGATTATTAAAAAGCCAATATGGATTTTTTTTATCAACTAAACTGTAGTGGACAATCAACTATACAAATGTTTGATGCGACTACTTTTCTTTTAGATAGAAAAGTTATTACAGGGTGGCAACATAACCTGGAAAACCGGGAAATCAGGGAATTATCATGGAAATTTTTAATTCTGGAAATATCATAAAAAAGTCAGGAAAATTTTCAAAATTTCAGAAAAAAATCGAGGAATTTTTCAAATTTTGATTTGAAAACAGCACAATTATCATCTGTTATGTTCTTCATTCTGGGTAATTTTATTGTCAATATTTCCTTTTAGTTCTGAATAAGAATTAAAAAAAAACATGTTTATGCGCATTTTCATATTTTCAGTTTTATTTTGTAAAAACGTGAACCACTCTGCTGGAGGGAAAAGCAAAGTGCATTGGACCTTGAATTGTCAGCAACATGTGAGGGGCTAATGAATATGGGATTTATTGAACATTGGAATAGGAAATATGAAGCATATAAAACATTTAAAATTATCTACAAAAGAAATAATTTGAAAAACTTGCTTTTTTTGCATTATCTGCTTCATGTTTGAAGAACATGTTTAATTACTATTATGCCTGTCGTGATTGTATAATTTGTGTCGTATCCGTAAATTATTATTTTAACTGTCAATAAGTATTGCTCATAAGTTTACATTTATGTTGCAATATATTTATAGTACTATTGTAGCGTGGATACTTTGTTTCTATACAAATCATGTATTGCAATGTTTCTTAATGTAATTGTAAAATCAGGGACATTTTTGTGACACCATCATGGAAATATCAGGGAACTTTTTTTCCAGAATGTTGTTGCTACCCTGTATTAGATAATTTCAGTGTGTGAATTTTTGCATTATTTTGTTCTTTATATATATATATATATATATATATATATTGAAAGTTAAAAATAATCCTTTTAGACTGTTCAATTTCAATGAGTTTACATTGAGGCTCATACATTTACTCTTTAAAAGAAATCCTTAGGTTAAAAAGAAGAAAAAAAAAATGTAAGAAATTTTATACATCTGCATCATTTTCATGAACATTTTTCTGTCAAGCGTGTGGCCCTTGCAGAAGCATGGGGCCCTGTGTAAGGCACCTATAAATGTAAGCCAAATCAAACACCATTTTGGTTCAAAACTTGGCGATTTTCCTTAGTAACCAATTGGGAGCTTGGTAAACTTTTATGGAACATAACTTCAAATTTTCACAATAACTGATTGAAATCTGTGAAAAAACCTCTGAGCACTACAATATATATATATAAACTATATACGCGAAACCCTCTTAATTTGTAAACTTTAAAATTGGAGTAAAGTTAAAACTACTTATTTTTAATTGAGTAATACCTTTTTGGAATTTAATATGGAAAATAAAATACCTTATAAGAATTTTATTCTTGTAACACTTTTAATGAGGATAGATAAAATAAATTACATTTATTATTATTGAAAGTAACAAATATTTTATACATAACAAAAATATTGAAAAGTGGTTTGAAGGCTATCGGTTCTGATGACAAAAATAAAAATGTATGGCATTGTTTAAAAATTTAGAATTTTTTATAAAAAATATTTTATTTAGCATAAAAAAACTTGCCAACAATAAAAAAGATATTACATGTTTTTACATTCTAAACTTGTTATCAGGGCATCGGACCAAGTGACAGCTATATTAAGCAATAAAAATTTATAATTTGCTTTACGTCAGGCGCTGTAGGCTTCCACTCTCTCCCCAGATATGCTTTGCTTTATTTCAAGATTTTGCATTCATGGACATCAATTTTCCTATTCAATGACACCAATTTCTGTTAATCGTGCTAGTTGCCTACAAAGTTACATGGTCGGAATAAATTTTTCTTGACGTATAACAGTGTTTTTTCCTTGTACCTCATTTATGACTAATTTTAAAGATGTTTCATGACAAATAAAGTATATTGAAAATTAATGAATTACACATTGTTAAACTTATGCTTTGATCTTGTTCTTTTTTAAAAACAATACTTTGTTTAATGGAGTACATTTCAGCAAAAAATTAAATTTCTGGGGATTTAAATCAAGTTCAAAAGTTGACTTGTTTCAGTTTACAAAAAAACTTGTGATTTGTGAAGACTTCTATATATAAACTAGAAAAGTCATTATTTATTAATATTCCTGGGTTTTGTATAGGGAAAAAAACCTTTTAATACATTCTAATGAATTTTTTTAAAAAAGATCTATTTTATTTAACTTATTTTCATGATTTGCAATTTGGGTAAAATAGGTAATCAAATTATTAATGCTAAGGAATAGGAAATTCGCAAAATTGTAATCTTCGAAAACAATCTTCGCAATCTGCGAAGAAATTGTAACAATCTTTGTAAATCCATGACAGTGTTGAAGTACATATATCTCTTTCAAAGGTATCCAAGATTAATGCAATTGTATTTAGTTTTTCTAAACAGCAACTTAAATACAATGTAAATTAAATATGTATCCTCCAAAGAAAAGTTTAATTTTTGAATAAAAATGGAAATATAAGGATTTTTTATCAAGATGGGAAAAATCTGAGCAATATATAACACTGTCATTTTATAGTAATATATGGCTTTTTAGTGAAAACTGATTTTACAGAGTCCCATTAAAATAAAATTGTTATATAATATTGTAACTTTAATTTATGTAATGATAATTAAAAAACCAACTCCCTACTTAAATGCAATTTCTCTTAATTTTTATTGTTTAAGAATTGTTCAAGGTTTCTATTATACTAATGAATAAGTATTTTCAAATTAGTAACATTTCTCTTAACTTGTTTGTAAAATTTGTCACTTAAATATAGATATATAATGATATCTTTTTATTTTAGATAATAAAGTATATGAAGTAGACTTGATTATAAAAGACAAAGTTGAAGAGGTATTTATATTGACGTAATTTTTTATCTAAATTTCTTGTCTTATGTTTGAATTCATAGGTTTTTTGGGGGAAATTATCAAAAACTCAACTTTTGTTATTTAAGAGTATTGTGTAATAAAATTTAAATTTACCCATATGGAGATTATCCCGTTTTATGCCAAGATAGATTTTATCACGTGGTTTACATTCTGAACTTACTCAAAATAATTGTTTGAACTCTAATTTTTTTGTAACAACATTAAGTCTCCCTTGTTGTCCTTTCATAAAAAAAAAATTCTGATATCCAAAAAACAATTATTCCAATCTTTTAGGCAAATTTCAACAAGAATTTTCGTGAATTAGTTTATATAGGGGCAAGGGGTTAAAATTGCACTTATTTTGATTGTCATGTCACGTTTCAGCTAATTCTGTTGCTTATTTTTTGGTTTTTAAAAGATGTATTTGCATTGTGTTTAAAGTTAATGTTTTTGCATTTCTATTTGTGCGTTTTCATATCTCATTTAATACACTCAATATTTTTTTTGTAGAAATTCATGCATATAATTTTGACAGAAAGTAAATAGCTTAAATTTTTTGTTGAAAACAAATAGAAAGGACAATTTAAATTGCAATTATATGAATTACTTAAAAAATAGTTGAATGAAAAAAGTTAAAAATTAGTTTTTAAGAAGATGGCTCAACGCAATATAAAAATTTAAATTTAATGGTAATTTACCCCGCTTGATAATTGGCACCCCCCCTCTGCCAAATACGATAAATTATTTCCGTATGGAAGAATGTAATATTTTTTCTTTGATATATTATTGCATCGCCAGTATTAAAACTAATGAATATGAAGTACATACGTTTATTGTCTTTGAAGGGTTAATTTTTATACAACAAAAATATGCAACTTTTTAAATAATTTTCAACACCAATTGGCAATGAAGCAACATCACCAAATGTTTTACTTTTATTTTTGCAAAATACATTATTTTTGATCATGTTATATTAAAAGGATAATATTCGCTATTGCTCTTTTAATCATTAATTTTTAGGAATTTTTGGTATAACCAAAAAAAACATTAGTTTAAATTGTAGTTGCAATAGCAAGTAAAGTCATGAACACAAAAATTAAACAGTACTATATTTAGGTATCTCGAAAACTACTCAAAATAATTGAACAAATCTAGATTTTGATAAAGTTTTTTTTTCACAGTGTGGTTTGCGAGTGGCTACGCTAACAAAAAGAATCGTGCAGCTCTTACTTCACAAATTAACCTTGAGCAACGCCGGGGCATATTGCTAGTAATAAATAAAATCAAAATTCTTATACAATTTACTTACATTGTGAAATTATTGTTAAGATATTATAACTATTTTTATTATTTGACTAAATATGCATTTTTAAATAAAATACTTTAATTCAGCTGCATACAAACAAAATAAAATTTATTAAAACAATTAAACCGATTTCCCTAATATAGTGTTCTAGTCTTTTTTATTCTCGATAGAATCCGTATAGTAGCAAAAGGCTCATTGTGCAGATGTTAAAACGTAATAATGTATAAACATAAAAAAACTATAATGTCTATATTGTAAAGAAAATTCTTTTAAATTGTAAGCAATATTTTCATCAATAATAAGTAAATGATATACATTAAAATAGTAATAATATACGAATGGAACACTATACAGAGTTAAAAGTTTTCACTTTAAAATTTCTAAATTTTCAAATAAAGTACTCTGTAAATTTCAAAAAGCTACGTTTGGTAGAGTATTTTTGTAAAGACTGACATTCAAATTGATTTAAAATTTTATATATTGGATTTTCTCTTTCCTCTGTTGATTGCAACATGTATTACTGTTGCCATTTCATGAAACTTCGCTGAGACACTAAATTTTTTATAAAATTCAAACAAAACATTGTAAAGACTTGGAAAATGGTCACATTAAAATTCTATTTTTCAAACAAGGCATTCTGTAAATTTCGAAGCTTGTAACGTCTCGTAATTTCTGAGCTTTTCTTGTACTGACAAACAGAGATCTGGATTGATTTTGAAAAATTTCAGTTTTATATATAAGTTAAAAGTTTTTAAAAATGTTGATAAAATTTCTTCAACTATGTATCTTTAAAAAAAAAATGCTAAAAGTATAGCATTTCAGATATATTGTACTTTTCCCATTTTACATTAAAAAAAATTGCTATTTCATAATTATTAAGTGAAGATTGGTTTCATGAACTCATTAATGTTCCCTATGCACATTCATGTGTTTTAGGCATAATTATATATATATTTTCTTTTGACAATTTGCTTGTTTACTTAGTTTTTAATGTTTACAATAGAAAATTTGATAGACTTTATAATGTTTCAATTCACTCAAAAACTTTTATAAGTTATTTTTCAATATTTTTTTCTTTACAGGGACAAAAGTATTATTTAGTGAAATGGAAATATTATGACATGAAAACCAATACCTGGGAACCTGATTATAATTTAACTGGATGCAATGATATGATCAATTACTATGAAACTCTCCAAAAGTAATTACTGTATTTTATTTTTAGTGTGCTTTAATTTAATTATATTAAAAATAGTTGAAATTATTTATGTTCAAGTATTTAATTTCTGGAAAAAAATACTGTACATTATATTTAAACTATACAACTTCAAAATGAAATCATTTTATTGAGAATTGCTTGGGAGTCTTAAACTTCATCTACATTCACATGAATTTTTAGCTTAAAGGTAAAAATTTTCATTAACATAATTACTACTATATATAAAATCCTTAATGAAATTATGATGTTTTAAAACATTTAGTTAAAATAAAAGAACTATTTCTGAAACTGTAATGTTTGAGATAATATGAGAAGTATAGTAAATTGTTGGGCTATTTACAAAACTGACAATATGTTTTATTTGGGATGCTTTTCCCATGAAAAGTTGCTAAAATAATACCTATATATGGCATTAAATCCTCAGCGATTGCTGAATATTTGCAATTTGCCAAGTAAATCTTAAAATTTTTCTTTTCGTGAACACACATGCATGGATCCAAAACAAATACTGGGTTTTAACTAGAAGAGAGCTATATACCAAAATTTAATTCCTTAAATGTATCATAAATAATCTAAAAATTTTCAAATAAAAATAAAGCTTATAGATTTATTCAATTTGTTTCCGTGTAATAGATAAATGATTTTTTACTAAACGTAATTCCCTATAATACAAGGTTTGCACCCACCTTAAAAGTAAATAAATATTTAATTTTGGTTGGTCCATAATTAAAAGTCCTTAATTTGCATCTCTTTTATGTAATCAACGGTTCATTCAGCCTAAATATGGGGCTGCTGTCTGTCCCTTAACAAACCGAAATTGAGAAAAACCAGCCCCATCACAAACCACAATTTCCGGACTCTTTACGTATTGAAATTAGCATAAAACAGGACACCATTCGCAATTGTATAAAAATATCGATGGACCCAGGGAATGAAGCTTCCTTTTCTCCTCATTTGCTGCCGTCACAGAGAGAAGAAAAATACATCGACTAGCACATGCGCATTACGGAAGAGCTAGGACTTAGAAATTTTTTGGCCAGCAAGGCAGTGTGCTTATAAAGGAGGCCGTTTACAAATCATTGTGTGCACTTACCAGTTAATAATTTCCTTTTGGTTTATATAAGTAAAAGAAATTAAAGGAATATAAAAGTTAAATATTTAGTTATCTGTATGTTATTTGGCAGTATTTTAAGTAAATGTTTTGATTTGTTTTGAACAACGTAGGGGTAAATAATAGCATTTTTTAAAAATTATTTAAATGAATTGTTACTGAATTAATGTAATTTATAAATACATTTTAATTAATTAATAAATTATATTAGATTACATTTATTTTTATAATGACATACTGTAAGGATATTTTTTTTCGTAAATTCTCTTCTCCAATACTAAATAGTTTTGCCACTATACTTCATGATGGTTGTAACTTCACATAATAAGTTATTAAATAAAAACACACAGACAAGTTACTAATTTATAAGATTTTTTTTAAATTTATATATTATTTTAAGAATATAAAATACTTCTGTATACCATATTGAACCGTTAGACCTGTTTTGAACAACTTGTAAACAAAACAAAAGAAAACAGTGGCAACTGGTTTTCAAATATTTAACTCTACTTTCTTTCACAGCACTTTAAAATTTATACTTGCAATACCAATCAGCTGTTAAGTACTGTATGCAATTTTTCAATTTATGCTACATTAAAAAAAATTCCTACGTTAAATGGTTTCATAATTTTTTGTCATATGATACTTTTTTATTTTACAATTGGTCTAGAAAAAATCACATTGAGGGGACTCTGGGTAAAATTCCTATATGAACCCCTGGTAATATTTCAAAATTTTGCATAAACCAAACCAGGTTCACAATTTATAATTATTAAGTTGGATGTCTCTGAGTAGTTTCCCCCTCCCTTTTTTTTTGAATTGTTAGTTAGTCCCAGTTACAAACATTTTTAAATTAGTCTTGTGACATGATTTTCGAAAGTACAATTTTTCAATAAGTATTTTTTTGCATATAGGCTATTTTTAGTGCTGACTAACAAACATTCTTGTTGATTATATTGACTTAGTGTTTCACTCATTTTTCCTTATCTGATGCTCTTTCCATTTATAGATCATATATTAATCACTCTCATTTAATAAACTACTGATGTTTTAAACTCCTCTTTGCCTGCTAGGGGCCGACACTGTCAATGTGTTAATGCTGTCTTATTCTTTATCGATGGTTTCTAAAAAAACGTTAAATGTAGTGTTATATTTTTTAAAAATTCTGCCGAAGTGTCTAATGGTAATCTTGTAATTTTTTTTTACTCATAACACTTTGAAATGCTCGGAAATTTCAGTTGCAGCAGTTTCAAATTCAAATCTCTTCAAGCTTTGATTATAAATAAAATTTTATAAGCACAGATTATGGATATAATTTTTTCTTCAAAAGTTACTTTTGAGATATGACAAAATTTCGAGTAATATATTATTTTTGAAGTTTGTTTTAATTTTCAATTCACCCTACCTATTATACCATAACCAAGAAGTTACGCTATTGTGAATGGTATAAATATAATTTAAGAAAATATTATGAAAAAAACATTTGTGCAATATATTAAAATTTACTATATATTTATTTGTCATTTATTGTTTCTTTTTAGGCCTGAAAACCGGTTTAACAAAGACACCCTTTTCTATTTTATTAAAGAACTTATAACTCGTAAACCATATGACATTTTAACACTTATACGAACAGTGAGCTTCGTGACTGGTACTTCTGAGAGTTCAGTGAAAAAAATGAGCAGAACACTTACAGAGCTTAAATTGAAAGCAAAAGGCATTCTAGACTTGCCATTTCGCAAACTTCTATGTCATAAAAATGAATTACTAAGAATTATGAGATTTGCTGAAGAAAGAAAAGTTGTTTTAATTAATCTTAAAGAATGGGAGTATGATATCAACTCATTCAATCCCGCTACTTATATTGAAGTGGAAAACAATGCAGATCTTGAAAAAGCACCTGCTGATTTTCAATTTATTCACGATTATGTAACTGAGGGTATTAAAATATCTGAAGAACCTGCTATTTTTTGTGAATGCAACGATTGTCTTAAGAGCAAAAATTTGTGTTGTCCTCGTGATTCTGATGCTCATTTTGCATATAATAAATTTAGACGACTTCAACTACTCCCTGGTTACCCTATCTATGAATGTAATAAGTTGTGCAAATGTGATAAAGATTGTGTTAACAGAGTTGTTCAACATGGTCCAAAAGTAAGTTAACTTATTTAGTTACTTCTATGAAATTCTGATTTTTTAAAGTTTTAAATACAGATTTTGTATTTTAAAGTTAATGTATACTAGCTTTTTCAGCTATAATGCACCATTATAATGAACTCTGTTAGTGATTTATCTATACATATAAAAGTGCTGCAGTCATTTATATATGTTGTATATTTAAAAAAAAAATTGTATCATGGGCATTGTTTGGATTATTTAAGAATTCAATTTTTTTTCAGGATAATTTTAAAATATTTGTGGCTCATTTGATTGTTATTTCTTGTTACCTCTTCATTATTTTTGAATAAAATATTGTTTATAAGCAAAAATATAGAACTTAATACATTCTAAAGTAAAATATAAATTTTTAGAATTTAATGTTGTAAAAAAGGTAAATTTAAAAACTATATAGGTTAAAAAAAATTTCTTAACAATTATAGATGAGTTTAAAATAAATTTACTGCAATGTCCTTTTTTTAAAGAAAATATTTTCTTGCGTTGCAATTGTAAATTTCTTAAAAATTGAAAAGTTGGATGACTGTATTCCATTAATGTACTATTACTAAAGTTGAATTACTTTGTCTTGATAACATATCCTTTTTTTAGTAAAATATTTCTTGCCCTGGTAATTTCATTTCTTTATCTTAGTATTATTTATTATGCTGTTTGATGATTAAAATTTCAAGATGTTATATACTTCACCATGAATTTCTTAATGAATGTTAGCCATTTTGTATGTATAGGATCTCTTAACTTAAGTGTGGCACAGCTTGGCCATATTTGGCCCTTGTGCCATTAAACCTCATATAAGCAACCAACTTAACTTGAGTATAATTGAAACTCTTTATTTCAGTCTATTGATCTAATCAACTCTGAGGTAAGTATAATTTTTTCATTCAAGGAATTGTACAATTCATTGACTGGAAGTTCTAATAGTCTTAGTAAAAGTGATTTCAAAAGGCAGCAAATTTTATCTTCCACTTTAAATAACTACCATAAAATAACTATAAGCCGAGAAATTTAAGTGGAAATGTTCATCAAAAAGTAGGGGGGGGGGTCGGCTTATACACGGGTCAGTAAAATTTATAATAGAATTTGCCTAAAATGGAAAAAGAAAGAAGTTGAAATGAAGCAGATTCTTCTAAAACGCGCCGATACATTTCCGAGATAGAGAATGTGCATTGTGCTGACTGAAGACCTAATCTGCGCATCGCTGCGTAATCGTAACGCAAAATTACACTACTCACATAAATAATCAGTTTAACTAAATAAAAAGTATATATTTTGATAAATATTTAATTGGTTTGTAGAATCTATGAAGCTAGTATACGTTACTTTAATAGAATTTTGAATGGAAGACTAAGAAATTGACATCGTGCATAGCGAATGACACCACATTAAAGTCGATGTCTTTCTTGCTCGATTGCAATAATTAAACAAAAATTATTTTCCCAATACAGATTTTATTCCTTCATAATATTATGTACAGATATTAATAGTTGTTTTATTAGTATTTTGGATGGAATTGGCTTTAAAGCGGTAATATCGGGACTTTGCTAATCAGCGAATTCAAGTTCTACTTTCAAGTCATTTATTTTGTAATTAAAAACTGAACATTTTAATAAGAAGTATATGTTCATCCATAAAATAGTAATATTTCTTTCCGAGATGGATAAAAAAAATACTCGTTCGTATTTAATAGCGACAGTAGTCAACGATGTTGACAGAAAATAGTTGACGTTTTCCCAGTTTTTAAATCTTTACAAAACGATGTTAAGGATTAGAAATTTCACATTTTGGTATTTAAATATGTGGTTTAAAATATTTTATTTCCGATGGAGGTTTGAAAGACACCAGAACATCGCGAGTGGTTCATACTTTTAAGCCCGATGAATCGTTGCGAACTTCGAGGAAGGCCGTTTCTCCAGCCACTTCCTTTAAACTTTTAATTTCTAGGCTTAAATATTTATTTTTCTAATTAAAATTTCACTCTTTTTTCGGGGATTTGCCGATTTTAATTGGAATTTTTCATGTACGAAAATACAACTCTGCTTTTACGCAAGTTTATGAATTTTGAAAAAAAATTGTCCTAAAATTAAAGGGTCGGCTTATACGCGGATTGGTTTATACACGAACAAATTTTGGTAGTATTTTCATCACAATGAATGATTGTATATATTTGAATGGTATTTATCGTAATCATTGAAATTTATTTATATGATTTTTATTATGACATTAACAATGCTTTAACTAACATGAGCATACTACCTAGAGTGATTTCAAACATTCTTATGTAACTTGCACAAGCCAAAAATCTTTTCAATGTCAATAAAAGGGAGGAAAAGCTCTGCTTTTTCCAGAAAACACTGTGTATTTCAAAATTTAAAATTAAGCTTTATTATAATTACAATAATGTAAATTTTATTTTAATACAACTAATTTTTCACTAAATCGGACATTAAACACTAATAAACTAGTATATTTCCGGAAAAAGGCTTGTAGGTAGCTAGATTAATAAATATTTTTATGTAATTTTATATAGGCATTTGTGCATCTTCCTTTGTGTAAGTATATTGCCTGATGAATGTCAGGCTTATTTTTTCGCATGTATATTTTGTTAATTGCTATAAAGTGCTTTGTTTTCAGGTTAAGGTGGCTATATTTAGAACTTCAAATGGATGTGGTTGGGGTTTAAAAGCCTTGGAGGTTATTCAGAAAGACCAGTTTGTTTTGGAATATTTAGGGGAAGTAAGTAATTAATTATTTTTAGTGACTGGATTTTTAATATTTTTTAAACATCAAATGTCTCTTTTAATTGTTACCTTGTGTTTGGTGCAGCTTGGCCATATTTGGCCCTTGTGCCATAAAACCCCACACAACCAACCAACTCTCCTAACTGTAATATTTTTTTTCTTAAAAATTTATTATCCTCAGCCATAAGATTTATTTGTAAATTGTATACTTAACCAATTTGGCAGGTTTTTAACTATTTTTTATAAATAATTAAATTTAAGCTTTTGACAATTAATTAAGGTTATATTAGAAATTATATTTTTTTCTAAATTTGAATAAGTAATGATAAATGACAACCATAAATATATATATAATTGAGCAAAAAATATGAATCAAATAAAATATGCCAAAATTTTCTATCTTCAATCAAAATCTTTTTCTTTGAAAATTTCAATGACTGATCTAGCATCTGCAGTAGACTGATTCAGTATTTCACGTATTGTTAAATACAAGAATGACGATTTTCTTGTAGTTTTGCATTAAAAAATGTTTTTAAAAAGCCTATCAATTTTAATAATTCTTAAATGTTTTTTCTATTAAAACTTATTATACTAGTATTTTTGTCAATGCACCTGGTTAATTACAAACACATTCAGTTTAATCATACATAATGCTGCTATTTTTTTTAACTCTGGAAACAGAATTAAAAAAAAAAAAAAATCAGATTTAAGGCTTTTTTGCCAGTATTTTTCTACTATAAGTTTAACTCTTTGAGGACCAGTAGAATTTTTTTGGAGTTTTATGCTATTTTCAGTTTAAATTAACATAAATTTTCACTAAAAAATGTACATTGATATTTGAATGAATTTTTTTAATGGTGCCATTTGGCACTTAATGGGAATTGTACAGCTGGGGGAAAAAACGAACCACCCCTGGTTTCTTGACTACTATTTATTGTAGGGCTAAACTTAATATACCATTTTGTAAGGAATAAAGTCTACTACACATTGATATACAAAAAATTTGCATAGGGACTCTTCATACTCGAATCCGCACCAACTTTAAAATTTTCAATAGCAACACATACTTTTGATAGCACTGAAATGTTCCCCGCCTTCAAAATAATCTAAATATAAATTTTCATTAATTTCCTACATTTATATGAAAAGATATTAGACAATAAGTATCGATCTTATTTGAGGGATTACCTCCACATTGAATAAAGTATTAGTTGGACTACGAAATGAAGGACGCTGGTAGAAAATGTTTTGGCAAATTTTATTATTTGTATTCTTAGGATGTTCTGAAATTGTGTAAGCAAATGGCAAACTTAATATTGTTAGAAAATTTAAAAAAAGAATTGAATATATCTTGGAAAAATTATTTATTCCAGGTTTAAAATACATATACCAATGATTTACTTTAATTTTAAAATTCAGATGGAACAAATTTTTAAAAGAATATTTTAATTAGTGTACTACCAATACGTAGTTTCTAAATTTAAATGAAATATTGTAAATGTTATATTTACACACTCAGTTTGAATTGAGGTTATATAATTGCTTAGTTTTTTCTTCCCATAAGATTATACTTGTCTTAAGTTATACAGGGTGTCCTAAAAGTATTTTAATGCTTTTAAAACTCATTTAAAAAGCAAATATATGCACATACGTTTTTTTTGTATTTAATAAAGAAAGAATCAAGATTTTAACAATTTTTACAGCACTTCAATGTGCGCAACATTTTTGCACCTTTAAAAAATCAGTTTTTAAATAAAGCCACATGGTGTTGTGGTCCAAAAACCTTACAATAGCCAATATTCAAGAAATATCAAAGTAAATCAGATTAAGGGTGACGAACAGAAGCAAGTGCCACCCTACTTTTTGAAAATTTAAAACTAGCTCATTGTTTTCTCGGCTGGTTCATTGTTGGTTTGGTTGGATTTACGTCACACTAGAGCTGCACAGTGGGGTACTGATGAAGGTTCGGGGTCTATTTCGTAGGAAAGACCCGGGAATGATGCTTCGTATTTTTGAAACATGGTCAAATGACGGGGACAACACCTGAGCTGGCACCCGACGCAACCTCAATAGGCAACAGGACATTGGACTTGGGTTATATTTAACGCGCACCATTTCTATTTTTTTTTCTATTTTAAAGGTTAAAGATTTTCTGTATATTTACAATATATAAAGTCTTCATTAGTTTTAATTTAGTTATAAAGCTATTTGACTACTTATTAAAATACATATATTTGTTGTATAAATAATAATGAAAACAACAATTTAGATGCCTACATTGCTGATCATAGCAAAAATCGATTTTTCATCCTTAAAGTGCCCATTTTTTTTCAAAATTGCACCATGCCACTTTTAATTTTTTAAGTGAACACTGTCTATGCTATTGAAAAGCTATTAATTTAAACTCGTGTAACTGATTTTTATGTACTTAGATCAGAAGAGACTAAACAATTGTGTGTTTGATATATTTTATCATTTATTTGATAAAATATTTTATTAAATATAATGTGCCATCCTGTATGTTTACTCTTAGATACTGACATCTGACGCAGCTGAAATACGAGGCCGAGAGTATGATAATGTTGGACGTTCATATCTATTTGATTTAGATTATGGAGAGGAAAATTGCCAATATACAGTTGATGCAGGACATGTAGGAAATGCTTCTCATTTTATAAATCATTCGGTAAATATTTTTTAAATGATATTTATTCCAATGCAATACTGTTTTTTCCCCTGAAAATTGAAGAGAGTTAGTGAAAATATACAAGAGCCTCTAGTGTGGTAATTAAAAACATTCAACATAAGAGTTTTGTGTATTCCTGGAAAAACTGGCCATACACATAGATAAATTTGACTCTATACCTCAGTGGGTTTGTTATATTCTTATTTGGATTTCTAAGACGTTTTTCAAATATATTAAAAATAAAAATAACTAAAACAAACTTCATTACAACCTAGTAGGTAATATTTCTTTTATGAATGTGCTTTTTCATATGAATTTATGAAGGGTTGTAATAATATTCTAAAGCACGAACCCTCAAAGGATTGGTTCATGTTCGCTATATATTCACTATATCCGAATTTTCAAATATTGACGATATAAAAACTTCCTAATGTCCTTAAACATATTTCTATGCGAAACAAATAAATTACACTGAATTACGATTAGTAATGGGCAATTTTAAACTAAGAGAAATATTTATTCTTAAAAAACAATTAAACAAAATTAATTTTACTACTACCTACATTTATTTTTCTGAAGTATAAAAATAAGTTGTGATGTTTTGTTGAAAGCATCAAAAGAGTCCATTACATTCTTATCCACAGTTTCTGTTGCAAAGAAATAATGCAAAATGTTCATAGCTGCCTTAGAAATTAAAGGACATGAACTTACATCACCTTTGTCTTCAATATCTGAAGATAAACGTTAATCATCATTTTCTATTCTCTTAATAATTTTCGCTTTATCCTCAATGGAAAAAGCTTTCTACTTACTAACAGGAGAGATTTTAAACCTATGTGAAGTCCACAAGTCAAACGATAATCAGCAATAGAATAAAATTAAGGCAAATAATGTATGCTGATCAGTTGAACGGGGGATGGGGAGGAGCTGAGCAGGGGAGTCTATTGTCAGCTTTGAGGAAACTGGCTTCTGTCTTAGGAACGAAGGGTAAGGAACGTGGTCGGGCGTGAAAAATCTGAAACTAAACTCGAAAAGTGTGAATTTTAGTTCGCTACATCCGAATTCCTTACTTTTGAAGATCGTTACAAGCATTGTAAAATACATTAGTGACATAGGAGTTCGGTTGGGACCATTTGAAAAGTTTGTTACAACCGAGGGATCGTTATTTCCTGGGTTCGTTATACCGAGGTTTGACTTTAAACGCATATATAGAATAAAACACATATGGGTGGATTTTTTGTAACGGGCCAAAATGAGATTTAAACTTTTGAAGAAAAAAATATATTATTATAAGTTGGCTAATGATGAAAACAGTTATGTATATAAATATAGAATATTGTTTTGTTAGATTTGAAGCTGTATTTTTAGTAAACCTACTTAATTTGGACTTTCTTTTGTGGCAACTGCAAGAAAATGTCAATTGGCCGACACTCTTTAAACTGCTGCAAACTAAATTTACATATATTATAACTTTTTTTTCATGTTGTATAGAGGTTATGCAGTATATAAAAGAAATTATGAATGAAGTAATGTATGTCAGCTTTATTTTTAAAAAATAATGAAAAAAGTATGAAAATTAAAAATTAATTGTAATATATCATTAAATAATTCTTCTAAGTTATTGTAAGTTTTTAAGAAACACCCAAAAGCTATTTTTATGGATGATAATTCAATAGTTCTTACCTTTTCAGCAATAAATTTAAATAGTTTAATATTTATATTTAGGATTTCAATAATTATTTCATAGTCACGTTGACCCTAATGTCACCCCATTGACAGTAATGTAATTTCATTAAAATTAATACCATCCAATTGTCAAACATGATAATTTTATATACAGACATAAATAATTTACAGCTAGATAAAGAAAATGGTTTATTTTGAAATTTAAATTATTACAGAATGCAATTTTTTTAATTATGTGGACATTTGACTTAATTTAACATTTATTTCTTCAATGTTTTCAATTTTAAAACATCCAAGAGTTGATAGGAGCTGGAGGGGAAGTCTTGCATAGTATTTCTGTTTTATTTAAATTTTAACATCTGCTTTACGGGCCCATTGAAAGGACTGCCGATATTGAGTCATGAAAGAAACTGTTATCTTCCCATTCTTCTTAAAAATACCTACATAGAAAAAAGTTCAACAGTACTGTCTGAATTTTAATTTCTAAGGAGAAGCTAAATATAATCTTATCGCTTTAACGATGCAGTTAAACATTCATACCTGGATACCACATATCGTCATAAACAACAAGAATCCAATCCCCAACCGTTACCTCTTCAGATGATTCTGTTGCAGTTACCAGCTCAATTTTGGTAATTTTACTTGATGCTATATTAGCTAAAGTTATTGATTAAGAATATTGAATTTAATTAAATCAAAATTATTATGCTAGAAATTAATAAACCAAATATAGATGGTTGGTTGCATGGGGTTTAATGGTGCAAGGGTCAAAATTGGCCAAGCTGCGCCAAACTCTTGATGATTCAAACCAACATTAAAATTCTAAAATTTACACATAAACAAAAGAAATTTCAAAGCAAAGGTAAAAATCCTGTGTAGTTTAAATAGAGATGAATGAGGTGGATGATTCAATAAATACGACATAGTGGGAGATGACGTATTAAAAAGCGATTATATACAATTCCAAGACGAGGACAAGAAGTTAAAATATGATGAATAGTGAGAGGTTGTTGGCAATGATGACACTGTGGGGTGGTTTCATTTCGTAATAGATGTCTATGTGTTGCTCGCGAATGACCTATGCGGAGACGAGTTAATAATACATCGAGCTGTCTGGATGACAAGGACAGTAGTACTGGGATGCTGGGAAATACAGAGGCTAATTTATTAGCCGTATGTAACTTTCAGTCATCACTCCAGTCCTTCCGCACAAGGTCCTGCAAAACACTATGAAGGTCATCTGAGGATTCTGATATTGAGCTGGGATGTGGCGGTTTTGGCAGCTTGATCTGCCAATTCATTGCCAGTTATGCCAACAAAATATAAATGAGATTGCATAAAAAAAAAAAGGATGCGCAAAGCTTGTTCGGTAGATACAACAAACTTAAAGCAATCTTTACTTGATGTAAATGGACACATTGAGAACTCAGAAGACAAATAAAACAGATCAAATTTCTCAAGTATATTTTATGAATGTTTATAATATTAGGGATGGATTGCAGGCAATGTGCTAGGCATGCTCTTTTTCATGTCTTCTATTTCTCTTTCTTTTGTCAGAAGGACATCAACCTTACTGTCACTGTTGTTATTGAAAACTTGACCAAAATCTTCCGCTGTAGTTATATCACTGCCATGCCCAACAAAAGAATCTGCTTTTCTTTTTAGGAATCCACCAATAGCTCTTTTCCATGTCCACTTTCACTGTAATTCCATGAAAGTAATTTGACATTTGAAAAAAATACAATGTTTGGTTCAGTAAGAAGTAAATGTTTCACCTGTTTCTATATTGGGATGTTGGTCCATCCGAAAAGAAATAGATTGTGTCTACATGCAGAATTCTTTGCAACACCATCATTAATATAGGGTGCAAATGTGCTCAAACTGCATGCGTTCTGTCGTCTAAATTGTTGGACAATGTGCTAAATGATGTGGAGGTGTTTAATCCTGTATTCCTGTGACCAAATTCATTTATTTCTTCTTTTGATATGTCTATCTTCCTTTTTCTCTCTTCTCTTTGAGATTCAGACATATTAGCTACATATTTTTGATTTCTAGCATTCGCCTTCTTTCTTTCATTTTATGAATATTTTACGTTTATTTTATGTTTTCTTTTATGAAGAGGAAACTTTCTTCTTTGTTCGCGGGGTACACTGAAGTGAGGTATCTTAACTTGAAAGTCTGAATTTATCGGAAATATGCATTCATGACCTCTTCCCTCTGTATCGTTTTTTTCCCCTCGAGTGTTTTTGTCTTACCCCTTTCTTTTTATCCATATCCACTTTCAGATGTGAAGCCAAATAAAGTTTTTTAATTAATGCAGTGGTCTGAAAAGAAAAAAAGAAACATTTACTAAATTTTATTATAATTGTCCATTAAACTTTCATTAATAAAATTCACTAAAAGGTACACACAAAACTAGTATTCCACAATAATGCATTACAAATGCATAAATATTGATCTGATTCTTCACCAATTATCAAAATAAAGTGGTGAAATGTAGCTGATAAAAGTAATTCAAAAAGAAAATATTCAATTTTTGCCGGGATCCCGAAAAAAATTGTGCGAGATTTTTCATTCGAACTTACTTTATTTAACAAAACAAATTAAATGTTCACCAAATACACTTTTTAAATACAGCTTTAAAATCTATTTAAGCAAAAAAAGTTATTGCAATGACACTTAGCCAATCGTATTATGCCAAGTCAATCGAAAGACGTCGGTAAATTGATACGTCAGCCCATTGACAAAATGTAAACAATCGCTTATTCCCGTTCTCCTAAGCTACGCACATGTAATTTCTGTTGGGTTAGGCTTAGTACACACAAGGATAATAAGAATAAAAAATAGCAATAACTTACCTTTTTAATTTATTTTTGAGAAAAAGTTGTCAGCCCATTGACAGGTCTTGCTTGAGGTGTCTCAATGGGATCCTTTCAAATTTAATTTTCGGCCAAACGGATTTGAACTTGTAAATAAAAATTTTAATTATAGTTAAGAAGTATAAAAGTCTTCTATAAATATCCTTTTCGTCGACAGTAGCGCACTCTAGTGGTCATTTTGGATGTTCGGCCATCGGCGTCACACCATTGACAGAAAGTTTGGCAACACAAATAAAGCGGCCAAATAAAAAATACTTTAAGAGGAAAATATCACAAAACATATTAAAAAAAGGTTTTTAAAGGTGTAAGGATCTTAAAATATCGATTTCTAAGATTTAGATGGTATCAAACTATCTGAAAGAGTTGCACAAAAATGAGTTTTCCTTCTAGCGACACGTCATCCCATTGACATTTCACTACTTCTGCAGTTAAAACAAAAAATAATTATTATTATTTTTAGTTTTTTTAACTGAAAATATGAAAGAAGCCATTGCATTTCAAGTAATAATAATTTTCCCACCTCAAAATACGATTTTATTATGTTAAAAGTACTGGAGACTGCTTTTGGCCCGTTTAAAAAATCCACCCATTTATTCCTGTGAAGTGCTTAAAGCTGCATTGACGGAAGGAGCTGAAATATATTTATTTAAATCAATAAGAGTGCAAAGTGCCAGCTAGGAGTTGAACCCGAAATCCCTTATTTAGAGTACAATTGCAATATTCCAAGTAATTTCATTTTTAAATACATAGATAAGCAGTTACTTTATTATTGATTTTTATATTCTTTCGGCTTTGGTCTTTCTATATTTTTTCTTCCCTCTTTTGACGTCACACTGCTTAAACTTATATATGTGCCTAAATATTATTGTCTTTCATCCTTTCTTTAACTGTCTGCTTTGGCACTGTATTGTGTTTTTTTTTATGAGGTTTGTTTTCGTGTTTTTGGTAGGTTATCTGTGTATTCTTGAATTCCTTGTTTTATATGGCTTTTGATCTTGTATACATGTACATATTTCTGCAGCTCATTTCAGGGCAAGCAGGTTATATTTATTTTGTAATCTGTGTCAGAAAAATGTGCTGTTTTGACTCTGTCACTGGCTTTGCCCCTTAAAGAAGTAGGCAGTGACATTGTCCTTTAGCATGATTTTTATGTCTTATTTTTCGCTCTTTTTATGTGAAACTTTACATTTGAAACTTGAATAACTGACTGATTATTTAAATAGTGATATAATAATATCACAACATTTTACTAAAACTAATTTAGCGTTTAATGAATGTTGGATTTTTAAAATAAGTTTTTATCTAAAGAAACAGACCAAAGGTGGACTTTTGTAGTATGCTTAACACGTTCGCTGCCGCTGGCGCGTCAGCATGGCGCTACCTCCCATGCCGGCGACGCTCTGGGACGACGATCGAGTATGATAAGTAAACTGCTTGATTTTTAGTTCGGATTTGGAGGTTGAACGATGAGGTTTTTGAGGCACGTTAGTGAAACATTATTTTTATATTTTTAGTGCTTATTTCTTTTAAACTGTGACTTTATCAATATCGTTATGTAATGTGTGAATAATTTCGCAGAAAAATGATGAGAAGCGCTAGAGCGTCAGTGGCATACAGATGATAAGTTGAATGTGAGGTGCCACTGACGCTCTAGAGCGTCCGAATTTTTTTTACACTAAACACGAAAATAAAAGGTTTTTCCTTTTTTCTGGTTTTACTATTAAAATATAAGGAACATTTTTAATCATTAAAACACTTTTTTTAAATTCGGCTTCTGAGGATGGATATATAAATTTTGGTGGCAGCGAATGTGTTAACTTATCATTTTTTTTTTAGTGTGAGCCGAATTTGCATGTCTTTGCTGTGTGGATAAATAACCAAGATCCACAACTACCTAGGCTAGCTTTTTTTGCCAAGAAGAAGATTAATCGTGGAGAAGAATTAACATTTGACTACAAAATGGTCAAAACTCGTGGTGAAGGTATCTTTAAATCTAATATTTCAATGAGTAAAATAATCTCAAGATTACAATGTATTACTTCAAACTATTAGCAAAATTAAAGTTTAAGAGGGTTTTATCTTTAAAATTTTAAGTCCTCATAAAAAAATATATAAGATTGTTCATAATTATGTGTATTTTTAATTTTTAGGCACATCTAAAGTTTTGAATTATCACACAAATCCAAAGTATTTAAGGTCATGCATATCTCATTAAACAATTTTATGAACAATGATTTTAATTTCAAACATTCTCACAAAAAAATTATTGGATAATGTGAACAAAAAACAAATTTTGGTTCCTCTAAATTTTTCTTAAGGTTATTTAACAGTATTTCTAATGTTTCATTAGAATACAATAATATTTACAATTTTAAATATTATATGGCATTACTGTGAATAAATTTAAATGCATTTAAACTAACTCGACCACCATTCCTGAAAAACATGACTAAAAAGTATTTTATAAACCTAAATTTTTACTTAGTATGCATTATCTTTGGCAAAAGTTGGCAAATTGAAAAAAGCACCAAATTGTGTTAGTATGGTAATAGTGCTTCATGGCAACCCTGCAAGACACTTTCTTTTGCTATTGGTTTCTGTATTTTGTTTTTCTTGATGTGCCTACAAAAAAAAAATGCAATGAAATAATTTCCAAGAATATAATATTTTGCCTCAGGAATTTACATATGTTTAAATTTGCATTCCATAAAGTGTTTAAGAAAACCAGCGTTTTGAAATTGCAATCTATTCTGATGAAATTTCCACCTGAAAGCAAGATACAAAAGTCTGCTTAAATATATAAAAATTAATTGAAACCTTATTGTCAGCTGCTTTGTAAATTGTGATTTTTTTTCTGTAAAATAGTCGTCATACATCGCCAAGGGGTTTACAGAAATACGCAAGTACCTCTAACTGTTTTGCAGTTAAAAAAGCCATTTGTAAATAAAATTAATTTCCCTTATACAGTGTTCACTCTAAAAATAAAAAGGGGCAGGGCGCTGTTGGCAATAAAAGGGCACCCCGTGTTTGAAAAAGCACTTCTTGTTTTTCAAAGGGCACTTTAAAAAAAATGTTTGGGGTGGGCGTGACCACACATCAGACCCGTGACCAAACAAAAAAAAAAGTTCCGATTTATTGGTTGACATTGCACTAGAGCTGCATATTGGGCTATTGTTGATAGTTTGGGGCAGGCACGTAGGTAAGGGGGTGGTTCAGGGCGTTCTAACCCCTCCCATTGTAAGTCAAGAAAAAAAATTACAAATCGAATTACTGTAAAAATAATTTAAAAAACTAGAAAAATTACACTTTTTGTAAAGTTGATATTTTTCGAGGATCCTGTCCCGGAAAACATTTTTCAAAAAGTTTCAAAAGCATGTTTTGAGGCAATTTTCATCTCAAACTAAGCTTCAAAAGACATCTTCATTTTCTTGTATTTGGATTTCGGTGACAAAGGGAAAATATCGTCAAACGGGGGCATATACACAAGATGATTCAAAACCGTATATTATTCTAAACAATGATTCTTAAAACATAAATTTGTTTTAATTTATTTCATAATTAGGGAGTGGTATTTACTAATTTTAAAAATAGGTAATGACTGATATTGGTTACGATTTTATGAAAAATAAATGATAACTGTTGCTGTTACGGTATTTACCTGTCAACGTATTCCGGTTTACTCTTTAAAAAAATTAATAAGTGTATTAAAAAAAAAAGTGGGGGAGGGTGTTGATTTACGGGAGGATACCCTTCAACTCTTGTTGGGGGGGGGGGGGGGGATAAGTAACCTAAAGAAATCCGTTGCTCAGTCACTGAACCCCTCCCATGAAAAATCTATACCTACGTGCCTGGTTTGGGGCCTATCTAGAAGGAAAGAGGACCAAACAAAAAAAAAGTTCAGATTTATTGGTTGACATTGCACTAGAGCTGCATATTGGGCTATTGTTGATGTTTCGGGGACTATCTAGAAGGAAAGACCCGTACAAAATTGATGTCTCTATGAAGATATTACCTTAAAATCTAAAATTTGACATTTTAAACTGAATGTTTTCCCTTAAAAACAAATTTGTAAGTAACCCTTATCGGATCCCCCGTACAAAATTGATGTCTCTATGAAGATATTACCTTAAAATCTAAAATTTGACATTTTAAACTGAATGTTTTCCCTTAAAAACAAATTTGTAAGTAACCCTTATCGGATCCCTTACAAAACTGATAAAAAGGCTACTTAACTCCAAAATTTAGCAATAAAATGCCTAATCTTACAACTTCGCCCCAAACCATCTTCTCTTTAAAAATACCCAGAAAAAAAACTTATCATTTGATATGTGGCACAGGCAACCAATAGCTCAATTCGTGGAATGCCCCGTGCTCAAAATTACTGTGGAAGCATCACAATTTCATAACGCACTTAGTTAAAAAGGAGTTTGTTTTTCTACTGTCATAATTCATTTAATTGCAATTTACACACACATTTTTTTTAATCAATGCCTTTTTTTAAAGATAGCTATGGAAGCAATGATGATTATGCATGACTGAAAAGGGCAAGAAGGACAGAATTTTTTTAAAAGAGGGCAGCATTTTTGAAAAAGGGGCATGAGGGCGCTATCGAGATGAAAAAAAAGGAGGGCAGGGCGGACCGCCCTTCAACCAAACAAAAATCAACCTTAAAAAAACACCTAGTATAAATACTGCATTATACACAGTTACATGTTCATATACAATTTTATTAATACTTCACATTTTTAACTTGAATTCAATATTATTCACATTCTTTCACTCACCAATAATTTTTTTAAAATTTTTTACAGATGGGTTTGGTTCTTCACCTGGTTTTGAAGGCAAAGTTCTATGTAAATGCAATGCACGAAAATGTAGAAAATATTTATGTTAACTAAAGTTTTTGATATTCATAATATTTAGATGTAATATTTAGATATTTATAATATTTGTTGAGTAGGTGATTTATAATGTATATACTATTTATTATTGTTGGGCACAGTTTTTAATGTAGTATTGTGAAATAACTACTAAATTATGATATCAAGTTGACTTATTTGCATCTTGACACTTTTACAGAAAGCAGTTGGGAATGCGTTCTGAGTGTTATTAAACTGCATTTAAAGTCGCTGTTTGTGAAAACTAACATTATTTTAGTGGATAAATACTTGAAAAGTATTAGAAATCATATTGTAAATATATTGTCAAATAGAGTACATCTTATTAGGTAGTATTATGCTTGCCTAATGTAATGGCTTTATGCAGTCATTAAGAACATTTCCAAATTAAAAATATAGTGAAGTGTTCTGATGAAACTCCCAAGCTTTTTGAAACTTAAACTGTAATACACATTTAAGTTTTGCTATATTTTATTAAGATTTATGTTATTGCTTTAAAAATTGTTTCAAATTCTGTTTTGAAAGAGTATTCACTTGGCAACAAGCATATTTTTTTTTGTTATTGCAGTTTAGGTCGCAATTTCTAATCTTGAGGAATAAATGTGTTCATTACTGACGATAAGTTTTTAGATAGCTTAGATTTTTCTTTTGACATCATGTTATCCCAACCTAGAAAAATGTGTCATGTCCTGGATTCATTTTACCAATATAATTTTAATCTAAAAGTTAAACATTTTATGAAAAGTTCTATGCTTTTAAGATTTTTTTTATAAAACAATTTATTTAGGCACATCCTTTGTAACTATTTTTGTTACTCATTATGGACCCCTCCTCCTTTCACTCTCTTCCGTCCAATTTGTTTGTTTATGGAAAAATAGTAAAAACATTTTCTGTTTTTTTTCAAATTAAATTTGTTTTTAAACAATTCAAAAAGGTTCGAATATTAGATCAGTTAAGTTTTTAGACGACTGGATTTTGAACTTTTTACTTTATTAAAAGAATAGGTAATTTTTCTTTTTACTCAATAGATTATTTTAAATAAAAATATTTTTAATTAGCTTTTTTTAAATATTAAATTTATAAATATTTTTATTAAAAAATAATAAAGAAATAACGAATAGTTATTAATTGGAAATACTAATTATTTATAAAATAAATGTGTTTTTTGTCCGTTTTATGTATATAAAGATCCAATTATATTTATTCTACAGTGAATCAGAATAATTTCCCCCTTCAAATTGTCTCTGCTTCCTTCTTTCTAAATGGGTAGAAATAATTTACTTCCTAAGTTTTAGCAAGTATATATTTATAAATGTATTTATGTATATATATATATTTATAAATGTATTTATATATATATATATATATATATATATATATATATATATATATATATATATATATATATATATATATATATATATATATATATATATATATATATATATATATATATATATATATATATATATATATATATATATTTTAAATGATATAAAGTAAAAATAAGTGTCTGGTATTAATTTCGAAATATAGAATGCCTAATAAATTACTACTAATATAGTAAAAACTAAGCTGTTATTTTTTGCTTTGTTCAATTTTAAAGAAATTTCTTGAGCTTTTGACTAATATTTATAAAATTTTGTTGATCATAAAGCAAGGTATTCTTTCTTATGATTTATGTATATTTAGTTTGAAGATTCAATGTATATTTACTTATATATAGTAAGTGTCTGTGTTTCTCAGGTTGGAATTTGCTCAATTTTGAAATTTTTTCATTCAAAGTATCTAGCAGTTTTTATATTTCTCCTATTTATTTTGTATGTTGTCTATATTTTTGTAAATATTATGAAAACTGGGCTTTTTAAATGTACATAGCTTTTGACTTATTTTAAATGGTTTATGTGTATTGTTTTTTTTTCAATTAATATTTCTGTTTTGTTTGCAAGTTTTTAGCAAATAAAAGTTAATTTTATTACTCTTGTTTGGATTTTCAATTTAATGTACTATATTCTGTTCTGTGATATATATATATATATATATATATATATATATATATATATATATATATATATATTTTGCCACCATACTACTTATACTGAAATTTACAAGTTAGCATAATTTTCATAACTTATCCCAATTCCACAATAGGAATTTATAGAAAACTATAGCAAAAAGGTAGTCTCTTAAAATAAGCAAGAAAGAAAGTGCAATGTCTATTGAATCACTCAAGCCATTTAAGAAAATTATAATTTTAACTTGTTAGAATTTAGCTGGGGTTGATTAGAAATTATCTGGGGTAGATAATGATAGTTAATTTAAAACAATTAAATTAGATTTTTCAGCATTACTAGCTTTTAGAATCAGCTCCGCGTACTAGTTTGGCTTATACACTTTGTCCACTTTTCCCACAAGTTTTATGGACTCAAAATCTCGATCGCAATGTAAAAAAATAAAATCCCCTTATTGGGAAGTAGTGTGTCACAGCCTCTAACATTCCCCTATCAAGAAGGTTTATTCAAAATCATGTTCATAAAATGTAAACAACTGAATTTACTGCAGAAACACGTTATGTGATTTCGCTTGACGTGTTTCTGCGACAACGCAATATTCACTGAAAATAAACCATAATGCGGAATGGAATTTAGATGGATTGTGGACAACATGTGTTTACCATATGATAATTTTTTTTTAAAAATCTCTTGACGTGTTTTTGAAATAAACTTTAATTATGCAAATAATTTATTAATAGCTTTTGTTGCGCCCCAGAGTCCAGGACCTTCCCGCATTACTGTTCATGCTGGATGGTCTAACGCCACTGCATCAATTTGAGGAATGTTCAGTAAAATAGGTATATTAATTATAAAAAAATTTGGAGAAAGTGATACATATTCATTACATTATATCATTAAAATCAAATACATTATTCTAAAACATTTATTTGTTCGAAATTTTTAAGCCGGAAATCAAAAACCCGTTAAATTGATGGGTTCGGTAAATCTGTCATAATCACTATACAACTAATTTAATGTCATATAATCACTATACAACTAATTTAATGTCATATAATCACTATTACAATTTATATACAGGTGTGTGGTGGGGTGTACCGGAGCTTTATTGCCAGCATTATAAATTTTTATTTGATTTATTACATAAATCAAGTTCTATCCAGAAAAAACATTCTGGTATTGTCTGCTGCTACTTATACTGACATTTATATTTTTAACTGCAATTATCAGATGTCGATTGGATGGCGACTTGCCTAGTTAACATTTTCTCCTTCGATGCGAACCCGTTGCCAATAGTTCACTGTGCAGCTGTAGTGCGACATCAATTAAATCATCCAACCTTCAATGCGATAAATTTTCTTTCCTCTCCAACAGTTTTTTAGGAATATAGGGGTGTGTGGTGACAATATGTTAGTGAGAAAATAAATATGTAATTAAAAGCATTTGTAATTTTTTTAATAGCCAAATGAAAGAGACTGAAGTGGAGCGACGAATGTAGGTAAAGGAAAGTATGGTAAGTAATGTGCATTTACATTATAATTCTAACAGACTAGACTCCCTATTAGTTATCGGGTTTTACCGCCAGGATCAGAAGGCTTGTGTGCCGGGAATAAAAATTTAAGACTACAACTCTGTTTATATATGGTCTTTCTAACTCAGCCCTACCATCTTTTGTTGAATAAAAGAACAGGTCCGCAACATCAGCGGATATCTAATTTATATAATAAAATAGGGAAGTGATTAAATAAAATCCTAAAATTGATGTACAACATCTTTTATTTCGGACAAATTGAATGGCAAATTTCGAAATTGATTTTTGTGCTCTTTTTCATGTATTTATAAACAAGAAAAGCTTATATCTGATAAATTACAATGGTAAAAGAAACACATGAATTTTTAAAAATAAATTTTGAAAATGTCTCATGTCAACGACATCAGACCTTTTAAAAATGTATTAAAAAACCTTAGGCACCATGACTCGACAGACCACTCCTCGGAATGATAACATTTTAGAAATGGGATTTATTTTTTGATAGTGTGCTGTCGTGAATAAGTGTTATCAGACATTATTCATTCGGTTTGGCATCATTTTTATATGACTATATTCCAACCAACATTCCTGAAGAAATAACAAAGTTACAATTATTTTTTTAAGTTTATAAAAGTTTCTTCTGGCATTGTCAGCTAGTCGCAACATAAAAATTAACATTTCTTTTCCTTAAAATGCCACTCTTTTAAGGACTGTGTCAGATTTTGCGACCATAAAATTAAAAGAAGATCGTTTGTTCGCTAACTAGCAGTACGTGGATTTAATACACAGTAAAACAGTAAGTTTAATTTCAAAACAATAACATATTCTGACATCATAGAATTGCAAAATTAATTAAAGGTGCAAAATTAATTGCAAGAAAAAGCCATTGTCGACAAAATTACATGGGAAAAAAGAACAAGAAATATTCACAGTAAGGTGAACTATACTGGATTTGTATTACATTTTAAAATAGACCCAACATGTGACTATTAAATATTGATATGAAGTAAGTGTTTATTTACAAATAAACAATTATTTATTTATCTCTATTGTTTTTTTAAAAAAAAAAAAGGTAACGGCCGCTGTCGGCAAAACTTAACCCTCTTTCCTCTTAAATATTTTGATTCGCATCTAAAAAAGTAACCATTAGGTAATTATGAAATTCACTGATATTTTTTAAAAATGTGTTGGAAATACGATGATGGCATATTTGTTTTTAGAACATTTATATTAGAAGCTATTTTATTTTAAAAGTTTAATAATACAAAAATTGGCTTTGGCGGAAGCAAAACGTGTAGAAACAATCATCCAATAATTATAATTTTGGAATAAAATTATAATTTTTCAAAATAGTAGCCATATACCTAATTCAATGCTTCATTAGATAACTAATTTGCTTATTTCTAATTTAGTTATTTTTTGAAAAAAGTTATTAGGTTTCAAGTTATAAAATTTTAAATATATATATATATTACAGGGCTCGATTTGAGCCGGAAGGCACCGGAACGGCGTTCCGGTACCTCTCTTTAGGAAAAAAATTACGTTTCCAGACTTGGGTTTGATGGCTGATGCATTGCACTCCCACACCCCATGGTAGGTTGCAGTTCCGCTACCTCTATAAGTTAAATAATAGAGCGGATATCAATTAAAAATGTTAAATTTTACTATATGTTCTGTTTAAATCGTTGGAAAAGATTGATTTCTTTGTTGGAAATGCATAAAATATAAATAATGTAAATAATTGCGCAGTCTAGAAGACCAACATTTGCGTCACATTTTCCTTAGGAGCTTTTCGTGAATATTACTTGGATTTTTACAGAAAAGAATTTAATGCTATGAGTTCGGGTAAATTAAATAAATTATGTGGGGTAATATTGAACATAGTATCATTTGTATTTTCTAAACAATGCAATGAACCAAGTAATTAATAGTACACATTTAGCTAAGTATAATAATAAGAACTATTCATTTTAATAAAAGCATGCTGTAATATTATTGGTTTTCAAGTACCTTATAAAAATATCCTATTATACAAAATAATTTTTTATTACATTAACAGGAAAAATAAATAAAATAAAGCAATTTATTAATTAGTTCGCTCTATTATTGTAACATGTATCCTTCAAAAAATATGATGATTTTTCAGATAATATTCTGTTTACTCTAGGCATTTTTAATCTCAACACAAATGTTTACAACTATTAAGACTACATGTATGCGTTGTTTGCTGAACACCAGACAATTTCTGATAAATTTACCACAGTTAATTATTTTTTAGCAAGTACTTCTCAATTTTGTTGAGTTTGCGTAGGTTGGTGACAAATATGTTTTTATTATCCGGAGATTTTAATTAAAAGATTATATTTTTATTTACATATGTGAAACGGGAGATTACAGTTTTAAGCATGCTTTCTCAGAATGCTTAAAAATTTTAAGTTTCCAAGAAAACGCTCCCCTAAGCCACGACAGCTGTTTTGTACATTATTAAACATAAGAAAGAAGTTGTTTTAATCATTATAACTCTTCATTTGACACAACATTTAGTTTTTTAAATTATATCGATTTACAATACATATAGAATTAAGAATCTGCATTCAAACTTTTTTAAAAATGCGTCTTAAAAGTATGTTCTTCATTATATACAATGGCAACTCGTGTCGAAGAAAAGAAACAGGGCCCGAATCAAGTAGTTATTCGTCAGGCTCTTTAAAGTTCTTAAAAACTGATTATATTTAATGGTTTCAATGGCCCATTTTAAAAACAAGAAAATCCTTGTTTTTGCCTTTTAAGAAAATTTAAGTAGGCAAAATTTGGAAAATAATTCCTGAAACAGGAGTAACTATTTCTAAATATTTGTTTTTCGCGCTACAGGTTGGATGTTACGGTTTTATACAAATATTTGAAGTTGGTATTTGGCATATGAATTGTAGGGCATAAAAAGTTAAGGGGCTAATGCCCATTGTAGTCCCCCCTCCCCTCCTTCTCCACCACTGATTATACCATTTCCGTGATGTCACTTAAAAAAATACCAAAAGGAATATCTTTCGTTGCAAAGCTATCAAATTCAATTGACTTATTTTTACCCATTTCTTCACTGTTAAAAACAGGTATTCAAAAATAAGTAAAATGTACTCATTTTGGATTACATTCGATGCTTATTATGGCTCCGAAAACGTAAGTTTCAATTTTGAAAAAACAACAACATGTACTCAAAAATAAGCACAATGAATAAAAAAAGCATATGCTGGTCTAAATGGGCTGCCTTCACAAATAACTTTCAATA
This sequence comes from Troglohyphantes excavatus, assembly GCA_963932185.1. NCBI lineage: Eukaryota > Metazoa > Arthropoda > Arachnida > Araneae > Linyphiidae > Troglohyphantes > Troglohyphantes excavatus. The sequence goes on along the minus strand of OZ010672.1, from coordinate 44,957,477 downwards.
AATATAGACAATTAAAGCTAAGACTTACCGGGAATCGAACCCAGGCTTTCAGGGATCGCAACCTAATGTCTTAACCGTTGTATTACTAGGGCGACGTAAAGAAGTTATAAACAGAAGACTTGTTTAAAAAGTGTGTCAAAAGAATGGAAAGTAAAATAATTGAGTTGTAATAATTCAGTTTCCATTAAAGCAATCGACATCAAATAACGTGGAAAACCATCTTCTGAACAACTATTTAAAGTTTGTCAGGTAGCTTTGTTAAGATGGCTTGAACAAAAGCTGATATTAACAATATTAAATCACACTGCTCATTTTTGAAAAAGTACGGTTACTTAAATTTGAGTACGTCATTGCTCATTTCGATGCAATTGTACACAAAGAAAATAAGTAAGTTCAGGTACTCATTTTTAATAAATACCAGATAAATACAATATTTTTTACAGTGTTCAGGCATACGAACGACATTGTTACGCCCTAATGACAGGCTTTGAAATAAAAACGACGGTGTTTCTTCGTCATGTATATTCCATTTGACTATATGAGGAGTTTAGTTTTAAAACCAGCTCAATACATTTTTATAAATTTTACAGGAGACGTCAAAAATGTTGTACAGCCGCATATTGCGATTTAGATTTTTAAAATTAAATTTTATCGGGAAGGAGGGAAATTTCCAAGCATCTTTTCAATATTGTAGCATTTCCAGATAACATAAAATTTAAATTTTGGGTTGAGCCGGTTTTTAAACTAGGTTTTAAAAAGTAATCTGGGTAGTCAACCAATCTTTTTACTGGAATAAGTTAAATTTAATCTAAATTTTTCAGCCCGAAACCTCGCTTTTTTTTAAAAAACCTAGTTTCAATAGAAAAAAAAAATGTGTTTGCTCAGCTCACTATTCTGATTGAAATATTCTGATTATTAATTTTCCGGGGTCGCTCATATTTATATTTAAGGGGAATTTCCAATATAAAGATGGGAAGAAGGAAAATAGCAAATACACTAAAATGTTGACGTTTTACAGACAGAAAATTAACCAAAGACGTAACCTTGGCCGACAACCAACCTAAAACGGTGGTTGCCAAACGGAGTAACAAAGAAAAAAAAATGTTAAAATATTTTTAAAGATGAATAACTATTGAATTTTGATTAAATGTCCAAAAAAAAACTAAAACAACTGGCCGAGAAAGCTTTAAGGTATTTGTTCTCTTTTTTTGGTTGATTTATATATGTGAACAAGCCTTTTCTACTTACTGTTAAATGTAAAACAAATATCGTAACTGACTAAATAGTCACTACGATTTAAGAGTGAAAATATTAAGATTGCAGCCAAACTTAGACTTGATTATAAACCAAACAGGAATAGTTGACTAATCCCATACAGTTCGAAAACAGTGCAGCAACTAACTTAAATGACTATTACAATGTTTCATTAGTTTAAATGAGTGTTAAATGTATAAGAGCCTAAACGTTACTAAACTTCTGATTGTGGTGTTATTTTTTCATATGTATTTGTTGGGTAAATTTGTGTTCATATTTTTAGTAAAAGCCGTGTAAAAGTTGACTAATCCCATACAGTTCAAAAACAGTGCAGCAACTAACTTAAATGACTATTACAATGTTTTCATGAGTTTAAATGAGGGTTACATGTATAAGAGTCTAAACGTTACTAAACTTCTAATTGTGGTGTTATTTTTTCCCATGTATTTGTTGGGTAAATTTGTGTTCATATTTTTAGTAAAAACCGTGTAAAAGTTGACTAATCCCATACAGTTCGAAAAACAATGCAGTAACTAACTTAAATGACTATTACAATGTTTTCATAAGTTTAAATGAGGGTTAAATGTATAAGAGTCTAAACGTTACTAAACTTCTGATTGTGGTGTTATTTTTTCCCATGTATTTGTTGGGTAAATTTGTGTTCATATTTTTAGTAAAAGCCGTGTAAAATTAAAAGAAATTATAAAATTTCAGAATTGTTTCTTTCTTTTATTTTCATGTTCAAACAAAATTGAAACGTATATATTTCCAGAAATCTGGGGGGGGGGGGAGACTTCCATGAGTATATATGAAAAAAGGGGTCCCCGGTGCTATTTTAGTTTTAGAAAGGGGTCCGTGGCTTAATGCTAATTGGGAACCGTTGATCTAGAACGACATTCGACAAGAGCTCTAGACTAGAAACGTTCGATTTAGCCACTTTTGATCTACACCAATGAGTATCTGTTTTATCCCCTAAAATTTTAACCAAATCCCTACTAGAGGAGTACACTTACCCTTCCTTACACTACTAAGCGGGAAATGTGTTTTATCCGCTTGCCTATCCTCTATCCCATATCGTGCATATTTTTAACTATTGCTATTTTGTTAAACAACGTATGCTTTTTAAAAAACAAATATGCGTTTTTTAACCGAAACACAAGTAATCAGAGCTATTGTAAGAAGAAAATGTAATGTACTCGATAGCTATAAATTTTTCTTGTCTTTAAGTACACATTTTGCAGTGATTTGTTATTTTTTTTATTTTGTTATTTTAAAAGCCAATCAATAAGTTACAAACCTTTTTATATCAATAACAATTAATGAAATTATTAAAAAAAAATATCAATAAATTATTAATTACGTGCATAAAACGCTATTCTTATGGTCAAAAATTTATAGAAATATATACGGTTAGTTATATAGATAAGAAGTATGAAATGTTTTTCGAGTTTCACACATTTAGTGTTCTTCTATAAAATCGAAACCGACTCATGAGATAAAACTGTAACATTATATCTCCCTCTTTTATAAATTAACTATGTTTTAACTGTTAACTATAAATTAACTATTCCATCTTCAAAGAAGGTGGAACAGTAAAGGTTTGCCTTTTACTATAACTTATTTTAAAATACTAATATTGAAGACGTAAAGATTTGACCATCACTATAACTTGATTTAAAATATTTCAATTCTTTTAAAAATTGATCGTTTCCGAACGCCAAGACTATTATTTCTGTTGATCTATTTCCAAGACTGAACACTTGGAAATGTCCCCATATTCTCAAAATCAAAAGTAAAAACTACTCCAAATCAATGCAGAAAATAAGGCCTTCTAGGGTTTCGTCTAGAGATGTATTTACTTTTCTTATTTCGGATGAGAAATGTCTGGCACAATTGTTGCTTTATTTCTTGTAAAAATTTAGGGCTTCTCCATTCAGTATTTTGATTGAATTCGAAGCCATTTCTATTCTTAATATCTCTTTCTAAAAAATTGAACTTAAAGAAAGGTGTTAAAATGAAATCCCACCTTTTACGAAACCATTTTGAAGGTTAAAAAAAGCAGCCAATAAAGGATTTGGGATTATTTTTGCTCTAGCTAAGGTACGTTATGAAAAGTTTAGGTAGGAGTTTATATCTGCACCATAGCTATTTTTTTATTGAAACTATCAGTATTTTGATTGAACTATTTTTTGCGATCAATGCTTTCAAAATTGTATTTTATATCCGTGGGCGTTTTATAAGTACATAACGGTTCGATTTCGAAATGTTTCCTATCCATTTAGTTTGAATTTATTAAAACTAAAAGTTTTGTGTTGCATATATTTCTATTGGTTTATTATGAAATTTACATATTATAATTATTTTAAAAAAAGTGTGGTATCACGTTTAAAAAAAAAAAAAAAAAAAGGCTACCATTATACTGGTAGCATTTTTTAGTATTTGACGCTGCTTAAATAGGAAACCTCCATATTAAACGAAAAATACTCATAGGTACTACTCAGAGTCTCAGATATTAATCATACAATTAGTTTGTTAAAAATTTCAATCATCAGTAAAACTAAAAATATTTTCGAATTCTGCGATTTAAAATATATATATATATATATATTTATTCTCGAATATTTTTCAAAATAATCTACGTATAATGAAAATAAATTAATTTTCAATGATCTGTTTCAGTAACTTATTACAATTGATAATAGACATTTTCATTTCAATCTTTACGGGATTTATACCACTGTTAAAAAGACCAGTTAACCAATAGAATATTTATAAGGAATTTAAAAGTCAACAACAAAACTGTTTAAACTAGTGCTGAGTTATTTTATTTCTGTGTTGAAGCTCTGAATTTATTGCAGAGACGCGAAAAAGCAATCAAAGTCAGTTTCATGGAAGTAGTTTAGTTTTCTTTTCTGCTTTTCAAAGGTTAAGGTGACCAAAGAAATCAAAAACTTATCGTAATTTTTTCGCCCACGTTTGTAAAAGAAGACTCTCAACAGATGCTTGATGTTTTAAACGCGCTACTTCCTGTCTCCTTTTAAGATGTAAATTGAGTGTTCGAGGAACTTCTTTTTAACTGTTTACTGGCACCTTTCAAAGCATTTCTTGTTTATTGGGATCTCATAACTTGGAGTCTAAAGAAATTTAAATATTATTGCTTTAGAATGGAAAGGAGGATTATATAAGTTCCATAAAATGAATGCCAAAAGAACTCCTAAGTTAAAAAGGTTAGGTAAAGCAATTCACAAGAAACAAAATCTTTAAAAGTTGGGCGAAATGTTTTACGCCTTGGATTTCCTAATGTGCTGTTCTGTCAGTATCACGGTTATATTTTAAAGTTTCTTGAGAATAAATGGAAACACGCTTCTAATTTTATGCAAAAGGAGCTTGCTTTAACGATTACAAAAAGATTGTAACGGTTGACAGCTCTGCTTAAGCAATTTGAATTATTTTAAAATTTCGCCTAAGCAGAACATTTTGGCAACTAAAACAATTTTCTAGATGCCAATGAAGCTTAACTTTTATCTAATTAATTTCGAACCCTAGGTAAAATAGTTATCAGATTAGAACACGCGCTGCCATTTAATATCATTTTTTGGAGTAAAATTTGCTATATATGTACGTTACGGAAAGAATTTCTAGCGCTAACATCTTATAATAACGTTTTATCAAAGTAATTAATTGATGAAAACATAATAAATTAACACTAATTATATTAATTAACACGTTTATTAATAAAAATTATTTATTTAATAAAAACGTTAAATAAAGGCAGTATAAATATTCATTTGAGGTGTGAAACCTCAAGATAAGAATATTTTGGACTGACATTTGAAGACAATTAGTTCTAGTGAGTATGAAACCATTTAATAACTCAGGCAATATGATTTGCCAAAAAAAAGTTTTTTCGTCCACCCTATTGCACAACACAAATTCTCAATAAGTAACAAACGTTTCACATTTTATTTTAAAGTATGCTCTGACTCACTGCACAGGTATTTTGTTCCAGCCAATAAGCACTAGCAAGCAACTCAGATAGTATTCCAATTCATATCCCTGTTTCAGCCAATGTAGGCATGTCCTTACCTGAGGATATTAGCTTCAATCTCCTTCGTTGCCTAGCAACGGGGAAGGGGTCACGATTTCACCTGGAGTAGGAGACATCAAAGTAACGCATTTCATAACCCCTAGAAACTTATTGATTGTGTCATTGTGCTCATATTAGATAAAATTGCGAAGGTATTCGTTATTTTGCAATTTTAGAAATATATTAGACTAGCTGAAATACCCGTTCTACGCACGGGAAGGAAATAAGTTACAAAATAGATACAAATACAATATTTATAAGCGAAATAAATAATATTCTTAATTTGTCACCCATCAGAGGAAACCACAGTATTAAAAGTTACAATTTGTAACGAAATTTTATTAGCAAGGTCCCGCAATATTGATAATATGGAGAAGTTGGCTGTACGATAATGTGGATATACATGCGATACTCCCGTTTATTAAACATCCATATTTTAATAGATTCCCAAACTAACGTTGTTACCGTAGCAGTATAAACTATTTGGCTACCCTCGGTATCGAACCAAGGAACTTCTGCTTGCTACGCCGATACTCTGCCAGTCAGGCTAAAGTGATCACACCAGCCTAAGCGTGAGTATCGGGTATATGAAGTAAACTCCATACTACTAACATCGGAAAAGGGGTTTTACACCCCCTTAAATACGTTCGATCGGAGCAAAAATAGCTTACTTTTCCTATTGAAGGTATAAGTAACAAATTTGCCAAATTTCTTCTTCATAGGTATACGGGAAGTTGGAGAATTAGTGATGAGTGAATGAGTGGGGTTTTCGCATTTATATATATAGATAGGTATATAATTTGTCCTCAATATTAAGGCGATGATATAAGAAAAAGGATAATATTTGGATTATATCGATACCAAATAAAAAACTGCAGATTAAAACGATGAATCATTTTTGCCATAAAAGCGAGCAGAGTTATACGTATGTCAATTTTTTTCATAATTAATCGACTCAAAAAAGTTGTTTTTTTTCAATATTTTTTGTTGTTGTTTGGGAAATGAAAATTAGCTAGTCCAGCCAGAAGGGATTTACGTTAAGTCAGTAGATTATACAATTTGAGTTTCAGTGGCCCTGCAAATCGACAATGCTTTACTTTGGTAGATACTGGATCTTCTTATGACCACTAATCCAACACCAGCACAGTGACAGACTGTCCAAGTGATAGTGTTGTCTTTCGTAGTGTCTATTTCTAACGTTCTTGTCTTGCAAGCCCCTATGCACATTGTCAACTCTAAGTTATATACGAAACGTTAGTAGTATTAGGGCAAGGTGGAAGAAAATGGGTTTTAAAACTGGACTTTTTAATTATTTTTTTTAATTAAAAATTGTTTTATGCAAGTGTTAACTTATTTATTGGAAACATATTTGTATATTTTTTATTTAATTCTCAGTTTAAAAAAATATTTTTAATATTTTTTTTTAATGTAACCTGCCTTGATTCATAGACAGGGTAAAATGGTTTTATTGTGGATTTTATAGAATTTATCGTGTAAAAGGCATTATAACACAAATCTTTTAGTCAAGTTAGTAATTTGAATAAAATAGAATAACAATCCTCAACTTCATAACTGATTATTACGGGACTGACTGTTTTGTTACAGTTTTCTATAATTATTTTTCTGTAATCCACCATGATGAAAAATCGACTTTTTTATTATTTATTATTTTCGACTTTGAACTTGTGCCAGTATAATTTTCGTTTATTTTGAATTACGAGTCTTTGATTATTGACGTACTTTTTAATTTGTTTCGCAGACGATTTTTATCTAATTTAAAACACTATATTAAATTATTAAGGAAACAAGCAAATGGTGTCCATATTTTTATCGAAATATGTTCTTTTGTTGACAGTTGATATAAAAAATATGTAACTTCGTTATATTAACATATAAACAGTGTTACATATGCTGCAGTTAACTGTTGTCATTTATAAGCTTCGAAATTGTAGCTTCGTTGTTAAGGGGGGGGGGGGGGGAGGGTAATACAGAATATTATTATCATGAACACAATTTTTTTTAAAAATGATTACTTTAACTTTTTTTCATTCCCTTTTCATTTAAATTTTAAAAATATTGAATTATTTAATTCTCTATAGAAATTAAAACAAGCATACTTTGTGTAACTCTGTTTACGGAATTTTGAGTATCACTAGGAATAAAAAACTTGTAACTCTTCTGTGAATTCAATATTCTGATCCAGGTTTATTGAGCACATTTTTTTTTAAATAAAATAATTTATCTTCATTATTATCAAAATTAATTTATTTGTATTCTAATGCACGATTAAAATTTCCGAATCATAAGGACATAGCTGTAAGGTGAGGGGTGTACTAAAATGTCTTATAAGCTAAGGTATAATTACTCTTTTTTTTCTATTCAAAAATTACCTTAACATTCTAGAAAATAAAGAAATATTCAGACACTTCATAATTGAAATAAAACCTGGCGGGAGGGGGAGGGGGGGAGTATTGGGAAGTTTTTAAGAGCGTTAAGCAATGCATACATATCACGATTCGCAAAAAAAAATTCTCAGTTTGAAATTTTTCATTGCTTAAGGTGATTTTTGAAAATATAATCTTAGATGTTAGGGGGGGGGTAATTTCCCCTTTACCGCCCACCTGGATCCGCGCTTGGGTAGGTCTCGATGAAATATTTCGGTTGCCTCAAACACCAGAGCACTATTACTTTGAAGTCAGCAGATATATTGAGCGACAATTATATTCAACTCACAATATGTTGTTAGATTCTGTGGGGAACCACCAGCCGGCACCTCGCACATGCACGGTTTTAATTTACGGTGATATTAAGCTTCATAGTATGTTTCCAATTAAATGTGACCCTGTATATGTTCACGGTGCAATTTATAAGGGAGTTATAGTGTTGGAATAAATCGCCATTAAAACGTAACGTAGTCCATCCCAGCAAAAAAAGTCAGCATAAAACCTTAATCAAAATTTTGAAATTTAAGGTTTTATGCAGGAAAACTACAGTTTTCTTGAAGATATATAAAATTAAAGGTTTTTGTTTCAATGTCCTTCATAAAAACTGCAAAAAACCTTCATAAAAAAACTGCAAAATACCTTCAATTTTTAATCATGAAGGGAAAATGCAGATATTTTAAAGGTTTTATGCAGGAAAATTAAAATTTTTAAAAAATCGGCAGTTTTTTGTTTCAATATCCTTTATAAAACCTTAAAAAAACCTTCAATTTGACAATTTTGATGAAGGTTTCATGCTGACTTTTTTTGCTGGGATGTTTCCGTTTTGATACTCGGACTATCGGTCTGATTAAAAAAACGTTTCATGTCAGAAAATGGAAATATTAAAAACTTTTGGGCAAAACTGGTTTATTAAAAATAATTAAAATGCTTTTAAATATTAAAAAAAAACTTTTGTTAAGCGAGCAATGAACGACAAAAAAAAAAATGTTTTTCTAAAACACGCTTTTGAAAACCAGTTCCGACTGATTGCCCTTGGGCTATTGGCAAAGATTGGCACCGCACTCTTGGGCAATTGGCGATCGCCACATTGCCATTAAAATAAACCGCATTCTAAAAATATATTAAAACATATTAAACATATTGAGTAATAACGATTTTTGTATTTATGGAATTTTTCTTTTCTCTATTTATTGAACAAATTTAAAAACTTGTAACAAATGATGTGACGTGTGTTAAACTATAGTATGAGTGACTTTGCTACTCTTCTATAATAATAAAAGAAAGAATCTGTCTGTGGATAGCAAAACACTTACTTCCACTGCGTTTAAAAATCTGAAATTTATTATATAAGTACTACTCATCCTCAAGATGTGCACCTGAGGCTCAGATTTGAAATTTTCCATTTAATTCTTTAAATGATTCTTAACAATTTTAGAAATACTACATAAAGAAACGTCTTTAAAAAAAATATTTATCTAGTATGTGTTTTTGTGACTCAAACTAGAGGGGTTTCTAGGTTGTAGCGCGGGGGACTTCGGAGCAATTGGTCGCGGGTTCGAGTCCTGACGAGGGCTACACGTTTTCTTAAAAATGTATGTGCCTTAACGGTCGGGGGCAAAAAGCTAGTTAAAAATATAAAGTGTAAAACCATGCTTTAAGAATATTCGGTAATGAGGCTTTACACACACGCGAAAAACTTAATAAATTATCATAAATAATCAATTTATAACTGGCCTAATGTTAATACTAAACATAAATGAATTTCATTGATTTCCATTGCTAAAACTATCTTAAATGTCAAATATATAATGGAATAAATTTTGAAGTTCTTAATACCTTCACTAATTGAAATTTATACTATACAATGCAAAAGTTCTATTTATAAATGTCAAGGGCAAAAATTCCATGTCATTTATAAATTTGGGGAATTTCGTCAACAACATTTTTAATCCATTAAACTTTAGAGAGCTGGCAGTGCATATATAATGTGTTTATAGAAAACCATTTGCATAAACAACATCGTTAATATAGACGGACCCTATAGCTACGTATATAAATAGCTTTAACGGAAGAAACTCTATTGAAATAAGAGAATGAAGTTTCTTCGAAATTTTCTTAAGGAATGCATTGACCAGACAGTAAACAACGTTTCGTAAGTCCGATGCATTAGAAATTTGCCTTCTATTCAAAGGCGAACTCAAATGTTTTCAAACCTCATTATCGAGCTATACACTAATTTCGCCTCAAATGAATTTCTTGGAATTCTATGTTTGAAACTTTGGTTTCTAAAGAAATTTTGTTAAGTGAAGCGTGATACGTTAGCAATTCATATAACCATGTAATATTAAAAACGGATAGAGCTTTAATATTAAGTTGAAGCTAGAAAAATTAATTAATTTTTCTTCTATTTCTTGAAAAACTATTTTGTGGTTTTTCCATTTCTGTAAAACTGTTTTAATTTAAAATTTCCATCATTCACATATTTCAAGTTTGTCAACCAAATCCTTAATAATATTTTTTAGTTTTAGTTCATTTTAATTTTAATTTTGTTTGGGTCGTTGTCAAATTGCAGCACTTAAATACCTATCCGGACTATAGGTCTTAAAGATAGTATTTTAGGTGGTATTTGTATATTATACTAGCTGAAATACCCGTTCTACGCACGGGAGGGAAATAAGTTACAACATAGATACAAATACAATAATTATAAGTGAAATAAATAATATTCTTAATTTGTCACCCATCAGGGGGAACGAAATAAAGTATTAAAAGTTCCCATTTGTAACGAAATTTTATTAGCAAGGTCCCGCAAGAACAGGAAAGATTGATATTAGGAGAAGTTGGCTGTACAATAATATGGATATATATACGTTACCCCCGTTGATTAACATCCCAGAAATTTAAAGTTGAACAAATCTTATAATTGTGTAATAATAACTATTATAAGAAAGGCGAAATTTTTATTTATTTGGCGACATTTCTTATTTATTTGGCGACATTTCTTATTTATTTGGCGACATTTCTTATTTATTTGGCGACATTTCTTATTTATTTTGACGACATTTTGGCGATATTTAGTCATCAGCCAATCAGAATGCTCCTATAGTCTACATACTATTAAAATTTTCCATTGTTTCAATCTTGAAATATTGCATTGTTGCATGTTCTCCATGTTAATCCTATGGAAAGGTTTTTAAAAAATCGTTATATTGGCAGTTCGAGTTGGAATTTTTAAACATCCTTTCGCAGTGTACCTCTACTTCGCAAGATGAATATGTGCTCCAAATTTCAGCACTCTAAGTCTTTTGGATCTGTAAATACCCAAACTAACGTCGCTACGAACATCGAAAAAGTGGTTTTACGCCCCCTTAAATCCGTTCGATCGGAACAAAAATAGCTTACTTTTCCTATTTAAGGTATAAGGAACAACTTTGCCAAATTTCTTTTGCATAGGTATACGGGGAGTTGGAGAATTAGTGATGAGTGAATGAGTGGGGTTTTTCGCATTTATATATATAGACTGGATGTTTTATATAGTAAGTTATATTTATATAAAGCAGAATTATAACATGCGGCTTTTAATTATTGTCAATAATTTATGTAAGATATATTAATTATATCTCTATGAATTTTATATGGATCTACATCACATTTATATTTATAAATGAACATTTAAAAGCATTAAAAAAATATTGATTACAGAGTCTGAATTTTGTTAAAACAAGTTTGTTCTTTAAATATATTAGGGAAAAAATAAATTTAAATAAAAAAAAATGCCATTCGATTTCAGTTAGAAATGCTGAGAAAAGTAAATAAAGGAAGAGGCATTAAAATAACTAATAAAATTATTTTTATACCTCTGTTACTCTTGTACGTAACATGCGAGGTTTAAATTTGTATAAACATATATAAATTTTGATACCGATTTCAAAGGGACCCTTTTTAAATAATTATAAAGGATCTTGTGTTCGAAATTATAGCTAAAACAAACCTTCATTTTAGTAATCGAATTTTTAAATGACACGTCGTTAATATTCGTCTGATTTTACGGCTGTAATAATTTAAAAAAAAAAAGCATCCGCTTAATTTTCTTTTAATTTATTACCTGCGAAGCAAAAGTATATTTTTAATTAAAAATATAATTTTACATTATTTCTTTTATACTTATATGCATAATAATAAAATAATTGCACAATGAAGGAAATAATGCCTTTAAATCTTACAAGTCCGAGCTGTTGTAGAACGTTTAATAAATACTATTGTATTTGTGTAAATTTAAAGAAGAGATTTAAACAATGATCCGAAACAGAGAAATTGAAAGCAAAACGTAAGTATGAATGGCCATAGAATCAATATTGCGTCAGGTGACGTCACAACTGTAAGGTGGGTTTCGTTTTGAATGGCCGATTTCATTCAGGAATATTAGCGTAAAAAGGTTACCAGAACCGTATCATACTGGTTCCCGAAATTTATCCTGATTAATTGATGAAATTTATGAAAAAAGGTGATTTTATATAATGCACATTTAAAATTGTATTAAGCTTGTTAGTAAATATTTAAAATTATAATTTTTTTCAATTAAACTATTTTCTTAAAATATAAAAAAAAAAGTTTAAATGTCAACTATATAGGTGAAAGTGAGTAGAGTGGACCATTCTCTAAATAAAAAATAATTATTATTAAAAATTAATTATAAATATAATCATTTAAAGTTGTAGTATATCAAAGATAACAAAATAAAGTGTTTGTTTAAATGATGCGGATGCTAGTACGAAAAGCGTAGTATTTTATAGTATATTTTAAGTTTTGAATATTTATTCAAATTTTAGTGCTAAATATTTTAAATGTTGCATAATTTCGACCAAATATAAAATTAAAATATAACTGCATTGTAACCCACACTACACAATAATAATTATATTTGAATTCTAATTAATACTAATTAGTAACTATTAAAAGGAAACAATTAAAAATTATAAATAATAATTATAAAAATAATTGTAAAAACAATAAATAATAATTATAAAAATAATTGTAAAAACAATAAATATTAATTACAAAATAATTATAAACAAAATTATAAAAAATAATTATGATTAGTAAATATAATTAATATTTATACTTAAAAGTATAATTAACAAGAGTTATACTGACAAATAGAATAAATATAATTAATAATAGTTCTACCTAACAATTTCGAATAATAATTACACTTAATAATTGTAAATAATTACATTAATAATTGTAATTAATTACATTAATAATTGTAACTAATACTAATTATTCTTAATAATTAAAATTAAAAAAATAAATAAAATTAGTAAATTTTAAAAAAAATTTACTTAATAATTGTAATTTATAACTATAATTAATAATTTAAATTATTAATTACAACTAATAAGTGTAAATAATAATTACAATTAATAATCGTAAAATTTAATATTTACAATTAATAAATGTATTTTTCAATTGTAATTAGTAAATATAATTAACAATTATAATTAATTAATTTTAATAATTATAATTATAATAGATTACCAATTATAACGGTTAATAATTATAATTAATAATTATTATTAATAATTATAATTTATAATTATAATTCATAAATTATAATTCATAAATTATAATTCGTAATTATAATTAGTAATCGTAAATAATAATTGTAAATAATAATTATAACTAAAAATAATTAGTAGTTATAATTAATTTGATTGATAATTATAATGATTTTTTTTAATGTTTATAATAAATAATAATGATCAATACATATAATTAATAGTTTTTACTAATAATTATAATTAAAATTAATAATTAATAATTATAATTAATAATTATAATTAATAATTATAATTAATAATTATAATTAATAATTATAATTAATAATTATAATTAATAATTATAATTAAAATTTATAATTAATTAATTATAATTAAAATTTATAATTAATAATTATAATTAATATTTATAATTAATAATCATAATTAAAATTATAATTAAAAATTCTAATAAATAATTGAAAATAATTAATAGCGGTAATGGAATTCCAATTAATAAGTGCAATTGATATATAATTATTAACTGTAACTTAATTCTGATTAATAATTGTAAATGAAATCGAATTAATAAAAATAATTGAATTATAAATTCAAATTAAAAAATATAGTTAAAAATTATAATTAAATTATAAATTCGAATTAATAATTATAATTGACTTATAATTGTAATCTAGTTCTAAATAACGATTCTAATTGAATTGAAATGGATATTTATAATTGTATTATAATTAATAATCAAAATTTAATATTTTTCATAATTATAGCTGAATTATAATGAATAATTGTAGGTGTATTATAATTCATAATTATAATTGTGCGATACTATTTAATTGTACTAAGCCAATTCTAATTAATAATTCTAATTAATTACTGAATTCTGAATAATAATTATAACCGAGTTCTAAATAGTAATTAATATTGAATTCTAACTAAATATTATTATTGAAAATTAATTAATAATTAAATTTTAGTTAATACACATAATATTAATTAATTAATACTTTAATTACGATTAATAATTGCATTCCAATTAATAATGGAATTCAACTAATAATTATAATTATATATAATTGACAATTATAATATTACTAAATGAAGACTACTTATGATTCTAATTAATAATTTAACTCGAATAAAAGTTGTATATTAAATATTCCTTCTAATTAAAAAATTAATTATAATTGCTAACCATTAAATTATAAATAAAAATTATAATTAAAAATTATAATTAAATTATATTTAATAATTGTACATTCCTGGGTATAATTGCTAATTTATATTGAATTAAAATTACTAAATATAAAAAAATATAACTACCAATAATAATTGAATTATAACTACTACTTAATTAAAATTGAATATTTACTAACTATCTTCGATTTCTAATTAATGATTATAATTGAATATTAATTAATAATTATAATTGAATATACTTAATACTTATAATTGAATATAATTAATAATTATAATTGAATTCCAGTTATAATTGTAGTTAATTAATTATCTTAATTAAATTATTATTAATACTTATAATTGAATTATACTTAGAGTGCATATAATTATAATGGGTTTATAATTAACAATTGTAATTTAATTATAATTAACGTATTAAGTAATAATTGAATTATAAGTAATAATTATAATTCAAATTTTATTGTTGATAATAATTGAATTATATTTAATAATTATAATACCATTATAATTAATAATTTTAATTAAATTATAATAAAAAAATATAGTTAAATTTAAATCAATAATAAAATTGAATTATAATTAAGTATTATACATGAATTACAATTAATAAGCATAATTGCTTGATATTTAATAAATATAATTGAATTATAGATAATAATTATTATTGAATTATAGTTAATATTATAAATGAATTATAATTAATAATTATAATTTAAATATATTGTATAATTAAAATTGAATTTTAATTCTAATTGTAGTACACCTAATAGTTTTTTGTAATTAAATTATAGTGGACATTTACAATTATTAAATGAGCACTATTTATGATTTTTAAATAATTATTCCAATTAATTGAAATGAACTATAAATAAAAATTATAATTGCAATATATTTAGTTATTGAATTCTAATTACTAATTAATTATAAATAATAATTATAATTAATAATTATAGTTGATTTGTAATTATTATAATTAAATTATAATTAATAATTGTAGTTGAGTTATAATTATTAATTATTATTTAATAAATATAAAAAATATTTGAATAAATATTAAAATATATAAAGTAATTATAATTATTAATTATAATTGGATAAATATTAAAATTATATCTGAATAAGTATTAAAAATTATAATGTAATTATAATTACTAATTAATTATTATAATTAATAGTTATAATTACTAATTATAATTTAATTTTAATGGTTAATTTTAATTAATAATAGTAATTTAAGTACAGTTTGTAATTGAATTTGGTAAACTTGGTAGTTTTGGAAAACTTACTAATAGTAATTGAAGTATGTTTTATTATTATAATGAATTATAATTGAAGTATAGTTTATATTTATAACTGAAAGATAATTTATAATTATAATTGAAGTATATTTCGTAGTTATAATTGAATTATAATTACTGATTATAATTTACGTATAGTTTATAATTAACATTTTATTATAATTTTATTTAGTATAAATTTTAATAAAAATAATTTTTATAATTTAAAAATAATTTGCCATTATATTTAATAATAAATTATTATTAAATTATAATTCCTAAATATATTTGAATTAAAATTTATAAATTATTATTTACATTGATTTATATTTGCAGATTTATTAATATAAAAGTTGTAGTGTTTAATTATTAGTGTACCCATTCAGATATAGCTTATGAAAGTATTAATGATGTATTTTCATAAAAAATATTTGTTATGTGTAATTAAATAAAATGGTTTAACATTCCTAATTAAATATGAAAGTGTTTACTAATCATTAGCCTATTCCTTGTTATTATTATTTTTAAATCGATAAGTTTAATATTTAGAATTGTGCACGAATTCAACCTTTCGTTAGATAGGCCGATATAAAATGCATAGGTGTATATGTCTAAAACTTATAAGCCAAATTTTAACAAAGTAACTTTATTTAATTCCTTCCATTATAAATCATATTCCGATTACATGTTATGTATATGTACATATATTACTTGTTTCCAGATTAAAAAACATTGAGTGTTTACAGCGTAAAATTATCAAGGAACTTGCGGTTTCTAGTATCCATTCATTTCCTTAGGAGGCACTTATCGTGTAAGATTTCACTGTGGAGAGACACCGAGGAATGTAAGATTTCAAAGAAGCTATGCAATATTTATTTTATCGTGTTTGGGCTATTTTTAACAGGGCCAGCTTCCTTTTTTATCAGCTAAACAAGTAGAATCAGAGTTTTATCTTATGGAAGAATCAATAAACCTGCTTATTGAGGAAAATTAACAACGTATATAAGCAATGATAAAGAAATATTGCCAGCATTGTGTTGAGAGGGGGAGCAACTGCAATAGGCACAGCAAATATGAAATTGCTATACTGGATTGGAAAGCTGAATGGTTTATGAAGTGTGTTTTATAGAAACGGCTTTTTACAAAAGATTTTTAAATGCTTATTATTTTGAAATTTCATTAAAATATTTGTTTTAGGAAAAATTATAACAATTTTAGAGACATATATAAATGTCGATTTAATTATTAGTAACAAAACTATCATTAACTTCAGTTGGTTTGGGTGTGGGACAAAAGAATTATGTAAATTGTAAATATTGTATCTTGGATTGAGATAAAGATAATTTCAATTTCATATTTACAAAACAGTAGAAAAACTAGTTTAATACACCCTCCTACTCTAATTCACAAGTTATATATGAATACTTTTAATTAGATTTACTTATACCTATAAATATATAATACCTTGATCAACGACAAATAATTTATTTTGTACATTACATTAATTAATTTTATACTGTTTAATAAGAACTAATTTTATTCTTATAACATATCATAAAGTAATAATTATAATCTACGCTATCTTATAATACATTTTTGTTATACATTTTCTTATGATGTGTATTACTGTACTACTAATAATTAACATTAATGTATTAGATAAAACTAATGAAATAGAACGTTGCATTAAGAATATGAAATACAAATACTACGTAAAAAAATGCAATTATAAAATATAAAATCTGGACATGTTTCAGGAGATACATCTCCCTTCATCAGCAGCAATGAAAAACAAACAGTTTGTGTGTAAAGAATTATTTGCATATTGACTGTTTGTTTTTCATTGCTGCTGATGAAGGGAGATGCATCTCCTGAAACATGTCCAGATTTTGTTTTATAATTACATATTTTTATCTTGTATTTGTATTTCAGATTAATATATTATTCTAGAAATTAACATTTTTTAAAATTATAGAAAATGGGTAGATAAAATGAATATCAACCCTTCCTTGATCGGCGCCGCATGTCATACGTCTAGCATTGTCTGGAATGTATGGTCTGCAGAAGATCATACGGGTTAGACAATGGGAAGGATAAAATAGATATAGAGTCCTAAGGACCAGACAATTATAGTTCAAGATAGAACATACAGAAATGGTATTTTTTTAATACTTGAGAAATTGAATATAACGTAAAAAACTGACCAAGAAGTGAGTAATTTGTTATTTTTGCTGTATTGGTAATATTAGTTTCGTGTTAGTTGTGATGAAATATACATTTTAGTAGCAAAAACAAATCCAATCTCCTTTTTTTTCTTTTTGAATTTTCCTTAACCACGCCAAGATACTAAAAGCTGTAAGAAATCGCAATTAAGTTTTTATTTATTTTCTATTTGTGGTGAGTAAAATGACATTTAGAAACATTGAAATTGGTCATGTTATACAAGAATTACACACATTTTTATTATTTAGTAGTTTCATGAATGTAACCGACTTCACAACTGTGTATTTCTTTAACAACTCGTTACTAACTACTACTCTACAGTTTCTCTCAATTGGTTAGAAGAAAATGTAAACTTTTGTAGCCTTATCGTATGTATACGAAGTTGTGTAATGCATTCAAATATGCTCCGTAATATTCAGCAATCGGCCTATCTACAATTCTCATAAAACGCGTTATTGATTTTGGGATCGGAGTGTTTGTAAGAGGGATCTGCGGCATAATCAACTGAAAGGGGCGTTCTCAATCATCGGTGTGACCCCTGACTGTTAAACACCCTATTGAAAGGATGTTGGCCACTGAGTGATTTGTCCATTTGGAAGATGGTATGTCACGCAATAACGATGACAAACGCCACTCACAATGAATTGCGATTGTAACAAGCCTTACTCTATGGGGAAAGGTCTTGGGGTGTGGGTAGCAAGCCTTACTGTATGGGAAGAAGCCTTACAATTTAGTATTCAGTACACTCAAACCTGTTTTTGTGTGGTCTTTTTTTGTGCGATTTTTTTGTGCGGTATATGAAAATTTCAATCAAATTGGAACATAATTGATTATCTGGCTACTGAGACATATACAAGCGTCTAGTGAAACAACAGTCGTCGCAAAAACTGATCACTGACTACATGGTAACTGAAAAAAAGTCAACTTTAAACGAGTTCGAGGTAGTATCTTCAAGTGACGAAAGCGATTTTGAACCAAGTTCGCGTATTGTCAGACTACGAAGGATAATGGTTATACGTTTTGAAAAGTTTTGTATGTGTAAAATAAGTACATATGTAAATAAAATATTTAAAAATGTACGCATGTGTATTTTCTAAATCAGATTCCGAAAGGTTTGGCGAGATTCTAAGTAGCTGTCAAACCTCATGTCTTGATTTCGTTTAAAAAAGCAATTCCTAGTTATTTCTTAAGGTTTTGAGTTATTTTCTATGTGAGACTTTTTTTATGCGGTCCCTATTCACCGCACAAAAACAGGTTTGAGTGTATACATTTTGAAGCTCCTAGAGTCACTGAAGGATTTAAAATGGGAAGAAATAAAGTGTGGACAGAAGCTTTATTAACTAGAATTTCAAATGTTGGTATAATATATATAGGTATATAATATAAGGGTATATAGGTTGTAGGTATAGTATAAAGGTAATATGGGTTGGTATAATATAAGGGTGAATGTTAGTCTTATCTCAATAAAGGTAACCTAGTACGTTATGAAATTTGAATATATATTTTTTTAAATGTAGTATGTCGGGATTTTTTTTAAATCAGTATATTATTCATTCAAACAGTTGAACTATTTGTAACACATTCGCTGTCATAGGAGTTGTATTTCACTCACAACTTGTTTGTAAAAGAGGTTTCGTGTGTTAAATACAACACCTATCACAGGTTTTACTGCTGTGCTACCACCTCCCATATTACACTGTTAAAAGTAGGTATTAAAAAATAAGTAAAATGCACTCTTTTTTTTAATACATTCGATGCTTATCATGGCTCCGAATACATAAGTTTAAATTTTGAAAAAGACATGAACTTAAAAATGAATATAATGGGTAGAAATGAATAAAAAGAGCAGTTGCTAGTCTACATAGGCTGCTTTCATAAATCGCTTTCAATAAATATCGACAATTACAACCAAGACTTACCGTGAATCGAACCCAATTTTCAGGCACCGCTGTCCAGAGATTTATATTTTAAGATAATAGGGCGACGTGAAGAAGTTATAAACAGAAGTAATGTTAAAATGGTGTGCCAAAAGAATAAGAAGTAAGATAATTGAATTGTAATAACCAAGTATTTCTATTTAAGCATTCGACATCAAATAATGTGGAAAACTATCTTCTGAAGTAATATTATAAGTTTGTCAGATCGCTTTGTTAAGATGGCTAGAACAAAAGCCGGTATTAGCAATATTAAATAACACTGCTCATTTTTGTGAAAGTACAATTACTTAAATTTGAGGATGTCATCGTTCATATACGATGCAATAGTACTCAAAGAAAAACGAGTATGTTCAGGTACTCATTTTTAAGCACTTTTTCTTTACAGTGTATACTACACGCTATGTGAGTTGCATACAAACACGCACGAAAGTCATAGACAAAAATACATTTTCAAAATTTCCAGAAATGCTGATAAATTTGAATAATTTAAATAGCAATTGAAGAACAAAATATGTGGCCACATGGGCATCATTTTTTTCTATGGTGGCAGCTGATGTGTTAATATTAATCATGCACACAGGTAACACATAGATAATAAATCCACCAATATCATAGAAACATTTGGAATTAAAAATATTTGTTTATGAATTAATCAATTCTAAATAAACCATTTGCGTAGGAAATAGAAAAAAAGGTACTTAAAAATGAATACCTGACCGTACTCGTTTTTCTTTGAGTATAATTACATCGTATATGAGCGATGACATACTCAAATTTAAGTAATTGTACTTTCTCAAAAATGAGCAGTGTGATTTAATATTGCTAATTTCAACTTCTGTTCAAACCATCTCAACAAAGCGACCTGACAAACTTAAAATAGTTGTACAGAAGATGGTTTTCCACATTATTTGATGTCGATTGCTTAAATAGAAACTGAGTTATTGCAATTCAATTATCTTACTTACCATTCTTTTGGCACATCTTTTTAACATTTATTCTGTTTATAACTTCTTCACGTTGCCCTGGTAGTACAGCGGATAAGGCATTGGACTGTGGGACCTGAAAATATGGGTTCAATTCCCGATAAGTCTTGATTGTAAGTATTGATATTTATTGAAAGTTATTTATGAAGGCAGCCTATGTAGGCAAGCTACTGCTTTTTTTTATTCATTTTTACTAATTGTATTCATTTTTGAGTACATGCCTGTTTCAAAAATGAAACTATTCTAGGTTATTCTGAGGTATGATATGCATCGAATGTAATAAAAAATGAGTAAATTTGACTTATTTTTGAATACCTATTTTTAACAGTGTGCAGTGTTAAATTTAGTCAACTATGTAAAGTGTCAAAACATTTTTTATCCGAAATTTAATATTTTTTTATTACCGTTAAACCATTGAAAAAAATTACTATTCTTAAAGATTTTATACTTTGATTTTATACATGTTTTCTTATAATTCGACTTGTTAGTTATAATTAAAATGGTACTAATTGCTATTTGTTATATAAAGAAAAGGTCAAAATTTTTTAATTGGATATTTAATCCAATATTTTTAATTGTAAAACTTAAAGTAAAATTGTAATTTTATAAATTCGACCATTGTAATTGTATTCTTAATAAGGTACAAAAAAAATGTTTTATGCTATTGATTGAGATTAAAATGAATATTTTTTTTCTAAGACTGAGGAAAATATAATCCGAAAGAATAACAGTTTCCGATTTTTTAGGTATTCTGCATATAAAAAAAAACTTTAAAATTTACTTTACTTATTAGATAAATGTCTCAAAACATACATTAAAACCATTAGCGTTAATTCTTTGCGAATTTGTATCTTTAATTACTTTGTCTCTTTGCCCAATTAAAACATCTTATGTCAACAAAACCGTATAGAAGCCAATTTTTTATGTAATAAAATTACCAAGAACTTCCGTCATTAACACGTTTCTTTCAAGTATTTCTCAGAAAGAAAGGTAATAAAAATTGAAATTCGTAATAATACTTTTAATGAAATTCATGTTCTAAAAAAATGTGTGTATTATCAGCTAAACAGGTAAAACCTAGCTAGTTAGTCAATTTCAGATTAAAAAAAAAAGAAATCGAATTACTGTTAAAAATTATTCAGGAGTAGAAGAACATTAATTAGCAATCGGATACAAAGTTCGAAGAAGGATAGTTACTTTAATTAAATTTCAATAAAGTAAATTAAGTTTACTTTCGAATATATTGATATTTTAAAAGTTGATTTCTGCTGAGAAGTTTTAGATTTGTGTAAAGCGAAGTGTGGGATATTGAATGATGCATATTTATAAAAAAATCATATTTATAAAATATATATGTATAAAATATCTTTATATATATTTCTCTTACGCGGTGATTGAAAAACGCTGTTTTTCTGTACGTTGAGTGGCAACAGTTTGTTTGTTTACGAAATTCTGTTGCGCCCGCATTTTTATTTTGCCATTATGTAAGCCATTTTGACGATTAACCCTTTCAATTCATTGGTAATTAATTATTTTGATGATGTCAGCTTAAATTTGGAAGAATATAAGCCTTATAAATTAAAAAATAGAAGTTTTGAAAAACGCTTTTCCCAACTTTCAATGACCGTAAAAAAAATGGTGGCGCCATCTGTTGGCAATTTTAAAAACTAGATTTCTATGAGCTTCATTTTTATGACGTAAAAACACAGTAAATTACACACCTCTGGTAGGCAAGATTTATGGTAAGCTTAACGTCATTTATGGCCATAACAAACTACCAATAATGTTAGAAATTTAACTGAAACGCGGGAAAGGTGTAGAAATAAATAAATAATGGTAGGCTTGCCAGTGGTACCATTGTTTTCATTTGTAATTAAAAAGAAATTAGTTTAATTGATTTTATATTGACTTACATGGCGTAAAAATGTAGTGATGCCAAGATGAATATTAATTTAAATTTACAATTTCAACTTCTAAAGTTTTTAGTAATATAATTAAAAATGTATAGGACACATTGTTATTGTGTCCTACCTTTTAGCGAGCGAAGCGAGAATTGGTTTGCGAAGCAAACCTATGAGGATTGCGTAGTAATCCTCCAGGGGTTGGCGGAGCGTTAGCGGAGCAGGGGGCGGAGCCTCCTAGTATATTTATAAAATATATATTTATAAAATATATATTTATAAAATATATATTTATAAAATATATATTTATAAAATATATATTTATAAAATATATATTTATAAAATATATATTTATAAAATATATATTTATAAAATATATATTTATAAAATATATATTTTTAAAATATATATTTATAAAATATATATTTATAAGATATATATTTATAAAATATATATTTATAAAATATATATTAAAAAATATTTTTTGCAAATTGGGAATTTCTTTGAAGAATGAGAATATAACTAAACTAGGCATCATAAAAAGTCAGTACTGATTATTAGTATCTGATTGAATATTTAAAGAATTTTTATTTCATATATAATATTTAAAGATCGTTTAGAAATTCTTGAAAGGTGATTTTTTTATATATAGTACAAACATGGCACTCTAAGGTACGTAGTACTTTATGTTAAAATATAGTACACCCTCCTTATAACGACACCTCGATATAGCGAACTCTTCCTTATAACGATTGTCAACTAAAGTCCTTTGCGAATGATTACTTTCTAATGTTGTTTTGTTATTAGTTACAACAACCACTCGTATTTTTCCCATGAGGGGCAGTTATATCAAAAATCTACTGTGTAAATAAAAAAAAAAAATTGTCTAAGAATAATTATATGCAAACTTAAATTAACATTTTTTTGTAAGAATTCCAACAATTATCTGAAAAAATGACGAAACTGTATAGGAGACTAAATATTTAAATCTACACTGTGAAAAAAAATTGCACTTAAAAATGAGTACTTGAACCTACTTATTTTTCTTTGAGTATAATTGCATCGTAAATGAGAGATGACCTCCTCAAATTGAAGTAACCGTACTTTCTCAGAAATCAGCAGTGGGATTTAATATTGCTAATATCAGCTTTTGTTCAAGCCATCTGAAGAAAGCGACATGACAGACTTAAAATGGGTGTTCAGAAGATGGTTTTCCACATTATTTGATGTCGATTGCTTAAATAGAAACTGAGTAATTGCAATTCAATTATCTTACTTCCCATTATTTTGGCACACCTTTCTAACATTTCTTCTGTTTATAAATTCTTCACGTCGCCCTGGTAGTACAACGGATAAGGCATTGGGCTGCGATTTCTGAGGGCATGGGTTCGATTCCGGTAAGTCTTAGTTGTAATTGTCGATATTTATTGACAGTGATTTATGAAGGCTGCCTATGTTGGCTAACATCTGCTTTTTTTTTATTCATTGTGCTTATTTTCGGGTACATGTCTGTTTCAAAATTGGAACTTATGTATTCGAAGCCATGATAAGCATCGAATCAAAAACGAGTACGTTTTACTTAATTTTGAATACCTGTTTTTAACAGTGTAGAAACAAACTCATCCTGAAACAGGTCATGAATTGAAAGACGAATTAAATGAATTTGATGGTTTTAAAGAAATAAAAATAATTAGGTTATTTTATATTATAAAAAGATAACTCGAGTTGATGTGTGAAGTAGTATAACGCTTGGCGAATACCTTTTTCACAATCAATTGTAAAGGTCATTTTAAAACAATCAAAATGCATCCTGATTTCTCACACTCTTCTTTCCTCACTTCAATTCTAAAAATAATCAATTTCATGTTTCTGTTTCATTTAATTACTTTTATGAACTGATTTACTTTTATAGGAATGTAGCACAATGAAAAATGGTCTTCTTTTAGTGTGTTTAATTAACCTGAAGTTATCGTTCTGAGTACTTGCTTGGATATATTCTTTCCGGCAGTTTAATATTGAAATAGTTGCATTGTATTTCTCTTTTTAACTGAATGCCTTTATTATCATCTAAACCCATCTGAAGAATATCGACGCATGTATCTGTCAACAGTATTTACGATACTGTTGACAGATACAATATATATATAATTTATAAATTCATAAAAATACTCTATATGAAATTTTTTTTAAATCAAAAGCATTGAGTGGAGGGACTTTTGAATGTCATTTTTATTAAGGTAACTAAATAAATAATTTTTAAAATCCGTGAAGTGCTGGAAATATAAATGAAATTGTCTTGCGGTGTAAACAAATTTACAATCTCAATATTTTTCTAGCCCCACAGAGAGCTAAATGTCCATTAAATATCGGTTTTTCTCTATGTTACTTTGCATATTTATCATGTTCATTAGAATGTATGTCTTCAGTTTTCACATACTGAAATTTTAAAAACTATGGTGAGATAGATAAGATATTTTATTTATTTATTAAGTTTATTTCCTTTTTGTGGTTTGTTATATCTTTTTAATAATAATGGGGGAATAAAGATGTTCAATTCAGTCGTCATCTTTTTACTGTTAATATTAGTCATATTGGGGTGTAACTAATCATTATAGAATAGTTAGTCATCTGCATAAAATATATAAAACTATCAATTGAATATATGAATATAACACAAATGTTAGTTAAGGTTATTCGATAGTTACTTGATAAGTAAAAACTTTTTATAGATTTTAAATGGGAACATTTTCGAACTCGTTATTGTTTTATTCAGATATATTTTAAGCCTAACGATATTCTTCACAGTAACTACATTTTTTTAACCACAAAAACTTTTCACGGCGCATCTTTTAAAACCTAGCAATATATATCTTTTCAAATTCCATTCAAAAGTTTTATAAAGAACTTCGCTGCCGGAGTTTTATCTACGTGTTAAGATTTCGATGTTCAAATGTAGATATTTTTATGTTCAGCGCTCGTTAGCAAATAAAACGGCGCTGCTTCGTTCAATGCAACTTGACTCCCGTAAGAGTTTTTGTCTAGTATATAATGTGATTGAATTTCGAAGCACAAACGACATCATTAACTGAAAATCAAATTTTGATGAAATGGAGGACTGTAAATCTCGTTAAGTAAGATTGAAATGACTGCAACGAATATTGAAGGAAGTTATTAGTATTTCATTTCGTTAGTGTACTTCAGAAAACGATTATGAGAGAAATAGAAAGCGAAATAATAATTATTCTTACGCAATAGAATTTTACTCTTTTCGGTATATATGTTACCGTTAAAGTATATAATGCAGTTATTTCATAGAATACCTAGTTATTCCATGAAGTAACTGATCGTGTCCGTTAAAGTGTGTAATATGTTATTAATTTGACACTTTAACTAGTTATTCTATGAAATAACTAGGTATTCTATAAATTAACTAATGAGAGACAGTTAAAGTTTAAAATAAACAATTTATCTAAAATGAAATTAAACTAATGATAGACAATTAAAATGAAAAAGAAGCAATTTATCTAATTTATGCAGCGTATAAATGGTATTTATAGAAACGTACCATAAAATCATTTGTTACAACAAGGATTACTAAAATGACACCTGGAATTACAAAGAACATTATTTCTAAAACAAAAACATTTTTTGTTGACACACTGGGTTTTACACGAACATTTTTTAAATCCCTGACCAGTACCTAAACTTTGAGCTGTAGCAACCGACCGGAGCGATATTTCTACATCCGGTACTTCTTCGATTTTAATTAATTAGATATATGATATAGATTATTTTACACTTTAACGGGCTGCAGATCGTTATTCTATGAAATAACTAGTTAAACCATGAAATACAAGAGAGTTTTACACTTTAACGGACACGATCAGTTATTTCATGGAATAACTAGGTATTCTAGGAAATAACGGATTTCATACTTTAACGGTAACATATATATATTTTTATTATGAAATCAGTATTTTGAAAAGGTTTTAGTAAAAACTACTATTGAAATGAAATGTGTATTTTGAAAAGGTTTTACTAAAAACTACTATTGAATTATTTTGATTTGTTGACTTAGCGCCCCTGTTTTGTATTCTTTAGATCCTTAAGGAAATAAAGTAATTTTTCGGTAAATAAATAAAGTTTTTATTATTCACTGCGTAAAATACGCAATGCGATAAAAATACAATCCACATTGATTCATTGAACTAATGGTAACAATATGCGTTAAAACTTGTCCGTTTATAACTACAAAATTAATAAAACACATGAACATTTTAATTCTTGTTAAAAAAGTTTTAGAGGAAGATCACGTAAAAATCTTTAAATTTTTTTTTTTTTTAAAGATTTTTACGTGATCTTCCTCTAAAACTTTTTAAACGAAAATTAAAATTAAAAAAAAAAGAATTTTACTCTTTTCGGTATATATATATTTTATTATGAAATCAGTATTTTGAAAAGGTTTTAGTAAAAACTATTATTGAAATGAAATGTGTATTTTAAAAAGGTTTTACTAAAAACTACTATTGAATTATTTTGATTTGTTGACTTAGCGCCCCTGTTTTGTATGGTTTAGATCCTTAAGGAAATAACGTAATTTTTCGGTAAATAAATAAAGTTTTTATTATTCACTGCGTAAAATACGCAATGCGATAAAAATACAATCCACATTGATTCATTGAACTAACGGTAACAATATGCGTTAAAACTTGTCCGTTTATAGCTACAAAATTAATAAAACACATGAGAATTTTAATTCTCGTTTAAAAAGTTTTAGAGGAAGATCACGTAAAAATCTTTAAAAAAAAAAAAACTCATATTGTTTTTAATTTTAGAGTAATCAGTGGGCAACTAACTAATCAGGACGCTGAAACCGAAGAGTGGAATGAATTGCGGAATCAACAATTGTGATTTCGATAAAAAATGCGTTTTAAGTTTTTGAATTAAAAAAATGCGAACTCAACAAAAGCTTTATATCTTTACTTTTATACGGTTAGAGACGGAAAACTCAACAGAATCCCTAGCCACTTATATTTTGTCGTTTTTTTAACGTTATTTTTTCCTCAATGTTGAGTTTGTCCTTCATATCCTCAGAGCCTCATAAGTACATTTCGTTTTCATCAGAATATTTCATGAAAAATGTTCTTATTTCTGTTATTTTTACATAATTTAATTCGTGCACTGAAAAAAAATGTGTTTAAAAATGAGTACATGGACGTACTCGTTTTTCTTTGAGTACAATCGCATCGTAAATGAAACTCAGATTGAAGTAATCGTACTTTCGCAAAAATGAGCAGTATGGTTTAATATTGCTAATTTCAGCTTCTGTTCAAGCCAGCTTAATAAAGCGACCTGTAAAACTTAAAATATTTGTTTAGAAGATTATTTTTCCCATTATTTGATGTCGATTGCTTTAATGGAAACTGGGTTATTACGACCTAATTATGTTACTTCCCATTCTTTTGCCACGTCTTTTTAACATCACTTCTGTTTATAACATCTTCACGTCCCTCTGGTAGACGGATAAGACCTTGGACATCGGAGCGGACGACGTCAGGTAGACGGATTAGGTTCAATTCCCGGTAAGTCCTGGTTGTAATTGTTGACATTTATTTAAAAATTATGTATGAAGGCAGCCTATGTAGGCTAGCATCCGCTTTTTTTTATTAATTGAACTTATTTTTGAGCACAAGTCTTTTTAAAAAATGAAACTTATGTATTCGGGGCTATGATAAGCATCGAATGTAATCAAAAATTAGTAAATATTACTTATTTTTAACAGTATATAATCTAAAATTGTTGGACGTCTTTTATGGTTATATTTCTTGAAACTCGTTAATGAGGTGTTCGGCTGAAGTTATTTATTTTTATATTATTTGACAAACATTTATCCGTAAGCCTAAAGCCAAACAAATTAGATAGAAACCGAAAGGCTTTCATTAAAGATATATTCTTCAATGGCCACGCACGTTAATGGCATGGATCTGTTTTAGAAAACTGGGATTTTAAAGAAGTTTAATGACGTCTCCGAGAAATGCTCTTACCTAACTAAATTGTCGTCCTCTTACAATATAACAAAGAATCTAACGACAATTTCGCAATAGAAGCAACCGAATACATTTGGATTTCCCAGTTTCTCTTTGAAATTTTTAAAGTATAGAGCAATTACTTTCATGTCAAATATTGCGAAAACAGGAGAAAGGTTCAAGACACAGCAAAAGAAATTATAGAATACTTTAATTAGTAATTTGATCACGAATATGAGATAACACCCACATGGGTATGAGATTATAAACTTTAATTCTAACTTTAAAGGCTATTTGGTAGTCGGCTACTTCCAATTAGGCACATTACTTGCAACCGATATTAGGATATTTTATATAATTCTAAATGACAAGAATCTCTGAGAGCACTCTTACTTAACAAAAATGTCCTCATCTTACAAGGAGTTTAATAGCAGTTTCGAAATCAAAGCATCCAATATACTTGGACTTCACAGAATCTTTTGAAATTTTGTAAAATTATATAGCAATTATTTATTTTCATTACTTGAAAGGATTTTCGCCGCAAGAGACATTCTATACTTTAGATGATTTTTTTCTTTCCCAGAATTTTCTGCTGCACTGACGCAGAATTGAACATTTCGCCAATTTGAAATTTTGAGACCAATTCGCCAATTTTTCAATTTCACAGAATGCTATGCACAGATTGTGTTTATATTTCTAACACTCATTGTTAACGTATGCACTGCAAAAAAAGGTGCTTAAAAATGAGTACATGAATGTTCTCGTTTTTATTTGAGTACAATTGTATCGTAAATAAACGAGGACGTATTCAAATTTAAGTAATCGTACTTTTTTGAAAATGAGCAGTGTGATTTAATATTGCTAATATCAGCTTTTGTTTCAGCCATCTTAACAAAGCGACCTGACACACTTAAAATGGGTGTTCAGAAGATGGTTTTCCACATTATTTGATGTCGATTGCTTAAATGGAAACTGAGTTATTACAATTACATTATCTGAATTCCCATTCCTTTGGCACACCTTTTTAACATTATTTCCGTTTATAACTTCGTCACGTCGTCCTGGCAGCTTAACGGATAAGGTTCTGGACAGCGGTGCCCAGGGGTGCCCATCCCCCCCAAACCCAATGGCGCAAATCCCCCCCCAAAAATTTTCTCTACCCTTCCCTCCCCAAGGAGGTAGCCAAAGGGGGGAGGACCGGACCCCCCCCCCCCCCCTTCGCGTAAACTTGTATTGTGTCCCCCCACATCTTATTTACATTATGTAAATTCACTCTCCATTTCAATCTCTAATTTTTCTTTTTTTTTATTATTATTCAACATGTAACAGACCAGCAACTTTTAGAAATATCATGATAAGGTGTCTATTTCGACACGTGACGAATAACACACTACATAGATTTAGCTTTGTTTAATAGGAAATAGAAGCTCATGCGTATAAAATCATGATATAAGCAAAACATATGAGGTGTGGGGGAGGGGGGGGGGGCGGCGATAGACCGCGGCGTCAGCCGAAACAGCTTGTTTATCTTCCGTCTGTTGGCGACCAATCAATACAATCAGCTGTAATGACATAAGTTGACATAGGAGTTGATGAATTATAGTATAAAGTGACGGGTCTTGTTTTTGTAAAATTTTATTAGAAATGTATTTGGGATCAAAAGGTCACAACTTGTTGAAAACAAATTTAAAACAAGAATCTTTTCATTTAAATTACAGTTTTTAATGCTTCTATTTGGTGCGAACTGAGGAAATTAACTATTTAAAAACTTTTATAGTAACATTATTTAATCATATAGACTATTATATGTTAATTGTTTTATTTCAGGAAAAATATTTTCGTGATGATGCCAATTTATATTTTGCATTTAAACTCCAGAAGTCCTTGTGGCATTAGAAAATTTTATCAAAGATATTTTAAAAGTAAAGGTATTCTTTCTCTTCCCCCCCCAAATAAATATATTTTTATGATTTTTACAGTAATTCGGTTTTTAATTTGTTTTTATTTGAATTGCGATGGGAAGGGTTTGACCCCCCCCCCCCACACACACCTGCGTGCCTGATATTGGCCAGTATTTTATAATATTAATTGAAGTACTTTAATTGTATTTTGCGTTAAATGATCTTTGCATTAAATGAAACTTTTATAGGTAGTGACAGACAAAATTAAGACCACGGACTATTTTAAAATGGCACTCGCGCTTTTGGAGAAATTAAAAAAAAATTGTAAATTTATTTCATAGGATACATTTAATTGAATAAAAAAATTCGGCTATATCTCCGTTATATATAACGTTTCATTGCTGCAAAAATGGAGGAAGGGGAAAAATTCACAGCCATTTTAACGATTTAAAATGTCTTATGAGAATTCAATTCTTAAAGTATGTAGATATTTTTACTGTAATGTTTAGATTTAACCAATAATACGCACTTTTTATCAGTTTTGCTTCGTACTTGCTATTTTGAAAGGATTTAAAAATACCATTTCTAAATATAATTTAGAATAAATTAAATTTAATTAATTTATTTTTAAATTTTATAATGAGTTAAATTACACAATGAATAATAATGTCAACTATAATGTATATTTTTAAATTAAAGGCATTTAAAAAATTTATTTCATAAAGTTGTAAATCATATATAAAGTTTATCAACCATATGAGGTAATTTTGGAGGATTTTGGGGTGCCTCCTAATATGAGTTTTTATTTTAAAGCTTATTATTCAATATCAAAGCCTTATTACACGTTAAAAAGTAATTTACAAAACCTTTACTATTTTGTAAAACTTTCAATGTCAAAAAGCGGAGAGTTATAATGTACTAAAAAGGAAGTTTTTGAGCTGATTACCTGCACATAATTTTATAAACAGTTTTATAAGGGGCTACGAAAATAAATAGCAAAACTATTTTCTTTCTTTTCCCATCCCTGAAAATATTTTTGCTCTTCCCGGAAATATTGTCTAACTACAAACTTGTCTTGAGGTTGAACGAGTTGTGTCCCTTTTTGAACACTGGAATACAATTTAGCTCCCCCATTCTTATATTTGGATATTTTAAATATGACTATTAAATGCAAAAACTTCATTTTATCAAATTTTAAGAAACCTTATAAAATTAAACTTAAATTTAAAAATGCCATAAAATATTTATCCACTTACCATTACAGTTTTTCAAACTCAGAAAATACTTTTCATTAAGGTTTTTCTTTTTTACAATTTAAATAATTGTAACTTTACTCCACATTTCAACAGAAAGTTCAGAAAAACTAAGCATTATTCTTGTTGACTGAAATATATTATCAGTTCTTTTGCTAAAACACCATTAATGTTATTAAAACTGATTCGACCGGCCAAGACGAAACCCAAATACAGTAAAATCGTCTACACTTACTAGTAAACAAACGTATGGAATGGGAGTAGTTAGTTTCTAGTGGAGTTGTATATAGAAATCGTAATTTATGTTACACGTGTTATTGAGATGAGGAGACAGTCTGCTTCAATGCAGTTTTTTTTAAAAACATATGCCTCATCACAAGCGGAAAAGTTAAATTTGTTGCAGCAATTGCTTAGATGTTTTGTAATGTAATCGTAATTTATGATATAAGGATATGAAATGAGATTCCAGGTTCTGAGTTTGTAGCACTCTTTATATTTATTATTATTCATACATTCTTGCTAATGGAAAAATTATTGCCTCACAGCGTTTTTTAATTTCAATCTCAGCACTGAAGTGAGTGTATTCTGAATGTTTGAACTGGACAAAGATGAGTAAACGCGTACGTAATTTTTTTACAATGTCATCCAGCTTATGTGCCGAAGAGGCGTTTCTCGAATTCGCTGGAAATTCCAGTGATTGAAGGCCCATTATATAATGTATTATACTTATTAAATAATTTTTTTCCCAAAACATTTCCCCCCCTAAAACAAAATAATAATAAAAAAGCTATGTTAAAAAATCCCCCCCAAAAATTTTGATGGCGCACCTTGCGCCATGATCCCCCCTGTGGGCACCCCTGGCGGTGCCTGCAGATTGGGTTCGACTCCCGGTAAGTCTTGGTTGTAATTGTCGATATTTATTGAAAGTGATTTATGAAGTTATCTTTTGCTGGCTAGCATCTGCTCTTTCTATTCATTTTTACCCATTATACTCATTTTTAAGTACATGTCTTTTCCAATATTGAAACTATGTATTCGGAGCCATGATGAACATCGAATGTATTCAAAATTGAGTACATTTTACTTATGTTTGAATACATGTTTTGAACAGTATATGCACATTGAATTTGATAAAATGTCTAAACATAGTTAATATTAGTATCTAAATATAGTATTAAGTTTTATATAAGGACTATTTTAGATATTCTACAGCGATATTTTAGATATTAGAATACTCTACCGCTGGGCCATTCACTGAGCCGAATTACATTTCTTGATATATCCCAATCAAGAAACACTGCCTTATATTTTGAAATTACAGTGAGATTACTAGGACAACATTTGAGCTGTACCCCACTCTTCGAATTTCACACCACGAGCAACGGGAAAACATTTGGGCCACAATAGTGTTAAACACATCAACACGATGAATTTTTTATTGACGCTTGGGATCGAACAGGAGAACTTCCGATCCCGAGCACGCTGTCATGCCAAAAAGATTATTATGGCTCCGACAAATAAAAAAAAACGTAAACACAGCAAATATTTCAAAATCAAAAAATTTTCAATTTCCGCAATTTCAAAAATTTGTCAATTTTTCAAAA